>JARWIR010000014.1:4800000-7200000 GCA_029959085.1 Nemophila menziesii
CAGAATATTCTTACTTCATTTTGAGCTCTTCAATAAGCCACTAATTTCCTAGAAATAAAAATGATTATTCTTACTTGTTTAAAAATGAATAAATTATTGGAGCTACCAGGTAATTAACTTATAATCGATCACTTACATTTGAAGGATCTGATTCATGCATCAGCTTCCAATCCAAAACTTGAAGCAACTGCATTGTTCAATCAAATATAAGTAAAAATAAGAGAAATATGAAACTAAAAATGCATCAGATACGGGGTTACACCTGGGGTATTTTATAAGACACTCATTTGCACCTTAACATTAGGATTAACCTTGAATTCAACTCCTCTTCCTCGATACAAAATTAAGGCTCAAATTAGTAGAAAATACCAAGTTTCTTATGAAATACTATTTAACAGACCAAATCAAAGGTTTTGGATTAATTGAAAAGATGGGTGTACCTCTAGCTCATCAAGTTCCCCAAACTTACTGAATACCCAGAGAGAAGCAAAATACAAAATAACAACTAATTTACAGACACTATGGTGTAAAAAGTATAACACTATTATGCCTAAAAAGGGGAAGATATGGTCTACGAAAATACTTTTGTGCTGAATTACCTTTTCAAAACACCACACAAAGTAACACAAACAACGAAACAAACAAAACCCCAAATAGAATCACTGGACTTATTTTCATCTTCAATATATTAGTTGAAACATCCTTTCCAGCTTCCAATAACGCTACGCCAAGTGTCCAAGTTATACTTCCCTGAACAAATACTCAGTTGTGTATCAGTTATATGCAAACTTACTTAATTTTGTATATTTATGAAATAAATAAGATCAATCAAAGAAATTTACCAGCTTGGGTTCCACTGGGGAAAAAAGCTACACAGTGTACCTTGTGAATTTCTCGCCTAAATATGACTTAAACTGCACCTCCTTCTGCTAACTCAGATTTATTTAACCCTTAACCCATTTTTGAAGCTGTAATTTTTTCAGATCATTTAATCCAACTACATTTGATAATTCATGTTCAAGCTGTTCCGTTTTTTTTCTTTACATATTTGTTCTTTAATATTTTAATTCTAATTAAAAATATGATAAGTCTATATATACAAACGGGAAAATCTTTCATTTACAACTAAAAAAACGTGAAAAAAGCTTTCTCAGCTTCAATAAAATACTTCACAAAGGAAATGATACAAAGACTTCCTATACAATTAATATTTCCTTCATATACAATGATACATGGACTTCTCTTCTATAGGAAGTAAACAAATGAATTTTTAAGGAGACAAAAAAAATGCATTTCTAAAACAAAGCAGCAGATCCATAGTTGACAATAACAAAATATTGATTGATCATTTCCGTTTTTTTTATCAGCTACAATTTCTTTTATTTTTAGTTTTCCTGCTCAATTAATAGGGTGTTGGACTTGGTAAGACGGGGAATATTACACAACGATTCTCAACTGAGAACAATTTGCTTGGATAAGGTAAATTGCACCATCAGTCCCTATAATTTTTCATAATATAGGACTTATAGAGTTATAGCGAAATTACATAAAAAAAATTAATATAGGAACCTACAATAAAATTAGCTAACATCTAATGTATCTGTGACGTTAAAGTAAACATATATACTCAACTAATTTCTAGATATTAGTGAGGGATGAAGATTGAATTAAACGGTAACAAAATTCAAAATAAAGAGAGTCATATCTAATGTTCGAACCCATAACCTCTTCAACTTAGCTCTATTTGAATCAACTAAACGTGGTTTACCTTTAGTCGGACATTTTATCGAACACCGAAATGAATGACATCAAGAAAGAATTCTTACGTAGTGTATTTGGATTCATGGCATTTTGTCGCCTTACCTGTTCCTCGAGTAACCTATTAAAAGTTATTATTTGCTCCTTCAAATACATTCTTGTGTAATATGCTTTAAAAAATTCTTTAATATCTTCTTCAAGTTTTTCCCACACTGTAGATAAATTAAAGATGATTATGCTGAAATATAACGGATAAATCAAAACAAATACATTACCAATCTTAGTAAAACTGAGTTCAATTTTATAATTCTGTAAAAGAGTATTCATAGTGTCTGTCTTGTCCATGTATTGTATAAGACATCGTTCAATAGCATCCTGCACCAAAGGTATATCATCAACCGAGACTGGTCTGATCTTTCTATTATCCATCTGCAAATTTTGGCCCTTCAACAACATATATGAATGCATTTAATTAGCTATTTTGCATAACACAGGACCAACCTTGCATTTAATATTCACTATCTATTTAATCAACATATCTAAGCTTTATGATATGTAATTGAATACTTGTTAGAATCATTCTGGTTATATATACTCATTTACAAAATTGTTAACAATCGTAAACAACTCATATATATAGACACACTTATTAGGAAATGAATAAGATCAATCAAAGAAATTTACCAGCTTGTGGTGCTTTCTCGCCTAAATATGACTTAGAATGCACCTCTTTCTGCTAACTCAGATTTACTTAACCCTTAACCCATTTTCGAAGCTGTAATTTCAGATAATTTAATCCAACTACATTTGATAATTCATGTTCAAGTTATTGCTTTTCTCCTTTGTTCTTCAAGTTGATTTTGTAAAAATTCACGTGATTACACATAATTATCCCATTAATTAAAATAAACATTAAAACCTTCTTCTAATGGGAAAAAAAACATTACATAGCAACCATACGTGCCTTGTACATGCAAATATACGCCATATGCAAATCACCTACAACAAAAAACAATTATTAAAAGTTTAGGGTCCAAAATGAACATTATCAAAACTTAAGGGACCACAACCAAAACTTACCCCCTCCAGATAATTTAGTAATATCCTCTTCACGTTGTGGTATCGGATTATCATCATCAAACTCAACCCATTTCCCTGAATTACAATTTACAAAAATTACTTATTTATTTTTTATATCATTTTAATTAAAATTAAATTAAAAAAAACTATTACCATTTTCTTGTTTAACCCAAACAACATAATGACCAGAATCTGTACTTCTTCCTTTATGAGTCAATACATCCAGTGCATTTCTTTACCTGAAACTTTACATTATTTACACAAATGGTCCCTCTAATTTTATATATATTCTTTTTTAACTTCTTGAGATATATCCATAGCAACTACTTCACTCCCATTCGATGATCCCTGTACAAAAATACATCATTCAAAAATACATCATTCAATATTACATCATTCAATATTACATCATTCGATGATCATTGTTTTTGATACATTACCTGAGAATTCAAACATAAAGGCTGTAATTCACTCTGGTCATAATTGAAATTAAAAAATAATTAATGGAAAGTAATGTAAAAAGGCACTAACCTGAAGGAGGCATGATCTACGATTTAAATAGTGAGATTAGGTTAAAAAAGTATCTATTTTACCTTAATTTGGTTCAAACCAGTCTCAAAATTCTGAATAACGTATATGAAGACAATGACACAGGGAAGAAGATGATTCGAGTTCGGCGGTTGAAGCAGCGGTGAGATGGGCTTACTTTGTTGATCTTGAAGTAGTGTGGTGTTGCCTGGAGTTCCTGAATGAAAGAGAAAACAAAATTATTGTAAATCAGAGGTATTGCCCGATTTGGAGTGATACTTACACTGGGAAGAAAATGACTGGGAAGTTATACTTACACCGGGAAAAAAATTACTTGAGGACCGGTTCGGAGGTTGGGTGGAGTTTGACGGCGTTTGAAGGAGGCCGGATAAGACTGGGAAAAGATGACGATGATGGGAGAAGGGAGAAGGCTTCCATCTGATGTCGGCGGAGGCTTCCTTCTGATGTCGACGAAGGTGGAGATGGTTGGAAGGTTGTTTAATGGTGTGGGGATGGTTGGAAGGTTGTTCAATGGTATAAATTAATTTTTTACCTTTTCTGGGTTCTTCGATTATTGATAACGTAGCAGGCCGGGTTGATGATAGTGCGGTCCCCGATTAGGCGGCGATGGTGGTGCCGGTTGATGATGGTAGTGAATGGTTCTCCAGTGGCAGAGGTTGTGAAGATGGTAGAGAATGGTTGTTCGATTGGTGATGGAGGCGACAGTTTTCTTTTGCAGGAGAGCTAGTGGAAAGGCGAGCGTGAATGAATGCATGAGATTAGGTTTGTTCCAGATTTTTTTTTAGTTTCTTTTTTAAATAATGAATAAGTGGGGCCAGAATCGATCCTGGCCACCACTTATGTTTTGCCAGAATCGATCCTGGCCACCACTTATGCTTTCCAAGAATCGATCCTGGCCATCACTTAAGTGGGTAAATCCGGGCCGTAGGAAAAACTCTGAAATATAATATAGATATATATATATATATATATATAAAGGGAGAGGGAAGGGGTTTATCGTGGTGGAGATGAAAAAAGAGACAAGTGTTTACTTGAATAGTAATAAAAATGTGATGATCAAATATATGTCTCCTTAATTGTTCTTATTTTCGACCCTTAGGAGACATCATTTTTTATGTTTAATTGAATATTTTGATAGACTTTTGTGTTAAAAATGCAATAATCCGGAATTCCTATTTTATTTCTAGTATTTTTGATTTATTAAACTTTTGCGCGTAATCTTGTGTATTTTAGTGAAAAGTTTGTAGGTTTTGAATATTAGCTAGGAATGGAATCCGAGAGAAGAGTCAAAGATCACGAGATAGAGTTAAAACTTAAAGATAGATCCCGAAAGAATTCGATTTTAGAGCTGCAAATCTGTTTTCCAGGCCAAATATTGCTGATTTCAAGGTACTTAAGAGATGATTTAGCCGCTGACCTTTGAAGAGAAAACATTCCTTATCGAGTTACGGAACTTTAGAAACTGGAATCAAGTCAATCGGAGTCATAATGAAGCGGGAAAAGCCGTTTAGTAGAGGTGTATCAGCCGTTACGGGATTTTAGGCTTAGAAATTGGGTTTGGACATTTAATTAGTGTTTTATTCTTAGGTCCAAGCCCTAATCCGTTTTTACACTTATAAAAGGAGCCTTTGACTTCTGTTTTAAAAGATAATTCATTCTTTACAATTAAAAACATCAGAGAGAAGCAACAGAAGGAAGAAAGAAGAAACTGCAAGAGGTGGAGAGGGTCTATATCTTCGTTCTCAGTCATTCCTATTCCGGAAATTAGGTTTCTTTTATCTTCTATTTGTTAGACAATATGAATTTCTTTACTTTTAATTTAGTTTTCGTTTTAATTAGTATGAGCTAAACACATTTTAGTGCTTGAGAATGCTTTATGGGTCCAAATCTATTGAATTTCATGTCCTGAATTTGGGTTTCTGTTAATTAAATCGAATTGGGTCTTTTACATTTTTCTTTAATTTATGTTTATTTACTATTATTGACCTGATCAATTAATAATAGGGCTTAGAATCTAGGCTATTCAAATTAGTGTGATTGGATCACCTTGACGGGGGGTTTAGGTACAGAAATAATTACAGAATATAAAATATAAACTATTTGACTTTGACGAGCGTAGTTAATTTTATGGCTAATGAGGTAATTTAGCTTAATCATTCGAAAATGGATCATATTTACCCTGACGGGACTAGTGACACTCTAGGATAGCCTTGTAGTCCGCCCTGACGGGGGTACAAGGATTATTGATTCCCGACCAATGTCAATTGACCAATTTGACCCTTAAACAGAATAGGTTATGAAATAGAATTCAGAGGATCCTTTGCGTTCTCAAGTGCTACCTTCTCATACTGCGTTTTACATCTTTTTACTTGCGTCTTAGCTTTTATTTGCATTTTAATAATTATCTTTCATTTACTTAGCATTAATACAAAAAAAAACCAATCAAACATATTTTCTTTGCTTGTTTTCATAAGTGCAACCATTCATTACTTGTTAAACATTGTAGTCAACCATCTCGTCCTTGGAACGAATCTGTTTTATCAACTATATTACTTGGGACAACCGTACACTTGCGGTTGTGGTTCGATTATTTATTGCATATTTTTAAGAACACATAAAGGACCACCAATATGTGACATTCGTATGGATAATACAATGGGGTGATCAAATTTATTTATTTAATTTTTTTTTTCAAATTTTTTTATAATTATTATTCGGAATTTTATTTTAATTTTTTTTTTCCAATTTTTTTCCACAATTTTTTTTTTCGATTTTTTTTTCCAAATTTTTTTTATGTGTTCCATGAACACACAATTCCGAGGTTTGTATGTTGCAGGAACACACAAAATTGGAACAACCAAAATCAGTTTTTTGTATACCCAAAATACACAAATTTGAGTTTTATGTGTTTCATGAATACATAAATCTCATATTTGTGTGTTGCAGTAATACACAATTTTGCGATTTGTGTGTTCAGAAATACACAAAATTGGAACACACAAAATCAAATTTTGTAAATATGATTTATATGTGTTCCATCAATACACAAATCAGACAGTTGTGTGTTATAGGAATGTACAACCATGAGACTTGTGTGTTTCGGGAACGCACAAATCAGAGACTTGTGTATTCCAGGCACAAATTAGAGACTTTTGTGTTCCAAGAACGCACAAATCATAGACTTGTGTGTTCCAAGAACACATATATCAGAGACTTGTGTGTTCCAAGAACACACAAATCTGAGAATTGTGTGTTCCAATAATACACAGAATTGGAACAAACAAAATCAAATTTTGTGTATTCTAGTTATACATAAATTCAATTTTTATGTGTTCTATGAATACACAAATTTGAGATTTGTGTGTTCCATAAATACACAAATCTTATATATGTGCGTTATAAGAATAAACAATTCTGAGATTTGTGTGTTCCAGGAATACACAGAATTGGAATAACGCAAAACCCTAAAACATAAACACAAAAATAACAAAAAAAGGTTGGACAAAAAGATAGTTAAAGACGAATAAAAATAAGGTATATGCGATTAATAAATATAAAAAACATTTTTGTTAAAGAAGAGAATCCTTTAGATCGATTTTATGACTTTGTGTGTCAGAACACACAAATCTATATATGTGTGTTACATCAACACATAACCTGAAATTTCTATTTTAAAAAAAATTCGGGAAAAAATTTATTAATAAAAAAAAATTCGGGGAAAAAATTTTCAAATTTTATTTTCTGAAAAAAAAAATTTAAAAAAAAAATTCGAAAAACAAAAAATTAAAAAAAAATATCGAAAACAAAATTAAAAAAAATTCGCAAAAAAAAATTTAAAAATAATCTGAAAAAAAACTAAAAAAAAACCAAATAAGGGTAACATTGGAAGGTAAATATGACAATGTGTTCAATTGGGAATTAAGTTGAAAATTTGTGAGTAAGTATGAAGTAATTTTTTTTTTTTGGGAATGAAAAGTGAGAAAGTGTAATTAATTGGTAACATAAATGATTAATTTAATTTATTATTAACTTATGAAAAAATAAGTTTTATATAGGATCTCACAACTTGAGCTTCTGCAACCTGTTATGAAACATGGTAAATACCCGATTTGAAAAACAATAGAAATGGAAATCCAAAAATAATATTTCGATTAAAGTAAGTCTAATCTATTATAATAATTGAAATGAATACGAAACTTACACAATATAGAAAAGAAACGAATTACATATTAATTCTGGTGAAAAAAAGTTATTCCGGAATACCGGTTTTCTCTAACAGAATTTACTACGACGAATTATTGGTCCTCTAATGTTTTTGTTAATGTTTTCTCTTCCCTTTGGACCTGCCGTTGTTATCTTGGCCAGAACTTGCAACAATGTTAGCTTTCAAGGAATGAGGAGGAAAAGAAAGAGACTTATGCTTGAGTCAATTGGCTTCTTCCACTTTCATATGATTGATGAATTCTTTGAGAGTTATTTCCTTCTTTTGTGTTTAAGATGGTTACATTATTCACTCCAAGATAGGGAAATTTCTCAAGCAAAATGTTGACTTGGATAACTTTGCACATCTTCATGTCTTCGGAGATTACCTCCGCGCATAGGTTTTCATACACATGAAGTTGTTTAGTCATAGGCTTCTGATCGCTAAGTTTGAAGTTGTACCAGTTTCCGGTGATATATTTCTTCTTACTAGAATCATCAGACCAAAATTTTCTTCACGAGAGTTTCCCATATGTTTTGTTGAAGTGGTTTTATCCTTTGTGGAAGAAGTAGAAATTATGAAAATTAAATCGTGAAATTTATTTTTGATGGTCATATATTTTCTTCAATGTAATATCTTCCTTGCAAATGACTACTCCAATATTATCTAACATTTAAAATAAAATATAATGTTTTCCTTGGTTTAAAAGGAAAACTCTATAAAAATTTATCACTATAAATGACTACTCCATTATAACAAAATAACCGATTAAGTCAAAAGTCTTTCTTAATATAATAAACAATTTTTTTTCGTATTGGTATTAAAAATTTGTCATGTAATAATACATTCAATTGTTTTTTATTCCTACGAAAGATTATTGGGGAGGTAGATTATTAAACAAAAGTACTTAAATCGTTTTTACTGAATTAGGCCTTAAATTCGACCCTAGTTTTTTAATACATGTTTGCTTATACCCATTTTTTACATATTATTTCACTTTTAATTAAAAAGGTATACGAGTATTTTCTTTCTCCTAATCCAACTTTTCTCTCTCAAGCTATCTTTTGCACGTTTTGCAGATTTCGTAGGTTGGTTTCATATAAGTCATCATTTGCATATTTGATATTTCAACATACAGATTCACATAGATTCGATCTTGTCACCACCATAGTGGATGCTAACCAGCTAATCACCATAGAAAAATCCCCCAGAGCATATTTTTCAACTTCCATTTTCTATGATTGTTTCATAAACTAAACGAACATATTATCAAAATGATATAGTTTATTTCGACTTTGAATTATTTTTTATATTTAATCGTGTATTGGATGACAAGTAATGTGATAGGATGCTTTTTAATTTGGTAAGAGATGTTTGACGGGTTACAAAGAAAATGGTTATCTTGGGCAGGAGAAGCGAAACATCTAATCTAGACGGAAGCATTTGAATAATTTGTTTAGTTTCTTTTACATTTTTTATTGATAAAGTGAATTTGTTTGTTATAAATATAACAAGCTTGTAAGAAATAAAAATCATATTATCGTATATATATCATCGCGCTAATTTCTTTGCTAATAACCTCATTACATCATATCATAACATTACAATTGTTAGTATTAGGATGAGAAACTGATATTCTATTACCATGAGAGACCCGATATATTATGATGTATTGAATTTAAATAAATATATAACACTTGACAAGTTGTATATAATAAAGTATATGTATATATACCTTATATACTTATACATAAATAATATATATTTACATATATATATATATATATATATATATATATATATATATATATAAACATATAGACACACAAATATATATATATATATATAACCTCTACAAGACACACGGTGAAAGAAGTTTCTAAATTTTAATAATTTGAAGATCATAGGTTCAAGAAAAACTGGAAAAGATAATTTATAAGTCAACTTACATTGTTTTCAATAATTAGATATATGGTCTACATTGAAAAAAATATTATATGGTATACAACTAGCTTTCCAATGAAAAAAATTGTTTATTTGGCTTGGTTTTTCATAATTTGTAGTGATATTTGTAATGATATATAAATAGTGGCGATGTTTGTCTCTTTAAATGATTTAATCCCTTAACAACAGTTTATAAATGAACCATATTAAATAGTTGAAATGTATATTTGGTATACTTTTTATTCATTAAGGATCATTAATATTATTTTGCTCATGTGTTAAATCAAATTTTGGCTATGAATCATGTAGTAATTAGTATTTTTCTTGTTATAGATAAAGATCTATCTTCTCTGACAAGTTTCTGTGACTAGAAAGATGATCCATGTTAAGTTGGTTATAATATATTATAAATCTATTAAAAAGGTTAAGTTATGTCTTTTTTATTTTAAAATGTATTGACGTTTATGAAGGCAAGAGGCTTCTTTGTAAGAAATGTGTTGTATATGTTATTGATTGTTCTCTCTTCTTTATGTTGGTTTATATCCATGCATTACTATGGAATTAAATTTGTATTGACCCAACTTTTATAAACCACGGTGGAACAAGAACCTAGGGGGTAGAAAAAGAGGATGTGACCTGAGACGAGGTCGGGGTTTAGGTTTGGGGAAGGCTCCAATTCAGTATGATTTGCTTAATCACTAAGTAGTCACTAATTTAGAGAAATTTTCAACCAATTTAAATAAGTAGATTTAGAGCCCAGCCAAGTGGATATTTTATGGGTAGTACACCCATATGCCCTACCTACCTCAATTGGAGTTTAGGCTCCTAAACACTTTCAAGAAATGTTTTAGAATGCTTTTGGTATTACAAACCAAACATCATAACTCAAGGGATATCTCCAGCCCTTTAAGATGGAATAGGATTTGAACTGGACAACCAAGGGTCTAAAACATGTAATTAGTTAATCTCCGAGACTGAAGATAGTTATGCAACTTTGCATAATTCCGTGTAAGGCCTAAAAAATTAGCTCCAGAACAATCCTAGTTGAAAAAATGGTAGAAAAGAACAACTAGTCCACCGATTTTACAAATATTATTGTTCTAATTGGGTAATCCCTTTCTACTGGGTTATCTTAGATGTGGGCATGCATTGGAGCTTCAAGCTAGGTTTGAGAAAAAACCTGCAAAGCGATGACTAACCCATATAAATTTTGAATCAACAAATATCTTTTAAATTAAGAGTGTTTTCTTTTTTAATTGGATAAATAAAAAATTAGAAGGGTGGGTTTATATATACTAACCCCAACCCACCCATACCGCATTAATTACTCGTATAGTAATTTACTATGTATACTACAAATATATATATCTGGCTGTGTAAGCATATGATAAATTCAGTTGGTTCTCACTTGTAAGATATCAATTATCTCTATAAAACTATATGTTGATATTGTAGAGTCATGTTATAATTGTTCGCGCAATTTTGGGCTCTCCAACTTCTCGTTAATTTCTATAATTGACCATAATGTGGCTTAGTTTTTGTCACTCTTACCATATAATAGTTGGTAGAAAATAAACTTATTATGGGTGTTTGTCGTTTATTCTTACTTGGTCCTCTTATATTTTTGTAAAGGTGGTGAGTTTGAGTTTGTTTAGTTGTGTTGGGATGAAGAGGTTTAAGGTTGGGGCAAAGGTTGTAAAAATATATTTTGTTCGGAGTTTCCTAAATTAGTAATGTTTAAATAGTTTAAATATTTTATATTTCACCAAAAAATGAAAAAAATAAAAACCTTAAATCTCACCCTAAGTTTTAATACACTCTCGACATATATCTTGTTTAAGTAAATTATATAATTTTTTCACAATATTATACAAGTATTTTCTTTTAGTTGAAAAAACTATTTTTTATTCTTTGATCCCTTTAACTCCAATATCTTTTGCAATAAATCATATTTCCTCGATCTCTTTTGATATGTCTTATCTTAAAGATCCACAGTATTTCTATACTACCGCTATGGCAGTGACTTTTATGAGAATATATCTTATGGTCTATCTTCTACACTCATTTCTATTTCTAATTCCTTCTATATTTTCATATACTACGCTAATTCAATTCGAATGATAACATTTATTGCGACTTATTATTGATTACCCTTTGTAATTATGTTTACGTTGTATCCTAACATTTATTGTATGTTATAACATGATATTTAAGTTGTCAAACATAACATTAAGGTCATGTTTGAAACTTTTTTTAAAGTTTATTACACCTTAGGACCCTAAATTATTTAAATATCATTATATATCTCTTTATATCAAAGTCAATCGTATATCTAAATAATAAGTTGTCAATGCTTGAATAATGTTTTCTGCAAGTAATTTTGTGTGTTACAATAAATTGAAGTTTGATTGAGTCATATTTGCAAGTATATATATATACTTTTAGTGTTACATTTATGTTAATAATTTAAACAATCAGTACTTTTAAGTCATATTTACTATTTAATTTCATGAATCAAGTATATATAACTAAAAGGATAAATGAATTATGCAGACCAAATATATTTGTATGAAATATGTATGTATATAAGGTAAGCTTCACAAACATATATAATAACATTTTTTTTTCGATTTTTTCAGATGGAGTTTAATATACTGTAAATAAAATGACTATTGACCATCACATTTCAATATATCCATATCAACGTTGAAATGAATCTGCAAGAAACAAAAGAGGCGATATGAGATAGAGGCTGCATGTGAGACAAATATATGCTAATGGTTATTTTTTAAGTTAAGAGATATTTATATTATAATTTATTTTAGTATTAATATTATGATAGAATTAGTTAAAGATAAATATCTCAAACATACTATTACTAGGTATTGCCCGTGCCTGAAGTCACTTCGAAAAAAAATCAATCAATCGTCATTTTTTGTTTTTAGGGTTGTGTTTGTAATACTCGGGAGTTGCAATATCATTGGGCAATTGCCACTATACTTTGGAAGGATGACCAATTTAATCCATAGCTATTTACGTTTTATTTTTTCATTTTCAACATTTTGTAATGAGTTGTGTCGCTCCAATGATCGCCGCAAATTTGTAAAACAGTGCATATAATTTTCAAAAATTGCATGATAAGTCCCTGAATAATAGATTAGTGACAGATAGTGCAATTAAATGAAATTATAACTAATACAGTGGGATAAATAGGGTTAATGGATTCGTTGAGAAATTACATATCAATAAAAAATTCTCATATCTGTGGTTTAGATATATACTTCACAGATACTAACTAATAATGAAAACCTAATCTCTTTCGAAAATGAGAAATAGCACTGTGTAAGTCCAGTCCAAGTCCAGTCCCCTGTATCTGCAATTAACTCAAAGTCAAAACAAAAGCTTCAAACTCAAAGTTAATACACACTAAAATTCATTTTTTCGAAAATTGTATTGACACACTATGCCATTAACACACTGTTGCGATTTAATTGTGATTCGGTTTTGAATCACATTGATTGTCATGATAAGCAATAGATTGACACACGCACACAATGAACGAAATGAGAAATAGAACTGTAAATCCCTATAACTACATATAATTGCATGATAAGTCCCTATAACTCGCTTCAAAAATTGCATGATACGTCCCTGAATAATAGATTAGGGACTGATAGTGCAATTAACTAACAATGAAAACCTAATCTCTTCACAATATAAAATATAAAGCTCCAATCTTTTCTTTCCATTATTCTACATCTCTTCTAGATTCTTTTACTTGTTTCAATCATAGGATTCAAAAGCTCAGAATATTCTTACTTCATTTTGAGCTCTTCAATAAGCCACTAATTTCCTAGAAATAAAAATGATTATTCTTACTTGTTTAAAAATGAATAAATTATTGGAGCTACCAGGTAATTAACTTATAATCGATCACTTACATTTGAAGGATCTGATTCATGCATCAGCTTCCAATCCAAAACTTGAAGCAACTGCATTGTTCAATCAAATATAAGTAAAAATAAGAGAAATATGAAACTAAAAATGCATCAGATACGGGGTTACACCTGGGGTATTTTATAAGACACTCATTTGCACCTTAACATTAGGATTAACCTTGAATTCAACTCCTCTTCCTCGATACAAAATTAAGGCTCAAATTAGTAGAAAATACCAAGTTTCTTATGAAATACTATTTAACAGACCAAATCAAAGGTTTTGGATTAATTGAAAAGATGGGTGTACCTCTAGCTCATCAAGTTCCCCAAACTTACTGAATACCCAGAGAGAAGCAAAATACAAAATAACAACTAATTTACAGACACTATGGTGTAAAAAGTATAACACTATTATGCCTAAAAAGGGGAAGATATGGTCTACGAAAATACTTTTGTGCTGAATTACCTTTTCAAAACACCACACAAAGTAACACAAACAACGAAACAAACAAAACCCCAAATAGAATCACTGGACTTATTTTCATCTTCAATATATTAGTTGAAACATCCTTTCCAGCTTCCAATAACGCTACGCCAAGTGTCCAAGTTATACTTCCCTGAACAAATACTCAGTTGTGTATCAGTTATATGCAAACTTACTTAATTTTGTATATTTATGAAATAAATAAGATCAATCAAAGAAATTTACCAGCTTGGGTTCCACTGGGGAAAAAAGCTACACAGTGTACCTTGTGAATTTCTCGCCTAAATATGACTTAAACTGCACCTCCTTCTGCTAACTCAGATTTATTTAACCCTTAACCCATTTTTGAAGCTGTAATTTTTTCAGATCATTTAATCCAACTACATTTGATAATTCATGTTCAAGCTGTTCCGTTTTTTTTCTTTACATATTTGTTCTTTAATATTTTAATTCTAATTAAAAATATGATAAGTCTATATATACAAACGGGAAAATCTTTCATTTACAACTAAAAAAACGTGAAAAAAGCTTTCTCAGCTTCAATAAAATACTTCACAAAGGAAATGATACAAAGACTTCCTATACAATTAATATTTCCTTCATATACAATGATACATGGACTTCTCTTCTATAGGAAGTAAACAAATGAATTTTTAAGGAGACAAAAAAAATGCATTTCTAAAACAAAGCAGCAGATCCATAGTTGACAATAACAAAATATTGATTGATCATTTCCGTTTTTTTTATCAGCTACAATTTCTTTTATTTTTAGTTTTCCTGCTCAATTAATAGGGTGTTGGACTTGGTAAGACGGGGAATATTACACAACGATTCTCAACTGAGAACAATTTGCTTGGATAAGGTAAATTGCACCATCAGTCCCTATAATTTTTCATAATATAGGACTTATAGAGTTATAGCGAAATTACATAAAAAAAATTAATATAGGAACCTACAATAAAATTAGCTAACATCTAATGTATCTGTGACGTTAAAGTAAACATATATACTCAACTAATTTCTAGATATTAGTGAGGGATGAAGATTGAATTAAACGGTAACAAAATTCAAAATAAAGAGAGTCATATCTAATGTTCGAACCCATAACCTCTTCAACTTAGCTCTATTTGAATCAACTAAACGTGGTTTACCTTTAGTCGGACATTTTATCGAACACCGAAATGAATGACATCAAGAAAGAATTCTTACGTAGTGTATTTGGATTCATGGCATTTTGTCGCCTTACCTGTTCCTCGAGTAACCTATTAAAAGTTATTATTTGCTCCTTCAAATACATTCTTGTGTAATATGCTTTAAAAAATTCTTTAATATCTTCTTCAAGTTTTTCCCACACTGTAGATAAATTAAAGATGATTATGCTGAAATATAACGGATAAATCAAAACAAATACATTACCAATCTTAGTAAAACTGAGTTCAATTTTATAATTCTGTAAAAGAGTATTCATAGTGTCTGTCTTGTCCATGTATTGTATAAGACATCGTTCAATAGCATCCTGCACCAAAGGTATATCATCAACCGAGACTGGTCTGATCTTTCTATTATCCATCTGCAAATTTTGGCCCTTCAACAACATATATGAATGCATTTAATTAGCTATTTTGCATAACACAGGACCAACCTTGCATTTAATATTCACTATCTATTTAATCAACATATCTAAGCTTTATGATATGTAATTGAATACTTGTTAGAATCATTCTGGTTATATATACTCATTTACAAAATTGTTAACAATCGTAAACAACTCATATATATAGACACACTTATTAGGAAATGAATAAGATCAATCAAAGAAATTTACCAGCTTGTGGTGCTTTCTCGCCTAAATATGACTTAGAATGCACCTCTTTCTGCTAACTCAGATTTACTTAACCCTTAACCCATTTTCGAAGCTGTAATTTCAGATAATTTAATCCAACTACATTTGATAATTCATGTTCAAGTTATTGCTTTTCTCCTTTGTTCTTCAAGTTGATTTTGTAAAAATTCACGTGATTACACATAATTATCCCATTAATTAAAATAAACATTAAAACCTTCTTCTAATGGGAAAAAAAACATTACATAGCAACCATACGTGCCTTGTACATGCAAATATACGCCATATGCAAATCACCTACAACAAAAAACAATTATTAAAAGTTTAGGGTCCAAAATGAACATTATCAAAACTTAAGGGACCACAACCAAAACTTACCCCCTCCAGATAATTTAGTAATATCCTCTTCACGTTGTGGTATCGGATTATCATCATCAAACTCAACCCATTTCCCTGAATTACAATTTACAAAAATTACTTATTTATTTTTTATATCATTTTAATTAAAATTAAATTAAAAAAAACTATTACCATTTTCTTGTTTAACCCAAACAACATAATGACCAGAATCTGTACTTCTTCCTTTATGAGTCAATACATCCAGTGCATTTCTTTACCTGAAACTTTACATTATTTACACAAATGGTCCCTCTAATTTTATATATATTCTTTTTTAACTTCTTGAGATATATCCATAGCAACTACTTCACTCCCATTCGATGATCCCTGTACAAAAATACATCATTCAAAAATACATCATTCAATATTACATCATTCAATATTACATCATTCGATGATCATTGTTTTTGATACATTACCTGAGAATTCAAACATAAAGGCTGTAATTCACTCTGGTCATAATTGAAATTAAAAAATAATTAATGGAAAGTAATGTAAAAAGGCACTAACCTGAAGGAGGCATGATCTACGATTTAAATAGTGAGATTAGGTTAAAAAAGTATCTATTTTACCTTAATTTGGTTCAAACCAGTCTCAAAATTCTGAATAACGTATATGAAGACAATGACACAGGGAAGAAGATGATTCGAGTTCGGCGGTTGAAGCAGCGGTGAGATGGGCTTACTTTGTTGATCTTGAAGTAGTGTGGTGTTGCCTGGAGTTCCTGAATGAAAGAGAAAACAAAATTATTGTAAATCAGAGGTATTGCCCGATTTGGAGTGATACTTACACTGGGAAGAAAATGACTGGGAAGTTATACTTACACCGGGAAAAAAATTACTTGAGGACCGGTTCGGAGGTTGGGTGGAGTTTGACGGCGTTTGAAGGAGGCCGGATAAGACTGGGAAAAGATGACGATGATGGGAGAAGGGAGAAGGCTTCCATCTGATGTCGGCGGAGGCTTCCTTCTGATGTCGACGAAGGTGGAGATGGTTGGAAGGTTGTTTAATGGTGTGGGGATGGTTGGAAGGTTGTTCAATGGTATAAATTAATTTTTTACCTTTTCTGGGTTCTTCGATTATTGATAACGTAGCAGGCCGGGTTGATGATAGTGCGGTCCCCGATTAGGCGGCGATGGTGGTGCCGGTTGATGATGGTAGTGAATGGTTCTCCAGTGGCAGAGGTTGTGAAGATGGTAGAGAATGGTTGTTCGATTGGTGATGGAGGCGACAGTTTTCTTTTGCAGGAGAGCTAGTGGAAAGGCGAGCGTGAATGAATGCATGAGATTAGGTTTGTTCCAGATTTTTTTTTAGTTTCTTTTTTAAATAATGAATAAGTGGGGCCAGAATCGATCCTGGCCACCACTTATGTTTTGCCAGAATCGATCCTGGCCACCACTTATGCTTTCCAAGAATCGATCCTGGCCATCACTTAAGTGGGTAAATCCGGGCCGTAGGAAAAACTCTGAAATATAATATAGATATTTTCCTTAAGTGGCAAAGTTTCCCTTTATATGTAAATGAACATGTAATATTATATCTTCAATAAAGACACAATGATAGACATTTTAATATTTTTTTATTAGATTGATTGCTATATAAGACACGTTAACCTCAATAAATACAAAATCTTTAATGGTGGACTTTGAAACTTCTCTTGGAATTTGATCAAGGTGAACCATTATTTCTTCTTGGCCCGATGAAATTTCAAAGATAAGTTAGTATTCGAGCCAAAGACGGAGGAAAATAATAATGGACCAAGTCTGAAAATAAATATGAACATTATAGTTGTAAAAGTGACTGCTCTTTAGGAAAAGTCATGGGTATTATTAAATAACAATGACCCAATATACTTGAACGATATTTTGTCGTATTCCTAAGAGGAGTGATTAGGTATTCATGTATTTTTCAGGTGGATATTCGAGAAAATTATGTCCGCATAGACACGGCGGTGACCTATTGTTTCAATGGTCCTCTAATAGAGTGTATGCAGGTTCCTTGAGAACAAGGCCTGTCTCATAAAACTTACTACCATATCAATACCCCTCGTGTCACGTCCAAAAAACATGACTATTCTTTTTAAATAATTTAAAATAGACAAAATTATATTTTATTAAATAAATGATTATTTATTGTAATACACTGATTAAGTAAAATAAATACAATTAATATATACAAATATCTAATCTTCTCTACAATATATGCAGGTGTCACTGACTTTACTACCCAAGCACTTAAGTAAACTCCTACCTAAAAGGATAGAGGAAAGGGGAGGAGGATGAGCTACTATGGCTCAGTGAGAAAATAAATAATTGTCATATGCAAACTATAACCTAGGGGCAATAATTATATTTAATACTTGTTTTTGAACATATATAAGTCAGAAATATAAACTAAACATACATAATGTGATAAATACTCAAATAAGTG
Organism: Nemophila menziesii; assembly: GCA_029959085.1. NCBI lineage: Eukaryota > Viridiplantae > Streptophyta > Magnoliopsida > Boraginales > Hydrophyllaceae > Nemophila > Nemophila menziesii. Next base: position 4,818,626 of record JARWIR010000014.1, read on the forward strand.
TGTATCACAAACTATGCAGCGTATGCCACCCATAAGGCTATATACACTAGCAAAAAATAATCAAGTTGCAAAGGATAGTGTTGTCCTGCCCTTACAAACCCATTCACAACCTCGGCCCCTTATGACACACGGCTAATATCCTGGATACACCAAAATTACGATCCCACTTGTCAAGGAACTCTCCATCACATGCGCCAAGTAGAAATAGATCAAGATAGTCGTGTCAACTCTTGCAAGCCTTTTAACGTCTAGTGTAACACGGTTATATCATCTCGTACGATTGATCGACTAAAATATATTATCAAGTATGAATACAAAAAAGGCAGTAGTTTCTGAGAATGATAATAATTTACAATACTTAATAGACAGTATAGGACGTAGTATCCCAATATGCAGTTAGTCATATGATAACGAGATAATATAATTTAAATAATTAATATCACAAAGGTACAAAATAATCGAATTAGAGATAGTAATGTATAATTTAAAATAGGGTAAATAATCTACATATTGTACATTATTTAATATCTCACCTGATTACGAGACTAAAAGTGGCTTTCCTCCTAACTGGATTTCATGATATCCCATCTTTGTACGAGCACCATTAATTTATTAGATAACTCTATAAATTTATAAATTATTTATTTAATATCTAATTTATTAATTCAAATAATATTATCTTTTATATAAACTCTTGTTGTTATTCTATATTTTTAGATATGACAATCATACATACACACACACACATATATATATATATATATATATATATATATATATATATATATATATATATATATATATATATATATATATAAAAATGGACGGGGAGGCGATTTATCGTGGTGGAGATTGAAGAAGAGACCAAGTGTTCACTTTAATATTAATAAAAAGGGGTTACTCAAATATATGGGACATTTGTATGGATAATACGATAGCCAACACTTAGTTTATAAATTTTCAATCAAAAATAAAATGTAGGTGGATATGTTGAAAAAAAGGGAAAAGAAAGAGGAATAACTTAAAAAATGTTTATTATTTCCTTTAAAAATGGAAACAAGTTAAAATGGTTTAACGCTAAACATTAGATATATCTGCTAAGCAAATGGTTCCCACTTGGAGAAAACCTACAAAATATTATGTGTAAGTATTATATTTAAAAATATCATTGGTGATTTACTTCTTATCTATTAGTCAACTTTAAGTTTAACTTATTGTTAAATGTATATAAAACTTATGATATAAAGAGAAAAAAGAACATAAATATTCAATTTAAATTACTATTAACTTATAAAAAATTAAATTTTATATAGGATCTCACACCTTGAGCTTGTGCAACGTGTTAGGAACAATGGGAAATCACCGATTTGAAAAATAACATAATTGGAAATCCATAAACAATATTTCAATTATAGTGAGTCTAATCTATTACAATAATTGAAACTAATATGAAATTTACACGGAATAGAAAAGAAACGAATTACACAATATTTTCTGGTGATAAAAAGTTATTCCGGCGTATCTGTTATCTCTAACAGAATTTACTATTACAGATTATTGCTAAAATAATTTAGAGAGAGCAAATTTTTTTTTCTTTTCTTATTTGTTTCATAGCTAAAACAAGTGGAAAAAATCTGTATTTATAGAACAGTAGAGGAGGAGAAATCTCTCATCAAAATCGCCATAATTAATTCTCTTGAATGCCTCGATTTTGGATTTATTCTGGTTTTAATGTGTCTTCAAGTGGTGGACATTTTGTCTTCTGGCTGAAAGGATTTGAATAGCCCCCGGCTACTATAAAAACCAGCTAATTCGAAACGGTATAACATATGTAACAATCAAAAAGTCATTTAGACTGTACTAATTCTAGCAGTTTAGTCTTTATCGTGGTTATGGATTTAAAAGGGTTATTTGTAAGTTTAGACTCTACACATATTTACATTTTACAAAGTCATCCACATTATGAAAGGGTATTAGTCAATGATTTTAAAGCCTTTTAATAGAAGCGACATTTAAATGACCTGATCTACCATGCCACGTATCAAGAGATTCAACTATATAAGCAAAATTAGAAGCATTTTCATTAAGGGTTATAGTATTTAAAACAAACAAGCCATTATTTAAATACAATTTCCCAAAAAACTTGTTATTCTTGGTAATGATAATTTTCCCCACTACGAAAACAAGTTTGAGTCGAACTTTATTAACAAGAGCTCCGAAAACTAAGTTACTATGGAGAGACGAGACAAAGAGAACATCATTTAACTATAAAATCTTACCAGAAGTGAGTTTGAGGGGAACCTGTCTTTTGTATTTTGAGTGAAGTCTGTTGATTTAGTCGTGCCACTGTGTATGTATATATATGTAGATGGAGTACCCTGCAAACCCCCCACGAGAAGTTTTAACGTCTGAAACCGAAAATGTTACTGCACAGGAACCTGAAACACAAATCAATGAGGAGGATCAAACCCCTTTAATGGACCCATCAGTAGTAGCTAATGCAATGTTACAACAAGTTATAGCAACTATCACAAAAGACGTAAACACCTCAAGAAAGGATGAATTGGACGATTTTCAGGTATTAAAAAAATTTATGGAAATGAGACCACCATCATTTAGAGGCGGAGGCGACCCCCAATTGGCGTATGAGTGGCTTAATGACTTGGAGAAAGTGTTCAGGGTTTTAAGTTTTGATGAAGAAAAAAAGGTTCGTCTTTGAACACATATGCTACAGGGTAATGCCGAGACATGGTGGCAGTTAAAAAAGACTCAATTCCAGGGGACATTTACGTGGGCTCAGTTCCGTGAAGTTTTCGAAACCGAGTTCTATCCAGAGTCATATCATGATCAAAATCTAGAAGAGTTTATTGACCTTAAGCAGGACGAGATGAGTGTGAATGAGTATGCAAGTAAATTCATTGAACTTTCTAAGTTTGCACAACATATGATAACACCAGAACGAGCCAAAGTTAAGAGGTTTGAAATGGGACTTAAACCATATCTGTTTCAGTTCGTGGGACCTCAAAGGCATCAAACTTTTCGCCACGTGTATGAAGCGTCAGTTATTGCCGAGAAAGGGGAGATCATGATGAATAGACAACAACAAAATTTTATGAAAGCTACTGGAAAGAGGGATAGATCTTGGGAAGAGCAGAATGATAGATTTAGCGGTAACACCTCAAAAAAGCCGGTGATTCAACAACCGACGAATCAGCAGTCTAAGAGTCACACTTCCCAGAATACATCTTATGGTTCACGATCAGTATCACAAAGACCAGCTGTTCTACCGCAATGTATTCACTGTGGCCAAGTTCACCTTTCTAAGAATTGTAGATGGATTACCGGGGGATGTTATCGTTGTGGTTCCACGGAGCACCATATTAAGGATTGCCCTCGAATGACCAACTCCGTAGGGGGGCGAGGAAATGTGCGTCCACCTGGGGTACCTGAACAAGAATCCGAAACGAAAATTCCTCAAACAAGGGCTAGAGTTTTTGCAATGACGCGTGTAGATGCCCAAGCCTCGGATACAGTTGTTACAGGTATCATTCAAATTTCTAACTCCTTAGCCCACGTTTTATTTGATACAGGCTCAAACTACTCTTATGTTTCCCATATTTATGCTTCTATGTTGGATTGTTTACCTGAATCGTTAGATACAATCTTATATGTGGAAAATCCAATTGGAGTATCGATAAATGCTAATATTATATATCGAAATTGTATAGTTAAGGTGGGTAGCAAAGAATTGTTAGCTAATCTAATAAAAATAGATATGACCTACTTTGATGTTATATTGGGGATGGATTGGTTGGCGGCTTATCATGGTTTCGTCGTTTGCTTTTCTAAGAAGGTGGTATTCAAATTACCTGGTGACTCTGAATTTGAATTTCAAGGTAGAGATCTGCATTCTCCGTGTATCATATCGACACTAAAAACACAAAAGCTACTGAAAAAGGGTTGCATGGGTTATTTGGCATACATAGTGGAGCATGAACGTAAAGAACACGAGGTAAAGGATATTTTAGTAGTTCAAGACTTCCCTGATGTTTTCCCGGAAGATATCACAAGCTTACCCCCAGAACGTGAAATTGATTTCGAGATTAATTTGATTCCAAACACTCAGCCAATATCTAGATCACCTTATCGAATGGCCCCACCTGAACTCAAGGAACTCAAAATACAATTACAGGAATTACTCGATAAGGGTCATATCCGCCCAAGTGTATCCCCATGGGGTGCGCCGGTACTATTTGTGAAAAAGAAAGATGGGAGTTTAAGGTTGTGCATCGATTACCGTGAGATAAATAAGGTCACAGTGAAGAATAGATACCCGTTGCCTCGCATTGATGATTTATTCGACCAACTTCAAGGGGCAGAAATATTTTCTAAGATAGATTTGAGGTCTGGTTATCACCAATTGAGAATTCGGACTGATGACATTTCAAAGACCGCTTTTCGGACTAGATATGGACATTATGAATTTGTGGTTATGCTGTTCGGATTAACAAACGCCCCCGCCGCCTTCATGGATTTAATGAATCAAGTATTCAAACCGTATTTAGATCTATTTGTGGTGGTTTTTATAGATGATATTTTAATTTATTCGCGAAGCCGAGAGGAGCACGAGGTACATTTGAGATTAGTTTTACAAACTCTCAGGGAGAAAAAGTTTTATGCCAAGCTTACAAAATGTGAATTTTGGCTGAGCAGTGTGGGATTGTTGGGTCATATTATATCAAAGGAAGGAATCTCGGTTGATCCGCAGAAAGTAGAAGCTGTAAGTAGATGGCCAAGACCAACTTCCGTAAGTGAAATTCGAAGCTTTCTCGGGTTGGCAGGATATTATCGAAAATTTGTAGATGAATTCTCACGACTAGCCTCTCCCCTGACTCAACTCACGCAGAAAAATGCCAAGTTTGAATGGACAGACAAGTGCGAAACTAGTTTTCAAGAATTGAAAAATCGTCTAATTTCGGCTCCAATCTTGGCTCTTCCTTCTGGAACTGATGGTTTTACGATATTCAGTGATGCTTCTCGTAATGGCCTAGGTTGTGTGTTGATGCAACATGGAAGAGTGATTGCATATGCTTCCCGACAACTAAAGAATTTTGAGTGTAATTATCCAACACACGACCTTGAATTAGCAGCGGTGATATTTGCACTCAAGATATGGCGTCACTACTTATACGGGGTGACTTGTGATGTGTATACAGATCATCAAAGCCTCAAATATATATTCACCCAGAAAGAACTTAATCTCAGACAAAGAAGATGGCTAGAACTTCTAAAGGATTACGATTTGAATATTCATTATCACCCTGGTAAAGCTAACAAGGTAGCAGATGAATTAAGTCGACGACCCCGAGCAATATTCGCAGCTTTATGGACATCACGACAAGAATTATTAGAATATTTTGCAAAATTAAAGCTCGAGATTAACACTAGCGATAAGGAAAGATTTTTGGCCCATTTGACATTGCGACCTACACCGGTGGATCGAGTAAGCATCGCGCAGAAAAGTGATTATTTCCTTAAGAAAAAGAGAATGAATATAGGAAAAGAAAAAGATATAGGGTTCCAAATTCATGAAGACGATACCCTTCGTTACAACAACAGACTATGCGTACCAAATGACTCAAATTTGAAGAACGAGATTTTAACTGAAGCACACAATTCTAACTTTGCAATACACCCGGGAGGAACTAAGATGTATAGGGATCTTAGAGAATGTTTCTGGTGGAATAACATGAAGCGTGACATTGGAGATTTTGTAAGTAGATGTCTTACTTGTCAGAAGATAAAGGCTGAACACCAAAAACCCTCTGGACTATTACAGCCTCTTGAAATACCAGAGTGGAAATGGGATGGTGTGTCCATGGATTTTGTCACTGGTCTCCCAAAAACTAAAGAAAAACATGATGCGATTTGGGTGATCATGGATAGGTTAACAAAAACAGCTCACTTCTTACCAATTCGAGTTGATGACGCAAGGGAAAAGCTAGCCAAGCTCTACATGAAGGAGATAGTGCGCTTACATGGTGTTCCAAAGGAAATTGTATCCGACCGAGATCCGAGATTCACGTCCAAATTTTGGCAAGGGATGCAACGAGCCTTAGGTACTGAGTTGAAATTAAGCACTTCCTTCCACCCCCAGTCAGATGGACAAACTGAGAGAACAATTCAAACCTTAGAGGATATGCTCCGATCGTGTGTCATGGATTTGGGAGGCAACTGGGATTCCCATCTACCTTTGGTAGAATTTTCTTATAATAATAGCTATCATTCGAGTATTAAAATGGCTCCGTATGAAGCGTTATATGGTCGAAAATGTCGAACCCCATTGTATTGGGACTTAGGAGAAAGAAAGGTAATTTCCCCACAACTTCTTGAGGACACAGAGGACAAGGTAAAAATTATTAGAGCCAGAATTAAAAGAGCACAAGATAGACAAAAGAGCTGGGCAGATAGGAAAAGGAAGGAAATGATATTTCGAGTAGGCGATCATGTATTTCTGAAAATATCACCCACCAAAGGAGTGATCAGAAAAGGAAATCGGGGAAAATTAAATGCCCGCTATGTTGGTCTGTTTGAAATTTTATAAAGAGTCAGGGAGGTAGCTTACAAAGTTGCTTTACCTCCATCGCTATCGGGCATCCATAATGTGTTTCATGTCTCTCAGTTACGAAAATATGTACCAGACCCATCCCATGTATTAGACTATAATCAGATTCAGGTACGAGATGATATGACATACGAAGAGTATCCACTGAGTATTGTAGACCGAAAAGATCAGGTGCTTAGACATCGTATAATACCCTATGTCAAGGTCCAGTGGAGTAACAATCGTACAGTTAGAGAGGCTACTTGGGAATTGGAGTCTAAAATGCGCGAGAATTATCCGTTCTTATTCGATGATCAGGGTAAGTAAGTTCCGGGGACGAAACTTTCCAAGGGGGGAAGAATGTAATGACCACTTTGACCTTACCTTGATTTCTATTATAATTGTTATCTTGTAGATACATATGTCTATTAATTATTTTAGAGGGACTTAGTAATGCAATTTTTATTAGTTAGAAATAAAAAAAAAAATCAAATAGAAGTACACGTGTTACACTTATCATATAAGTAATATAATACCTCAATCATATAAATAAGTTCTGTAAACAATTGTAAGAAAAGTAAACAAACGAAGAAAAAGAAAAAAAAAAGAAAAAAATACAGAGCTGTGTAACAAATAAAATATAAAAGCAAAGCCTAGAAAGTTTAAGGAAGAAGGAATAGGGTTAATATCTGCAATTAAGAATAAGATTCTATTTCTTTTGTTAATTTGGTATTTTCCTTTTAGATCGTTGGCAAATTAAGAATATTTGGATAAATTAAAACTAAGAATTGATGGGTGTTGATTTGGGTTTTCATATATATGCTACTAAATCATTTTTTGTTTTATTATGTGTATTGGGTACTGTAATTTTGGTGATTAACATTTTTACCTATAAGATTATTGTTTTTCTTGATCCTGTAAGATAAAGTTTGATTAATTTCATTGTAATTTGGTTAAATGAATGAAGAATGAATCTTTATGGTTCAGTTTTGATTGTGTTTTGACTGTAAAGAAAGTTATAAAAGTTATGCAGTAAAATTAAGTTAATTGGTTTTAAGAATTCTTCGATATAGTTTAAGTTTATTATACTGGGGTGAATGGTCTTGATAACATTCATAACGTAAATTGAGCTTTCTAGTTGTAAAGTCAAAGTATTATTGGAATCTAAACATTTTTATAAAGATGATTATTAGTATTGTGAATAAAAGGTAAAATTTATGCTAGAATCTAATTGTTAAATTATGTTTTAGGGGAGAAGGTTGAACAAAATCGCTACGATACCTGAAACTAAGGTAAGATCGTATACGAACTATGATATGATTCGATGTACTTTATGCACAGGCTTTTTCGATATGAAAAGATACTTGTTATTCGCTCGAACAAATCCGCAATATCCGATGAGTTATATATGTATATATGATTAGCTATAGCGTATAATTAGTTATATCGTATAATTAGTTATAGTGTATAATTAGTTATATCATAACTTAGAATTTCTGTTGGTTAGAGTTGATATATGGAAACTGATTAGTATATTTTAGTGTATAAACTGATCTTGTTGGGGAAATACTTGGGATATACCTCTCGGCCTCGAGGGAAGGGTTTAGTCCTCACATCTTACTGAGTTTAAAACTCATTCGTTTTATTGAATTTTGTGCAGATGAAAGGTATTAGCACCGGAAGGGCTTATAGTAGCTCCATCGTAGTGGTTCTTTTGGATTGGACTATTAGATAAACAAGTCTAAATGTTTTGTTGTAAATATCCATAACTACTCATATACTTTTTGTGATATACTATAACTCATGTGGGGTACTGTAACCTTTAGAAGATATGTATTTTGAGTGAAGTCTGTTGATTTAGTCGTGCCACTGTGTATGTATATATATGTAGATTATTTGGTTAATTGTTCCATGTTTTTATGTCCATTATTTAGTTTATATGTCAAAATATATAGGGAGTTAAAATTGTTAATATATGATGTACTAGGTAAAAAAAAAAAATTAAATCAGAAAGTTTGAGGCATGACAGTATTATAAATATAGGTAAAAATGTAATGGTTTAGTGGGTAAAGCCTATTGATGACTTTAAATTGAACATTGATGGAAGCTTTATCGCCGCGAAAGGGATCGCAGGTATTGGCCGTATTTTAAGAGACAAGTGTGGATCTTTGCATCACTAGATTTGTGGGTGCATGTCTAGCTGATTCTCCCCATATTTCGGAGACATTTCCATTACATTTTTGCCTGAGATGGGCTATTAACAAAGTTTATAAAACAATAAGTATTGAAACAGATTCGGAGGAGCTCCACACGCTAGTGAAGGGCGGTGGGAGCTCAACACACTATGAGATGGACTCGAATAGTTTCAATCCTAAGAGAGTGTTGCACTATGTTGAGAAACTTCCCCAATCTTGATGTGATCCACATATTACGAGAAGCGAATTTTTGTGCTGATAAACTAGCAAAAGAATGGGGAGCAATTGTTACACTTGAATATAAACAAAAAGGTTTATCAGACAAACCTTATACGCAGCGGATTGGAATGAAGAGTCCTGAATTTAGCCCTCTTGTAATTGATTGAATTGGAATGAATGAATCGCTTCTGCTATCTGGTCGTAAGTTTAATTACTAGAACTAAACTCTTTGTTTTCACCACCTAAATGTCTCAGAATTATCTATTGTGTGTTATTGATTTGGAGAGAATTTTGTACGCTTATGAACTGTCTGTGTTGTTGTTTTGTGAGAAAGAAAGGCTCTATTTATAGAGCTGGAGAGTTGGTTTATTGCCACCTCCTCCACCATCTAAGTGGGAAGTTATCTTTGATAACTTCCCTGTACGCTCATGTCTTTCCCATCATGGGTGACATGGGATAAAATAAATTTTTTTTTATCTCTTTCATTCTCCCACTCGCACATGATGGAGTTACAATCATTTCCTTTAGGTACATGCATTCAATGCACCGTACATCAACATTTCTCAAATCTTCTCATATACACATTTCTCAAATAGGTCGTGCGACCGACAAGCATACGAGCATACGTTACTAATAACCTGTTAGGGTACATAGTTGCTCAAATGAAACCTCATTCCTTACGTATCTTGTAGTACCCCAGACTAATAATTTATTGTATCATATTCAATAACTCTGACCACTTTAAATTTATATCACATCGTTTATGTTATCAAAAGAGTTCACTGACATAACTTCATGTGTCTCACTATCATGTTATGGTCCAAATTGACTAACATGATCGGTACCTGCAAGCACACACTTTGATACATAATTTTAGTCTTCCCTTTACACTTATATCCTTTTACGTTGATTAGGTTGCTTTCCCAAAACATACCCCATTAGACCGAATCATTCATGATCATTGGTAGTATGTTCAAAGTAGCATACACCTAATCAAAATATCAAGACATAGTCAAAAGTAACAAGGGCACAATTTTGAAGGCATCACACAATGAAGAGACAGGGATCGACTCTTCACTTCCTTCTGGTCGAAAGCACACGTGGTATGACACACGTATTATGGTATTATTCATATAGCTCCTATTGTATGTCACAATTTTATAAATACCATACAGATATATAATTAGACAAGCCTCGTTGCCTAAGATGAATTCTTCGATTGATCAACCCTTCTATGAAATCAATCAAGCAACACATACCTGGCTCTTATAGACTAAGTAGATAGTGGGATTCTACTTCGATCATAATATAAGCTTAACATGGTTTATCCATGTTTATGATCTCATCTTAACACTTAGTTAAGGCGACTATCTTAACTCAAGTTATCTTAAGGGTTCTTCACTACTATGAGCCAGTCTCATCTTTGCGCACTTCTTATGCCAAAGGCGATTTCTCGTGTGATAGGGCCAATCTCAGTCTATAGGACATACATACTTCAAAATTACACGCATTATAATATCTATCAAACATGATATTATTAAAAGAAACAGTTAAATAAACATACTAATGAAAATATATACATGAATGCACATAAACTCGCAATATTCATACATTATATCTTGCTTAATCATATAGATTTAACATATCCATAAATATATCCCTAGGGATATCTTTGTTAATGGATCAGCAAGCATATTGCGTGTGTGTATGTATTGCAAATCAACATCCTTTTGTGCAATAATATCTCTAACAACGTTATACTTTATATCAATGTGTTTGGTCATACTGTGATACTTAGGAGCTTTCACACAAGCCTTTTCAGCTTGACTATCACAATGTATGATAACGGGACTCCCACTATCGCTTGAGAATTCTAAATGTTCATAATAACCTTTTTAACCAAACAGCCTCTGGAACCACAGCTAAGCATGCTACAAACTCAGCTTCCATTGTGGACAAAAATTATACAGGTTTGTTTCTTGCTACTTCAAGAAATTGCGCAATTATTCAACATGAATACATCACCTGAGGTAGATTTACCCCATATATATCACTATCTCAAATAGCGTAATATATCCTTCTAGGTGTAATCTATTTCCTCAAAAGCAAAGGCATAATCCATAGTGCCTTTTAGATATCTCAATATCTTTTTCACAACTTTCGGATTTTCTTTTCCTGAGTTCAATTAAAATGACTAACTAAATCTACCACATAACATATGTCTGGCCTAATTCACATCATAACATATATAAGACTATCCATGAACTAAAATATGACATTGTATACATTTTCTGTTTCTCTTCTAGAGTACTAGGACACATGTCGAGAGTTAAGTTTATTCCAATTGCTACAGGAGTGTCAATGGAATTGCACTTATTCATACTAAAGCGCTCAATTATATTCATGATTTAAGGTTCTTGAGACAAAGATAATAGTCCTCTAGACCTATCTCTACTAATCTTAACACAAAGAATATAATTTGCTTCTCCCATATATTTCATATAACATTGAGAAGCTAGCTACTCCTTATTAGCTTGAATAAACTCTTTATCACCCACTGCTAATAGGATGTCATCTACATATAGAGATAAGATCACAACATTTCTTGGAACATAAACACAGTGATTTTCACTTATCATCTCAAATCCATTTGATGAAATGACTTCATGAAATCTCAAATTCCACTGTCTCGAGGCTTGATTAAGATCATATATTGATTTTAACAATCTACATACTTTATTCTCTTGATCTTTTATAACTAAACCCGAGGGTTGTTCCATGAAAATAACCTCTTCTAAATCTCCATTTAGAAATGTAGTTTTCACATCCATTTGGTGCAACTCGATATGCGCCACAATAGCTAAAATTAAGACGTATTGAGGTAAATCTAACAATAGGAGAAAAAAATTCCTCAAAAAAATATTCCTTCCCATTGAGTAGAGCCTTTCGCTACCAAGCGAGCTTTATACCTTACGTCTTTTCGGGAGATTAACCAGTTCCCATACCTGGTTTTTCTTCATCGACTCCATTTCTTCTTCCATTGCTTTCTTCCATTCATTTTTAGCAGGACATGAGAATGCTTCATTAACTGATCGAGGTTCTTCTTCGTCTTATGGAGTTATCATAAAGACTTCTCCTTCAATTTTAAATCGACGACGAGGAACTAAACCTCTAGCACTTCTCTTAAGTTGAGAATCCTGAGAAATAGGATTACTAGATGATGCAATGGTTTCTTCCGTCTCAAGATTTAGAGGAGTATCCTTCTCTATTTCTTTAGTATGTGTTACCTCATCAGGTGTCACATTTGTTTGCATATCATCTTCCTGAATCTCATTTAATTCACATAAAATGAAAATTCTGTCAACTTCACATCTGTTGGGAAAATCATTCTCTAAGAATGTAACATCTCGTGACTCAATTTCAGTAAGACCCCCATCGTTATGTTCACCAATAAACACATATCCTTTAGAGTGAGCTGGGTATCTAATAAAGATACACTTCTTACCTCTTGGACCTAACTTCCCATATTTATGAGATAGATCATGAACATAGTCTGCCGACCCTAGGGTCACAAGTAGTTCATAAGGAGTTTGATGGAACAATCATTGTGGGTATTTGGTTAAGTATATAACTAGCAGTAGGCAAGGCATCTCCACAGATTAGCTTGTGCCATCATAGACTTAACCATTTCTAGGAGAGTTCTCACTTTTTCATCACACAGTTCTCTCAACTGATCCAATAGATATTCACGTGATTAAGGTTTTCATTTTCCTCTCTAACTGATTTTCTACTTCATTGAAATATATCACAAGAAAATTTCAATGCTACAGATGTATGAAAAATCAGGTACACATAACCAAAACTAGTAAAATTATCTATAAAAGTGATAAAATAAAGTCCCCCCTGTATATTTCGAACATTCATTGGGTCACAGATGTCTACATGAATTACTTGCAATGGGTACTCGACTCGTTTATCCTTTTCAAAAATGGTTTCCCTTTGCTTTATCTGCTAGACAATTTTCATAAGTTGGCAAGTTGACTCTAGTCGATGAACCCAAAAAGTTCGCCTTAGCCAACAAATTCATACGGTCTTGTCCAATATGAACTAGTCTAGCATTTCATACTTTTCTTCTACGTTAAAATTACTAGAAGAAGTATTAGTAGAAAAGCAACTACTTACATAATAACTATTAAATGAGTTATCATCATCTAGTACTACTAAAACATGAGAAATAAAACCAAAAAACTTAACACTTAGCATCATAATAGATGTCTACTTGATTGTTATGAAAATGCATATTAAAACTTAATCCTAGAAGAAAATCAGAGTGGTGGGGATCATAACTCCACCCGAGTAGAAAATCATGATAGTGTTTCAGAGTTTGTTTTGTTGGTATGTTTTTGTAAAGTATATATGATTTTTATGTAGACATATATGATTGTTTTTACTAATAAGGCGATGAACAATATTTACCGTGAAAAAAATTAGAAGCAAAGCAAAGAGAAAAAAAGAGGAGGCTAATTGAATCATGAGAATACAAAGGAAAAATGGAATATCTTTGCTATACTTCCAAACTTCAAGGTTACATAATTATTCTATTGAAATAGATATTATTGTAGTTAAAAGTATTTTGAAAAAAAAGGATATGTTAAGACCTCTTACAGATTTCATGTCATGAAAGTACTCCTGAAGTAGTAATATCGTAAGTAGAGTTTTATCCCAATATTAGGGTTTAACATTCTATATTCTTGTAAACTATAACGTTTCATTCCTCGAAGTAAATGGAGATACACTCTCTAAAGTGAATGTAACTATTTTAATTATCTAAATAAATAGATGTGTAGATGACAAAACAAGTGAATTAATGTTGTATTCCCTAATTGGAAATTATTCCCCTGGAGATATAGAATCAAATTCTTTTAAGCAAATTCATTATTTCCAGCTTCTACAAAAACTGACCTGGAATGACTTAAATACTGTTTTTCGTAGCTAAAAACCATTCCTTGAAGTGAATAGAAGTGCGTTTCTGGAAGAAAATGCGATGTCTTTCAATGTGTCTGAAATTGACATCTTGGTGACCCAAACTCCAGACGAGGTTAAGGTAAGAAAAATAATCATTACCACCAGAAGTGGAATAATAAGGAATATCTTGAAAGTTAAAGGTCACGGGAAATAAGCCATCACGAAATGATAAGCATGAATATTATCGATAAAGTGGAATTATATAGTGTTCGTGTACTCGTGGAATACTATCACATGTAGTTGATCTAATTAAAAGTTTTTGGATGCCCAAAAGTTATGTTACCTTGTGGTACAAAATTGGTAAATTATGTTAAAAGTAAATCCCGAAGAAATTTACTAAATTTAAAGGATAATATCCAAAATTAGTATTTGTATAAGCCACAAGTGTCCGTAACAATGTATATCTTTTGCATTATTTACTAAAAGTCTCACCAGAAGTGTGTATGAAAATAAAATATGCTATTTCTTTGGGGTTATATAATATACAGATTCGAGCAGTTGAAACACTCATTGTGCAAAAGAAAAAATGTCATAATTTAAAAAGCTTTGTATTTTTAAATGACTGATTTGGTCAACTACTGATAGTAATGATATGTCGACTAATAGATTATTCACTTGGTCTCTACTTAAAAGAACCAGAAGATTCATTTTACCAAGTGACTACCCCCTTATTAGAGGGAGATACAAGTCAACCTGAAGTTGTGTGACGTATAGACTAGGCAACCTGAAGTTGCTAACACATGGTGGAATACAATTTATTATATCATTTATATCCACAAACTAAAGAATAGGAACTTGATGTTAAAAGGAATATCTATGTGCAAAGTATAGCAAATAATATACCTAATACATTCGCAAGTAGAATATTTCACAATCCCAAAATATGTTGTAAACGCTCCAACATAGGTTATTGTCCTATATTAGACACATAACAAAAATACCAGTGAATGTATCAAACCAACGCATGAAGCGTGGTAAGCCTGTCGGTTTAAAGTATACCATGCCCCAAAGAAGAAAATCTCATGAGTAAATGATTAAATGGTAAAAAATGTGGGATGTGCACTCCATGTGATACTACAGGAATTATTAAGCCAACTAATGTTGGCACATGCATTTCTCTTAAAGAAAGTAATGGTCATGAAAGGACCTAGGTACCTAAATACGAGAAAATTTATGTAGATTATTAGTCTACTGAAAATATATAAAACGGTTAGAATAGTTTATGGGATTAATATATTTTCATTTAATATAGCTCTTGAAGTAAATAATAAGGATCCTAAACCAAAAAGTGGTGAAATATGTCGACTACAATAGAAAGTGTAATAGTGAATTTTGAAATCTAAAACACTACTTGTATCACGAAGGTTCCTGCAGAAACCTAGAATTAACTATGGGGAGACGTCCTCATTCTTATGTTATCGATACAGTGTAGTGATTATTAGATGGATATTAAAGTTTTTAATAAACAAAATAGGTGCTAGAAGCATAACATGTGCCCAAACAAGAAAGGTGTTTGAAAGCACAACAAGTGCCTGAGGCAAGGTAGGTACTTGAAGTACTTAGAGCGTTTAAATATGAAATTATCGAATATTGAGAAGTTCCTGAGATATAAAATTTCCTAGAGTATAAAAGTTCTTGAAGAACGTAATTTATTTAAAGCACAAGAGAAAAGTGTATGAATTATAAAAGGATACTCGGTAATTATTGTCATAATGAGAATGATGTGATATTTGCGTATTGTACTCTTTTTCCTTCACTAAGATTTTTTCCCACTGGGTTTTTCCTAGTAAGGTTTTAACGAGGCATGCAAATATTCTTTGTCATAGGAAGTATAAACTCTTTTAATGATCAAGAAAATGATATTACTATCACTAAATACCCTCAAGTAAAAATCCAGAAGATTTACTAATTAAAGATTCATTAACGACAACATCAAGGTACAAATATATTTAAAAATATGTAATGTCGTAATGAGGGAGGAATATTGAATTCTGCATTCTATTTCCTTCACCACGGTTTTTCCCATTGGGTTTTCCTGGTAAGGTTTTAACAAGACAGACTGAATACGTGTCATAACCCTTACGGATTAATGTACTCTTTTTCCTTCATCAAGTTTTTCCCAATGGGTTTTCTTGATAAGGTTTTAATGAGGCATATCTTTCACTGAAGATCCAAGGGGGAGAGGTATGCAATATTTATTTAAGTGGATTATTCAACATACTTAAAAGAATTGTGGTATATCTTCAACATAAATATATTGATGGTATTGTATGAGGATATTATTGCTTGTATTACACATAATTAGAATGGCTACATCAAGGAGACAAAACAAAACATATTTCACCAAAGTCTTTTACACAAACGACCTACATAAGAATGTGGATATTGACACTCGACAGATACAATCACGCAATAATTTTGTAGATTTTCCTGATGAAATCATTGTCAACCACAATATTCAAGAAGTAGGTCCACAATATTGATATACGGCAACTCAGAGACCTCTTGCCAACATCAGGGGGAGCATAAATAAGACTGTACTCTTTTTCCTTCGTCCAAGTTTTGTCCTAATGGGTTTTCTTGGCAAGGTTTTAACGAGGCAGCGTTTTCAATATAATTGTTTCCATCTATATGTACTCTTTTCCCTTCGACCAAGTTTTTATCCCACAGGGTTTTCTTGGCAAGGTTTTAACGAGGCATATTTTCTAATGGATGGACATTCAAGGGGGAGTGTTATGAATAAATTGTTTATTATGTGGATGTCCAAAGGCCAAAGGTCTTCTACTTATTTCTTGTAAATAGGGCATGTTAAGAGCCACTTATTTCCTATAAATATAGGACTTGTTTAATTGTAATAGTACTAGAGTTGATATTGGAAATACAAGAATATTCTCTCTTTGTATCGTTTCTTTCTTTAATTTATAACAATATGTATATAATATTTAATATATCTGTTAGTCAACTTTAATTTTAACTTATTATTAATCTTATATAATACTTAGGGTATAAATAAAAGAATATAATACTCACACCTTGAGCTTGTGCAACCTGTTATGAAAAATGGGAAATAACCGATTTGAAAATACAACAAAAATGGAAATCCAAAAACAATATTTTGATTAAAGTAAGTCTAATATATTACAATATTGAAATGAATATGAAACTTACACAAAATAGAAAAGAAACGTATGTAATTCATGTGATAAAAAGTTATTCCTGCATAACGATTTTCTCTAACAGAATTTACTATTACGAATTATTGGTCCTCTTATGTTTTTGTTAATGTTTTTCCTTCCCTATGTTTTTGTTAATGTTTTCACTTCCCTTTGGATCTGTCTTTGTTACCTTGGGTAGAACTTTCAAGAGTGTTAACTTTCAACTAATGAGGTAGGAAAGAAAGAGACTTATCCCTGAGTCAATTGATATAAATCACCACTGCCACTATAGGAATCTTTTTTGTTATCAAATTGTGTTATCAAATTGCAATATTGGTCCCTGAAAAATATCTATCAAAGACAAAAGGTGGATATTAATACACCATTACAACTGTTACAATCAAAAATTACAAACTTTAATGGTTACAAGCACAAATTAAAAGATAATGAAGATTAGGTTTAAACCCTAATGGTTACAAGCACAAATTATTTTTAAACCCTAGTCAGTTACAAATATGTTGCATAGGTTTCTAATAATGATTATTTAACATCACAAGAATCTATTAAACCCAATATAAGTTTTCTTATTCATACAAACAAAAAACAGACCAAAAAAAAAAATACAAAACCAAAAAATAAAATTAAAATAAGAATACATTACTGTAGAAAGTATTTGTTAAACAAATATATTTTTATAGAAAAATTACCAATATAAGATTGAAACTTCAAACCAGAATTATGGTTGCTTCCACTACTGTTCTTTTTTTGTGTGTGTAAAAGTAACAATAGTGTGTGAAGTTATAATAATTACCTTTGATGTTAATCGAGTGATATTTATTAATAAGAAGGGCAATGATGTCCCTTTTTGGCGGTACAAGATAGAAGGCAGTAAAAAGAACACATTATGTAAACCAGTATAACCAGGTTAGTGGATATGTACAGGTGACTAGGAAAAAGAAGGTAAACAATAAAGATCTTTTTCCATTCTTCCGTTAGTTTCTAAAAAGTTAGTTAGCATTCGATATTTGTGTAGATCCTTATAGAGGTTTTAGGCCTCTATAGGTTATTTATTTATTTTTTTACTAAATGTATAGCACATCGAACAACACAGCTTGGTAGGTGTAGAAGAAAAAAAATCACATCTTAATTAAGTAAAGAAATATTTGTACAAGCATGAAATACAAGGTAAAAATGATTAATTTTCCTTACAAGCTCACAGGCCCAACCAATGGTTCTTTTAAGGCCCCAGAAAGTTCATGTCAAACATGAATTACAAGAATATTTTGCCTAAATCAATCTATCAATTGAATTTAGAGGCCTTCCAAAAGAAAAATGGATAAATTTTTAATTAGAAAAGGTAAAAAAATTTAGAAATTTTAAATTTAGGCTAGAGTTAATATTTAAGTTAAGAAAACTATTTTGGGGGGGAACGAATGTATTTTTTTCACTAATATTAATTCCTTCAAACCTTCTATACGAATTTACAAATTCTAGGGCGATATATACTATTTAAAAGTGAAGTAGTATTCTTTTTTTTTTGGACCGGGAAGGAAAACGGAAAACTAAAGAAAACAAGAAATTTAGCCTATTCCTTATCTTATGAAACCCTTCCAAACTAGACATCACATTAGATAAATCATGTGACCGACTTGTGGCTCTATGCCTAGAGTTTTTAGAGATCTTGTCACCGTAAATAGGGCATTCCTTTTGAATTGATTTCATTTTTTCTTTTCAAATGTTCCATATGTCTATCATAATGTAATCAATAACTTTGCTAAAATCTCATCCTCCTTAGTGTAGTAGTTAGCTATTTCCAAAATCCAATCTCCAAGATTATCAGATTGATTGATGTCTGCCTTGATTTGGAGAGAAGATCCAGCCCAGATATTTTGGTTTCCTTGACCCCATATGCATTCGTTTGTGTCTGCATATTTTCTTATGTATAGATTTTGTTTCGTTGGTATTGCATTGTTGTTTGCCTTTCATATGAAAATCATTATCTTTTTTAGAATATTCATTTTCCAAATAGCTTTCCACATATTCGTTTGTATCCCCTCCAAGGTACTAGCCGTTTGGGGTTTGTGATAAACGTGTTCTTCAGAAAGTATTTTATAACCTATTTTTGTAGAGTATTGTCCATCTTTTGAAAGCAGCCACATCAATTTTTCATTAAAACCATTATCCAAAATATGAATTCTAGTAATGCAATGGATTAAGGGTTTTGGAAAAACATTATCAAGATCTCTTAATCCAATTCGTAAGAATCGTGTTTCCAAAGTTATTGATTTTTTGTTCTTTTATAGTTGTTAGGTTTTTCCAGTTTTCAATTAGTA
This sequence comes from Nemophila menziesii, assembly GCA_029959085.1. Classification (NCBI taxonomy): domain Eukaryota; kingdom Viridiplantae; phylum Streptophyta; class Magnoliopsida; order Boraginales; family Hydrophyllaceae; genus Nemophila; species Nemophila menziesii. The sequence goes on from JARWIR010000014.1 coordinate 4,838,157, forward strand.
ACAATCCATATATCTTCCCATATATCAATATTTTGACCATTACCAATTTGATAAATTTCGTATTTTTTATATTCTCTCCATCCAATAATACTACAAAACTTCAAGTTCTACTTTAACGTATTTTTACATTCATAAGACCATTGTTAGGAAAGTAAATACCTTTGAGGTCTTTTGCCGCAAATGAAGAAAGACTTGTCATTATTCTCCAGGCTTGAGTTGCTAGTAAAGATGTATCCATTTCTTTAAAGTCTTTGAATCCAAATCCTCCTAAATTTTCGCGATTACTAGTTTCTCCTAGGTCATCCAATGTATCATGTTTCTTTCTCCAGAATTTCCCCAAGAGTTATAAATAGCATAAATAAGTTTAGTGAAAAAAGTAATTGTGTAAGAGAAAATAGACATGGTATAGTTAGGAATATCTTGTAATACTGCCTAAATTAAAACCTCTTTACCACCTTATGAAAGCAATTTAGCTTTCTATCGGTCAGTTTTTTATTTTTTAAATTTTTTTTTGACAATCCATTCTAGAGCTTTAACTTTTGATCTTTTATGAAAAAAAGGGATCCTTGGGTATATTTCAAGATAATTTGTCTCTTTAATACAAATTTCTTATTAAATTAATCCAGTAATTTTTTGTGGAGTTTCTTTACTAAAAATAATGGATGATTTGTCAAGCTACTAGGTTATCCTAGATGTGGGCATGCATTGGAGCTACAAGCTAGCGTTGAGAAAAAACCTGCAAAGACCCTGCCCACCTGTAAACCGCTGACTAACCCATATAAATTTTGGATCAACTGATATCTTTTAAATTAAGAGAGTATTTTTAATTTGAGTTTAGGCTCCTAAACACTTGCAAGAAATGTTGTACAATGCTTTTTGGTATTACAAACCAAACATCATAACTCAAGGGATATCACCAGCCCTTTAAGGTGGAATAGAATCTGAACTGGACAACCACGAGTCTAAAACATGTATTTAGTTAATCTGAACTGAAGATAGTTATGCAACCTTGCATGATTCCGTGTAAGGCCTCAAAAATCAGCACCAGAACAATCCTTGTTGACAGAATGGTAGAGAAGAAAAACCAGTCCACCGATTTTACAAATATTATTGTTCAATTAGGTAATCCCTTTATATTAGGTTATCCTAGATGTGGGCACGCATTGGAGCTTCAAGCTAGGGTTGAGAAAAAGACTCTGCCCACCTGCAAAGCGCTGACTAACCCATATAAATTTTGGATCAACCAATATCTTTTAAATTAAGAGAGTATTTTTAACTAGAAAAATAAAAAATTAGAAGGGTGGGTTTATATAAACTAATCCCGACCCACCCTTATCGCACTAATTACTCGTATAGTAATTTACCATGTATTTTATAAATATATATATATATATATATGTTTGGCTGTGTAAGCATATGATAAATTCAATTTGTTCTCACTTGTAAGATATCAATTATCTATAAAACTATATGTTGATATGGTAATGTCAGGTTATAATGGTTCGCGCAATTTTGGGCTCTCCAGCTTCTCGATAGTTTCTATAATTGACCCTAATGTGGCTTGGATTTTATCACTATTACTATATAATAGTTGATAGAAAATAAAGTTTTTATGGGTGTTTGTCGTTTATTCTAACTTGGTCCTCTTATGTTTATGTAAAGGTGGTGAGTTTGAGTTTCTTTAGTTGTGTTGGGATGAGGTGGTTTAAGGTTGGTGCAAAGTTGGTAGAAATGTATTATGTTCGGATTTTTCTAAATTAGTTATGTGTAAATAGTTTTAATATTGTATATTCCACCAAATAAATGAAAAAAATAAAAACCTTAAATATCACCCTAATTTGTAATACACTCTCGACTTATATACCTTTTAAGTATATTATATAATATTTTCATAATATTATACAAGTATTTTCTTTAAGTTGAAATTTTTTTTTTCTCAGATCCCTTTAACTCCAATATCTTTTGCAATAAATCTTTTTTCCTCAATCTCTTTTGCTAAGTCTTATATTATCAACGTTGAAATGAATTTGCAAGAAACAGAAGAGGCGCTATAAGATAGAGGCTGCATGTGAGCCAGATATAGGTAAATGGTTATTTTTTTTAGGTTAAGAGATAGTTATATTATATTTTATTTTTATATTAATATTATGATAAAATTAGTTAAAGATAAATATCTCAAACAAGGCTGCTTGTGCAGGTAAATTGTTACCTTACGTGAAGGATTTTACACTAAAACAAGGAGATGATATGATATTTTGGGCTGAAAGCAATAAAAAAGGCTTCTCGTTCAATAAGACTCTGTGTAGAATTAGTGCTAATCTTGAAGAAGTGAAATGGCACAAAGTAATATGGTCTAAGCTTAATATCTCGAGATGTTCCTTCATATCTTGGCTTGCTATACAAGATAGACTTCCAACAAAACAGAGGATGATTGGTTGGGGTTTAGCTGTTGATCCACTTTGCATATTTTGTTATGCGAAAACTGAAGATGTGCAGCACCTTCTGGTAAATTGTTCTTTCACTAGTAGAATACTATATGATATTCTAAAAACTTGTCATCTTAGCTGCAATTACTCTAGCTTAGATGATTTAGTGGAAGAATTGATTGGTGTCTCAGGGACTGAGATGATAAATATAATAAGTTTAATCATCACCTCATATATATATTGCATTTGGATCGAGAGAAACGAAAGAAATCATGGAGGAAATTGTCTCAATGAACAGCAGATTACAAAGAAGATCAAAGCTATGATTAATGTTAGATTGAATGGCAAGACAGTTAAAACGAAGAAAGGCGAGGAATTAGTGCAGAAAATTAAAGGGAACTTGGGCTAAGTTAAAAGGCCTTAGTGTTTTAAACGTTTTATATGTAACTTTTAAAGTGTAATAGTCTCAAGCTTTTCTTGTAATAGTTGAAGGGGCAGAAATTGGGCCTTAGCTATAGTTTGTTTAGAAATGGGCTACCAAAAGTTTGTAAAAGATATTAGAAGTTGATTATCTTTTCAATAAAATTTGATTTAATGATCAAAAAAAAAAATATCTCAAACATACTCTTATATTTTCCTTAACTGGCAAAATTTCCCTTTACAGTTGTAAATGAACATGCAATATTATATCTTCAATAGATACACAATGTTAGACATTTTAATATTTTTATATTAGATTCATTATTATTCAAGACCCGTTAACCTCAATAAATATGAAATCTGTAACGGTGGACTTTGAAACTTCTCTTGGAATTTGATCAAGGTGAACCATTCTTTCTTCCTTGGCCCGATGAAATTTCAAAGATAAGTTAGTATTCGAGTCAAAGACAGAGGAAAATAATAATTGACCAAGTCTGAAAATAAATATGAACATTATAGTTGTAAAAGTGACTATTCTTTAGGCAAAGTCATGGGTATTATTAAATAACAATAACCCAATATACTTGAACGATATTTTGTTGTATTCCTAAGAGGAGTGATTAGGAATTCACGTAATTTTCAGGTGGATATTCGGGAAAATTATGTCGGCATAGACACGGCGGCGACCTAAACTTACGACCATATCAATACCCCCGTGTCACGTCCCAAAAATGTGACTATTCTTTTTAAATAATTTAAAATAGACAGAATTATATTTTATTAAATAAATGATTATTTATTATAATACACTGATTAAGTAAAATAAATACAATTAATATATACAAATATCTAATCTTTCTCTTCAATATATGCAGGTGTCACTGACTTTACTACCCAAGCCCTTAAGTAAACTCCTATCTAAAAGGATGGAGGAAAGGGAAGGGGGATGAGCTACTATGACTCAGTGAGAAAATAAATAATTGTCATATGCAAACTATAACCTAGGGGTAATAATTAAATTTAATGCGTTGTTTTTGAACATATATAAGTCAGAAATATAAACTAAACATTCATAATGTGATAAATACTCAAAAAAGGGTGTATCACAAACTATGCAGCGTATGCCACCCATAAGTCTATATACACTAGCAAAAAATAATCAAGTTGCAAAGGATAGTGTTGTCTTGCCCTTACAAACCCATTCACAACCTCGGCCCCTTATGATATAGGCTGATATCCTGAATACACCAAAATTACGAACCCACTGGTCAAGGAACTCTCCATCACATGCGCCAGGTAGAAATAGATCATGATAGTCGTGTCAACTCTTGAAGCCTCTTACCGTCTAGTGTAACACGATTATATCATCTCGTACGATCGATCGACTAAAATATATTATCAAGTATGAATACAAAAAAGGCAGTAGTTTCTGAGAATGATAATAATTTACAATACTTAATAGACAATATAGGTCGTATTATCATAATATGCAGTTAATCATATGATAACGTGATAATAATTTAAATAATTAATATTACAAAGGTACAAAATAATCGAATTAAAGATAGTAATGTATAATTTAAAATAGGGTTAATAATCTACATATTGTACATTATTTAATATCTCACCTGATTACGAGACTAAAAGTGGCTTCCCTCCTAACTGGATTTCATGATTTCACATCTTTGTACGAGCACCGTTAATTTATTAGATAAGTCTATATATTTATAAATTATTTATTTAATATCAAATTTATTAATTCAAATAATATTATCTTTTATACAAACTCTTATTGTTATTCTATATTTTTAGCTATGATAATCATACACACATATATATATATATATAAAGGGACGGGAAAGCGGTTTATCGTGGTGGATATCGAAGAAGAGACCAAGTGTTTACTTTAATATTAATAAAAAGGGTTACTCAAATATATGGGACATTCGTATGGATAATACGATAGCCAACACTTAGTTTATAAATTTTCAATCAAAAATAATATGTTGAAAAAAGGGAAAAGAAAGAGGAATAACTTAAAAAATGTTTATTATTTCCTTTAAAAATGGAAACAAGTTAAAATGTTGTAACGCTAAACATTAGATATATTTGCTAAGAAAATGGTTCCCACTTGGAGAAAACATACAAAATATTATGTGTATGTATTATATTTAAAAATATCATTAGTGATTTACTTCTTATCTATTAGTCAACTTTAAGTTTAACTTATTGTTAAACGTATATAAAACTTAGGATATAAAGAGAAAAAAGAACATAAATATTTAATTTAAATTACTATTAACTTGTAAAAGATTAAATTTTATATAGGATCTCACACCTTGAGCTTGTGCAACCTGTTAGGAACAATGTGAAATCACTGATTTGAAAAATAACATAATTGGAAATCCACAAACAATATTTCGATTAAAGTAAGTCTAATCTATTACAATAATTGAAATGAATATGAAACTTACACGGAATAGAAAAGAAACGAATTACACAGTAATTTCTGGTGATAAAAAGTTATTCCGGCGTACTGGTTATCTCTAACAGAATTTACTATTACGGATTATTGCTAAAATAATTTAGAGAGAGCAGAATTTTTTTTTTATTTTCTTATTTGTTTCATAGCTAAGACAAGTAGGAAAGATTTGTATTTATAGGAGAGTAGAGGAGGAGAAATCTCTTATCAAAATCGCCAGAATAAATTCTCTTGAATGCCTCCATTTTGGATTTATTCTGGTTTTAAGTTGTCTTCAATTGGTGGACATTTTGTCTTCTGGCTGAAAGGATTTGAATAGCCACCGGCTACTATAAGAACTAGCTAATTTGAAACGGTGTAACATATGTAACAATCAAAAAGTCATTTAGACTGTACTAATTCTAGCAGTTTATTCTTTATCGTGGTTATGGATTTAAAAGGTTTTCTTGCAAGTTTAGACTCCACACATATTTGAAATTTTACAAAGTCATCCACATTATGAAGGGGTATTAGTCAAATATATTTAAGCCTTTTAATAGAAGCGACATTTAAATTACCTAATCTACCATGCCACGTATCATGAGATTCAACTATATAAGCAAAATTAGAACCAGTCTCATTAAGGGTTACAGTATTTAAAACAAACAAGCCATTATTTAAATACCATTTCCCAAAAAACTTATTATTTTTGGTAATGATAATTTTCCCCACTTCGAAAACAAGTTTGAGTCGAACTTTATTAAGAAGAGCTCCGAAAACTAAGTTTCTACGGAGAGACGGGACGAAGAGAACATCATTTAACTATAAAATCTTACCAGAAGTGGGTTTGAGGGGAACCTGTCCTTTTCCGAGAACTGTAGCGGTAGAAGATTCACCCAAATACACGCATTCACCATCAGTTGCTTCCTCGAATTTATTGAACGGGAATTTGTTCGTGCAGAAATTTCGGGAAGCTCCGGTGTCAAGGATCCACTAGGTTTTGTTCTTAACTAAGTTCACCGCAACTATTACTGCGACAATTATTATTTTATCTCAGTCAGACTTGCAACAACTGTGGGACCTTGGCTGGCTCTAATACACTCAAACGCTTTGTGTCTTTCTTTTCGGCAACAGTAACAAGCGCCTTGAGGTTTCTCAATCCTACTAAAGGTTTGAACCTTCCGCCTTGTTTATTGGAGTTGCCGCAGTTCTTGTTTCCCCAGTTTTGGATTTGTTTGAGCCTTACAGTTTTCCTTTCCCTTTGGACCTCTCTTTGTTAACTTGCCCATAACTTTCGACAAGGTTCGATTTTGAGGAATGAGGAGAGAAAGAAAGATACTTATCCTTGATTCGATTGGCTTATTCGACTTACATATGCCTGATGAGTTCTTTGAGAGTCATTTCCTTCTTTTTGTGTTTGATATGGTTACAATATTCACTCCAAGATGGGGGAAATATCTCAAGCAAAATGTTCGCTTGAAAAACTTTGCACATCTTCATGCCCTCGGCGATTACTCATGCGCATAGGTTTCATGATGTCTCCATATTTATAATATAGTCACGAGATATAATTTTAGGTTTGTATTATGCTTATTTGATGGATTTTCCCTATTAATGGTAGTTTCTTGTTTCTTATCTTGTTTTAAGGAGTTGTTACTTTAGAGTTATTTGTGAGTAATTTGTATGTTTAGTGTGAAGGTATTAGGTAAGTGGATTATATTATATCCTAAAGGACAAAGATTCCATTTTAGAAAGTGTAAGAGTTGTCGAACAGATTTAGAAATTGAATTGTTCAAGATGAAACAAAAACTTTACATAGAGTCTGGAAGAAACGTTTGATATCCAACTAGTATTTTAAGTTAGAAACTCGTAGGATTTGACATTTTGTGATTCGAAGCTGTTATGAAGAAGACATTAATGTTGCAGTTATCATGGCTCGAACCAGTCCACACTTGGAGTAAAACGTTTTTGGGTTAGGGTAGGTCATTTAAAAGAAGCCCATGACCCAAAAAAGGTTTCTAAACCTATAAATATCAGAATTCAACATTAGAAACAGGTTATTTCCTGGTTTTTATTCATAATTTTGACCAGAGAGATAGAAAGTAGACTTGGAGGAGGAAGCAACAGCAAATGGAGCACCACCGCATCACTTCTGCATTATTCCACCACTACCATTAGGGTAATTATCTTTAATTGATTAACCATCTTTCTAAGATTTTTATTCCTTAGTTGTATTTCATTAGTTATGCACTAAATCCCCAGATCTTGTGGTTACTTTATGTATAAACCTTGATTACTGCTTTTGATAATCTATGGTATTTGGAAATTCCATTTAATTGAATTGTGCATTTAAATTATAGCTAAGTATGAATTATACTAATTAATAATTTCTGGAACCTTTACATCTCTAGATTCACCTATGTTCTTAAAATATCACCTTGGCGGGGGTTTAGGGACTGAACCGGTTCAAATACGTACGGTGTTTGGTAATGATCTTGACGGGAGTGCCTATCCTGGTAATCATATAGGGTAAGTTCATATCACCATCTTTTGCATATAATAATCTTACCCAAGTACTCTAGTAAGAGTATGGCAGCCATCTAAGATACCTAGACAATATTCAGAAGAATAATAGAATTATGATTAGTTGTAAAGACCCAATCCACCCGTATAGCTGATATTATCGAGTTAGTATGATAGGTGAATACTAGCAAACTCAAGCTAATCTCTCATCCATTGTTCGTAACCATATTTATTTCATTTTTAGTTTAATTTCTTAATTGCATCTTAATTATTATTTAAAAACCAACCAAATATCTACTTTATTTTCTTCTTTTAGTTAAACATATAAAACCATCTACAGTTTCATAAAACAGGACTTCAAAATTGAAAACTTAATTCCTAAGGAAACGATACTTTGTTTACTTACTTATCACTTGTTAATTATCAATAACCTTGCGAACAAGAACTCGCCCTCTCGAGGTGTGTATATGTTGTATTATTTTATCACACCTTGGGAGACGACAGTAATCACTCAAGTGAAGAAGCCATGACAAAAAACTTAAAGAGAAACCTCACCAAGACTTTGATAACCTCCAACTTAGCAACCACTTGTCAAGCTAAGACTATATCCCCAAATCAAGACCTCTCGCCCAACCTTTCCAGAAAGGCGCACACAGACCATATGCTAAAATTAGCGATTTTTATGCTAAACCCCACTTTTCATGTTTTATGGGGAAAATGAATATTAGGAGAAGTTAGGTCCCTTAGAACATTTTTCTCATAAATAAAGAGCTTAGGTAGGGTTAGTTGTATAGATTTTAGAGCTGAAAACGAGTTGCAAGCTTCGAGAGAGCCTATTCTCTTAATATTAGGTATTTTTCTTTTTTTGAAAATATTTTTCTTCTTTCATATATATCAAACTAAGATTTATGACTTTTTCATTGGTACATGAGTGGTCGAGGCAAGCTTAAGCGTACCACGACTAATCCCACGGTGATACACATGCTCCCTCCCTCATGCATATTTCTAGGTAATTCAGAACTAGGTTATCTATGTCCATAGAGGTGATTCGAACCTTGTACCACTCACTCAACACCCTTTAGGGAGGGAATTCAAACCTTATATCTCCCTTTAAATACTAAAGATATAATAAGTTCATGCTAGTTGAACTATCCCACCTGGTTAAGAGTTATGACTTATCATAGTATTAGGATGAACTAATCACCCATATAAACTTGGGATAATAGTTGTGAACTCGCCATATTTATTTTCTAGGTAGTTTCTAAAGAGGGTTGATTAGGGATAATCACGTCTTACTTGCTCGGCTTTCTAATTAAATAATTATGATAATTTTGCAGTCTCTTTAACTCCTAGGATAAGAATATATTTTGATACTTCTCTATACGTCTAAATGATTACCAAATTGGTGAACCAATTGTAATATATTTTTAAGATAAAATAAGAATAAACATGAAGGGGTTGTTTTTTTTTAATTAAATAAATAATTGGAAAGTTAACTATTATTTAGTAAAAATAAAGAAAGAAAGATATTCTTTTACCAAACATGATATTTACTATCTAAATAAATTACTATTGTATTAAGATTTTGTTTAACAGATATCAATGTTCTAAAATGCACTAGGTGGACGGTGGACGGTTAGGTACCTTCGAACGCCAATGAACTTGGGCAATAGGCTAGGCGGAGCCTAGGAATTTTCTTCTAGGCAGTTTTAAATTTATTTTTATGAAAATTACATATTACTAATTTTTTAATACAAACAATAATTCTTTCCATATAAACAATTCTTTACTAATGCACATCCTTGGAACAGGTAGGGCTGGAAATCATAGGAATCATATAGAGCTTACTGGATGGTGTAAACCAAACCGCGACATCACGGTAAAAACTGACGGTAGTTGTAATGCTAGATGGAGCATAGGAGGGGCAATCCGCGTATTCTGAGACACATAGGGTAATTGGGTTTGTGCAATCTTTATGAATTTAAATGTGATTTGCCAATGATCACAAATCTGTCAGAACTCTATGAAGGGTTGCAAATGGATGAGGAAATGAGAGTCGAGGAATTAAGAGTATAAGTCGGCTCACAAGAAGATATATAGGTGGTGGCTCAGGTGGAATTGGGGAGAGGTCCAACAACTTCTTGGATCAAAATTCATACTATCCTGGGTGAAAAAAAATATTTTGAATTATAGTGCATCTATAAGGAAGCTAATATGTGTATTGACTGGATGGCTAACATGGAAGCACACCAAGACCAATTGTATCTTAGCTTTAATGATCCTCCAAAAGTGATAAGGAGCTTAATCAAAAGTGACAGATCTGAGTGGAAGACTCCAAAGATGTTATATAGTCCGGGATTAGCGGATAAGTTGGATGTTTTACAGTGTTCTATTCCCACGGTCTTAAGCCCACCATTGTAATACAAAAAGTAAAAAATATAACATACATAATATTTAGTTTAAGAAACACTAATTCAAAAATTCAACATCCTTGTATGGATTTAATATTGATTTTGATTTTATTAATTTTTCATTAAATATTCTATAACGCATTCTCTCTCTATTGTTTCACTTTTTTTATTAGTTAAGTGTATATTAGTTCATTTTATATTAATATATAAAAATGGCTAGACTTTGCAAGAATGGTTATTTATATTTATTTGGGCTTGGTCTTAAGGTGATCGAACACCTTCTAGCGCCTAGGTGTGCCTTGGGGCGGACGTAGGCAGAATTTTTCAAACATTAATAGATATATTAAAAGATAAAATCCTATAATAAATGATTGACTTATATTGAATAACATGTAACATGGAGTTCCATTTGAATCAAAATTCTTTTCTAGTGTATAAATATTATAAATAAAGAGGATATAGATGTAACAACCTTAATTGTTTTCTTGACCTTATAAGACAAGAAGCAAAAGAAACCTCCAATATCACCTCTCGACAAACCAATCATGGGAAGAAGAAGATTTCTTCTTCTTCCCTTTTTCATGGTTTGTTGATCTCCAAAACTCATCCCTTAAGGCTTTCATACCATCTAGAGGCATTCGTCATGGGACCATCTACCATACTTATCCTTGTTTTCCATCCAAACACTCACCTGCCTCATTGAGGACCAATTACATAAGGGAAACCTTAAGGGATTTCAGACGGCACGATCATGCCCGCCTCCGTCCCACTTGCTCTTTGCATATGACTCATTTTTTTGAGTGAAATGGAAAAGAAGCCCGTACTTCAAATGTTATTGTGTAAACATCTATTTTGCATCTGGATAATTCTTGAACCTCCGAAAGTCTTTTCCGTTCTTCATTGCAAATACATGTAACTGAGTCAAGAACTCGTTTAAAAATAATATTAGGATCACTGTCGGAAGTAAATGGGAACGTGCATTGTTCAAAGACCGAGGCTAGCATGGCTTCTTGTCGCATTTTTAGTCCTCTATATATTTCATGTGCTCTAAAAATGACATGGAAGGGTTAAAAAAATTTGTGTGACAGTTTTAGAGCACATGGAATCAATTTCAATAATAGACGTAGTGTGTTCAGTGCGAGCATCATGATTGCATTGGTTGATGCTCTAAACCAATTAATAGAAGGTCCATTTTGAATATATTTTCAAAGTTTTTCATTCAATTAATCTTTATCATCTTGTTAATTTACAAATTTATTCAAGAAAACGAGATATAACACCCTTCCCTTTTAATCAACCATAAATACACAGATATATTTTGCTTCTTCTAACGGTCCACTAAGCCTAATATGTATCTTCTACTGTGCAAGCTGGAACCAAATCCTACTCCTTCTATGGAGAAACAGTAAAATCATATAAGTAAAGGGATCTAAAGTATAAAACTTGCAAGGCTGAATTAACTGAAATATTACAATATCACCCTTACATAGTATATGACATTTAGAAAATCCCCTCCAACCACCACTTGATTCTGCAATTAATAACTAAATTTTGTAAACTTGAATTGTAATTTAATAATTATGTTTTGATTTCTTAAAAGGAAACTAGACATATTAAATAGAGTATATCAATCCCAACATGTTCTTAATACTTTTCAAACGCTAATTTCTCTATCTATTCATAGGAACCTCAAATTAAGTAAAGAATATGAGATTTACCAAAAAGAATTTTTAGATCAAATTAACCTTAACGTAGATTACTATGTAAAAATACTTTAGAGAAAACCATTCACTTGCATATTATAATTCTTACCGAGAATGAATTTTTTGTTGAAATGTCTTTTGTTGAAATGGCATGGTCAACAATCTTATTCCTGTGTTAAGAAATGCATAAATAAATTATGTATTTTATTGTGATTAGTATTAATAATGAAACAATTATTAATGAAACTTCATTTTATAATAGTGCTTTACTAGTAATCATCATTATCAACAAACCTGGAAAAAGCAATGCTAAGATTTTAATTAATTGTACAACAGATTTAACCAAACATAATAAGAATTTTAGTTTTGGATCTTTGAGCAAAAAATAAAAGTTCTAATCCAAATATTAATATTCTAAATTTCATCAATTTTAACAATTACAGTATGAAGGATAGATTTAGAAGATAAAATAATAGAGCTTAGCTATACCGTTTGAAGCTGTGCCCCTGAATTTTTTATAAGGGTATTTTTTTAGGATTCATCAATAGCCATCCTACAAACGTAACACATATTATTACAAGAGATATAATTTAATTAATGTAAAACTGAGATTCAATCTTCCTTTACAAATTTAACATTTACAGATTATATATACAATTTTATTCAAAGAAAGTATTTCATTTTTTTTATTCAAAAAAGAATCCAAAATTTAATATATAATTATTATAATTGAATATCAAAATCAAACTAAGAAACCTGAAAAAGTAATAATTTCCCAAATTCATTATCTCGATTATTCATTTAAACAGCTAAATTAATATATAATAAAATACAAAATCAAAGGAAATTACCAGAAATCTTCTTCAATTCGTGGAGTGCATGGACGGATCCTCCAGAACTGTCCATAAATGTGTCGGAAGAAGACCGTGCTTTTTAATCAGATAAGTGATATTTATGATTCTTTTTAAACAGAGGGTTTGAGCGACCTAGTTCTTAGAGGATCCACAGATGATTTAGGTATATTTAGGTAAAGAAATAAAGTTTCATGAACGGACAGTATAGAAAGTAGAGACTAATTTAAAAAATAAAATACAACTGAGGTCTACTAAGCTCCATTAGGAGTCTTTATTATAGTGAATCGCCCATTTATCCAATATTGGGTGGAAGAATTTTCTAATTAGAAAACTCTAATTTCTATATATTCTTTCTATTCTCTACCTATCTTTACTCATTCGAAATCAATGACTACCCCAAAACATTTTTTGCCATCAACAACTTTTTCTGGTTTTAGATGAAATCATTGAAGATCGAAATCTGTAAAGCTTCCAAGATCTCCAAAGATGCTTTGTTATTGTAGCCACTTCCTCTGTTTTTTAAGTAATTTTGCTATTCCTTTTTTTTCTGTTTCCGTAGTAATTCGTTTTTTCTGTAAACAATAGTTTGTTTTTTTATTTCATTTTTCTTGTTCAAATGTTGGCCCATCATGTTTAGGTTTTAAGCATTTATTGCATTTTTTCCTATTTGATGTTGTAATTTTATTTTCTTGATAATACAACTAGTTTTACGCATTTTTGTGTTTACTCAGTGGATTTCATACGTGTGCCTAGTTTTTTTGTCATTACTTAATGTTTACTCAATTTTCTGGACCATACTCGAGGAATTAATTGATCACGCTCAGTATTTTTTTGGATAGTCAGCACATTTTCTAAATTCTTAATGATCATTTTTTCAATATTCAATGAATTATTCTCTAATACTCAATGAAATTTTTAGATACTCAGTGAACTTTTCAGATAAAATCTCTGAGTACTTTGTAAAATCTCCGGAGTATTTAGTAAAATCTCCAGACACTCTGTAAATTTTCTGAGCATTCAGTAAAAAATCTAGCAGAGCTGGCGATGGTTGGTAGGGGTGGTCAGAGGTAGAAAGTATTAATACTTAGTGAGTTGATATTCATGACTAAATAATTTAGTGATCCATACTAAATGTCACTTGTTTTTTTTTTTTTATGTAGTTTTATTATATTTGAGGGTATTTTAGTATTTGCTCACCCATAAGATTGGGTGCGTGGCCTCTTGAAGAGGAACCTACCCACCTGTTTCCTATAGGCCACTAAATTTGTCTCTAAAACCCCATAAGTCAATCACCCAAAATTATTTTTTATGTATTAATTTTATATAAATTATTTTATATATATATTAGTTATTTGAAATAATTTCATCAAAATTATTTATATTAATTTGGAGTTATAATAACTTTTTTTGGATTTTGTAGTTATTTATTTATATAATTTTTTTAAAGTTAATGTTTATATGGGATTAATAAATCAATCCTTTTAGTTAAATTATTTAATTATATATATATATAGTTTTTGATTTATTATGTTTTCTTCCATCACACTTAGTTATTACTGAGGGTATCTTCGAACCATCATTTAGTAAATGCTTATTAAGTGGTATTTATCTTTTAGGTTTATACATCAATTTCATATCCTAACTCAAGCTTAATTATTTTAGCCTTCTAGGTAACTAAACTCATAAGAAAAGTCTTAGTATATTTCATAGAGTTTTCCTTTGAACCTTAATTAATTTACTTAGAATTTATCATTATCTTCCTTAGATAGATTATCACTTAATAGTCCCTATTCGATATCTTTAGCTTGATCATTTGTTTCTTTGTTAACCTTGAGCCTTAGCGTCCTTGACATCTTTAGCTAGCTCTTTAACTCTCCTAGCACATTGCTTCCTTGGAGACAAACTTTTAAAAGCATCTTATAACATCCATTCTTAGATTGTTCCCTAAAAATTTTGTTTCATATTCATTGACTTAAATTCAGAGTAATTATTTTTTAATCAAACATGTATTCGATTATACTTATTCACACCCTCTAGGACTGACATGTATGATAAGGTACCTGGAGCCATTACTTCAACACTAGACACAACTATTAGCCAAAACCCTATATATTTTACTTGAGATAAACTCATACACTCTCTTATTAGTCCATGTATGAGAGCATCCACTACTCAAATGCTCATACATCTCTATGTCTCTTATACAATCTTTAAATTTTGCTGAACTTTTTGGCGAGACATGACATCCTTTTCTTTTCGTACAACTTAACATTTTATTTTAATCTTCCTCCATATCCATGCAATATCACCTATAATATTCTTCCAACACTTCAATTTATCCCAAATAGTCCTCCTTATCTCACCATCATTATCAACATACACTATTTTTTATCACTTATATTATCTTTGACTTTACATATAATTACTTGATCAAGTTTCTCCTCATATTTCACCTCTACTTCATTATCATCCCATCTAACACATATTCTTCCTCTTTCATCCCACTCATGGTTTGTAGTAGACACTGAGTCCACTAAGTGATTTTTGAAAATCTTTTCATATTTATATCTACACATCTTAGTTTCCGAAAACCCTATAAGGTAAACCTTATTATGTTGTATAAACTTAACCATATCCTTTTTCTTGAAGGTCTTATTAAACCTTCTTACATTCCATGTTATTATGATAATAAAGAAGGAGGAATTCTTGCCTACTCACCCTTGCTTAAACTCATGAATAAACTAAAAATTCTTCTATAATATGATCCACGTATCCCAAAACACTTAATGCATTTGAATGTTACTTTATCTCAATATTTGAAGGACTCAGACAATTTATTTCCTTAGACTTGCAGGTTTACTTATAGGACTCAAATCCTTTCTTTGTTGCTTTGATTTTACCTCCACAAATTCACCCTTATTCTTCAAACTTTCATCCTTCCTCTTATCACTATTATTTTAGATTGATAAAACATTAGATGAGTATAAAAACCCCCACTTGCACACATGAGATAGGTAGAATTCCCCATAGGAATCACATGATAGGTACGAAACCTCCCCATGCACTCGCGAGATTGGTACAAGGTCCTCATACGCATGCACGAGATATATAAAGTCTATTACACAATAAAATTACTTGCATGAAACATGTACATGCATCGACTTAATAAACACAATCTGCCTTAGATATATGTCATAGTGCTCTAAAAATGACACAATAGGATCAATGACTGTAAAGACTTTTTGTGACAATTTTAAAGCACATGGACTATAGGACTAAAATCTTGGAAACCACATGAACTAAAAATTTAATTTACTCATTTGCTAAGTCTTATCCATATCATAATTGTCAACTTACAATCCACAGTTGTTTTTGGTATACCACAGCTATTGGTATACCACAGGGATGCATCTTTTATAAGAATAGATCTCATGGTACATCTTATACACCCATTTCAATTTTTAATTCCTTCTATATTTTCATATACAGTTAAATCTAGGCTAATTCAATTTGAAAATAAAATTTATTTCGACTTGTTATTATTTGATTACCTTTTATAATTATGTTTGAATTGTATCATCCATCGGCAATGATGCAAAGTTTACGGATCTATGATGTAGGTTCTCTTACATTGTTAGGATATTTGATTTATTGTATGTTATGATGTGATAATTTAAGTTGTCAACATAGAATTAAAGTCATCTTTGAATTTTTTTACAAGTTAATTACACCTTAGGACCCTAAATTATTTAAAAAATAATTATATATCCCACTATATTAGTCCAAGTCAATGGTATATCTAAATGATAAATTGCGAATACTCTGATACTGTTTTCAAATTTTGTGTTTTACAATAAATTGAAGTTTGACTGAGTCATATTTGGAAATATAAATATATATATATATATATATATATATATATATATATATATATATATATATATATATATAAAAACTTTTAGTGTTAGATTTCTTGTAATTATTCATTCAGTACTCTTAAGTCATATTTACTATTTAATTTTATGAATCAATTACTCATTATAACTGAAAGGATAAATAAATTATGCAGGCCAAATTTATTTGTATGAAATATATATGTATTCAAGGTAAGTTTTACATACAAATATAATAACATTGTTTTCCTCAATTTTTTCAGATGGGGTTTAATATAAAGTAAATATATAAAGTAAATAACATGATCGTTGACCATCACATTTCAATATCTTCATATCAACGTTGAAATGAATGTAAAAGAAACATAAAAGGAGACATGAGACAGAGGCTGCAAGTGAGACATATATATTTAATTGTTATTTTTTAGGTTAAGAGATATTTATATTAAATTTTACTTTTATATTAATATTATGATAGAATTAGTTAAAGATAAATATCTCAAACAGAGTATTATATTTTTATTAAGTGGCAAAGTTTCCCTTTATAGTTGTAAATGAACATGTAATATTATATCTTCAATAGATACACAATGTTAGACATTTTAATTTTTTTTATGAGATTGATTGTTATTCAAGACACATTAACCCCAATCAATACGAACTCTTTAATGGTGGACTTTGAAACTTCTATTGGAATTCGATCAAGGTGAACCATTCTTGCTTCCTGGCCTGATGAAACGTTAAAGATAAGTTAGTATTGTAGCCATAAACAAAGGAAAATAATAGTGGACTAAGTCTGAAAATAAATATGAATATTATAGTTATAAAAGTGATTACTTTTTTGGAAAAGTCATGGGTACTATTTAACAACAATGAACCAATATACTTGAATGAGATTTTTTCGTATTCCTAAGAGGAGTGCTTAGGTATTCATGTATTTTTCAGGAGGATATTCGGGAAAATTGTGTCGGCATAGACACGTCGGCGACCAATTGTCTCAATGGTCCTCAAACAGAGTTTACGCATGTTTCTCGAGAAAAAGGCCTTTACCAAACTACTATGTCATAACACTTACGACCATACCGATACTCCTCGTTTCACGTCCCAAAAACGTTACTATTCCTTTTAAATAATTTAAAATAGACAAAATTATATTTTATTAAATAAATGTTTATTTGTTATAATACACTGATCATGTAAAAATAAATACAATTAGTAGATACAAAAATCTACTGTTCCTCTATAATATATGCAGGTTTCAATGACTTTACTACCCAAGCCCTTAAGTAAACTCCTACCTAAAAGGGTGGAGGAAAGGGGAAGGCGAGATGAGCTACTATGGCTCAATGATAAAATAAATAATGGTCATATTCAAACTATAACCTAGCGTAATAATTATATTTAATGCGTTGTTCTTGAATATATATATAAGTCAGAAATATAAATTAAACATTCATAAAGTGATAAATACTCAAACAAATGTATATCACAAACTAGGAAACGTATACCACCCATCAAGCTATATACACTGGCAAAAATAATCAAGTTTCAAAAGATAGTGTTGTCTTGCCCTTACAACCCAATTTACAACCGACGTCTTATGACACACGGCTAATATCCTGTATACACCAAAATTACGACCCACTGGCCAAGGAAATTTTCATCACATGCGCCAGGTAGAAATAAATCTTGATAGTCGTGTCAAATCTTGCAAGCCTGTTACCGTCGAATGTAACACGATTATATCATCTTGAACGACCGATCGACTGGAATATCAAGTATCAAATATGAAAACGAAAAAGGCTGTAGTTTCGGACAATGATAAAAATTTACAATACTTAATAGACGATGAAGTAGGTCGTATTATCCCAATATACAGTCAATCATATGATAACGAGATAAAATAAGTTAAATAATTAGTATAAAAAACGTAAAAAATTATTGAATTAAAGATAGTAATGTATAATTTAAAATAGGATTAATAATCCAAATATTGGAAATTATTTAATATCTCACCTGATTATGAGACTAAAAGTGGTTTCCCTCCTAACTGGAAATGTCGTGATATCCAATCTCTGTACGAGCACCTTTAATTTTTTATATAAATCTCTTCATTTATAATTTATCTATTTAATATCTAATTTATTAATACTAATAATATTATCTTTTATATAAAATCTTGTTGTTATTCTATATTTTTAGCTTTTATAACCATACATATATATATATATTTATATTTATATATTTATATTTATATTTATATATTTATATTTATATTTATATTTATATTTATATTTATATTTATATTTATATATATAAATGGAGAGGAAGGGGGTTTATCATCGTGGAGATGGATGAAGAGACCAAGTGTTCACTTAAATAGTAATAAAAAGGGGTGATCAAATATATGTGACATTCATATGGATAATGTGATGGCCAACACTTAGTTTATAAATTTCTAATCAAAAATAAAAAGGTAGGTGGATGTGTTGAAAAAAAAGAGAAAAGAAAGAGTAATGACATCAAAAATGTTTATTATTTCCTTTAAAAAGGAAACAAGTGAAAATGTTGAAACGCTAACCATTAGATAAGTTCGCTAAGCAAACGGTTCCCACTTGAAGAAACCTATAAAATATTATGTGAATATATTATATTTAATATATAATTAGTGATTTACTTTTTATATGTTAGTCAACTTTAATTTTAACTTATTATTAATATTATCTAAAACTTACGATATACATAAATAAAAGAACATAAATATTTAATTTATATTATTATTAACTTATAAAATTAAATTTTATGTAGGATCTTACACCTTGAGCTTGTGCAACCTACGATTTGAAAAACAACAGAAATGGAAATCCAAAAATAATTTTTAGATTAGAGTGAGTCTAATCTATAACAATAATTGAAATGAATACAAAACTTACACAAAATAGACAAGAAACGAATTACATTGTAATTATTGGTGATAAAAAGATATTCCGGCGTACCGGTTATCTCTAATAGAATTTACTACTATGAATTAATTGTCCTCTTATGTTTTTGTTACTTTTTTCTCTTCCCTTTGGAACTGTCTTTGTTAACTTGGCCAGAACGTTCGGCAAGGTTAGCTTATAAGGAATGAGAAAGGAAAGTAAAAGACTTATCCTTTAGTTGATTAGCTTCCTCGACTTGCATATAGCTGGTGAGTTATCTGAGAGTTATTTTCTTCTTTTTGTGTTTGAGATGGTTACATTGTTCACTCCAAGATGGGATAATTTCTCAAACAAAGCTTGGAAAAATTTGCACATCTTCATGTCTTCGGCGATTACTTCTCCGCATTGGTTTTCAAACACATGAAGTTGTTCAGTCATAGGCTTCTGATCGCTAAGTTTGTTGTTATACCAGTTTCTGGTGATATATTTCTTCTTACTAGAATCATCAGCCCCAAATTTCTTCTCATGAGTATCCCATATATTTTTATGAAGTGGCTTTATCCTTTGTGGAAGAAGTAGAAATTAAGAGCATTAATTTATGAAATTTATTTTTGATGGTCATATATTTTCTTCAATGTAATCTCTTCCTTACAAACGACTACTCCAACATTATGCAATATTTAAATTGAAATATATTATGCTCATTGATTTAAAAGGAAAACTCTATAAAAATTTATTACTGTAAATGACTACAACATTATAATAAAATACCGATTAAGTCAAAAGACTACCTTAATACAATAAAAAAATTGTATTGATATTAAAACCTTGTCATGTAATAATACATTCAATTTTTTTTATTCCTATGAAAGATTATTGGGATGGTGGATGACAAAACAAAAGTACTTAAATAGTTTGTATTGAATTAGTCTTTAAAGTCGACCGTAGTTTTATAATACATGTTCGCTTTTACCCATTTTTTACATATTATTTCACTTTTTTATTAAAAAAGTTACAAGTATTTTCTTTCTCCCAAGCCAACTTTTCTCTCTCCAAATATCTTTTGCTCTTTTTGCGGATTCCGTAGGTTTGTTTCATATAAGTCATCATTCTAATATTTGATTCATCAACATACAGATTCACCTAGCTTCGATCTAGCCACCACTATGGTGGAGTCTAACCACCTGATCACCATAAAAAAATCCATCAGAGCATATTTTTCTACTTCTATTTTCTGTGATTGTTTCATAAACTAATTGAACATAGGTTAATCTTATTAGAATCATAAAGTTTATTTCTACTTCGAATTATTGATTATATTTAATCTTGTTTTGAGTGACAACTAAGGTGATAGGATGCTTTTTAGGTTGGTAAGAGAATTTTGACGGGTCATAGAGAAAATGGTTTTCTTGGTATGAGAGGCGAAACATCTAATCTAGACGAATGCATTTGAATTATTGGATTAGTTTCTTTTGCATTTTTTTCTTGTTAAAGTGAATTTTTTTATTATAAATATAACAAGCTTATATATATAACCTCTACAAGACACATGGTGAAAGAAGTTTGTAATTTTAATACTCTGGAGATCATAGGTTCAAGAAAAACTGGAAAAGATAATTTATAAGTCTACTTACATTGTTGTCAATAATTAGAGTACAATCCTCTTTAAATAATATACTTAATAAATTGACATCACATATCAATGTTCTGCATATTTTATATTAGAGGATCTAAATGATTAATTTTAAACATATTCAATACTTTTAATGATTATAAAAAGAATTAGAGAACATATATATTATTAAATGAATATAGAATATGATTCAATCCATCTAGTTAAGAACAAATACAACCTAAGTTTCCATCATTAACTTAGTATATTTATGGTGTGGTAAAGTGGTTAAAATTTTTTGAAATTAAAGTTCATTTGTGAAATAAATATGCCCAAGTGAAATAAGATTATATGGTCAACAACTAGCTTTCCAATGAAAATAAATGGTTTGTTTGGCTTGGTTTTTTATAATTAGTAGTGATATTTGTAATGAAATATAAATAGTGGTGATGTTTGTAATATCATTATGCTTTTCTTGGTTAATGATATTGTAACAGGTGAATATTATCATGCTTTTATCATTAATTGGTTCTAATTTCAAAGAGACAAAAAGTAATAGAAAAAAGTAATAGGTTATCATCTACATAATAAATTTATATAAATTTTGTTGCGTTAGTGTTATTCCTTAAATGAATTAAACCCTTAATAACAATTCATAAATGAATCGTATTAAATAGTTGAAATGTATATTTTGTATACTTTTTATTCACTAAGGATCATTCAGATAATTTTGCTCATGTGTTAAATCAAATCCTTGGCTACAAACCATGTAATTATTAGTATCTTTCTTGTTATGGATAAAGAACTATCTTCTCTGACATGTTTCCATGACTAGAAAGATGATACATGTTATGTTGGTTATAAAATATTATAAATCTATTAAAAAGGTTCAGTTATGTCTTTTTTATATTAAAATTTAATGACGTTGATGAAGGTGAGAGGCTTCTTTGCAAGAAATTGCTGTATAACTTATTGATTGTTCTCTCTTCTTGATGTTGGTTTATATCCATGCATTATTATGGAATAAAATTTGTATTGACCCAAACACTTTTATAAAGCATGATGGAACAAGACCCTAGGGGGTAGAAGAAGAGGATGTGACCTGAGACGAGGTCGATGTGTAGGTTTGGGGAAGGCTTTAATTCAGTAAGATGTGCTTAATTAAACCAAATTTCAATAAGTAGATTTAGAGCCCAACCAAGTGGATATTTTATGAGTAGTGCACCCAAATGCCCGGCCTACCTCAATTGGAGTTTAGGCCCCTAAACACTTTCAAGAAATGTTGTAGAATGCTTTTTGGTATTACAAACCAAACATCATAAATCAAGTGATATAACTATCCCTTTAAGGTGGAATAGGATCTAAGCTGGACAACCAAGGGTCTAAAAAAAGTATTCAGTTAATCTCCAAGACTGAAGATAGTTACGCAACCTAGTATGTTTCCCTGTAAAGCCTAAAAAATCAGCAATA
The DNA here is from genome assembly GCA_029959085.1 of Nemophila menziesii. Classification (NCBI taxonomy): domain Eukaryota; kingdom Viridiplantae; phylum Streptophyta; class Magnoliopsida; order Boraginales; family Hydrophyllaceae; genus Nemophila; species Nemophila menziesii. The sequence continues at coordinate 4,860,851 of JARWIR010000014.1, forward strand.
AAACAATCCTAGTTGGCAGAATGGTAGAGAAGAAAAATAGTCCACCAATTTTAAAAAGATGATTGTTCCAATTGGGTAATCCCCTTCTACTAGGTTATCCTAGATGTGGTCATTCGTTGGAGCTTTAAGCTACGTTGAGAAAAAAACCTACAAAGACCCTGCCCACCTGCAAAACCTGACCAACCCATATAAATTTTGGATCAACCGTTATCTTTTAAATTAAGAGAGTATTTTTAATTGGAATAATAAAAAAATTGAAAGGTGGATTTATATATACCAATCCCAACCCCACCCTGACCGCACTAATTACTTGTATAGTAATATTTCCATGTATGCAAAAGAAAAGGATATATGAATTATAAAGACCAATTTTACTTGTATGAAATATATATATATATATGTATTCAAGGTAAGTTTCACATACATATATAATAACATTGTTTTCCTCAATTTTTTCAGATGAAGTTTAATATACAGTAAATAAAATGATAGTTGACCATCACATTTAAATATCTCCATATCAACATTGAAATGAATGTGCAAGAAACAAGTGAGAATTATATATGTTAGTGAGATTTTGTCGTATTCCTAAGAGGAGTGCTTAGGTATTAATGTATTTTTTTGGCGACATATTGTCTCAATGGTCGTCAAACAGAGTTTAAGCATGTTCCTCGAGAACGAGGCAGTTACCGAACGAATGTGTCATAACACTTACGACCATATCAATACCCCTCGTGTTACGTCCAAAAAACGTGACTATTCTTTTTAAATAATTTAAAATAGACAAAATTATATTTTATTAATTAAATTATTATTTATTATAATACACTTATCATGTAAAATAAATACAATTAATAGATACAAATACCTACTCTTCCTCTACAATATATGCAGGTGTCAATGACTTTACTACCCAAGCCCTTAAGTAAACTCCTACCTAAAATGGTGGAGGAAAGGGAAGGGCTAGATAAACTACTATGGCTCAATGATAAAATAAATAATAGAAACATGCAAACTATAACCCAGCGCAATAATTATATTTAATGTATTTTATTGAACATATATAAGTCAGAAATATAAATTAAACATTCATAAAGTGATAAATAATCAAACAAATGTATATCACAAACTAGGCAGCGTATACCACCCATCAAGCTATATACACTGGCAAATAACAATCAAGTTTTAAAGCATAGTGTTATCTTTCCCTTTAAACCCCATCTACAACCTCAACTCCCTTATGACACACGCTAATATCATGTATACACCAAAATTACGACCCACTTGCCAAGGAACTCTCCATCACATGTGGCATGTAGAAATAAATCATGATAGTCGTGTCATCTCTTGCAAGCCTGTTACCGTCCAATGTAACACGATTATATCATCTCGAACGACCGATCGACTGAAATACCAATTATCAAATATGAATACGAAAAAGATTGTAGTTTCGGACAAAGATAAAAAATTACAATACTTAATAGACGATGAAGTAGGCCCTGTTATCCCAATATACAGTTAATCATATGATAACGAGATAATATAAGTTAAACAATTAATATAAAAAAGGTACAAAATTATCAAATTAAATATAGTAATGTATAACTTAAAATAGGGTTAATAATCTATATATTGGACATTATTTAATATCTCACCTGATTATGAGACTAAAAGTGGTTTCCCTCTAACTGAGGATGTCATGATATCCCATCTCTATACGAGCACCGTTAATTTATTATATAAATCTCTTAATTTATAATTTATCTATTTAATATCTAATTTATTAATACTAATAATATTATCTTTTATATAAACTCTCTTTGTTATTCTATAATTTTTGCTTTTATAATTATACACACATATATGTATATGTGTGTATATATATATATATAAACGGAAGGGGAGGGGGTTTATCGTGGTGGAGATGGAAGAAAAGACCAAGTATTCACTTGAATAGTAATAAAATGTGGGTGATCAAATAGATGTGACATTCGTATGGATAATAAAATGGCCAACACTTAGTTTATTAATTTCTAATCAAAAAAACGGTTAGTGGATATGTTGAAAAAAAGAGGAAAGATAGAGTAATGACTTCAAAAATGTTTATTATTTCCTTTAAAAAAATGGAAACAAGTGAAAATTTTGTAACACTAAACATTAGATTAGTTTGCTAAGCAAATGGTTCCCACTTGGAGAAAACCTACTAAATATTATATGTATATAATATTTAATATATCATTAGTGGTTTACTTCTTATCTGTTAGTCAACTTTAATTTTAACTTGTTATTAATCTTATATAATACTTAGGATATAAATAAAAGAACATAAATATTTAATTTAAATCATTATTAACTTATAAAAAAATAAATTTTATATCGGATCTCACAACTTGAGCTTGTGCAACCTGTTATGAAAAATGGTAAATAACCGATTTGAAAAACAACAAAAATGAAAATCCAAAAACAATACTTAGATTAAAGTATGTCTAATCTATTACAATAATTGAGATGAATACGAAACTTACACAATATAGAAAAGAAACGTATGTAATTCTGGTGATAAATAGTTATTCCGGTATACCGGTTTTCTCTAGCAGAATTTACTACTACGAATTTTTGGTCCTCTTATGTTTTTGTTAATGTTTTCCCTTCCATTTGGATATGTCTTTGTTACCTGGGCCAGAACTTTTACCACTGCAACTATATGAACCTTTTTTGTTATCAAATTGCAATATAGGTCCCTGAAAAATATCTATCTAAAGCAAAAAGTGGATATCAATACACCACTACAACTGTTACAAGCATAAATTACAAACTTTAATGGTTACAAGCACAAATTAACAGATAATGCAGATTAGGTTTACACCCTAATGGTTACAAGCACAAATTGTTTTTAAACCACTAATATATTGCATAGGTTTCTAATAATGCTTATATAACATCACAAGCATCTATTAAACCCTAGATAAGCTTTCATATTCATACATACAAAAAACAGACCAAAAAAAATACAAAACCAAACAAAAAAAACTAAGAATACATTACTGTAGAACGTATTTGTTAAAAAAATACATTTTTATAAAAAAAATTACCAATATAAGATTGAAACTTCAAACCATAATTATGTTTGCTTTAGCTACTTTTCTTTTCTTCTGTGTGTAAAAGTATCAGTAGTGTGTGAAGTGATAATAATTACCTTTGGTGTAAATCGAGTTGTATTTATTAATAAAAAGAGCAATGATGTCCCTTTTTGGCAGAGAGAATGCAGTAAAAACACACATTATGTATACCAAGGTTAGTGGATATGTACAGGTGACTAGGAAAGAGAATGTAAACAATAGAGGTCTTTTTCCATTTTCCCATTAGTTTCTAAAAAGTAAGTTAATATTAGATATTTGTGTAGTTCATTATAGAGGTTTTAGGCCTCTATAGATTTTTTATCTATTTTTTACTAAATGTATAGAACATCGCAGCATGGTAGGTGTAGAAGAAAAGAGATCACATCTTAGTTAAGTAAAGAAATGTTTGTACAAATATAATATACAAGGTAAAATGATTAATTTCCCAACCTCGGCCCCTTATGACACACGGCTAATATCCTGGATACACCAAAATTACGAACCCACTTGCCAAGGAACTTTCCATCACATGTGCCAAGTAGAAATAGATCAAGATAGTCATGTCAACCTTTGCAAGCCTCTTACCATCTAGTGTAACACGATTATATCATCTCGTACAATCGATCGACTGGAATATATTATCACGTATGAATACAATAAAAGCAGTAGTTTCGAAGAATGATAATAATTTACAATACTTAATAGACGATAAAGTAGGTCGTATTATCCTAATATGAAGTTAATCATATGATAACGAGATAATATAATTTAAATAATAATATCACAGAGGTACAAAATTATCGAATTAAATGTATAATTTAAAATAGGGTTAATAATCTACATATTGTATATTATTTAATATCTCACCTAATTACGAGACTAAAAGTGGTTTCCCTCCTAACTGGGATTTCATGATATCCCATCTTTGTACGAGCAACGTTAATTTATTAGATAAGTCTATAAATTTATAAATTATTTATTTAATATCTAATTTATTAATACTAATAATATTATATTTTATAGAAACTCTTGTTGTTATTCTATATTTTTAGCTATGATAATCATACACACACATATATATTTATATATATAAAGGGACGGGGAGGCGGTTTATCGTGGTGGAGATCGAAGAAGAGACCAAGTGTTCACTTTAATATTAATAAAAGGGGGTACTCAAATATATGGGACATTCGTATGGATAATACGATAGCCAATACTTAGTTTATAAATTTTTAATCAAAAATAAAATGTAGGTGGATATGTTGAAAAAAAGGGAAAAGAAAGAGGAATAACTTAAAAAATGTTTATTATTTCCTTTAAAAATGGAAACAAGTTAAAATTTTGTAACGTTAAACATTAGATATATTTACTAAGCAAATGGTTCCCACTTGGATAAAACCTACAAAATATTATGTGTATGTATTATATTTAAAAATATCATTAGTGATTTACTTCTTATCTGTTAGTCAACTTTAAGTTTAACTTATTTTTAAACGTATATAAAACTTAGGATATAAATAAAAAAAGAATATAAAGATTTAATTTAAATTACTATTAACTTATAAAAAATTAAATTTTATATAGGATCTCACACCTTGAGCTTGTGCAACCTGAGGAACAATGGGAAATCACGGATTTGAAAAATAACATAATTGGAAATCAAAAAACAATATTTCGATTAAAGTGAGTCTAATCTATTACAATAATTGAAATGAATATGAAACTTACACGGAATAGAAAAGAAACGAATTACACAGTAATTTCTGGTGATAAAAAGTTATTCCGGCGTACCGGTTATCTTTAACGGAATTTACTAGTCTAGATTATTTTTAAAATAATTTGGAGAGTAGAATTTTTTTCTTTTCTGATTTGTTTCATAGCTAAGACAAGTAGGAAAGATTTGTATTTATAGGAGAGTAGACGAGGAGAAATCTCTTATCAAAATCTCCAAAATAAATTCACTTGAATGCCTCCATTTTGGATTTATTCTTGTTTTAATGTGTCTTCAATTGGTGGACGATTTGTCTTCTAACTGAAAGGATTTGAATAGACACCGAGTATTATAAGAACCAGCTAATTCGAAACGGTGTAACATATGTAACTATCAAAAAGTCATTTAGACTGTACTAATTCTAGCAGTTTAGTCTTTATCGTGGTTATGGATTTAAAAGGTTTTTTTGCAAGTTTAGACTCTACACATATTTGACATTTTACAAAGTCATCCACATTATGAAGGGGTATTAGTCAAATATTTTTAAGACTTTTAATAGAAGCGACATTTAAATGACCTAATCTACCATGCCACGTATCAAGAGATTCAACTATATAAGCAAAATTAGAAGCATCCTCATTAAAGGTTACAGTATTTAAAACAAACAAGCCATTATTTAAATGACATTTCCCAAAAAAACTTGTTATTTATGGTAATGATAATTTTCTCCACTTCGAAAACAAGTTTGAGTCGCACTTTATTAAGAAGAGCTCTGAAAACTAAGTTCTTACGGAGAGACGGGACGAAAAGAACATCTTTTAACTATAAAATCTTACCAAAAGTGAGTTTGAGGGGAACCTGTCCTTTTTTTAGAACTGTAGCGGTAGAAGAGTCACCCAAATACACGCATTCATCATCAATTGCTTCTTCGAATTTATTGAACGGGGCTTTGTTCGCGCAGAAATGTCGGGAAGCTCCGGTTTCAAGGATCCACTCGGTTTTGTTCTTAACTAAGTTCACCGCAAATATTACTGCGGCGATTATTATTTTGTCACAGTCAGACTTGCAGCTACTTTGGGACCTTGGCTGGCTCTAAGTGTACACTCAAAAGCTTTGTGTCTTTCTTTTCGGCAACGGTAACAAGCGCCTTGAGGTTTCTGAATCCTACCGAAGGTTTGAATTCTCTGCCTTGTTTGTTGGAGTTGCCGCAGTTCTTGTTTCCCCCAGTTTTGGATTTGTTTGAGCCTTATAGTTTTCCTTTCCCTTTGGACCTATCTTTGTTAATTTGCCTAGAACATTCGACAAGGTTAGCTTTCGAGGAATGAGGAAGGAAAGAAAGATACTTATCCTTGAGTCAATTGGCTTATTCGACTTGCATATGGCTAATGAGTTCTTTGAGAGTCATTTACTCCTTTTTGTGTTTGATATAGTTACAATATTCACTCCAAGATGGGAGAAATATCTCAAGCAAAATGTTCGCTTGGAAAACTTTGCACAGCTTTATGCCCTCGGCGATCACTTATGCGCATATGTTTTCATGATGTCTTCATATCTATAATATAGTCACGAGATATAATTTTAGGTTTGTATTGTGCTTATTTGATGGATTTTCCCTATTAATGGTAGTTTCTTGTTTCTTATCTTGTTTTGACGAGTTCTTACTTTAGAGTTATTTATGAGTAATTTGTATGTTTAGTGTGAAGGTATTAGGTAAGCGGATTATATTATATCCCAAAGCATTCATAAGAAGTCAAGAAAAGAAGATCAATCCCAAAAATAAGAGTTAAAGGACAAAGAATCCATTTATAGAAAGTGCAAGAGTTGTCGAACATGTTTAGAAAGTGAATTGTTCAAGATGAAACATAAGATTTACACAGAGTCTGGAAGAAACCTTTGATATACAACTAGTATTTTAAGTTAGAAACTCGTAGGATTTGATGGTTTGTGATTTGAAATTGTTATTAAGAAGAAATTAATGCTGCAGTTATCGTGGCTCGAACCAGACCGCACTTGGAGTAAAATGTTTTTGGGTTAGGGTAGGTCATTTAAAAGAAGCCCATGACCCATAAAATCTTTCTAAACCTATAAATATCATATTTCAACATTAGAAATAGGTTATTTCATGGTTTTTATTCATAATTTTGACCAGAGAGATAGCAAGTCGACTTAGAGGAGGAAGCAACAACAGCTGGAGCATAACCGCATCACTTCTGCATTATTCCACCACTACCACTAGGGTAATTAGATTTATTTTCTTTGATTAACCTTCTTTCTAAGATTTTTAGTCCTTAGTTGTATTTCTTTAGTTATGCACTAAATCCCCAAATAATGGGGTTACTTTATGTATAAACCTTGATTACTGCTTTGGATAATCTATGGTGTTTGGAAATTACATTTAATTGAATTGGGCATTTAAATTATAGCTAATTATGAATTATATTAATAAATGATTTCTAGAACTTGTACATCTCTAGATTGACCTATGCTCTTAAAATATCACCTTGGCGGGGGTTTAGGGGCTGAACTGCTTCATATACGTACGGTGTTTGGTAATGATCTTGACGGGAGTGCCTATCCTGGTAATCATATAGGGTAAGTTCATATCACCATATTTTGCATATAATAATCTTACCCAAGTACTATAGTAAGAGTATGGCAGCCTTCTAAGATACCTAGACGATAGTCAGAAGAATAATAGAATTATGATTAGTTGTAAAGACCCAATCCACCCTTATAGTTGATATTATCGAGTTAGTATGATAGGTAAATACTAGAAAAATCAAGCTAATCTCTCATCAATTATTCGTAACCATATTTATTGTATTCTTAGATTAATTTCTTAATTGCATCTTAATTATTATTTAAAAACCAACCAAATATATACTTTATTTTCGTCTTTTAGTTAAACATATAAAACCATCGACACTTTCATAAAACAGGAGTTCAAAATTGACAAATTAAGTTCCTAAAGAAACGATACTTTATTTACTTACTTATTACTTGTTAATTATCAATAAACTTGCGAAAAAGTACTCGCTCTCTCAAGGTTTGTATTTGTTGGTATTATTTTATCACACCTTGGGAGACGACAGTAATCACCCAGTGAAGAAGCCATGACAAAAAACTTAAAGAGAAACCTCACCAATTTGATAACCTCCAACTTAGCAAGTACTTCTCAAGCTAAGACTATATCCCCAAATCAAGACCTCTCGCCGACCCTTTCCAAAAAGGCGCACACGGACCATATGCTAAAGTTGGCGATTTTTCTACTAAACCCTACTTTTCCTATTTTATGGGGAAAATGAATGTTAGGAGAGGTTAGGTCCCTTAGAACATTTTTCTCATAAATAAAGAGCTTAGGTAGGGTTAGTTGTATAGATTTTAGAGCTGAAAACGAGTTGCAAGCTTTGAGAGAGCCTATTCTCTTAATATTAGGTATTTTTCTTTCTTTTTTTTAAAATATTTTTCTTCTTTCATATATATCAAACTAAGATTTATGACTTTTTTATTGGTACGTGGTGGTCCAGGCGAGCTTAAGCGTACCACGACTAATCCCACGGTGATACACATGCCCCCTCCCTCATAAATATTCCTAGGTTATTCACAACTAGGTTATCTATGTTCATAGAGGTGATTCGAACCTTTTACCTCTCACTCAAAACCCTTTAGGGAGGGAATTCAAACCTTAAATCTCCCTTTATATACTAAAGATATAATAAGGTCATGGCTAGTTGAACTAACCCAACTGGTTAAGAGTTATGACTTATCATAGTATTAGGATGAACTAATCACCCATATAAACTAGGGATAATAGTTGTGAACTCGCTATATTTATTTTCTAGGTAGTTTCTAAAGAGGGTTGATTAGGGATAATCACATCTTACTTGACAAGCTCGGCTTTCTAATTAAATAATTATGATGCTTTTGCAATCTCTTTAACTCCTACGGATAAGAATATATTTTGATACTTCTCTATACATCTAAATGATTACCAAATTGGTGAACCAATTGTAATATATTACCAAGATAACGTAAGAATAAACTTGAAGGAGTTGTTTTTTTAATTAAATAAATAATTGGAAAATTAACTTTTATTTAGTAAAAATAAAGAAAGAAAGATATTCTTTTACCAAACATGATATTTTTTTACTATCTAAATAAATAACTATTGTATTAAGATTTTGTTTAACACATATCAATGTTCTAAAATGTGCTAGGTGTTAGGTGGACGGTTAGGTACCTTCGAACGCCAATGAACTTGGACAGTAGGCAAGGTAAAGCCTAGGATTTTTCTTCTAGGCAGTTTTAAATTATTTTTATGAAAATTACATATTACTAATTTTTTAATACAAACAACAATTCTTTCCATATAAACAATTCTTTACTAATACACATGCTTGGAACAGGTAGGGCTTGAAATCATAGGAATCATATAGAGCTTATTGGATGGTGTAAACCAAACCGCGACATCAAGGTAAACACTGACGGTAGTTGTAATGCTAGATGGAGCATAGGAGGGGCAATCAGCGTATTCTGATACACATAGGGTAATTAGGTTTGTGTAATCTTTATGAATTTGAAATCTAATTTTCCAATGATCACAAAGCTATTAGAACTCTATGAAGGGTTGCAAATGGATGAGGAAATGAGAGTCGAGGAATTAAGAGTAGAAGTCGGTTCACAAGAAGATATATAGGTGGTGGCTCAGGTGGAATTGGTGAGAGGTCCAACAACTTCTTGGATCAAAGGAATTCATACTATCCTAGGTGAAAACAAGTATTTTGAATTATAGTGCATCTATAAGGAAGCTAATAGATGTGCTGACTGGATGGCTAACATGGAAGCACGCCAAGACCATTTGTATCGTAGCTTTAATGATCCTCGAAATGTGATAAGGAGCTTAATCACACGTGACAGATCTGGGTGGAAGATTCCAAAGATGTTATATAGTCCGGGATTAGCGTAAAAGTTGGATTTTTTATAGTGTTCTATTCCCACAGTCTTAAGCCCACCATTGTAATAAAAAAAGTAAAAAATATAACATATATAATATTTAGTTTAAGAAACACTGATTCAAAATTCAACTTCCTTGTATGATTTTAATATTGATTTTGATTTTATTAATTTTTCATTCAATATTCTATAACGCATTCTCTCTCTATTGTTTCACTTTTTTATATTAGTTAAGTTTATATTAGTTAATTTTATATTAATATATAAAAATGGTTAGGCTTTGCAAAAATGATTATTTATATTTATTTGAGCTTGGTCTTAAGGTGATCGAAGGTGGGCCTTGGGGCGGACGTAGGCAGAATTTTTAGAACATTAATAGATATATTAAAAGATAAAATCCTATAATAAATGATTGACTTATATTGAATAACATGTAACTTGGAGTTCCATTTGAATCAAAATTCTTTTCTAGTGTTTAAATATTATAAATAAAGAGGATATAGATGTTACAACCTTAATTGTTTTCTTGACCTTATAAGACAAGAAGCAAAAGAAACCTCCAATAGCACCTCTCGACAAACTAATCATGGGAAGAAGATTGTTTCTTCTTCTTCTTCCCTTTTTCATGGTTTGGTGATCTCCAAAACTCATCCCTTAAAGCTTTTATACCATCTGGAGGCATTCGGCATGGGACCATCTACCATACTTATCCTTGTTTGCCATCCAGACACTCACCTGCCTCATTGAGGACCAATTACATAAGGGAAACCTTAAGGGATTTCAGACGGCACGGTCATGCCCGCCTCTGTCCCACTTGCTCTTTGCATATGACTCATTTTTTTGACAGTACTTCAAATGGTATTGTGTAAACATCTATTTTGCATCTGGATAATTCTTGAACCTCCAAAAGTCTTTTCCGTTCTTCATTGCAAATACATGTGATTGAGTCAAGAACTCGATTAAAAATAATATTAGGATCACTGCAATTGCAAATGGTCGGAAGTTAATGGGAACGTGCATTTGTCAAAGTACGAGGCTAGCATGGCTTTTTGTCGCATTTTTAGTCCTCTATATAGTTCATGTGCTCTGAAAATGCCATGGAAGGGTTAACAACTTTGTGTGACAGTTCTAGAGCACATGGAATCAATTTCAATAATAGACGTAGTGTGTTCTGTGCGAGCATCATGATTGCATTGTTTGATGCTCCAAACCAATTAATAGAAGGTCTTTTGAATATATTTTCAAAGTTTTTCATTCACATAATCTTTATCATCTTGTTAATTTACAAATTTATTCAATAAAACGAGATATAACACCCTTCCCTTGTAATCAACCATAAATACATAGATATATTTTGCTTCTTCTAACGGTCCACTAAGCCGAATATGTATCTTCTACTATGTAAGCTGGAACCAAATTCTACTCCTGCTATAGAGAAACAGTAAAATCGTATAAGTAAAGGGATCTAAAGTATATATAATTTAAGATAATATCATTTGTCAAACTAGAGATCCAATAACTAGAGGACTTACCAAATTAATAAATTGATCACCTTTGAAATGACATGATCAATGATCATTTTTTAAGTAACATGTTATAATCAAAACCTAGAGCATTATAAAACAAAAATAAATTAATCAACAGAAAAAATACACAATAAGTATTACCAACAAATAGAGGTAGTTGATTCATAATTTACCTTAAACTTGCAAGGCTGAATTAACTAAAACACGACAATATCACCCTTACATAGTATATGACATTTAGAAAAACCCCTCCAACCACCACTTGATTCTGCAATTAATAACTAAATTTTGTAAACTTAAATTGTAATTTAATAATTAAGTTTTCATTTCTTGATAGGAAACAAGACATATTAAATAACGTATATCAATCCCAACATGTTCTTAATACTTTTCAAACGCTAATATCTCTATCTATTCATAGGAACCTCAAATTAAGTAAAGAATAGGAGTTTTACGAAAAAGAATTTTTAAATCAAATTAACCTTAAAATTGATTACGACTTAAAAATACTTTAGAGAAAACCATTCACTTGTATATTATAATTCTTACCGAGAATGAATTTTTTGTTGAAATGTATTTTGTTGAAATGGCATGATCAACGATCTTATTTCTATGTTAAGAAATGCATAAATAAATTATGTATTTTATTGTGATTAGTATTAATAATGAAACAATTATTAATGAAACTTCATTTTATAATAGTGCTTTACTAGTAATCATCATTATCAACAACCGTGGAAAAATCAATGTTAAGATTTTAATTAATAGTACAACAGATTTAACCAAACATAATAAGAAAATTAGTTTTGGATCTTTAAGCAAAAAATAAAAGTTCTAATCTAAATATTAATATTCTAAATTTCATCAATTTTAACAATTACAGTATGAAGGATAGATTTAGAAGATAAACCGTTTGAAGCTGTGCCCCTGAATTTTTTTTAAGGGTGTTTTTTAGGATTCATCAATAGCCATCCTACAAACTTAACACATATTATTACAAGAGATATAATTTAATTAATGTAAAACTGAGATTCAATCTTCCTTTACAAATTTAACATTTACAGATCATATATACAATTTAATTCAAAGGGAGCATTTCATTTTTTTTTATTAAAAAAGAATCCAAATTTAATATATAATTCTTTTAATTGAATATCAAAATCAAACTAAGAAGCCTGATAAAATAATAATTTCCCAAATCCATTAAGAGTCTCGATTATTCACCTAAGCCGCCAAATTAATATATAATAAAATACAAAATCAAAGAAAATTACCAGAAATATTATTTAATTCGTGGAGTGCATGGACGGATCCAAGAAGACCGTGCTATTTAATCAGATAAGTGATATTTATGATTCTTTTAAACCAGATGGTTTGAGCGACCTAGTTCTTAGAGGATCCATGAATGATTTAGGTAGATTTAGGTAAAGAAATAGAGTTTCATGAACGGAGAGTATAGAAAGTAGAGACTAATAAGAGATGTGAAAATAAAGCTTATACAATTTGGAAGGGGGGATGGGGGTATTTTAACACCTTAGTTATCGTGTTGGGTTGGCCGGGCACGAACACTTTTGCTATATTACAAACCCGAGGCCCAAATCTCATTACATGGCTATAAAGCCTTCATATATAAACACCCTTTTTTCTAACCATGTCTCACTTGGGTTTCATATATTATCCTAGGTTGTTTTGATTTAAAAAAATACAATTGAGGTCTACTAAGCTCCATTAGGAGTCTTTATTATAGTGAATCGCCCATTTATTTACTATATAAATTAAATTATACATGTAAAATTAGAAAACTCTAATTTCTATCTATTCTTTCTTTTCTCTACCTATCTTTACCTTGACAGTGAAGCTTCCAAGATCTCCAAAGATGCTTTGTTATTGTAGCCATTTCCTCTGTTTTTCAAGTAATTTTGCTATTCCTTTTTTTCTTTTTCTTTGTTTTCGTAGTAATTCGTTTTTTTCTGTAAACAATAGTTTGTTTTTTTCTTTTTTTTTCTTCTTCAAATGTTGGCCCATCATGTTTAGGTTTTAAGCATTTATTGTATTTTTTCCTACTTGATGTTGTAATTTTATTTTCTTGATAATACAACTAGTTTTATGCATTTTTGTGTTTACCCAGTGGATGTTATAAGAGTGCCTAGTTTTTTTTTGTCATTACTCAATGTTTACTGAGTTTTTTGGACCATACTCGAGGAATTAATTGATCACGCTCAGTATTTTTTTGGATAGTCAGCACATTTTCTAAATTCTTAATGAACATTTACTCGATATTTAATGAATTTTTCTCCAACACTCGATGAAATTTTTAGATAATCAGTGAACTTTTCAGATAAAATCTCTGAGTACTTAGTAAAATCTCCGAGTATTTAGTAAAATCTCCGGACACTCTGTAAATTTTCTGAGTACTTGATGTCTCCCTAAATGTTATTATTTTATACCCTTGGGAGACATCATTTTTGGTGTTTATTTGATTAATTTGATAGACTTTTGGTCTAAAAATGCAATAATCCGAATTTCCTCTTTTATTTCTAATATTTTTAATTTATTAAACTTTTGCGCGTAATCTTGTGTATTTTAATGAAAAGTTTGTAGGTTTTGAATATTAGCTAGGAGAGGAACACGAGAATAAAGTCAAAGATCGCGATATGGGATCAAAGCTTGAAGTTAAATCCCGAAAAGAATTGATATTTTGGAGCTGCAAATCAGGGAAACTGTCAAATATTGCTGATTTCGAGACACTTACGTGTTGATTTAGCCGCTGACCTCTGAAGAGATTGTGTTCCTTATCGAGTTACGGAAATTTGGCAAGTGGTTTGAGTTCAATCGGAGTTGTAACGAATCGGCTAGAGCTGATTTAGTGGAGGTGGTGCAGCAGTTACGGGATTTGGGCTTGATTAGTGGACTTGGACTTTTTATTATTCACTTAATCCTCAATTAAAATCCCATTCCGAATTTGAGCTTATAAAAGGAGCTTTTGACTTCAGTTTTTCATACAATTCAATTTTCATAAGTCAGAGCATCAGAGAGAAGTCAAGGCAAGGAAGAAGGAAGAAGCTACGAAGATGGAGACTGTCTATATCTCCGATTCTCAACCAATCCTAATCCGAAATTAGGTTTATTTGTATTTTCTTTCTATGAACAATATGAATTCTTCTTTTAATTTAGTTTTTGTCTTTCCTTTAATTATGAGCTAAATCCATTTAGTACTTGAGAACGCATAATGGGTTAATCCCTAAATTTCATATGATTGGATTTGGGATTTCAATAAATTAATTCAAATTGGGTCTTTTACATTTTTCTGTAATTTGTGATTATTTACTGTTCTTAAAGTAGCTAATTAATAACAGGTATTAGTATCTAGGCTATTCCACATAGTGGCATGTGGATCATCTTGACGGGGGGTTTAGATACGGAATTAATTACAGAATATAAGGTAGGAATTATTTGACTCTAACGAGCGTAATTAACCTTATGGCCAATAGAGTATTTTAGCTTAATCATTTGAAGGTGGATCATAATCACCCTGACGGGGTTTGTGACACTCTAGAATAGTTTCGTAGTCCACCCTGATGGGGGTGCGAAGATTCCCAAATCCCGACAAATGTTAAATGACCAATTTGTCCCTTAAACAACATATCGAATGAAATAGAGTTAGGAGAAAACCTTGCGTCTCTCAAGCACTGTCTGCTCATATTTGCGTTTAGCCTTTATTTACTTGCGTCTAGTTATTTATTTGCATTTTTACATTAGTCTTTCACACTTAGGATTAGTAAAAACCAACCATCCAACTATCAAATAATCTATTTGCTTCCATAAGTGCAATCATTCATTAATTTATAAGCATTGAAGTCAACAATACCGTCCCTGCGAACGATCCTGTTTATCACTATTATTACTTGGGACAACCGTACACTTGTGGTTGTGGTCATCTTTACTTATTACATTATTTTTAGAACACACAAAGGACCACCAGTACTCAGTGAAAATTCTGAGCATTCAGTAAAAACTCTAGCAGAGCTGGCGATGGTTGGTGGGGAGTGGTCAGAGGTAGAAAGTATCAATACTTAGTGAGTTGATAATAATGACTAAATAATTTAGTGATCCATACTTAATGTCACTTTTTTTTTAATTTAGTTTCATTATATCTGAGGGTATTTTAGTATTTGGTCACCCATAAGATTGGGTGGTGGCCTCTTGAAGAAGAACCTACCCACATGTTTCCTATAAGCCACTAAATATGTCTCCAAAACCCCATAAGTCAATCACCCAAAATTATTCTGTATGTATTAATTTTATATAAATTATTTTGTATATATTAGTTATTTGAAATAATTTCATCTAAATTATTTATATTAATTTGGAGTTATAATAAAAAAATTGGATTTTGTAGTTATTTATTTTTATAATGTTTTTAAAGTTAATGTTTATATGGGATTAAGAAATCAATCCTTTTAGTTAAATTATTTAATTTTTTATATATATATAGTTTTTTATTTATTATGTTTTCTTCCATCACACTTAGTTATTACTGAGGGTATCTTTGAACCATCATTTAGTAGATGCTTATTTAGTTATATTTATCCTTTAGGTTTATACATCAATTTCATAACCTAACTCAAGCTTAATTATTTTAGACTCTACACATATTTGACATTTAACAAAGTCATCCACATTATGAAGGGGTATTAGTCAAATATTTTTAAGCCTTTTAATAGAAGCGACATTTAAATGACCTAATCTACCATGCCACGTATCAAGAGATTCAACTATATAAGCAAAATTAGAAGAATCCTCATTAAAGGTTACAGTATTTAAAACAAACAAGCCATTATTTAAATGCCATTTCCCAAAAAACTTGTTATTTTTGGTAATGATAATTTTCCCCACTTCGAAAAAAAGTTTGAGTCGCACTTTATTTAGAAGAGCTCTGAAAACTAAGTTCCTACGGAGAGACGGGACGAAAAGAACATCATTTAACTATAAAATCTTACCAAAAGTGAGTTTGAGGGGAACCTGTCCTTTTTTTAGAACTATAGCGGTAGAGGAGTCACCCAAATACACGCATTCACCATCAGTTGCTTCTTCGGATTTATTGAACGGGGCTTTGTTCGCGCAGAAATGTCAGGAAGCTCTAGTGTCAAGGATCCACTCGGTTTTGTTCTTAACTAAGTTCACCGAAAATATTACTGCGGCGATTATTAATTTGTCACAGTCAGGCTTGCAGCTACTTTGGGACCTTGGCTGGCTCTAAGTTTACACTCAAAAGCTTTGTGTCTTTCTTTTTGGCACCACTAACAAGCGCCTTGAGGATTCTGAATCCTACCGAACGTTTGAATTCTCTGCTTGTTTGTTGGAGTTGCTGCAGTTCTTGTTTCCCCAGTTTTGGATTTGTTTGAGCCTTACAGTTTTCCTTTTCCTTTGGACCTGTCTTTGTTAACTTGCCTAGAACCTTCGACAAGGTTAGCTTTCGAGGAATGAGGAAGGAAAGAAAGATACTTATCCTTGAGTCGATTGTCTTATTCGACTTGCATATGGCTGATGAGTTCTTTGAGAGTCATTTACTCCTTTTTGTGTTTGATATGGTTACAATATTCACTCCAAGATGGAGGAAATATCTCAAGCAAAATATTCGCTTGGAAAACTTTGCACAGCTTCATGCTCTCGGCGATTACTTATGCGCATATGTTTTCATGATGTCTCCATATTTATAATATAGTCACGATATATAATTTTACCTTTGTATTGTGCTTATTTGATAGATTTTCCCTATTAATTGTAGTTTCTTGTTTTAGAGAGTTCTTACTTTAAAGTTATTTGTGAGTAATTTGTATGTTTAGTGTGAAGGTATTAGGTAAGCGGATTATATTATATCCCAAATCATTCATAAGAAGTCAAGAAAAGAAGATCAATCCCAAAAAGAAGATTTAAAGGACAAAGAATCCATTTTTAAGAAGTGCAAGAGTTGTCGAAAAAATTTAGAAAGTGAATTGTTCAAGATGAAACATTAGATTTACACAAAGTCTGGAAGAAACCTTTGATATACAACTAGTATTTTAAGTTAGAAACTCGTAGAATTTGACGGTTTGTGATTTGAAATTGTTATTAAGAAGACATTAATGTTGCAGTTATCGTGGCTCGAACCAGACCGCACTTGGAGTAAAACGTTTTTGGGTTAGGGTAGGTCATTTAAAAGAAGCCCATGACCCATAAAATCTTTCTAAACCTATAAATATCAGATTTCAACATCAGAAATAGGTTATTTCATGGTTTTTATTCATAATTTTGACCAGAGAGATAGCAAGTCGACTTGGACGAGGAAGCAACAGCAGCTGGAGCATCACTGCATCACTTCTGCATTATTCCACCACTACCACTAGGGTAATTAGATTTAGTTTCTTTGATTAACCTTCTTTCTAAGATTTTTAGTCCTCAGTTTTATTTTCTTAGTTATGCACTAAATCCCCAAATCTTGGGGTTACTTTATGTATAAACCTTGATTACTGCTTTTGATAATCTATGGTATTTGGAAATTCCATTTAATTGAATTGGGCATTTAAATTATAGCTAATTATGAATTATATTAATTAATGATTTCTAGAACTTGTACATCGCTAGATTGACCTATGTTCTTAAAATATCACCTTGGCGGGGGTTTAGGGACTGAACTGGTTCATATATGTACAGTGTTTGGTAATGATCTTGACTGGAGTGCCTATCCTGGTAATCATATAGGGTAAGTTCATATCACCATATTTTTCATATAATAATCTTACCCAAGTACTAGAGTAAGAGTATGGCAGCCTTCTAAGATACCTAGACGATAGTCAGAAGAATAATAGAATTATGATTAGTTGTAAAGACCCAATCCACCCTTATATGTGATATTATCGAGTTAGTATGATAGGTGAATACTAGCAAACTCAAGCTCATCTCTCATCAATTATTCGTAACCATATTTATTGTATTCTTAGTTTAATTTCTAAATTGCATCTTAATTATTATTTAAAAACCAACCAAAATCTACTTTATTTTCGTCTTTTAGTTAAACATATAAAACCATTTACACTTTCATAAAACAGGAGTTCAAAATTGACAAATTAATTTCCTAAGGAAACGATACTTTATTTACTTACTTATTACTTTTTAATTATCAATAAACTTGCGAAAAAGTACTCGCTCTCTCGAGATGTGTATTTGTTTGTATTATTTTATCACACCTTGGGAGACGACAGTAATCACCCAGTGAAGAAGCCATGACAAAAACTTAAAGAGAAACCTCACCAATTTGATAACCTCCAACTTAGCAAGTACTTGTCAAGCTAAGACTATATCCCCAAATCAAGACCTCTCGCCGACCCTTTCCAAAAAGGCGCACACGGACCATATGCTAAAGTTGGCGATTTTTCTACTAAACCCTACTTTTCCTATTTTATGGGGAAAATGAATGTTAGGAGAAGTTAGGTCCCTTAGTATATTTTTCTCATAAATAAAGAGCTTAGGTACGGTTAGTTGTATAGATTTTAGAGCTGAAAACGAGTTGCAAGCTTTGAGAGAGCCTATTCTCTAAATATTAGGTATTTTTCTTTCTTTCTTTTTTAAATATTCTTCTTCTTTCATATATATCAAACTAAGATTTATGAATTTTTTATTGGTACGTGGGTGGTCCAGGCGAGCTTAAGCGTACCACGACTAATCCCACGATGATACACATGCCCCCTCCCTCATGAATATTCTTAGGTTATTCAGAACTAGGTTATCTATGTTCATAGAGGTGATTCGAACCTTGTACCTCTCACTCAAAACCCTTTAGGGAGGGAATTCAAACCTTATATCTCCCTTTATATACTAAAGATGTAATAAGGTGATGGCTAGTTGAACTAACCCAGCTGGTTAAGAGTTATGACTTATCATAGTATTAGGATGAACTAATCACCCATATAAACTAGGGATAATAGTTGTGAACTCGCCATATTTATTTTCTAGGTAGTTTCTAAAGAGGCTAGATTAGGGATAATCACGTCTTACTTGACAAGCTCGGCTTTCTAATTAAATAACTATGATGATTTTGCAATCTCTTTAACTCCTAGGGATAAGAATATATTTTGATACTTCTCTATACGTCTAAATGATTACCAAATTGGTGAACCAATTGTAATATATTACCAAGATAAAGTAAGAATAAACTTGAAGGAGATTTTTTTTTTAATTTAATAAATAATTGGAAAATTAACTATTATTTAGTAAAAATAAAGAAAGAAGGCTATTCTTTTACCAAACATGATATTTTTTTACTATCTAAATAAATCACTATTGTATTAAGATTTTGTTTAACAAATATCAATGTTCTAAAATGTGCTAGGTGTTAGGTGGACGGTTAGGTACCTTCGAACGCCAATGAACTTGGACAGTAGGCTAGGTGGAGCCTAGGATTTTTCTTCTAGGCAGTTTTAAATTATTTTTATGAAAATTACATATTACCAATTTTTTAATACAAACAACAATTCTTTCCATATAAACAATTCTTTACTAATACACATGCTTGGAACATGTAAGGCTGGAAATCATAGGAATCATATAGAGCTTATTGGATGGTGTAAACCAAACCGCGACATCAAAGTAAACACTGACGGTAGTTGTAATGCTAGATGGAGCATAGAAGGGGCAATCAGCGTATTCTGAGACACATTGGGTAATTGGGTTTGTGCAATATTTATGAATTTGAAATCTGATTTTCCAATGATCACAAAGCTATTAGAACTCTATGAAGGGTTGCAAATGGATGAGGAAATGAGAGTCGAGGAATTAAGAGTAGAAGTCGGTTCACAAGAAGATATATAGGTGGTGGCTCAGGTGGAATTGGGGAGAGGTCCAACAACTTCTTGGATCAAAGGAATTCATACTATCCTGGGTGAAAACAAGTATTTTGAATTATAGTGCATCTATAAGGAAGCTAATAGGTGTGCTGACTGGATGGCTAACTTGGAAGCACACCAAGACCATTTGTATCTTAGCTTTAATGATCCTCGAAAGGTGATAAGGAGCTTAATCACACGTGACAAATCTGGGTGGAAGACTCCACAGATGTTATATAGTCCGGGATTAGCGGAAAAGTTGGATGTTTTATAGTCTTCTATTCCCACGGTCTTAAGCCCACCATTGTAATAAAAAAAGCAAAAAATATAACATATATAATATTTAGTTTAAGAAACACTGATTCAAAATTCAACTTCCTTGTATGATTTTAATATTGATTTTGATTTTATTAATTTTTCATTCAATATTCTATAACGCATTCTCTCTCTATTGTTTCACTTTTTTATATTAGTTAAGTTTATATTAGTTAATTTTATATTAATATATAAAAATGGCTAGGCTTTGCAAAAATGACTATTTATATTTATTTGAGCTTGGTCTTAAGGTGATCGAACACCTTCTAGCGCCTAGGTGGGCCTTGGGGCGGACGTAGGCAGAATTTTTAGAACATTAATAGATATATTAAAAGATAAAATCCTATAATAAATGATTGACTTATATTGAATAACATGTAACTTGGAGTTCCATTTGAATCAAAATTCTTTTCTAGTGTTTAAATATTATAAATAAAGAGGATATAGATGTTACAACCTTAATTGTTTTCTTGACCTTATAAGACAAGAAGCAAAAGAAACCTCCAATAGCACCTCTCGACAAACTAATCATGGGAAGAAGATTGTTTCTTCTTCTTCTTCCCTTTTTCATGGTTTGGTGATCTCCAAAACTCATCCCTTAAAGCTTTTATACCATCTGGAGGCATTCGGCATGGGACCATCTACCATACTTATCCTTGTTTGCCATCCAGACACTCACCTGCCTCATTGAGGACCAATTACATAAGGGAAACCTTAAGGGATTTCAGACGGCACGGTCATGCCTGCCTCTGTCCCACTTGCTCTTTGCATATGACTCATTTTTTTGACAGTACTTCAAATGGTATTGTGTAAACATCTATTTTGCATCTGGATAATTCTTGAACCTCCAAAAGTCTTTTCCGTTCTTCATTGCAAATACATGTGATCGAGTCAAGAACTCGATTAAAAATAATATTAGGATCACTGCAATTGCAAATGGTCGGAAGTTAATGGGAACGTGCATTTGTCAAAGTACGAGGCCAGCATGGCTTTTTGTCGCATTTTTAGTCCTCTATATAGTTCATGTGCTCTAAAAATGCCATGGAAGGGTTAAACCCTTTGTGTGACAGTTCTAGTGTGTTCTGTGCGAGCATCATGATTGCATTGTTTGATGATCCAAACCAATTAATAGAAGGTCTTTTGAATATATTTTCAAAGTTTTTCATTCACATAATCTTTATCATCTTGTTAATTTATAAATTTATTCAATAAAACGAGATATAACACCCTTCCCTTGTAATCAACCATAAATACAGAGATATATTTTGCTTCTTCTAACGGTCCACTAAGCCGAATATGTATCTTCTACTATGTAAGCTGGAACCAAATTCTACTCCTGCTATAGAGAAACAGTAAAATCGTATAAGTAAAGGGATCTAAAGTATATATAATTTAAGATAATATCATTTGTCAAACTAGAGATCCAATAACTAGAGGACTTACCAAATTAATAAATTGTTCACCTTTGAAATGACATGATCAATGATCATTTTTTAAGTAACATGTTATAATCAAAACCTAGAGCATTATAAAACAAAAATAAATTAATCAACAGAAAAAATACACAATAAGTATTACCAACAAATAGAGGTAGTTGATTCATAATTTACCTTAAACTTGCAAGGCTGAATTAACTAAAACACGACAATATCACCCTTACATAGTATATGACATTTAGAAAAACCCCTCCAACCACCACTTGATTCTGCAATTAATAACTAAATTTTGTAAACTTAAATTGTAATTTAATAATTAAGTTTTCATTTCTTGATAGGAAACAAGACATATTAAATAACGTATATCAATCCCAACATGTTCTTAATACTTTTCAAACGCTAATATCTCTATCTATTCATAGGAACCTCAAATTAAGTAAAGAATAGGAGTTTTACGAAAAAGAATTTTTAAATCAAATTAACCTTAAAATTGATTACGACTTAAAAATACTTTAGAGAAAACCATTCACTTGCATATTATAATTCTTACCGAGAATGAATTTTTTGTTGAAATGTATTTTGTTGAAATGGCATGATCAACGATCTTATTTCTGTGTTAAGAAATGCATAAATAAATTATGTATTTTATTGTGATTAGTATTAATAATGAAACAATTATTAATGAAACTTCATTTTATAATAGTGCTTTACTAGTAATCATCATTATCAACAAACCTGGAAAAATCAATGTTAAGATTTTAATTAATAGTACAACAGATTTAACCAAACATAATAAGAAATTTAGTTTTGGATCTTTAAGCAAAAAATAAAAGTTCTAATCTAAATATTAATATTCTAAATTTCATCAATTTTAACAATTACAGTATGAAGGATAGATTTAGAAGATAAACCGTTTGAAGTTGTGCCCCTGAATTTTTTTTAAGGGTGTTTTTTAAGATTCATCAATAGCCATCCTACAAACTTAACACATATTATTACAAGAGATATAATTTAATTAATGTAAAACTGAGATTCAATCTTCCTTTACAAATTTAACATTTACAGATCATATATACAATTTAATTCAAAGGGAGCATTTCCTTTTTTTTTATTAAAAAAGAATCCAAATTTAATATATAATTCTTTTAATTGAATATCAAAATCAAACTAGAAGCCTGATAAAATAATAATTTCCCAAATCCATTAAGAGTCTCGATTATTCACCTAAACCACCAAATTAATATATAATAAAATACAAAATCAAAGAAAATTACCAGAAATATTATTTAATTCGTGGAGTGCATGGACGGATCCAAGAGGACCGTGCTATTTAATCAGATAAGTGATATTTATGATTCTTTTTAAACAGATGGTTTGAGCGACGTAGTTCTTAGAGGATCCATGGATGATTTAGGTAGATTTAGGTAAAGAAATAGAGTTTCATGAACGGAGAGTATAGAAAGTAGAGACTAATAAGAGATGTGAAAATAAAGCTTATACAATTTGGAAGGGGGGATGGGGGTATTTTAACACCTTAGTTATGGTGTTGGGTTGGCCGGGCACGAACACTTTTGCTATATTACAAACCCGAGGCCCAAATCTCATTACATGGCTATAAAGCCTTCATATATAAACACCCTTTTTTCTAACCATGTCTCACTTGGGTTTCATATATTATCCTAGGTTGTTTTGATTTAAAAAAATACAATTGAGGTCTACTAAGCTCCATTAGGAGTCTTTATTATAGTGAATCGCCCATTTATTTACTATATAAATTAAATTATACATGTAAAATTAGAAAACTCTAATTTCTATCTATTCTTTCTTTTCTCTACCTATCTTTACCTTGACAGTGAAGCTTCCAAGATCTCCAAAGATGCTTTGTTATTGTAGCCACTTCCTCTGTTTTTTAAGTAATTTTGATATTCCTTTTTTTCTTTTTCTTTGTTTTCGTAGTAATTCGTTTTTTTCTGTAAACAATAGTTTGTTTTTTTCTTTTTTTTTCTTCTTCAAATGTTGGCCCATCATGATTAGGTTTTAAGCATTTATTGTATTTTTTCCTATTTGATGTTGTAATTTTATTTTCTTGATAATACAACTAGTTTTATGCATTTATGTGTTTACGCAGTGGATGTTATACGTGTGCCTAGTTTTATTTTGTCATTACTCAATGTTTACTGAGTTTTTTGGACCATACTCGAGGAATTAATTGATCACGCTCAGTATTTTTTTGGATAGTCAGCACATTTTCTAAATTCTTAATGAACATTTATTCAATATTTAATGAATTTTTCTCCAACACTCGATGAAATTTTTAGATACTCAGTGAACTTTTCAGATAAAATCTCTGAGTACTTAGTAAAATCTCCGAGTATTTAGTAAAATCTCCGGACACTCTGTAAATTTTTTGAGTACTTGGTGTCTCCCTAAATGTTATTATTTTATACCCTTGGGAGACATCATTTTTGGTGTTTATTTGATTAATTTGATAGACTTTTGGGCTAAATATGCAATAATCCGAATTTCCTCTTTTATTTCTATTATTTTTAATTTATTAAACTTTTACGCGTAATCTTGTGTATTTTAATGAAAAGTTTGTAGGTTTTGAATATTAGCTAGGAGAGGAACACGAGAATAAAGTCAAAGATCGTGATATGGAATCAAAGCTTGAAGTTAAATCCAGAAAAGAATTGATATTTTGGAGCTGCAAATCAGGGAAACTGTCAAATATTGCTGATTTCGAGACACTTACGTGTTGATTTAGCCGCTGACCTCTGAAGAGATTGTGTTCCATATCGAGTTACGGAAATTTGGCAAGTGGTTTGAGGTCAATCGGAGTTGTAACGAATCGCCTAGAGCTGATTTAGTGGAGGTGGTGCAGCAGTTACGGGATTTGGGCTTGATTAGTGGACTTGGACTTTTTATTATTCACTTAATCCTCAATTAAAATCCCATTCCGAATTTGAGCTTATAAAAGGAGCTTTTGACTTCAGTTTTTCATACAATTCAATTTTCATAAGTCAGAGCATCAGAGAGAAGTCAAGGCAAGGAAGAAGGAAGAAGCTACGGAGATGGTAACTGTCTATATCTCCGATTCTCAACCAATCCTAATCCGAAATTAGGTTTATTTGTATTTTCTTTCTATGAACAATATGAATTCTTCTTTTAATTTAGTTTTTATCTTTCCTTTAATTATGAGCTAAATCCATTTAGTACTTGAGAACGCATAATGGGTTAATCCCTAAATTTCATATGATTGGATTTGGGATTTCAATAAATTAATTCAAATTGGGTCTTTTACATTTTTCTGTAATTTGTGATTATTTACTGTTCTTAAAGTAGCTAATTAATAACAGGTATTAGTATCTAGGCTATTCCACATAGTGGCGTGTGGATCATCTTGACGGGGGGTTTAGATACGGAATTAATTATAGAATATAAGGTAGGAATTATTTGACTCTAACGAGCGTAATTAACCTTATGGCCAATAAAGTATTTTAGCTTAATCATTTGAAGGTGGATCATAATCACCCTAACGGGGTTTGTGACACTCTAGAATAGTTTCGTAGTCCACCCTGATGGGGGTGCGAAGATTCCCAAATCCCGACAAATGTTAAATGACCAATTTGTCCCTTAAACAACATATCGAATGAAATAGAGTTAGGAGAAAACCTTGCGTCTCTCAAGTACTGTCTGCTCATATTTGCGTTTAGCCTTTATTTACTTGCGTCTAGTTATTTATTTGCATTTTTACATTAGTCTTTCACACTTAGGATTAGTAAAAACCAACCATCCAACTATCAAATAATTTATTTGCTTCCATAAGGGCAATCATTCATTAATTTATAAGCATTGAAGTCAATAATATCGTCCCTGCGAACGATCCTGTTTATCACTATTATTACTTGGGACAACCGTACACTTGTGGTTGTGGTCATCTTTACTTATTACATTATTTTTAGAACACACAAAGGACCACCAGTACTCAGTGAAATTTCTGAGCATTCAGTAAAAACTCTAGCAGAGCTGGCGATGGTTGGTGGGGAGTGGTCAGAGGTAGAAAGTATCAATACTTAGTGAGTTGATAATAATGACTAAATAATTTAGTGATCCATACTTAATGTCACTTTTTTTTTAATTTAGTTTCATTATATCTGAGGGTATTTTAGTATTTGGTCACCCATAAGATTGGGTGGTGGCCTCTTGAAGAAGAACCTACCCACATGTTTCCTATAAGCCACTAAATATGTCTCCAAAACCCCATAAGTCAATCACCCAAAATTATTCTGTGTGTATTAATTTTATATAAATTATTTTGTATATATTAGTTATTTGAAATAATTTCATCTAAATTATTTATATTAATTTGGAGTTATAATAAAAAAAATTGGATTTTGTAGTTATTTATTTTTATAATGTTTTTAAAGTTAATGTTTATATGGGAATAAGAAATCAATCCTTTTAGTTAAATTATTTAATTTTTTATATATATATAGTTTTTTTATTTATTATGTTTTCTTCCATCACACTTAGTTATTACTGAGGGTATCTTTGAACCATCATTTAGTAGATGCTTATTTAGTTATATTTATCCTTTAGGTTTATACATCAATTTCATAACCTAACTCAAGCTTAATTATTTTAGACTCTACACATATTTGACATTTAACAAAGTCATCCACATTATCAAGGGGTATTAGTCAAATATTTTTAAGCCTTTTAATAGAAGCGACATTTAAATGACCTAATCTACCATGCCACGTATCAAGAGATTCAACTATATAAGCAAAATTAGAAGAATCCTCATTAAAGGTTAAAGTATTTAAAACAAACAAGCCATTATTTAAATGCCATTTCCCAAAAAACTTGTTATTTTTGGTAATGATAATTTTCCCCACTTCGAAAACAAGTTTGAGTCGCACTTTATTTAGAAGAGCTCTGAAAACTAAGTTCCTACGGAGAGACGGGACGAAAAGAACATCATTTAACTATAAAATCTTACCAAAAGTGAGTTTGAGGGGAACATGTCCTTTTTTTAGAACTGTAGCGGTAGAAGAGTCACCCAAATACACGCATTCACCATCAGTTGCTTCTTCGGATTTATTGAACGGGGCTTTG
Organism: Nemophila menziesii; assembly: GCA_029959085.1. NCBI lineage: Eukaryota > Viridiplantae > Streptophyta > Magnoliopsida > Boraginales > Hydrophyllaceae > Nemophila > Nemophila menziesii. The sequence goes on from JARWIR010000014.1 coordinate 4,887,890, forward strand.
TTCGCGCAGAAATGTCGGGAAGCTCCAGTGTCAAGGATCCACTCGGTTTTGTTCTTAACTAAGTTCACCGAAAATATTACTGCGGCGATTATTATTTTGTCACAGTCAGGCTTGCAGCTACTTTGGGACCTTGGCTGGCTCTAACTTTACACTCAAAAGCTTTGTGTCTTTCTTTTCGGCACCACTAACAAGCGCCTTGAGGTTTCTGAATCCTACCGAACGTTTGAATTCTCTGCTTGTTTGTTGGAGTTGTTGCAGTTCTTGTTTCCCCAGTTTTGGATTTGTTTGAGCCTTACAGTTTTCCTTTTCCTTTGGACCTGTCTTTGTTAACTTGCCTAGAACTTTCGACAAGGTTAGCTTTCGAGGAATGAGGAAGGAAAGAAAGATACTTATCCTTGAGTCGATTGTCTTATTCGAATTGCATATGGCTGATGGGTTCTTTGAGAGTCATTTACTCCTTTTTGTGTTTGATATGGTTACAATATTCACTCCAAGATGGGGGAAATATGTCAAGCAAAATATTCGCTTGGAAAACTTTTCACAGCTCATGCCCTCGGCGACTACTTATGCGCATATGTTTTCATGATGTCTCCATATTTATAATATAGTCACGATATATAATTTTACCTTTGTATTGTGCTTATTTGATGGATTTTCCCTATTAATTGTAGTTTCTTGTTTCTTATCTTGTTTTAGAGAGTTCTTACTTTAGAGTTATTTGTGAGTAATTTGTATGTTTAGTGTGAAGGTATTAGGTAAGAGGATTATATTATATCCTAAATCATTCATAAGAAGTCAAGAAAAGAAGATCAATCCCAAAAAGAAGAGTTAAAGGACAAAGAATCCATTTTTAAGAAGTGCAAGAGTTGTCGAAAAAATTTCGAAAGTGAATTGTTCAAGATGAAACATAAGATTTACACAAAGTCTGGAAGAAACCTTTGATATACAACTAGTATTTTAAGTTAGAAACTCGTAGAATTTGACCGTTTGTGATTTGAAATTGTTATTAAGAAGACATTAATGTTGCAGTTATCGTGGCTCGAACCAGACCGCACTTGGAGTAAAACGTTTTTGGGTTAGGGTAGGTCATTTAAAAGAAGCCCATGACCCATAAAATCTTTCTAAACCTATAAATATCATATTTCAACATCAGAAATAGGTTATTTCATGGTTTTTATTTATAATTTTGACCAGAGAGATAGCAAGTCGACTTGGAGGAGGAAGCAACAGCCGCTGGAGCATCACTGCATCACTTCTGCATTATTCCACCACTACCACTAGGGTAATTAGATTTAGTTTCTTTGATTAACCTTCTTTCTAAGATTTTTAGTCCTTGTTTTTATTTTCTTAGTTATGCACTAAATCCCCAAATCTTGGGGTTACTTTATGTATAAACCTTGATTACTGCTTTTGATAATCTATGGTATTTGGAAATTCCATTTAATTGAATTGGGCATTTAAATTATAGCTAATTATGAATTATATTAATTAATGATTTCTAGAACTTGTACATCTCTAGATTGACCTATGTTCTTAAAATATCACCTTGGCGGGGGTTTAGGGACTGAACTGGTTCATATATGTACAGTGTTTGGTAATGATCTTGACTGGAGTGCCTATCCTGGGAATCATATAGGGTAAGTTCATATCACCATATTTTGTACATAATAATCTTACCCAAGTACTAGAGTAAGAGTATGGCAGCCTTCTAAGATACCTAGACGATAGTCAGAAGAATAATAGAATTATGATTAGTTGTGAAGACCCAATCCACCCTTATATGTGATATTATCGAGTTAGTATGATAGGTGAATACTAGCAAACTCAAGCTCATCTCTCATCAATTATTCGTAACCATATTTATTGTATTCTTAGTTTAATTTCTAAATTGCATCTTAATTATTATTATAAAACCAACCAAAATCTACTTTATTTTCGTCTTTTAGTTAAACATATAAAACCATCTACACTTTCATAAAACAGGAGTTCAAAATTGAAAAATTAATTTCCTAAGGAAACGATACTTTATTTACTTACTTATTACTTGTTAATTATCAATAAACTTGCGAAAAAGTACTCGCTCTCTCGAGGTGTGTATTTGTTTGTATAATTTTATCACACCTTGGGAGACGACAGTAATCACCCAGTGAAGAAGCCATGACAAAAACTTAAAGAGAAACCTCACCAATTTGATAACCTCCAACTTAGCAAGTACTTGTCAAGCTAAGACTATATCCCCAAATCAAGACCTCTCGCCGACCCTTTCCAAAAAGGCGCACACGGACCATATGCTAAAGTTGGTGATTTTTCTACTAAACCCTACTTTTCCTATTTTATAGGGAAAAGGAATGTTAGGAGAAGTTAGGTCCCTTAGAATATTTTTCTCATAAATAAAGAGCTTAGGTACGGTTAGTTGTATAGATTTTAGAGCTGAAAACGAGTTGCAAGCTTTGTGAGAGCCTATTCTCTAAATATTAGGTATTTTTCTTTCTTTTTTTTTAAAATATTCTTCTTCTTTCATATATATCAAACTAAGATTTATGAGTTTTTTATTGGTACGTGGGTGGTCCAGGCGAGCTTAAGCGTACCACAACTAATCCCACGATGATACACATGCCCCCTCCCTCATGAATATTCTTAGGTTATTCAGAACTAGGTTATCTATGTTCATAGTGGTGATTCGAACCTTGTACCTCTCACTTAAAACCCTTTAGGGAGGGAATTCAAACCTTATATCTCCCTTTATATACTAAAGATGTAATAAGGTGATGGCTAGTTGAACTAACCTAGCTGGTTAAGAGTTATGACTTATCATAGTATTAGGATGAACTAATCACCCATATAAACTAGGGATAATAGTTGTGAACTCGCCATATTTATTTTCTAGGTAGTTTCTAAAGAGGCTTGATTAGGGATAATCACGTCTTACTTGACAAGCTCGGCTTTCTAATTAAATAATTATGATGCTTTTGCAATGACTTTAACTCCTAGGGATAAGAATATATTTTGATACTTCTCTATACGTCTAAATGATTACCAAATTGGTGAACCAATTGTAATATATTACCAAGATAAAGTAAGAATAAACTTGAAGGAGTTTTTTTTTTAATTAAATAAATAATTGGAAAATTAACTATTATTTAGTAAAAATAAAGAAAGAAGGCTATTCTTTTACCAAACATGATATTTTTTTACTATCTAAATAAATCACTATTGTATTAAGATTTTGTTTAACAAATATCAATGTTCTAAAATGTGCTAGGTGTTAGGTGGACGGTTAGGTACCTTCGAACGCCAATGAACTTGGACAGTAGGCTAGGTGGAGCCTAGGATTTTTCTTCTAGGCAGTTTTAAATTATTTTTATGAAAATTACATATTACCAATTTTTTAATACAAACAACAATTCTTTCCATATAAACAATTCTTTACTAATACACATGCTTCGAACATGTAGGGCTGGAAATCATAGGAATCATATAGAGCTTATTGGATGGTGTAAACCAAACCGCGACATCAAGGTAAACACTGACGGTAGTTGTAATGCTAGATGGAGCATAGGAGGGGCAATCAGCGTATTCTGAGACACATTGGGTAATTGGGTTTGTGCAATCTTTATGAATTTGAAATCTGATTTTCCAATGATCACAAAGCTATTAGAACTCTATGAAGGGTTGCAAATGGATGAGGAAATGAGAGTCGAGGAATTAAGAGTAGAAGTCGGTTCACAAGAAGATATATAGGTGGTGGCTCAGGTGGAATTGGGGAGAGGTCCAATAACTTCTTGGATCAAAGGAATTCATACTATCCTGGGTGAAAACAAGTATTTTGAATTATAGTGCATCTATAAGGAAGCTAATAGGTGTGCTGACTGGATGGCTAACTTGGAAGCACACCAAGACCATTTGTATCTTAGCTTTAATGATCCTCGAAATGTGATAAGGAGCTTAATCACACGTGACAGATCTGTGTGGAAGACTCCAAAGATGTTATATAGTCCGGGATTAGCGGAAAAGTTGGATGTTTTATAGTCTTCTATTCCCACGGTCTTAAGCCCACCATTGTAATAAAAAAATTAAAAAATATAACATATATAATATTTAGTTTAAGAAACACTGATTCAAAATTCAACTTCCTTGTATGATTTTAATATGAGTAATGTTGTATATCACCTAAAATTGCATCACCTCTATATCGCCTCCTAGTTGGATTTTAAATGGACTAATCATGTAATTTCTCTCTCCTGATTTATTATTTTCTCTCTCTTTTATATGATTGGTCCACATAAGAGGCGATATAGAGGCGATGCAACACCTTCTAGCGTCTATATAAACTTTTAGTGTTAGATTTCTGGTAATTATTCATTCAATACTCTTAAGTCATATTTACTATTAAATTTTATGAATCAATTACTCATTATCGTGTAACTGAAATGATAAATGAATTATGCAGGCCAAATTTATTTGTATGAAATATATATGTATTCAAGGTAAGTTTTACATACAAATATAATAACTTTGTTTTCCTCAATTTTTTCAGATGGGGTTTAATATAAAGTAAATATATAAAGTAAATAACATGATCGTTGACCATCACATTTCAATATCTTCATATCAACGTTGAAATGAATGTAAAAGAAACAGAAAAGGAGACATGAGACAGAGGCTGCAAGTGAGACATATATATTTAATGGTTATTTTTTAGGTTAAGAGATATTTATATTAAATTTTACTTTTATATTAATATTATGATAGAATTAGTTAAAGATAAATATCTCAAACAGAGTCTTATATTTTTATTAAGTGGCAAAGTTTCCCTTTATAGTTGTAAATGAACATGTAATATTATATCTTCAATAGATACACAATGTTAGACATTTTAATTGTTTTTATGAGATTGATTATTATTCAAGACACATTAACCCGAATCAATACGAACTCTTTAAATGTGGACTTTGAAACTTCTCTTGGAATTCGATCAAGGTGAACCATTCTTGCTTCCTGACCTGATGAAACTTTAAAGATAAGTTAGTATTGGAGCCATAAACCGAGGAAAATAATAGTGGACTAAGTCCGAAAATAAAAATGAATATTATAGTTATAAATGTGATTACTTTTTTGGAAAAGTCATGGGTATTATATAACAACAATGAACCAATATACTTGAATGAGATTTTTTCGTATTCCTAAGAGGAGTGATTAGGTATTCATGTATTTTTCAGGAGGATATTCGGGAAAATCATGTCGGCATAGACACGTCGGCGATGAATTGTCTCAATGGTCCTCAAACATAGTTTACGCATGTTCCTCAAGAAAAATGCCTTTACCGAACTACTATGTCATAACACTTACGACCATACCGATACTCCTCGTTTCACGTCCCAAAAACGTTACTATTCTTTTTAAATAATTTAAAATAGACAAAATTATATTTTATTAAATAAATGATTATTTGTTATAATACACTGATCATGTAAAAATAAATACAATTAGTAGATACAAATATCTACTCTTCCTCTATAATATATGCAGGTGTCAATGACTTTACTACCCAAGCCCTTAAGTAAACTCCTACCTAAAAGGGTGGAGAAAAGGGGAGGGCGAGATGAGCTACTATGGCTCAATGATAAAATAAATAATGGTCATACACTACTCCCGCATTAGCCTCTAGCGACTAAATTTCTCACGACTACTTGATGTAGTCGCTAAAGATAGAAGCATTCGCGACTACATATCTCTAACGACTACATGGTATGTTTCGCGACTACCAAGTAGTCGTTAATAAGTTTTGCTTTTTTCGACTACAAGAAGTAGTCGTTAATACGTATTAAGTAGTCGTTAATGGTATTTAGTATTTTTTAATTATTTTCCAACCGCCAACGTGTAGTCGCTAGTGTGTTAATCATTTAACGACTACTTCAAGTAGTCGTTAGTACTTATTTATAACGACTAAAATTGACCTTTTGGCGACTACTCATGTAGTCGCTAGTAGTGTAGCGTGTTTTCCAGCAATAAGTTGCGAATTGCTTCACCCAATACACCATTATTATATAATTTCTCTTTCTTTCTCTCAAATCTCTCCCAATTTTTTCCCACAATTCATCATTAAAAAATATTCAAACACTTTGAAAAGCTTTCCCGGTTCAATCATCAAGTGGGACCGCCTCAATTATCAATTTTTATTTCCAAACTTGCCCAAAAGTAGGTATTTTTTGTTCCATAAAACTCTTTCAATATATCTTTTACTTTCATTCAATTGTGTAGTAAATGTTAAATAGTATCACTTATTAGGTATTTCAACACGTGGGCAAGCTTTCCCGGGTCAAACATCAACGTGGGGCCGCCTCAATCATCAATTTTTCATTCCAAATTTGCCCAAAAGTAGGTATTTTTTGTTCCATAAAACTCTTTCAAATTTCTTATACTTTCATGCAATTGTATAATAAATGGTCAATATTATCACTTATTAGGTATTTCAACACGTAGGCAAGCTTTCCCGGGTCAAACATCAACGTGGGGCCGCCTCAATTATCAATTTTCCCTTCCGAATTTGCCCAAAAGTATGTGTCTTTTTCATCCTTTCCTTATTTGATTACAATTCTATAGTTAATGCTAAATATATAATATCATTATGTATATATCTATAATCATTTATTAATTTCATGTGAATTATAAATAATTATATTAAGTATATATATTTTTATATATATATATATTTTTAAATATATATATATATATTTTTATATATATATATACTTATATATATTTATATATATATATTTTTATATATATATATATATATTTTTATATATATATATATAAAAATATATATATATAAATATATATAAGTATATATATATATAAAAATATATATTTGTATGATATATTATTGTATGTTGCTATATTTTGTATGCTTTTAATGTTATATTTATGCATTTATTTGGTGATGTGATATTTTGTGTGCTTTTAATTTTATATTTATTTATTTAAGCGGTGATGTAATAATTTTTTTCATTTTATATTTATTTATTTAATCGGTGATGTAATAATTTTTTTTTTTATTCATTTATGTAATCGGTGATGTAATAATTTTTTCTCGTTTTATTTTTATGTATTTATTTGGTGATGTAATAATTTTTTTTTTCATTTTATTTATGTTGTATTCTTTCATATTGTAATAGTTGACTATGGCTTCGGGTATTGATAAGAGTTGGATTGGTACGGCTCATAAAGTTTCAAGTGAATTCATTAAGGGGATAGAACCATTCCTTGCTTTTGCTGAAAAAAATAAACCTCCTGGTGAAGAAACAATTTTTTGTCCGTGTAATCAGTGTTCGAATTATCGTAGGTATACGGTTGAGAAAGTTAGGTCACATCTGTTACTGCATGGGTTTTTAGAGACGTATGATATTTGGACAAAGCATGGTGAGCCCGAGGATATTCTCGAGACTCGATATGAAGAAAATGAAATGTTGGATGTATACGATGATTTGAGACCTAATTACGAGGTTGTTGGTCATTCTGGTGACACCGAGATCACAGACTCGAACAGTACAGCTCGTGACAAATTCGAAAAGATGTTTTCCGATTTAGAGACCGAGTTATACCCTGGTTGTGATGTCATGAGTTCATTAAATTTCATTGCGAAGCTAATGCACGTGAAGGTCAAGAACAAGTGGTCCAACACGTCTTTCACCGAGTTGCTTCAGCTATTATGCCGTGTGTTGCCCAAACCTCATACGTTGCCCGATTCATACGAGGCGTGCAACAAGAAGTTAAAAAATTTAGGTATGGGTTACGAGACCATAGATGTTTGCGTGAACGATTGTGCTTTGTTTTACAAGGAGAATGCCTCCCTTGAAAAGTGTCCAGTATGTAATGAATCCAGATGGGACCCGAAGAAGGGTCTGAAAGTAGCGCATAAGAAACTCAGATATTTCCCGATTGCCCCTAGGCTGCAGCGACTTTATGCTTCGAGGCACACTGCCGAAAATATGATCTGGCACCAAACAGGGAAGAATACAGATCCAGATTTGTTGCGTCATCCAGTTGACGGAGACAGTTGGAAGAGATTCGTTCAGTTACATCCCGAGTTTGCTAGTGAACCTCGGAACGTCTTCTTGGGTTTGGGTATCGATGGCTTTTGCCCATTCTCCATGCAAAACAACTCTTACAGCATGTGGCCGGTTATATTGACCGTCTACAACTTACCACCGTGGGAGTGTATGAAGGAGACGACATTCCAGCTTTGTTTGTTGATTCCGGGACCCCGTTCACCCGGCAAGGACATGGACGTCTTTCTTCGTCCTGTCATAGATGAGTTGGACGAGTTGTGGGGTAAAGGGATTATTACTTATGATGCCCACAAGAAGGAAGAGTTTACTATGAAGGTTTGTTTGTTGTCTACGACTAACGATTTTCCCGCTAGGACATACACCTCGGGATGGTCGGGTCAAGGTTATAAAGCTTGTCCAGAATGCATGGATTCTACTCCGTCATTGAGCGTGAAGAAAGGGGTTGCTTACTTCGACCACAGACGTTGGTTACCTATCAAACATCCTTTCAGAGACGAAAAAGTTTTGTACAAGAAACCCACTGATAGGCGCCCACCGAAGAAATATAAACCTGCCGATATTCAGACACAGTTAGATGGCCTTCCCATTGTGTTTCCCGGGAAACACAAGGACTTCGGGGGAAAGATCGTGAAGCCAGATGTTAATCGGCGATTCAATTGGAAGAAAAAGAGTATCTTCTATCGTTTACCTTATTGGTCTGAAAACCTGTTGAAACATAACATTGACGTTATGCATTGCGAGAAAAACGTGTGTGATGCTCTTCTTGGCACAGTAATAGGTCTTGATGGAAAACTTAACAAAGACAACGTGAAAGCGAGAATTGATCTCAAGGAAATGAAGATCAGGCCAGATTTGTGGTTGCAAGAGAAAAATGGTAAGAACGTAATGCCTCGAGCTAATTATACGCTAACCACCGAAAAAAGGAAAGTATTTCTTGATTGGCTGAAGGCACAGAAGTTTCCCGATGGATTCGCATCGAGTTTGAGAAATAACGTTCAAAGCGACTTAGGCAAGATTATAGGAATGAAATCTCACGACTGTCACGTGATGATGCAGTACCTATTCGTGGCTAGTCTCCCAGGGCTTTTCGAAGACAAAGCGATAAGTGACGCGATTATCGGGCTAGCCAACGTGTTTCGAGTTGTGTGTAATAAAAATCTGAGTCGGAAAAAGTTAGAAAAGGAGAAGAAGAAAGTGATTGAAGTTATGTGTAGACTGGAGATGATTTTACCTCCCGCGTTTTTCGATATAATGATCCACTTGGTCATTCATTTATACGACGAGGCTTTGTTAGGGGGACCGGTTCAGATGCGTTGGATGTACCCGTTTGAGCGGTATCTAAAGAAATTAAAGGAGTACATACGAAACCCGGCTAGGCCAGAGGGTTCAATCGCCGAGGGATACGTTGTAGAGGAGACTTTGACATTCATATCGCGTTACCTTAAAGAAGAAAAAACAAAGTTTAATGATCCGGGTAGATATACCGATATCGAAGCTCAACCTAAAGAGTTGTCAGTATTTAAGAGCCAATGTATTCCTATAGGTAAAAAAGAGTATGGTAATTTGCATTACAACGAGAAGGATCAAATCGACTGGTATATCCTACTTAATTGCGATGAAATCCAACATTTGATGACGTAAGGTTTTAATTTATTTATTAAATGTTTATTCAATTTATTTATTCAATTTATTTATTAAATGTTTATTCAAATGTGCAGAGAACACAAAGCCACGTTATCGGGTTCCCCAGCCGAAAAAGATAGGAAACACCGGCAAAATTTCCGAGACTGGTTTCTGCATAAGGTATAGATCCATTCAAATACAAAATTAATATTCCATTTTAGGAAACATTGTTATAACTGTTTATGGTTGTAGGTTTATGAAATGGAAAAAGAAGGTGATGCATTCGCTACAAGTGAGATGATTTCATTGGCTAGTAAGTCTCATGGTGCAGTTTATAAGTACGATTCATGTGTTGTGAATGGTGTTAAATGGGTCACTAAAGGAAAGGGTGAAACAAGGGTGACACAAGATTACGGGGTATCCGCCATCTACAATGGAACACCGTTTTACGGTGAATTGGTCAAGGTTGTAGAGATCACATATGATGATGACTGTTCTGTTGTGCTGTTCGAGTGTAATTGGTATAACACGAGTAAACCGAGGAAAGAGCATGGGGTAACTCTTGTCAACACGTCTAATTTTTTTTGGCAATCAGAGCCGTACATCCTAGCTACTCAAGCAAAAAAAGTTTTTTACATAGACGAGATTAGTTTAAGGAAATCACAAAAAGGTTGGAAAGTAGTTTGGGAACTCAATGATAGACATGGATGGAGTCCTGAGTTATGGGGTGCAGAGTCAATGCCCACTGGTGGGGATACGAGTGTCGATATCCCTTTAGTGAATACCGAGACGATTTCCGATCCGGTTAACTTGGCATCCACTGAGGAGATCGAGATTGACCCTGCTCATTTTTTTGTTGCTTTGAATTTTGAAACGGTTGTTGATGAAAACGCGGAAATTGAAGATGACACCTTGGATGAGTACGGTGATGAGGAAGAACCCATTGAGGTTGATAGTGATGGCGAACCTATAGTTGTTAGTGGATATGATTCTGAGTAGGAGTTTTTTTTTTTTGGGTTTATTTGTATGAAAACATTTTATTTACTTAAACTTTTTATATTTGGGTGATTTGACCACAAACACTTAACTTTGACCACAAACACTTAACTTTGACCACAAACACTTAACTTTGACTCTAAACACTTAACTTTGACCACAAACACTTAACTTTGACTCTAAACACTTAACTTTGACCACAAACACTTAACTTTGACTCTAAACACTTAACTTTGACCACAAAACTTTGACCACAAACACTTAACTTTGACTCTAAACACTTAACTTTGACCACAAACACTTAACTTTGACCACAAACACTTAACTTTGACCACAAACACTTAACTTTGACTCTAAACACTTAACTTTGACCACAAACACTTAACTTTGACTCTAAACACTTAACTTTGACTCTAAACACTTAACTTTGACCACAAACACTTAACTTTGACTCTAAACACTTAACTTTGACCACAAACACTTAACTTTGACCACAAACACTTAACTTTGACCACAAACACTTAACTTTGACCACAAACACTTAACTTTGACCACAAACACTTAACTTTGACTCTAAACACTTAACTTTGACCACAAACACTTAACTTTGACTCTAAACACTTAACTTTGACCACAAACACTTAACTTTGACCACAAACACTTAACTTTGACTCTAAACACTTAACTTTGACTCTAAACACTTAACTTTGACCACAAACACTTAACTTTGACTCTAAACACTTAACTTTGACCACAAACACTTAACTTTGACTCTAAACACTTAACTTTGACCACAAACACTTAACTTTGACCACAAACACTTAACTTTGACCACAAACACTTAACTTTGACTCTAAACACTTAACTTTGACCACAAACACTTAACTTTGACTCTAAACACTTAACTTTGACTCTAAACACTTAACTTTGACTCTAAACACTTAACTTTGACCACAAACACTTAACTTTGACCACAAACACTTAACTTTGACCACAAACACTTAACTTTGACCACAAACACTTAACTTTGACTCTAAACACTTAACTTTGACTCTAAACACTTAACTTTGACCACAAACACTTAACTTTGACCACAAACACTTAACTTTGACCACAAACACTTAACTTTGACTCTAAACACTTAACTTTGACCACAAACACTTAACTTTGACTCTAAACACTTAACTTTGACTCTAAACACTTAACTTTGACCACAAACACTTAACTTTGACCACAAACACTTAACTTTGACCACAAACACTTAACTTTGACCACAAACACTTAACTTTGACCACAAACACTTAACTTTGACTCTAAACACTTAACTTTGACCACAAACACTTAACTTTCACTCTAAACACTTAACTTTGACTCTAAACACTTAACTTTGACCACAAACACTTAACTTTGACCACAAACACTTAACTTTGACCACAAACACTTAACTTTGACCACAAACACTTAACTTTGACTCTAAACACTTAACTTTGACTCTAAACACTTAACTTTGACTCTAAACACTTAACTTTGACCACAAACACTTAACTTTGACCACAAACACTTAACTTTGACCACAAACACTTAACTTTGACTCTAAACACTTAACTTTGACTCTAAACACTTAACTTTGACCACAAACACTTAACTTTGACTCTAAACACTTAACTTTGACCACAAACACTTAACTTTGACTCTAAACACTTAACTTTGACCACAAACACTTAACTTTGACCACAAACACTTAACTTTGACCACTAAATTTATTTTTGAATTTAATTTAAATGATTATTTGGTATTGAATTAAAATATTGCATAATTGTTTAGTGTTTAGTTTATTTTTAAAAAAAAAAGAATTATCTAGCGACTACATTTTACTTCTAGCGACTAGTTCTTGTACATGAACTAGTCGCTAATGATTCTAGAGCACTAGCGACTACATTGTAGTCGCTAGACATCGAAATAAATTCCCCAAAACCATGGCGGTCAGTTTTCCCGCCCCCTCAATGTACACGCGTTTTACTTTTCAATCTAGCGACTACATTGTAGTCGCTAAAGACTCGTTGACGTGGTCAATATTCATTCTAGCGACTACTTTCTTTCATCTAGCGACTACAAAAAGTAGTCGCTAGAAAAAAAACCCTATATCTAACCCGAGAGCTCCATTTTCAGTCTTATTCTTTCTACCAAAACTCTAAAAAACGAGAGCTCCATTAAAAAGCCACTCCAAGGGCCGATTCTAGCATCAAATCTTCAACAAAGGTAAGCAAATCCAACACCATTTATCATTCTATTCCATTTTTAATCTTAGATTAAGCTTTTTTCCTCCATTTTTACATTTCTAATTAAATTTTTTTTGTTTGTGTTTCAATCCGAATCTAAATGGCATGGATTCAACACCAAATCAACTCCAATTTCATCCAAAAAGGTTAGTATTTCAACCAATTTTTGATTTTTAATTTTCATGTCAATTTTTTTTGGTTTTTGTTCTTTGATGATTACATGTTATTATTAATTCTGAATATAGTAGGGTATAATTAGAGTGTTCAATGAATTGTTTAAACGAAAAATTGATGTTAAAACTCTTAAAAAAATAGTTTGTGAAAGCTAATTAAATTTTTTCCATTTTTTTGGTGTATGATTGTTAATTCCGAGAATTAACAGTGTTAATAGAGTTTGGTTTTTGTTAATTTAAACATGTAATTCATTGTTTTTGATTGAAAATAAATTGGGTTGATTTTTTGTGAATTTTGTTAATTTTTGTTATGATTTTTAGTATAATTTAAGATTTTAAGTTTGCAAAAAAATTATGATAGGGACTTTTATGCAATTTAAAACTACATAGGGACTTTCATGACATTTAAGAAAAACTAAATATGGACTTTAGGGACAATTATGCAATTTTTAAAAATATTTAGGCATTTTTATGCTATTTAAGAAAATTAAATATGGACTTTAGGGACTTTTATGCAATTTACAAAAATATTTAGGAATATTTATGCAATTTTAGAAAAATTAAATAAGGACTATTATGCAATTTAAAAAAATATATAGGAATATGTATGGAATTTTTAACAAATAAAATATGGATTTTTATGCATTTTTTAAAAATAAAGGGAATTTTATGCAATTTAAAAAAATATAGGGAATTTAGTTTATTTTATTTATGATTGTAATAATTTATTTAATTTTATTTTCATGTTTTTTATTTTTTGTGATGTAATAATTTAGTATTTTTTATGTTATTTTTTATTCTGTATTTTTATTTACCTATAAATTGCTAGAAGGCCGATGTCATGACTCGACAGCACGGAGGGGCTGGTGGTGGGAGGGACCCAAACGAGAATCCGAACCGAAACCTAGCCGACTGTGCAAACCAGCCTGGTAAAAAAAACAAATTCAATTCAATACTTTGTTAAAAAATAAAGTCACTAATAGTTAATGTAATGTTAAAACAGATCCCCCTAGACGGAGAAGAAGGGGTGGAGGTGCCTTGAAGACTGCGATGAAGGCACTGAAGGAAGTTGGGTGGCCTTTGCCAGTCAACTTTTGTTCGTTAGACGACACGTGGAGTCCAACAGGCAAGTACGGGCACCACGTTGCTCAAGTTATTGGAATCGCAGTACGAGAGAGGATTCCGCTCTATCACCCGTCTTGGAAAAAAGTGCCGGAGGCGGACAAAAACGCTGTTATTAAGAGATTATCGGTATTTAATTTAATTGTTAAATTTTTTTTAACTTAATTTATTATTCTTATTTAAATTTAACTAATGTATTTTTTTTACAGAAATATTTTAACATAAATGATTGGAGAAAGAGGAAAGATAGGAACAAGATTTTTGGGAATTTGGACGACACTATGAGGATGAGATATAAGGATTACAAACATTACGTGAAGAAGCATTATTGGAGAAAGGGTTTGAAGCCGGATTGGATGTCAGATGAGGCGTGGGCTTTGTGCTGCGAGTATTGGGGCTCGAGAAAAGCTAAGGTGAATTTTTTATTAATTTTAATTTTCGTATATATTTAAAATTATAATTGTTTTTATTAATAAATGAATTTTATATTTTTTCAGAATCAAGCAAAAGAAAATCAAAAGAATCGAGAAAAGCAGAAAAACAAGAGTGGAGCGGGGTCGAGGAGGTATTCCCGAACTCGGGATATGCTATACGAGGTAATTTTGTATTTAAGTAATTTTTTTTTAATTAATTTATAATTTATTTTGAATATTCTTTATTTTCTTGAAACAGGGTGAAGAATTAATCCCGGGAGGGAATCTGGTGATAAGGGATGAGTCTACCCAACAAGACATCCCGATTCCGCGTATGGGTGCTTTTTACGAGGTGGTGGGGAAGACAAAGAAGACGAAAGAGTGGAGGTCCGTGGGGTACGAAAGAGCCGATGTAAGTTTTTCTTTATTAGATTGTTTTAATTAATTTTTTCATTTATTATCAAATTTAATTGATATACTGTTTTTTATGTAACAGAAATTGCTCAAGGACGCGATGAAGGAAAAGGTGACTCAAAGTCAATCAGAGTCAGGCGATTGGGGAGGATTGAGTCAAAAGGAGCAATATGATTACGTGAAGAGGACCGCGAAGGAGGTTGGGTCACCGAAGAGGAGCTTTATTCCGGGCATTGGCCGTCCGGGAAAATCGAAGAACAAGGCTAAGACTACTCCAGCCCGGAACGAGCAACACGAGGAGATGATGGCGGCTATTAACGAGCTCCGAGTGTCAAGCGGTCTTGCCCCCTTCCCCCGCCCTGAAGATTCTACTAGCACCGCGCCTGCACCTTTTTCGATGGCTACTGTGAATGATGCCATCGCATACGTTAATCAGTTGAGGGCGGATAAAGGCGAGGCCCCCTTCCAGCCTATGAATGCGGGCCCCACTCCTCCTAGCGATGACTCGGATGATGATAGTAGTAGTAGTGGTGAAGATGTTGAGATGGATATTGATTTGGATGAAGATGATGACGTGCTCGGGAATGAGGAGGACCTCTATAGACGGCAAGGATTTTAGTGATGTTTTATTTACTTTATTTTAAGACTATTCGGATTAAGACTTTATTTGTTTTGGTTTATTTTATGTAATGGTTTTATGTTTGTTGACTTTTACCTGGCTTGACCGGGTTTGACTTTGACCTGGCTTGACCGGGTTTGAATTTGGTTTAATTTAATATTTCAATTAATTATTTAGAATTGTTAATTTTATATTTTAATTAAATTAATTATTTAGAATTGTTAATTTTATTATTATTTTAATATTTTTTATTTTTAAAAAAAATAAAAAAATATGATTTTCGAATATTTTTTAATTACAGTAATGCAATTAAAAAAAATTCGAAAATTGTGTTTTTTAATTTTTTTTAAAAATAAAAAAATATTATTAACGACTACATTGTAGTCGACATTAAATAAAATAGTAGTCGCCATATCCTTAGTAACTAACGACTACATTGTAGTCGTTAGTGTTGTCCACTTTTTTCGACTACAAAGTAGTCGCTAGTAATGGCGTTATCTAGCGACTACTATGTAGTCGTTAATATGGACCCAAGCTCTAACGACTACTTATTGCCCAGTAGTCGTAAGGGTTACGTTCTAACGACAAGATTCTAGCGACTAATTTCTAGCGACTACTTGTAGTCGCTAGAACCTTGAACCCACATCTAGCGACTATTTTTTTAACTTCTAGCGACTACTCATGTAGTCGCTAGAAGCTTGACGCGGACTAGTGATATTCAAACTATAACCTAGCGCAATAATTATATTTAATGCGTTGTTCTTGAATATATATATAAGTCAAAAATATAAATTAAACATTCATAAAAGGGTGTCAGTGACTTTACTACCCAAGCCCTTAAGTAAACTCCTACCTAAAAGGGTGGAGAAAATGGGAGGGCAAGATGAGCTACTATGGCTCAATGATAAAATAAATAATGGTCATATTCAAACTATAACCTAGAGCAATATTTATATTTAATGCGTTGTTATTGAATATATATATAAGTCAGAAATATAAATTAAACATTCATAAAGTGATAAATACTCAAACAAATGTATATCACAAACTAGGAAACGTATACCACCCATCAAGCTATATACACTGTCAAATAATAATCAAGTTTCAAAGGATAGTGTTGTCTTTCCCTTACAACCCAATTTACAACCGACGTCTTATGACACACGGCTAATATCATGTATACACCAAAATTACGACCCACTGGCCAAGGAAATCTCGATCACATGCGCCAGGTAGAAATAAATCATGATAGTGTCAAATGTTGCAAGCCTGTTACCGTCGAATGTAACACGATTATATCATCTTGAACGACCGATCGACTGAAATATCAAGTATCAAATATGAATATGAAAAAGGCTATAGTTTCGGACAATAATAAAAATTTACAATACTTAATAGACGATGAAGTAGGTCGTATTATCCCAATATACAGTCAATCATATGATTACACCATAAAATAAGTTAAATAATTAATATAAAAAACGTACAAAATTATTGAATTAAAGATAGTAATGTATAATTTAAAATAGGATTAATAATCTACATATTGGAAATTATTTAATATCTCACCTGATTATGAGACTAAAAATTGTTTCCCTCCTAACTGGGGATGTCATGATATCCCATCTCTGTACGAGCACCGTTAATTTGTTATATAAATCTCTTTATTTATAATTTATCTATTTAATATCTAATTTATTAATACTAATAATATTATCTTTTATATAAAATCTTGTTGTTATTCTATATTTTTAGCTTTTATAACCATACACACACACACATATATATATATATATATATATATATATATATATATATATATAAATGGAGAGGGAGGGGGTTTATCATCGTGGAGATGGATGAAGAGACCAAGTGTTCACTTGAATAGTAATAAAAAGGGGTGATCAAATATATGTGACATTCGTATGGATAATGTGATGGACAACACTTAGTTTATAAATTTCTAATCAAAAATAAAAAGGTAGGTGGATATGTTGAAAAAAAGAGAAAAGAAAAAGTAATGACTTCAAAAATGTTTATTATTTCCTTTAAAAAGGAAACAAGTGAAAATGTTGAAACGCTAAACATTAGATAAGTTCGCTAAGCAAAGGGTTCCCACTTGAAGAAACCTATAAAATATTATGTGAATATATTATATTTAATATATCATTAGTGATTTACTTTTTATCTGTTAGTCAACTTTAATTTTAACTTATTATTAATATTATCTAAAACTTACGATATATATAAATAAAATAACATAAATATTTAATTTATATTATTATTAACTTATAAAATTAAATTTTATATAGGATCTTACACCTTGAGCTTGTGCAACCTACGATTTGAAAAACAACAGAAATAGAAATCCAAAAATAATATTTCGATTAAAGTAAGTCTAATTTATTACAATAATTGAAATGAATACAAAACTTACACAAAATAGACAAGAAACGAATTACATTGTAATTTTTTGTGATAAAAAGATATTCCGGCGTACCGGTTATCTCTAATAGAATTTACTACTATGAATTAATTGTCCTCTTATGTTTTTGTTACTTTTTTCTCTTCCCTTTGGAACTGTCTTTGTTAACTTGGCCAGAACTTTCGGCAAGGTTAGCTTATAAGGAATGAGAAAGGAAAGAAAGAAACTTATCCTTTAGTCGATTGGCTTCCTCGACTTGCATATAGCTGGTGAGTTCTTTGAGAGTTATTTTCTTCTTTTTGTGATTGAGATGGTTACATTATTCACTCCAAGATGGGGAAATTTTTCAAACAAAATGTTGGCTTGGAAAACTTTGCACATCTTCATGTCTTCGGCGATTATTTCTCCGCATTGGTTTTCAAACACATGAAGTTGTTCAGTCATAGGCTTCTGATCGCTAAGTTTGTTGTTATGCCAGTTTCTGGTGATATATTTATTCTTACTAGAATCATCAGCCCCAAATTTCTTCTCGTGAGTATCACATATATTTTTATGAAGTGGCTTTATCATTTATGGAAGAAGTAGAAATTAAGAACATTAATTTATGAAATTTATTTTTGATGGTCATATATTTTCTTCAATGTAATCTCTTCCTTGCAAATGACTACTCCAACATTATGTAATATTTAAATTGAAATATAATATGCTCATTGATTTAAAAGGAAAACTCTATAAAAATTTATTACTGTAAATGACTACAACATTATAATAAAATAACCGATTAAGTCAAAAGACTACCTTAATACAATAAAAAAATTGTATTGATATTAAAATCTTGTCATGTAATAATACATTCAATTTTTTTATTCCTATGAAAGATTATTGGGATGGTGGATGACAAAACAAAAGTACTTAAATAGTTTGTATCGAATTAGTCTTTAAAGTCGACCGTAGTTTTATAATACATGTTCGCTTTTACCCATTTTTTACATATTATTTCACTTTTTATTAAAAAAGTATACAAGTATTTTCTTTCTCCCAAACCAACTTTTCTCTCTCCAAATATGTTTTGCTCTTTTTGCAGGTTCCGTAGGTTTGTTTCATATAAGTCATCATTCTAATATTTGATTCATCAACATACAGGTTCACCTAGCTTCGATCTAGCCACCACTATGGTGGAGTCTAACCACCTGATCACCATAAAAAAAAAT
This sequence comes from Nemophila menziesii, assembly GCA_029959085.1. Taxonomy (NCBI): domain Eukaryota; kingdom Viridiplantae; phylum Streptophyta; class Magnoliopsida; order Boraginales; family Hydrophyllaceae; genus Nemophila; species Nemophila menziesii. Next base: position 4,907,237 of record JARWIR010000014.1, read on the forward strand.
CCCTCAGAGCATATTTTTCTACTTCCATTTTCTGTGATTGTTTCATAAAATAATTGAACATAGGTTAATCTTATTAGAATCATAAAGTTTATTTCTACTTCGAATTATTGATTATATTTAATCTTGTTTTTAATGACAACTAAGGTGATAGGATGCTTTTTAGGTTGGTAAGAGAAGTTTGACGAGTCATAGAGAAAATGGTTTTCTTGGTATGAGAGGCGAAACATCTAATCTAGACGAATGCATTTGAATCATTGGATTAGTTTCTTTTTCATTTTTTCTTGTTAAAAGTGAATTTTTTTATTATAAATATAACAAGCTTATATATATATATATATATATATATATATATATATATAACCTCTACAAGACACATGGTGAAAGAAGTTTGTAAATTTTAATACTCTGGAGATCATAGGTTCAAGAAAAACTGGAAAAGATAATTTATAAGTCTACTTACATTGTTGTCAATAATTAGAGTACAATCCTCTTTAAATAATATACTTAATAAATTGACATCACCTATCAATGTTCTGCATATTTTATATTAGAGGATCTAAATGATTAATTTTAAACATATTCAATACTTTTAATGATTATAAAAAGAATTAGAGAACATATATATTATTAAATGAATATAGAATATGATTGAATCCATCTAGTTAAGAACAAATACAACCTAAGTTTCCATCCTTAACTTAGTATATTTATGGTGTGGTAAAGTGGTTTAAATTTTTTGAAATTAAAGTTCATTTGCGAAATAAATATCCCTAAGTGAAATAAGATTATATGGTCAACAACTATCTTTCCAATGAAAATAAATGGTTTGTTTGGCTTGGTTTTTTATAATTAGTAGTGATATTTGTAATGAAATATAAATAGTGGTGATGTTTGTAATATCATTATGCTTTTCTTGGTTAATGAAGATTGTAACAGGTGAATATTATCATGCTTTTATCATTAATTGGTTCTAATTTCAAAGAGACAAAAAGTAATAGAAAAAAGTAATAGGTTATCATCTACATAATAAATTTATATAAATTTTGTTGCGTTAGTGTTATTCCTTAAATGAATTAAACCCTTAATAACAATTCATAAATGAATCGTATTAAATAGTTGAAATGTATATTTTGTATACTTTTTATTCACCAAGGATCATTCAGATAATTTTGCTCATGTGTTAAATCAAATCCTTGGCTACAAACCATGTAATTATTAGTATCTTTCTTGTTATGGATAAAGATCTATCTTCTCTGACATGTTTCCATGACTAGAAAGATGATACATGTTAAGTTCGTTATAAAATATTATAGATCTATTAAAAAGGTTCAGTTATGTCTTTTTTATATTAAAATTTAATGACGTTGATGAAGGTGAGAGGCTTTTTTGCAAGAAATTGTTGTATAACTTATTGATTGTTCTCTCTTCTTGATGTTGGTTTATATCGATGCATTATTATGGAATCAAATTTGTATTGACCCAAACACTTTTATAAAGCATGATGGAACAAGACCCTAGGGGGTAGAAGAAGAGGATGTGACCTGAGACGAGGTCGATGTGTAGGTTTGGGGAAGGCTTCAATTCAGTAAGATGTTCTTAATTAAACCAAATTTCAATAAGTAGATTTAGAGCCCAACCAAGTGGATATTTTATGGGTAGTGCACCCAAATGCCCAGCCTACCTCAATTGGAGTTTAGGCCCCTAAACACTTTCAAGAAATGTTGTAGAATGCTTTTTGGTATTACAAACCAAACATCATAAATCAAGTGATATAACCATCCCTTTAAGGTGGAATAGGATCTAAGCTGGACAACCAAGGGTCTAAAAAAAGTATTTAGTTAATCTCCAAGACTGAAGATAGTTACGCAACCTGGTATGTTTCCCTGTAAAGCCTAAAAATCAGCAATAGAACAATCCTAGTTGGCAGAATGGTAGAGACGAAAAACAGTCCACCAATTTTACAAAGATGATTGTTCCAATTGGGTAATCCCCTTCTACTAGGTTATCCTAGATGTGGTCATTCGTTGGAGCTTTAAGCTACGTTGAGAAAAAAACCTACAAAGACCCTGCCCACCTGCAAAACCTGACCAACCCATAAAAATTTTGGATCAACCGTTATCTTTTAAATTAAGAGAGTATTTTTAATTGGAATAATAAAAAAATTGAAAGGTGGATTTATATATACCAATCCCAACCCCACCCTGACCGCACTAATTACTTGTATAGTAATATTTCCATGTATGCCAAAGAAAAGGATATATGAATTATAAAGACCAATTTTACTTGTATGATATATATATATATATATATATTTATTCAAGGTAAGTTTCACATACATATATAATAACATTGTTTTCCTCAATTTTTTCAGATGAAGTTTAATATATAGTAAATAAAATGATAGTTGACCATCACATTTAAATATCTCCATATCAACGTTAAAATGAATGTGCAAGAAACAAGTGAGAATTATATATGTTAGTGAGATTTTGTCGTATTCCTAAGAGGAGTGCTTAGGTATTCATGTATTTTTTGGCGACCTATTGTCTCAATGGTCGTCAAACAGAGTTTAAGCATGTTCCTCGAGAACCTCGAGAACAAGGCAGTTACCGAACGAATGTTTCATAATTTTTACGACCATATCAATACCCCTCATGTTACGTCCCAAAAACGTGACTATTCTTTTTAAATAATTTAAAATAGACAAAATTATATTTTATCAAATAAATTATTATTTATTATAATACACTTATCATGTAAAATAAATACAATTAATAGATACAAATACCTACTCTTCCTCTACAATATATGCAGGTGTCAATGACTTTACTACCCAAGCCCTTAAGTAAACTCCTACCTAAAAGGGTGGAGGAAAGGGAAGGGCTAGATAAACTACTATGGCTCAATGATAAAATAAATAATAGAAACATGCAAACTATAACCCAGCGCAATAATTATATTTAATGTATTTTATTGAACATATATAAGTCAGAAATATAAATTAAACATTCATAAAGTGATAAATAATCAAACAAATGTATATCACAAACTAGGCAGCGTATACCACCCATCAAGCTATATACACTGGCAAATAACAATCAAGTTTTAAAGCATAGTGTTATCTTTCCCTTAAAACCCCATCTACAACCTCAACTCCCTTATGACACACGCTAATATCATGTATACACCAAAATTACGACCCACTTGCCAAGGAACTCTCCATCACATGCGTCATGTAGAAATAAATCATGATAGTCGTGTCATCTCTTGCAAGCCTGTTACCGTCCAATGTAACACGATTATATCATCTCGAACGACCGATCGACTGAAATACCAATTATCAAATATGAATACGAAAAAGATTGTAGTTTCGGACAAAGATAAAAAATTACAATACTTAATAGACGATGAAGTAGGCCCTGTTATCCCAATATACAGTTAATCATATGATAACGAGATAATATAAGTTAAACAATTAATATAAAAAAGGTACAAAATTATCAAATTAAATATAGTAATGTATAACTTAAAATAGGGTTAATAATCTACATATTGGACATTATTTAATATCTCACCTGATTATGAGACTAAAAGTGGTTTCCCTCTAACTGAGGATGTCATGATATCCCATCTCTATACGAGCACCGTTAATTTATTATATAAATCTCTTAATTTATAATTTATCTATTTAATATCTAATTTATTAATACTAATAATATTATCTTTTATATAAACTCTCTTTTTTATTCTATAATTTTTGCTTTTATAATTATACACACATATATGTATATGTGTGTATATATATATATATAAACGGAAGGGGACGGGGTTTATCGTGGTGGAGATGGAAGAAAAGACCAAGTATTCACTTGAATAGTAATAAAATGTGGGTGATCAAATAGATGTGACATTCGTATGGATAATAAAATGGCCAACACTTAGTTTATAAATTTCTAATCAAAAAAACGGTAGGTGGATATGTTGAAAAAAAGAGGAAAGATAGAGTAATGACTTCAAAAATGTTTATTATTTCCTTTAAAAAAATGGAAACAAGTGAAAATTTTGTAACACTAAACATTAGATTAGTTTGCTAAGCAAATGGTTCCCACTTGGAGAAAACCTACTAAATACTATATGTATATAATATGTAATATATCATTAGTGGTTTACTTCTTATCTGTTAGTCAACTTTAATTTTAACTTGTTATTAATCTTATATAATACTTAGGATATAAATAAAAGAACATAAATATTTAATTTAAATCATTATTAACTTATAAAAAAATAAATTTTATATAGGATCTCACACCTTGAGTTTGTGCAACCTGTTATGAAAAATGGTAAATAACCGATTTGAAAAACAACAAAATTGGAAATCCAAATAAAATACTTGATTAAAGTAAGTCTAACTATTACAATAATTGAAATAAATACGAAACTTACACAATATAGAAAAGAAACGTATGTAATTCTGGTGATAAATAGTTATTCCGGTATACCGGTTTTCTCTAGCAGAATTTACTACTACGAATTTTTGGTCCTCTTATGTTTTTGTTAATGTTTTCCCTTCCATTTGGATATGTCTTTGTTACCTGGGCCAGAACTTTTACCACTGCAACTATATGAACCTTTTTTGTTATCAAATTGCAATATATGTCCCTGAAAAATATCTATCAAAAGCAAAAAGTGGATATCAATACACCACTACAACTGTTACAAGCATAAATTACAAACTTTAATGGTTACAAGCACAAATTAACAGATAATGCAGATTAGGTTTACACCCTAATGGTTACAAGCACAAATTGTTTTTAAACTACTAATATATTGCATAGGTTTCTAATAATGCTTATATAACATCACAAGCATCTATTAAACCCTAGATAAGCTTTCATATTCATACATACAAAAACCAGACCAAAAAAAATACAAAACCAAACAAAAAAAACTAAGAATACATTACTGTAGAACGTATTTGTTAAAAAAATACATTTTTATAAAAAAAATTACCAATATAAGATTGAAACTTCAAACCATAATTATGTTTGCTTTAGCTACTTTTCTTTTCTTCTGTGTGTAAAAGTATCAGTAGTGTGTGAAGTGATAATAATTACCTTTGGTGTAAATCGAGTTGTATTTATTAATAAAAAGAGCAATGATGTCCCTTTTTGGGAGAGAGAATGCAGTAAAAACACACATTATGTATACCAAGGTTAGTGGATATGTACAGGTGACTAGGAAAGAGAATGTAAACAATAGAGGTCTTTTTCCATTCTCCCATTAGTTTCTAAAAAGTAAGTTAATATTAGATATTTGTGTAGTTCATTATAGAGGTTTTAGGCCTCTATAGATTTTTTATCTATTTTTTACTAAATGTATAGAACATCGCAGCATGGTAGGTGTAGAAGAAAAGAGATCACATCTTAGTTAAGTAAAGAAATGTTTGTACAAATATAATATACAAGGTAAAATGATTAATTTCCCAACCTCGGCCCCTTATGACACACGGCTAATATCCTGGATACACCAAAATTACGAACCCACTTGCCAAGGAACTTTCCATCACATGTGTCAAATAGAAATAGATCAAGATAGTCATGTCAACCTTTGCAAGCCTCTTACCATCTAGTGTTACAGGATTATATCATCTCGTACGATCGATCGACTGGAATATATTATCAAGTATGAATACAATAAAAGCAGTAGTTTCGAAGAATGATAATAATTTACAATACTTAATAGACGATAAAGTAGGTCGTATTATCCTAATATGAAGTTAATCATATGATAACGAGATAATATAATTTAAATAATAATATCACAGAGGTACAAAATTATCGAATTAAATGTATAATTTAAAATAGGGTTAATAATCTACATATTGTATATTATTTAATATCTCACCTAATTACGAGACTAAAAGTGGTTTCCCTCCTAACTGGGATTTCATGATATCCCATCTTTGTACGAGCAACGTTAATTTATTAGATAAGTCTATAAATTTATAAATTATTTATTTAATATCTAATTTATTAATACTAATAATATTATATTTTATAGAAACTCTTGTTGTTATTCTATATTTTTAGCTATGAGAATCATACACACACATATATATTTATATATATAAAGGGACGGGGAGGCGGTTTATCGTGGTGGAGATCGAAGAAGAGACCAAGTGTTCACTTTAATATTAATAAAAAGGGGGTACTCAAATATATGGGACATTCGTATGGATAATACGATAGCCAATACTTAGTTTATAAATTTTTAATCAAAAATAAAATGTAGGTGGATATGTTGAAAAAAAGGGAAAAGAAAGAGGAATAACTTAAAAAATGTTTATTATTTCCTTTAAAAATGGAAACAAGTTAAAATTTTGTAACATTAAACATTAGATATATTTACTAAGCAAATGGTTCCCACTTGAATAAAACCTACAAAATATTATGTGTATGTATTATATTTAAAAATATCATTAGTGATTTACTTCTTATCTGTTAGTCAACTTTAAGTTTAACTTATTTTTAAATGTATATAAAACTTAGGATATAAATAAAAAAAGAATATAAATATTTAATTTAAATTACTATTAACTTATAAAAAATTAAATTTTATATAGGATCTCACACCTTGAGCTTGTGCAACCTGGGGAACAATGGGAAATCACATATTTGAAAAATAACATAATTGGAAATCAAAAAAAATTATTTCGATTAAAGTGAGTCTAATCTATTACAATAATTGAAATGAATATGAAACTTACACGGAATAGAAAAGAAACGAATTACACAGTAATTTCTGGTGATAAAAAGTTATTCCGGCGTACCGGTTATCTCTAACGGAATTTACTAGTACGGATTATATTTAAAATAATTTGGAGAGTAGAATTTTTTTTCTTTTCTGATTTGTTTCATAGCTAAGACAAGTAGGAAAGATTTGTATTTATAGGAGAGTAGACGAGGAGAAATCTCTTATCAAAATCTCCAAAATAAATTCACTTGAATGCCTCCATTTTGGATTTATTCTTGTTTTAATGTGTCTTCAATTGGTGGACGATTTGTCTTCTAACTGAAAGGATTTGAATAGCCACCGGGTATTATAAGAACCAGCTAATTCGAAACGGTGTAACATATGTAACTATCAAAAAGTCATTTAGACTGTACTAATTCTAGCAGTTTAGTCTTTATCGTGGTTATGGATTTAAAAGGTTTTTTTGCAAGTTTAGACTCTACACATATTTGACATTTTACAAAGTCATCCACATTATGAAGGGGTATTAGTCAAATATTTGTAAGACTTTTAATAGAAGCGACATTTAAATGACCTAATCTACCATGCCACGTATCAAGAGATTCAGCTATATAAGCAAAATTAGAAGCATCCTCATTAAAGGTTACAGTATTTAAAACAAACAAGCCATTATTTAAATGCCATTTCCCAAAAAAAACTTGTTATTTTTGGTAATGATAATTTTCCCCACTTCGAAAACAAGTTTGAGTCGCACTTTATTAAGAAGAGCTCTGAAAACTAAGTTCTTACGGAGAGACGGGACGAAAAGAACATCTTTTAACTATAAAATCTTACCAAAAGTGAGTTTGAGGGGAACCTGTCCTTTTTTTAGAACTGTAGCGGTAGAAGAGTCACCCAAATACATGCATTCATCATCAGTTGCTTCTTCGAATTTATTGAACGGGGCTTTGTTCGCGCAGAAATGTCGGGAAGCTCCGGTTTCAAGGATCCACTCGGTTTTGTTCTTAACTAAGTTCACCGCAAATATTACTGCGGCGATTATTATTTTGTCACAGTCAGACTTGCAGCTACTTTGGGACCTTGGCTGGCTCTAAGTGTACACTCAAAAGCTTTGTGTCTTTCTTTTCGGCAACGGTAACAAGCGCCTTGAGGTTTCTGAATCCTAACGAAGGTTTGAATTCTCTGCCTTGTTTGTTGGAGTTTCCGCAGTTCTTGTTTCCCCCAGTTTTGGATTTGTTTGAGCCTTACAGTTTTCCTTTCCCTTTGGACCTGTCTTTGTTAATTTGCCTAGAACTTTCGGAAAGGTTAGCTTTCGAGGAATGAGGAAGGAAATAAAGATAATTATCCTTGAGTCGATTGGCTTATTCGACTTGCATATGGCTAATGAGTTCTTTGAGAGTCATTTACTCCTTTTTGTGTTTGATATGGTTACAATATTCACTCCAAGATGGGGGAAATATCTCAAGCAAAATATTCGCTTGGAAAACTTTGCACAGCTTCATGCCCTCGGCGATCACTTATGCGCATATGTTTTCATGATGTCTTCATATCTATAATATAGTCACGAGATATAATTTTAGGTTTGTATTGTGCTTATTTGATGGATTTTCCCTATTAATGGTAGTTTCTTGTTTCTTATCTTGTTTTGACGAGTTCTTACTTTAGAGTTATTTGTGAGTAATTTTTATGTTTAGTGTGAAGGTATTAGGTAAGCGGATTATATTATATCCCAAAGCATTCATAAGAAGTCAAGAAAAGAAGATCAATCCCAAAAATAAGAGTTAAAGGACAAAGAATCCATTTTTAGAAAGTGCAAGAGTTGTCGAACATGTTTAGAAAGTGAATTGTTCAAAATGAAACATAAGATTTACACAGAGTCTGGAAGAAACCTTTGATATACAACTAGTATTTTAAGTTAGAAACTCGTAGGATTTGACGGTTTGTGATTTGAAATTGTTATTAAGAAGACATTGATGCTGCAGTTATCGTGGCTCGAACCAGACCGCACTTGGAGTAAAACGTTTTTGGGTTAGGGTAGGTCATTTAAAAGAAGCCCATGACCCATAAAATCTTTCTAAACCTATAAATATCAGATTTCAACATTAGAAATAGGTTATTTCATGGTTTTTATTCATAATTTTGACCAGAGAGATAGCAAGTCGACTTAGAGGAGGAAGCAACAACAGCTGGAGCATAACCGCATCACTTCTGCATTATTCCACCACTACCACTAGGGTAATTAGATTTAGTTTCTTTGATTAACCTTCTTTCTAATATTTTTAGTCCTTAGTTGTATTTCCTTAGTTATGCACTAAATCCCCAAATCTTGGGGTTACTTTATGTATAAACCTTGATTACTGCTTTGGATAATCTATGGTGTTTGGAAATTACATTTAATTGAATTGGGCATTTAAATTATATCTAATTATGAATTATATTAATAAATGATTTCTAGAACTTGTACATCTCTAGATTGACCTATGCTCTTAAAATATCACCTTGGCGGGGGTTTAGGGGCTGAACTGCTTCATATACGTACGGTGTTTGGTAATGATCTTGACTGGAGTGCCTATCCTGGTAATCATATAGGGTAAGTTCATATCACCATATTTTGCATATAATAATCTTACCCAAGTACTATAGTAAGAGTATGGCAGCCTTCTAAGATACCTAGACGATAGTCAGAAGAATAATAGAATTATGATTAGTTGTAAAGACCCAATCCACCCTTATAGTTGATATTATCGAGTTAGTATGATAGGTGAATACTAGCAAAATCAAGCTAATCTCTCATCAATTATTCGTAACCATATTTATTGTATTCTTAGTTTAATTTCTTAATTGCATCTTAATTATTATTTAAAAACCAACCAAATATATACTTTATTTTCGTCTTTTAGTTAAACATATAAAACCATCTACACTTTCATAAAACAGGAGTTCAAAATTGACAAATTAAGTTCCTAAGGAAACGATACTTTATTTACTTACTTATTACTTGTTAATTATCAATAAACTTGCGAAAAAGTACTCGCTCTCTCAAGGTTTGTATTTGTTTGTATTATTTTATCACACCTTGGGAGACGACAGTAATCACCCAGTGAAGAAGCCATGACAAAAAACTTAAAGAGAAATCTCACCAATTTGATAACCTCCAACTTAGCAAGTACTTCTCAAGCTAAGACTATATCCCCAAATCAAGACCTCTCGCCGACCCTTTCCAAAAAGGCGCACACGGACCATATGCTAAAGTTGGCGATTTTTCTACTAAACCCTGCTTTTCCTATTTTATGGGGAAAATGAATGTTAGGAGAGGTTAGGTCCCTTAGAACATTTTTCTCATAAATAAAGAGCTTAGGTAGGGTTAGTTGTATAGATTTTAGAGCTAAAAACGAGTTGCAAGCTTTGAGAGAGCCTATTCTCTTAATATTAGGTATTTTTCTTTCTTTTTTTTAAAATATTTTTCTTCTTTCATATATATCAAACTAAGATTTATGACTTTTTTAATTGTACGTGGTGGTCCAGGCGAGCTTAAGCGTACCACGACTAATCCCACGGTGATACACATGCCCCCTCCCTCATAAATATTCCTAGGTTATTCACAACTAGGTTATCTATGTTCATAGAGGTGATTCGAACCTTGTACCTCTCACTCAAAACCCTTTAGGGAGGGAATTCAAACCTTAAATCTCCCTTTATATACTAAAGATATAATAAGGTCATGGCTAGTTGAACTAACCCAATTGGTTAAGAGTTATGACTTATCATAGTATTAGGATGAACTAATCACCCATATAAACTAGGGATAACAGTTGTGAACTCGCTATATTTATTTTCTAGGTAGTTTTTAAAGAGGGTTGATTAGGGATAATCACATCTTACTTGACAAGCTCGGCTTTCTAATTAAATAATTATGATGCTTTTGCAATCTCTTTAACTCCTAGGGATAAGAATATATTTTGATACTTCTCTATACATCTAAATGATTACAAAATTGGTGAACCAATTGTAATATATTACCAAGATAACGTAAGAATAAACTTGAAGGAGTTGTTTTTTTAATTAAATAAATAATTGGAAAATTAACTTTTATTTAGTAAAAATAAAGAAAGAAAGATATTCTTTTACCAAACATGATATTTTTTTACTATCTAAATAAATCACTATTGTATTAAGATTTTGTTTTATAAATATCAATGTTCGAAAATGTGCTAGGTGTTAGGTGGACGGTTAGGTACCTTCGAACGCCAATGAACTTGGACAGTAGGCTAGGTAGAGCCTAGGATTTTTCTTCTAGGCAGTTCTAAATTATTTTTATGAAAATTACATATTACTAATTTTTTAATACAAACAACAATTCTTTCCATATAAACAATTCTTTACTAATACACATGCTTGGAACAGGTAGGGCTTGAAATCATAGGAATCATAAAGAGCTTATTGGATGGTGTAAACCAAACCGCGACATCATGGTAAACACTGACGGTAGTTGTAATGCTAGATGGAGCATAGGAGGGGCAATCAGCGTATTCTGAGACATATAGGGTAATTAGGTTTGTGCAATCTTTATGAATTTGAAATCTAATTTTCTAATGATCACAAAGCTATTAGAACTCTATGAAGGGTTGCAAATGGATGAGGAAATGAGAGTCGAGCAATTAAGAGTAGAAGTCGGTTCACAAGAAGATATATAGGTGGTGGCTCAGGTGGAATTGGTGAGAGGTCCAACAACTTCTTGGATCAAAGGAATTCATACTATCCTGGGTGAAAACAAGTATTTTGAATTATAGTGCATCTATAAGGAAGCTAATAGGTGTGCTGACTGGATGGCTAACATGGAAGCACGCCAAGACCATTTGTATCTTAGATTTAATGATCCTCGAAATGTGATAAGGAGCTTAATCACACGTGACAGATTTTGGTGGAAGACTCCAAAGATGTTATATAGTCCGGGATTAGCGTAAAAGTTGGATGTTTTATAGTGTTCTATTCCCACGGTCTTAAGCCCACCATTGTAATAAAAAAAGTAAAAAATATAACATATATAATATTTAGTTTAAGAAACACTGATTCAAAATTCAACTTCCTTGTATGATTTTAATATTGATTTTGATTTTATTAATTTTTCATTCAATATTCTATAACGCATTCTCTCTCTATTGTTTCACTTTTTTATATTAGTTAAGTTTATATTAGTTAATTTTATATTAATATATAAAAATGGCTAGGCTTTGCAAAAATGATTATTTATATTTATTTGAGCTTGGTCTTAAGGTGATTGAACACCTTCTAGCGCCTAGGTGGGCCTTGGGGCGGACGTAGGCAGAATCTTTAGAACATTAATAGATATATTAAAAGATAAAATCCTATAATAAATGATTGACTCATATTGAATAACATGTAACTTGGAGTTCCATTTGAATCAAAAAAAATTTCTAGTGTTTAAATATTATAAATAAAGAGGATATAGATGTTACAACCTTAATTGTTTTCTTGACCTTATAAGACAAGAAGCAAAAGAAACCTCCAATAGCACCTCTCGACAAACTAATCATGGGAAGAAGATTGTTTCTTCTTCTTCTTCCCTTTTTCATGGTTTGGTGATCTCCAAAACTCATCCCTTAAAGCTTTTATACCATCTGGAGGCATTCGGCATGGGACCATCTACCATACTTATCCTTGTTTGCCATCCAGACACTCACTTGCCTCATTGAGGACCAATTACATAAGGGAAACCTTAAGGGATTTCAGACGGCACGGTCATGCCCGCCTCTGTCCCACTTTCTCTTTGCATATGACTCATTTTTTTACAGTACTTCAAATGGTATTGTGTAAACATCTATTTTGCATCTGGATTTTGCATCTGGATAATTCTTGAACCTCCAAAAGTCTTTTCCGTTCTTCATTGCAAATACATGTGATTGAGTCAAGAACTCGATTAAAAATAATATTAGGATCACTGCAATTGCAAATGGTCGGAAGTTAATGGGAACGTGCATTTGTCAAAGTACGAGGCTAGCATGGCTTTTTGTCGCATTTTTTGTCCTCTATATAGTTCATGTGCTCTAAAAATGCCATGGAAGGGTTAACAACTTTGTGTGACAGTTCTAGAGCACATGGAATCAATTTCAATAATAGACAAATTGTGTTCTGTGCGAGCATCATGATTGCATTGTTTGGTGCTCCAAACCAATTAATAGAAGGTCTTTTGAATATATTTTCAAAGTTTTTCATTCACATAATCTTTATCATCTTGTTAATTTACAAATTTATTCAATAAAACGAGATATAACACCCTTCCCTTGTAATCAACCATAAATACAGAGATATATTTTGCTTCTTCTAACGGTCCACTAAGCCGAATATGTATCTTCTACTATGTAAGCTGGAACCAAATTCTACTCCTGCTATAGAGAAACAGTAAAATTGTATAAGTAAAGGGATCTAAAGTATATATAATTTAAGATAATATCATTTGTCAAACTAGAGATCCAATAACTAGAGGACTTACCAAATTAATAAATTGTTCACCTTTGAAATGACATGATCAATGATCATTTTTTAAGTAACATATTATAATCAAAACCTAGAGCATTATAAAACAAAAATAAATTAATCAATAGAAAAAATACACAATAAGTATTACCAACAAATAGAGGTAGTTGATTCATAATTTACCTTAAACTTGCAAGGCTGAATTAACTAAAACACGACAATATCACCCTTACATAGTATATGACATTTAGAAAACCCCCTCCAACCACCACTTGATTCTGCAATTAATAACTAAATTTTGTAAACTTAAATTGTAATTTAATAATTAAGTTTTCATTTCTTGATAGGAAACAAGACATATTAAATAACGTATATCATTCCCAACATGTTCTTAATACTTTTCAAACGCTAATCTCTATCTATTCATAGGAACCTCAAATTAAGTAAAGAATGGGAGTTTTACGAAAAAGAATTTTTAAATCAAATTAACCTTAAAATTGATTACGACTTAAAAATACTTTAGAGAAAACCATTCACTTGCATATTATAATTCTTACCGAGAATGAATTTTTTGTTGAAATGTATTTTGTTGAAATGGCATGATCAACGATCTTATTTCTGTGTTAAGAAATGCATAAATAAATTATGTATTTTATTGTGATTAGTATTAATAATGAAACAATTATTAATGAAACTTCATTTTATAATAGTGCTTTACTAGTAATCATCATTATCAACAAACCTGGAAAAATCAATGTTAAGATTTTAATTAATAGTACAACAGATTTAACCAAACATAATAAGAAATTTAGTTTTGGATCTTTGAGCAAAAAATAAAAGTTCTAATCTAAATATTAATATTCTAAATTTCATCAATTTTAACAATTACAGTATGAAGGATAGATTTAGAAGATAAACCGTTTGAAGTTGTGCCCCTGAATTTTTTTTTAAGGGTGTTTTTTAGGATTCATCAATAGCCATCCTACAAACTTAACACATATTATTACAAGAGATATAATTTAATTAATGTAAAACTGAGATTCAATCTTCCTTTACAAATTTAACATTTACATATCATATATACAATTTAATTCAAATGGAGCATTTCCTTTTTTTTATTAAAAAAGAATCCAAAATTAATATATAATTCTTTTAATTGAACATCAAAATCAAACTAAGAAGCCTGATAAAATAATAATTTCCCAAATCCATTAAGAGTCTCGATTATTCACCTAAACCGTCAAATTAATATATAATAAAATACAAAATCAAAGAAAATTACCAAAAATATTATTTAATTCGTGGAGTGCATGGACGGATCCAAGAAGACCGTGCTATTTAATCAGATAAGTGATATTTATGATTCTTTTTAAACAGATGGTTTGAGCGACCTAGTTCTTAGAGGATCCATGGATGATTTAGGTAGATTTAGGTAAAGAAATAGAGTTTCATGAATAGGAGAGTATAGAAAGTAGAGACTAATAAGAGATGTGAAAATAAAGCTTATACAATTTGGAAGGGGGGATGGGGGTATTTTAACACCTTAGTTATGGTGTTGGGTTGGCCGGGCACGAACACTTTTGCTATATTACAAACACGAGGCCCAAATCTCATTACATGGCTATAAAGCCTTCATATATAAACACCCTTTTTTCTAACCATGTCTCACTTGGGTTTCATATATTATCCTAGGTTGTTTTGATTTAAAAAAAATACAATTGAGGTCTACTAAGCTCCATTAGGAGTCTTTATTATAGTGAATCGCCCATTTATTTACTATATAAATTAAATTATACATGTAAAATTAGAAAACTCTAATTTCTATCTATTCTTTCTTTTCTCTACCTATCTTTACCTTGACAGTGAAGCTTCCAAGATCTCCAAAGATGCTTTGTTATTGTAGCCACTTTCTCTGTTTTTTAAGTAATTTTGCTATTCCTTTTTTTCTTTTTCTTTGTTTTCGTAGTAATTCGTTTTTTCTGTAAACAATAGTTTGTTTTTTTTCTTTTCTTTTTCTTGTTCAAATGTTGGCCCATCATGTTTAGGTTTTAAGCATTTATTGTATTTTTTCCTATTTGATGTTGTAATTTTATTTTCTTGATAATACAACTAGTTTTATGCATTTTTGTGTTTAACCAGTGGATGTTATACGTGTGCCTAGTTTTTTTTTGTCATTACTCAATGTTTACTGAGTTTTTTGGACCATACTCGAGGAATTAATTAATCACGCTCAGTATTTTTTTGGATAGTCAGCACATTTTCTAAATTCTTAATGAACATTTATTCAATATTTAATGAATTTTTCTCCAACACTCGATGAAATTTTTAGATACTCAGTGAACTTTTCAGATAAAATCTCTGAGTACTTAGTAAAATCTCCGAGTATTTAGTAAAATCTCCGGACACTCTGTAAATTTTCTGAGTACTTGATGTCTCCCTAAATGTTATTATTTTATACCCTTGGGAGACATCATTTTTGGTGTTTATTTGATTAATTTGATAGACTTTTGGGCTAAATATGCAATAATCCGAATTTCCTCTTTTATTTCCAATATTTTTAATTTATTAAACTTTTGCGCGTAATCTTGTGTATTTTAATGAAAAGTTTGTAGGTTTTGAATATTAGCTAGGAGAGGAACACGAGAATAAAGTCAAAGATCGTGATATGGAATCAAAGCTTGAAGTTATATCCCGAAAAGAATTGATATTTTGGAGCTGCAAATCAGGAAAACTGTCAAATATTGCTGATTTCGAGACACTTACGTGTTGATTTAGCCGCTGACCTCTGAAGAGATTGTGTTCCTTATCGAGTTACGGAAATTTGGCAAGTGGTTTGAGGTCAATCGGAGTTGTAACGAATCGGCTAGAGCTGATTTAGTGGTGGTGTAGCAGTTACGGGATTTGGGCTTGATTAGTGGACTTGGACTTTTTATTATTCACTTAATCCTCAATTAAAATCCCATTCCGAATTTGAGCTTATAAAAGGAGCTTTTGACTTCAGTTTTTCATACAATTCAATTTTCATAAGTCAGAGCATCAGAGAGAAGTCAAGGCAAGGAAGAAGGAAGAAGCTACGGAGATGGAGACTGTCTATATCTCCGATTCTCAACCAATCCTAATCCGAAATTAGGTTTATTTGTATTTTCTTTCTATGAACAATATGAATTCTTCTTTTAATTTAGTTTTTGTCTTTCCTTTAATTATGAGCTAAATCCATTTAGTACTTGAGAACGCATAATGGGTTAATCCCTAAATTTCATATGATTGGATTTGGGATTTCAATAAATTAATTCAAATTGGGTCTTTTACATTTTTCTGTAATTTGTGATTATTTACTGTTCTTAAAGTAGCTAATTAATAACAGGTATTAGTATCTAGGCTATTCCACATAGTGGCGTGTGGATCATCTTAACGGGGGGTTTAGATACGGAATTAATTACAGAATATAAGGTAGGAATTATTTGACTCTAACGAGCGTAATTAACCTTATGGCCAATAGAGTATTTTAGCTTAATCATTTGAAGGTGGATCATAATCACCCTGACGGGGTTTGTGACACTCTAGAATAGTTTTGTAGTCCACCCTGATGGGGGTGCGAAGATTCCCAAATACCGACAAATGTTAAGTGGCCAATTTGTCCCTTAAACAACATATCGAATGGAATAGAGTTAGGAGAAAACCTTGCGTCTCTCAAGTACTGTCTGCTCATATTTGCGTTTAGCCTTTATTTACTTGCGTCTAGTTATTTATTTGCATTTTTACATTAGTCTTTCACACTTAGGATTAGTAAAAACCAACCATCCAACTATCAAATAATTTATTTGCTTCCATAAGTGCAATCATTCATTAATTTATAAGCATTGAAGTCAACAATACCGTCCCTGCGAACGATCTTGTTTATCACTATTATTACTTGGGACAACCGTACACTTGTGGTTGTGGTCATCTTTACTTATTACATTATTTTTAGAACACACAAAGGACCACCAGTACTCAGTGAAATTTCTGAGCATTCAGTAAAAACTCTAGCAGAGCTGGCGATGGTTGGTGGGGAGTGGTCAGAGGTAGAAAGTATCAATACTTAGTGAGTTGATAATAATGACTAAATAATTTAGTGATCCATACTTAATGTCACTTTTTTTTTAATTTAGTTTTATTATATCTGAGGGTATTTTAGTATTTGGTCACCCATAAGATTGGGTGGTGGCCTCTTGAAGAAGAACCTACCCACATGTTTCCTATAGGCCACAAATATGTCTCCAAAACCCCATAAGTCAATCACCCAAAATTATTCTGTATGTATTAATTTTATATAAATTATTTTGTATATATTAGTTATTTGAAATAATTTCATCTAAATTATTTATATTAATTTAGAGTTATAATAAAAAAAATTGGATTTTGTAGTTATTTATTTTTATAATGTTTTTAAAGTTAATGTTTATATGGGATTAAGAAATCAATCCTTTTAGTTAAATTATTTAATTTTATATATATATATAGTTTTTGATTTATTATGTTTTCTTCCATCACACTTAGTTATTACTGAGGGTATCTTTGAACCATCATTTAGTAGATGCTTATTTAGTTATATTTATCCTTTAGGTTTATACATCAATTTCATAACCTAACTCAAGCTTAATTATTTTAGCCTTCTAGGTAACTAAACTCATAAGAAAAATCTTAATATCTTTCTTAGAGTTTGCCTTTGAACCTTAATTAATTTACTTAGAATTTATCATTATCTTCCTTAGATAGATTATCACTTAATAGTCCCCATTCCATATCTTTAGTTTGATCATTTGTTTCTTTGTTAACCTTGAGCCTTAGCGTCCTTGACATCTTTAGCTAGCTCTTTAACTCTCCTAGCACATTGCTACCTTGGAGACAAACTTTTAAAAGCATCTTATAACATCCATTCTTAGATTGTTACCTATAAATTTGTTTCATATTCTTTTACTTAAATTCAGAGTAATTATTTTTTAATCAAACATGTTTTCAATTATACTTATTCACATCCTCTAGGACTGACATGTATGATAAGGTACCTGGAGCCATTACTTCAACACTAGACACAACTATTAACCAAAACCCTATATATTTTACTTGAGATAAACCCATACACTCTCTTATTAGTCCATGTATTAGAGCATCCACTATTCATATGCTCATACATTTCTATGTCTCCTATACAATCTTCAAATTTTGCTGAACTTTTTGGCGAGACATGACATCATGTTCTTTCCGTACAACTTAACATTTTATTTTAATCTTCCTCCATATCCATGCAATATCACCTATAATATTCTTCCAACCCTTCAATTTATCCCAAATAGTCCTCCTTATCTCACCATCATTATCAACAAACACTATTTTTTATCACTTATATTATCTTTGACTTTACATATAATTACTTTATCTAGTTTCTCCTCATATTTTACCTCTACTTCATTATCATCCCATCTAACACATATTCTTACTCTTTCATCCCAGTCATGGTTTTTAATAGACACCGAGTCCACTAAGTGATTTTTTAAAATCTTTTCATAATTATATCTACACATCTTAGTTTCCAACAACCCTATAATGTAAACCTTATTATGTCGTATAAACTTAACCATCTCCTTTTTCCTGAAGGTCTTATTAAACCTTCTTACATTCCATGTTGTTATGATTATAAAGAAGGAGGAATTCTTGCCTTCTCACCCTTGCTTAAACTCATAAATAAACTAAAAATTCTTCTATAATATGATCCACGTATCCCTAAACACTTAATGCATTTGAATTTTACTTTATCTCAATATTTGAAGGACTCATACAATTTATTTCCTTAGACTTGCAGGTTTACTTATAGAACTCAAATCCTTTCTTTGTTTCTTTGATTTTACCTCCACAGATTCACCCTTATTCTTCGAACTTTCATCCTTCTTCTTGTCACTATTCTTTTAAATTGATAAAACATGAGATAGGTATAAAACCCCCCACATGCACATACGAGATAGGTAGAATTCCTCATAAGAATCACATGATAGGTACGAAACCTCCCCATCCACTCGCGAGATTGGTACAAGGTCCTCACAGGCATGCACGAGATATATAAAGTCTATTACACAAAAAATTACTTGCATGAAACATGTACATGCATCAACTTAATAAACACAATCTGCCTTAGATATATGTCATAGTGCTCTTAAAATTCCATAAAAGGTTCAATGATTGTAAAGACTTTTTGTGACAATTTTAAAGCACATGGACTATAGGACTAAAATCTTGGAAACCACGGGAACTAAAAATACAATTTACTCTTTTGCTAAGTCTTATCCATATCTTAATAGTCAACTTACAATCCACAGTTGGTTTTGGTATACCACATCTAGGGATGCGTCTTTTATGAGAATAGATCTCATGGTACATCTTCTACACCCATTTCTATTTTTAATTCCTTCTATATTTTCATATATAGTTAAATATAGGCTATATCAATTTGAAAATAACATTTATTTCAACTTATTATTATTTGATTACCTTTTATAATTATGTTTGAATTGTATCATCCATCTACAATGATGCAAAGTTTACGGATCTATGATCTAGGTTCTTTTACATTGCTAGGATATTTGATTTATTGTATGTTATGATGTGATAATTTAATTTGTCAACATAGAATTAAAGTCATGTTTGAATTTTTTTTATAAGTTAGTTACACCTTAGGACCCTAAATTATTTAAAAAAGTAATTATATATCCCACTATATTAGTCCAAGTCAATGGTATATCTAAATGATAAATTGCGAATACTTAAATATTTAAATAGTTTAAATATTTTCTATTCCACCAAAAAAGTGAAAAAATGAAAAAATATAAAGAACCTTAAATCTCACCATAATTTTTAATACACTCTCGATTTATATCCCTTTAAAGTATATTATATAATTTTTCCCACAATCTTATTAAAGCATTTTCTTTTAGTTGAAAAAAATATTTTTTTCTCCGATCCCTTTAACTCCAATATCTTTTCAATCTCTTTTGCTAAGTCTTATCCATATCTTAATTGTCAACATACAGATCCACTGTTGGTTTTGGTGTGACACAGGGTTGCGCCTTTCATAAGAATAGATCCCATGGTACATCTTCTACACCCATTTATATTTTTAATTCCATCTATATTTTCATATACGATTAAATCTTGGCTGATTCAATTTCAAAATAACATTTATATCGACTTATTATTGTTTGATTAACTTTTATAATTATGTTTGAACTGTATCATCCATATGCAATGATGCAAAGTTTACATATCTATGATCTAGGTTCTTTTACATTGCTAGGAAAATTGTTTATTGTATGTTATGACGTGATATTTAAGTTGTCGAACATAAAATAAAGGTCATGGTTGAATTTTTTTTAAAAGTTTATTACACCTTAGGACCCTAAATTATTTAAAAAATAATTATATATCTCTTTATATTAAAATAAATCGTATATCTAAATAATAAATTGTCAATACTTGGATATTGTTTTCTGCAAGTAATTTTGGGTGTTACAATAAATTGAAGGTTGATTGAGTCATATTTGCAAGTATATATATATATATATACACTTTTAGTGTTACATTTCTATTAATAATTCAAACAATCGATACTCTTAAGTCATATTTACTATTTAATTTAATGAATCAAGTACTTATCATGATGTAACTGAAAGGATATATGAATTATGCAAACCAAATATATTTGTATGAAATATATATATGTATATAAGGTAAGCTTCACATACATATATAATAACATTGTTTTGCTCAATTTTTTCAAATGGAGTTTAATATACAGTAAATAAAATGATTGTTGACCATCACATTTCAATATCTACATATCAACATTGAAATGAATTTGCAAGAAACAGAAGAGGCGCTATGAGATAGAGGCTGCATGTGAGACAAATATATGTTAATGGTTATTTTTTAGGTTAAGAGATATTTATATTATATTTTATATTTATATTAATATTATGATAGATATCTCAAACATACTCTTATATTTTCCATAAGTGGCAAATTTCTTTTTATAGTTGTAAATGAACATGTAATATTATATCTTCAATAGATACACAATGTTAGAGATTTTAATATTTTTATATTAGATTCATTGTTATTCAAGACAGGTTACGAAATCCTTAATTGTGGACTTTGAAACTTCTCTTCGAATTTGATCAAGGTGAACCATTCTTTCTTCCTGGCCTGATGAAATTTCAAAGATAAGTTAGTATTCGAGCCAAAGACAGAGGAAAATAATAATTTACTAAGTCTGAAAATAAATATGAACATTATAGTTGTAAAAGTGACTACTCTTTAGGCAATGTCATGGGTATTATTAAATAACAATGACCCAATATACTTGAACGATATTTGGTCGTATTCCTAAGAGTAGTGATTAAGTATTCATGTATTTTTCAGGTGAATATTCGGGAAAATTATGTCAGCATAGACACGGAGGTAACCTATTGTCTCAATGGTCCTCTAACAGAGTTTACGCAGGTTCCTTGAGAACAAAATGTGACTATTCTTTTTAAACAATTTAAAAAGACAAAATTATATTTTATTAAATAAATGATTATGTATTATAATATGCTGATTAAGTAAAATAAATACAATTAATAGATACAAATATCTACTCTTTCTCTACAATATATGCAGGTGTCACTGACTTTACTACCCAAGCCCTTAAGTAAACTCCTACCTAAAAGGATGGAGGAAAGGGGAGGGGGATGAGATACTATGGCTCAGTGAGAAAATAAATAATTGTCATATGCAAACTATAACCTAGGGGCAATAATTATATTTAATGTGTTGTTTTTGAACATATATAAGTCATAAATATAAACTTAACATTCATAATGTGATAAATACTCAAATAAGTTGGTGGGGCCTAGGGTGTGATAAAATAAGATATAAATAAAGTGCAAATAATACCCTAGACAGACACGGTTCTGCAAGTATACAGATCGTATGCAAGTTTTAGTTAAATAATTAAGATTCGTTCCGCAGAGACTACGAAGGTTAGAGGAATCTTATGCAATAATCAAGTGCAATAAATTAAAGCTAGAAAAACTAAACGCAGATAAAAGTAAAGACAAATAGATGTTTGTTTGATTTTCTAATTAACTAAATTAAAACTAAGAATTAAAAGACATGAAATAAATATGAAAGAGAAGTAATATGAGAATATAGCTCGAGTTATTAGCATGTAATCCCCACTAGTTTTGCCGTTCTAAACATGTAAGGGTGAATTATGTAGTATTTCAATAATCGGTTCCAATTCGCTAGCGGTAGTTTAAAATAGGATTTACCTGTGTCAATAAGGCTTCCTAAGCAAACTTTTCCTATAATTGGTAAATAGTCACAAGAACTAAACCATAGTGATTATCTAGTTAGGTTGATTTGTCAGATCTAAACCGGATACTAGACGTTATGTGCTAAACATGTAATTAAACACCGTTGTCAATGGTGACCTAACTACTAAATGGTAATTCTATATGGTCGCGATCCACAAGAACACAGAATATAAATCCAAACACATAAACAGAGAATAAAAACTATATTCTATTTAAAACATTAAATTCACAAATTAGATAGATGTCAATAAAAACAAGGGTTCATACATATATGATAAAAATCAAGCTAAAGAAATTTATTTCATGCAAGAAAAGAAAGAAATTACAAATTTAAAGGTAGAAGAAGACATTGTTGATGAACAGCTCCTTCCAGACTTCTCTCTTGTGTTGTAAGCTTCCCCTTGGCTTAAGGTTTCACCAAGGATGATTTAAGAGTGTTAAGAGGCTGTATTTATAGTGTATAGGTTGACCTAATTCGTTTCTTGAAGATAAGGCCAAGTATTAGCCTCCAAGCCCAACTCAAATTCGTATGGATAATTACTGCTGAACTGTTTTGGGTATATCTTCTTCGTTATTGGTCGTTTTTTGCTCCATAATATACCAAAAGAATCCTCAGAGAATTATCTATGTCTCTATGAAAGGGATTTACCAAATTCGGCCTATTTCTTGGAGTAATCGCCACTTCTTTAGGGTTGCTGCAGAATCTCAGATTTAGGCAGCTTTTCCTTTTCCATGTTTTTAGCCTTTGTTACCTTTATCTCCAATTTCCATGTAAATCTCTTTCCATAAGTTGTACTCTTTGACTTGGACTCTAATTAATCTCCATAATTATCTTTAAAGCTTCACACTAAATAAACAATAAAACCCAATATGATCTAAAAATATTATGTTCCTAAATCAAGACTCAAAATAGGAAAGTGCACTAAACTAAGCTAAAATCAACCTATAAACTAATAAATAAGCCTAAAATGATGTCTCATAAATAGATTTTATTATCACAAATGAGGAGACATCAAGACCCCCAACTCAAAGTTGTATCGTCCCGATACAATAAAAGTAAAGAACAGTAGGGTTGTCAAACAAACAAGAAGAAGAAGTCGGAGGAGAATAAGAACAGAACATAATGAATGATCCTAGAACAAAATATCTAAAAAGTCTCATGTAGTAATGCTCGAGAAATAATGCACAAATATACTTAATATACATGTAATCAACAATCCATAAATTCAAGTTAAGATTAATTTCGCAATGCCATAAGGAGAGGATAATAACTTAGTTCCGGGTAATGGCTATAGGTTGTTCATAGGTCCCAAATACATCATCCAATGGTCCACTTACCTATTTACCTAATAGCTTAATTGTTTCTCCATCTAGTAGTTAGAAATCCTAAGGTCTTTGGTTATAACTTGGCTTAAGGACGGGTGTGGTATATTTGGATAACGAAAAGTGAGCTTTTGGCTCTCTCCTCACTAGCCATCAACGAATCGCCCTAGAGCTTGAGTTTTCACTCGAAGATGTTCTCACTCAACCCAATTTATTGATGCTTTTGATTTGCATCCCCAATAAATCCCAATAAAGACCTTTGATGATATCAAATTCCATTTTGCCGGTCCGAATAAATCAATTTTTTCTTTTATATAGCTATGATTTTTCTTTTTGGTGTTGAGATATCACACTATTTTTCATGTATATATTCTTTTTATGCCCTTGTTGGCAAAATTAGCTCATAGCTTCTTTTTCATTCACTATTACCCCGACAAAGGGTTACAAAAATAACAATTTCATCATCAATAAAATCACAAATATAATTCCCAAAACCCAATGTTCCCTAATTATGAAACCCACCACCCCAAACTCAAGCTCTAAAACGAGTTGTCTCAGGTTTTGCGATTCGAGTGCGGGTCATATAGATAAGTCCTACAAACTAAGTGTATGGATTAAAATGTGTTTCAATAAAGGCTTTAGAAAGGCTCAGAGGGGCTAAGATGGATAAATAATAACAATATCAGACAAAAGGGTGAGAAAGTATAAAGGCTTCAAGTGTTTTATCATGAAAGAACTGCCTTATTCATTTTTCTAACTACCTGATTTCGTTACGTTTTCATTATTAGTTCATAGATAAGTGGGTTTTCAACTAATTTTAAACCTCACGTTCTACACACCAAATAACTATCCCTAAGTTCAACGTGAATTCTTATCATTGCTCATTAACTTTTCTATCATTTATTTCCTGTTTTCATGCATGCATCATAAACAATTTTGTTGCATCTTTCAAAAACATACTACTTACTATCATTGACCTAATAAAATTATGCTCAAATAGGTACATTCAAAGATATTCTATGCCTTAATTCAACCTAAAAAATTTAAATTTTATGCAAAAACGAAAAGACGATGAGGACAACGAATTCCCACCCCCAACTCAAAAGTGAGCCGTGTCCCCACGACTCGAAAAAACTCAGGAATGGAATAAAATTTAAAATAAAACTAACTAAACTACCTAATGCATACAAGCTATTAAGAAAAATTAGAATGACCTACCTGGCTAGCCATAGAGATCCATTATATCATCCTCCTCATCCGAAGCTGAAGGATCGGTATAACTATCAATATCCCTATCCAAGGTCAAATCTTCTATCTGTGATTCCATCTGTATGACTTCTGTCCAAAGTTCTCTGTTATCTTCTCGTAATCTTTCTATTTCGTTTTGTAACTTGAGAGCCCAAGGAGGAAGTTCATAAACAATTTCAGAGGAAGAGGTAGAAGAACCTTGGTCTTGAATTTTTATCTTCTTCAAAGGCCTCCTTGATGGTATGGACATTCTAGCAGTTAACTTCTTTGGTAGTGGTTGTGCTGGTGCCTTTTCTTTTGATTCTTCAGTAACCTCATCAAGATTGATGGGTTTTTCCAATAGTGGCTCCAGGCAATTTCTTATTCTTCCCAAGGATAGAGCACTTTCTTTTGTATTCCATAGCTTCAGATCTGTTAGTCATGCTTGATTTACCCACAACTCAAGTTATACCAAGGATGGATTAAAAGTTTAAGGAAAATTTGGTTTAGCTTGATGTTGTTGCTTGGAATTGATCAAAGAGAAAGGTTTCTTGATGGATCTTGGAAGAAATCTTTAAAGCTTGTTGAATTTGATGGTGTTTTAATGGTGTAGTGTGATGAATTTGATGAAGAGATTGTGTTTATGGAAGATGGAGGAGAGGATTTGAGGAGTTGTTGTGTTAATTGTGAAGGTTTGTACAAGCTTTAAGGTGTATATATAGTGTTTGGGTCTGAAAAATTCGTATGGGAGAGGCTAGGGCTTATCTTGTTAAGATAAGAAGTTGATTAGGAAAGAACTTCTGCACAAACCGCCTGGCGCGGTACATGCCTGCGGTGTATGGGTAGTCCGCGCGCTGTAGCTCCAAAAAACTTCGCCTCGGTAATATACCCGTGCTAGCACCCCGTGGCACGCGTTTTGTGCGTGCGGTATAGGGGTGCGGTGCATGGGTAGTCTGCGCCCACTTCGTGAAAAAACCCGCGGTACATCACCCCGCGGCACGTGTTTTGGACGTGCGGTATAAGGGTGCGGTGCACCGCACCTATCAGCGTTTCTTTTTCTCGTCTCGGTAGAAAACCCGTGGTGCTCGACCCGTGGTACAGGTTCAGGGCACGGTACATCCCTGCGGTATAGGGGTATACCGCATGGGTAGTCCGCACCAGCCTCTGAATTTTTCCAACTTTTCCTTTGACCCCAAACTCGTTTCCTGCACAATAGCACACTACCTTTCTCTCCTATTAGCTTGTAAACACACTTAAAAATATACACTATCTTAATATTATACACTACAAAGCAAAAACAACTAATCTAAAAAGCAATCTAAAACAAGGGGTGTCTCCCAAGAGCACTTTTGTTTAACGTCTTTGAGTTAGACGTGTACCTCAGGCTAAGCGCATTCAACGAGATGGGTTGTCTCCTCCCGCCCAAAGTCCTCACTGTCATAGTATCTTTTCAAACGCTGGCCATTCACCATGAATGTCCGTTGCTCAGTTGGATTTTCAATTTCAATCGCTCCATGAGGTGTGACTTTCGTGACAATGTAAGGTCCTCCCCAACGGGATTTAAGCTTTCTTGGGTAATTCGAAAATCGAGAGTTGTATAATAAAACTTTATGTCCTTTCTCGAAATGCTTTGGACGGAGCCGTTTATCATGCCATCGCTTTGTTTTCTCCTTATATAGGCGTGAATTTTCATAGGCAAGATAACGAAACTCCTCCAACTCGTTCAACTGCATCATCCTTTGTTTCCCGGCCAATTCTGGGTCTAGATTCAGAGTTTTACTAGCCTAGTAGGCTCGAGCTTCAAGTTCAATCGATAGATGACATGCTTTGCCGTAGACCATGCGATATGGAGATGCCCCAACTGGTGTTTTAAATGTTGTTCTGTAAGCCCAGAGAGCATCATCTAGCTTTAACGACCAATCTTTCCTCGATTTATTCACGGTCTTCTCAAGAATAGATTTGATTTCCCGGTTGGAAACTTCAGCTTGACCATTAGTTTGTGGGTGATAACCGGTTGAAGTACGGTGTCTCACTCCAAACTTACGAAGATAATTTCTCAGGGGAGCATTAAGAAAATGGGTACCTTTATCACTGATGAGAACACGTGGCGTACCATGTCTTGAAAAGATGTTTGATTTTAAGAACTTGATCACAGTTTGAGCATTGTTCTTTGGTGTTGCCACTGCTTCTACCCATTTTGATACATAATCTACCGCAAGCAAAATATAAAGATTTCCATGGGAAGTGATAAAAGGTCCCATGAAATCTATTCCTCATACATCAAAGATTTCAACTTCTAGGATATTGTTAAGCGGCATCGCGTCCCTTTTTGATATATTACCAGTGAACTGGCATCTTTGACATGACTAGACAAAACGATGACAATCTTTGTGTATGGTAGGACAATAGAACCCGGATTGAAGAATTTTAGCTGCGGTTCTATCGCCTTTAAAGTGACCTCCATAAGGTGAACTATGACAACCTTCAACGATTTTCTCCATTTCACCTTCATGCACACATCTTCTAACCACTTGGTCACTACAAATCTTCCAGAGGTACGATTCATCCCAATAATACTCCTTGGCCTGGCGATTTAATCTGTGTCTTTGTTGTGGGTGGATATCTTTGGGAAAAACACCACTCACAATGAGGTTGACTAGATCTGCATACCATGGCACAAACGCATGTTTAATAGCAAAAAGTTGTTCATCAGGGAATACCTATTTAACCAACAACGGTTCTTTGTTCGCATCAGATCCTTCGAGCCTTGATAAATGATCAGCAACTTGATTCTCACTTCCTTTTCGGTCTCGAATATATATGTCGAATTCTTGAAGCAACAGTACCCATCTAATAAGACGCAACTTAGCGTCCTTTTTCTCCATAAGGTACCTAATAGCTGAATGGTCCGTGAATACAACAGTTTTCTTTCCAATCAAATAGGAACGAAATTTATCAAAAGCATAAACCACAGCCAACATCTCTTTCTCCATCACTGTATAATTCATTTGGGCAGCGTTGAAAGTCTTACTTGCATAATAAATCGTGTGGAAAATCTTGTCTTTCCTCTGTCCCAACACAACACCCATAGCGTGATCACTGGCATCGCACATAAGTTCAAACGAAGCTTTCCAATCAAGAGGTATAACAATAGGTGTAGAGATCAGTTTCTCCTTAATCGTCAAAAACGCTTGAAGAAATTCTTCAGTAAAATTAAAAGGAGTATCCTTTTCAAGCAACGAACAGAGCGGTTTGGCGATCTTGGAGAAATCTTTAATAAATCTTCGATAAAATCCTGCGTGACCAAAGAAACTTCTCACTCCTTTAACAGAAACTGGAGGTGGTAATGTTTTGATAACTTCAATTTTAGCACGATCAACCTCCATCCCTGCCTTCGAAACTTTATGTCCCAACACAATTCCCTCTTGAACCATGAAGTGGCATTTTTCCCAATTAAGCACTAGATCTTTTTCTCTACATCTCACAAGGACTTTCTCAAGATTATTCAAACAATTATCGAAACTATCTCCAAACACCGAAAAATCATCCATAAACATCTCCAAATATTTATCAATCATGTCCCAAAATATCGCCATCATGCACCTCTGGAACGTGGCAGGTGCATTGCATAAACCAAACGGCATTCTTCTATAAGCAAAAGTACCAAATGGACATGTAAAAGTTGTTTTGTGTTGATCGAGAGGATCCACACAAATCTGATTATAGCCCGAATATCCTTCAAGGAAACAATAATATTCAAAACGGGTTCCCGGTTTGTGCGAAACCGGGTTCCCGTTTTCCGTCGATGGCGCGAGTGGACACGCAGCAAACGGCGGGTCTTCAAAACGCTGGGTCAGAAACTTTGAGAATTCCAGCTCTTGAAACCGGGTACCCGGTTTGTGAAAACCAGGGCCCCGGTTTGCGTCGATTTCGCGAACCAAGACGCGCCTTCTTGCGTGTAGAAGGTTGGTAACATCGTCTAAACCGGGTTCCCGGTTTATGCGAAACCGAGTTCCCGGTTTCCCCTGGACAACCAACCTTTTTTTCTTCTATTTTCGCCCTTTCGACCCCAAACTCAGGATCTTTTTACCCCTGAAATCATCAAAAACAACTACCCTTCCTCATTTCTTACTAATAAACACTAAAATTATGAAAATCGAAATAATTTACACTACGGAAATTTAAAAACTCAAACTAATATACAGTGAATTGACTTTTTTTAACGTCATTAAGCTCGACGGGTTACCTCACGCTTCTAAGGAGTTTCGAGGAGATACATGACCTCCCCGGGATGTGGATCTTCCAAGCGGTTGGTATCTTCACCTCCATGGTATATCTTTAAACGATGACCGTTCACTATAAAGGTGCGGTTCTCGAGTGGATGTTCTATCTCTATCGCCCCATGAGGTGAAACTTTGGTCACAATGTATGGACCCGACCACTTAGACCTTAACTTACCCGGATAATTGCTGAACTTTGAATTATACTTCAATACTTTTTGACCCACTTCAAAGTTCTTCACACGAATCCGATTGTCATGTCATTTCTTAGTTTTTTCTTTGTACATTTTATCATTCTCATAGGCATTCAATCGGAATTCGTCAAGTTCGTTAAGCTTCATCATACGATTCTCACTGGCTAAGGTAGGATCTAAGTTCAACTGCGCAATTGCCCAATAGGCACCCATTTCAAGCTCAAGAGGTAAGTGACAAGCCTTACCATACACCATACGATACGGAGACGCACCAACTGGGGTCTTAAACGCAGTACGATAGGCCCACAACGCGTCATCTAACTTCATTGACCAATCTCTTCTTGTAGGACCAACAGTCTTCTCTAGGATTGACTTTACTTCACGATTCGAAACTTCAGTTTGACCATTGGATTGTGGATGATATGGAGTAGATACACGGTGTCTTACTCCATACTTCTCTAGAACAGCCTTCAAATACTTATTAACGAAATGAGATCCTCCATCGCTAATAATCACTCTAGGTGTACCATGTTTAGTGAAAATATGTGATTTCAAGAACTTAATCACCACTCGTGAATCATTGGTTGGTAAAGCCACAACTTCTACCCATTTAGACACGTAATCAACGGCTAATAAGATGTAGAGATTACTATTTGAAGGAACGAACGGACCCATAAAATCTATACCCTAAACATCGAATCTTTCAACTTCCAACACATTATTACGTGGCATTTCATCCCTCTTAGATATGTTTCCGGTGAACTGGCATCTCGTACATTTCTTCACATAATCATGACAATCTTTTACAAGAGTAGGCCAATAAAAACCGGATTGGAATACCTTAGCAGCAGTTCTATCTCCCTTGAAGTGTCCTCCGTAGAGTTCATCATGACATCTAGCTATAATTACTTCTGTTTCTTCCTTGGCTACACATCTTCTTACCATTTGGTTAGCACATACTTTGTAGAGGAAAGAATCCTCCCAAAAGAATTGTCTAGCACGATGAGCTAACCTCTTTCTGTCTTGATAAGTGGATCCTTCAGGAAAAGAACCACTTACAACTAAATTTGCAATATATGCATACCAAGGAGCTTCATAATCGCGAACAGCAAATAAACTCTCGTCAGGAAACTCTTCTCTAACTACTTCAGTTCCACCATTCGTCTCTGACCCTTCAAGACGCGATAGATGATCTGCAACCTGATTCTCGCAACCCTTTCTATCTTTAATCTCTAAATCGAATTCTTGAAGCAATAAAACCCATCTGATTAACCTCGGTTTAGCATCCTTCTTTTCCATAAGAAATCTAATCGCTGAATGGTCTGTATAAACAATAACTTTCGCTCCAAGGAGATAAGAGCGAAACTTATCGAATGAATACACAACTGCTAGCAACTCTTTCTCTGTAACTGTATAATTAACTTGAGCACCATTGAAAGTTTTACTAGCATAGTAAATTGAATGAAATATCTTATCTTTTCTCTGTCCCAATACAGCTCCCATACACAAATCACTCACATCACACATAACTTCAAAAGGCAAACTCCAATCTGGAGGTAATACTATAGGAGTAGAAATAAGCTTTTCTTTGATTGCTTGAAAGGCCGCTAAACAAGCTTCATCAAAAAGGAATTTGGAATCCTTTTCAAGTAGTTTGCATAGCGGTTTATCAATCTTAGAAAAGTCTTTAATGAAACGCCTATAAAAGCCAGCATGGCCAAGAAAACTTCTTACCCCTTTAACAGAAACAGGAGGGGGAAGAGTATTAATTACCTCTATCTTCGCTCTATCAACCTCTAATCCAGCACTTGAAACCTTGTGACCCAGAACTATACCTTCGCGAACCATGAAATGACACTTTTCCCAGTTTAAGACCAAATCTGTTTCTTTGCATCTAATTAACACTTTCTCCAGGTTGTCTAAACATTTATCAAAATCATCACCAAACATGGAGAAATCGTCCATAAAAACTTCAAGAAAATTATCGATCATATCCCATAAGATGGCCGTCATACATCTTTGAAAGGTAGCAGGTGCATTACACAACCCAAATGGCATTCTGCGATATGCAAAAGTACCAAAGGGACATGTAAATATTGTTTTATGTTGATCTTCTGGAGCCACATATATCTGATTATACCCAGAATAGCCATCTAAGAAAAAATAGTACTCTCTACCCACCAATTTATCTAACATTTGATCAATGAAAG
The DNA here is from genome assembly GCA_029959085.1 of Nemophila menziesii. NCBI lineage: Eukaryota > Viridiplantae > Streptophyta > Magnoliopsida > Boraginales > Hydrophyllaceae > Nemophila > Nemophila menziesii. Next base: position 4,939,108 of record JARWIR010000014.1, read on the forward strand.
GAAGTGGGAAATGATCCTTTCTGGTGGCCTTGTTCAGTTTACGATAATCCATACAAACTCTCCAACCAACTACCGTTCTTGAAGGAATCGCTTCATTTTGATCATTAAGAATTGTTGTGATTCCTCCTTTCTTCGGCACACACTGAAATGGGCTCACCCATTCACTACTCGAGATATGATAAATAATCCCCGCGTCTAACAGCTTGATAACTTCCTTCTTCACTACCTCCTTCATAGCGGGCATTAATCTCCTTTGACCTTCAACTGAGCGTGCGTTATCATCTTCAAGTATGATTTTGTGTTGACAATAGGAGGGACTAATGCCTTTAATGTCAGCAATTGTCCAACCTATCACCTCTTTGTTGTCTCTTAACACACGCAACAGTTTATCTTCTTGAGGACCTGTTAAATTTGCTGATACAATAACAGGTAGAGTTTCATTAGTACCTAAATACGCATACCTCAAGTGTGCTGGTAATGGCTTTTCTTCCAATTCTGGAGGAGATTCGATTGAAGGCTTCTTTTTAGGAATAATCTACCCCGGTTCTCTCACAGGTTCATAGGTCGAACGCATATACTTAGGATTCTCAGAATTAAGAGCTGCCACTGTTTCGGCAAGCTCTTCCATGAACTCGGTTGCATCAATAGTTAAAGCTGCCTACAAGATATCATCATAAGTAAATTCATTATATACCTCTTGTGTGGCATGCTCAACTACATCCATTCGAAAGCAATCTTCTTGAGAACCTGGAAACTTCATAGCTCGGAATACATTAAACTTGACTTCCTCGTCTTGGATTCTCATCGTCAGTTCGCCGTTCTCTACATCAATCAATGTACGCCTCGTGGCTAGGAATGGTCTTCCCAAAATAATGGGGACATTCCTATCCGCGTCGTATTCAAGTATAACAAAATCGACGGGAAATACTAACGTACCTGCCTTAACAAGGACATCTTCAATTCGGCCTTCTGGATGTGCAAGAGATCGATCCGCCATTTGCAAGACCATAGAGGTAGGTCTTGCTTCTCCAATTTTCAGCTTATCAAAGATTGATTTGGGCATAAGGTTGATGCTTGCACCCAAATCACATAGTGCTTTACCTTTCCATTCTTCTCCAATCGATATCGGGATTGTGAATCTCCCAGGATCAAGTAACTTTGGAGGTAATTTACTTTGACAAATAGCACTACATTCTTCAGGAAGACCAATCATCTCATTATCACAGTATGGCCTTTTGTTAGTGAGAGCCCTCTTCAAAAACTTCGTATACTTGGAAATATCTCGGATGGCTTCTAATAACGGAATGTTAATACTAAGGCCTCTCACTCTATTGAAGAACTTTTGATAATCGGCCAAATCACCCTTTTTCTGAACTCGAGATGGAAATGGTGGAGGAGGGCGATTACTTATAACATCATCTTTCTTCTTTGTAACTTCAATCGGCCTCTCTATTTCTTCAACCTCAACATCTTTCTCTTTCCCAATCACATCCTTTTATTTTCTTGGAACTTCTTTCTCTTTCATAACAGGAAAAGGAGGTGGAGAGGTTCTTACCACTTCTGAGAGTAACAGCTTTGCAATTTTCATGTTGTCTCGGATTCTCTGTGTCACTAGGGAGTTGCCCTGGTGGACGCTGATTAAGTTGTTTTGTGATTTGAGCCATCTGGTTCTCTAATAGTTTGATACTTACGTCAGACGCTTGTTGATTCTGAATAGCTTGCGTTTGGAGAGCAATTAAGTTTTCAACGATTTTCTGAAGGCTAATCACACCTTCTTGAGGATGAGAAGGTAAGGCTTTTTGGTTCATGGTTTCGTTATAACTTTCTTGAGGAGCTTGTCTCTGGACATAGTTTCCTTGATTATGTCCCCCTTGATAATTATTATGTGGTATTGGATTGAAGTTGTTACCTTGGGGACGCGGCTCATATGCGTATGTAGGATTTGCTGCCCCATTAGATTTGAATATTGAAAACCAGGATGGTTTCTGTTAGGCTGATATCCATTACCACTCGAATTGAAGTTTCCTCAGTTGGAGACAAACATCACGGACTCTTGATTATTCTGACAATTTTCCCAATCGTGATCATTCACACCACAATACTCACATCCATACATTTCTTGTGCAACCTTTACCTCTGCTCTTTTATTTGAAAAACCCTCTTTCACGGCTAATGTAAGTTGTCTCAACTGTTGTTCTAATGTGGTTTGTATCTTGTTCTCTAAGGAGTTGAACTTTTCTTCAATGTTGACATTATTAACTCCTCCTTTAACTGGTGTTCTTACGGTATTCCACCCCACTTCATTATCAACCGTTCTATCCAAAATAATTCTCGCATACGCAGGTTGAACTCGGAAAAACGCACCACCACACAACAAATCTAAATCTTTCCTCGAACTCCCCTCAAGACCATTATAGAAAATTTTCAATTGTTGTTGTTCTAAAAGGTCATGATTAGGGACTCTTCGTAAACATTTCTGAAATCCCTACCAACTTCTACCCAACGCTTCATCATATTCTTGCTTGAAATGTGTTAACTCAAGTTGAGCATCTAACCTCATGTTGAACGGATAATATCTGTCAAAGAATGCAGCCTGTAACTGCTCCCAATTCGTAATCTTCCCTGGTTCTTGTGAATCATGCCATTCACTCGCTGCATCTATTAAGAAAAACCTGAAAGTAGCATAATACATCGGTTCCCTTGTTACTCCTTGCGTAATGTATGAATCGCAGATTTGCATAAATTTTTGTACTGCGCGTAGTGGATCTTCTCCGGGCTTGCCTCGAAAGTTTCCGAAATTCTGAAATTGAGCTAGCATACCCGAATCTGGACGGAATCTCGGAACATTGATATCAGCTGGGCCAATCCCAAGAGGAGGGGCAAGGAATGGTTCTTGAACGGGACCGGTAAGAAACCATGGATCGGCTATTTGAACTTGCACTGGAGGATTTGGAATGACAGGTGGGACCGGAAGATTAGGAATTCCTGGAGGCGCTATTGGCTGACCATTTGCGTCTAGCTGAACTCCTGGGTTCTCTTGGTTATTAAGATTAATATTATTCATTATGTTCGCTAATTCTTCTACTTCTCTAGCTTCTTGTTCTTTCTTTCTCTTGTTAGCAAGTCTGATTAATGATTCCGGATTATTAAGGATCGGAGGTGATGGCTCTAGATCCCTAAAGTGTCTCCTTCGCATACACCAAATCTAAAAACCTGAAAAAGATGAACAAACAAAAAGCGTAAAACTGATAAAAATAAAAATAAATGCAACCATCACTAAAGGATAAGCACCGTGGTCACACGCTACCGTCCCCGGCAGCGGCGCCAAAAACTTGGTGGTCCTTTGTATGTTCTAAAAATAATGCAATAAGTGAGTGAACCACAACCGCAAGTGTACGGTTGTCCCAAGTAATAATAGTGATAACAGGATCATTCGCATGGACGGTTGGTCAACTACAATGCTTATCGATTAAAGAATGATTGCACTTATGAAAGCAAGTAAAAGATATAATGATTGATTGGTTGGTTTGTATTAATCCTAAGTATGAAAGACTAATATGAAAATGTAAATAAATGACAAGACGCAAATAATAAATAGCTAAACGCAAGAAATGGAAGGCAGTACTTGAGAAACGCAAGGGATCCTCCCAACTCTATTTTATAAAATATGATGTTTAAGGGTCAAATCGGTCAATTAACATTGGTCGGGATTCAAGATTCTTTGTACCCCCGTCGGGGTGGACTACAAAGCTATTCTAGAGTGTCACTAGTCCCGTCAGGGTAAATATGATTCACTTTCAATTGATTAAGCTAAATTACCTCATTGGCCCTAAAATTAACTACGCTCGTCAAAGTCAAATAGTTTCTATTTTATATTGAGTAATTAAGTCCATACCTAAGCCCCCCGTCAAGATGATCCACTCGCCACATATGTGGAATAGCTTAGATACTAACACCTGTTCTTAGTTAGCTACTCCAAAAACAGTAAATAATCACCAATTACAGAATAATGTAAAAGACCCAATTCGATTTAATTAATTAAAACCCAAATTCAAACATATGAAATTCAATAGTTTTAGGATTCACCCATTAAGCATTCTCAAGTACTAAAAGAAATTAGCTCATGCTAATTGAAATTAAAACTAAATTAAAAGAAATAAGACTCATATTGTTTTACAGAAATAAAAATAAGAAAAACCTAATTTCCGGAATTAGATTCGGCTGTGAATGGAAATATAGACACTCTCCAGCTCTTCAACTTTCTTCTGCTTCCTTTGTTGACTTCTCTCTGATGCTTTTTTTTCTGAATAATGAGTTTTTTTGAAAAATAGAAGTCAAAAGCTCCTTTTATAATGTGAAAAACGGATTAGTTAAAAATTAAAAGTCCAAGTCCATTTTCTAAGCCCAAAATCCCGTAACTGCTGCACCACCTCCACTAAAACAGCTCTAGCCGATTCGTTATAACTCTGATTGACCTCAAATCACTTGCTAAATTTCCGTAACTTGATAAGGAACATAATCTCTTTCAAAGGTCAGCGGCTAAATCAACTCGTAAGTGCCTCAAAATCAGCAATCTTTGGCCTGTTTTCCAGATTTGCAGCTTCAAAATATAATTCTTTTCGGGATTTATCTTCAAGCTTTGACTCCATATAACTATTTTTGACTTTCTTCTCGGATTCCTATCCTTGCTAATATTCAAAACCTACAAACTTTCCACTAAAATACACAAGATTACGCGCAAAAGTTTAATAAATTAAAAATACTAGAAATAAAAGAGGAAATTCGGATTATTGCATATTTAGCCCAAAAGTCTATCAAAATATTCAAATAAGCATAAAAAATGATGTCTCCCAAGGGTCTAAAATAAGAACAATTAGGGAGACATCAGTGAGCCATACCCGTCTAGATCTATCGGCCCAAAAAATTTCATCACATTCAAGTTCAACTTTTTTTTGGGCTTTCATACTACTCTCTTTGAATTGTAATTCTGGCGTAGGATTCAAATTGGTAATTTTTTGAGCCGGTCCTATAGTAATTTAATTTGTATTTGATATTCTTTAAGACCTTTTTGCTCCATTTATTTAATTCACATATAGAACTGTCATGTTTACATAAAAAAAAATTGGGAAGTGTGGGGGATGTGCCTGGAATGCTCCAAGCATTGTTAGTAACGTTACGACAATCATTATTATCGAGGCAATATGATTCAAAATTTGAATTGTCATTGTCATTGTCTCATATTACTTGAATGATCGGATCTGATTGCTGGTGGATAAAAACTTGTACTCTAGGAAATTCGTTCATCCAATCATATGTCTCTAAAACTCTATCAATTTTAGTTTTAAGCAATTCATATCCCGATTGCCTATTAGATCAAGTATAAAAATATCCATTAGATTAAATATCCATAAGAGAATTGAGAATAGTAAAACATTTAAATTCATTTAGATTGTTAAAATTTACGAGATTATAGCTAAATTATCTGTTAATATTAAGAACATCATTAAAATGTTTCATGATAAACCACGGCCCCGTATTATTAATACTCCAATTTGAGATATCGTCTCAAATTTTTAACATGTCATCAAAATAGTTAGGGGCGTGGATGCAAATCAACAAAAAGAAGAGATCATTAATACGAAAAAACGAGATAAAAGAGACAATAAAAAGTAACTTCAACTGCACACATAAGAGTGCCACAAAGTAAGAAAACCCCCGGAGTGATAAAAGTCGAATGGTATGCCAAGAGTCCATCTCACGGATCATAGTCTCGCAAAACACACCCACGCCCGGCTTAAAACGTGCCAACACAGACCAAATATGTGATATCGTCTGGGGAGCCTGGATTCCCTAACCGTTCCAAAACATTGTACTCATTTGATTTTGGATACCATCTTTAAGGGATGATCGCTTTCCTTTTGGATTGAACACGAGATATGTTTGTTATGAGCGTATTTTCTTAAACCCAAATCAATATTTCTATAGGAATTTTTGCTACCTAAATCCCAACGTAATTGCTCCAGAATTGATATAAATTGATACCCAAATTGCTCAACAAAATGATTCCCAAATTGATTAAATAGGTGAGAACAATCTTGGCAACTTCTAAGTTTATGTGTGTTAAGTTAGTACAGCCGCTTCATCTCTCGAGGTAAGCCGACAATAATTATAAATCCTTCCACACAACCTGTTGTTTAACCTCAAAATTGCAATTCATATTTTTTCATGTATACCATTTGTCCCTATAAATCATCTTATCCATGTAAGAAGTAATAATATCTTGCCTAATCATACAAACACGAAAGCATTTCGTGTAAAGGAAAACTCCAGTTTTAACATGATTAAGCATCTCCAAATCATGTAGATCAGGTTCTTCACTTCCTACATAGTTTATGTCTTTACTGAACGTTGTAAAACTTTTAGAAAAAATAATGTAAAGCATCAGTTAAGATGTAAAACCAAGAAAATGAAAGAAAAAAGAAAGATAAAACGAGACCATTATAGCTGATTATCTTCTCGGTTCTTCCCCTTAGAAGCTTTGTTGAGTTCCATATCTTACATTTGACAGAAAAACGAGTTCCATATCTTACTAATCTCCTGACCCTTAGTAAAACAACCTGCCTTCAGACCTAGGTCGTTCCCTAGGAGAGCTCATTTATATCTTTCGTAGTTGGTATCTGTTAACACTAAGTTGAAAAGACCATAAAGAGTTTTCTAGATACGGATGAAACCATCTGAAAAAGAGTTCATAGTTAAGTATCTTAACTATGTGAAAGGTTTTAAGTCTTGAAAAATCACTCTCCTATTTGTGTAACGAATTTTTTATTAATCTATTAATTTAAAACTTGTATGAGAATTCAAATTTTAAGGTGATATTCATTACTTATTGTTTTAAAAGTAAAGTAGCATTTCACATCAATCTGCTATCCGGACCAGTCCATACCGTTTCCTGAACAGTAACTAGCTAACGGTTCCAGGACCGGAACTGGACTGGAGGAACTGTAGAAGCACAAACCGGACCGGACCGATTTAATGCTTATCGGCTCGGTTTTCTACAAAAAAGTATGTTGCTTTTGAACCACCGAACCGGTTTAACCTATTATATTAAAATTTTTATTTTCAATAAATTATTGATTAAGCCGATGAGCCATATATTTATACGCTGTAAAATTCAAAAAATGCAGCAAAGAGCAACTTTACTCACTCCACCAATACATCAAGATGTGGGAGCAAAGAGAAACTTTACTCACTCCAGCAATACATCAAGATGTGGGACCCCATATTTACCTACGCCATTCCTTTTCTCATTTACTCCATTTTCATTGCATTTATTTCACATCGCAAAAGTTCTATTAGTATTTTAAAAGAGAATATATATATATATAATGTGAGAACCGGACCGAAACCATTCCGGTCAGGTTCGAACCGTTATTTGTTTTCCATTCTAATGACCGGTATCTTCACACTTCTATTTTATACGAATTTTTTGTTTTAATATTTTTCTTTTATTTTCACATTTGTTCATATCTTATTCTCAAATTTAAACAGATAAGGTCAAAAATAAAGAAAAATTAGTATAAGATAGTAGAGTTAAATAAAACTTTACTCTTATTTTAATACAAAATTTATCTTTTAAATTTAACGTTTTTAAATTACTTTTTTCCTGGCAATAAAATTTATTTTGAGCCTTTTTCTTTTCTTTTATAAAAATATCTTGAGCCTCAAGGGTGTTAGAAACAAGATCAAAAGTTATAGGCAATAGAAATGCGAAATGGATGGTCATAGGACAAGGGGAATCACATGCATGCGGAGATGCTTTCTCTCTTCTCTCTCTAAAAAACACGCCTATCCCTCTTTCTTAAAACCCTAATCTTGTCTAATCTTCATTAAATATCCTCTTGTTCTTCTCATTTTGTCACGTTTTTGTACTCATCTCAGTCAATTGCAAGGATGGGTGCATCCTCGGATGGCTCACAACCCTTCGTTCAATCTAACAGTTTTTTCTTTTATCAAATAATCCCTATTTTTTGCTCTATAGGAATAAACAATGCTTGATCCGATAGTAGGAGTACCAAATCTCGTCTGAACCAGTCAAGATTACAGTCGATGAAAGCTGAACAATTTAAATGGGCCGGAGACAAATTGCGACTGGATCTCAAACAACAGACCAAATCTTTGGAGCGATGCCACAGAGAAGGTGATTTAGGAGGACTATGTTGCTAGGATTTTACGTGGGTATTGACTTTCTTAAGGTTAGTGTTAAACTCGAAACTGTATTCGTGATTGTCTCAGAGAAGGTGAAGTTTTCAGTTAAGGATGGTTGGGTTGTGTTAGATTTACACAGGATTTGAATGGGACATAGAAGAGAGCAAGTAAAGAAATTTAGCAGTAACTTTTGAAGTCCGCTGGTATATAAGATATAACGATTCAGGTTTGGGCAAAGTCTGGACAAGGAGTGGGGCAGAGGAAAACAGTGGAATGGTATATAAATTAAATAGGGACACAGGAACAAATTCATGGGTTTTATGGTTGATTATACAATACCGGATAGAAGCAGGGAAATGGACGATGGGGTTAATTGGTAATAAGACAGTGGAATCTATATTTGAATGGAATTTGGAATCTGTTAAAAAAATTAACGAAACCTATAAATTGGTCAAATCAGGGGAGAAGAAGGTACAAAAGTATTTCAAATATAATAGCTTGTGGAGGGAAGAGTGTAAAGGAGTGATACAAGAATATGGTAGTGGCGAAGTTAACTATAGCTATGAAGATATATACATGTTGCAAGTGGAGGAGGGTTACTGGATGAACGAAGTAGAAGGGATCAGACATTTTCAATTGAGTTACTTTATTTTGTGCACTCAATTTGGGCGGTACAGAGGGGTCAAGAAGCTTAAGGGAAGAATGCACAGCTTGGTGAGGTCTGTGGGAAAGGTTTACCGAGACAATGGGCGATGGATTTGGAGATTGGATGGAAGAAGTTTCAAAATCAGGGAAGATCTCAGATAATTTAGTGGAATAAATTTGGGTTAATATATAGACTACATCTTAATGTAAATGGAGACTTTATTAACTATCAACATACTAATAATACTGTTAAGAATGCAGGTCATATCTATAAAGGCACAAATCCAGTTAGAGGTTTTATCATAAACGAGGGTGGGGAAAATATCTTAAGCAGGTATAACTACACGAAGAAAGGAGGCGGCTACTCCAAGAAAGCCGCAAAGATTAAATGACGACCCTTTTCTGGAATGTTCAAGGCATTCAAGCGCCCTTAACATTATCCAGAATTAGCTCGATGTTGGCTCAATATCGTCCAGGGGTGGTGGATTTTTGTGAAACAATGCTGAGAGAGGTTGATTCAAAAGCATTGTGACACGTTTTGGTTTTAGTAACTGATTTTTTGTGGAACCCACTGGAACTTCTTTCCATTATGGGGGGGTTTCTTCTTTTGTGGCACGAGAATGTGCACTTAAGTGTCGTTTTTAGCTATAATTTCTTTATTATTGTTTTGATTAATAAACTTTCATTCTCATATTACATGATCTTCTTACATGCGCCAAATGACTTTAATCAAAGACGCGGGATATGGGATGAAATATCAAATTAGAGCAAAGATATTTTTAGAACCATGGATAATTCTAGGGGATTTCAACAAAATTCTAAACACTACTGAGAAGCAAAGCAAGAATCAAGCAAACTTACATCACATTAATGCATTTCTAGACTTTACTCATTATAACTCCCTTGTAGAAATTAAATCTAATGGAAGTTTCTTTACTTGGTCTAACAGGAAAGAAGGCGAAAAGCATGTCAAGACAATAATTGATCGGGGTTTGGCTACTTATGAATGGATGGAAAAATTCCCTCGATCTCAAATTTTTATTCCTCCAACTATTGGGTCGGATCACTCACCCGTTCTTCTCCACTTTGATATTAATATGAAAATTGGTAGAAAACACTTTAAATTTGAAACTAGGCGGTTAGATAATAAGGAATGTAGAGATGTTATAGATAAAAATTGGAAAATTCCGAATGATAGCATTCCCATTCTAAATTTTATAAAAAAAGGGATCATACTAAGAAAGAATTAGTTAAATGGAGTTCTTGAAAAAAATTTAAAAATCATGAAAAAACTATTAAAGGACTACAAGATAAACTAATCATGATAAATAAAGTTAAAGAGGATAAAGATACTACAAAAGAAGAAAACGAGATCAAAGAGCTAATTAAGATAGAATACAGTAGGGAAGAGAAGTATTGGAGTGACAGAGAGAGGCAAAACTGGCTCATTTATGGGGATACTAAAAAATTTCATTTAGTGACAATTCAACGAAGAAAACTAAATCGTATTACAAGGATTAAAAATACAGATGGAATATGGAATGAGGATTCAGATGATATTAAAAATTGATTTCAAAGTTTCTATAAAGAATTGTTTAAAGAAAACAAAGGAATTGAAGAAAATATGAGACAAGCGACTGAATATATAAAGCCTCGGGTTACAGATGATATGAATAAAGAATTAACTAAAAAACCTTCGATAGAAAATGTGGTTATAGAATTATCTGCTTCTAAAGCTCCAAGCCCTGACGGTTCGAACGGTAAGTTCTATAAAGAATTTTGGGATGTTGTTAAAGATGATGTTTTTAAAATTATTGAGGATTTCTTTGAAAAACTGCTCGGTGGAAACAATAAATGATACACTTATCACCCTTATCCCAAAAGGTGTTACCCAAGAGAATTTGGGTGATTTTAGACCTATTTCTTGTGTGAATTTTATTTATAAGATTATTACAAAAATCTTGTCTAATAGACTAAGAAATATTATGAATAAAATTGTATCCCCGACACAAGATGCGTTTATCAAAGGACGAGTTATCCAAGATAACATTATCATTGCACAAGAGATATCGTTATTTATGAGCCGAAAAAGGAAGAACAAAAAACACATGGCAGCAATAAAAATAGATATGGCAAAGGCATACGACCAGGTAAGATGGGATTTTTTATTTCGGGTCTTGGAAAATTGGATTTGATGAAATTTGGATCAATTGGATAAAGAATTGTGTCACTACTGTCTCCTTTAACATTAATCTTAACGGAGAAAGACTTGAGAATTTTAAACCAGACAGAGGTCTACGACAAGGTGACCCACTTCCCCCTTTTTTATTTTCTATTTTAACGGAATCTCTTATTAGTATTATAGATCATTATATTGATAATGGTTTGATAAAAGGAATTCCAATTAACCGTAATTGCCCGAGTATCTCTCATTTGCTATTTCAGATTATTCTTTGTTTTTTATTAATCTAGATGATACAAATATAAATTGCTTCAAAGAGTGTATGGATTTATATTGTCTTGGCTCAGGACAAAAAATTAACTTCCATAAATCAGATGTTCTATTTAATAAAGAAACTCCTCCAGACATTAAAGATTTGATTACAACAACTACGTTCAGGAAACAAATGACTTAGGATATTACTTGGGAATTCCTGATGTCTTCCTTTTTGGTCTAAATATAAGCCCTTAGGAGACATCATTTTAGAGTTAAAATGGTCTTTTTATATTGACTTTAATGCTTAAATGGCAATATTACACTTTCTCCCCTTGGAATTAGACTATTTGCATTTATAGAGCTTTTGTGCGTTAATTTACTTATTTTTAGTGCAAAGTTAGTAGGTTTATGAATTTCATGCAAAACCAATCCAAGAAGGAGAAGTGAGAATTAAAGTCTTAGAATATTGATGTCTCCCTAATTGTTCTTATTTTTTACCCTTAGGAGACATCATTTTTGGTGTTTATTTAATTAATTTGATAGACTTTTGGACTAAATATGCAATAATCCGGAATTTCCTTTTTATTTCTAGCATTTTTAAATTATTAAGCTTTTGCGCGTAATATTGGTATTTTTAGTGAAAAGTTTACAGGTTTTAGATGTTAGCTAGAAGAGGAATCCGAGGAGAAAGTCAAAGATCGTGAAATAGAGTCAAGACTTGAAGATAAATCCCGAAGATATTATTTTTAGAGCTGAAAATCTGTTTTCCAGGCCATAGATTTCTGATTTCTAGGTGCTTAAGCGATGATTTAGCCGCTTACCTTTGAATAGAAAACGATCCTTATCGAGTTACGGAAATTTATCAACTGATTTCAAGTCAATCGGAGTCATAACGAAGCGGGAAAAGCCGTTTTAGTGAAGGTGTATCAGCAGTTACGGGATTTTGGGCTTAGAATTTGGGCTTGGACAATTAATTAGTGTTTTATTATTAGGTCCAAGCCCTAATCCGTTTTTACACTTATAAAAGGAGCCTTTGACTTCTATTTTTCATAGAATTCACATTCCACAAGATTAAACACCAGAGAGAAGCAACCGAAGGAAGAAAGAAGAAGCTGCAAGAACTGGAGAGGGTCTATATCTCCGTTCTCAGTCATTCCAACTCCGGAAATTAGGTTTCTTTTATCTTTTGTTTGTAATCAGTTATGAATTCCATTTATTTTAATTTAGTTTTTCTTTTTAATATGAGCTAAACATTTAATAGTGCTTGAGAACACTTAATGGGTGAATCCCAATCTTATTGAATTTCGAATGTTGAATTTGGGTTTCTGTTAAATTAAATTAGATTGGGGCTTTTACTTTTTTCTATAAATTAAGATTATTTACTGTTTTTAGCGTCATGAACTAGGAACAGGTGTTAGTATTTAGGCTATTCCAATTAGTGGCAATTGGATCATCCTGACGGAGGGTTTAAATACAGAACCATTTATTCAATCTAGGATAGAAGCTATTGATTCTGACGAACTTAGCTAATTCTAGGGCCAATGAGGTAATAAAACTTAAACATCCAAAAGTGGATCATATTTACCCTGACGGGACTAGTGACACTCTAAGATCGCCTTATAGTCCACCCTGACGGGGGTATAAGGAATTTGGAATCCCGACCATTGTAATTGACCAATTTAGCCCTTAAACAACATAAGTTAGGAAATAGGATTGGGAGGATCCCTAGCGTTCTCAAGTGCTACTTCTCATATTACGTTTTACATCATTTTACTTGCGTCTTAGCTTTTACTTGCATTATAATTTGTCTTTCATTCAGTAGCTTCAATATCAAAAACCCAACAAACATATTTTATTTACTTGTTTTCATAAGTGCAATCAATCATTATTTGTTAAACATTGTAGTCAACCATCCCGTCCTTGGAACAAATATGTTATTATCAATTATACTACTTGGGACAACCGTACACTTGCGGTTGTGGTTCGATCACATTTGCATTTATTTTTAGAACACACAAAGGACCACCAAATATTTCTAGTGTGCTTAGTCGAGTTTCCTAAATTTAAATTGCACTTTCTTATTTCTAGTCTTGATTTATTGATTTATTATTTTATAAAGTATATGCGGTTTAATTATTTATTTAATGTGAAGCTTTAGAGATAATATGGAAATAAATTAGATGCTAAATCAATTCTAAGGAGATAAGGAAAGAAAATCTTGAAGAAATCTGGAGATAGAAGGAAGTAGAGATCAATTAGGAAAAGGAAAAGCTGTCTTATGAATCTGAAATTCCAGCCACGTTTTAAAGATAATTCCATAACTTATGATTGGCTAGGAATTTGGGCGAGTGGTCTGCACCAATGGAAAGCTCTTTCCGAGACAAGCGGTTTCATATATTGGAACTCCTCAAACGGATAAGTATTGAAAAAGATATGACCAAATCAAATCAGCTTACCTTTCCTAGATTTTAGGGTTTACGAATTAAAGAGTCCTTGACTTGTCTCCCACTCCAAGTAATTCGACCTAGCACCTATAAATACCAGCTCTAAACCTTAGAAAATCATCCCTTGGCTGCATAAGCTTAATATACACAAATAATTCATCAGAGAAGCAATCAAGAGGATCTAGAGGAGGAAGAAGCAAGAGCTAGCGCTTAATTTCATCAATTCAACACTTCTCCATCTCTATTCTTTGGTAAATTAGTATTAGATCTATTTTGTCTATGAGGTATTTCTAAGCTATTTATCTAAGAAGTTTATTTATGCATAATTTCTCTTTAGGATTGTAATTATATGAACCTTTGATTATTGTTTTTCTGTTTTAATTTGAATCTGGGATTTTAGTATTTAATTGAATTGGTTTTTAATTTCCATTGACTATATTCTTGTGCTTATTCACTATCATTGACGTCGCGAATCAAGGGTGGGTTTTAGTAATTAGGCTATTCACTTTGGTGGGGAAGTGATCGCCTTGACGGGGGGTTTAATTACAGAACTAGAATATAGACGCGTGGTATACGTTATTTGACCGACAGGCTTGACTAACCACGTAGCCAAAGAGGTAAAATAGTATTCATCTGAAAGTAGCTTATAATCGCCCTGACGGGGTTTGTAATACCGTAGGATAGCTTCTAGGTCCACCCTGACGGGGGCTAGGAGATTATAGATTCCCGACTATTGTGAAATTTCCCATTCACCCTTATTCTTAGAAATCATAGATTCAATAGGATAGATTCATACTTGCATATCCTTATCTTTCTTGCATAATTATTTATTGTTTATTTATTTATTATTTCTTTTATTTAGTTAATTAGAAAACAAACTCCTTTTCTCTTTATCTTTTTATTTAAATCAATTAAAACTATTGATTCTGATCTTGAACACGAGTTTAGAATAACTTCTTAAATCCCTGTGGAGACGATAATCCCGTATTTACTTATCTATTACTTGGTACGACCCGTACACTTGCGGTCTGTGGATCCTTTATTCCTTTGCTTTTATTTCATTATTTTATAACACACATGGACCCACCAAGTTTTTGGCGCCGCTGCCGGGGATTTATTATAGTTATTCTATTGTGATTTGATCGATTTTAAAACCCCAGCAGCACCACCAAGTTTTTGGCGCCGCTGCCGGGGATTTATTATAGTTATTCTATTGTGATTTGATCGATTTTAAAACCCCAGCAGCAGCACCATGTTTTTGGCGCCGCTGCCGGGGATTTATAGCGGTTATTTTATTTTGTGTTTAAGTTAGGTTGGTAGTTTTAGTTGTTTTCAGTTTTACGTTTGTTTTGTTCTAGTCTCTTTTCAGGTTTTTCTTTAGGTATGGAGATTTCCCCCTATCAAGAGAAAAATCCACCACTTTTGATGCCTCGTTCTCAAGGTCAAATTCCACCACAATGGTGGTTAGAAGAACTGCAAGACTCTTTTGATAGAATATCTACTTTCACGAATTCGACACGAGGGAGCTTGACAGATCATTATAATAGGCTCAGAAAGTTGGAGGACTGGTGGTCCTTTGTGTGTTCTAAAAAAAAAAACGCAAATGCTAATCGAACCACAACCGCAAGTGTACGGTTGTCCCAAGTAGTATGTATGATAATACAGATTCATTCCAAGGACGGATGGTTGATCACAATGTTTAGCAAGTAGTGATTGATGCACTTATGAAAATAAAAGATTATAAAATATTTGTTTGGTTTTGTTGATTTAATGCTAATGAATGAAAGACAAATATTAAAATGCAAGTAGAAGCTAAGACGCAAGTAAAATAAGTGAAAACGCAATATGAGATGTAGTACTTGAGAACGCAAGGATCCTCCTACTTTTACTTTCTAACTTATGTTATTTAAGGGTTAAATCAGTCAATTACAATGGTCGGGAATCTAAATTCCTTATACCCCCGTCAGGGTGGACTATAAGGCAATCCTAAAGTGTCACTAGTCCCGTCAGGGTAAATATGATCCACCATTGGATGATTAAGATTTATTACCACTTTGGCCCTAGGATTAACTAAGTTCGTCAGAATCAATAGTTTTATCCCAGATTGAACAATTAATTCTGTACCTAAACCCCCCGTCAAGATGATCCACACGCCACATATGTGGAATAGCTTAGATACTAATACCTAATTTTAGTTCGCGACTCTAAAATCAGTAAATAATCATAAATTGTCGAAAAGAGTAAAAGACCTGATTTAATTTAATTTAACAGAAACCCAAATTCAACATTCGTTATAAAATAAAACTAGGATTCACCCATTGTTTGTTCTCAAGCACTAATGAAAGCTTAGCTCATATTAAAATTAAAAACTAAATAAAAAGAAAGGGAATTCATATTGTTTACAAAATTAAAATACGAAAAGAACCTAATTTCCGGAATTGGAATGACTATGAACGGAGCTATAGACCCACTCCAGCTCTTGTAGCTTCTTCTTTCTTCCTTCTGTTGCTTCTCTCTGGTGTTTAATCTTGTGGAATGTGAATTGTGTGAAAAAAATAGAAGTCCAGACCTCCTTTTATAAGTAAAAATTCGGACTAGGGCTTGGACCAGAAAATAAAAGCCTAATTAAATGTCCAAGCCCACTTTCTAAGCCCAAAATCCCGTAACTGATGATAGGCCTTCACTAAAACAGCTTTTCCCGATGCGTTACAACTCCGATTGACCTCATTCCAGTTGCTAAAGTTCCGTAACTCGATAAGGAATGATTTCTCTTCAAAGGTCAACAGCTAAATCATCGCTTAAGCACCTCGAAATCAGCAATCTATGGCCTGGAAAATGGATTTTCAGCTCTAAAAATAATATCTTCGGGATTTATCTTCAAGTCTTGACTCTAATTCACGATCTTTGACTTTCTCCTCGGATTCCTCTCCTAGCTAACATCTAAAACCTGTAAACTTTACACTAAAAATACCAATATTACGCGCAAAAGTTTAATAAATTAAAAATGCTAGAAATAAAAAGGTAATTCCGGATTATTGCAAGTTTAGTCCAAAAGTCTATCATATTAATCAAATAAACACCAAAAATGATGTCTCCCAAGGGTCTAAAATAAGAACAATTAGGGAGACATCAAGGACTCCCTCAGTTGTTTCATGAAGGCCACAGAGGATAATATAATAAAGAGTAATGCGAAAATCGATGCTATCATATCATTAGTGCAAGTCATGCAACAAAGCCATCAATTAATGGAGCAACGATTGACGCAACTCACAGAAACAGTTGAGCAATTACAACAAGTACCATCTATGCCAATAGGCCAAAGTACAAATTTTGATGATGAAGCCATTCAAATTGATAGCGATGTTTGGTTCGATGTAGCTACAGAGTTTAGCCTTCAAGAAAAGGAGGAAGTGGAATCGCCACAAGTTGCACCTAGTGAACTAGAGATTCCAACAATAGAAGAGTCAACCACGCTAAGCATAGATGAGTCGATTGTTGGTAACGGAGTCGAAATTGAATTTACACCTTGTGAAGGGACGATTACATCCATGGAAAACCCAGCCAAGGCGTGTTTAGAGGAAGTAAATATTGAGGTCTTGGTTAGAAAAAAGATAGAAGAAGAAGATACTAGGATGGATTCACCACCTAGTACTCCATTGATGTCACCTCCCAATCCCAAGGTAGCAATCATCCTCTCCTGATTCTCTTCCAACACCTGAATCTTCGCTTCCAACTCAGGTACAGTTTTCGCTTTCTTTGATTGAGGAGTTCTGGGACTTCTTGTAGCTCGTGTTGCCTCTTCATGGATGTTCTTGATTGTGCTCAAATCTATACTCACACCAACTGAAACAATGTCAATATCTGCGTTCTTACGCGGAATCTTTGCGTCTAGACACAACTGAGTAATAGTACAAGGAAACTTCAGATTTTGTTGTTTCATTGGTGATTTCGCGAACTCCATGATCGTATCATAAATGATCTTAGCAACATCAAATGGTTTCTCCTCCAAAATACACTTAATAACAAATATGTGTTCTTTCTTCAACTCGGAAGTGTGTTTAATACCAAAGAAAGTGGGTATTATGAAACGAGACCAAACCTTAGCACGAGGTGTCAAACTACTGCTGTAAAACTGTCCAGGATACCTTTCACCTTCAGGAATTGGGCTAGTCCCATTAACAAGCACGGTCCCCCAAAGGGATTCAAAATCAAAAGAAGGGTCATTAAGAGTTTCTTGGAAGGGGCATGTTCCAGAAAAGTTGGGTAGTATCAATGATTTCCGAATACGTTCAATAGAGAAAGGAACTACCTTTTTGCGGATATCAATGGCATCATGTGAGGTAGCTAAACCTTCGTAAAATTCTCGCACAAAAGTAGGAATAAACTCAAGCTTCCTTTCTTGTAACTCTTTCCAACCAAACTTAGCACATGTCACAGCATATTCCTTGTAATCACTACTCATAATACCCTTAGGAAAATTCGTCTCCTCACCAAATTTCAAAAATTCAATTCTTTCACGAACCTGAGTATTCCAACAAGTGTAAACCCTCTTAGGCTTGTGGGCCCACATCTTCATACGCGGAGGTTTTTGAACGGGTGCTTCCGGAATCTCTTGTTCAGTTTCCTTCTCAATGTTCTTCGCAATTTCCTCTTCTGGTTCCTTCTCACTTTCAATCTCATCAATCAATCTTCTCTTTAGACCTGTGATTTCTTTTCTGTTAGAATCAAGCTTAACTTCGTCAATTTTTCGTTTAGGACGCGAATCAGGAATCTCAATAGCTTGTTCTTGAGAACCACCAATGGTGGTCTTTCTTCTAGGAGCAGTTCTTCGGAAATCACCGGTTCTGTTAGTCATCTCTTTTCACCCCAAACTCAAAACTTCAAATAATGAAAAACTTAGGGAAAAGTTTAGAATTTTTGATGTTTTGAGGTTTAAGAATTTAAGAACTAGGTGAAATATGAGATGGGTCTTGGTTAATTTGTATCGGAGAAGAAAGAATTGGGTTTAATTTAAGGAATTGGGTGAAGAAGAATCTTGGTAAAAACTAAGGATTTGATGTTATTTTGGAGAGGAGGTGAGTTGATCTTATGTTTTTTTTGTGGTGAAAGAGGGTAGGATTTGATGATATATAGTGTTTTGGTAGATGAATTTCGGAGGTGGGGAGGCTATTGGTGCGTTTTAGGTAAAGACTTGGAAAAGAGGCTAAGAAC
Organism: Nemophila menziesii; assembly: GCA_029959085.1. Taxonomy (NCBI): domain Eukaryota; kingdom Viridiplantae; phylum Streptophyta; class Magnoliopsida; order Boraginales; family Hydrophyllaceae; genus Nemophila; species Nemophila menziesii. The sequence goes on from JARWIR010000014.1 coordinate 4,958,050, forward strand.
TAGGTTAAAACACCTCAAAACCGCCTCTCACAGCTTTCAAACCGGGTTCCCGGTTTTGGCAAACCGGGTTCCCGGTTCCGCGTCGCTGTGACGGCGCGGAAAAATAATTGTGGACTTTTTTTTTTTTTTTTTTTTCAAAACGCACCAAAACGCTGGACCCCAAGACGCGGGGTCAGGGATTTTACTCGCCGAAACCGGGTACCCGGTTCTGTGGAATGCGGGTTCCCAGATTTTCTCGATGGCGCGAGTCAAAACGCGCCAAAACGCAGCACCTCAAAACGCTGGACCAGAGAAATTTGAAGACAACAGCTCCGAAACCGGGTACCCGGTTCTACCAAATGCGGGTACCCGGATTTGTGTCGATGGCGCGAACTAAAACGCACGAAAACGCAAGCCACCAAGACGCTGGGTCAGGGATTTTCAGAAATCACAGCACCAAAACGCCAAGTGTTGCGTTAAAAGTGGTTGGTACCAGCTCCAAAACCGGGTTCCCGGTTTTGCGAAACCGGGTTCCCGGTTTCTCCTGGACATCCAACCTCTTTTTCTTCTGTTTTCGCCAAATCGACCCCAAACTCAAGTCCTTTTTACCCCTGAAATCATCAAAAACAACTACCCTTCCTCATTTCTTAATAAAAACAATAAAATTACGAAAATCAAACTAATCTAAATTGCAAAAATGTAAAGACTCAGCTAATATACAAGTAATTGGCTTTTGTTTAACGTCGTTAAGCTCGACGGTTTACCTCACGCTTCTAAGGAGTCTCAAGGAGATACATGACCTCCCCGGGATGTGGATCTTTCGAGCGATTGGTATCTTCACCTCCATGGTATATCTTCAATCTGTGACCGTTAACCATAAAGGTACGGTTCTCTAGCGGATGTTCTATTTCTATCGCCCCATGAGGTGTAACTTTGGTCACTATGTATGGACCTGACCACTTAGATCTTAACTTACCCGGAAAATTGCTGAACTTTGAATTATACTTTAATACTTTTTGTCCCACTTCAAAGTTCTTTGGACGAATCCGATTGTCATGCCATTTCTTTGTGTTTTCTTTGTAAAGTTTAGCATTTTCATAAGCATGCAATCGGAATTCGTCAAGTTCATTAAGCTTCATCATACGATTCTTTCCGGCTAAGATAGGATCCAAGTTCAACTGCGCAATTGCCCAATAGGCACCCATTTCAAGCTCTAAAGGTAAGTGACAAGCCTTACCATACATCATACGATAGGGAGATGCACCAACTGGAGTCTTAAACGCAGTACGATAGGCCCACAACGCATCATCTAACTTCATTGACCAATCTTTTTATTTGTAGGACCAACGGTTTTCTCTAGGATTGACTTGACTTCACGGTTCGAAACTTCAGCTTGACCATTGGATTGTGGATGATACGCAGTAGATACACGGTGTCTGACTCCATATTTCTCTAGAATAGTCTTCAGATATTTATTAACGAAATGAGATCCTCCATCGCTAATAATCACTCTAGGTGTACCATGTCTAGTGAAAATATGTGATTTCAAGAACTTGATCACCACTCGTGAATCATTAGTAGGTAAAGCCACCGCTTCTACCCACTTAGACACATAATCAACAGCCAATAAGATATAGAGGTTACCATTTGAAGGAACGAAAGTACCCATAAAGTCTATGCCCCACACATCGAATATCTCAACCTCTAACACATTATTACGCGGCATCTCATCCCTCTTAGATATGTTTCCGGTAAACTGGCATCTCGTACATTTCTTAACATATTCATGACAATCTTTTATAAGAGAAGGCCAGTAAAAACCTGATTGAAATACCTTTGCAGCAGTTCTGTCTCCTTTGAAATGTCCTCCATATAATGAATCATGGCATCCAGCTATAATGGCTTGAGTCTCTTCCCTTGCTACACATCTTCGTATCATTTGGTCAGCACAAACTTTATAGAGGAACGGATCCTCCCAAAAGAACTGTCTAGCACGATGAGCTAACCTCTTTCTTTCTTGATAAGTAGAACCTTCTGGAAAAACACCACTCACCACTAAATTCGCAATATCTGCATACCACGGAGCCTCATAATCTCGAACAACGAATAAACTCTCATCAGGAAACTCCTCTCTAACTGCTTCAGTACCACTATTCATCTCTGAACCCTCTAAGCGCGATAGATGATCTGCAACCTGATTCTCACAACCCTTTCTATCTTTGATCTCTAAATCGAACTCTTGAAGCAATAACACCCATCTGATTAACCTTGGTTTCGCATCTTTCTTCTCCATAAGAAATCTGATCGCGGAATGATCTGTATAAACAATAACTTTCGCTCCAAGAAGATAAGAGCGAAATTTATCAAACGAATAGACAACTGCTAGCAACTCTTTTTCTGTAACTGTGTAATTAATCTGAGCACCACTAAAAGTTTTACTAGCATAGTAAATCGAATGAAAAACCTTCTCTTTCCTCTGTCCTAATACAGCTCCCATACACAAATCACTCGCATCACACATAACCTCAAACGGTAAATTCCAATCTGGAGGTAACACTATAGGAGCAGAAATCAGCTTTTCTTTGATTGCTTTAAAGGCTGCTAAACAAGCTTCATCAAAAAGGAATTTGCAATCCTTTTCGAGTAAGTTGCATAGCGGTTTAGCAATCTTAGAAAAATCTTTAATAAATCGCCTATAGAAACCAGCATGGCCAAGAAAACTCCTTACCCCTTTAACAGAAACAGGAGGGGGAAGAGTTTTAATTACCTCTATCTTTGCTCTATCAACCTCTAATCCAACACTCGAAACTTTGTGACCCAGAACAATACCTTCGCGAACCATGAAATGACACTTCTCCCAGTTGAGCACCAAATCTGTTTCCTTGCATCTCACTAACACTTTCTCCAAGTTATCCAAACATATATCAAAATCATCACCAAACACGGAGAAATCATCCATGAACACTTCAAGGAAATTATCTATCATGTCCCAGAAGATGGCCATCATACACCTTTGAAAAGTAGCGGGAGCGTTACACAACCCAAATGGCATTCTGCGATATGCAAAAGTACCAAATGGGCATGTAAAGGTAGTCTTATGTTGATCTTCTGGAGCTACGTAAATCTGATTGTACCCAGAGTAACCATCCAAGAAGCAATAGTACTCTCTTCCGGCTAATTTATCTAACATTTGATCGATGAAGGGCAAAGGGAAATGATCTTTTCTGGTGGCCTTATTCAGCTTTCTGTAATCCATGCAAACTCTCCATCCAACTACCGTTCTTGAAGGAATCGCTTCATTTTTATCATTAAGAACTGTTGTAATTCCTCCTTTCTTCGGTACACACTGAACTGGGCTCACCCATTCACTACTCGAAATGGGATAAATAATCCCCGCATCTTAAAGCTTAATCACCTCCTTCTTCACCACATCCTTCATGGCTGGCATTAATTTTCTCTGACCTTCAACTGAGCGTGCATTAACATCTTCTAGTATGATTTTGTGTTGACAATAGGATGGACTAATGCCTTTGATGTCAGCAATTGTCCAACCTATTGCTTCTTTGTTCGCTCTTAACACACACAACAGTTTATCTTCTTGAGGACCTGTTAAATTAGCTGAAACAATAACAGGTAGAGTTTCATTAGTACCCAAATAAGCATACCTTAAGTGGGCTGGCAATGGTTTTTCTTCCAATTCCGGAGGAGATTCAATTGAAGGTTTCTTTTTAGGAATAATCTCCCCCGGTTCTCTCACAGGTGCATAGGCAAGACGCCTATACCTCGGATTTTCAGAATTGAGAGCTGCCACTGTTTCTGTAAGCTCCTCCATCATCTCAGGTGAATCTAATGTCAAAGAAGCCTGCAAGATATCATCAAAATTTAAATAATTAAATACCTCTTGCGATGCTTGCTCTACTACATCCATTCTGAAACAATCTTCCTGAGAATCTGGGAATTTCATGGCTCGAAATACATTGAATTTCACTTCCTCATCTTGTATCCTCATCGTTAATTCGCCATTCTCTACATCGATCAATGTCCTCCCTGTAGCTAGGAAGGGTCTACCCAAAATAATGGGGACATTTCTATCTGCATTGTATTCAAGAATTACGAAATCAACAGGAAATATAAGTGTACCTGCCTTAACAAGGACATCCTCAATACGGCCTTCAGGATGAGCAAGAGACCTGTCCGCCATTTGCAAGACCATAGAGGTAGGTCTTGCGTTTCCAATTTTAAGCTTATCAAAGACTGACTTGGGCATCAAGTTGATGCTTGCCCCTAAATCGCATAGCGCCTTTCCTTTCCATTCTTCTCCAATCGATATGGGAATCGTGAAACTCCCCGGATCAACTAACTTCGGAGGTAATTTGCTCTGGCAAATCGCACTACACTCTTCAAGAAGGCCAATCATCTCATTATCACAGTAGGGTCTTTTATTAGTGAGGGCCCTCTTCAAAAACTTCGTATACTTAGGAATATCTTGAATTGCCTCAAGTAACGGAATATTAATACTCAAACCCCTCACTCTATTGAAGAATTTCTGAAAATCACCCATATCACCCTTTTTCTGAACTCGCGATGGAAACGGTGGTGGAGGGCGATTGCTTACAATTTCATCTCTCTTTTTTGGAATTTCTCTTGGTCTTTCTATCTCTTCAACCTCACTATCTTTCTCATTCTCTTTCTCTTTCTCACCCACTTCCTTTTCTTTTCTTGGAACTTCTTTCTCTTTCATAACGGGAAAAGGAGGTGGAGGAAGGTTCTTACCACTTCTTAATGTGACAGCCTTGCAATCTTCACGTTGTGTTGGATTTTCCGTATCGCTAGGAAGTTGCCCTTGTGGACGCTGATTCAGCTGTTTATTAATTTGACTTAGCTGATTCTGGAAAATCTTCATATTTGCTTCAACTGCGTTCTGACGTTCCAAAGCTTGTGTTTGAAGAGCAATCAAATTTTCAACGGTTTTCTGAAGGGTAATTACTCCTTCTTGTGGATGGGCAGGTAGAGCTTTCTGGTGTAAATTCTCATCATAGGTATTCTGAGGAACTTGTCTTTGCACATAATTGTTTTGATTCTGTCCTCCTTGATGATTGTTATGTGGTCTTGGATTATAGTTGTTGCCTTGAGGACGCGGCTGATACGCGTAAGTAGGATTGGCTGCCCCATTAGGATTTGAGTATTGAAACCCAGGATGGTTTCTGTTAGGCTGATATCCATTACCACTTGAATTGAAATTACCTCTATTGGACATAAAATTCACTGATTCTTGGTTATTCGGACAACTTTCCTCATCATGATCATCTACCTTACAAATTGAACACATATAAACCTCTTGTGAAGCATGCACAGCTACCTTCTTACCCGAAAATCCTTCTTTCACAGCTAGAGTAAGTTGCTTCAATTGTTGCTCTATGGTATTCTGGATCTTATTTTCAAACGTAGCAAATTTCTCTTCCATGTCAACATTATTTACTCCCTTGACTGGTGTTCTTACTGAGCTCCACCCAACTTCATTCTTGACTGTTCTCTCTAAAATAATTTTGGCATGAGCGGGTTGAACTTGAAGAAAACCTGCTCCACATAGCGTATCCAACTTCTCTCTTGAAATTCCATCAAGGCCTCTATAAAAGATCTTTAACTGTTGTTGTTCTGAAAAGCCATGATTGGGAACTTTACGCAAACACATCTGAAATCTTGTCCAACTCTTACCCACAGTTTCCTCATACTCTTGACGGAATTGTGTCAATTCTAGTTCAGCATCTAACCTCATGTTACTTGGGTAATACCTGTCAAAGAAAGCAATTTCTAATTGGTCCCAATTGGTAATCCTCGTAGGATCTTGCGTATCGTGCCATTCACTTGCTCCATCAATGACAAAGAATTTGAAAGCAGCAAAATACATCTGTTCTCTTGAAACCCCTTGTGTGATATAAGAATCACATATCTGTTTGAATTTCTGTACCGCTCTAAGAGGATCTTCCGATGGTCTTCCGCGAAAGTTTCCAAAGTTTTGGAACTGAGCTAGCATACCCGAATCTGGACGGAATCTCGGAACATCAATATCTGGAGCACCTACTCCTATAGCTGGAGCGCGGAATGGAACTTCTGGAGGGCCATTAGTGAACCACGGATCATGATTCATCACTATCTGGACTGGAGGATTAGGATTTAGTGGTTGAACTTGAGGAATAACGCCTGGAGCTAAAGGTTGGCCATTTGCATCTAACTGGCCTTGTCCATTCTGTTGACCTTGAATAATGATATTCTCCATTCTGTTACTTAATTCTTCTACTTCTAGAGCTTCTCGTTCTCTTCTTCTTCTGTTCGCAAGTCTGATCAACGATTCTGGATTACTAAGGATCGGAGGTGTTGGCTCTAGATCCTTGAATAGCCTTCTTCGCATACACCAAACCTAAAAACCTGAAAAAGCTAACAAACAAAAAGCGTAAAACTGATAAAATAAAATAAATGCACTTATCACTAAAGGATAAACACCGTGGTCACACGCTACCGTCCCCGGCAGCGGCGCCAAAAACTTGGTGGTCCTTTGTGTGTTCTAAAAATAAATGCAAATGCTAATCGAACCACAACCGCAAGTGTACGGTTGTCCCAAGTAGTATGTATGATAATACAGATTCGTTCCAAGGACGGATGGTTGATCACAATGTTTAGCAAGTAGTGATTGATGCACTTATGAAAATAAAAGATTATAAAATATTTGTTTGGTTTTGTTGATTTAATGCTAATGAATGAAAGACAAATATTAAAATGCATGTAGAAGCTAAGACGCAAGTAAAATAAGTGAAAACGCAATATGAGATGTAGTACTTGAGAACGCAAGGATCCTCCTAATTTTACTTTCTAACTTATGTTATTTAAGGGTTAAATCAGTCAATTACAATGGTCGGGAATCTAAATTCCTTATACCCCCGTCAGGGTGGACTATAAGGCAATCCTAAAGTGTCACTAGTCCCGTCAGGGTAAATATGATCCACCGTTGGATGATTAAGATTTATTACCACTTTGGCCCTAGGATTAACTAAGTTCGTCAGAATCAATAGTTTTTATCCCAGATTGAACAATTAATTCTGTACCTAAACCCCCCGTCAAGATGATCCACACGCCACATATGTGGAATAGCTTAGATACTAATACCTAATTTTAGTTCGCGACTCTAAAATCAGTAAATAATCATAAATTGTCGAAAAGAGTAAAAGACCTGATTTAATTTAATTTAACAGAAACCCAAATTCAACATTCGTTATAAAATAAAACTAGGATTCACCCATTGTTTGTTCTCAAGCACTAATGAAAGCTTAGCTCATATTAAAATTAAAAACTAAATAAAAAGAAAGGGAATTCATATTGTTTACAAAATTAAAATACGAAAAGAACCTAATTTCCGGAATTGGAATGACTACGAACGGAGCTATAGACCCACTTTAGCTCTTGTAGCTTCTTCTTTCTTCCTTCTGTTGCTTCTCTCTGGTGTTTAATCTTGTGGAATGTGAATTGTGTGAAAAAAATAGAAGTCCAGACCTCCTTTTATAAGTAAAAATTCGGACTAGGGCTTGGACCAGAAAATAAAAGCCTAATTAAATGTCCAAGCCCACTTTCTAAGCCCAAAATCCCGTAACTGATGATAGGCCTTCACTAAAACAGCTTTTCCCGATGCGTTACAACTCCGATTGACCTCATTCCAGTTGCTAAAGTTCCGTAACTCGATAAGGAATGATTTCTCTTCAAAGGTCAACAGCTAAATCATCGCTTAAGCACCTCGAAATCAGCAATCTATGGCCTGGAAAATGGATTTTCAGCTCTAAAAATAATATCTTCGGGATTTATCTTCAAGTCTTGACTCTAATTCACGATCTTTGACTTTCTCCTCGGATTCCTCTCCTAGCTAACATCTAAAACCTGTAAACTTTACACTAAAAATACCAATATTACGCGCAAAAGTTTAATAAATTAAAAATGCTAGAAATAAAAAGGTAATTCCGGGTTATTGCAAGTTTAGTCCAAAAGTCTATCATATTAATCAAATAAACACCAAAAATGATGTCTCCCAAGGGTCTAAAATAAGAACAATTAGGGAGACATCAAGGACTCCCTCAGTTGTTTCATGAAGGCCACAGAGGATAATATAATAAAGAGTAATGCGAAAATCGATGCTATCATATCATTAGTGCAAGTCATGCAACAAAGCCATCAATTAATGGAGCAACGATTGACGCAACTCACAGAAACAGTTGAGCAATTACAACAAGTACCATCTATGCCAATAGGCCAAAGTACAAATTTTGATGATGAAGCCATTCAAATTGATAGCGATGTTTGGTTCGATGTAGCTACAGAGTTTAGCCTTCAAGAAAAGGAGGAAGTGGAATCGCCACAAGTTGCACCTAGTGAACTAGAGATTCCAACAATAGAAGAGTCAACCACGCTAAGCATAGATGAGTCGATTGTTGGTAACGGAGTCGAAATTGAATTTACACCTTGTGAAGGGACGATTACATCCATGGAAAACCCAGCCAAGGCGTGTTTAGAGGAAGTAAATATTGAGGTCTTGGTTAGAAAAAAGATAGAAGAAGAAGATACTAGGATGGATTCACCACCTAGTACTCCATTGATGTCACCTCCCAATCCAATAACGACGAATCATTCAAACGATGACATCGATAAAGCATTTGTAGAGGTGTGTAAAGACAAAGCTTACACCCAAATGCTTGAAAGTAATACAAAAGAACTCACACCGCAACAAGTAGTCACAGAAGATATTCCGGAAACAAATGAGAATGCGAGTGTAGAGATCGAGGTTGAAAGCGTGGCCCTCATAACAAAAGAAAGTTCTAAAACATCCCTTGTTTAAAACAAAATTCTAGAGGAGGAGCCACTTGAGTTCCCTATTATTCCAGAAGTATCTAACAAGGTTAACGAGAAGGACCACCACCATGAACCTGTGAAGAAGAAAGCTAAAGATGAGTTTGGGGTCGGAACCACGGTTGCTTGGAAGGCCTCCAAACAAGAGAATAGACCACGAGGTTTCAAAAAATGAGTGGATGGGACCATTTGTTGTTACTCGAGTAGTAACACCAATATTAATAGAGATACAACCTCCAAGAGGTCAAAAGCTGCGAATTGTAGACATACATAACCTCACTCACTGCTGGGGAGGTTACATACTCAAGGGATAATGGAGGTAACCCGTCAAACTTTAAATGACGTTAAATAAAAGTGCTCTTGGGAGACACCCCAAACTTTGATTGCTTTCTTAGTTTAGTCTTTAGTGTATATTATTTAGTTTACGTATTTTTTTAGTTGATAGTGCATTATTGAGGAAGGTATTAGTGTTTTTGATGCTCAGGTATTGGAGAAATTGAGTTAGGGAAGCGAGAAAAATTTCTCGGAACGGAGAAATTTCGGCAAGTCATATCTTTGCGCTCGGATGTCGAAATCAGGTGATCTTTGAGCCTAAAAAGCATAACTTTTCGAGATCTAGCTGTTGGGGAGGTTTGTGCCGAGTGCGGTACACCGGACCTCAGCCGCGGTGCACCGCAGAGGAGAAACCCGTGCCACGGGGTAGAGCCACGTGTTTTATCCAGAGACGAAAAAAATTGGAGCTGTTGGCTGCGGTACACCGGACCCTAGTCCGTGCCCTGCACCGCAAGCCAAAAACACGTGCCACGGGTATATTGACGAAGGATGCTACAGAGCCGCGGGGTACCCCTGCGGACTACCCCTTAGTCCGCACCATGGTCCGCATGAAACCGCTAGAGAGAGAAAAAGTTGCGTTTTGAGCTTATAAAGGGAGGAAATTAGGTATTATTCCGAAATTACAAATACTTAAGCCTCTTTTTCTTCTCCAAACCTCTCCCAACTCCATTGAAGCTCATTCAAACCTTCACCAACCATCAAAACACAACCAAATCACCATGAATTCAAATCTAAATCCTTCCCTACATCACTACAAAGAAGTTTTAATCACCCAAATCATATCAAACACCTAGAACCCAAGAATCAAGATCTCTAAAGTGTTATTGATTGGGATGGAGCACAAGAGGATGTAAGGGAAAGCGAAATTGGTGATACATGAAGTTTACATACCAGGAAATCACTGCACCCTATCTTGGGTATTAAGCACGCGAGGCAATTGCCTCGAAGAGTATGTTTTCTTTCTTCCTTATCATTTTCTCTATATGCACTATTTGCTATTTTTACTTTATTGAGTCTTTTCGAGTCGTGGGACACGACTCATTTTTGAGTTGGGGGTGGGGATTCGTTGTCCCTCATCTCCATTTTTGTGTGATTTACTGTTTTTTTAGAGAAATTTGAAAAATTTGAAATTTTGAAGAGATGGATTAGATGTGGAATGTGTTTAATAGCTTGAAAGCATAAGCTTAGTAAGTTAATGATAGAAAGTAGTATGTTTATGAGCTACTTTATTTTGTATGCTTTGAGTATTTGCAGGAAAACACATTGATAGTAAAGAAAAGATTAGTTAGCAATGCGATAGAAAGTATGTTCAATATCAGGGAGCCATGAGTGGTGTGTAAGCCGTGAGATCTAAGCTAGTTGATGAACCCATTTAATGAACGTGCTAAAGGTAAGAGAATGACGAAATTGCATGGTTTAGAAAGTGATTAAGGCGGTTCTTTCATAAGCCCCTTGTTGCCTTTTAGCTTGCTGTCCATTTTATTATTGTATATCCTTCTCAGCCCCTTCTAGCCTTTCTAAAGCCCTTTTTATTAGCCACATTATAAGCCATATCCCTTTAGTTTATTAGGACTTTTCCATATGACCCGCACTCGAATCGCGATGCATAGAAAATTGTTTTAGAGCTTGAGTTTGGGGTGGTGGGTCCACCATTATGGGAAGTATTATTGGGTTGGGATTTTTTGAGCTTATTAAGTGTGCTCTGTTCTATATATTGATGATGATTCACAGGTTTATATTTTAACCCTTTGCCGGGGTAATACTAAATGAAAAAGAAGCTAAAAAGCTAAAGTTATGAAAAGGCATAATTTATTAAAAATAGCGTGATATCTCAACATCAAAAAGAGAATCATAGCTATAGAAAAGAAAAAAAATTGATATGGAAAGAATATATATTTGGACCGGCAAAGAGGAATTTTTATGTGAACATCTTATTGCTTTAACTGGGTTATTGGGGATGCTAATTTGTGCATCAAGGAAGTCATTGGGTTGAGAGAGAACGTTTTACGAGAGTTACTCAAGCTCTAGGGCGATTCGTTGATGGCTAGTGAGGAGAGAGCCAAAAGCTCACTCTAAATTATCCAAATATACTTATCATACCGTCCCTAAGCCAACATTACAACCCTAAAGACCTTATGATTCTTTTCTATGTAATCTAGAAGTGATTGAGCCGTTAGAGATTAGTTAAGTGGATCTTTTGATACTAGTGAATTTCGATGAACAATCTATAGCCTCCATGGTAAACTGAGTAAAGATCCTCTCCTTCTTACATTGCGAAGCTAATCTAATCTTGAATTCAAGCCGTGTTGATTGTAGATATGACAAGTGTACAGGTATGTAGTTTGTAAATATTATTACATGAAATTTTCTAAGTAGTTGCTTTGAGTTTATATATTCTGCTATCTTCTTCTCCCCTGTGCTTCATTGATATAGATGATATTTTAGAGACTTCCCTATGTTTTTATTTTTATTGTATCGGGACGATACAAGTTTGAGTTGGGGGTCTTGATGTCTCCCTTTTTGGTCTAAATATAAGCCCTTAGGAGACATCATTTTATAGTTAAAATGGTCTTTTTATATTGACTTTAGTGCTTAAATGGCAATATTACACTTTCTCCCTTGGAATTAGACTATTTGCATTTATAGAGCTTTTGTGCGTTAATTTACTTATTTTTAGTGCAAAGTTAGTAGGTTTATGAATTTCATGCAAAACCAATCCAAGAAGGAGAAGTGAGAATTAAAGTCTTAGAATATTTCTAGTGTGCTTAGTCGAGTTTCCTAAATTTAAATTGCACTTTCTTATTTCTAGTCTTGATTTATTGATTTATTATTTTATAAAGCATATGCGGTTTAATTATTTATTTAATGTGAAGCTTTAGAGATAATATGGAAATAAATTAGATGCTAAATCAATTCTAAGGAGATAAGGAAAGAAAATCTTGAAGAAATCTGGAGATAGAAGGAAGTAGAGATCAATTAGGAAAAGGAAAAGTTGTCTTATGAATCTGAAATTCCAGCCACGTTTTAAAGATAATTCCATAACTTATGATTGGCTAGGAATTTGGGCAAGTGGTCTGCACCAATGGAAAGCTCTTTCCGAGACAAGCGGTTTCATATATTGGAACTCCTCAAACAGATAAGTATTGAAAAAGATATGACCAAATCAAATCAGCTTACCTTTCATAGATTGTAGGGTTACGAATTAAAGAGTCCTTGACTTGTCTCCCACTCCAAGTAATTCGACCTAGCACCTATAAATACCAGCTCTAAACCTTAGAAAATCATCCCTTGGCTGCATAAGCTTAATATACACAAATAATTCATCAGAGAAGCAATCAAGAGGATCTAGAGGAGGAAGAAGCAAGAGCTAGAGCTTAATTTCATCAATTCAACACTTCTCCATCTCTATTCTTTGGTAAATTAGTATTAGATCTATTTTGTCTATGAGGTATTTCTAAGCTATTTATCTAAGAAGTTTATTTATGCATAATTTCTCTTTAGGATTGTAATTATATGAACCTTTGATTATTGTTTTTCTGTTTTAATTTGAATCTGGGATTTTAGTATTTAATTGAATTGGTTTTTAATTTCCATTGACTATATTCTTGTGCTTATTCACTATCATTGACGTCGCGAATCAAGGGTAGGTTTTAGTAATTAGGCTATTCACTTTGGTGGGGAAGTGATCGCCTTGACGGGGGGTTTAATTACAGAACTAGAATATAGACGCGTGATATCCGTTATTTGACCGACAGACTTGACTAACCACGCAGCCAAAGAGGTAAAATAGTATTCATCTGAAAGTAGCTTATAATCGCCCTGACGGGGTTTGTAATACCGTAGGATAGCTTCTAGGTCCACCCTGACGGGGGCTAGGATATTATAGATTCCCGACTATTGTGAAATTTCCCATTCACCCTTATTCTTAGAAATCATAGATTCAATAGGATAGATTCATACTTGCATATCCTTATCTTTCTTGCATAATTATTTATTGTTTATTTATTTATTATTTCTTTTATTTAGTTAATTAGAAAACAAACTCCTTTTCTCTTTATCTTTTTATTTAAATCAATTAAAACTATTGATTCTGATCTTGAACACGAGTTTAGAATAACTTCTTGAATCCCTGTGGAGACGATAATCCCGTATTTACTTATCTATTACTTGGTACGACCCGTACACTTGCGGTCTGTGGATCCTTTATTCCTTTGCTTTTATTTCATTATTTTATAACACACAAGGACCCACCAATTCCCCTGTGCCACAAAAGATCTAAAGTTGAGTCACTTGACTGGATAGCGAAAAAAGTTTCCAAAAATACGGAAGGTTGGAAAGCAAAGCTACTTTTGGAAGGAGGCAAAGAAGTGTTAAACAAAGCAATATTACATGTTGTCCCCAACTACTATATGTCTATTTTTTCTTTCCCAATTTCCTTTTGTAATAAATTAATTTCAGCCATATCTCATTTATGGTGGAATTCAGGCGAAAGAAACAGGATTCATTGGGTAGCATGGGAGAAGATAGCGGTTAGCAAGCTTTTAGGCGAACTAGGTTTTAAAGACTTTAAGAAAATGAATACGGTTCTACTGGCAGCACAGGTGTGGAGATTGATGAACAGCCCTGATAATCTAGCTACAAAGCTTCTGAATGGTATCTACTATAACAAATCTGATATTATGACATGTAAACCTAAACAAAGTAGGACTTGAAGTTGGGCGATTCTATTAGAAGGTAGAGATTTTATAAAAAAACATGGGATCAAAATTATATGGAATGGAAAAGATACAAATATATGGAACGAGAGATGGATAGATACTAATTGGAAAATAGATAAACCAGAAGGGGTCACGATAACAAAAGTTAACGAACTTATGAAACAAGGATCTACAGAGTGGGATTTGGAAATTTTAGATAATATATTCCCGGAACCAATTATTCCTTTAATTAAGAGAATCAAATTTACTAACATCGACATTAAGGACAAATTTGTATGGACACACTCGAAAGATGGTACGTATGATAGTAAAACAGGTTACAAAGTAATAACTGAAGATTAGATAGTCAACAAGCCTACAACAACAGTTACAATATCAACGCATGATTCGCCTATTTGGAAGACAATCTGGAGATCGAACATTCCAAAAAAAATAAAATTATTCATCTGGAGAATAGTAAACAATGCAATTCCCACAAGAAATAATTTATACAAGAGAAACTGCGCGGACTCAACTAATTGTCTTTGGTGCAATCACCCTAAAGAAAATGTTGAACATTTACTCCTACATTGTAACATGTGTAAAGACATATGGGCAGGCTCCCCTCTCCAAATTAAAATTCACGACAAATTTGAAGAAAATTTGAAGATTGGTTCCTAAAGATAATCCAAAGCTTTGTTAAGGGTGGATGGGAGGAAAACGTTGTAAGAGACTTCATCATGATCAATCTTTGGAACATTCGGAAAGGGAAAATGAAAGCGGTGCACGAAGGTACAAAAGTTTGTGGCACGAGAATCAATCTAGCAACAAAAAAATTTATGCAGGAGACTCACGGGATAGATTTGAGTAAAAAAAGGCTACAAAGGCTTCCAAAAACAAGGAGTTGAAGAAGATGAGACCACATCAACAGACCCAGATCAAGAAATCTCCTTGTTTTGCGATGCATCTTTTTCAAATAAATGGGATCCTTCGGGGATTGCAATATTCGGTGTTCACAATAGTACAAACGCTTCTTTTATGTACATCTATGAATTGGATTGCAACTCGGCCTTAGAAGGAGAAGCATATGCGGTACTAAAAGCAACTGAACTATGTGTTGATTTTCCAGGGAAGGAGAAAGTTATTTACTCAGATAACCTTGAGGTTATTCAAGGTATCCAACCTATTCTTCGTAAAATTATCCAAAGAGCTGGAAAGATTGGGCAAGTTTCTTTTCGCCACATTAATCGGAAGCTCAACAGCAAAGAAGATAAGGTTGCAAAGGATGCTAGACACGGGACAACCATTCAACGTCGATCGACTTTAAGTCTTTTCGATCGATCGACTTTAAGCCTTTTCGACGTTTCTGCTAGGTTTAGTAAATTAGGAATTGGATGATAGGTATTTGGTTTTGGTGCTTAGGCACCTTCCACTGTCCAAAATAAAAAATAAAAAATGGTCATAGGCATAGCATTGGGATCAGACAAAGTGGGTCGTGATTTCAGTTCCATATTGCCCTAATATTCAAGGCCATAGACTCAGGCACAGAACAGAAGTGAACTATAAATTTAGATATTAAAAGTGTAACCACAAATACAATAAACAAAGCATTTGTGATTTACATAAGTCTCAATAATCAATATCAACGAGTGAAACAGTTTTACAAGCTCCGAGTTTCAAATTGTAATGAATAATTCATACATATATGCTAAGTTTTTCCCAATACAATCTTGAGTTTCAATATCCATAACTAGTTCTCCCCATTATCCACATGAAATCATCAAAACTCACTTCTCCATCACCTGAAAAAATATTAACATTTCTAAATCTCACAATCGATAAAGTGTGTGTGTGTGTGTGAGAGAGAGAGAGAGAGAGAGAGAGAGAGAGAGAGAGAGAGAGAGAGAGAGAGAGAGAGAGAGAGAGAGAGAGAGAGAGAGAGAGAGAGAGAGAGAGAATGAACTTACCATCACGATCTGCTTCAGCAATCATCTCTTGAACCTCACGAACAGTGAACTGTTCACCCAACTCCATAGCGATCCTCTGAATATCTTCAGCAGATATTTTATCCTGTAATTTTAAAAAAAAAAACAATAAAATGTCAGGAATCAGCCATCTAATAATACCAAATATGCAACAAAAGAATTACATTTTTATCTTGATCAATAATATGAAATGCTTTCATAAGCTCTTCTTTCGAATCCCTTTCTCCAATTTTAGCAGTCATCATATACGTAAATTCATCTTTATCAATGGCCCCACTTCCATCTTTATCTACATCAGCAATCATTCTATTGATTTCCTGTACATAAAAGTCATTAATATAAATATTAGCATACATTAAAAAATAACTGTAAAAAGAATCTGATTTTACCTCTTCAGTCATTTCAAATCCAAGGGCCCTATAATAATCATGAATTAGGACATTCAGAACGATCAATTAACGTATGTAAGAAAATTACAATTTACAAACCTCATTGCGACATTTAACTCCTTGGAATCGATAGTGCCTAGACAAAGAAAATAAAGTTACGTAAATATTGGGGTAAAAGAGATTAAAAATAGATAATTACCAGAGCCATCAGTATCGAAAAGCTCAAATGCTTCATTGATCTCTTGCTTTTTCTGTTGAGTTAATCCATGGTGACGCCCTCTAGGTTTATCCTTCCTTGGCATCCCCTTGTTTGAGCTTGCCTGTAAATAAAAAAAATTGAAAAAGATATTGGAAAGGGCAAAAAGGGTAATTGAACCCACATCAGTACAGTCAAATTACAGGATCATATCGAATGTTACAACTTGTGCAGTCAAATTACGATACGATGAGAGATTTAATAACTTATCCAAAGCAAAGCAACAAAGTTTCAATAACATAGCTAGATAAACATGATACTGTGCTAGAATCATAAGTAGCAAATTCTAAAATATCATTTACTTTAATAAATATGATATATTCTCATTTACTTCATTCATCAATTTGGTTTAATTATCCACTATTATAAAATAGCTATTGATGAATAAACCCTAATTTACAGCTAAAATGGACTCTCTAACATAAGTTTTACAATCAGATTGATGAATTTAACTCTAAATCTACTTTAAGGATCGTGTTCAGATCCAAAAACCATTATGTTTAAAGAGAATTGTTGTCTTGAAATACAGAAAATAGTAGAATTTTTACAGAAAACCATTATGAAATTATGAACTTGTAGAATAACATCTTGATAGAATCAAATAATTGAAGCGAAAATAAAATCGTAATAAGTGAAGATATTACCATTGTTAAGGTGATGCGCTAATGTTGACTTGCGATTGTCGCGTGACTTTTGGGTGGGAAGAAGATGAAATTGAGCTTTTGATTTTTTATTTTTTTTTCTTCTAACGTTTTCTTAACGGGCTTATATCATTTAGAGGAAATTGTCGCAGGTCCCTCTATTAATTATGTTTGGTATATTCTATCACTTATGTATTAAAATTGTAAAATAAAAAAAATCATTATTTTTACACTGTTTTTTTTTTCTAATAACTTTCATTTATAAATAAATGATTACAAAAAGTCAACCAACTCTCAAAGAAATGGCATCATTTGCAATAATTTCGCTAATTGGGCATGGATAGATTCCCCACTATAACCTAAACTAATGCCTGGAGGCGAGTTTTTGGTTATCCAATCAGCAACTACAATCGGTTTTCTCGAAATACATGAGAAAATAGGTGAACCAAATTCGAAAATAAAATAAATACTACAGATAATTTTCTTAATTCTATTAGTAAAAATGAGAAAATTCGAAGAGAGCGCTTCCATGATTGCCTTGCCGTCGTTTTCAATAATGCATTTTGTGTTGTTGAGTTCCTTAGCCCATAAACATGCCTTAAGTACTCCAAGTGCTTCACCTTCAAAGGAATTCTCTGCACCAACTTCCCACGAGCAATATTTAATAACCTTCCCTTTGTTGTCCCTAATAACACAAGCAATTGTAGATTTAGTACATTTAAAAGAGGCATCACAATTAATTTTGTATCATTTATCAGGGGGGTGAGATCCATTTCACACCCTTATTGCATAAATTTGTAGGATTTATAGTTTCATTATTGTTGACATCAAGTCTTTTACTATTGTTTGCATTTCTATCCCTTTTCCTATTTCTAATACCCATCTTTTGCTTTCCTTTCACAAGGTTTGCATTAATATTCTTTCCCCTCACACTAACTGAGTCATCCTCGGGTGAAAATCCCTCAGATGTTTCATGTAGATCCCTCAGAAGATACTCTTTATCCTTGGGTTTTAATATATTTTGTTGTTCCATCCATAAGTAATGGGTTTTAGTAGTGGTGCTGATAGGCCAGGGGTTAACTTTATTAAAAATAAAGGCATTTATGCCTTTCCAGATGCGCCATGTTATAATAGCTATTTGTTCACATATGAAGGGTGTTTTAGACTTATCCTTGAGAAGAATATGAGCCATCCAAATGTCTAATTTAATAGTACACTGGTTTCTATTTCTTGAGGATTAGTTAGAAGATAACCACACAGCTCTTGACCAATGGCACTCAAAGATTAAGTGCTCAACTGTTTCAATATGTTCATTACAAGTACTACAGATTTTTGTATCACTGGCTTTCCTAATGAAAAGGTTTTCATTAGTAGGAAGTAAGTTTTTAACAGCTTTCCTCATGAAATTTTAATTTTTTGTGGAGTTTTAGATTCCAAATACATTTCCAAATCTGAGGGTTTACCGAATTTGAAGAAGATGATTTAGAGGGGGCCTTAAAAGCACAACTTTTTTCCTTTTCTTCTTTAAGATAGTGATAAGTAGTCTTAACACTAAAGTCTCCATTAGTATTAAGAC
The DNA here is from genome assembly GCA_029959085.1 of Nemophila menziesii. Taxonomy (NCBI): domain Eukaryota; kingdom Viridiplantae; phylum Streptophyta; class Magnoliopsida; order Boraginales; family Hydrophyllaceae; genus Nemophila; species Nemophila menziesii. The sequence goes on from JARWIR010000014.1 coordinate 4,976,792, forward strand.
TCCAATACATAGTATCCTGTAGAGGTATAAGGGGTATAAAAGTGAGTAATATATTATTATAAATATTTTCAGAAAAACTGTCTTTAAGACAATTGATATTCCAAGTTCTAGTGCCATTAACCATAAGGTCACTGACTTGCTTTATATTATGATTGTGAGGAGGAGTAATACCCTCACCATTAGTAATCCAATTATCACTATGGGGATTTATAATCTTACCATCACCAAGTTTCGATGTTGGGAAACTATCTCTCTCCCAGACAAAAGGCTTTTCCATCCCCATGAGAAAGAGAAACCTAACTTGGCATGGAGAAAGGTAGTTTTAGGGAAGTATTTTCCTTTGAGAACTTTATAAAGCACAGAATCAGGTTTATTACATAAATTCCAAGCCTGTTTACCTAGCAAAGCAAGATTCATAAGGTGGAGATCCTTGTACCCTACCCCAATGAATTCTTTTGTCTCCTTTATACCCCCACCAAAACTTAGCAATCAGAGATGATATAACGTCACAGGTTTATTTTGGGAGGAGATAAGAAGACATGTAGTAATTAGGGATACTTTGGATGACAACTTTAATAAGTATTTCCTTCCCAGCATCACTGAGAAAGAGGATTTTCCAGTTCTCATTTTTTTTAATAACCCTCTCCACTAACACGTTGAGATCCCTTATGGGTAGCCCAAGGTAGGCCCCAAGGTTGTTAGTTATCTTCATATTGAGTCTAGAGGCAATAATATACTACATATAGTGAGGGGTATTACTGCTAAACTTTACCCCATATTTATTTAAATTGAGAGTAAGACCTGTAGCAAGTGCATATCTATGAATAATGTCATTAAAACTGTTAGTATCATTTAAGTCAGCTTTAAGAAAAAATACACTATCATCTACAAATAATAAATGAGTCAGCTTGGGGCAATTTCTTGCAATTTTAATACCATTCAGAAGATCCTTATTAACATTATCATTCACAAGTGCTGAAAGCATTTGAGAAATAATGTAAAACAGAAGGGGGGACAAGGGGTCCCCTTGTCTTATCCCTCTTCTAGGTTTATTAAGGGGTTACAGTTGCCCATTAATAAGTACAAAGTAGGATACTGACTTGATACAGTTAAGTACAAGGTCACACCATCCTTTATCAAAGCCCATTTTGAACATAAGATCATATAGGAAGTCCCACTCAACAAACTCATAGGCTTTTTGAATATCTGCTTTGATAATCATACTATAGTTTTTAGTATCCCTTTTTTCTTTAATATAGTTTCAAACCTCATGAACAATTATAGAATTTTATAAATCATATTAGATACACTTATAGGTCTGAAATGTTTAATATTAGCCAAATTATAAATCTTAGGAATCAAAGAAATATATGTATGATTTATATCTTCCAAATTATAATTGTTGTACCAAAAGTTGTTTAATATTTTAATGACATCAAGCTTAATGATATGCCAGTATCTTTTATAAAAGAACCCAGGGTATCCATCAGGGCCAGGAGCCTTATTGGCTCTAAGTTCATTAATAGCATTCTCAATTTCTTTAATAGTCAGATGTTTTAGCAGATTATTATTCATAATATTGGTAATAGCAGGTTTAATAAGCTCAATAATTTTCTCATAGTCTCTAGTACCAATAGTGTTATAAACATTGTTAATATATTGCATAATATTATCTTTAATATCATTATCCTCAATCAACCAATTTCCCTTATCATCTTTGAGTTACATATTTATTAATTTTCCTTCTCTCTTTAGTGGAAGCATGGAAAAAAGCTGAATTTTTATCCCCACACCTAAGTTGATGAAGTTCCAAATTACTAATAAGTTGATGAAGTTCCAAATTATTAATAAAAAGGCCTTCATATTAGTAGTAATTTTATTATCGCCCCCAATTTCTCACTAATGAATCTATGGTTAATGAAAACCCCAATTAAATTCCAGGCCAAATTCTTAGCAAGGACACAATTCTCAAATTTTTGGAGAGATAATATTTTATCAGCATCATACGCAGAACCATAAACAAAGGTAGTGTAGGATTTAATACCATTTTTATCTAACCTTTCGCAATGGATTAAATTATGATTTTTATCAGGGACTTTAACATTATCCTTATTGTTACTAAGTAATGCCAGCCCCCCCCCCCCCACTAATACCACAAGGGTCCATAGTATCAATAAGGTGCATATTCAAAGTATTAGCAAGATTACAAAGAACAACAGGTTTTTTTAGTTTCAGAAAGGAAAATTACCTCTGGCCAATATCTCCTCACAATATCGATGAGGGTTTGGACTGCCAAAGGTGTGACAATCCCTTGGCAGTTCCAAGCAAGTTGTATCATATCTCAGTGTGGGATTGTTTTAGGACAATCCCGCAAACCGTATCAGCATCTTCTTTAATATCAACTCAGTTCTCAAACTTTTCCTCGCCATCAGTATTACATACACCAATCTCTATAGCTTCGAGATTAACTTTACCATTTCTGGAATCCCAGAGTTTTTTTATACGAGTATTTTTCGAGTAATACCATTTATCACTTCGCTTTAGATTAACAGCTTTCCAAATAGAGTTGCGTGTAAATTTGTTTTTACTTTTGATGGTTAAGTTAGGTGTGAGGTTGAAGGGTACGGGTAAATTGGCTATGGTTTGGAAAGTAGAAGATGAGGCAGGATTTCGATTAGGATTTGGGGTTGAAATCGATTCAGGGATGGAAGAAGACGGTGTCGAACTGTGAGGGAGAATGTTTTTATGAAAATGGGAATTGGGTTGTCCTTAGGTGATGGGTATGGATTTGTGTTTATTGGGCTGAATGGTGATGTCTCCCTATTTGTTCTAATTCTTAGCCCATTGGAGACATCCTTTTAGGTGAATAAATGACGTATTTGATAGACTTTTAGGCTTAATTGATCATATTGCACTTTCTCCCCTTGGAAATTAACTATTTGCAGAATCTGAGCTTTTGTGCGTAAATTTGACTATTTTTAATGCAAAGTTAATTGGTTCTTGAATCTCATGAGAGACCAATCCAAGGAGAAGAAGTGAGAATAAAGTCTTAGTGTATTTTAGAGTGTTAGGAAATGATTTTTAGTCGAGTTTCTATTTTTAGAGTACACTTTCCTATTTTGATTTCTTGATTTATTGATTTATTCTTTTTTAAGCATATGCGGTTTAATTATTTATTTAATGTGAAGCTTTAAAGAGATAAATGGTAATTACTTAGAGGCCAAGTCTAGATAAAGATGAAAGGAAAGAAGATTTACATGGAAATAAGAAGATTTAGGAAAGATTTACTCAAAGGAGGAAAAGATAAAGCTGTCTTTTGAAATCTGAAAATCCAGCCACGTTTTAGAGATTAAATCATAATTAAAGATTGGCATGGATTCTGGACGAATGGTCTGCACCAATAGAAAGAGCTTTCCAAGACAAGCAGTTTCATATATTGGAACTTCTCAAACGGATAAGTATTGAAAAAGATATGACCAAATCAAATCAGCAAAATCTTATCTTTTAGAGCTACGAATTTAAGAGTCTTTGCCTTGTCTTCCACTCCAAGTAATTCGACCTAGGGCTTGCTAACACCTATAAATACACCCCTTAGACCTCATAATTCATTACCTCTCACAATTTAATCAATATCCTTAGGGAGAGAGTCAAAGACCTCTCATAATTCATTCAATATATACATCCTTAGAGAGAGCGTCAAGAGGCGGAAGCAAGAGCAGAAGCTGGAGACTGTCTATATCTCCAACAACAGTTCAAGCCAATTCCTCTATCTAGGTTCTTAATTTATTTCTGTTATTAGGAACATGTATATTATTAATTTCTTTATTGTTTTTACTTTCAATATGAGCTAAACCTTAATTACTTGAGAATCGTTATGGGATGAACCCTGATTTGTTTAATTCATGTATTTCAATTTGGGATTAGTTTCTAGTTTAATTTGAATTAGGTATTTCATATTGTTTCTTATTTTATATTAATTTCACTATCAATGAATTAGCTAATCAGAGATAGGTCATAGTAATTAAGCTATTCACTTTGGTGGGGAAGTGATCGCCTTGACGGGGGGTTTAATTACTGAACTAGACAATAAACGTAAGGTAGAAATTATTGATCCTGACGGACTTAGTTAACCTTATAGCCAATTGGGTAAAATAGTATTCATTCGAAGGTGGATTATGATCGCCCTGACGGGGTTTGTAACATCTGAGAATAGCTCCTAGGTCCACCCTGACAGGGGCTAGGAGATTATAGAGTCCCGACTAATATAGAAATATCAGTTCTGCCCTTAAAGAAAGCATTAATTAGGCAAGTTTAGGTGATTCCCTAGCGAGACTCAAGTATAGTTCATATCTGCATCTTAGTCCTTTAGTATTTATTTTTAGTTATTTTATTTCTTGCATTCTTAGGATTAATATAAAAAAACCAAACAAATATATTTTATCTTTTACTTTTCTGTATTTGCAATTACTACTATTTATCTATTGAACACTTGGGTTATACCAGTCCAATCCCTGAGAACGAAACCCGACTTGTCGGAGTATTACTTGGACAACCGTACACTTGCGGTATTGTGGTTCCTTTTATTTTCGCATTAATTTTATAACACACCAGGACCCACCAAGTTTTTGGCGACGCTGCCGGGGATTGCAGCGTGTGACCCCGGTGTTTAATCTTTAAGTAGTTTTAATTGTTTATTTATTTTTATTTTTCAGTTTTACGCTTGGTTTTTGTTTTTTTTCTTTTACAGGTTCTTTATTCAGGTAATGGTCAAGAAATTTTATTGAATATGTATAGAGGACATTACCCGGATCCCGATCCATAAGAATATTGGGAAGACTCTTCGGGACAACAACAATGGGGTAGTAACTTCTACCAACAACCTTATAAATACCCGCAAGAGCAAGGATGGATTAATCAATGGATCGGGAATAATCAACAACAATCATCATATCACTATCCCCAAGAGCAAGCATGGAACAACCAATGGGTTGGAAACATTCAACAACCTCCACCTCATCACTATCAGCAAGAAATCGACAATGAGATACGTTCTAAACTCCAGCGCTTAGTAGAAGAAACAAACGCCACCGTTGCACGCATGCAACAGATGGTAGAAGAATGGGGTAGTATGTCTTATGAAGATTCCACTCCCCCGAGGGATGGAAGAGATCAACTGGAAGAAGTAGTTGAGGAGGAGGTGTTGAAGGAAGATATTAGTGATAGTGATATGACCATCATGCCGGTTATAAATGAAGACCACCATGTGGTTGAAAATCCTATTAGCATGGTGGAAGAAGGAGTAGCAAAGAAAATCCTAGAAATTGAAACTGAGATTGCTATTCCTATGGTGCGTGCACAGGATCATGATACAGAACACAAACAAGAAAAAGAGGTGATCGAGATTCAGATTCCACATCAAGAATATGATGAAGTATTAGTGGAAGATTGGGTTGAAAGCGAAGACGAATGTGAAGTGGTTGAGGAATCAATCGAAGAATTCAAAGTTCACAATAAAAGAGAAATCGAATCCCCACCACAAAAAGTTCACCAACCACTATCTCCACCACAAATCATCATTAGAGATAGAATATCGGAATCACCTCTATCACTACAAATGATCAATAGATGCTACGCAAGAAAGGTGCTACACCGCGAGAGTAAAGCGACAAGGAGGAGCACCTACCCACCACACATCAAAGAGGAACGCGAGATTAAGGAGAATAAAAATGAGCTTATACCGTTGAGGACGGTTATCTACTATCGTGTGGTGAAGAACGAGTTTCGCCATGAGAGCAAGGAGGCGAAACGAAGATACTACCCTCCCCCTTTCAGAGATCGATTGAATAAAATTTTAAGGGGGAAGGTTTCAAAGCTTACATGCCAAGGACGAGTAGAATTCAAGCGGAAAAGAACCGCAAGGGCCTCAATACCATCTTCATGGAAGGTAACGCGTCGAACTTAAAGACGTAATAAACAAAAGTGCTTCTTGGGAGACAACCCATGTTTTAAATTGCTTTATGTTTTTCAATTCCTAGTGTATAATCTTAAGTTAGTGTCGAGTTTTAGTGTCTACTTTTAAAAGAAATGAGAAAGGTAGTGTGTTATTGGTGCAGGAATTGTTTGGGGTGCTAGGAAACAAAAAAATTCGGCGCGAGGTCCGGTATACCGCCCCAGAACCCCCCGGTATACCGCAGGAAGAACACGTGTCACGGGTTACTACCGCGGGTTTTATACAAAAGTAAGAAAAAAATTCGATGCGCGGTCCGGTATACCGCGTGAGATGTCCGGTATACCGCAGGAGGGAAAAACCCGTACCACGGGTTAGGTACCGCGGGTTTTTGGACGGAGAAGATATATTGAACAGTAGCAAAAACCCGTGCCACGGGGTATATATCACGGGTTCTTGGCAGAGACGAAAATTTGGAGCAGCAGAAGCTGCGGTATACCGCGGGTTATGCCCGGTATACCGCGCTATGGCGGTTTTGAAGAGTCTTCACCTCATAAGCCTCTCACCTTGTCAAGACTAAACCCTAGCCTCCCCCAATACGAATTTTTCAGATCCTAACCCGTATGTACCTGCACAAAGACCACTACAACACCCAAGAACATTAAATCCTTCCTCCTAATCCATTCCAAACACACATCCAACACCACAATCCTTCAAGAAAATCAAGAAACCTTCTCCTTCAACCTTAAACCTCTTCATCAAAGCTTCAATCCTATTCATTAAACCTTCCCCAAGCTGTTACATATTCATTACCCATCTCATATGACTCCATAATACTTCATTACAAATCCTCAAAACATCAAATTTCAAAACTCCTCTCTAGTTTTTGATTATTTGAAGTTTTGAGTTTGGGGTCCATTGAGATGTCAAAGATTGGGAGGTCAAGAATACCATGAAGAGAAAAGAGAAGTTGGAGAAGCTTGTATTACTTTTGGGTGTTGAAAGATGTAGTTGGAAGAATGGAATTTTTGGAGGATATTCAAGAAGAGGTGTTGCCAACCATAGGAAAAGTCACAAAAGAGTCGGAGCTTATGCAAATCATACTACGTGGAGTGAGCAATGTTCAACATGCCACCTACGTAACACAAGGAGCTCAACCTACACGCAACCATGGAAACCAGCTTCGTGCTGGTTCAGATACGTTTTCCTATCCCTTTCTTATTTGTTTTATTTGTTTATTTGCTTTATTGAGTCTTTTTCGAGTCGTGGGGACACGACTCATTTTTTAGTTTGGGGTGGAGTTCGTTGCCTCATCCCAATTTTATGTGTTTTACTATTTTTTTAAATTTAGTTCGAGGAATGTTTTGACTGTAGAGTTGTAGAGTATTTTAAATGCCCCCATCAAGCATGCTTTTTATGAATTAATGATAGAAAATAGTTGACTTTAGGAGTTAGTATGAAGCTGAACTTTGATTGCATGCAAATATGAGATAATTGATAGGAAAAATTAATGAACAATGCAAAAGAAGTAAACTTGTGCTTAAGGATAATGGGTGGTTTGTAGAACGTGAGATCTAAATGAGTAGAGAACCCACTTAGGTATGAACTAGAGACAAGTTGTGTAAATAGGAAGATGATAGAGGCAGTTCTTTGTTAGCCCTTTGAATCCTTTTTGTCTATCCCTAAATTAATTTTATCCTTCTTAGACAAATTTTTAGCCTTTAAGCCTTTCTTTTATCGCCACATGATAAGCCAATATCCCTTAGTATTATTAGGCATGACCATATGACCCGCACTTGAATCACGATCCTGAGACTTCCTGTCTTGAGCTTGAGTTTGGGGTGGTGGGTCCACCATATGGGAATTTATTGGGTTGGGATTTTTGAGCTTATCAATTGTGCTCGGTTATATATTTTGATGATTCACAGGTTTATTATATTGTAACCCTTTGCCGGGGTAATAGTGAATGGAAAAGAAGCTTCGAGCTCAAGTTATGAATAGGCATAACTGTGAAAAATAGCATGATATCTCGACATTAAATAGAGAGTCATGGCTATAAGAAAAACGAATGATATAAAAAGAAAATATATTCGGACCGGCAAGGTGGAAATTTTTAGGTGAATCATCCTTAGTGCTTATAGGGTTAATTTGGGGACGCTAATTAAGCGCGTCAATTGGGTTGAGTGAAAACGTAATTCGAGTGTAAACTCAAGCTCTTGGACAGTTTTGTTGATGGTAAGTGAGGAGAGAGCCAAAAGCTCACTTCAAATTTACCAAATATACATACCATACCGTCCTTCAGCCTATGCTAAAACCATAAAGTCCTCGTGATTCCTAGATGCACGGTGAGTTAATAGGGATTATTCTAAGTGGAACATTCAACACAAGTAAAGATCGAGGAACACCCTATAGCCACCATCTTGAGATAAGTAATAAGCGTAACCTTCTAGAATTGTGAAATTAATTTTTGATTGATATTATTTTGTGTTTGATTTTGCATGATTAGTGTAGGTGTATATTGATTCCTAGATTAGACTATATGAAATTTGTTTTAAGTTTTGCGTTGGGATTATTTTCTAGATTCTACCTTCTGCTTTCACCTAAAAGATCCTTTGTTTTTATTTTACTTTGTCGGGACGACAAAGGTTTGAGTTTGGGGTCTTGATGTCTCCCTATTTGTTCTAATTCTTAGCCCATTGGAGACATCCTTTTAGGTGAATAAATGACGTATTTGATAGACTTTTAGGCTTAATTGATCATATTGCACTTTCTCCCCTTGGAAATTAACTATTTGCAGAATCTGAGCTTTTGTGCGTAAATTTGACTATTTTTAATGCAAAGTTAATTGGTTCTTGAATCTCATGAGAGACCAATCCAAGGAGAAGAAGTGAGATTAAAGTCTTAGTATATTTTAGAGTATTAGGAAATGATTTTTAGTCGAGTTTCTATTTTTAGAGTACACTTTCCTATTTCGATTTCTTGATTTATTGATTTATTCTTTTTAAGCATATGCGGTTTAATTATTTATTTAATGTGAAGCTTTAAAGAGATAAATGGTAATTACTTAGAGGCCAAATCAAGATAAAGATGAAAGGAAAGAAGATTTACATAGAAATAAAAAGATTTAGGAAAGATTTATTCAAAGGAGGAAAAGATAAAGCTGCCTTTTGAAATCTGAAAATACAGCCACGTTTTAGAGATTAAATCATAATTAAAGATTGGCATGGATTCTGGACGAATGGTCTGCACCAATAGAAAGAGCTTTCCAAGACAAGCAGTTTCATATATTGGAACTTCTCAAACGGATAAGTATTGAAAAAGATATGACCAAATCAAATCAGCAGAATCTTATCTTTTAGAGCTACGAATTTAAGAGTCTTTGCCTTGTCTTCCACTCCAAGTAATTCGACCTAGGGCTTGCTAACACCTATAAATACACCCCTTAGACCTCATAATTCAGTACCTCTCACAATTTAATCAATATCCTTAGAGAGAGAGTCAAAGACCTCTCATAATTCATTCAATATATACATCCTTAGAGAGAGCGTCAAGAGGCGGAAGCAAGAGCAGAAGCTGGAGTCTGTCTATATCTCCAACAACAGTTCAAGACAATATCTCTATCTAGGTTCTTAATTTATTTCTGTTATTAGGAACATGTATATTATTAATTTCTTTATTGTTTTTACTTTCAATATGAGCTAAACCTTAATTACTTGAGAATCGTTATGGGATGAACCCTAATTTGTTTAATTCATGTATTTCAGTTTGGGATTAGTTTCTAGTTTAATTTGAATTAGGTATTTCATATTGTTTCTTATTTTATATTAATTTCACTATCAATGAATTAGCTAATCAGAGATAGGTCATAGTAATTAAGCTATTCACTTTGGTGGGGAAGTGATCGCCTTGACGGGGGGTTTAATTACTGAACTAGATAATAAACGTAAGGTAGAAATTATTGATCCTGACGGACTTAGTTAACCTTATAGCCAATTGGGTAAAATAGTATTCATTCGAAGGTGGATTATGATCGCCCTGACGGGGTTTGTAACATCTAAGAATAGCTCCTAGGTCCACCCTGTCGGGGGCTAGGAGATTATAGAGTCCCGACTAATATAGAAATATCAGTTCTGCCCTTAAAGAAAGCATTAATTAGGCAAGTTTAGGTGATTCCCTAGCGAGACTCAAGTATAGCTCATATCTGCATCTTAGCCCTTTAGTATTTATTTTTAGTTATTTTACTTCTTGCATTCTTAGGATTAATATAAAAAAACCAAACAAATATATTTTATCTTTTACTTTTCTGTATTTGCAATTACTACTATTTATCTATTGAACACTTTGGTTATACCAGTCCAATCCCTGAGAACGAAACCCGACTTGTCGGAGTATTACTTGGACAACCGTACACTTGCGGTATTGTGGTTCCTTTTATTTTTGCATTAATTTTATAACACACCAGGACCCACCAAATGGCCAGAAGAGTGGTGTTTGAGATTTGCTTAAAAACATTGGGTGATATTATGACCTTAGAGTTAGGCCCATTTAGTTCATCATTTGGTTTTTTAGACTTGGGCTTGGAATCGACCCAAATATCATATCATTAGTAATAGCCTGTGGACTGGATAGAGAGTTGGCTAGGTATCCAGCCTTTTCACTATATTCTTTTTCCTTTAATTTAATAAATTCCATCTTCTTAACTTTATCCTCTTCCGTATCCGGTTGTACATCCACTATGCTCCTATCCTTCTCTTTTTGTCTTTTCTCTTTAGTAGCGCTAAATTCAAAAATGGTTTGTACACCCATTACCACCTCCGTTGAAAGATTGTTTCTACAAATTTGTTGGCGTGGTACCTTCATATTGTGCTGAGTAGCCGAGTTGCGAATCATTGAGTCAGATCTATTTGAGTTGATTTTGTGACCTTGTGAAGCTTTTCCTAACATTCTTGTTGCTTGATTCAATAGCAGAAGCATTTTTACCTTTTTAGAGTAGTGGTGATTTTGATGTTCCTCCGGTAGATATTTTAACCCAGCTTCCCAATCCTAGTCCAATCCTCTTGTTCTTGCAATCTTTTTCTTCATGTTCAATAGCACACTTGCCCAATGTTCTCGTATTTGAAAATTATATAGGTTTGGGTGTTTTCATCTTCCCAATAGTTTATACATGCTATCATTGGGTTTTTTAGGTTCCAATCAATTTGGATTCGTGTGACCGTATTTTCATTAATGTCTTCGGATTCTAGAAGATCGATTGCGTGGACCTCTCCAAAACGGGACAGTAGCTTTTCAATACACTTGAGAGTAAGTAGACTAGCAGGTATACCTGTTAGTTGTAGCCATAGTGTAGTATGATCAACTTCATTTCTTGTGCCTGGTATGAATTTATTGATGGCAAAGTGTTTGCCCAAAACAATCCAAGGTCTCTGATTTCATACTTTGAGGAAGTCTTCCTCATTTCTGAATTTGATTATCCCTTCACTGTTACCAATTTTTTTAGTCTCCACTTGCTCTTTTAGCGCCCAAAATTTGTTGATGTGGTTTTTTATGAAAGTGCACGATTTCCTTACAGAGAAATTTAGCAGCTAGTTTGTATTCCTTGATAGATTTGTATCTAGTGTTTTATGGGGCCTGATAACCATTTTACCCTCATTTGCATAAGGATGGTTGGAAGAGTAGAAATTCATATTGTAAAGGTTGTGAGGAAAAATGAAAGGGAAAAGAAGAATAGTGATATAGTTGTGATATGATTTTAATAGGAATGATCACTTGCTATGGAGAAAATGGTAAGGAAAAGGTAGATTTTGGGGTGGTGGAGGTGGTGAAGGAGGTTTAGGAATTTACTAGAGAGCATTGAGCATCCTATGTCGAGTTCTCAGAACTTTACACTGTATCATGTTAGTCAAAAGTAAAAGGATAACATTGCAGATCCGTTGACTAAAGATTTACCAAAAGAGCAAGTGCATAACTTATATAGGGGAAGGGGTCTAAAGCCTATTGAAATGAGTTTCCATAATGGAAACCCTACTTAGCAGATTGGAGATCCCATGATCTAAATTCAAAGGGAAAACCGAATTATGCAAAAAGCAACTCGGCGCTAAGCATTGTGGGGATTTCTCCCGAAACCATTCCTAGAACCTAAATACAATGCTTCCTAGACAAAGTTAGGGTTAAGCAAAGCTTTTAATGGTTCTTGTATCTTAAATTAAAAGATAGGGTATTACAGGATACTCTTGACAAGATACCACCTATATGAGTAAAGGAGTGAGGGTCGCTCCTAAGAAATTTTTGAAAGACTGGTTTTCTGAAAAATTACTCATGAATCCAGGAGTTGTCCAGGGCCAAAAATGGACGCAACCGTGAGAACCATATAATTGTCGGCATGGTACTATATAAGTTCTATTGACTTGATTTACATCAAAGCTGAACAGTTCAAAACATCAAGTTCACTGGTTAGCAAGTAAATATGATAGCCCTTACTAGAGAAGGTTCAAGACCAAAAGCTACCTTTCTTGACGTAGTATTCTTCCATGTTTTTTCTCTCTCATTTTCTTTTTCATATGCATTATGACGAGTCAATTTCATTCATGTGGGGAATGTTATCATTTGGGTCTTTACCCAAGTGAAAGTGCTCACTTTAGCTCAATTTTTAAGTGAGTCCCGGACCTCGTTATAGGTCAGGACAAAGACGGAAGTTGCTCGTCTTACTTTAGTAATGAATTTCATGTATTCACTTGTGTAAAACAAATGAAAGGTGAATGAGAAATTGAGTATTAAATGTGGGATATAGGAAGATTTTTCATGAGTTTGTTGACAAGTGAAAAGTCCCATATCAAAAAAGCAAGAAAATAATAGTCCCTTAATATATTGTTCTTAGCACTTAGGGTTGGGCCCTTGGGGGCACCCACTTTTGGGCTTGGCCTGGTTTGGCTTGGTTTGGACTATAATTTTGTAAAACGAATTAAAGTTATAATTAAAACGATACGACTTCGTTTTGTATTGAACGTCTTTAACGTTCTGATATTTTCTGAAACAACACTCTTCTTCGTCAAACGTCATTTCCCATGTCTGAAATGTTGCAAGTCGGATTTAAACATGTGCTTCTACACCTATAAATACTTGGCCAAAAATAATTTTCATTCATTCAATTTTCTTTTGCAAACAAATAACATAAAAGAGAGAGATTAAACGCCATTTAAGGTTCAAAGTTCTGCAGATTTTCAAGTGTCTGATATTTGCAGTGTTGATCGTTGTATCCTGGAGGTTGAAGCCATTACTAAACGTAAGACACCAGTGTGCGGCTAATAAACCTTAAAGACATAGGATCCACTCCTAGCCTCGATCAATAACAGGTTTTCTGTTTTTTTTTCATTTTTGTAATTTCTGAATTTTCTGTTCTTTTAGTCTTTTTCTTTCTAAATCAAAACAACACACTAGTACTAACACAACCTATGTTGTAGATCTCGGTTTTGGAGCCTAGGTGGTCGACCAGGGCCTAGGCGAAATTAGACGGTTTTGAATCCCGCTATGAAATTTTGTATAATTAGTAATATATAGGTAGTAATTATAATAATTTTAACTATGTAAGTCATAAAATTCATCTAACAACACTACAGTAAATATAAAAATACTAAAATTTGAGTTATAATATAAATTTAAGAATTCTTGAGATTAAAAAAATAAAAAGAAGGTCTATACGGACATTTTTTTCCACGGCGCCTAGGTGTCCATTTTTGTCATTAATCGATGATAGGTGGGCTAGACACCTTTTCCACGGCGACTAAGGTTATAGGAAAAAACGTCTAGGATTTTTACTAGGTGTAAGCGGCTGAGGGGGGAGTTGACGCCTAGGCGGAGAGATCTACAACATTGCCCGCAGATGACAACGCCCTTATACCTTGAATTACTTCAAAGGTATCCGAGCAAATAATAGTTTTCCTTCCTCTCTCATGTCTACACATCTTCGTTGTTTTCAGGACCGCGACAACTTCACCTGCTGCCGCTGAATTCACCATCAAAGTTATAGAGAAGATCATATGATACTCTAGTAGTGTTGTGTAGTACACGTTCAAAAGAGAAAATGAAACCACGTCTGGTCTTGACTGGATCTTGCAGATTAAAAGAACAATAAAACTAAAAAAGAGCTCAAACGGAGCTCTAACAGACGAACTCATGAACTCATGAACTAAGACCTTCAACTCAGATCTCGGATGCAGCTGCGGTGGGCGCGCGTCATCCTTGTGCAGTAGGATGCTCCGGTGATGGTCTTCCGGTGAATCATGAAGCAGGGATGAAGCAGCCATGGTCGTTTCTCTGCAACAACTCTGGAGATCTGGAGAGCAACAACAACAGCGCCGCTTTGTTTCTCTGCTCGTGGATCTCAGACCTCTCTTCTCAGGCGAGCTCGCGAAGGCGGAACCCTTGACCTGAGCTGTCTTCTCACGAACCGCAGCACCGACATCTTCAGGTGAGCTTCGAACGACGTCATTCTTAGACCTCTGCGGGGTGGTCTTCTCGACAGCTTCGTGCTCCAATCGAATGGACTCCAGTCGAGAACCGCCACCACTTGGATCTTCGTTGCCATCGCTACGAAAAACGAGCGCAAAGGAGAACGGTTTGGCTACTGAGATCGATAGCTAAGCTGTTGGAGATGAAGGGAGAGACACGACTGTCGGAGATGAGGGGAGAGACACTGCGGTGGAGTGGGAAGGGTTAGGGAAAATGAAATAGATTCTATGGGTTTAGATAAAACCTGGAAAAAAAAAGTATATATAGAGGAAAAAGAAAAAAAAAAGGTAAGTGTAAAAGTTTATTTGAAATTTTTAGTAAAAAAATAGTAAATAGGTTCATGAAAGGAGAAGAATGTTGACATTTTTTTTTTTTTTGGCTAATTTAATATTTGGTGATGATGAGCGTATACAAAGAATTTTTTTTATTAAAAATAAAAAAACAGACAACGAGAAAGAAAAAGAGTCTTCTTCATAGCTAACCATACATATAGGCTTAAAACCTTGCTCCCTAGATACGGGGGTTAGATTTACACACAGCAGCTTCACTGGATACGAGCCTCTCGATCTAACCGCTTTCCCTAACAGATCCCAACTCAAAATTCAGGCGCGCACACACTCTCTTGCTCACATATATATGATTTATACATAAACCCTGAAATCCCTCAACATTCATCATCAAAATGAGAAGGTGAACTCTCTTTCTCTCTCTACACGCGCGCGCACACACTCATACTCAAATGTGTTTGTGTGAATATACATATATTAATGAATCTGTGTATGTGAACTAATTGCAGGGTAGGGCCTAGGCAGATGCTGAAGCATCCAAGCCGAATGATTAAGAGTATGTACGGTAAGGTTTGCATTGCTGCTGCCTTACTCTTGATTGGTACAATCTGGATTTTCTCTATCGATACATCCACATCTGAGGTATCATTCTCTTTTATCTTTCTTATTTACTTTTAATGCTAATTATAAAGTTCCAAAATTCGTACACTTTGATCCTTCGTTAGACTATTAATCTATGTGATTAGTCTAATTCATCAATTGTAGATAAAATTATGAAAAATTGCATCTTGCACAGTGAATTTTTTGAATTTGAATTTGAATCTACCCCTAGAACTAGTATTGCGATATGGTCTTAAATTAGGTTCGATAGTTAACAATCTCTTCATTAACTAGGCGCAAATATCAGGGTTTGGAGAAGTTAACTATCCACACGATCATCCTATTACCAGGAAGATTGATTCCAAAATGACGAGTGATACTCATCGGGTGAGCATATCACCATTGAATCAAGCATGGATTTCATTAGTTTAAAGTAAAGGAATGGATTAACTTGAATATACTAATTACGCTTTTGTTTGTTAATTGTTAGTTTGATGTTTATTGAGATTAGTAGTACTATACTGAATTTTGTGTTTTTTTTTTGTTTCATTAGGAATGGATTATTATTGTATTGGTGATATATATATATATATATATATATATATATATATATATATATATATATATATGTATGTATTATTTCACAATTTTGCTTTATTGGAACAGATTAATGTGGAGAAACTTTGGGAAAGTGCTGATTCTAATGGTTGGAGACCATCATCTGCTCCACGATCTGATTGGCCACGTATGCTCTTTACCCTCTTTTTTTCTTTTTATTTTTAATTTAAATTAATTGTCTTTTAACAGTAAAATTAAAACTCATTTCTTTCTTTCTTTTCAGCTCCTCCAAAAGAGAGTAATGGCTATTTGCGTGTACGTTGTAATGGTGGTTTAAATCAACAACGCACTGCGGTAATTTTTATTTTTACTCTACTTAATCAATTATTTTTCGTGAAAAATTAACTAAATAAAGTTTATAAATTAACTTTTTTTACTTTTAAAGATCTGTAATGCTGTTTTAGCTGCAAGAATAATGAATGCTACATTAGTACTACCTGAGCTGGACGCAAATTCATTCTGGCATGATGATAGGTACAATATACATACATTATTATACATACATACATATTTATTATTAGGTTTCTATTTTTGTTATATACAGTGGTTTCCATGGAATATATGATGTTGAACATTTTATCAAGACATTAAAATACGATGTAAGAATAGTGGAAAGCATACCCGATATTTACAAAAATGGAAAGGTCAAGAAAGTGAAAGCTCTTCAGGTTAGTTTTTTAACTTTTAACCTCTCATATAATACTGTTTAAAATGTTATTTTATTTACAGATTAGACCCCCAAGAGATGCACCTGTGAGTTGGTACATAACAGAAGCTTTAAAAAAGATGAAAGAACATGGTGCTATTTATTTAACTCCATTTTCACATCGATTAGAAGAAGAAATTGATAACCCAGAATATCAAAGGTTAAGATGTAGAGTTAATTATCATGCACTTATATTTAAACCACATATTATGGAATTAAGTAGTTCGATAGTTAATAAACTTCGTGCTCAAGGTCATTTTATGGCTATACATCTTCGATTTGAGATGGATATGCTTGCTTTTGCTGGGTAAGTCATGTTTTTTATGGTGTGTACTTGGAGTTTGTGTGTGGAAAGACTAAAATGTCCCTAGTTTTTTAGATGCCTTGATATATTTACTCCAGAAGAACAAAAGCTATTAATGAAGTATCGGAAAGATAATTTTGCAGAGAAGAAACTTATTCCTAGTGAAAGAAGGCTTATTGGGAAATGTCCTTTGACTCCAGAGGAGGTAATATTAGCGTTCTTTTTTGTTATTTCATTTTTCTTGTGACATTTTTACTTTATTTTTTCTTGTAAATTTTTATCTCTTGCTTAGAAAAGTCTAGGAAAAGTTTAGTAGTTTATACATGTT
Source organism: Nemophila menziesii (assembly GCA_029959085.1). Lineage (NCBI taxonomy): Eukaryota > Viridiplantae > Streptophyta > Magnoliopsida > Boraginales > Hydrophyllaceae > Nemophila > Nemophila menziesii. Next base: position 4,994,087 of record JARWIR010000014.1, read on the forward strand.
TGTTTTTTTTCAAAAGTGTCTTCACATGAAATCCTTTATATTGTCTCTATATATATATGTGTATATACTAGGGTATGGGTCATGTCTGAAGGCGATTGAACAAAATTTGCTCTTTTATCTTGAATAAATTAGAGTGAAAACATGTGAAAATGTATGAAATTGGGCGATAGTGTGTGAAAATGTGTAAAAATGGGTATAAGTGTGTGAATTCTGTGAAAATGGGTGATAATGTGTGAAATGGGTATAATGTGTGAAAAGTGTGAGTTGTGTGAAATTGTGTGAAAATAGGTGATAATGTGCGAAAATGGGCATAAGTGTGTGAAAATGGGTGAGTGTGTGAAAAAAATGTGTCTTGTGTGAAATTGGGTGATGAGGTGTGAAAAAGTGTGAAACTGTCTGAAAAAGTGTGAAAAAGTGTGAAAAAGTAAGAAAATGTAAGAAAAAGGGTGATAGTATGTGAACAGTGTGAAATTGTGTAAAACAGTGAAATTGTGTGAAAAAGTGAGAAATTTTGATAGATTGTGAAAAAGTGTGAAAATGGGTGGTAGTGTGTGAAAAAGTGTAAAGATATGGAACGGTTGTATAATTGATCAAGCTACAAACCTGAGATGAGGTGGCACGATCTACACCGTCCCTTATGGCATGTTTTAAGCCAACTTTAAATCCAATCCACTCTTTTATCTCTCGAAGTTCCTTATTATATAGTATACTCATTATATATAGATATTTACAGGTAGGTCTTATCCTTCGTGCAATAGGATTTGACAACTCAACAAGAATATACCTAGCAGCCGGTGATTTATTCGGAGGTGAACGTTTCATGAAGCCTTTACGATCAATGTTCCCTCGTCTCGAAAATCACACTACAGTGGACCCCACGGGTGAGCTGGCAAAGAGTACAAGTGGATTAACAGGATCAGCTGTAGATTACATGGTTTGTCTACTTTCAGACATATTCATGCCAACATATGATGGACCAAGTAATTTTGCTAATAATCTATTGGGTCATCGTTTATATTATCGTTTCCGTACTATAATCCGACCTAATAGGAAAGCTTTAGCTCCTATTTTTAACGATAGAGCTAATGGTTGGACTACTAGTTTTGATGCTTCGGTTAGACGTGAGATGCTTAAAACCAGTTTTGGTGGGCCCCACAAACGGGTTAAGCCTGAGTCTGTTTATACTAATTCTTGGCCGGAATGTTTTTGTCAAAAATCTACGGTTAATTTTGCTGATAAATGTCCGCCTGATGATTTGTTAGAAACGTTGGAAAGTCAGTTAGAGAAGGATGTGATACCATCAAATATGACTTTTGCTGCAGATAAATAGAACTACAAGGGGCTATTCGTCCCTTTATAAAACCATAGGGGTGTGTGTGTGTGTGTGTGTGCTGACCTTTTGTCATACTACAGAGTGGATCATTGGTATTGTTATGCAGTGAATATAGTTCAAGGAATGGTAAGGATCAGAATGACTTTTTATATGACTATTTGTATGTGTATGTGTATGTGAACATTTTTATAACTTTGTACCACTGTAAAATTACTTGTCAAAAAGAAAATTAATAGTAGTAAAGTAAAGGTTTTGGATCTTCTTTTTGCGAGGTTTTGATGAGAACCCATGAGTTGTTTATATGTAGTAAACTCATTTACTATCTTAACCACAAACTGTGGTTAGATTTGCACTTATCTCTTGAATTATTGATCCCCATACATTTAGTCTTTTAACTTTGTTATTTTTTTTGTTACATGGGTGATCTGGGTCTTTTAACTTTGTTACTTTCAAGGTTTCGTCAGTTCATCCAATAAAATAAAAATTAGAGATTAATAATACTAGGTTGTAAATAGTAAAGTTAAGGTGATTTATCTCAAAGGATTTGTATAAAAAGGCGTTGTCCAAAAAGATTAGGTGTTTAATCATGTTAATTTACACAAAAATATCTTTACACAAGTAAACCATGATAAGGGATAAGAGTAAAAATATTCTTGCCTTATTTTTTTTTTTTTTTTAAGGTATTTGTTAAAAGAAGTCTAATAAAACTATCTAATTGTTAAATGAAATCTTTAATAATTTATTTTATAAAAAAATGTCTAATGAAATCATAATTTATAAAAAAAATTATCTTTTTTATACCTTTATTGTCTTTGTTATTAAATATTTTTATTTTATTTTTAATACAATTTTTTTTTAATATTAAACAAATACCTACTACTAATTTTATCACATATGCGCGCGCCTGTAATTTTCTTTTTAAATCGTCGTAACTAATTCTAGAGCAAAATAAACATGAAATTAATATTTACATTTATGATTTTTTTGAATTTTTTTTGTAAACATGAAATTCACTGTACGAAATAATAATTATTTTTCCGCAAACACGAATTTCAAGTGTTTGGAAAAATGAATTTCGTATCTGCGAAAAAAAAAATACAAAATTTAAAAAAAAAATCATAGGCAAATTTTTTTATTTTTTGATTCTTTAGAATTAGTTATGACGATTTTTGAAAAAAATTACGGACGTGCGCATGTGTGATGTAATTAGTAGTAGTAGTAGGTGGTGGTGGTGGTTATGGTTGTGGTTGTGGTCGTATTGCTTGTGGTGGTTGTTGCGGTGGTATGAATAGGGTGATAGTGGTGGTTGTGGTGGTGGTTATGGGGGTGGTGGATTGTAGTGGTAGTGGTAACTTGTAATAGGATGGTTAAATTTGAATAATAAATATAAAGTAATTAAAATGATTATATACGGGTATTTTTGTCAAATGATATTTTTAATAAATAATTTTATTAAAGGATGATTTTAGTAAATACATGTTTAATAGGTATTAATAAATAAATGACTAATATAAGTATTATTCTTTCTAAGAAGATTGATTTTTTATTTGTTATGAATTTGTTACGAAATTTTATAGAAGTTTCATTTTTTTAAAACAATTCCAAAAAATGTAAATTTTAGATATATGCAAACATCAAAAGTTCAAATTTAATGATTTTTTTATGTTGTTGATTAGTTATTTTAATCTACCTAACTAGATAAGGGGTTTGGGTGTGAAGTTTTCTAGACTCATCCATGGAGTAGTATAAATAGAGGTGCCATCTTTATTTGTGAATCATCCAAGAAAATCTTCTTTAAAGCAATACAAAGCTCTTTCTTTCAAACTCTTTCTAAATTATCTATTATTCTCTTTAGTGCTCAAGTGGGTCAAAGAGTAGTGGCTAAGTGTTCCAAGGGTTGTAGCAACTAAGTGTGGGAATTGTGGTCTTGTAGGCTGATCTCAAGCAACGCGTCGGAAACTTGATTGGGAGCCGCACGGGGTGTACGAGATTTGTAGGTGGTGGAACTCTACGCACGTGACAAGTGGTATGATTTCTTGATGATTAAATATAATTTTTTGGATTAAAAAGAAATTACAAAAGAATAAACAATACAACTTGAATTGTTTTGGTTTATCGCTTTGAAGGAATGCTTTAATAACTTGAGATTTGGTGTAGAAAGGAGCCACCTTATTTGACTTGAAAGCTTTTATTTATTGAATAAAATTCGCCAACGAATTTATCCACGTGTCTTTTCACTATTGACTGAAATTCCAAATGTCATGGACCCGATTCTTCTTCTTCGGAGATCCGAGGTTGCAACAAATAGTTTTGCAACAACTCTTTGGTCCTTTCTTCCTCATTTCTCCATCCTTCTTATCTTCATAGGAGGCCTGTCCCCTCATCATCGACGGTGGTTATGGTTGTGGTTGTGGTTGTTGTTGTTGTTGTTGTGGTGGTGTTGCTTGTGGTGGTTGTTGTGGTGGTGGTATTAATAGGGTGGTGGATGGTAGTGGTAGTGGGAAGTTGTAATAGGATTGTTAAATTTAAATAATAAATAATAGAGTAATTAAAATGATTATATAAAGGGAATTTTTGTTAAATAATATTTTTAATAAATAATTTTATTAAAGAATGATTTTAGTAACTAAACGTTTTAATATGTATTAATGGATAAATGAGTCATCTTTTAAATCAAAATATAAGTATTATTTTTTTTAAGAGGATTGATTTTTTATATTTATAAATTAGTTACGAAGTTTTATAGATTTTGCATTTTTTAAAAACAATTCAAAAAAATGTATTTCTTTTTAGATATCAAAAATTCAAATTTTTTTTTATGTTGTTGATTAGTTACTTTAATCTACCTAACTTTTATTTCTTGATTATTAAATATAATTTTTTGGATTAAAAAGAAATTACAAAAGAATAAATAATACAACTTGAATTGTTTTGGATACTCGCTTTGAAGGAATGTTATAATAACTTGAGATTTGGGGTAGAAAGGAGCCACCTTCTTTGACTTGAAAGCATTTATTTATTGAATAAAATTTCGCTAACGAATTTATCCACGTAACTTTTCACTATTGATTGAAATTCCAAATTTCATGGACCCGACTCTTCTTCTTCGGGAATCCGAGGTTGCAACAAATATTTTTGCAACAACTCTTTGGTCCTTTATTCCTCGTTTCTCCATCCTTCTTATCTTGATAGGAGGCATGTCCCCTCATCATCGGGGGTTCGATCTTGCCTTCTTGTTTTGGCGCAATCTTGGGGGTCTGAAATTCGTTCTTCAATTTACCAATTCTTAGTTACTTTCCAGCTATTTGCTGCTCCGCATCTTTCGGGGTCTGACTTTTAACTCTTCTCTTTAACTTTCCTCAAATGGTTTCCGGTTTTCAATCGTCTACTTTGTCAGAGGGCTCGAGCTGTGTTTTTTTCTTTTTGCAGATTGTGCTCTTGTTTTGAACTGGCTATTCCATATGAATTTGTACTTAAAGACTTTTAATTATCTCGACACACACATAAGATCAAGAAAATATATGTACAATGTTTTGTAAAGCTAATGCTCATTTAAAATATGGCTATATGCCAAAAAAATGCTTATTTAAAATATGGCTATATGCCAACATTTTAGCATAATTCATATTCTTAGCCATAATGTAGTGAATTGCGTGTCTTTGGGACTTTTTAAGGTTTTTTGCATTGCGTAGGAATCGATGACATGAACATGCAATATTTAGATGATTAAGTGATAGATAAAAGTGATTTTAGGCTTAGAGTGATCTCGTAGGAAGCTTGGAAGGAAGTACAAAAGAAACGGGAAGGACTTAAGAAAGCATTAAAATCACCAGATTTCCAACACAAATTTGTCTATTGACTCCAACGAGTTGCTGGGAACATTTGGAAAAGAACCAATGACACAAAATATACAATTAGAAAGTTGTAGAAGTCTAGTTTCTAATACTACAAACCCCGAGTATCTCAGAGATAAGATGAGAAAGTTATGGACGTTATTCTGAGACGATGCGGGCAGGAAGTTCCTACATGAAAAAGATTAAACCATATGATTTGGAGAAACTATATAGTCTTTTCCTAGACTATACATCATAATTTTATTCAGGGTTAATAGCCCCCAAATAAATCTCACCTTTCTTTCATTTTCTTGAATATGGTCCGATATTCCTAAATATACGTTTCAGGTCATATCTTTCAATTTTGTGCACGACGTTAGTATTTTAGCAATTATTTGACAAAATGAGCATGTGAAAGATAAATTATATGCTAATAAAGGTATAAACATATTTTGCACATGCTATTTTATCAAATAGAATGGCATACATGTGCCTTGCACGAGCTAATTTTGTCAAATAATTACCTGATTACTATCATCAGGATTGCAATGGAAATATATGGCCTGATGAAAAATTTAAAATATTAGGTGATGTTCAAGAAAACACACAAAGATGAAGGCCATTTGAAGATATTTACCCTTTTATTCATTAATCACCACTATAAAAGAGCTTTTATCAAGAAAAAAGTTCATTTGTTAGCAAGTGTTTAATTTATCTACCATTCGAGAGGTTAATCCAAGTTTTTTTATAATATTTTTATTCTATAACAATTACTAGACTAACATATACTATGCATTGTGCTAAACTTGAGCTTCAAGGGCTGAAGTTAGGAAGTTAAAGGCGAAGGACTTTGAAGATGAGGCTTATAGCTCATGCCTAGAAGGTGGTAGAAGAGGCTAAAAAATGCTCACCCAGTCTTGTGCTAGGAATCAAAAGCTACCGCTAAGAACTCCGACTCGTGAGAGAATCATTTGCCTATATCAGTTATCAGATGAGTTGGATAAGAAGATGTAGTTGCTTTCCAAATGTGCTTATGATGGGGGAAAAGACGGGGGTACCTAATGTGCCTTCGCTACATACAATACTTCTATCCCCGTCTAGTAGAATTGATTAATGAGCATGACATCTCCGCTCCTAAGGTTTGGACCTCGGGGATTATTGCTCGAGGTAAGCTTAAACATTATCTACCGACAATACTTCTGAGCCGAGGGAATTTCTTTACTCGCGTTTTCCTTGGATGCTCTTGCTTTGTGAGTTGATAAAGATTTCTTATAATCTAAAGTCTCATTTATATTTCATGGACTCTTTTTGTAAATAATCAATATGAATTCTTTTATCAAGACATGTAATTTATAATGTGTTTTCATGTATGATTATATAAATATTTTCCCGTGTTAAGTAATCCCTGGTCTCCATAATGTTAATGTTGAGTGTCAAAGTGACACCGGGAGAGCCCCTCCCTTTGGTCCTGACATAGTGTCTGGTTTCCAAAAAGATCCGGGAACCAGACAATAAAGATAAGATTTTCCGATGACGATCGAGAGCTAGGTACGTTGTTATTACTACGATTTACCATATAAATTTCTTCTCGTATTTCTCCTACCGAATCTTTTACGTATCTGGAGTCATGTTCATGATCTCGGATCGAGTCCTTCAATTGAATATTAGCTTGACTTTTTGTACTTTATCAATATATATAAAATCCAAACAACGGAATTCATTTCTTTTCCTTTCCTTTATTATTTATTCTTTCCTATTTTTTCCTTTCCTTTAATAAATTGAATCCAAATAAAAGTTAATCCAATATACCGAATATTTTAATATGATTATAAGGTAAATATTGTTTTGTTAAATATACAGTAGAATAGTTGACCCTAGTAAATTTCAATCTTATAAATCACTAAAAGAAAATAACTACAGATTTTATAAAATTACATATCAACCCTCTAAGAATTATCCACGGGATGCACTTACACATGGACAAATAGACAAGCGGGAAACAAATTTGTCAAAACCAAAATCGATAGAGTCCTTGGGTCTTACGAATGGGTAATGCGCTTTCCAAAAGCACAAGTCCACATCCCACCAGCAATCGGATCAGATCACTCTCCGCTCATTCTCAAATATGACTCAGAAACGCCTATCGGTAAAAAGTTTTTTAAATTCGAATCATATTGGGTTGATAATAACGATTGCAGGAATCTTGTTCAAAATAGCTGGGAAAGCCACAATGACCCACACCCACTAAACAACTACCTACAAAAAACAAGAAACACGATAAAAGCTCTTGAATCCTGGAGCAAAAACACTTTAAAAAACCATCAAACACAAATAAAAAACATCCAAAAAAGACTCACTGAACTTACAAACTCACCAAATACGATAGAAAATCAGCAGGAAGAGAAAATACTACGAGAAGAGATTGAATTCGAATTCCGATGTGAAGAAAAATACTGGGCGGATAGAGTAAGACAGCAATGGCTAACATGTGGGGATAAAAACACCCAATTTTTCCACATGGCCACAATGCAACGACGATCCCACAACAGAATTACTCGGATCAAGAACGAATCAGGAAAATGGACAGAAAACATAGACGAGGTGAAACTTAATTTCCAATCTTTTTATAACCAACTGTTTGCAGAGAAAAACACGACGTCAGATGCTATCAACACAGCGTTGAGATTCATTAAACCAAAGATAACAGCTGACATGAACAAGATGCTGACAGCATCACCTACCATGGAAGAGCTTGAACAAGCTCTAAAAAACCTCTCGCCAACAAAGGCACCAGGACTAGATGGTCTTAACGGTAAATTTTATATCGAATTCTGGGATATTATTAAACATGATGTTTTCAAAGTAGTGAAAGATTTCTTCAGTCACAATACTCCTCTAAAGGAAATGAATGACACTTTAATTACTCTTATACCGAAAGGAGATATACAAGAACTGTTAGGAGACTATAGACCGATCTCATGTATCAACTTTGGATATAAACTGATAGCAAAAATGCTTTCAAATCGGCTCCAACAAATAATGGATGTGATCGTCTCACCTACCCAGGCGGCATTCATTAAAGGAAGATCCATCCAAGATAATATTATAATTGCACAAGAACTATCATATTTCATGACACGAAAAAGGAAGAACTCGAAACCTATGGCAAGTATAAAAATTGATATGGCAAAAGCGTACGACCAAGTCCGATGGGAGTTCATCCTTGAACTCTTAACCAAGATGGGTTTTGATAACACATGGGTCCAATGGATCAAAACGTGCATTACAGAGGTAACGTTTCAAATTAACTTCAACGGACAGAGAATGCAAAAATTCACCTCGGGAAGGGGCCTCAGACAGGGAGATCCCCTCTCTCCCTTCCTTTTTTCTCTCATGACAGAAGCTCTAATTAGTTTAATTGAAGCGGCCTCACAAGAAGGAATGACACAAGGTATACAAATAACTAGAAATTGTCCAGAGATCTCACACCTTTTGTTTGCAGATGATTCCTTGTTTTTTCTCACAATCAATGCCACCAACATAACATCATTTAAAGGATGCCTCACAGACTACTGCGAAGGATCAGGGTAACAAATCAACCTTTTTAAATCGGCAATCTACTTTAGCAACGACACAACACAAGACATCAGGAATCAAATATCAGAAGAGTTACAAATGGTAGAAACGGAGGACCTAGGGAAATATCTAGGTATACCGTTATGCCACAAATGATCAAAAATCGAAGCACTAGAATGGATAGCAAAAAAGATTTTTTCAAAAACAGAAGGATGGAAAGCCAAGTTACTATCCGAAGGAGGAAAAGAAGTTTTAATCAAAGCAGTTCTACAAGCCATCCCAGTTTATACCATGTCTATTTTCTCTTATCCGATTACTTTTTGTAAAAAATTAATTTCAGCTATCGCCAACTTTTGGTGGAGCTCAGGGGAAAGAAATCGAATCCACTGGTTGGCATGGGAGAAACTCACAATTGGGAAACTATTAGGCGGGATGGGTTTTAAAGACCTTAAAAGGATGAATACTGCCCTCCTGGGGGCTCAGGCATGGAGGATTCTACACAACCCAAACTCCCTTGCAGCTCGACTACTAAAAGGTATTTACTATCCAAAATCTGATTTCATGAATATAAAGCTGAGACAAAACAGAACCTGGAGCTGGGCAAACATAATTGAAGGTAGGGACTTTTTAAAGAAGTATGGGTCGTTTCAAATCGGCAATGGAAACACAACAAATATCTGGAACGACAAATGGCTAGATACTAATTGGAAGCTTGAAAAACCAACATCATGTGACCTTCAAAAGGTTAACGAACTATGGAAGCCAGATACAAAGGAGTGGAATATGGAAATCCTTGACGATTTCTTCCCACAACCAATCATACCAGAAATAACAAGAATTCGAAATATTAATACAGATCAAGAAGACCGATTCATCTGGCCATACTCGAAGAATGGAATATATACAACAAAAACGGGATATAAAAGACTAACAGATGCTGCTACCTTTGAGGAACCACAGACAACAACTCAAACGAACAATGTAAGACCTTCTCTTTGGAAGACGATTTGGGACGCGAATATACCAAAAAAGATACGAATTTTCAACTGGAAGGCTTGCAGCAACGCAATACCGACAGCTCTCAATCTATACAATCGCAACTGCTCCGTCTCACCGATATGTCCCTGGTGCCAAACCGAGGAAGAAATAGTCGAACATATTCTACTACAATGTACTATCAACAAATCCATTTGGGCAGCATCAATCTTACAAATCTCAATACCACAAACGAAGATCAATAACATTGGTGATTGGTTTCAACAGATCATTGAGACTTTCTCCTCTGGAGGATGGGAAAGGAAAATATTAACCAACTACATACAAATACTCATATGGAACATATGGAAAGCAAAGATGAGAGCAATTCACGAGAACAATCTCATAAATATAGATCAGATCATTCAAAGTACCAATAAATTAATGGGTGAGCTACATGGTAACAACTGGACAAGAAGAGAAGACACTACAGATAACACTACAAATCAGAAACACCCACAAGTACCAGAAACACAATGCACAGAAGATATCAGTATCATGTGTGACGCTTCATTTTCAACAAAATTCGAACCGACTGCAATAGGAATGGCAATTATCAATCGAAGGACGGGAAACACAAGCTCTTGCTCCTCAACATCTATTTGTAATACAAGTTTGGAAGGGGAAGCAATGGCGGTACTAGAAGCGGTTAATCAGTGCAAACCATTTCCAGAACTTAGAAAGACTATTTTCTCTGATAACCTTGAATTAATACAAGGTATTAGGCAGGTGTCAGCGGCAAGATGGACAATTCTACCGATCATCCGACAAATTAGGATGAAAGCAGAAGAAGCTGGACCGGTATCCTTTAGGCATCTACCTAGAAGGATGAACAGTCAAGCCGATCGTCTTGCAAAAAACGCTAGACACGGAGCCACTGTGATAGAAGATCCGATTTGGAGTCTAACAGGGAGACTCAAAAGACTTGGAATCGAATAGTTTTTATTTTTTCGTGTTTTTACCTTGTAAAAAAAAAAAAAAAAGAATTAAAATAATAACACAATGTCAGGATGAGAAAATTTTAAACTGCAAAAGTTGAACTAACACAAACATGCTAGCATGTTTAATGGCTAGTAACACAATTATACTATTAAAAATCGATCGTAACAACTATCAATATTAATTTGTGGTACTAATCTTTTTTCCTTTTGGTCGGAATTTGTTGTGCTAATCTAATTCGTTGGGTTTGATTGGGTTCATGGTCGTCCTTTTTTCTTTTGTTCCAAATTAATGGTCGTCCTTCATTTATATGATAAACAACCAAGATTGTGTTGGATAACTGTACCCTCATGGGATGGATGGGACTGCTTCACCTACCAACAACGAGATTTATCATTTACATATCCGTCGGTTGTTTCATGCATGGATTGTATTGTCTCAATCATTGGGAAAAAAATGTATTGTCTCAATTAATAAACCAATTGAAAATTAGAAAGAATATTATAATATTTTTAACCCTAACAACTCTAATTTCATAGAGAAGAATACTATTACTAGTATAAATAACAATACAACTATTATAGGAATAACTAATAAAAAAATTAAAAGTAAATTTTAAATTTAAAAATAAATAGAAAAAACCACTCATTAATAAATATAAAATTAATTGTGATGCAGTTTTTTCTGATAAAGAAGCTACATTAGCTTGTATAGTAAGAAACTCTTATGGTGAATTTGTGTTAGACAAAAGTTAGAAAATTGAGGCAGATTCGGTGTTAGAAGCGGAGGCCACTGAGATTTTGAAAGCTACAGAGTTGGCTTTAGAGTTTCTGATTGTGAGTGTTATTATTGAGAATGACTCTGAGACCATCATGAAGCCTCTCTTCTGGGCTACCTTTGTCATGTCATTCGATTATGAACGTTGTTTGTAATATTTACTTTTTTGCTGAATGTTCTTCCCCATCGTTTTCTCTGATTCCTAGGGGTAGAAATAGGGCACCCGACTGCGTTGTCAAACAGGAGCTTCTTAGCACTTTGTTTGGCAATTGGGATACCTGTATCCTGCCCCAATCGGTCACTATTTTACTTTCTGAGTCCGAACCCTTAGGGGTGGGCTAAAACTCTGTAACCGCTTTTATTATTATGAGAGCTGGGTGGGCCAGCCCATTCCGATCCATGAGACAACACTATAATATAAATTAGTTTGTTTTTTTATAGGTAAAATGATTAAATAAAAATATTATATATTTTTTAACTGAAAAATAGCCCTAACCAATTTAAAATTACAACCTTCCTCAATTAATCATAATTATCAAAATCAATTCGTTGAAAATTTAGAAGTCTCGGGCGTGTTCTAAAATTCCTTCAATATTCTATACTGTTTGAATTAGAATTTGGAAAAAATTATAATTTATCAAATTTGATTTTTGTGTTATGCATTCTTATTAAATTTATTGTATCATTTAAGTTTTGGGTTATATCATTTTTGAATTTATTGAATTAATTCAATCATGTTTGTATTATTTCCGACTCTACCGCTAACACTTAGTAAATCAGGTATATTGTAGACAAGTATTAGCATTGTGATACATGATACAATAGTTGTGGTCATTTTTGAAATACTCATTAGTAGTTTTAAAATGCATATCCATATATTAATAAAACGGGTAGCTCCACAAAGAACGATAAAATGCACCAAATTGCATTAGTAGTTTAGTATCATTTTTTTGTTCAAAAGTTTAGTACCCATGTATAGAAAAAATGCCGACTTTTGAACAAAGAAAATAAGTTCCAAGGTGATAGTTATTAAAAAAAAACGTCTCAAGAGTATAGAGAAATGTGGAGAAAGAAATATGATATGTGTTGATATTTCACTAGAATTTCATCTGCTGGTCATTGAGTCTTATTTTTTTGTCAAAGTAAAGTAATAAAAACAAGCCCGGTTATCCTACTCCTTTATTTCTACATAATAAGGAAAAACTATTTTAAAACTCAATTATTAATTTCCTTAGTGCACGCTGAAACGTCGATGTTAAGTCTGACGCATTCGGCAAGCATAGCTGCCACTCCATTAAAATCTCTTTTGATGTGAGTAACTTTCCAAGTAGGGAATCGATTCATCCATTTCCAGACTTCCGCGGTCATTGGTTAGATCCTCCAGTTTATTCCCTTTTTGTGAATGATACCTTGGATAACATCTAGGTTGTCAGAGTAAAAGGTGCTACTCTGTAAATTGAGATCTGCTGCAGATCTCATGGCCAAGATAATGTCCCAAATTTCCCCCTCTAACGCGCTATTTATTCTCTCCCTTTTCGTTTTCACGTATTTAACTTCTCCCATTTTGTTGATCCCAACTGACACCATGCTCGCTGGTTCCCATGAGTTAGTGAAAGAAGTGTCGTTAAGCCATACAAAATCAACGTCATTGTTCAAGCTACTATTATCATTATCCAAATCTTGTGTCCTTTAGGGACGATGTTATGGCTCTCTCTACCTTGAATATTTCCTTCACCAAATAAATCATTGATAATAGATTTGGATTTATTGTTAATTTTCCCAATGTTTCAAGCTTTTCTATCGAAAAAGCCATTCATTTGAGCTTTCCATGTATCTCATATAGTCGTTGGATTCAACCATAAAAAATTGAATACTGAATTTTTGTAACTGCAGTGATATTTTTTTTGACTTTAATAGTTGTTGCATTTCACCCTAAATACTGTATCTCATATAGTCGTTGCATTAGAGAAGAAGCAGAAGCAAGGAAGAAAAGAACCCGGAGAAATTCATCTTCTCCAATTCCTAGCCGAATCAACTCCTCAATCAGGTTTCTTTATCTTTTATTCTGTAAAACATTTATGAATTCCTTTAATTTTAATTTCTTAGTTTTTCTAATTATGAGCTAAATTCATACAGTAATTGAGAACGCATTAATGGGTTAAGCCCCAATCTATTTCATTTTATGATTTTGGTTTTGGGATTCTTGTAATTGAAATCGAATTGGGTAATTAGTATTTTTCATTAATTTGCATTCATTGACAATTATTGAAGTAGCTAACCTGTAATAGGACTTAGTAACTAGGCTATTCCATTTAGTGGCGAATGGATCACCTTGACGGGGGGTCTAGGTACGGAAATAATTAATGAATGTAGGATAGAAATTATTTGACCTTGACAGGCTTAATTAATCCTATGGCCAGTTGGGTAATTAGAACTTAGTCATTCGAAGATGGACTATATTCACCCTAACAGGGTTTGTAGCACCTAATAATAGCTCCTTAGTCCACCCTGACGGGGGTAAGGAGAATATCGAATCCCGACAACTATTATTTAGCAATTCGTCCCTTAAACAATACATGGAATGAATAGATTTAGGTGAAATCCTAGCGTTACTCAAGTACTACCTCTCATACCTTGCGTCTAGCTATTTTATTTTCTTGCGTCTAGCTTAATATTTACATTACTCTAGTCTTTTAATGATTTGTCTTAGTGATAAAAAACAAAACAAACATTCTTAAAACTATTTACTTGCTTTTACGTGCAATTAATCACTATTTGATAAGCATTAGAGTCAACCAATCCGTCCCTGAGAACGAATCTGTTTATCACGTATATTACTTGGGACAACTGTACACTTGCAGTTGTGGTTCTATTTTCCTTATTGCATTATTTTTAGAACACACAAGGGACCACCAAGTTTTTGGCACCGCTGCCGGGGACGGTAGCGTGTGACCCTGGTGTTTATCCGTTAGTGTTTTAATTGAATTTTTATTTTTTATTTTCAGTTTTACGCGTTTCTTTGTCTTTGTTCTTTCTCAGGTCTTACAGGTTTGGTGCATGTACTCAAACCCCGAGAGGTTAGTTAGAGAAAGGAACAAAAGGGAAAAAGAAGCAAGAGAACAGGCAAGGAGAGAGAGAGAGAGAGAGAGAGAGAGAGATGGAGGAGTTGAATATTCATCACGTGGATAATACTTGTGTTCAGTTGGATGCAAATGGTCAACCAATCATACCACCAATCATTCCAGATCCCCTACTCAATCCTAATGCAGTTCTCAACAATCAACAAAATCATCCACCTATGCAACAAGCTCAACACCCACAGTATTATGATCCATGGTTCGTACATGGTCCAGAACAAGCTCCTTACCGCGCTCCTGCTCTCGGTATTGGTCCTGTAAATATCAATGTTGTTCGTTATAGGCCTGATCATGGTATGCTATCCCAATTCTAAAACTTCGGAAACTTTCGTGGAACACCTGGAGAAGACCCTATTAGTGCAGTTCAAAAGTTTATGCAAATCTGCGATTCGTATATAACTCAAGGAGTGACCAAAGAGAAGATGTACTTTGCTAATTTCAGATTTTTCGTGATAGACGCAGCGAGTGAGTGGCACGATTCGCAAGAACCAGGAACAATCAATACTTGGGATGAATTACAGACAACGTTTTTTGATCGCTGTTATCCGACTAATATGAGATTGGATGCACATGTAGATTCGACATCGTTTATCCAAGACCAAGATGAAACTTTGGGAAGATGTTGGTCAAGATTTCAATCTTGTTTAAGAAGAGTTCCTGACCATGGCCTTAATGAAATACAACATTTGAAAATATTTTATAAAGGCTTGTATGGAAGATAAAGAAAAGACCTCGATTTGTTATGTGGTGGTGGATTTTTACAGGTAGCTCCAGTCTATGCGAAGATTATTTTAAACAGAATGGTAACAAATGAACAAGGTTGGAGTACGGTAAGAACACCTATTCGAGGTAGGAAAGAAAGTAATATGGGTATTGAAGATAAATTCTCCTCTTTAGAGGATAAGTTGAAGACTACTTTGGAACATCAAATGAAATAGCTCATGATAGCTGTTAAGGAAGGTTTATCAGGTAAGAAGGAAAGTGTTAATGTAACTCAAGAGGTCTATGGGTGTTCGAATTGTGGTGTTCAAGACCATGATTGGGAACATTGTGAGTGTAATCTCGAAGTTGTGATGTCTGTTTCTAATAGGGGAAATTACAATTCGAGTGGACAAGGATACCAACCCAACAAAAACCATCCAGGTTTCTAATATTCATATCCTAATGGGGCAGCTAATCCTACTTATTCTTATCATTCACGTCCCCAAGGTAACACTTATCAACCTATACCACAAAATAATTATCAAGGAGGACAAGATTATGGCAATCATGTTCAAAGACAGCCTCCTCAAAATAATTATAATGACACAATGAATCAAAAAGCCTTACCTGCACAACCTCAAGAAGGAACAAAAGATCTTCATCAAACTGTAGAAAGATTAATGGCACTTCAGGCACAATCTATTCAAAGCCAGCAAGCTAGTGTAACTGCACTTAAATTATTGGGGAATCAAGTATCTCAGATGGCAAAGCAGTTAAATTAGCGTCCACAAGGACAGTTACCCAATGATACTGAAACTCCTACCCAATACGAAGATTGTAATGCTATCTCACTCAGAAGTGGTAAGAATCTCCCTCCACCACCTTTTCCAGTTAGAAAGAAAAAGAAGGAATTTTTGGTTACAACACAGGAGCTAACCGGGAACCCTGTGAGCAACTGGTTGATCAACCTCATACCCGCAAGATGTTGCGTTGGAATTTGCGCTCATCGACAGCCACTGGGAACCCGGTTTGGTCATTGACCGGGAACCCGGTTATGGAGCTGTAACTCGGTTATCAGCAACTTCGGAAGATCATAACTTGACGCTCGGAGGTCGGAATTAACTTTTTCTTGAGCCTAAACCACTTATTTTTTCGATCTCTATCCAATGGTGAAGTCAAAAAGTTCTGATACATAGCCCAAAATTTCTGGCCTGTGCGTATAGAAAGACGCAACTCGTGGTGCAAAATAAAATGAAGAGAAATCAGAATTCTGAGAAAAATGGTAATTCCAATGGAAAATCTGAGTAGTCCAATAGACCGGGAGCGCAATTTACAATAAAAATGAGTATAAGGTTTGCAAAAATTCGAGGTGTAGGCAAGGAGAAACCGAAGAAACAAAATGAGAATTTTCTGCGTGAATACACAACACCTTGCGTTCAGCGAGTTGGAAATTCGCGCGCGAATAGCTAACCCATTCGTCACTTGTCGGGAACCCGTTTGCAAAAGCCAACACTCTGACCCCTGCATAGTCAAAGACGAAAGGACGTTGCGTCTGGAAAAAAATCCTAACCGGGTACCCGGTTAGAACAAACGGGCGCCCGGTTATCTTCGGCAAAAATTGAGCTAAACCTTACAAAAACCTTATCTTTTCCTTCCCTTTGGCCTCCCACATATGAAACACCATTGATGACGAACCAAAGCTCCAAAAACACTCAAATTCCATCATCAAAACACCAAAATATCACCAATCCACCTCTTTGAACATCATCTAAACACACAATCATATCATAAATCTCCCAAAATTCCAAAGAATTTACACTTTAATCTGAATTTTTCTTTCACCAAAACTTAAAGTGTAACCATTAAACCTTTACCAAACCTTGAAATATCTATGACCCAGCTCTAAACAATCCATAATTCATATTCATACACCTTCAAGAACACCAAAATCATAAATTTCATCCAAAACTTTTGAGAGTTCTTGAAGCTTTGAGTCTAGGGTCATCAAAGATGACCATGAAGGTTGGAAAAGGTACAAAGAACATAATGAAGAGAGAAAATTGGGTATTGAGGGAAGATTTTCGTAGAGGAGATGATGATTAGAAAGCTAGGAATAGATGAAAACGTGGGAAATTTGACGAAAAGTTTGAGGTGATGAAGAACACTTTATTCAAGATAAACGCAACCATTAATGATCCTTACAACTTGATGAAGAAGAATTCAAAACCTCAACCTGGACACAATACTGATAACCAGCTTTGCGCTGGTTAAGATACGATTTCTATCCCTTCTCATTTATTGTAGATTAGTTTATTTGCTTTGAGCCTTTTCGATTCGTGGGGACACGACTCATTTTTGAGTTTGGGGTGGGGTTCGTTGCCTCATCCCAATTTTACGTGTTATTTGTTTTATTTGCTTTCAATAAAACTGATTAGGGGTTGCGTTTGACTGTAGAAGATCTTAAATGTTCCCATTAAGCATACTATTTATAAGAATTTATGATAGTAAATAGTGGAGTTTAGGGATTAGTAACGCACTTTAATTGCATGCAAACATAAATAATGGATAGGAAAAATTAACAAACAATGCAAAAGAAGTAAACTTGTACTTTAGGAAAATGTTTGGTTTGTAGAACGTGAGATCCAAATTAGTAGAGAACCCACTTAGATATGAACTAAAGGCAAGCTATGTAATTAGGAAAATGATAGGGGCAGTTCTTTGTTAGCCATTTAAATCCTTTTTAGCCTTCTATCCCTTATATTAATATTATCCGTCCTAGCCCAATTTTAAGCCTTAAGCCTTTTCTTTTGTCGCCACGATATAAGACCATATCCCCTTAGTTTGTTAGGCATGACCATATGACCTTGAATCACGATCCTGAGACCTGTCTCGAGCTTGAGTTTGGGGTGGTGGGTCCATCTATGGGAAAATCATTGGGTGGGAAAAGTATGTGTTTGTATTGAGGCACAAAAAGAAAATTCAAATGATATTGTTATTTGTAACCCTTTGCCGGGATTAAAAAAAAAGAAAAAAAAAGAAAAAGTGAATCGAAAAAAGTCAATACAGTAGCTGACCGGGACCCCGCTCAATACTAACCGGGAACCCGGTTATCGCCTGTACAAATATAAAGAGAAAAAGAAAAGAAAATAAAAACAAAAAGAAAAAGTTAAATAAACAACCGACAAAGTGGAGTTTTCTGATCATCATCTTATTATGTATTGGGTTGACATGGGGACGCTACATTAGCGCGTCAAATGGGTTGAGTGAGAACATTATATGAGTGTAGACTCAAGCTCGTGGACAGTTGTTGATGGAAAGTGAGGAGAGAGCCAAAAGCTCACTTCAAATTTACCAAAAATATATAACCTACCGTCCCTAAGCCTATGCTAAAACCATAAAGTCCTCGTGATTCCTAGTTATGTAGTGGGTTTGTAATTCAGCTAATAGGGAATATACTAGGTGGAGCGTTCAAAGCGAGTAAGGATCAATGAACACCCTATAGCCATCATACTGAGATGAGTACAAGTGTAACCTTCTAGCATTGTGACTTTAATTTTATGATTGATATTATTTGTGTTTGATTT
Source organism: Nemophila menziesii (assembly GCA_029959085.1). Taxonomy (NCBI): domain Eukaryota; kingdom Viridiplantae; phylum Streptophyta; class Magnoliopsida; order Boraginales; family Hydrophyllaceae; genus Nemophila; species Nemophila menziesii. The sequence continues at coordinate 5,013,003 of JARWIR010000014.1, forward strand.
TTGCATGATTAGTGTATGTGTATATTAATTTCTAATGTTTGCTATATGAGGTTTGTTTAAAGTATTGCTTTGGGTTTATTTTCTAGCTTCTATATTCTCTGCAATTCACCTTTGACCATTGTTTTTAATTTTACTTTGTCGGGACGACAAAGATTTGAGTTTGGGGTCTTGATGTCTCCCTTTTTGTTCTATATTTATATGCTTAGGAGACATCAAATTAGGTGAATTATGAACTAATATGGTAGACTTTTAATGATTATTTTTAATATTCCAATTTCACTCCTTGAAAATTAGTATTTTTGGATTTATTAAGCTTTTGTATGTAATATGGTTTATTTTTAGTGAAAAGCTGATAGGTTTGGAATACTAGCAAGGAGGGAAACCGTGGATTAAAGTCATAGATCGTGTAAAGAAGTAAAAGGCGTGAAGAAATATTCCATAGAGTTGATTTTGAAAACTGCAAATCTGGAAAGCTGCTGAAGATTGTTGATTTTGAGCCACTTAGACGAGGATTCAGCAGTTGACTTGTGAAGAGATTAGATTCCCTATTGAGTTATGGAGATTTAGCAAGTTGAACAGATCAATTCCGAGTTATATTGAGCAAGTTACATCCATTTTAGTGAAGGGTGTACAGTAGTTACGGGATTTTGGGCTTGAAGAGTGGACTCGGGCTTTTAATATTTGCTTATTCTTTTAATTAAAAGCCCTAGTCCGAATTTTTTAGTATAAAGAGGCCTTTAGACTTCTATTTTCAAACACAATTCATTATTTTACAAAGTCAGAGTATCAAAGTAGAAGCCAAGAGCTGAAGAAATTCAACTTCTCCAATTCGCAACCGAATCAACTCCTCAATTAGGTTTCTTTATCTTTTATTCTGTAAAACAATTATGAATTAGTATTTCTAATTATGAGCTAAATTCATACAATACTTGAGAACGCAGTAATGGGTTAACCCAATCTATTTCATTCTATGTTTTTGGTTTTGGGATTCTCGTAATTGAAATCGAATTGGGTAATTAGTATTTTTCATTAATTTGCATTCATTGACTATTATTGAAGTAGCTGACCTGTAATAGGACTTAGTAACTAGGCTATTCCATTTAGTGGCGAATGGATCACCTTGACGGGGGTTGATGTCTTCCTAAATGTTCTAATTTTATGCCCTTGAGAGACATCATTTTTGGTGTTTATTCGACTATTTAGATAGACTTTTGGTATTAAAATGCAACAAATCGATTTTCCTCTTTTAATTCTAATATTTTTGATTTATTAAACTTTTGCGCGTAATATGGTTTGTTTTGAGTGAAAAGTTATAGGTTTTGAATACTATCTAGGAGAGGAATCCAAGAAAAAGTCAAAGATCATGTAATGAAGTCAAAGCAAGAAGAAATATCCCGAAAGAATTGATAATTTGAAGCTGCAAATCTGAAAAGTTGATAAAGATTGCTGATTCCGAGCCATCTAAGAGTGGATTTAGCCTCTGACTTGTGAAGAGAAATTGTTTCTCATTGAGTTACGGAAATTTAGCAACTGGGATGAGGTCAATCCGAGTTGAAACGAGCCGGTTAGAGATATTTTAGTGGAGGTGGTGCAGCTGTTACGCGATTTGGGCTTAATTATGGATTTTGGCTTTTCTTATTTTCACTTATTCTTTAAAGAAAAGCCCTAATCCGTTTTTCAGCTTATAAAAGGGCTTTAGACTCCTATTTTTACACACCTTTTCAGAATATTTCATACGCTTAAGAGTCAGACACCAGAGAAGAAACTAGAGCAAGGAAGAGAAGAAGTAAGAGCTGGAGACTGTCTATATCTCCAATTCTCAGCCAATTCAACTCCGTAATTAGGTTATTCTATTTTATTCTGTAAAACATTATGAACCCAATTATTTCTTTAGTTTTTGTCTTTTCAATAATTATGAGCTAAACTTAAATAGTGCTTGAGAACGCATAATGGGTTAATCCCAATTTGATTTTATTTCATGTGTTTGGATTTGGGATTTTTGATAATTGAAATCAAATTGGGTAAATTGTATTTTTCATTAATTTGCTTTTATTTACTATGAATGACGTAATTAACCAATCATAGGCTTTAGTATCTAGGCTATTCCATTTAGTGGCGAATGGATCACCTTGACGGGGTCTGGGTATAGAACTAATTAATGAATGTAGGGTAGAACTTATAGGCTCTTACGAGCTTAATTAATCCTATGGCTAATTGGGTAGAATAGACTTAATCACTTGAAGGTGGACTATAATCACCTTGACGGGGTTTGTAGCACCTGAGAGTAGCTCCTTAGTCCACCCTAACGGAGGTAAGGAGATTCCCGAATCCAGACCATTACAAATTTACCAATTTGTCCCTTAAACAATACATGAAATGAATAATAATTTGGTGAAACCCTTGCGTCTCTCAAGTACGGCCTTTCCTACCTCGCGTAAACACTTTATTTTCTTGCGTGTAGTTTAATACTTGCATTAATTTAATTCATTGTCTAAGTATTAGAAAACCAAAACAAACATTCTAAAATTCATTTACTTGTTTTCACGTGCAATTAATCACTATTCAATAAGCATTAGAGTCAACCATTCCGTCCCTGAGAACGAATTTGTATTATCACATATAATACTTGGGACAACTGTACACTTGCAGTTGTGGTTCTTGTTTCCTTATTTGCATTTATTTTTAAACACACAAAGGACCACCAAGTTTTTGGCGCCGCTGCCGGGGACGGTAGCGTGTGACCCTGGTGTTTATCCTTTAGTGTTAGTTGCATTTTTATTTTTCAGTTTTACGCTTTGTTTGTTCATCTTTTTCAGGCTTTTAGGTTTGGTGTATGCGAAGGAGACTCTTTAAGGATCTTGAGACATTAACTCCGATCCTTGATAATCCAGAATCATTAGTCAGACTTGCTAACAAGAAAAGAAGAGAACAAGAAGCCTAAGATTTAGAAGAGAGATTAGCTAGAGAGATGGCTGACCTTTCGGTTGATAATAATGGTCAGAATGGTCAGAACGGCCTGGTCCCACCTATTAATCCTCCTAACCCTCCAGTTCAAGTTCAAGTCCAACTAGCTGATCCATGGTTCCTTACTGGTCCAGCACAAGAACCATTCCTTGCTCCTCCTCTTAGGATTGGCCCAGCCAATATTGATGTTTCGAGATTCCATCCAGATTCGGGTATGTTAGCTCAATTTCAGAATTTCGGGAATTTTCGTGGCAAGCCCGGAAAAGATCCTATTCGCGCAGTACAAAAATTTATGCAAATCTGCGATTCATACATCACTCAAGGAGTAACAAAAGAGAAAATGTATTTGCTACATTCAGATTTTTCGTGATAGATGGAGCGAGTGATTGGCATGATTCACAAGATCCAGGAAAGATTACGAACTGGGAACAGTTACAAGCTGCGTTTTCGGACAGATACTATCCATACAACATGAGATTAGATGCTCAACTCGAGTTAACACATTTCCGACAAGAATTTGATGAAGCTTTGGGTTGAAGTTGGTCGAGATTCCAGAATTGTTTACGAAGAGTCCCTAATCATGACCTTTCAGAACAACAATTGAATTTTTTTATAACGGTCTTGATGGGAAATCGATAAAATATTTAGATTTATTATGTGGTGGTGCGTTTTTACAGTTTCTACCCGTTCACGCGAGGACTATATTGGATAGAACGGTAACTAATGAAGTGGGTTGGAATACTGTGAGAACACCTGTTAAAGGGGGAGTTAATAATGTCAACATTGAAGAAAGGTTCACCTCCTTGAAGACCAAAATACAAACCACATTGGAACAACAATTGAAGCAGCTTACGTTAGCCGTGAAAGAAGGTTTTCTGAATAAAAGGGTTGAAGTGAATGCTACGCAAGAAGTTTATGGATGTTCGTATTGTGGTGTAAATGATCATGAATGGGAGAATTGTCAGAATAATCAAGAATCCGTGATGTTTGTTTACAACCAAGGGAATTTAAATTCGAATGGTCAAGGATATCAACCTAACAGAAACCATCCTGGGTTTCAGTACTCAAATCCTAATGGGGCAGCAAATCCGACTCACGCATATGAACCGCGTCCCAAAGGTAACAACTATAATCCAAGACCTCAGAATAATTATCAAGGGGGACAAAATCAAGGAAAATTATGTTCAGAGACAACCTCCTCAAGACAATTATAATGATACCATGAACCAGAAAGCCTTACCTTCTCAACCACAAGAAGGTGCAAATAACCTTCAGGAAACCATAGAACATTTGATTGCCCTCCATGAATAGTCAGTCCAAAGGCTACAAGCGTTTGAAGCACACATTAAGATATTATAGAATCAAGTTTCGCAAATGTCAAAACAACTGAATCAGCGTCCACAAGGGCAACTCCCTAGTGACACTGAATATCCAATCCAAATCGAAGATTGCAAAATCATCTCTCTCAGAAGTTGTAAGAGCCTTCCTCCACCTCATTTTCCTGTTATGAAAGAGAAGGAAGTTGTTAGAAAAGAAAAGGATGTGGTGGATAAAGATAAAGAAGTTGAAGTAGAAGAAGTGGAGAGGCCTATTGAAGTTCCAAAAAAGAAAGATGATATTATAATCAACCGTCCTCCTCCGCCATTTCCCTCTAGAGTTCAAAAGAATGGTGATATGACTGATTATAAAAAATTCTTTAACAAGGTGAGAGGTCTTAGTATTAATATTCCGTTGTTAGAAGCTATTAAAGATGTACCCAAGTATGCGAAGTTTCTGAAGAGAGCCCTCACCAACAAACGGCCATATTGCGATAATGAGATGATTGGTTTACCTGAAGAATGTAGTGCAATATGTCAGAATAAGTTACCTCCCAAACTACTTGATCCTAGGAGCTTTACAATTCCGATCTCTATTGGTAATGAGTGGCAAGGAAAAGCGCTATGCGATTTGGGTGCAAGTATTAATCTTATGCCCAAATCAATCTTTGAGAAATTGAAGATAGGAGATGCGAAACCAACATCTATGGTCTTACAAATGACTGACAGATCCCTCGTACATCCAGAAGGTCGAATAGAAGACGTCCTCGTCAAGGCAGGTACATTAATTTTTCCCGTTGATTTTGTTATACTTGATTACGACGCAGATAGGAATGTCCCCAGTATCTTTGGAAGACCATTCCTAGCCACGGGGCGTACTTTAATTGATGTAGAAAACGGAGAAATGATTATGAGAATCCAAGACGAGGAGGTGAAGTTCAACGTGTTCAGACCAATGAAATTTCCAGATTCCAAGGAGGATTGTTTTCGTGTAGATGTAGTTCAACAGGTACCAAAAGAGCCAACTAAGGTTGTAGAGACCTTAAGAGTGGAGGAAAAAGAGCTAAGAAAGAAACCACCAATTAAAATTCCTCCAAATCCTAAGGGAAGTCCACACCTCGATCATGCAAAGAAGAAAAACAAAGCATGTGTCACGAAGGTTCCAAAAGAACCTAAGAAAGAAAGAAAGAAAAAGGAGTTCAAAGTGGGAGAAGAGGTCGCTATGAAAAAGCCTAAACCTCCTCCAATGGCACGTGAATCAAAGAACTCTTGGCTAGGACCATTCATAGTCACAAAGGTTATCTCAGATAAACTAGTTGGAATAAAATCCAAGGGATGCAAATTTCGAGTAGCAAATGTTGACAACCTCACTCACTGTTGGGTAGGTTATGTTAAAGAATGAAGCGTGAGGTAACCCGTCGAGTTTAACGACGTTAAACAAAAGCCAATTGATTGTATATTAATTTAAGTCTTTTAAGTTTCGTAGTGTGAAGTAGATAATTTCGTTAATTTGGTGTTTATTATTAAGAAATGAGGAATGACAGTTGTTTTTGATGATTTCAGGGGTAAAAGAGTCATGAGTTTGGGGTCGAAACGATGAAAAAAAAGTGGAGTCAAAATATGTGCTCGCCGGCATGCCGGTCATCTGACCGGCTAGCCGTCAAACACGCTGAAGACCCCCCAAACTTTCTAACTAGTGCGTCTACTTTGACACACGACGTAGCGTCCACGTTTGCGCCAGCGAGACACCACCGACATGCCGGTGGATGACTGGCTAGCCGGTCCGAGAAGGCAAAAAGTTCTGATTAGTGCGTCGAGTATGACACAAGGTGCTGCGTCTGAGGTTGCGCCAGCGAGACGCGACCGGCATGCCGGCCATCTGACCGGCTAGCCGGCTCGCGATGATGGATTCTCTAGTTAGTGCGTCAGTTATGACACAAGAAGGCTTGAGTCAGAGGTAAAACAATTAATTTAGTAAATTTCTTTGCGCCGACATCGCGACCGGCATATGCCGGTCAGCCACCGGCTAGCCGCCGCGCTGTTGCGTGAGGCGGTTTTTGAAGCTTTTAACCTAATTTTTTACCTTCTTTTCCAAGCCAATTTCCTATTACGAATCCAAGCCTCCAGCTACTCCGAAAATCTTCATCAAACACTATAAAATCATCTAAATAAGCCCCCCTCCATCACAAAAACACACATTCAACTCATATCCTCTCCAAAACATCATTAAATTCCCACTTTTCTCCAAAAATTTCTTCTTCCTAGCCTTCAAGTTAAAACCAATTCCTTCATAATCATTCTCAATTAGCCTCTACACATCTCATATTCAACCATATTCTTCAAGTTTTGAACCTCAAAACATCAAAGTTCTAAGCTTTTCTCTAGCTTTGTCACTATTTGAAGTTTTGAGCTTGGGGTGAAAAAGAGATGACTAACAGAACCGATTCCATGTGTTCTTATCGAAGGAACTTTCCAAGAAACAGAAACACTATTGGTGCTAGCCCAGAACAAGCAATTGAGATTCCGGATTCGCGTTCCAAACACAAGACTGAAGAAATCACAGCTGCTCCGAAAAGGAAAGAGAATCCGATTAAGGCTAATCTGAAGAGTAGACCAATTGATGAAAAAGAAAGTGAGGAAGAGACTGAAGAAGAAATTCCGCAAGCACCTGTTCAAGAACAAAGATAACCAAGAAGAAAGATGTAGGCGCAGAAACTGAAGAGAGTTGATATGACTTGGAATGATCAGGTTCGTGACATAATTGATTACTTAAAATTTGGTGTTGAGAAGGGACTTTGGTGTTGCCTAGGGTGTGATAAAAATAAGATCAATTTAAGTATGGAAAACTATGCACTCTCACCCTAGACAGGCACAGTACTGCAAGTATTACAGGACGTATGCAAGTTTTAATGATAAGTAGAGTTCGTTCTCAGGGACTTAAGTGTGTTAAACGCGGAGGAACAGATAACGAGTAAAAGTAAATAACTAGAAGACAGTAAATAAAATATTTGGTTTTTCGATTTTATGAATTAAAACTAAATTAAAACTAAGAAAATAAAGACAATAAAGTAAAAGATTAAGAATATGAGATGAGAAGTATAGCTTAGGTTTTGCTAGTATGCACTAATCCTTCTAATTCTATCTATAGATCTAGTCCATAAGGGAGAATATTAGCTCTTGGTAATACTTAGTCAGGATTCTAAATTCCACTACCTTAGACCTTGAGAGCGACTAAGGGGGCTACGTCACAACCAAGAAGTGATTTAAAATAGGGTTATCAAACGCCACTAAGGCCCTAAGCAAATACTGCAAGTCTTGGTGATACTGTGGTTAAAACAAACCTTAATGACTATCTAGTTAGAAGTATGTTTTGTCAGAACTGCTATCGACACTAGACATTATGTGGTGGTTCAATAGTTAAACACCCTGTCAAGGAGAACATCTAACTACTCTTAAAACAATCCTAAAGTGATCAATTCTAGGAAAGACATTAATTCAAAACACATAAGCAAATATAAAGTAAGTAGCTAATATCAGATTAAAACATATAATTCCCAAAGAAACTTAGATAGAAGAATTAGAATTCATAGATTATACATATGCAAAACCCAAGCTATGGGAGGTTTAGTTCATACCTGAAGGAAATAAACTAAAAGAAATAATAAAAGACATCATCTTGCTCTCTACAATAAACTGGAAGAATAAAACCTTAAGAACTAATTACTATGAGGCAAGGATGATTTACAAATGATATAAGGGTGTATTTATAGGTGTTTAGAAGACCTAATTCGTTTTCTTGAGGAATTGTTAAGGTAATGGACTTCTAGCCCAACTCAAATTCGTATGGAAATAAAGATAAACACTGCTGCGTTGTTTTGGTCATAACTTCTTTATTATTGGTCCGATTTTGCTCCACAAGATACCAAAAGAATCGCAACAGAATTTCCTACGCCCTTTAGGAGTAATCTACCAAATTCGGCCTCTTTATTAGGTAAAAACGCCTATCTTTGCAGAACCCTAGATTTAGGCAGCTTTTCCTTTTCCATCTTTTTAGCAATTCCTTCCTTATCTCCAATTACCATGCAAATCTCCTTCCATAAGTTGTTGTCTTTGACTTGGACTCTAATTAAGCTCCATAATTATCTTTAAAGCTACACACTAAATAAACAATTAAACCCAATATGCTCTAAAAACAATAATTCTACAAATCAAGACACAAAATAGGAAAGTGCACTAAAACTCAAGAAAATCGACATTATTGACTCCTAAAACACTAAAAATGATGTCTCATCTTAACATAAATCTATCACAAATGAGGAGACATCAAGACCCCCAACTCAAGGTTGTATCGTCCCGATACAATAAAAGATAAAAACATAGGGAAGTCTAGAAATACACACTTATAAAATTTTCAACACAAGGGAAAAACATAGCAGAATATATAGAATAAACCTAAAGCACATAACTCAGAAAATTTCATGCAATAATATTCATAAACTACATACCTGTACACTTCTTATATCCACAGTCAACACGGCTTGATTTCAAGATCAGATTAGTTTCGCAATGTAAGAAGGATTGGGACTTTACTCAGTTCCCCAAGAGAGCTATAGATTGTTCATCAAACCTCACTAGTATCCAAGAATCCACTTAACTAATCTCTAATGGCTCAATCACTTCTCAATTACATAACAAAGAATCACAAGATCTTTTAAGGTTGTAATGTAGGCTTAGGGACGGTATGATCATATATTTGGATAATTTGGAGTGAGCTTTTGGCTCTCTCCTCACTAGCCATCAACGAATCGCCCTGGAGCTTGAGTTACTCTCATAAACGTTTCTCACTCAACCCAATGAATTCCTTGATGCACAATTTAGCATCCCCAATAACCCAATTAAGCTTTAAGATGTTCACATATAAATCCACTTTGCCGGTCCGAATATATATTTTTTCTTTTCTTTTCAAATCAATTCTCTTTTCTATAGCTATGACTCTCTTTTAATGTTGAGATATCACGCTAATTTTCTCATATATATATTTTTTTTCTTTTAATGCCCTTGTTGGCAATATTAGCTCGAAGCTTCTTTTTCATTCACTATTACCCCGGCAAAGGGTTACAATACAATGCTGTAAAACATCCTCAATAAGCACAAAGCACAATTAATAAGCTCAAAAATCCCAACATAATAACTCCCATAATGGTGGACCCACCACCCCAAACTCAAGCTCTAAAACAACTGTCTAAGCATCGCGATTCGAGTGCGGGTCATATGGAAGAGTCCTAAAAATCTAAAGGATATGGCTTATAATGTGTTTCAATAAAAAGGCTTTAGAAAGGCTAGAAGGGGCTAAGAAGGATATAACTTTTAAACTCAAAAATCACAAGGTGAGAAGGTATAAAAAGGCTTCAAAGGCTTAAAAATATGAAAGAACCGCCTTGATCACTTTCTACACTATGTAATTCAGAAAATTTCTTACCTTTAGCACTTTCATCAAATGGTTTTTCAACTAGCTTGGATCTCACGGCCTACACACTTTCAAGGTTCCCTGAGATCGAACATACTTTCTATCGCATTGCTTACTAATCTTTTCTTTACTATCAACGTGTGTTTTCCTGCAAATACTCAAAGCATACAAATACATAGCTCATAAACATATCACTTACTATCATTAATCTACTGAGCTTATGCTTTCAAGCTATTAAACACACTCTACATCTAATTCCCATGCATCAAAAATTTTAATTTCACTCAAAAACAGAAAAATGGAGATGAGAGACAACGAATCCCCACACCCCCAACTCAAAAATGAGCCGTGTCCCCACGACTCGAAAAAAGACTCGAAAACAGAAATTAAAATTAGCAGATAGGCATAATTACAGAAATGGTAAGGAAGAAAGAGAACATACTCTCGAGGCTATTGCCTCGCGTCATTGATATCCAAGATTGGAATTGCTGGACCTTTCGTTAATTGCTCAAGGAGTTTCATGATGTGCACTTGATTAGCATTGATTTGTGCCACATCATTGACTAAGGAAGTTTGAGCTGCTTCAAATTTCGTTAAACGCTCCTCCATCTTCTCTTGCCAATTTTGCTCCTTTTCTTCCTTCGAGGCTTGAGTAGAACCCGCTCTTCGAAGGCTTTCTTTGATCCAAGCATTATCAATATAACTCGTCTTAAACTCGAGTTTCTCTTCTTCACCCAATACTACATTCGCTTTTCGCACAAGACACGTGATCATAGTTGGAAATTTAACGTTATAAACCGATTTAGGAGAGATCGAGAATCGTATCACCTCCTCATAGATCAACTGTGCCACATCAACTTCTTCTCCTCTCAAAATACAGTCCAACAGTAGCGCGTTCTTCATAGTCACCTCCAAAGTTCGTGTGTTTCCAAAGACATTAGGGATAAGGAAATTATGCCAAATTCTAGCATCTGCTTGAAGATATTTGTAAGGCCAAGGTGCCTTCAATTCTCCCTTATGTAATTGCACTTTCTCCTTGTCTAACACATGCTCAAAAAGTAATTCCTTATCAAAGATTTTTCGTTTAGCAACTGCTTCCTCAAATTTGCAACAACCTTTCGGATTCTGAAACTTGAAGTGGTTCCTAATCTCCTCAACTGTGAAAGGAACTAACTTTCCTCTAATCGGAACACAATCACTATCTCGGCTAAAGAGGCCTAGATAGAACTCCAAAACTAATTCAGGACATAATTCAGAACGGCTTACCATGAACGTAGACCAACCCAACTTCTCACCAAGCTTAAAGAATCTCTTGTATTCTCCATCTCTAATTTCTTCCTTGAATACTTTCTCATAGGCAAAAGGTAGTTCTTCTAATTGTTTCTCCGCAGAAATCTTCAAGGCCTTTGAAGTATCCACTTTCTCTATAGGTATAGGATTTGTTTGAGGTAGTGTTCTTTCCTTTGCATAAAAATAAAGCTTTTTACCATTACTATCATACGAAGGTTTCCCACTTTTCAATTTATCTTTACCCTTTGATTTAGAACTAGCTCCTTTGTCAATTGATTTCTTCTTGTTTAAATCCAATCCCTTGTTACTCTTCACCTCCCTCTTGCTAGATAAGATTGATGTTCTATTAGTCATCTTCAATTAACCCCCAACTCAAAGCTTTAGCAACCCTTGAAAATTAAACTCTTGAATTAATGGATGAACAAGCTTGATTTGTCCTAGGATGGGTGAATTGGTGATGAATCTCTATGTGGGTGAGGATGATTTGTAATGGGTAGGCTTGGATTTTAGAAATTGTGTGATGAATTTGTGAAATTTGGCTCTTTGATTCTTCAATTTGAATGAATTTGGTGATGATTGGTAGCTTGATTCTCTCTTGTAATGATGTGGAGAGAAGGTTTGATGTGTTTTCCTTGATGATTGGGTAGTGTTTTGGTGATTGGTGAAGGTTTTGATGAGCTTCAATGGAGTTAGGAGAGTTGTGCAGTAGAAAGAGAGGGTTAAGGTTTAATAAATTCGGAATAATAGCTTCAATACCTCCTTTATAACTCAATCCCGTAACTTTCTCTCTCCTCTGGCGGCGCTGCGGACTACCCCTGCGGACCATGGGGTGCACCGCGGGGTAGTCCGTGACATCTGATGCTCGAAAATTTTTGCTTACTGACTTAAACCCGTGGTAGGACCCCGTGGTACGGGTTTTTTGGCTCGCGGACTAGGGTCCGGTGTACCGCGGGGTACACCGCGGCTTCTGTAGCTGCTCCGTCAAAATACCCGTGGTAGTCAACCCGTGGTACGGGTTTCTGGGGCGCGGACCATGGCACGGTGCACCGCGGGGTGGTCCGTGGAATTTTTTCGTGTTTCTGACCTAAACCCGCGGTAGCTACCCGTGGTACGGGTTTTGACCTCGCGGACCATCCCTGCGGACCATGGGGTAGTCCGTGAGGGTAGTCCGCGGGGTGCTTTCTTGCGCTCCAAAAATTTTCCTCGCGTTCCCTAACTTGATTTCTCCGATTCCTACACACCAAAAACACTAATACCTTTCTCAAATATGCATTATCAACTAAAAACAACTAAAATAAACTTAAACTAAGAATGTAAAAGACATGAAAACATAAAAAAACTTCGGGTTGTCTCCCGAACAGCACTTTTGTTTAACGTCTTTCAAAGTTAGACGTGTTACCTCTGTCAAGATTTGCGAATATAGCCTCCCCAACAACGAGTAAGGCTATGAACGTCAACTAATCTGCGCTTGACCCCAGTTTTGGGGCGAATTTCTATCACCTTGGCTGAAACAACTTTAGTGACAATGAATGGTCCCATCCACGAGTCTTTGAAACTTCGTGGCCTGTTCTCGCGTTTGTGGGCTTTCCATAGGACTTCATGGCCAACCCCAAACTCAATGTTTGGCTCAGTATCCACAGGTTTTAAGTGGATCTCCTCAGGAGGGACTTTGTGATGTGAAAGGCTGTGGATGATAGGTACGGTGGGATCCAACTTCCTCGGTTTCTTACCCAAGACATAGAAGGTCTCGGATACATTTTTAGCATGAAGGGTGATGGTCCCATCTTGGAAGTTGATCACACTTTGACTTGTGGCCATGAAAGGCCGTCCAAGTATGATTGGAACCTGCTTATCTGCATCAAACTCAAGAATAACAAAGTCAGTAGGGATGGCGATATTACCTGCACGGACTAAGACGTCCTCCACTGTTCCCCATGTCCTCTTCACTGAGTTGTCAGCAAACTGCAACTTCACTGGAGTTTTCTCTGATTTTTGAAGTCCAAGTCTCTCGAACACGGACTTAGGCATAAGATTCACACCAGAACCCACATCGTACATTGCTTTCACTTTGAGCCTACCATGCAATTGAATAGGAAGGTTGAAACTTCCCGGATCTTTAAGCTTAGTGGGTAGCTCTTTCTCACTTCTTCTTGAAACCCTCAGGTTATTTCTCGGGATCTCTACACTCGCCTCTTTCTCAGGAATAACTTGCGTAAAAACTTGTTGCGGTGTAAGTCCTCTCTTCGCAATCTCAAGCAATTGGGCGTTGATATTTTCAGGTTGGTACGCCTCTACAAATGTCTTGAGAATAGTGTCATCTTTAGGATTTGTATCAGGAATAGTTGATGACACTGGTTGAACACTAGGTGGCGATTCCACCTTCTCTTCTTCTTTCTCCTCTAGCACAGCAGGTGCCACTTCATCTTCTTTCGATTCTTCTTTTGAGGCTTCTTCCTCTTTCTCTCTTGCTAACTCCGCTGCATACTCTACCATTGATCGCATCTCCTCTTGCACCTTTTTCAGTAGCTCTATGAACTCGTCTCTCTCTTCATCGCTTTCCAGATGATAAACTTCTAGACAGTCGGACTCCTCGGGGTTAGACTCGGTTGGCTCTTCTTCAATACTGGGAACTTCCACGGCACTAATGGCAGCATGTGGTGCTTCCTCCTTTTCTTTTTCGATTTCAAGGCATATAGCCTTGCAAGCTTCGAACACAACATTGTTTTCACCTCCTTCGATTGCCTTTACTTCCTTTTGTTCTGTTAGATGCTTGTTTATTTGGGCTAATTGAGTATTTAGCATCTGAAGTATGGCATCGTGTCCTCTGACCTTTTCTTCTTGAGCGTTTACAGTGGTGTTCAAACGTTCTAGAGCTTGTACTATCTGTGTATTGTCCATAGATCCTTCTTGCGGATACTGAGGTAAAGCTTTTTGGTCTAAAGTATCGGTATAGGCGTCTTGAGCAGGTTGTTGTGGAGGAGTAGGTCGATTCTGATATTGGTTTTGGTACTGACCTCTCTGTTGGTAAGAGTTGTTCTGGGGTCGCGATTGATATTGACTAGGATTAGCGGCCCCTTGTGGATTTGAATACTGCATACCCGGATGGTTGCGGTTGCCCCATCGGTTAGATATGAAGTAAACAGATTGCGGATTTGATTCACACTCTTCCCATGAATGATCGTTAACTCCACATTGTTGACAACCTTGTGCCTCTTGAACTACCTTTGTAGCAGCTAAATTCTTCTCCATCGCGATTCTCAGCTCCTTGATTTGATTTTCTAACGAGGATATTTGAGCTGAGTTCGCGGTTTCTGCATCTAAACGAAGCGTTCCTCGGGTCTTTGCTGCAGAAGCTCGCGTTGAAGGCCAACTTCTTTCTTGTTCCATAATATTTTCTAACACCTCGGAAGCTTCATTGTGATTCATGGACACAAAATTACCCTTTCCAATGTTATCCACCTTGTCTCTACCCTTGTCATCAAGACCTTCATAGAATATAGCAAGTTGTAGAGCAGGTGTATAACCATGGAGCGGACATCTAGCTAATTTTTGTTGAAACCTTGTCCATGCTTCTCCCACTGTTTCTCCATCTTCTTGAGAAAATCTTGCAAGCTCGGTTTGATCTTTAAGTCTCATGCTCTTCGGATAAAATCGGTTAAAGAATGCGGCTTGAAGCTCTCTCCAAGAGTGAATGGTTCCATGTGGTTGTCTTTCTAGCCAATCGCTAGCTCTTCCGGTCAAGAAAAACGAAAACATATGACAATACAGTTGCTCGCGTGTAATGCCAGGAGTAATGTAGGCATCACAAATCTGCATGAACTTCTGAATCGCTTTTACCGGATCTTGAATTGCAGTACCAGTATATAGTCCGAAACTTTGAAATTGACTAAGCATACCCGGATCGGGTCTAAATTTGATATTCGGAATCTCAGGAGGGCGGTAACCGATGGGTTGAACATGGAATGGTATGTTAAGGCCAGGTAGATCTTGTTCAACTCGGCTTTGTTGATTATTCTGCCCATTACCTTCTCCTACTGGCAGTTGTACACCAGGTGGAACAAACGCAGGAGGTCCTCCTGGTGCAAAGTAAACTAACTCCGGATCATTGTCTTGAATGTCTGCCATAGTTCTTCTTAAGGCTCTTTCCTTACGAATTCTTTTGTTATAAGCTCTGAAGCTCCTCTCAGGCTCCGGTAAGGGAGGCCAAGAATTAAACACTGTGAAAACCTGAAAAAGACTAAAGCAAACCACAAGCGTAAATCTGGAAAAATAAAAACTAAAACTAAACTAAAAACTGAAAAGTAAAAACTAATTAAAAACTAAAACTCGAAATAGATAACCCACACGCTAACGAGACACAAGTCCCCGGCAGCGGCGCCAAAAACTTGGTGTTGCCTAGGGTGTGATAAAAATAAGATCAATTTAAGTATGGAAAACTATGCACTCTCACCCTAGACAGGCACAGTACTGCAAGTATTACAGGACGTATGCAAGTTTTAATGATAAGTAGAGTTCGTTCTCAGGGACTTAAGTGTGTTAAACGCGGAGGAACAGATAACGAGTAAAAGTAAATAACTAGAAGACAGTAAATAAAATATTTGGTTTTTCGATTTTATGAATTAAAACTAAATTAAAACTAAGAAAATAAAGACAATAAAGTAAAAGATTAAGAATATGAGATGAGAAGTATAGCTTAGGTTTTGCTAGTATGCACTAATCCTTCTAATTCTATCTATAGATCTAGTCCATAAGGGAGAATATTAGCTCTTGGTAATACTTAGTCAGGATTCTAAATTCCACTACCTTAGACCTTGAGAGCGACTAAGGGGGCTACGTCACAACCAAGAAGTGATTTAAAATAGGGTTATCAAACGCCACTAAGGCCCTAAGCAAATACTGCAAGTCTTGGTGATACTGTGGTTAAAACAAACCTTAATGACTATCTAGTTAGAAGTATGTTTTGTCAGAACTGCTATCGACACTAGACATTATGTGGTGGTTCAATAGTTAAACACCCTGTCAAGGAGAACATCTAACTACTCTTAAAACAATCCTAAAGTGATCAATTCTAGGAAAGACATTAATTCAAAACACATAAGCAAATATAAAGTAAGTAGCTAATATCAGATTAAAACATATAATTCCCAAAGAAACTTAGATAGAAGAATTAGAATTCATAGATTATACATATGCAAAACCCAAGCTATGGGAGGTTTAGTTCATACCTGAAGGAAATAAACTAAAAGAAATAATAAAAGACATCATCTTGCTCTCTACAATAAACTGGAAGAATAAAACCTTAAGAACTAATTACTATGAGGCAAGGATGATTTACAAATGATATAAGGGTGTATTTATAGGTGTTTAGAAGACCTAATTCGTTTTCTTGAGGAATTGTTAAGGTAATGGACTTCTAGCCCAACTCAAATTCGTATGGAAATAAAGATAAACACTGCTGCGTTGTTTTGGTCATAACTTCTTTATTATTGGTCCGATTTTGCTCCACAAGATACCAAAAGAATCGCAACAGAATTTCCTACGCCCTTTAGGAGTAATCTACCAAATTCGGCCTCTTTATTAGGTAAAAACGCCTATCTTTGCAGAACCCTAGATTTAGGCAGCTTTTCCTTTTCCATCTTTTTAGCAATTCCTTCCTTATCTCCAATTACCATGCAAATCTCCTTCCATAAGTTGTTGTCTTTGACTTGGACTCTAATTAAGCTCCATAATTATCTTTAAAGCTACACACTAAATAAACAATTAAACCCAATATGCTCTAAAAACAATAATTCTACAAATCAAGACACAAAATAGGAAAGTGCACTAAAACTCAAGAAAATCGACATTATTGACTCCTAAAACACTAAAAATGATGTCTCATCTTAACATAAATCTATCACAAATGAGGAGACATCAGACTTCCCAAGGGTATTATGGACAGTGCTTTTAAGGATTATGCTACTACGTGTGACAAGTTTGGGTGGAAAGAGTTGAGAGAAAGAAAGCTTGAATATATTCCTACCTTGGTGCGTGATTTTTACGAGGGATTAACTTTTTCACAAGAAGCCATTATTGTACGCAAAAAGGTAATTCCCCTATCTGCTGAGCTTATTCTTCAATCCTTAAAATTGCCAAACTTCACCGGCACTTGTCCTTACGAAGAAACCCTTACCGATCCTTCATTTGATTTCGAATCTCTTTGGGGAAAAGTACTTATTCCTGGGACCCTCCCAATTCCAGCAGGAGAGCGTTATCATGGACAAATTTATATCAGCAATTTATTGCCTTGAGCTAAGGTTTGGTCCCGTTTCATAGTCCCTACCTTCTTTGGTATTACACACTTCAGAATTGGAAAAAGGGACATATTATATTCATCAAGTGTATTGTGGAGAACAAACGTATGGATGTGGCTCGTGTGCTTTATGACAATATTATGGAATTCGAGAAAGCTCCTACTACACATCAGAATCTTAAATTCCCTTGTACCTTCACTACCTTGTGTCTAGACGCTAAGATTCCGCGTAAATGTGAAGAAGCTGAACCTTCCGTGGTTGGGGAACATATATCTTTAGTCTTGATCCAGAATGCCCATGACGAAGCCACTGTAAGAACTCCTAGAGCTCCTCCACTAAAGAAGAAGGTACGATCCGATAACGAGTTGGAAGCGAAAATTAAAGTGTTGGAAGAGAATCAAGTGAAGATGATTGCTACTTTAGGGAACGTTACAAAAGAGCTGGACCATATCCGAAACATGCTACTTGGGGTGAGCACCATTCAACACGCCACCTATGGTCTACTTACAAAGGATAAAGTCCATGGACGCAACACCGATGACCAGCCACGCGCTGGTTAAGCCACGTTTTCTATCCCTTTCGCGTTTTAGTGTAGATTAGTTTAATTGCTTTGTGTCTTTTCGAGACGTGGGGACACGACTCATTTTTGAGTTTGGGGTGGGGTTCGTTGCCTCATCCCAGTTTTTATGTGTTATTTGTTTTTAATTGCTTTCAATAAAATAATTAGGAGCTGCGTTTGACTGTAGAAGTATTTAAATGACCCTTTAAGCATACTTTTGATGAATATATGATAGGAAATAGTGGACTTTAGGGAATAACATAAAACACGCTTTAATTGCATGCAAACATAGATAATGAATAGGAAAAATTAATAAACAATGCAAAATAAGTAAGCTTGTACTTAAGGAAAATGTTTGGTTTGTAGAACGTGAGATCTAAATTAGTAGAGAACCCACTTAGATATGAACTAGAGACGAACCATGTAACTAGGAAAATGATAGGGGCAGTTCTTTGTTAGCCATTTGTAGCCATTTAGCTTGCTATCCCTTATATGAATATTATCCGTCTTAGCCCAATTTTGAGCCTTAAGCCTTTTCTTTTGTCGCCACGATATAAGCCCATATCCCCTTAGATTATTAGGCATGACCAAATGACCCGCACTTGAATCACAATCCTGAGACCTGTCTCGAGCTTGGGTTTGGGGTGGAGTGTCCACATTTAGGAAATTACATTGGGAGGGAATTATATGTGTTTGTATTGAGCCACAAAAATAAAAGATGATAGTATCATTTGTAACCCTTTGCCGGGATTTGAATTTTTTTTATGAGACATGACCTTTCACATCAAAGTGATGGTCATGGGTATCTTTTACAAAAAAAATGAAAAAGAAAATAAAAAGAAAGAACGAGTAAAATAAACCGGCAAAGTGGAATATTTTAAAGAAAAAAAATCATCTTAGATTAGTGGGTTGACATGGGGACGCAACATTAGCGCGTCAAATGGGTTGAGTGAGAACATTATATGAGAGTAAACTCAAGCTCGTGGACAATTGTTGATGGTAAGTGAGGAGAGAGCCAAAATATCACTTCAAATTTACCAAATATACATACCACACCGCCCCTAAGCCTATGCTAAATCCGTAAAGTCCTCGTGATTTCTAGGTGCATGGTAAGTTAATAGGGAGTATACTAAGTGGGGCGTTCAAAGCGAGTAAGGATCGAGGAACAAACTTTAGCCATCATATTGAGATAAGTATAAGTGTAACCTTCTAGTATTGCGAAGTTAATTTTATGATTGAAATTATTTGTGTTTGATGTTGCATGATTAGTCTATGTTTATGTTAATTCGGAATGCTTGCTATATGAGATTTATCTTAAGAATTTCTTTAGGGTGTATTTACTAGCTTCTATCTTCGCTTGCATCTACTTCATTCCCCTTGTTTTTAGTTTTGCTTTGTCGGGACGACAAAGGTTTGAGTTGGGGGTCTTGATGTCTCCTTAAATGTTCTAATTTTATGCCCTTGGGAGATATCTTTTTTGGTATTTATTCGACTATTTAGATAGACTTTTGGTATCAAAATGCAATAAATCGATTTTCCTCTTTTAATTCTAATATTTTGATTTATTAAACTTTTGCGCGTAATATGGTTTGTTTTGAGTGAAAAGTTTTAGGTTTTGAATACTAGCTAGGAGAGGAATCCAAGAAAAAGTCAAAGATAGTGTAATGAAGTCAAAGCAAGAAGAAATATCTCGAAAGAATTGATAATTTGAAGCTGCAAATCTGGAAAGTTGATAAAGGTTGCTGATTCGGAGCCATCTAAGAGTGGATTTAGCCTCTGACTTTCGAAGAGAAATTGTTTCCCATTGAGTTACATAAATTTAGCAACTAGAATGAGGTCAATCCGAGTTGAAACGAGCCGGTTAGAGCTGGTTTAGTGGAGGTGGTGCAGCTGTTACGGGATTTGGGCTTAATTATGGATTTGGGCTTTTCTTATTTTCACTTAATCCCTAAAGAAAAGCCCTAATCCGATTTTCAGCTTATAAAAGGGCTTTAGACTCCTATTTTTACACACCTTTTCAGAATATTTCATACGCTTAAGAGTCAGACACCAGAGAAGAAGTTAGAGCAAAGAAGAGAAGAAGCAAGAGCTGGAGACTTTCTATATCTCCAATTCTCAGCCAATTCAACTCCGTAATTAGGTTCTTCTATTTTATTCTGTAAAACATTATGAACCCAATTATTTCTTTAGTTTTTGTCTTTTCAATAATTATGAGCTTAACTTAAATAGTGTTTGAGAACGCATAATGGGTTAATCCTAATTTGATTTAATTTAATGTATTTAGATTTGGGATTTTTAAAATTGAAATCAAATTTGGTAAATTGTATTTTTCATTAATTTGCTTTTATTTACTATGAATGACGTAATTAACCAATCATGGGCTTTAGTATCTAGGCTATTCCATTTAGTGGCGAATGGATCACCTTGATTGTGGGTCTGGGTATAGAACTAATTAACGAATGTAGGGTAGAAATTATAGACTATGACGAGCTTAATTAATCCTATGACCAATTGGGTAGAATAGACTTAATCACTTGAAGGTGGACTATAATCACCCTGACAGGGTTTGTAGCACCTAAGAGTAGCTCCTTAGTCCACCCTGACGGGGGTAAGGAGAATTCCGAATCCCGACCATTACAAATTTACCAATTTGTCTCTTAAACAATACATGAGATTAATAATAATTAGGTGAAACCCTTGCATCTCTCAAGTATTTCCTTTCCGACCTCACGTAAACACTTTATTTTCTTGCGTCTAGTTTAATACTTGCATTAATTTTGTATTTTAATTCATTGTCTTAGTATTAGAAAACCAAATAAAACATTCTAAAATTCATTTACTTGTTTTCACGTGCAATTAATCACTATTAGATAAGCATTAGAGTTTCACGTGCAATTAATCACTATTAGATAAGCATTAGAGTCAACCATTCCGTCCCTGAGAACGAATCTGTATTATCATATATATTACTTGGGACAACTGTACACTTGCAGTTGTGGTTCTCTCTCCTTATTTGCATTTATTTTAGAACACACAAAGGACCACCAGGGGTCTAGGTACGGAAATAATTAATGAATGTAGGATAGAAATTATTTGTCCTTGACATGCTTAATTAATGCTATGTCCAATTGGGTAGTTAGAACTTAGTCATTCAAAGGTGGACTACATTCACCCCGACGGGGTTTGTAGCACCTAAAAATAGCTCCTTAGTCTACCCTGACGGGGATAAGAAGAATATCGAATCCCGACCACTATTATTTACCAATTCGTCCCTTAAACAATACATGGAATGAATAGATTTAGGTGAAATCCTAGCGTTACTCGAGTACTACCTCACATACCTTGTGTCTAGCTATTTTATTTTCTTGGGTCCAGCTTAATATTTACATTACTCTAGTCTTTTAATTATTTGTCTTAGTGATAGAAAAACAAAACAAACATTCTTAAAACTATTTACTTGTTTTTACGTGTAATCAATCACTATTTGATAAGCATTAGAGTCAACCAATCCGTCCCTGAGAACGAATCTGTTTATCACATATATTACTTGGGACAACTGTACACTTGGAGTTGTGGTTCTCTTTTCCTTATTGCATTATTTTTAGAACACACAAGGGACCACCAGGCCCCAAGCAATACAATATCGGACAGTAGACGTTATGTGGTTTTTCAATAATTAGACACCCAATCTGGGCGACCATCTAACTACTATTATGAAAGCCTAAAGTGATCAGGTTTAGGACAGACAATAATTCAAAATACATAAACAAATATATGGGTAAGCAGCTAATATCAAATTATAACATATAATTCCCAAAGAAACTTAGATAGAAAGAAAATAGAATTCATAGATTATACATAATACAAAACCCAAGGTATGGGAAAATTAGTTCATACCTGAAGGAAATAAACTAAAAGATTGAATAAAAGACTTCATCTTCCTCTCTACAGTAACTCTAATGATATAAACCCAAGGACTAATTTATGTGAGGCAAGGATGATTTACAAGGGAGATAAGGGTGTATTTATAGGTGTTTAGAAGACCTAATTCATTTTCTTGGAGTAGAAGACAAGTAATGGACTCCAAGCCCAACTCAAATTTGTACCCTAAAATATTGAAAAGGTAATAATCAGCCACTGTTTTGTTTTGGTTGTAACTGCTTCGATACTAAGACGTTTGGTTATGAGCCCTTTTGTGGTCGTGGGTGCTGGAATTCAAATTTATTTGACAACTTTATCTTTCCATATATTACTTTTTCCTTTCTTTTCTCCAATTTCCATGTATATCTTCTTTCCTTTATCTCTTAGAATTGACTTGACATATAATTAATCTCCATATATATCTTTAAAGCTTCACACTAAATAAATAATTAAACCCAATATGCTCTAAAAATAATAATTCATTAAATCAAGACTAGAAATAGGGAAGTGCACTATATCATGTGAAAATCGAGTATTTAGACTTCTAAAACACTGAGAATGATGTCTCCACTTAATATTTAATCATCACAAGTGGGGAGATATCAAGACACCCAACTCAAATTTGTATCGTCCTGATACAATAAAGATAAAAACAAAGGGAAGTCTTAAATACACACCTAGGTCATTTAAGCACAATGGGAAAGGAGATAGCAGAATATATAGAATAGACATAAAACAACTACTCAGAAAATTTCATGTAATAAAATTTACAAACTACATATCTGTACACTTCTCATATCCACAATCAACACGGTTTGAATTCAAGATCAGATTAGCTTCGCAATGTAAGAAGCAAAGGAACTTTACTCAGTTCACCAAGGAGGCTATAAAGTGTTCATCGAACTTCACTAGAATCCAAAGATCCACTTAACTACTCTCTATTGGCTCAATCACTTCTAGATCACATAACAAAGAATCAAAAGGTCATTAAGGTTGTAATGTTGGCTTAGGGACGGTATGATAAGTGTATTTGGATAATTTAGAGTGAGCTTTTGGCTCTCTCCTCACTAGCCATCAATGACTCGCCCTAGAGCTTGAGTTACTCCCATAAAACGTTTCTCACTCAACCCAATGATTTTCTTGATGCACAAACTAACATCCCCAATAACCCAATTAAAGCATAAAGATGTTCACATAAAAATTCCTCTTTGCCGGTCCGAATATATATTCTTTTCAAATCAAATTTTCTCTTTTGTATAGCTATGACTCTCTTTTTGATGTTCGAGATATCACACTATTTTTCTCATAGATTTTTTCTTTTCTTTGCATGCTTTTTAGCTTTTTTCATTCACTATTACCCTGACAAAGGATATAATATAAACCCGTGAATCATCATAAATATAAAACTAGAGCACAACTAATAAGCTCAAAAATCCCAACCCAATAACAATTCCCATAATGGTGGACCAACCACCCCAAACTCAAGCTCTAAAACAACTGTCTATGCATCGCGATTCGAGTGCGGGTCATATGGAGAAGTCCTATAATCTAAAGGGATATGGCTTATAATGTGGTTAAAAAAGGCTTTAGAAAGGCTAGAAGGGGCTGAGAAGGATGTAAAATATTAAATGGACAACAAGCTAAAAGGCAACAAGGGGATTATGAAAGAACCGCCTTAATCACTTTCTAAACAATGCAATTTCGTGATTCTATTACCTTTAGCACGTTCATTAAATGGGTTTATCAACTAGCTTGGATCTCATGGCCTAAAAACCACTCAAGGCTCCTTGAGATCTAACATACTTTCTATCGCATTGCTTACTAATCTTTTCTTTACTATCAATGTGTGTTTTCCTGCAAATACTCAAAGCATACAGAATAAAATAGCTCATAAACATACTACTTACTATCATTAACTTACTGAGCTTATGCTTTCAAGCTATTAAACACACTCTACATCTAATTTCCATGTATCAAAAATTTTAATTTCTACCTAAAAACAGAAAAATGGAGATGAGAGACAACGAATCCCCACACCCCCAACTAAAAAATGAGACGTGCCCCCATGACTCAAAAAAGACTTGAAAAAGAAATTAAAATTAGCAGATAAAACATTTACAGAAATGGTAAGGAAAAAATAGAACATACTCTCGAGGCTATTGCCTCGCATTATCGACATCCAAGATAGGATTTGCTGGATCTTTCCTTAATTTCTCAAGGAGTGTCATGATGTGCATTTGATTGGCTTTGATTTGTACCACATCTTCGGCTAAGGAAGTTTGAGTTGCTTCGACTTTGTTTAAACGCTCCTCCATCTTCTCTTGCCAACTATGCTCCTTTTCTTCTTTTGATACTTGCGTAAATCTCGCTCCTCTCAAGACTTTCATGATCCAAGCAATATTGTTACTCTTTTTAAACTCCAGTTTCTCTTCTTCACCCAAAATTACATTCGCTTTCCGTACAAGACACGTGATCAAAGTAGGATATTTTACATTAAAAACCGAGGTAGGAGAGACCGAAAATCACATCACCTCCTCAAAGATCAACTGTGCTACATCCACTTCTTCTCCTCTCAAAATACAATTTAATAAATCGTCTATAAAACCCAGCATGGCCTAAAAAGCTTCTTACCCCTTTTACTGAAATAGGAGGGGGAAGAGTCTTTGTTACCTCAATCTTAGCACGATCTATTTCTAAGCCTGCACTCGAAACTTTGTGTCCCAACACTATACCTTCACGCACCATAAAGTGACATTTCTCCCAGTTTAATACCAATTCAGTTTCCTTGCATCTAATCAACACCTTCTCCAAGTTCTGTAAACACTCATCAAAGTTATCACCAAACACAGAAAAGTCATCCATAGATACCTCAAGGAAATTTTCAATCATATCCCAGAAAATCGCCATCATACAACTCTGAAAAGTAGCAGGTGCATTACATAATCCAAATGACATCCTTCGATAGGCAAAGGTACCAAAAGGACATGTAAACGTGGTTTTGTGTTTTTCAGCTGGATCTACATAGATTTGATTGTACCCTGAATAACCATCCAAAAAGAAATAATATTCTCTACCAGCCAACTTGTCTAACATCTGATCTATGAACGGAAGGGGGAAGTGATCTTTTCTCGTAGCCTTGTTCAACTTGCGGTAGTCCATACACACTCTCCAACCAACAACGGTTCTTGTGGAAATGGCTTCATTCTGAGCATTTAGGACGGAAGTGATACCACCCTTTTTCGGTACGCATTGAACTGGACTCACCCACTCACTACTAGCTATGTGATAGATGATTCCCGCGTCTAGTAGCTTGATAACTTATTTCTTCACCACTTCTTTCATGGCTGGCATTAGTCTTCTTTGGCCTTCAAGTGAGCGTGCACTATCGTCTTCAAGAATGATTTTGTGTTGGAAATAGGAAGAAGTAATACCTTTGATGTCAGCAATAGTCCAACCAATCACCTCTTTATTCTCCCTTAGCACACGCAACAGTTTATCTTCTTGAGGACCTGTTAAATTTGCTGAAACAATAACAGGTAAAGTATTATTAGTACCCAAATACGCATACCTCAAGTGTGCTGGCAATGGTTTTTCTTCTAACTTCGGAGGAGATTCAATGGATGGTTTACTTTTAACGACCATCTCCCCCGGTTCTCTCACAGGTTCATAGGCTGGGCGCCTATATTTCGGATTCTCAGAATTAAGAGCTGCCACCGTTTCGGAAAGCTCTTCCATCAACTCCGGCAAGTC
The DNA here is from genome assembly GCA_029959085.1 of Nemophila menziesii. NCBI lineage: Eukaryota > Viridiplantae > Streptophyta > Magnoliopsida > Boraginales > Hydrophyllaceae > Nemophila > Nemophila menziesii. Next base: position 5,038,563 of record JARWIR010000014.1, read on the forward strand.
AAGTGTCAAAGCTGTCTGCAAGATATCATCATAATTAAAGCAATCAAATACCTCTTGTGTGGCATGTTAGGCTACGTCCATTCGGAAACAATCTCCAGGTACATCTGGAAACTTCATGGCTCTGAACACATTGAACTTTACCTCCTCGTCTTGGATTCTCATGGTAAATTTTCTGTTTTATACATCAATTAAAGTACGCCCCATGGCTAGGAATGGTCGTCCCAAAATAATGGGGACATTCCTATCTGCGTCGTATTCAAGAATAACAAAATCAACGGGAAATACTAAAGTACCTGCCTTGACGAGGACATCTTCGAGCGTCCCTTAGGATGTACGAGGGATCGATTAGCCATTTGTAAGACCATAGAGGTAGGTCTCACATCTCCCATCTTCAATCTATCAAAATTTGATTTGGGCATGAGATTAATACTCGCACCCGAATGGTTTTTGTTGGCCTGGTATCCTTGTCCACTCGAATTGTAATATCCCCTATTAGAAACAAACATCACGGCTTCGGGATTACACTCACAATGTTCCTAGTCATGGTCTTGGACACCACAATTTGAACACCCATAGACCTCTTGAGTTACATTAACACTTGCCTTCTTACCTGTTAAACCTTCCTTAACAACTATCGTAAGCTGTTTCATTTGCTGTTCCAAAGTAGTCTTTAATTTATCCTCCAAAGAGGAGAATTTCTCATCAATACCCATGTTATTTTCTTTTCTACCTCGGATAGGTGTTCTCACTGTACTCCAACCTTGCTCATTAGTTACGGTTCTGTTTAGAATGATCTTCGCATGGACTGGAGCTACCTGTAGAAATCCACCACCACATATTAAATCGAGGTCTTTTCTTGATCCTCCATATAAGCCTTTATAAAAGATTTTTAACTATTGTTGCTCATTCAGGCCATGGTCAGGAACTCTTCTCAAACATGATTGAAACCTTGTCCAACATCTTCCCAAAGTCTCATCTTGCTCTTGGACAAATGATGTTAAATCCACCTGTGCATCTAATCTCATATTTGTCGGATAATAGCAATCGAAAAACGCTGTCTGTAACTCATCTTAAGTATTAATTGTTCCTGGTTCTTACGAATCGTGCCACTCACTCGCTGCGTCTATCACAAAAATTCTGAAATTTGCAAAGTACGTCTGCTCTTTGGTCACTCCTTGAGTTATATACGAATCGCAGATTTGCATAAACTTTTGAACTGCACGAATAGGGTCTTCTCCAGGTGTTACTCGAAAGTTTCTGAAATTTTGAAATTGGGATAGCATACCAGGATCAGGTCTATAACGTGCAACATTGATGTTTGCAGGACCAATACCAAGAGTAGGAGCTCGATAAGGAGCTTGTTCTGGACCATGTACGAACCATGGATCTTAATACTGTGGGTGTTGAGTTTTTTGCATAGGCGGATGATTTTGTTGATTGTTAAGGGTTGGATTCGGAATGACTGGGGGATCTAGAAGGATTTGCGGTATTATTGGTTGACCATTTTCGTCTAACTAAATGCCAGGATCCTCAATGTGATGAATATTCAAATCCTCCATTTCTCGTTCTAACCTTGCTTTTTCTTTTGCTTCCCTGTCTCTTTTGTTCTTAGCTCGGACTAGTCTCTCGGGGTCCGAGAGCATACACCAAACCTATAAAACCTGAGAAGTAGCAAAACAAAGGAAAGCGTAACACTGAAAATAAAAAGTAAAAATAACAATTAAAACACTTACGGATAACACCGTGGTAACACGCTACCGTACCCCGGCAGCGGCGCCAAAAACTTGGTGTCTCCTTGTGCGTTCTAAATAAACACACCTATAAAGGCCAGACACGTAGCGCAAGTGTACGGGTCGTCCAAGTAATATCCGGTAAACGTGATTTCGATCTCATAGACGGATTATGTATGACTGTAGATGTTATGATATAAGTGTAGATAATTGTTATATGATGCGGAAAATAAATGATATAAGTATTTGTTTTGATTTCATGATTATGAACTAAGACGAAATTAAATTAAAATACTAAATTAACACATGACTTAAAATGCAAATAAGTAAATAAAGGGTTGGACGCAAATATGAGAGGTAGTACTTGACTCACGCAAGGGTTTCGCCTATATCTATTTAACTAGTGTTTCATTTAAGGGTCAAATTGGTAATTAACAATAGTCGAGATTCAATACTCTTCTAACCCCCGTCAGGGTGGACTTAGAAGCTACTCTAGGGTATTACAAACCCCGTCAGGGCAATCATAACCTACATTTGAATGATAAAGAACTTTTTACCCAATTGGCTATAAGATTAATTAAGTCCATCAGGATCAATAACTTTTATCTTACATCTATTATCTATTTCCATACCTAAACCCCCCGTCAAGGTGATCCATACGCCACTATATGGAATAGCCTAGATACTAAATCCTATTACTGATTAATTACTTCACTAATAGTCAACAAGATTAAAATAATATAAATTGATTAACTACCCAATTCGAATTAAATCATTACAATCCCAAAATTAAAAACACTGAATTAAATAAATAAGGCTCAACCCATAAATGCGTTCATCAAGTACTTAAAGAATTTAGCTCATACTAATGTTTAAAATAACTGAAATAAAAGATAAAGGATTCATAATGAATTACAGAAATAGAAAAACCTAATTAAAGGGTTGAGTATTGCTGTTGTTGAAGAAGGAATTCTCCAGCTTTAGCTTTCTCTATCCTTTTTGCTTCTCTGACTTCTGCTAAGTGTTGCTTCTTCTCTAATATGAATTGTGTCTTCTCTAATATGAATTGTCTCTATAAAAACTGAAGTTAAAGGCCTATTTATAGTGGGAAAATGGATTGGGCTTTTAAAAAGAAGGATTAGGTTAATTAGAATAAAATCCCAATCAATTTAATGAAATCCCGTAACTGGTGACCATCTGTTACTAAAACAGTTGTAACTTTTGTGTCTGGACTCTGAATCACTTCGTTCAACTTGGAAAACTCTTCCTGACTTCAAGCTCTTTCTACCTCATTTAATGCTCCAAGGCTGAATCAGTGGCTAAGATGCTCAAAAACAGTGATTTGTGACATCATTCGAGATTTCATTCTCCATCAATTACTTCTTCGAATCACTTATTCTCGCCTTTGACTTCAACGCTTAATCCAAGACTTTATTTCCCGTTTCTTCTCCTTGTATTGATATTCCATCAAACCATAAACCTAAGAACTTTACACTAAAAATAAACGAATTAAGGCATAAAATCTCTAAAACACAAATAAAATTAAATCCAAGGGAAGAAATCGTAATATGACCAAATAAGCTTAACAGTCTAGTAAATAAGTCAAATAATCACCTACTTTTATGTCTCCTAAAGGAATATAATTATAACAATAAGGGAGACATCGAGAAGCTCCCACCAACACCTTTTCCCGTTATGAAAGAAAAAGAAACAACTGTGAAAACAAAAAATGGTAGAGGATGTGGTAAATAAAGAAGGTGAACCAGAAGTAGAAGTGGAAGTTGAGAAAGTTTCGGAAAGACCAAAGAAAAAAGACGTTGTGGTGGAAGTAAACCGTCCTCCTCCACCTTTCCCCTCAAGAGTTCAAAAGAAAGGAGATATTGATGAGTATCACAGATTCATATATGTGGTGAGTAAGCTCAACATTAGTATACGTTTCTTAGAAGCTGTCAAAGATGTACCAAAATATTTGAAATTCCTGAAAAGAGCTATCACCAACAAGCGCCCATATCGTGAGAATGAAATGATAGGCTTGCCAGAAGAATGTAGTGAAATATTCCTGAGTAAGTTTCCACCTAAATTACTTGATCCTAGGAGTTTCACGATTCCTATTTCTATTTCTAATGAGTGGCAAGGGAAAGCTTTGTGTGATTTGGGTGCTAGTATTAATCTCATGCCTAGATCGATTTTTGAGAAGTTGAAGATAGTAAACGCAAGACCAACCTCTATGGTCTTGCAAATGGCTGATAGATCCCTCACGAATCTGGAAGGAAGAATAGATGATTACCTCGTCAAGGCAGGTACTTTAATTTTTCCTGTTGATTTTGTTATACTTGATTACGACGCGGATAGGAATGTTCCCATTATTTTGGGAAGATCATTCCTAGCCACCGAGCGTACTCTTATTGATGTAGAGAATGGAGAAATGATTATGCGTATCCAAGACGAGGAGGTAAAGTTCAACGTGTTTAGGCCAATGAATTTCCTAGATTCCAAAGAGGAATGCTTTTGGGTGGATTGATGCCTCCTCAATTGTGATAATAAAATATACTTCTGAGACATCATTTTAGGCTTATTTATTAGTTTATAGGTTGATTTTAGCTTAGTTTAGTGCACTTTCTTATTTTGGGTCTTGATTTAGTAGCATAATATTTTTAGAGAATATTGGGTTTAATTGTTTATTTAGTGTGAAGCTTTAAAGATAATTAAGGAGATTAATTAGAGTCCAAGTCAAAGACAACAACTTATGGAAAGGGATTTACATGTAAATTGGAGATAAAGGAAACAAAGGCAAAAAACATGGAAAAGGAAAAGCTGCCTAATCTGAATTTCTGCAGCACACACCTAAAGAAGTGATGATTACTCCTACAAGGAAGCCGATTTTGGAAGATTACTTTCATAGGGACATGGATAATTCTGTTACGATTCTTTTGGTATATTATGGAGCAAAAACCGACCAATAACGAAGAAGATATGCTCAAAATAGTCCAGCAGTGTTTATCTTTATTTCCTTACGAATTTGAGTTGGGCTAGGAGTCCATTACTTAACTTATCTCTAAAAAAACGAATTAGGTCAACCTATACACTATAAATACAGACTCTTAACACTCTTAAATAATCCTTGGTGAAACCTTAAACCAAGAGGAAGCTTACAACACAAGAGAGAAGTCTGGAAGGAGCTGTTCATCATTATGTCTTCATCTACCTTTAGATTTGTAATTTCTTTCATTTCTTTCATGAACTAAATTTCTTTAGCTTGAGTTTTTAGCATATATGTATGAACCCTAGTTTTGATTGACATCTATCTAATTTGGGAATTTAATGTTTTAAATAGAATTATAGTTTTTATTCTCTGTTTATGTGTTTGGATTTATATTCTGTGTTCTTGTGGACGGCCGCCATATAGAATTACCATCTAGTAATTAGGTCACCATTGACAACGGTGTTCAATTGCATGTTTAGCACATAACGTCTAGTATTAGGTCTGATCTGACAACCCAACCTAGCTAGATAATCACTATGGTTTAGTTCTTGTGACTATTTACCAATTACAGGAAAAGTTTGCTTAGGAAGCCTTATTGACACAGGTAAATCCTATTTTGAAACTACCGATAGCGAATTGGGACCGATTAGGGAAATACTACATAATTCACCCTTACATGTTTAGAACAGCAAAACTAGTGGGGATCACATGCTAATAACTTGAGCTATATTCTCATATTCCTTCTCTTTCATATTTATTTTCTGTCTTTTAATTCTTAGTTTTAATTTAGTTAATTAGAAAACCAACAAAAATCTATTTGTCTTTACTTTTATTTGCGTTTAGTTGTTCTAGCTTTAATTTGTTGCACTTGGTATTGCATAAGATTCTCCTAACCTTCATAGTCTCTGCGGAACGAATCTTAATCTTTTAACTAAAACTTGCATACGATCTGTATACTTGCAGAACCGTGTAGCTTAAGGGTGTTATTTTGCACGTTAATTATATCTTATCTTATCACACTAGGCCCCACCAAGTTTTTGGCGCCGCTGCCGGGGACTACATCGTTAGTCCTTGTGCATATATCTTGTGCTTTTAAATTTAGTTAGTTCTATTTTACGCTTTTGTTTTTAGTTTTTGTTTTTCAGATTTAGTTACAGATGGAGAACCCAAGGAGACTTGAGCTACCCATCGAGTTCAGAGTGGAGCCAAGAGGAATTCGCGCTCCAGAAATCCAAGCCGCAAAATTTAAACCTGATCCAGGGATGCTAACTTAGTTTGCATCTCATGGATTATTCAGCGGAGCTGCACATCAAGATCCGATCCGATATATTCAGAAATTCATGCAGATCTGTGATGCTTATATCGTAAGAGGAGTTACTAGGGAACAAGTATATTACCTAATGTTCCAGTTCTTCTTGACCGGATGTGCAAGCGATTGGTACGATACCCAATACCCTCATGTTATTCCAGATTGGGACAAGCTTCAAACAAGATTCCTAGACCGTTTCTATCCGGTTAGTAGACGTTTAAAAGATATGTTGGAGCTTGAGCAATTTATACAGAAAGATGGAGAGAGTTTGGGTGAAGCATGGTTACGATTTACAGAAAAGAAGACGAGATGTCCATATCATCAATCCTCTCCGGAATATTATTTAACCTTATTTTATGGAGGCCTTAATGACAAATCAAGAGAGAAAGCAGATTCGTTAGGAAACACAGGTTTTGTGTTACTAGATTCTGAAGAAGCTGAGTTGGGGATGGAATGAATTCTTGAGAACGAGAGAAGTTGGCCAAGGAGAGCTGAAAAAGAAGACAATTCAGAATCTCTGAAGCTTAAAGAATTGGCTAAACAACTCGAAGACTACAAGAACAAGCCCGAACAATTGCTCAGGTGAATACGGTACGCACAATTCCTTCATGTCCTGGTTGTGGATCAAGAAATCACGTGTGGGAAGGGTGTATGAATAATCCAGCAGTAGTTTCCGTTCAATATCCTCAAGATAACTATTATTCTAATGGTTATACTAATCCTCAAGAAAGCTACACTAATTATCAACAACCTTCTCAGCAAAAGAGTTGGGTCAGAAAACAAGAAACTTATCATCAACCCCAACTTCAATCTTATAATCCACCACAACCTATTCAGAAAAAGGCACCCATTGTTGAGAAAACTTGTCAAGAACCGAAGAAAGATCCACCTAAACAATCAACGCAACTGGCAAAGAAGGAACTAATCCCAAGCTTGAAGTCGAGTATGGCTAAATTAATGCAAGCAGCTGAGAAAATGAGTCATAGCGAGCAGAAAGTTCGAACCCAGCAGAAGATTATCAAGCAACTAGAGCATACTATATCACATATGGCGAGTACATTACAAAATCGGCCAAAAGGGCAACTCCCAAGTGATACTATTGCGCCTAGAGATGATTCTTGCCATGTAGTTGAATTGCGAAGTGGAAAACAACTGCCTCCACCAAGACCAGAACCAGAACAAGAACCAATCCCTATTTCAGAACAGAGGGGGTAGAAACAATCAAAGATACAGTTGAGGAGGTAGTCAAACCAAAGAGTGTTCAAGCCGAGACACCTGACCAGACAAGAAAACCAGTGGAACTTAATACACGCCCTCCACCACCATACCCTTCACGTGTCAGAAAGAAGGACAATGACCTGGAATTCAAGAAGTTCATTGACATGTTGAAGAAAATGGAAGTTAATATACCCCTTGTTGAAGCTCTCAAGAGAATGCCAACCTATCTTAAATTCACGAAAGACATTCTCTCCAACAAGCGAAGTATAGAAACTGGGGAAACAATTGGATTACCTAGGGAGTTCAGTGCTATATGTCAAAGTAAGTTACCACCAAAATTAGAAGATCCCGGAAGTTTTACAATTCCTATCGGCATTGGAGATAGTTGGACCGGGAAAGCATTATGTGATCTAGGCGCGAGCATCAATCTCATGCGTAGATCTCTATTCGAGAAGCTTAATATTGGATAAGTAGTACCCACATCTGTGGTATTACAAATGGCGAATCGCTCCCTTTCACGACCAATAGGTAAAATTGAAGATGTTTTAGTTAAAGCTGGCTCTTTTATTTTTCCTTGCGATTTTATTATTCTTGACTACGACACGGATAAGAATGTCCCCATCATTTTGGGTAGACCATTCTTAGCCACGGGGCGTACACTAATTGATGTTGAGAATGGTGAGTTGATCATGAGAGTACAAGGCGAACAGATACAATTCAATGTGTTTCAGGCTATGAAATTACCAATGTCAAAAGATGAGTGCTTCAAAATAGATGTCATCGGAAAATGGCGCAAGAAGTCTTCAATGAAGCAAGCTTAGATAATGATCTTGACAAAGCCTTAGCACTTGAATCACCAGAGGAACTCGAGATTCCCCCTGAAGATGTTGCTGCATTAGGATCAAATGTGCGAGAACTACTTCGAGAACCAGGTGACATTGAACCAATGAAACAACCATCTATAATATGTCCACCTGTTCTCGAAGAAAAACCACTTCCAGATCATCTACGCTATGCATATCTAGGTACGAATAAAACTTTGCCTGTTATTATTTATACTAACCTTTCAAGTCCTCAAGAGGAGAAGCTACTCCAAGTACTTCGCGCAAACAAAGAAGCAATCGGATGGACTATTGCCGACATCAAGGGAATTAGTCCTTCCGTTTGCAAACACAAAATCATTCTTGAGAACGAAGGTGGGCGATCTATAGAGGGACAGAGAAGACTCATGCCAGCTATGAAAGAAGTAGTGAGGAAGGAAGTTATCAAGTTGTTAGACGCATGAATTATCTATCCGATTGCTAGCAGTGATTGGGTTATTCCAGTACAATGTGTTCCGAAGAAAGGAGGTATAACAACCATCCTTAATGATCAAGGCGAAGCCATACCATCAAGACCAGTTGTGGGGTGGCGAGTGTGCATGGATAACCGAAGACTGAACAAAGCTACAAAGAAAGATCACTTCCCGCTACCATTCATTGATCAGATGCTAGACAAACTTGCAGGGAGAGAATATTATTGTTTCCTTGACAGGTATTCGGGTTATAATCAGATTTGTGTGGATCCCCTCGATCAACACAAAACAACTTTTACATGTCCGTTTGGTACTTTTGCTTATAGAAGAATGCCGTTTGGTTTATGCAATGCACCTGCCACGTTCCAGAGGTGCATGATGGCAATATTTTGGGATATGATTGATAAATATTTGGAGGTTTTTATGGATGATTTTTCGGTGTTTGGAGATAGTTTTGATGATTGTTTGAATAATCTTGAGAAGGTCCTTGTGAGATGTAGAGAAAAAGATCTTGTGCTTAATTGGGAAAAATGCCACTTCATGGTTCAAAAGGGAATTGTGTTGGGACATAAGGTTTCAAAGGCAGGGATGGAGGTTGATCGTGCTAAAATTGAAGTTATCAAAACACTTCCACCTCCAGTTTCTGTTAAAGGAGTGAGAAATTTCTTGGGTCACGCAGGATTTTATCGAAGATTTAGTAAAGATTTCTCCAAGATCGCCAAACCGCTTTGCTCTTTACTTGAAAAGGATACTCCTTTTAATTTTACTGAAGAATGTGTTCAAGCGTTTTTGACGATTAAAGAGAAACTGATCTCTACACCTATTGTTATACCTCCTGATTGGAAAGCTCCGTTTGAACTTATGTGCGATGCTAGTGATCACGCTATGGGTGTTGTGTTGGGACAGAGGAAAGACAAGATTTTCCACACGATTTATTATGCAAGTAAGACTTTCAACGCTGCCCAGATAAATTATACAGTGACGGAGAAAGAGATGTTGGCCGTAGTTTATCCTTTTGATAAATTCCGTTCCTATCTGGTTTGGAAGAAAACTGTTGTATACACGGACCATTCAGCTATTAGGTACCTCATGGAGAAAAAGGACGCTAAGCCACGTCTTATTAGATGGGTCCTATTGCTTCAAGAATTCGACATAGATATTCGAGACCGGAAGGGATGCGAAAATCAAGTTGCTGATCATTTATCAAGGCTCGAAGGATCTGATGCGAACAAAGAACCATTGTTGGTTAAAGAGGTATTTCCTAATGAACAACTTTTTGCTATTAAACATGCGTTTGTGCCATGGTATGCAGATCTGGTCAACCTCATTGTGAGTGGTGTCTTTCCCAAAGATCTCCACCCACAACAAAGACACAGATTAAGTCACCAGGCCAAACAATATTATTGGGATGAACCATACCTCTAGAAGATTTGTAGTGACCAAGTGGTTAGAAGATGTGTACATGAAGGTGAAATGGAAAAAATCATTGAAGGTTGTCATAGTTCACCTTATGGAGGTCACTTTAAAGGCGATAGAACCGCAGCTAAAATTCTTCAATCCGGGTTCTATTGGCCTACCATACACAAAGATTGTCATCGTTATGTCCAGTCATGTCAAAGATGCCAGTTCACTGGCAATATATTAAAAAGAGATGCGATGCCGCTCAATAATATCATTGAAGTTGAAATCTTTGATGTATGGGGAATAGATTTCATGGGACCGTTCATCACCTTCCATGGAAATCTTTATATTTTGCTTGCGGTAGATTATGTGTCAAAATGGGTAGAAGCAGTGGCAACACCAAAGAACGATGCTCAGACTGTGATTAAGTTCTTAAAATCAAACATCTTTTCAAGACATGGTACACCACGTGTTCTCATCAGTGATAAAGGTACCCATTTTCTGAATGCTCCTCTGAGAAACTATCTTCGTATGTTTGGAGTAAAACACCGTACTTCAACCGGTTATCACCCACAAACTAACGGTCAAGCTGAAGTTTCCAACCGGGAAATCAAATCTATTCTTGAGAAGACCGTGAACAAATCGAGGAAAGATTGGTCTTTAAAGCTAGATGATGCTCTCTGGGCTTACAGAAAAGCATTTAAAACACCAGTTGGGGCATCTCAATATCGCATGGTCTACGGAAAAGCGTGTCATCTACCGATTGAACTTGAAGCTTGAGCCTACTGCGCTATTAAAACTCTGAATCTAGACCCAGAATTGGCCGGGAAGCAAAGGATGATGCAGTTGAACGAGTTGGAGGAGTTTCGTTATCTTGCCTATGAGAATTCACGCCTCTATAAAGAGAAAACAAAGCGATGGCATGATAAACGACTCCGTCCAAAACATTTCGAGATAGGGCAAAAAGTTTTATTATACAACTCTCGATTTTCGAACTACCCAGGAAAGCTTAAATCCCGTTGGGGAGGACCTTACATTGTCACGAAAGTCACACCTCATGGAGCGATTGAAATTGAAAATCCAGCCGAGCAACGGACATTCATGGTGAATGGCCATCGTTTGAAGAGATACCATGACAGTGAGGACTTTGGGCGAGAGGAGACAATCCATCTCGTTGAATGCGCTTAGCCTGAGGTACACGTCTAACTCAAAGACGTTAAACAAAAGTGCTCTTGGGAGACACCCCTTGTTTTAATTGCTTTTTAGATTAGTTGTTTTTGCTTTGTAGTGTATAATTTTAACTAGTGTATATTTTTAATTGTGTTTACAAGCTAATAGGAGAGAAAGGTAGTGTGCTATTGTGCAGGAAACGAGTTTGGTGTCAAAAGGAAAAATCTGGAAAAATTCTAGGACTGGCGCGGACTACCCCCGTGGACTACCCATGTACCGCGGGGATGCACCGCGCCCAGAAAACCCGTACCACGGGTCTAGGTACCACGGGTTTTATCCAGAAGCGAGAAAAAGAAGACCTGATAGGCGCGGTGCACCGCACCCCTAGTCCACACACACAAAACACGTGCCACGGGGTGATGCACCACGGGTTTTTTGACGGAGCACCCGTGGACTACCCATGCACCGCACCCCTATACCGCATGCACGAAACACGTGCCACGGGGTGCTAGCACGGGTATAATCCAGAAAGCCAAAAATCTCAACAGCTGATGAGTCCGGTACACCGCGGATCTGGTCCGGTGCATGGCACAGAGGCGGTTTGTGAAGAATTTGTTTCCTAATCAACTTCTTACCTTAACAAGATAAGCCCTAGCCTCTCCCATATGAATTTTTCAGACCCAAACCCTATATAAACACTTTAAAGCTTGTGCAAACCTTCACAATTAACATAACAACTCATCAAATCCTCTCCTCCATCTTCCATAAACACAATCTCTTCATCAAATTCATCACACTACACCATTAAACACCATCAAATTCATCAAGCTTTAAAGATTTCTTCCAAGATCCATCAAGAAACCTCTCTCTTTCATAAATTCCAAGCAACAACATCAAGCTACACCAAATTCTCTTAAACTTTAAATTCATCATTGGTATAACTTGAGTTGTGGGTAAATCAAGCATGACTAACAGATCTGAAGCTTTGGAATACAAGAGAAAGTGCTATATCCTTGGGAAGAATAAGAAATTCCCTGGAGCCACCATTGAAAAACCCATCAATCTTGATGAGGTTTCTGAAGAATCAAAAGAAAAGGCACCAGAAGAACCACTACCAAAGAAGTTAACTACTAGAATGTCCGTACCATCAAGGAGGCCTTTGAAGAAGATAAAAATCCAAGACCAAGGTTCTTCTACCTCTTCCTCTGAAATTGCTTATGATCTTCCTCCTTGGGCTCTCAAGTTACAGAACGAAATAGAAAGATTACGAGAAGATAACAGAGAACTTTGGACAGAAGTCATACAGATGGAATCACAAATAGAAGATTTGACCTTGACAAGGGATATTGATAGTTATACCGATCCTTCAGCTTGGGATGAGGAGGATGATATGATGGATCTCTATGGCCAGCCAGGTAGGTCATTCTAATTTTTCTTAATAGCTTGTATGCATTAGGTAGATTAGTTAGTTTTATTTTAAATTTTATTCCATCCTTGAGTCTTTTTTGAGTCGTGGGGACACGACTCACTTTTGAGTTGGGGGTGAGATTCGTTGTCCTCATCTTCTTTTCGTTTTCGCATAAAATTTAAAATTTTTAGGTTGAATTAAGGCATAGAATATCTTGAATGTACCTATTTGAGCATGATTTTATTAGGTCAATGATAGTAAGTAGTTTGTTTTTGAAAGATGCAACAAATTTGTTTAGCATGCATGTATGAAAACAGGAAATAAAGGAGAGAAAAGTTAATAAGAAATGCTAAGAAATTCACGTTGAAACTTAGGAATAGTTATGTGGTGTGTAGAACGTGAGGTTTAAAATTAGTTAAAAACCCACTTGTCTATGAACTAATAATGAAAACGTAATGAAATCCGGTAGTTAGAAAAATGACTAAGGCAGTTCTTTCATGATAAAACACTTTAAGCCTTTAGACTTTCTCACCCTTTTGTTTGATATTATTGTTATTTATCCGTCTTAACCTCTCTGAGCCTTTCTAAAGCCTTTTCTTGAAACACATTATAATCCATACCTTAGTTTTAGGACTTATCTATATGACCCGCACTCGAATCGCAAAACCTGAGACAAAATCGTTTTAGAGCTTGAGTTTGGGGTGGTGGGTTTCATAATTAGGGAACTTTGGGAATTTGGGTATTATCTTTGTGATTTTATTGATGATGAAATTGTTATTTTTTGTAACCCTTTGCCGGGGTAATAGTGAATGAAAAAGAAGCTACGAGCTAATTTTGCCAACAAGGGCATAAAAAGAAAGAATATATGTATGAGAGAAAAATAAATAGTGTGATATCTCAACATCAAAAGAGAATCATAGCCATAAAAAAAGAAAAATTGATTTGAAAAGAAAATATATATTCGGACCGGCAAAGTGGATTTTATATCATCAAAGGTTTTAGTTGGGAATATTGGGGATGCACATCAAAGGCATCAATAAATTGGGTTGAGTGAGAACATCTTCGAGTGACAATTCAAGCTCTAGGACGATTCGTTGATGGCTAGTGAGGAGAGAGCCAAAAGCTCACTTTTCATTATCCAAATATACCACACCCGTCCTTAAGCCAAGTTATAACCAAGACCTTAGGATTTCTAACTGCTTGGTGGAGAAACAATTGAGCTATTAGGTAAATAGGTGAGTGGACCATTGGATGCTGTATTTGGGACCTATGAACAACCTATATCCATTAACCTGAACTAAGTTATCATCCTCTCCTTCTGGCATTGCGAAATTAATCTTAATTTGAATTTATGGATTGTTGATTACATGTATATTAGGTATATTTGTGCATTATTCCTTGAGCATTACTACATGAGACTTTTTAGATATTTTGCTCTAGGATCATTCATTATATTTTGTTCTTGTTCTCCTCCGACTTCTTCTTGTTTATTTGACTACCCTACTGTTCTTTACTTTTATTGTATCGGGACGATACAACTTTGAGTTGGGGGTCTTGATGTCTCCTCATTTGTGATAATAAAATATACTTCTGAGACATCATTTTAGGCTTATTTATTAGTTTATAGGTTGATTTTAGCTTAGTTTTATGCACTTTCTTATTTTGGGTCTTGATTTAGTAGCATAATATTTTTAGAGAATATTGGGTTTAATTGTTTATTTAGTGTGAAGCTTTAAAGATAATTAAGGAGATTAATTAGAGTCCAAGTCAAAGACAACAACTTATGGAAAGGGATTTACATGTAAATCGGAGATAAAAGAAACAAAGGCTAAAAACATGGAAAAGGAAAAGTTGCCTAATCTGAATTTCTGCAGCACACGCCTAAAGAAGTGATGATTACTCCTACAAGGAAGCCGATTTTGGAAGATTACTTTCATAGGGACATGGATAATTCTGTTACGATTCTTTTGGTATATTATGGAGCAAAAACCGACCAATAACGAAGAAGATATGCTCAAAATAGTCCAGCAGTGTTTATCTTTATTTCCTTACGAATTTGAGTTGGGCTAGGAGTCCATTACTTAACTTATCTCTAAAAAAACGAATTAGGTCAACCTATACACTATAAATACAGACTCTTAACACTCTTAAATAATCCTTGGTGAAACCTTAAACCAAGAGGAAGCTTACAACACAAGAGAGAAGTCTGGAAGGAGCTGTTCATCATTATGTCTTCATCTACCTTTAGATTTGTAATTTCTTTCATTTCTTTCATGAACTAAATTTCTTTAGCTTGAGTTTTTAGCATATATGTATGAACCCTAGTTTTGATTGACATCTATCTAATTTGGGAATTTAATGTTTTAAATAGAATTATAGTTTTTATTCTCTGTTTATGTGTTTGGATTTATATTCTGTGTTCTTGTGGACGGCCGCCATATAGAATTACCATCTAGTAATTAGGTCACCATTGACAACGGTGTTCAATTGCATGTTTAGCACATAACGTCTAGTATTAGGTCTGATCTGACAACCCAACCTAGCTAGATAATCACTATGGTTTAGTTCTTGTGACTATTTACCAATTACAGGAAAAGTTTGCTTAGGAAGCCTTATTGACACAGGTAAATCCTAATTTGAAACTACCGATAGCGAATTGGGACCGATTAGGGAAATACTACATAATTCACCCTTACATGTTTAGAACAGCAAAACTAGTGGGGATCACATGCTAATAACTTGAGCTATATTCTCATATTCCTTCTCTTTCATATTTATTTTCTGTCTTTTAATTCTTAGTTTTAATTTAGTTAATTAGAAAACCAACAAAAATCTATTTGTCTTTACTTTTATTTGCGTTTAGTTGTTCTAGCTTTAATTTGTTGCACTTGGTATTGCATAAGATTCTCCTAACCTTCATAGTCTCTGCGGAACGAATCTTAATCTTTTAACTAAAACTTGCATACGATCTGTATACTTGCAGAACCGTGTAGCTTAAGGGTGTTATTTTGCACGTTAATTATATCTTATCTTATCACACTAGGCCCCACCAAGTTTTTGGCGCCGCTGCCGGGGACTACATCGTTAGTCCTTGTGCATATATCTTGTGCTTTTAAATTTAGTTAGTTCTATTTTACGCTTTTGTTTTTAGTTTTTGTTTTTCAGATTTAGTTACAGATGGAGAACCCAAGGAGACTTGAGCTACCCATCGAGTTCAGAGTGGAGCCAAGAGGAATTCGCGCTCCAGAAATCCAAGCCGCAAAATTTAAACCTGATCCAGGGATGCTAACTTAGTTTGCATCTCATGGATTATTCAGCGGAGCTGCACATCAAGATCCGATCCGATATATTCAGAAATTCATGCAGATCTGTGATGCTTATATCGTAAGAGGAGTTACTAGGGAACAAGTATATTACCTAATGTTCCAGTTCTTCTTGACCGGATGTGCAAGCGATTGGTACGATACCCAATACCCTCATGTTATTCCAGATTGGGACAAGCTTCAAACAAGATTCCTAGACCGTTTCTATCCGGTTAGTAGACGTTTAAAAGATATGTTGGAGCTTGAGCAATTTATACAGAAAGATGGAGAGAGTTTGGGTGAAGCATGGTTACGATTTACAGAAAAGAAGACGAGATGTCCATATCATCAATCCTCTCCGGAATATTATTTAACCTTATTTTATGGAGGCCTTAATGACAAATCAAGAGAGAAAGCAGATTCGTTAGGAAACACAGGTTTTGTGTTACTAGATTCTGAAGAAGCTGAGTTGGGGATGGAATGAATTCTTGAGAACGAGAGAAGTTGGCCAAGGAGAGCTGAAAAAGAAGACAATTCAGAATCTCTGAAGCTTAAAGAATTGGCTAAACAACTCGAAGACTACAAGAACAAGCCCGAACAATTGCTCAGGTGAATACGGTACGCACAATTCCTTCATGTCCTGGTTGTGGATCAAGAAATCACGTGTGGGAAGGGTGTATGAATAATCCAGCAGTAGTTTCCGTTCAATATCCTCAAGATAACTATTATTCTAATGGTTATACTAATCCTCAAGAAAGCTACACTAATTATCAACAACCTTCTCAGCAAAAGAGTTGGGTCAGAAAACAAGAAACTTATCATCAACCCCAACTTCAATCTTATAATCCACCACAACCTATTCAGAAAAAGGCACCCATTGTTGAGAAAACTTGTCAAGAACCGAAGAAAGATCCACCTAAACAATCAACGCAACTGGCAAAGAAGGAACTAATCCCAAGCTTGAAGTCGAGTATGGCTAAATTAATGCAAGCAGCTGAGAAAATGAGTCATAGCGAGCAGAAAGTTCGAACCCAGCAGAAGATTATCAAGCAACTAGAGCATACTATATCACATATGGCGAGTACATTACAAAATCGGCCAAAAGGGCAACTCCCAAGTGATACTATTGCGCCTAGAGATGATTCTTGCCATGTAGTTGAATTGCGAAGTGGAAAACAACTGCCTCCACCAAGACCAGAACCAGAACAAGAACCAATCCCTATTTCAGAACAGAGGGGGTAGAAACAATCAAAGATACAGTTGAGGAGGTAGTCAAACCAAAGAGTGTTCAAGCCGAGACACCTGACCAGACAAGAAAACCAGTGGAACTTAATACACGCCCTCCACCACCATACCCTTCACGTGTCAGAAAGAAGGACAATGACCTGGAATTCAAGAAGTTCATTGACATGTTGAAGAAAATGGAAGTTAATATACCCCTTGTTGAAGCTCTCAAGAGAATGCCAACCTATCTTAAATTCACGAAAGACATTCTCTCCAACAAGCGAAGTATAGAAACTGGGGAAACAATTGGATTACCTAGGGAGTTCAGTGCTATATGTCAAAGTAAGTTACCACCAAAATTAGAAGATCCCGGAAGTTTTACAATTCCTATCGGCATTGGAGATAGTTGGACCGGGAAAGCATTATGTGATCTAGGCGCGAGCATCAATCTCATGCGTAGATCTCTATTCGAGAAGCTTAATATTGGATAAGTAGTACCCACATCTGTGGTATTACAAATGGCGAATCGCTCCCTTTCACGACCAATAGGTAAAATTGAAGATGTTTTAGTTAAAGCTGGCTCTTTTATTTTTCCTTGCGATTTTATTATTCTTGACTACGACACGGATAAGAATGTCCCCATCATTTTGGGTAGACCATTCTTAGCCACGGGGCGTACACTAATTGATGTTGAGAATGGTGAGTTGATCATGAGAGTACAAGGCGAACAGATACAATTCAATGTGTTTCAGGCTATGAAATTACCAATGTCAAAAGATGAGTGCTTCAAAATAGATGTCATCGGAAAATGGCGCAAGAAGTCTTCAATGAAGCAAGCTTAGATAATGATCTTGACAAAGCCTTAGCACTTGAATCACCAGAGGAACTCGAGATTCCCCCTGAAGATGTTGCTGCATTAGGATCAAATGTGCGAGAACTACTTCGAGAACCAGGTGACATTGAACCAATGAAACAACCATCTATAATATGTCCACCTGTTCTCGAAGAAAAACCACTTCCAGATCATCTACGCTATGCATATCTAGGTACGAATAAAACTTTGCCTGTTATTATTTATACTAACCTTTCAAGTCCTCAAGAGGAGAAGCTACTCCAAGTACTTCGCGCAAACAAAGAAGCAATCGGATGGACTATTGCCGACATCAAGGGAATTAGTCCTTCCGTTTGCAAACACAAAATCATTCTTGAGAACGAAGGTGGGCGATCTATAGAGGGACAGAGAAGACTCATGCCAGCTATGAAAGAAGTAGTGAGGAAGGAAGTTATCAAGTTGTTAGACGCATGAATTATCTATCCGATTGCTAGCAGTGATTGGGTTATTCCAGTACAATGTGTTCCGAAGAAAGGAGGTATAACAACCATCCTTAATGATCAAGGCGAAGCCATACCATCAAGACCAGTTGTGGGGTGGCGAGTGTGCATGGATAACCGAAGACTGAACAAAGCTACAAAGAAAGATCACTTCCCGCTACCATTCATTGATCAGATGCTAGACAAACTTGCAGGGAGAGAATATTATTGTTTCCTTGACAGGTATTCGGGTTATAATCAGATTTGTGTGGATCCCCTCGATCAACACAAAACAACTTTTACATGTCCGTTTGGTACTTTTGCTTATAGAAGAATGCCGTTTGGTTTATGCAATGCACCTGCCACGTTCCAGAGGTGCATGATGGCAATATTTTGGGATATGATTGATAAATATTTGGAGGTTTTTATGGATGATTTTTCGGTGTTTGGAGATAGTTTTGATGATTGTTTGAATAATCTTGAGAAGGTCCTTGTGAGATGTAGAGAAAAAGATCTTGTGCTTAATTGGGAAAAATGCCACTTCATGGTTCAAAAGGGAATTGTGTTGGGACATAAGGTTTCAAAGGCAGGGATGGAGGTTGATCGTGCTAAAATTGAAGTTATCAAAACACTTCCACCTCCAGTTTCTGTTAAAGGAGTGAGAAATTTCTTGGGTCACGCAGGATTTTATCGAAGATTTAGTAAAGATTTCTCCAAGATCGCCAAACCGCTTTGCTCTTTACTTGAAAAGGATACTCCTTTTAATTTTACTGAAGAATGTGTTCAAGCGTTTTTGACGATTAAAGAGAAACTGATCTCTACACCTATTGTTATACCTCCTGATTGGAAAGCTCCGTTTGAACTTATGTGCGATGCTAGTGATCACGCTATGGGTGTTGTGTTGGGACAGAGGAAAGACAAGATTTTCCACACGATTTATTATGCAAGTAAGACTTTCAACGCTGCCCAGATAAATTATACAGTGACGGAGAAAGAGATGTTGGCCGTAGTTTATCCTTTTGATAAATTCCGTTCCTATCTGGTTGGGAAGAAAACTGTTGTATACACGGACCATTCAGCTATTAGGTACCTCATGGAGAAAAAGGACGCTAAGCCACGTCTTATTAGATGGGTCCTATTGCTTCAAGAATTCGACATAGATATTCGAGACCGGAAGGGATGCGAAAATCAAGTTGCTGATCATTTATCAAGGCTCGAAGGATCTGATGCGAACAAAGAACCATTGTTGGTTAAAGAGGTATTTCCTAATGAACAACTTTTTGCTATTAAACATGCGTTTGTGCCATGGTATGCAGATCTGGTCAACCTCATTGTGAGTGGTGTCTTTCCCAAAGATCTCCACCCACAACAAAGACACAGATTAAGTCACCAGGCCAAACAATATTATTGGGATGAACCATACCTCTAGAAGATTTGTAGTGACCAAGTGGTTAGAAGATGTGTACATGAAGGTGAAATGGAAAAAATCATTGAAGGTTGTCATAGTTCACCTTATGGAGGTCACTTTAAAGGCGATAGAACCGCAGCTAAAATTCTTCAATCCGGGTTCTATTGGCCTACCATACACAAAGATTGTCATCGTTATGTCCAGTCATGTCAAAGATGCCAGTTCACTGGCAATATATCAAAAAGAGATGCGATGCCGCTCAATAATATCATTGAAGTTGAAATCTTTGATGTATGGGGAATAGATTTCATGGGACCGTTCATCACCTTCCATGGAAATCTTTATATTTTGCTTGCGGTAGATTATGTGTCAAAATGGGTAGAAGCAGTGGCAACACCAAAGAACGATGCTCAGACTGTGATTAAGTTCTTAAAATCAAACATCTTTTCAAGACATGGTACACCACGTGTTCTCATCAGTGATAAAGGTACCCATTTTCTGAATGCTCCTCTGAGAAACTATCTTCGTATGTTTGGAGTAAAACACCGTACTTCAACCGGTTATCACCCACAAACTAACGGTCAAGCTGAAGTTTCCAACCGGGAAATCAAATCTATTCTTGAGAAGACCGTGAACAAATCGAGGAAAGATTGGTCTTTAAAGCTAGATGATGCTCTCTGGGCTTACAGAAAAGCATTTAAAACACCAGTTGGGGCATCTCAATATCGCATGGTCTACGGAAAAGCGTGTCATCTACCGATTGAACTTGAAGCTTGAGCCTACTGCGCTATTAAAACTCTGAATCTAGACCCAGAATTGGCCGGGAAGCAAAGGATGATGCAGTTGAACGAGTTGGAGGAGTTTCGTTATCTTGCCTATGAGAATTCACGCCTCTATAAAGAGAAAACAAAGCGATGGCATGATAAACGACTCCGTCCAAAACATTTCGAGATAGGGCAAAAAGTTTTATTATACAACTCTCGATTTTCGAACTACCCAGGAAAGCTTAAATCCCGTTGGGGAGGACCTTACATTGTCACGAAAGTCACACCTCATGGAGCGATTGAAATTGAAAATCCAGCCGAGCAACGGACATTCATGGTGAATGGCCATCGTTTGAAGAGATACCATGACAGTGAGGACTTTGGGCGAGAGGAGACAATCCATCTCGTTGAATGCGCTTAGCCTGAGGTACACGTCTAACTCAAAGACGTTAAACAAAAGTGCTCTTGGGAGACACCCCTTGTTTTAATTGCTTTTTAGATTAGTTGTTTTTGCTTTGTAGTGTATAATTTTAACTAGTGTATATTTTTAATTGTGTTTACAAGCTAATAGGAGAGAAAGGTAGTGTGCTATTGTGCAGGAAACGAGTTTGGTGTCAAAAGGAAAAATCTGGAAAAATTCTAGGACTGGCGCGGACTACCCCCGTGGACTACCCATGTACCGCGGGGATGCACCGCGCCCAGAAAACCCGTACCACGGGTCTAGGTACCACGGGTTTTATCCAGAAGCGAGAAAAAGAAGACCTGATAGGCGCGGTGCACCGCACCCCTAGTCCACACACACAAAACACGTGCCACGGGGTGATGCACCACGGGTTTTTTGACGGAGCACCCGTGGACTACCCATGCACCGCACCCCTATACCGCATGCACGAAACACGTGCCACGGGGTGCTAGCACGGGTATAATCCAGAAAGCCAAAAATCTCAACAGCTGATGAGTCCGGTACACCGCGGATCTGGTCCGGTGCATGGCACAGAGGCGGTTTGTGAAGAATTTGTTTCCTAATCAACTTCTTACCTTAACAAGATAAGCCCTAGCCTCTCCCATATGAATTTTTCAGACCCAAACCCTATATAAACACTTTAAAGCTTGTGCAAACCTTCACAATTAACATAACAACTCATCAAATCCTCTCCTCCATCTTCCATAAACACAATCTCTTCATCAAATTCATCACACTACACCATTAAACACCATCAAATTCATCAAGCTTTAAAGATTTCTTCCAAGATCCATCAAGAAACCTCTCTCTTTCATAAATTCCAAGCAACAACATCAAGCTACACCAAATTCTCTTAAACTTTAAATTCATCATTGGTATAACTTGAGTTGTGGGTAAATCAAGCATGACTAACAGATCTGAAGCTTTGGAATACAAGAGAAAGTGCTATATCCTTGGGAAGAATAAGAAATTCCCTGGAGCCACCATTGAAAAACCCATCAATCTTGATGAGGTTTCTGAAGAATCAAAAGAAAAGGCACCAGAAGAACCACTACCAAAGAAGTTAACTACTAGAATGTCCGTACCATCAAGGAGGCCTTTGAAGAAGATAAAAATCCAAGACCAAGGTTCTTCTACCTCTTCCTCTGAAATTGCTTATGATCTTCCTCCTTGGGCTCTCAAGTTACAGAACGAAATAGAAAGATTACGAGAAGATAACAGAGAACTTTGGACAGAAGTCATACAGATGGAATCACAAATAGAAGATTTGACCTTGACAAGGGATATTGATAGTTATACCGATCCTTCAGCTTGGGATGAGGAGGATGATATGATGGATCTCTATGGCCAGCCAGGTAGGTCATTCTAATTTTTCTTAATAGCTTGTATGCATTAGGTAGATTAGTTAGTTTTATTTTAAATTTTATTCCATCCTTGAGTCTTTTTTGAGTCGTGGGGACACGACTCACTTTTGAGTTGGGGGTGAGATTCGTTGTCCTCATCTTCTTTTCGTTTTCGCATAAAATTTAAAATTTTTAGGTTGAATTAAGGCATAGAATATCTTGAATGTACCTATTTGAGCATGATTTTATTAGGTCAATGATAGTAAGTAGTTTGTTTTTGAAAGATGCAACAAATTTGTTTAGCATGCATGTATGAAAACAGGAAATAAAGGAGAGAAAAGTTAATAAGAAATGCTAAGAAATTCACGTTGAAACTTAGGAATAGTTATGTGGTGTGTAGAACGTGAGGTTTAAAATTAGTTAAAAACCCACTTGTCTATGAACTAATAATGAAAACGTAATGAAATCCGGTAGTTAGAAAAATGACTAAGGCAGTTCTTTCATGATAAAACACTTTAAGCCTTTAGACTTTCTCACCCTTTTGTTTGATATTATTGTTATTTATCCGTCTTAACCTCTCTGAGCCTTTCTAAAGCCTTTTCTTGAAACACATTATAATCCATACCTTAGTTTTAGGACTTATCTATATGACCCGCACTCGAATCGCAAAACCTGAGACAAAATCGTTTTAGAGCTTGAGTTTGGGGTGGTGGGTTTCATAATTAGGGAACTTTGGGAATTTGGGTATTATCTTTGTGATTTTATTGATGATGAAATTGTTATTTTTTGTAACCCTTTGCCGGGGTAATAGTGAATGAAAAAGAAGCTACGAGCTAATTTTGCCAACAAGGGCATAAAAAGAAAGAATATATGTATGAGAGAAAAATAAATAGTGTGATATCTCAACATCAAAAGAGAATCATAGCCATAAAAAAAGAAAAATTGATTTGAAAAGAAAATATATATTCGGACCGGCAAAGTGGATTTTATATCATCAAAGGTTTTAGTTGGGAATATTGGGGATGCACATCAAAGGCATCAATAAATTGGGTTGAGTGAGAACATCTTCGAGTGACAATTCAAGCTCTAGGACGATTCGTTGATGGCTAGTGAGGAGAGAGCCAAAAGCTCACTTTTCATTATCCAAATATACCACACCCGTCCTTAAGCCAAGTTATAACCAAGACCTTAGGATTTCTAACTGCTTGGTGGAGAAACAATTGAGCTATTAGGTAAATAGGTGAGTGGACCATTGGATGCTGTATTTGGGACCTATGAACAACCTATATCCATTAACCTGAACTAAGTTATCATCCTCTCCTTCTGGCATTGCGAAATTAATCTTAATTTGAATTTATGGATTGTTGATTACATGTATATTAGGTATATTTGTGCATTATTCCTTGAGCATTACTACATGAGACTTTTTAGATATTTTGCTCTAGGATCATTCATTATATTTTGTTCTTGTTCTCCTCCGACTTCTTCTTGTTTATTTGACTACCCTACTGTTCTTTACTTTTATTGTATCGGGACGATACAACTTTGAGTTGGGGGTCTTGATGTCTCCTCATTTGTGATAATAAAATATACTTCTGAGACATCATTTTAGGCTTATTTATTAGTTTATAGGTTGATTTTAGCTTAGTTTTATGCACTTTCTTATTTTGGGTCTTGATTTAGTAGCATAATATTTTTAGAGAATATTGGGTTTAATTGTTTATTTAGTGTGAAGCTTTAAAGATAATTAAGGAGATTAATTAGAGTCCAAGTCAAAGACAACAACTTATGGAAAGGGATTTACATGTAAATTGGAGATAAAAGAAACAAAGGCTAAAAACATGGAAAAGGAAAAGTTGCCTAATCTGAATTTCTGCAGCACACGCCTAAAGAAGTGATGATTACTCCTACAAGGAAGCCGATTTTGGAAGATTACTTTCATAGGGACATGGATAATTCTGTTACGATTCTTTTGGTATATTATGGAGCAAAAACCGACCAATAACGAAGAAGATATGCTCAAAATAGTCCAGCAGTGTTTATCTTTATTTCCTTACGAATTTGAGTTGGGCTAGGAGTCCATTACTTAACTTATCTCTAAAAAAACGAATTAGGTCAACCTATACACTATAAATACAGACTCTTAACACTCTTAAATAATCCTTGGTGAAACCTTAAACCAAGAGGAAGCTTACAACACAAGAGAGAAGTCTGGAAGGAGCTGTTCATCATTATGTCTTCATCTACCTTTAGATTTGTAATTTCTTTCTTTTCTTTCATGAACTAAATTTCTTTAGCTTGAGTTTTTAGCATATATGTATGAACCCTAGTTTTGATTGACATCTATCTAATTTGGGAATTTAATGTTTTAAATAGAATTATAGTTTTTATTCTCTGTTTATGTGTTTGGATTTATATTCTGTGTTCTTGTGGACGGCCGCCATATAGAATTACCATCTAGTAATTAGGTCACCATTGACAACGGTGTTCAATTGCATGTTTAGCACATAACGTCTAGTATTAGGTCTGATCTGACAACCCAACCTAGCTAGATAATCACTATGGTTTAGTTCTTGTGACTATTTACCAATTACAGGAAAAGTTTGCTTAGGAAGCCTTATTGACACAGGTAAATCCTAATTTGAAACTACCGATAGCGAATTGGGACCGATTAGGGAAATACTACATAATTCACCCTTACATGTTTAGAACAGCAAAACTAGTGGGGATCACATGCTAATAACTTGAGCTATATTCTCATATTCCTTCTCTTTCATATTTATTTTCTGTCTTTTAATTCTTAGTTTTAATTTAGTTAATTAGAAAACCAACAAAAATCTATTTGTCTTTACTTTTATTTGCGTTTAGTTGTTCTAGCTTTAATTTGTTGCACTTGGTATTTGCATAAGATTCTCCTAACCTTCATAGTCTCTGCGGAACGAATCTTAATCTTTTAACTAAAACTTGCATACGATCTGTATACTTGCAGAACCGTGTAGCTTAAGGGTGTTATTTTGCACGTTAATTATATCTTATCTTATCACACTAGGCCCCACCAAGTTTTTGGCGCCGCTGCCGGGGACTACATCGTTAGTCCTTGTGCATATATCTTGTGCTTTTAAATTTAGTTAGTTCTATTTTACGCTTTTGTTTTTAGTTTTTGTTTTTCAGATTTAGTTACAGATGGAGAACCCAAGGAGACTTGAGCTACCCATCGAGTTCAGAGTGGAGCCAAGAGGAATTCGCGCTCCAGAAATCCAAGCCGCAAAATTTAAACCTGATCCAGGGATGCTAACTTAGTTTGCATCTCATGGATTATTCAGCGGAGCTGCACATCAAGATCCGATCCGATATATTCAGAAATTCATGCAGATCTGTGATGCTTATATCGTAAGAGGAGTTACTAGGGAACAAGTATATTACCTAATGTTCCAGTTCTTCTTGACCGGATGTGCAAGCGATTGGTACGATACCCAATACCCTCATGTTATTCCAGATTGGGACAAGCTTCAAACAAGATTCCTAGACCGTTTCTATCTGGTTAGTAGACGTTTAAAAGATATGTTGGAGCTTGAGCAATTTATACAGAAAGATGGAGAGAGTTTGGGTGAAGCATGGTTACGATTTACAGAAAAGAAGACGAGATGTCCATATCATCAATCCTCTCCGGAATATTATTTAACCTTATTTTATGGAGGCCTTAATGACAAATCAAGAGAGAAAGCAGATTCGTTAGGAAACACAGGTTTTGTGTTACTAGATTCTGAAGAAGCTGAGTTGGGGATGGAATGAATTCTTGAGAACGAGAGAAGTTGGCCAAGGAGAGCTGAAAAAGAAGACAATTCAGAATCTCTGAAGCTTAAAGAATTGGCTAAACAACTCGAAGACTACAAGAACAAGCCCGAACAATTGCTCAGGTGAATACGGTACGCACAATTCCTTCATGTCCTGGTTGTGGATCAAGAAATCACGTGTGGGAAGGGTGTATGAATAATCCAGCAGTAGTTTCCGTTCAATATCCTCAAGATAACTATTATTCTAATGGTTATACTAATCCTCAAGAAAGCTACACTAATTATCAACAACCTTCTCAGCAAAAGAGTTGGGTCAGAAAACAAGAAACTTATCATCAACCCCAACTTCAATCTTATAATCCACCACAACCTATTCAGAAAAAGGCACCCATTGTTGAGAAAACTTGTCAAGAACCGAAGAAAGATCCACCTAAACAATCAACGCAACTGGCAAAGAAGGAACTAATCCCAAGCTTGAAGTCGAGTATGGCTAAATTAATGCAAGCAGCTGAGAAAATGAGTCATAGCGAGCAGAAAGTTCGAACCCAGCAGAAGATTATCAAGCAACTAGAGCATACTATATCACATATGGCGAGTACATTACAAAATCGGCCAAAAGGGCAACTCCCAAGTGATACTATTGCGCCTAGAGATGATTCTTGCCATGTAGTTGAATTGCGAAGTGGAAAACAACTGCCTCCACCAAGACCAGAACCAGAACAAGAACCAATCCCTATTTCAGAACAGAGGGGGTAGAAACAATCAAAGATACAGTTGAGGAGGTAGTCAAACCAAAGAGTGTTCAAGCCGAGACACCTGACCAGACAAGAAAACCAGTGGAACTTAATACACGCCCTCCACCACCATACCCTTCACGTGTCAGAAAGAAGGACAATGACCTGGAATTCAAGAAGTTCATTGACATGTTGAAGAAAATGGAAGTTAATATACCCCTTGTTGAAGCTCTCAAGAGAATGCCAACCTATCTTAAATTCACGAAAGACATTCTCTCTAACAAGCGAAGTATAGAAACTGGGGAAACAATTGGATTACCTAGGGAGTTCAGTGCTATATGTCAAAGTAAGTTACCACCAAAATTAGAAGATCCCGGAAGTTTTACAATTCCTATCGGCATTGGAGATAGTTGGACCGGGAAAGCATTATGTGATCTAGGCGCGAGCATCAATCTCATGCCTAGATCTCTATTCGAGAAGCTTAATATTGGATAAGTAGTACCCACATCTGTGGTATTACAAATGGCGAATCGCTCCCTTTCACGACCAATAGGTAAAATTGAAGATGTTTTAGTTAAAGCTGGCTCTTTTATTTTTCCTTGCGATTTTATTATTCTTGACTACGACACGGATAAGAATGTCCCCATCATTTTGGGTAGACCATTCTTAGCCACGGGGCGTACACTAATTGATGTTGAGAATGGTGAGTTGATCATGAGAGTACAAGGCGAACAGATACAATTCAATGTGTTTCAGGCTATGAAATTACCAATGTCAAAAGATGAGTGCTTCAAAATAGATGTCATCGGAAAATGGCGCAAGAAGTCTTCAATGAAGCAAGCTTAGATAATGATCTTGACAAAGCCTTAGCACTTGAATCACCAGAGGAACTCGAGATTCCCCCTGAAGATGTTGCTGCATTAGGATCAAATGTGCGAGAACTACTTCGAGAACCAGGTGACATTGAACCAATGAAACAACCATCTATAATATGTCCACCTGTTCTCGAAGAAAAACCACTTCCAGATCATCTACGCTATGCATATCTAGGTACGAATAAAACTTTGCCTGTTATTATTTATACTAACCTTTCAAGTCCTCAAGAGGAGAAGCTACTCCAAGTACTTCGCGCAAACAAAGAAGCAATCGGATGGACTATTGCCGACATCAAGGGAATTAGTCCTTCCGTTTGCAAACACAAAATCATTCTTGAGAACGAAGGTGGGCGATCTATAGAGGGACAGAGAAGACTCATGCCAGCTATGAAAGAAGTAGTGAGGAAGGAAGTTATCAAGTTGTTAGACGCATGAATTATCTATCCGATTGCTAGCAGTGATTGGGTTATTCCAGTACAATGTGTTCCGAAGAAAGGAGGTATAACAACCATCCTTAATGATCAAGGCGAAGCCATACCATCAAGACCAGTTGTGGGGTGGCGAGTGTGCATGGATAACCGAAGACTGAACAAAGCTACAAAGAAAGATCACTTCCCGCTACCATTCATTGATCAGATGCTAGACAAACTTGCAGGGAGAGAATATTATTGTTTCCTTGACAGGTATTCGGGTTATAATCAGATTTGTGTGGATCCCCTCGATCAACACAAAACAACTTTTACATGTCCGTTTGGTACTTTTGCTTATAGAAGAATGCCGTTTGGTTTATGCAATGCACCTGCCACGTTCCAGAGGTGCATGATGGCAATATTTTGGGATATGATTGATAAATATTTGGAGGTTTTTATGGATGATTTTTCGGTGTTTGGAGATAGTTTTGATGATTGTTTGAATAATCTTGAGAAGGTCCTTGTGAGATGTAGAGAAAAAGATCTTGTGCTTAATTGGGAAAAATGCCACTTCATGGTTCAAAAGGGAATTGTGTTGGGACATAAGGTTTCAAAGGCAGGGATGGAGGTTGATCGTGCTAAAATTGAAGTTATCAAAACACTTCCACCTCCAGTTTCTGTTAAAGGAGTGAGAAATTTCTTGGGTCACGCAGGATTTTATCGAAGATTTAGTAAAGATTTCTCCAAGATCGCCAAACCGCTTTGCTCTTTACTTGAAAAGGATACTCCTTTTAATTTTACTGAAGAATGTGTTCAAGCGTTTTTGACGATTAAAGAGAAACTGATCTCTACACCTATTGTTATACCTCCTGATTGGAAAGCTCCGTTTGAACTTATGTGCGATGCTAGTGATCACGCTATGGGTGTTGTGTTGGGACAGAGGAAAGACAAGATTTTCCACACGATTTATTATGCAAGTAAGACTTTCAACGCTGCCCAGATAAATTATACAGTGACGGAGAAAGAGATGTTGGCCGTAGTTTATCCTTTTGATAAATTCCGTTCCTATCTGGTTGGGAAGAAAACTGTTGTATACACGGACCATTCAGCTATTAGGTACCTCATGGAGAAAAAGGACGCTAAGCCACGTCTTATTAGATGGGTCCTATTGCTTCAAGAATTCGACATAGATATTCGAGACCGGAAGGGATGCGAAAATCAAGTTGCTGATCATTTATCAAGGCTCGAAGGATCTGATGCGAACAAAGAACCATTGTTGGTTAAAGAGGTATTTCCTAATGAACAACTTTTTGCTATTAAACATGCGTTTGTGCCATGGTATGCAGATCTGGTCAACCTCATTGTGAGTGGTGTCTTTCCCAAAGATCTCCACCCACAACAAAGACACAGATTAAGTCACCAGGCCAAACAATATTATTGGGATGAACCATACCTCTAGAAGATTTGTAGTGACCAAGTGGTTAGAAGATGTGTACATGAAGGTGAAATGGAAAAAATCATTGAAGGTTGTCATAGTTCACCTTATGGAGGTCACTTTAAAGGCGATAGAACCGCAGCTAAAATTCTTCAATCGGGTTCTATTGGCCTACCATACACAAAGATTGTCATCGTTATGTCCAGTCATGTCAAAGATGCCAGTTCACTGGCAATATATCAAAAAGAGATGCGATGCCGCTCAATAATATCATTGAAGTTGAAATCTTTGATGTATGGGGAATAGATTTCATGGGACCGTTCATCACCTTCCATGGAAATCTTTATATTTTGCTTGCGGTAGATTATGTGTCAAAATGGGTAGAAGCAGTGGCAACACCAAAGAACGATGCTCAGACTGTGATTAAGTTCTTAAAATCAAACATCTTTTCAAGACATGGTACACCACGTGTTCTCATCAGTGATAAAGGTACCCATTTTCTGAATGCTCCTCTGAGAAACTATCTTCGTATGTTTGGAGTAAAACACCGTACTTCAACCGGTTATCACCCACAAACTAACGGTCAAGCTGAAGTTTCCAACCGGGAAATCAAATCTATTCTTGAGAAGACCGTGAACAAATCGAGGAAAGATTGGTCTTTAAAGCTAGATGATGCTCTCTGGGCTTACAGAAAAGCATTTAAAACACCAGTTGGGGCATCTCAATATCGCAGGGTCTACGGAAAAGCGTGTCATCTACCGATTGAACTTGAAGCTTGAGCCTACTGCGCTATTAAAACTCTGAATCTAGACCCAGAATTGGCCGGGAAGCAAAGGATGATGCAGTTGAACGAGTTGGAGGAGTTTCGTGATCTTGCCTATGAGAATTCACGCCTCTATAAAGAGAAAACAAAGCGATGGCATGATAAACGACTCCGTCCAAAACATTTCGAGATAGGGCAAAAGGTTTTATTATACAACTCTCGATTTTCGAACTACCCAGGAAAGCTTAAATCCCGTTGGGGAGGACCTTACATTGTCACGAAAGTCACACCTCATGGAGCGATTGAAATTGAAAATCCAGCCGAGCAACGGACATTCATGGTGAATGGCCATCGTTTGAAGAGATACCATGACAGTGAGGACTTTGGGCGAGAGGAGACAATCCATCTCTTTGAATGCGCTTAGCCTGAGGTACACGTCTAACTCAAAGACGTTAAACAAAAGTGCTCTTGGGAGACACCCCTTGTTTTAATTGCTTTTTAGATTAGTTGTTTTTGCTTTGTAGTGTATAATTTTAACTAGTGTATATTTTTAATTGTGTTTACAAGCTAATAGGAGAGAAAGGTAGTGTGCTATTGTGCAGGAAACGAGTTTGGTGTCAAAAGGAAAAATCTGGAAAAATTCTAGGACTGGCGCGGACTACCCCCGTGGACTACCCATGTACCGCGGGGATGCACCGCGCCCAGAAAACCCGTACCACGGGTCTAGGTACCACGGGTTTTATCCAGAAGCGAGAAAAAGAAGACCTGATAGGCGCGGTGCACCGCACCCCTAGTCCACACACACAAAACACGTGCCACGGGGTGATGCACCACGGGTTTTTTGACGGAGCACCCGTGGACTACCCATGCACCGCACCCCTATACCGCATGCACGAAACACGTGCCACGGGGTGCTAGCACGGGTATAATCCAGAAAGCCAAAAATCTCAACAGCTGATGAGTCCGGTACACCGCGGATCTGGTCCGGTGCATGGCACAGAGGCGGTTTGTGAAGAATTTGTTTCCTAATCAACTTCTTACCTTAACAAGATAAGCCCTAGCCTCTCCCATATGAATTTTTCAGACCCAAACCCTATATAAACACTTTAAAGCTTGTGCAAACCTTCACAATTAACATAACAACTCATCAAATCCTCTCCTCCATCTTCCATAAACACAATCTCTTCATCAAATTCATCACACTACACCATTAAACACCATCAAATTCATCAAGCTTTAAAGATTTCTTCCAAGATCCATCAAGAAACCTCTCTCTTTCATAAATTCCAAGCAACAACATCAAGCTACACCAAATTCTCTTAAACTTTAAATTCATCATTGGTATAACTTGAGTTGTGGGTAAATCAAGCATGACTAACAGATCTGAAGCTTTGGAATACAAGAGAAAGTGCTATATCCTTGGGAAGAATAAGAAATTCCCTGGAGCCACCATTGAAAAACCCATCAATCTTGATGAGGTTTCTGAAGAATCAAAAGAAAAGGCACCAGAAGAACCACTACCAAAGAAGTTAACTACTAGAATGTCCGTACCATCAAGGAGGCCTTTGAAGAAGATAAAAATCCAAGACCAAGGTTCTTCTACCTCTTCCTCTGAAATTGCTTATGATCTTCCTCCTTGGGCTCTCAAGTTACAGAACGAAATAGAAAGATTACGAGAAGATAACAGAGAACATTGGACAGAAGTCATACAGATGGAATCACAAATAGAAGATTTGACCTTGACAAGGGATATTGATAGTTATACCGATCCTTCAGCTTGGGATGAGGAGGATGATATGATGGATCTCTATGGCCAGCCAGGTAGGTCATTCTAATTTTTCTTAATAGCTTGTATGCATTAGGTAGATTAGTTAGTTTTATTTTAAATTTTATTCCATCCTTGAGTCTTTTTCGAGTCGTGGGGACACGGCTCACTTTTGAGTTGGGGGTGAGATTCGTTGTCCTCATCTTCTTTTCGTTTTCGCATAAAATTTAAAATTTTTAGGTTGAATTAAGGCATAGAATATCTTGAATGTACCTATTTGAGCATGATTTTATTAGGTCAATGATAGTAAGTAGTTTGTTTTTGAAAGATGCAACAAATTTGTTTAGCATGCATGTATGAAAACAGGAAATAAAGGAGAGAAAAGTTAATGAGAAATGCTAAGAAATTCACGTTGAAACTTAGGAATAGTTATGTGGTGTGTAGAACGTGAGGTTTAAAATTAGTTAAAAACCCACTTGTCTATGAACTAATAATGAAAACGTAATGAAATCCGGTAGTTAGAAAAATGACTAAGGCAGTTCTTTCATGATAAAACACTTTAAGCCTTTAGACTTTCTCACCCTTTTGTTTGATATTATTGTTATTTATCTGTCTTAACCTCTCTGAGCCTTTCTAAAGCCTTTTCTTGAAACACATTATAATCCATACCTTAGTTTTAGGACTTATCTATATGACCCGCACTCGAATCGCAAAACCTGAGACAAAATCGTTTTAGAGCTTGAGTTTGGGGTGGTGGGTTTCATAATTAGGGAACTTTGGGAATTTGGGTTGATTTTATTGATGATGAAATTGTTATTTTTTGTAACCCTTTACCGGGGTAATAGTGAATGAAAAAGAAGCTACGAGCTAATTTTGCCAACAAGGGCATAAAAAGAAAGAATATATGTATGAGAGAAAAATAAATAGTGTGATATCTCAACATCAAAAGAGAATCACAGCCATAAAAAAGAAAAATTGATTTGAAAAGAAAATATATATTCGGACCGGCAAAGTGGATTTTATATCATCAAAGGTTTTAGTTGGGAATATTGGGGATGCACATCAAAGGCATCAATAAATTGGGTTGAGTGAGAACATCTTCGAGTGACAATTCAAGCTCTAGGACGATTCGTTGATGGCTAGTGAGGAGAGAGCCAAAAGCTCACTTTTCATTATCCAAATATACCACACCCGTCCTTAAGCCAAGTTATAACCAAGACCTTAGGATTTCTAACTGCTTGGTGGAGAAACAATTGAGCTATTAGGTAAATAGGTGAGTGGACCATTGGATGCTGTATTTGGGACCTATGAACAACCTATATCCATTAACCTGAACTAAGTTATCATCCTCTCCTTCTGGCATTGCAAAATTAATCTTAACTTGAATTTATGGATTGTTGATTACATGTATATTAGGTATATTTGTGCATTATTCCTTGAGCATTACTACATGAGACTTTTTAGATATTTTGCTCTAGGATCATTCATTATATTTTGTTCTTGTTCTCCTCCGACTTCTTCTTGTTTATTTGACTACCCTACTGTTCTTTACTTTTATTGTATCGGGACGATACAACTTTGAGTTGGGGGTCTTGATGTCTCCTCATTTGTGATACTAAAATATACTTATGAGACATCATTTTAGGCTTATTTATTAGTTTATAGGTTGATTTTAGCTTTGTTTAGTGCACATTCCTATTTTGGGTCTTGATTTAGTAGTATAATATTTTTAGAGCATATTGGGTTTAATTGTTTATTTAGTGTGAAGCTTTAAAGATAATTATGGAGATTAATTAGATTCCAAGTCAAAGACAACAACTTATGGAAAGGGATTTACATGGAAATTGGAGATAAAGGAAACAAAGGCTAAAAACATGGAAAAGGAAAAGCTGCCTAATCTGAATTTCTGCAGCACATGCCTAAAGAAGTGATGATTACTCCTACAAGGAAGCCGATTTTGGAAGATTCCTTTCATAGGGACATGGATAATTCTGTTACGATTCTTTTGTTATATTATGGAGCAAAAACCGACCAATAACGAAGAAGATATGCTCAAAATAGTCCAGCAGTGTTTATCTTTATTTCCTTACGAATTTGAGTTGGGCTAGGAGTCCATTACTTAATTTATCTCTAAAGAAACGAATTAGGTCAACCTATACACTATAAATACAGCCTCTTAACACTCTTAAATAATCCTTGGTGAAACCTTAAACCAAGAGGAAGCTTACAACACAAGAGAGAAGTCTGGAAGGAGCTGTTCATCATTATGTCTTCATCTACCTTTAGATTTGTAATTTCTTTCTTTTCTTTCATTAACTAAATTTCTTTAGCTTGAGTTTTTAGCATATATGTATGAACCCTAGTTTTGATTGACATCTATCTAATTTGGGAATTTAATGTTTTAAATAGAAATATAGTTTTTATTCTCTGTTTATATGTTTGGATTTATATTCTGTGTTCTTGTGGACGGCCGCCATATAGAATTACCATCTAGTAATTAGGTCACCATTGACAACGGTGTTCAATTGCATGTTTAGCACATAACGTCTAGTATTAGGTCTGATCTAACAACCCAACCTAGCTAGATAATCACTATGGTTTAGTTCTTGTGACTATTTACCAATTACAGGAAAAGTTTGCTTAGGTAGCCTTATTGACACAGGTAAATCCTATTTGAAACTTCCGATAGCGAATTGGGACCGATTAGGGAAATACTACATAATTCATCCTTACATGTTTAGAACGGCAAAACTAGTGGGGATTACATGCTAATAACTTGAGCTATATTCTCATATTCCTTCTCTTTCATATTTATTTTCTGTCTTTTAATTCTTAGTTTTAATTTAGTTAATTAGAAAACCAACAAAAATCTATTTGTCTTTACTTTTATTTGCGTTTAGTTGTTCTAGCTTTAATTTGTTGCACTTGGTATTTGCATAAGATTCTCCTAACCTTCGTAGTCTCTGCGGAACGAATCTTAATCTTTTAACTAAAACTTGCATGCGATCTGTATACTTGCAGAACCGTGTAGCTTTAGGGTGTTATTTTGCACGTTAATTATATCTTATTTTATCAAACCCTAGGCCCCACCATGGATGTAATTGAACAGATAGAGAAGGAGCCAACTAAGGCAGTGACAACCTTAGGAATGGAGAAAAGAGAGTTAAGAAGAAAACCAACAAATAAAGCTCCTCCATATCCTAAAGGAAGTTCCACGGCTTGATCATCAAAAGAAGAAAGATAAGGCACGTTCCATAAAGGTTCCAAAAGAACCTAAGAAAGAAAGAAAGAAAAAGGAGTTCAGAGTGGGCGAAGAAGTCGCAATGAAAAGCTTGACCCTTATCAGAAAGCGCATGAATCCAAGAGTTCTTGGCTAGGACCATTCATTGTCACAAAGGTTATCTCGGAGAAACTAGTTGGAATAAGAGCCAAGGGATGCAAGTTCCGCGTAGAAAATATTGATAACCTCACTCACTGCTGGGGAAGTTATGTTAAAGAATGATTCAAGAGGTAACCCGTCGAGCTTAACGACGTTAAACAAAAGCCATTTCAGTTGTAAATTAGTTTATTTGCTTTCATGTCTTTAAATGTCGTAGTGTAGATTTGAGTAACGGTTGTTTATTAGTGTTTAATTTTTAAGAAGTGAGAAAGGTTGGTGTTTTTGATGATTTCAGAAGTAGAAATTTCATGAGTTTGGGGTACTTAAAAAGAAAAGTATGGAAAATTGGGTGTCAAAACAAGCGACAAACAGGAACCTGGTTATCATCTAACCGGGAACCCGGTTGGCAACTGTAGAGACGCCCTCATACGCAAGAAAATGCGAGTTTGGAATTGAGCTATCGACAACAAC
The DNA here is from genome assembly GCA_029959085.1 of Nemophila menziesii. Lineage (NCBI taxonomy): Eukaryota > Viridiplantae > Streptophyta > Magnoliopsida > Boraginales > Hydrophyllaceae > Nemophila > Nemophila menziesii. Next base: position 5,074,517 of record JARWIR010000014.1, read on the forward strand.
CGAGAACTTGGTTGTCACATAACGGGGAACTCGGTTATCAGAGCTGTAGCTTCCCAACTTTCTGACCTGTGCGGTGGAGACGCAGGCCACATGGTGCTTTTGGATTCGCGCCCATCGACAACAACCGGGAACCCGGTCTTTGAGGGGATTTCTCTAACCTGTGCGGTGGAGACGTAATGCAATTATTGCGTCTGAAAAATAAATAAAAGAAATGGTGCGTGACCCAGCGACGCGGACCGGGAACCCGGTCATCACTGAACCGGGAACCCAGTTTCGCATCAGGAAGGCAGTTTTTGAAGGTGTCTCAGGGATTTGACCTCCTTCCCTAGTTTTCTCTCACAAGGAACTCCATAATTCTATCCCAAGCTCAAGAAATACCTGCATAACATCATCAAAACACCAAGATATCATCAATCCATCTCTCTAAACATCATCCATACATACAATAATATCATAAATCTTCCCAAAACACCAAAGAATTCACACTTTAATCCAATTTTTTCCTTCACCAAAGCTTAAAGTTATCCATTAAACCTCTCCCAAACCTTGAAATATTTATGACCCAGCTCATAACACACTATAATTCATATCCATACACCTTCAAGAACACCAAAGTCGTAATTTTCATCCAAAACTTTTGGGGAGTTATTGAAGCTTTGAGTTTTGGGTCATCCGAGATGACCATAAAGGTTGGAAAAGGTACGAAAAACATGAAGAGAGAAGAAAACTTGTTGTTAAGGGAAGATTTCCGCAGATGAGGTAATTATTTAGAGGGCTAGGGAGAGATAAAGACTTTGGGAAATATGACAAAATAGTTCGAGGTAATGGAGGACACTTTAATCAAGATGAACACAACCATTAATGATCTTTAAACCTTGATGAAGAAGAATTCAGAACCTCAACCTAAACGCAACATGGAAAGCCAGCCTAGTGCTGGTTAAAATACGTTTTCCTATCCATTTATCATTTTGTAGTGTATATTAGTTTAATCGTTTTATCGAGTTTTCGAGTCGTGTGGACACGACTCATTTTTGAGTGTGGGGTGGGGTTCGTTGCCTCATCCCAATTTTATGTGTTATCTGTTTTATTTGCTTCCAATAAAATTAATTTTAGGGTTGCCTTTGACTGTAGAATATTTTAGATATCCCCATTAGTATAAAACACACTTTAATTGCATGCAAACATTAGGTAATTCATAGGAAAAATTAATGAACAATGCAAAAGAAGTAAACTTGTACTTAAGGAAATTGTGTGGTTAGTAGAACATCCTGAATTAGTAGAGAACCCACTTACGTATGAACTAGAGGCAAGCTATGAAACTAGGAAAATGATAGAGGTAGTTCTTTGTTAGCCATTTGAAACCTTTTAGCTTTATATCCCATGATTTAATTATGTCCTTCTTAGCCCAATTTTGATCCTTTAAGCCTTTCTTTTGTCTCCACTATATAACCCCATATCCCCTTAGTTTATTAGGCATTTCCATATACCCGCACTTGAATCACGATCCTAAGACTTCCTATCTTAAGCTTGAGTTTGGGGTGGTGGGTTTCATCAATGGGAAATTAAATTGGGAGGGAATTGTATATGTTTGTATTGAGGCACAATTGTTGATGATGTATTTAATGTAACCCTTTGTCGGGAGTGAACAAAAAGTGATAAAAAGTTGTCAAAACAGTAGACAACCGCGAATCCGGCCATCATTAACCAGGAACCTGGTTATCGACTCTACAAAAAAAGAGAAAAAAAGTGAAAAAGAAATATAAAAAGAATAAGGTGACCGGCAAAGTGGAAAGGTTTGGAAATTATCTTTAGTTCTTTTTGGGTTAATATGAGGACGCTAAATTAGTGCATCAAATGGTTTGAGTAAGAACAATATTCGAGTGTAAACTGAAACTCTTGGATAGTTGTTGATGGTATGTGAGGAGAGAACCAAAAGATTACTTCAAATTTACCAAATATACATACCACATTGTCCCTAAACCTACTCTATATCCGTAAAGTCTTTGTAGGAAAGCTTGTAATAACGCTATACCTACAAACAATAATTTATACCAAAAAATTGTGCGGATACTTATTATTTCTCATGGTGCTACAATAATATAGTAATGATTGAATACCTTCTTCTGAATTGCAATGTAAGAAAAGTTATATGGGAAGGTTCATCTCTACAATTGAAGATACAATTGAAGATAAATAACTATTTAAAAAGATCTTGAAGAATGGATATTAGAAATAGTTACAACCTATTCAGAAGAAGAATGGAAAAGTAAAAAAGTTCTGGATTATATTATGATTTGTTTATGGAATATATGAAAACAAAAAATAAAAGCTCTACATGAGAATTGTTGTATAAATTGGGATAGTATAATCTATGTTACAAATAAACTTATGAATGAAATATATGGTATAGATTGGAGGAAAGTCAATAACCCAACAAATATTATACAAGAAAGAAGTTCAGAGGAGGAAATTAATGCTCGCGAAACAAGAACATGTGTATTTTTTCCAGTGATGCATCTTTTAGCTAGAAATTTGAACCAACAAAAGGATCAGAATAGTACAAATATATAAAATCAATAAATGCACTGAGAAGGTAAACAACAATATCACTACTACACGCGAGCTTTCTCGCGAGGAAGTCTTTAGAGAGGACATGAATGTCCTCGCTAGAGACAGTGTCTTTCGTGAGGACCATCATTAGCGACGACAAAGTCGTCGCAAATATCACACGACTTTTCTACGCTAACAAAAAAGTCAAAAAGTGAAATAGCCGTTGTAAGTCATCGCAAAAGATACCTTCTTTAGCGAGGACTAAAATGTCCTCGCTAGAAAGTATCTTTTGCGAGGACATTCAGGAGCTTTTGCGAGGAACGGGTGTCCTTGCTAAAGCTCTTGCCGTATTAAAGACGGACATATGACCATTAATTCGAACCAAGAACTCAAAAAACCCCAAAACTTTTCCAATTTTTTTCCTTAAACCATAAATTAATTTTGGATAACTCAATTACATAGCTTCACCAACACATATAGCTCCATTGGATCACATTTTCAAGCAAATTGTTTCCACAATTTTAGGTAATTTCTTAATTTTTTTTCATATTTTGTTTATTTTGTATAAATGTGGTTATATTTTGTATGATTTAGGCTCAATTAATAGTGTTGAGTGTTTTGTATGTGATATATTGTTAAGTTATTGTTATACAGATGTTTTTTTATTGGATTTTTTGTTATTATTGTAATTTGTTTTTTGAGTTATTATAATGTTAGGTATTTTAATATTAATGGAAAATTAATGTAGAGAACTTTGTGAATTATTTGGAACTTTTAGTGGCATTTTTATAATTGGTTACGATATTAGGGACTATATTGTTATTTGAATAATTAATTAGGGGCCTTAGTGAAATATGTTGATAACTTAGGTGCATTTTAGTAATTTGTTATAATCGTATTATTTGAAATAATAACTAGTGGTTTATTGTAATTTAGATAATGAACCCTCAAATAGACACGAGTTGGAAAAAATCAAACAATAAGGTTTCGATCGAATACATTAATGGTATATTAGGGTTTATTGGATTTGAGAGGAAAGTAGTGGATCGAGTCGTTAATGTATTCTGTCCATGTAAACATTGTAATAATAATCGAAAATTTCCAATCGAGGAAGTTCAAGTTCATCTTCTTCAATGGGGTATGGATTCATCGTATGATGTTTGGACGAAACACGGTGAAGTAATTGTAATTGCCGAGGACAAACTAATCGAAGAGAACGTAATGGGTAATCTAATTCAAGATTTGGGCCCCACGTTTGAAACTGGCGGGTATTCTGGTGACACCGAGATGCGTGACGCGAATGTTAGTGGAAATGGTCGTGGGTCTTTCGACGCGTTGTTCAAGGAAATGAAGACAGATTTGTACCCTAGTTGTACTAAGACGAGTGCTTTGGATTTCATTGCAAAGCTAATGCATGTGAAAGTGAAGAACAAGTGGACGAACACCTCGTTTACCGAACTTCTTCAATTGTTGGGTCGTGATTTGCCTGAACCTCATAACTTACCTGAGTCATATGCAGATTGCTACAGGAAGTTGAAAAGTGTATGTGTATATTATTTGTGTTTGATTTTCTTATGCTAAGTGTATGTGTATATTAATTCTCAATCTTTGCTATATGAGATTTATTTTAAGTTTTGCTTTGGGAGTATTTACTAGATTCTGCATATCTGTATTCACCTTTAGACCATTGTTTTTCTAATTTTACATTGTCAGGACGACAAAGGTTTGAGTTTGGGGTCTTAATGTCTCTTTTTTTTTTCTAATTATATGCCCTTAGGAGACATCATTGGGTGATTATTTGACTAATTTGATAAACTTTTAGTGTTAATTCGTTATATTTTATTTTCCCTCCTTGGATTTTAGTATTTTTTATTTATTAAGCTTTTGCACGTTAAATGGGTTGTTTTAGTGCAAAGTTTGTAGGACCATGATGCTAGAAAGGAGAGGAATCGAGAATTAAAGTCTTAGATCGTGTAAAGAAGTTGAAGGTGAGAAGAAATATCCCAAAGAGTTGACAAGTTGAAGCTGCAAATCTGGAAGACTAATGTTAATTGCTGATTTCAAGCTACTTAGACGTGTATTCAGCCTCGGAGTTGTAAAGAAGATTTGTTCCTTATTGAGTTACGAATATTTGCAACTTGAACGGGTCAATTCGAAGTTTATTTGAGAAAGTTACAACCGTTTTAGTGAAGGATGTACACCAGTTACGGGATTTTAATTAGAAGATTGGACTTGGGCCATTTAACATTTCACTAATTTACTTAAGTTAAGCCCAAATCCGATTTTAGCATTATAAATAGACCTTTTGACTCTTATTTTACACACAACTCAATTTACAAAAGTCAGAAGCAAGAGGAGAGAAGAAAGTGAAGCTGGAGAAGCAATTCTTCCATCAATAGTCAATTCAACCCATTAATTAGGTTCTATCTTTTATTTCTGTAATTGACAATGAGTTCTTTTTATTTATTTTCTTTAGTTTTAAATTCAGTTATAAACTAATTCCATTTGTGCTTGAGAATCGCTTTAATGGGCTGAGAACCAATTTATTTGATTAGTGTTTTCGAATTTGGGATTGAAAGATTTAATTTGAATTGGGTAATTTAGTATTTTCTATTATCTTGAATTTATTTACTGTCTTTGAAGTCATGAATCAAGAATAGGAATTAGTAATTAAGTTATTCATTATAGTGGCGTAATGATCACCTTGACGGGGGGTTTAGTTACTGAACTAGGTAATAGATGTAAGATATAAATTATTGATCCTGACGGACTTAGCTAATCTTATAGACAATTGGGTAAAACACTTGAACATTCAAAGCTAGCCTATAATCGTCCTGACGGGGTTTGTAGTATCTTAGGATAGGTCCTAAGTCCACCAAAAGGGGGTTAGGAGAAACTCGAAGCCCAACTAATACCAAATCCCGATTCATCCCTTAAACGAAAGCATTAATTAAATATGTTTAGGCGAAACCCTTTCGAAACTCAAGTACTACTTCTCACCCCTGCGTCTACTCATATTTTATTTACTTGCGTCTCATTTATTTGCATTAGTCAATTTAATATTTTACTTTATTGACACTTTAGTCCTTAAATAAAAATCCAACAAGTATTTAACCATTTAATTTTCGTATCATATAAACAACTATCTACGCTTATTGCAAAACATTTAAAGTCATATCTAATTCGTCCCTTAGATCGAAATCCCGTTTACCGGATATTACTTGGACGACCCGTACACTTGCAGTACGTGTCTTTCTTTTTTGGGGGTGTTATTTTATAACATACCAGGAGACACCATCCCCCTCGAGCCACGAATTCTGCTGCTGATCCTCCTCGACCCACGTCTTCTGCTGCTCCAGCTTCTTCTGTTGATCCTCATCGAGCTCTCTCTTCTGATCCTACTGCTCCGAATGAAGACTTATCTTTACCTTAGGTTTTACGTGTTTTTATCTCTCTTTTGACTTTCTTTGATTTTTATGTACTTGTGTTTGACTTTTGGATGACTTTTGATGACTTTTGGATTTGTATATACATGGTTCGGGTTTTATTCTATTATCAGTTTTATTTATATTTAGTATTACATTAATAAAAAAATAAAAAACAAAAAAAAAACAAATCAAATACAAATACAAATCAAATACAAATTGAAAGAATTGATTTTAATAAAAAAAATAAAAAAATGTCTTTAACGAGGACCTTTTCCTCGCAAAAGAGTTCCTCGCTAAAACACAACTCCTCATTAGCGACGGGGATGTCATCGCAGTTGACCCACTCTATTGCGAGGACTTTCCATGCCACAAAAGATTGCGCTATAACAAGGACCCAAAGTCCTCAAAAAAGGGTCTAGACTCACGCAACGACGGCCAAATGTTGTCGCGACAAGGGGTATTTCGCGACGAATCTTTAACAAGAACCTTTTCACGAGGACATGTCCCCGCTAAAGACAATAATGATCTTTCGCGAGGACTTTTTGCTTCTTTCGTGAGGATCCGTGTCCTCGCAAAAGAAGTCGCGTGCAGCAGTATATATTGCAACTCATGTGAATAAGGTGAAGCTCAGGTGATTTTTAAAGCTTTTGAAAAATGAAAGTAGTTTTCTGGGGAGAGTAAAACAATTATCTCAGACAACCTTGAAGTGATTCAAAGTTTTAGGCAGGTGTTAGTTGAGAGTTGAAAAATTCAATCGATCATTGAAAAAATCAAACAACTAGCTGTTGAAGTGGACCCAATTACCTTCAAATTTATCCCAAGAAGGATCAACGGACAAACAGACAAACTCGTAAAAAATGTTAGACACAGAGCCATTGAAATTTATATGGAATAATAACAACATTAACGAACTGATGGAAGAACTCAAAAGAACCGAAATTGATTAAATTTTTTTTTTCTCTATGGTGCTTCTAGGCACCTTCTCTTGTAAAAAAAAAATAAAAAATAAATCGAAGGACAGGGCAAGTGAACTAATTTATAAGACCTTCATGGATGTTTTAAAATAATCATATAAATTGAGAGAATAAGGGACTATGTACATTTAACCCAATATGCTAGTAGTTGACGCCCAGTCAACTCTAAGTAGTTTGGTACTCTAAAATTTGTCCCACGAAATAATTTTTTATCATCTAGTACTTTGAATTTGATTATGTAAATACTTAAATCTCACTATTAGACATAATTATATCTCCAATAACTATATCTCCAATAACGTGTTGAGTTATGCTATTATTGAACAAGACGAACCGATTCAACATTAGTCTTACCAGATAGAGGTTGATAAGAATATTTAAAATAACACACGTTTGTGGAAAGATCTTATTGTCTGTAGGTTGTGGTTGTTTGATCTCTTTTTTTTTTTTTTTTATATTTATCCTAGTATGTAGGCCTTCTTTATCAGGCTTCCATGTTGTTTCTAGTTCCATACCTAAACTTATTGGTACGTGCACCATGCCACCAGCAGCACCAACATGACCTATAAAACCTACACCACAAGCATTTATTATTCGTCAATTCCTTAACAATTTTCTATATTCATCTTTGTTATCATGGCCATTTTTGCATGTTTTGGAGTCAATAAAATCAGACAAAATCGTCTATCAAATGTCGTTGATGCTGTTTCTGTCCACGAAGATGAAGTTCATGATTACGATTGTGATTATAGGAGTTATAGTAATAGTACTAAGGCTAGTGCGTTGAACAATGGCTTTTGTACCAGAAAATTCCATTGGGATGAGATAAAGAAGATTAGCTCGAACCTGTCACCTTCTAGTGTGATTGGATATGGAGGATTTAGTACAGTTTACTTGGCTAACTTCTCTGATTTGACACTTGGAGCAATTAAAAGTTTTAGCAGCAGTAGCGAGCGTCTCAACCGAATTTACAAGCAAGAATTAGAGATTTTGCTCAAAGTGAAACACAATAATATTGTTAATTTTCTTGGTTATTGTGATGATAGAGGTACTAGTCAATGACAAATCTGTTCTCTAAGTCTGGCTTTAAATTTATCTTTTGTAAAGAGTTTATACTAATTGTTTTGTTATTTATTGCAGAAGAGGGCATTCTTGTGTTTGAGTATGTGTCAAATGGTACTTTGCAAGAGAAGCTTCACGGAGGAAAGGGGTCAAAAGGGTTGGTACTTTCATGGAAAAGCAGAATGGCTATAGCATTTCAACTAGCTCAGGCCATATTTTATCTCCATGAGCAGTGTTCTCTTCAAATAGTCCATGGTGATATCAAAGCTTCAAATATATTACTAGACGAACAACTAAACTGCAAACTGTGTGATTTCGGATCAGCAAAATTGGGATTTTCATCAGCAGTTTTACCACCATCTTCTAGATCAATGAACCGAATGATGATGGGATCTCCAGGTTACACAGATCCTCACTATATGAGAACAGGACTTGCCTCCAAAAAGAATGATATTTACAGTTATGGAGTCATTCTTTTGGAACTTATTACTGGAATTGAAGCACTCTCCGTGTATAATGGTGAGAGACTGACAGCAAAAGCTCGTCCAATATTAATAGATTCAAGTATGGTAGCAGAAATGGTGGATCCGTGCCTCTGTTCTACAGCTGAAGGTTTCAACTTGGAAGAAGCAAAGACTATCGCTTCTCTTTCAGGGTTGTGCCTTTCTGATTCACCAAGCCTCAGGCCTTGTGCAAATGATATAATAGAGATTATGAGAAATAGAATAGATTCCGTGTCCTTCCTAGATTCGACAAACAGATAAACGAAACACTACAGCTCCTTTTAGCTAGATAGATGTGTGAAACTTTGTAAAGCAATTCTGTCCGATGTCCGAGTGATGCGACAATTATCCCTCCGGCTCGATGATAAAAGAGCCTTAAAGGAAACATTCTTAGGGCCCAAATATACTATTTGACCTCTTATATTTGGGGAATTATTTTCTAAAGCCCCACAACCTTTGTCTTTAACAAAGTAAAGCCCAAAGTAAAAGTTCCATTAAAACCTAACTAGAATAAAGCTAAAAACCTAATATACCCTTCCTTTCCTATTTGGTACCGCCCAAAACAAAAGTCAAATATAGGACATTTCATTTCACCATCCACATTTCCTCTCCTTCTCTATACGCTCTGTTCTCTCACCCACACTCACCCTTCTCTTTCCTCTTCACCCTACCGCCGACCATTCTCCAACAAAACATACCGCCGACCATCCTCGCTGGAGCATGCTGTGAGGAGCCGGAATAATACCACCAGATCTACGCCTTCGTCTTCTCAACGTCGAGCCTTCGCCACCATCTGCTGCGCAAAAGAGGCCTTCGCCGCACTCCGCCATCGAACTGCAGCGCGCTCCACCATCAGATCGCGTTCAGATCCTGTCTTCCTTCGTCTTCGTCTTCCATCTCAGATCTCGTTCGCGAACCAAGCCATCGGCGCGAACCAGGCGATCTCCACCAACCTTCAGATCTGCTTCATCATCTCCTCCATCACCCTCCCACTACCGCTCCTGCACAAGAAAAGCGCCAGAGATCAACGCCACCATCACCTTCCTGTACCCAACATTTCCTCCAGCGCAAGAAAAACGCCTCCATCAGCGTGGCCAACATTCTCTTCTCCGTTTCAGATCTCCTCGTTCTGTTCAGATCTTGTTTTTTTCTTTTTCCACTTAGGGTCTAGATCGTGTTGGGTCCAGCCCTCATTCGTTCTGTTCATTCCAGTATTGTTTTGTTCGAACCAATTTTTTTTTCAAAAACGTGATTGTGTACAAAACCTTTTGGGGCCATAACATATTGGGTCCAGCCCATTAGTTCCAAACACAAACCTTTCTTTGTTGTTTTAATTTAGTTCTATTTTTTTGGACAAATAATTTTAGTTTTGTTTAGTTTTGTTGTTAACTACGTGGGTACAGACCCCAGTGGCCCGTAGGTATAATCTCTTAGGTCTAGTCCTTGGCTCCTTTTCTGTTGTATTGTTTAAAAAATAAACTTGTTTTTTCAGGTCTAGTTTCTTAAGTTTTTATATAGTTATTTGTTTGTGTCCTAGACCATTAGAGTCAGCTCTTTCGGTCTAGATATTAGGGACTAGTATCATTTATTGTTTTAATTTTTAAAAATTATACACTAATCTAGTTTGTTAATTTTACATGTGAAAATTAAGGGTCAATTACCCAAAGGGTCTTAAAGAATATTATAGTGCCACTTAGAAGTTAGCCAATTTCTGTCTCCTTCTTAGATGCCAATAAGATATCCAATGTCATAACTACCCTTCTAGTGCATATAAGACAAAAAAATATATTCTTTCTCTCTCCTCCTTCATTAATTATCAAATAATTTCCAGCTCCGACCACAACCACCGATCACCGCTGGCCACCTCCAGCCACCGCCGAAAAAAGTTCTGAGCGTGGAATAAAGTTCTGAGCGTAGAATAAAGTTCTGAGCATAGAATAAAGTTCTGAGCGTAGAATAAAACTCTGAGCGTAGAATAAAGTTCTGAGCATGAAAAAAATTATGAGCGTAGAAAATAGTTCTGAGCCTGAGGTACTGAGAATGAAAAAAGTACTGAGCATGGGCTACTGAGCATGAAAAAAGTTGTTGAGTACCGAAAAAAAGTTCTGAGTGTCGAAAGAATTTGCTGAGTATTCAAATTTTTTTGTTGAATAACTTTACTGAGCATGCTTGTTTGCTCAGTAACTTGCTGAGCGTACTCAATTATTTTACCGAGTATGAAAAAAATCAATAAGTTTATGGGATTTTTACGAAATATTAGGCCAAAACAGTTGAATAATTTAAAAGCATTATCTATTAATCCTTCATATCAGTAAATAATTTTAAAACTGCGAATTTCCTTGATAAAGCGTGTAAAACAATAGTAAGTCTTCATTCGGGTGAACCAATACAATTTAAACATTTTATGATTCATCCCCGAAATAGTTGCTTTACCGTTACAACCATGAGCAAGAAAAAGAATTGCTTTAGGTGAATTTGGTATTTGTCATATTAAATCAATATTGTTTCTAAATTTCACAATTGGGTCTAATTTTTATTTCTTTTGGACGGGAATTGGGTCTAATTTGACCATTGAAGACGAATAAAGACACTGAAGAAGAGACTTTAATCCCAGATCTTCAAGAAGCGGATATTAGAATTTACTGCGATGCCTCTTTTTCCAATAAATGGGAGCCAACAGGAATTGCAATAGTGGGATTAGACAAACAAGGAAACAAGAACTTTGAACTTAGCGAAGACATAGAATGCAACACGATAGAAGAAGCAGAAGCATATGCAATCCTTAAAGCTACTGAATTTGGGGGTGATCTTGTTAGTAACAATAAGATCATCCTGTCAGATAACCTTGAGGTTATTCAAGGTATTAAGCAAGTGTCAGCAGCTCGTTGGAATCTCCAACCTATTCTACGCAAAATTGTTCGCAAAGCTAGGGAAATTGGGCAGGTCTCCTTTTACCACATTAGTAGGAAGCTCAATGGCAAGGCGGATAAGCTTGCAAAGGAAGCTAGGCACAGGGCTATTTCTAGACGTCTAGCGACATTTAGTGTTTTTGATGCGGCAGCTAGACTAGAAAAATTAGGAATAAGTTAATTTCTCCTTTTTATTTGGTGCCTTGGGCGCCTTTTACTGTCAAAAAAAAAAAAAAAAAAAATCGAAGCTGCTACCATGTCCAAAAAAAATGGAAGCTGCTATTCCATTTTTGTTTTAATTGAAAAGACATTGACTTGGGTTTTCCTTCATTTCCGGTTGATATCATTAATTTAATATTATGAATATTAGAAGAAGAAATATGATCATAACTGAGAACCGTGCATTTTGACTTTTATTAAGAATTCTCCAAAATTTGTTTACACGTCTAGACATAACTAAAAATTACTAAAATAGATATTAAATAGATCTACCTATTTATTGAGCACATAAAAAGCAACCAGCTCTTAAACAAATCTGTCCATTTATTGAAGCAGATCCAACTCACCACCTCGAGTCGCCACCTCGCACCACCATATGGTACCGCCACCTCGCACCACCACTACCAATGTTTATCCGTCATTCTTCTCCGGCTCAGAATACGAACGGAGCTGCACAGATCTGGTGAACGAAGCAGAGAGGAAACAAACATGGCTTTTCACGTGAGAGAGGAAAGGGAGATATGAGAGAAAGAAGAAGTTTAGGGGTTATGGAGAGAGGAGAGATAATGGGGTTTTAGGATTACGAGAAAGGAAAGAGAGAGAATGAGTTAAAATAATTTTAATATATTTCTGAAAACAAATAGTATATATAGGAAATAAAAAACAAAAAGGGGTAAGAAGATAATTGGTTTTTTGGATTATAGTGTTAAAATTAGTTTGTGGCCTTTAGTAAGAAGAGGCTAAAGAGCCGGTCTTGTTAGGTCACGAGGTAGTGTTTTCAAGACCCTTTGGGTAATAATCTCAAAAATTAAACAAGTAATGAAACACTAATTACATAAGCTTGAGAAATCTATATAAAAAAATTAATGTATAAAAAATAATTCAAATACTACACATAGGTACAACCCCCAGGGTACAACCTCAAGGGTATAACATTGGATACATTCGATGCATTGGACATGGATTTATACGAAAAATGATACTCGGGTACAACCCCACGGGTACTTGGACAATTAGACATGGACACAAACTAACTGTAATTGTATAAAAAAAATCATTTTATCCACTTTAAAAACGTTAAAAAAACATAGGTCTGTACCCATAAAAAATATAGGTATGTACCTCGTGAATGTACCAAATTAATATATCGGGTCACTTAACGTAATAAAAACTCTGAAAAAAATAAGAAAAAGAATAAAAAAAATTAAAAAGGAGGAGAGAGGAACGGATGTGGTATAAGGTAATGAGAGGGATTATAGTAAGAGTGTATAGTGTTCTAATCCAGTTAGGCTTTACTTAGTAGTATTATGGGGTTGGACTTTAAAACCTAAGAAAGCTGAAAATTGGATTGTAATCAGTAGATTACTCCTCTTATATATAATGCCAAATTCGTAATATGCCATTAATCATTTATTTTATCCGGCTAATGATAACAATAAAGCAAACCTTCATTATAAAAAGGGATAATTATTTTTAAAGGCCCCATAACATTCAACAAGTTCACACAATCCTCCTCCAACTAAACTAACTAAATCCAACTAAAACAATATAAGAACCCAAAACACCCCCGTTACTTCTTACACTGAAAACCAAAACTAAAAATCAGAACCTTATTAGGTTTTTTTCCAAATTTGGTCTGGTCTCTCTCTCTCCTCACTGTCGCCCTCACCCTCTCTTCTCTGTGACCAAAACACGATACCATGGCTGCCCCTCTCTCTTTCCCCACCACCTCACTGTCGCAGTACCACCATAGCGACACCGTTCTCCTACACAAGATGACAGCCCCGCCTTGACCCCGCTCTCATGCACAATGTTCGTGGCAAAGAACAGTGGTTGAAGCTCCTCTGCACGAGAATTCCTGCTAGTCTTCGCCGCCAGTTTTCGCCGTTCGCCGCCGTGGATCCTTTCTTCTGCACAAGAAATCCCGTACAACCCTTCCAGATCCAGATCGAGATCCACCTTCCCTTCTTCCGTTCGTGAACCTCCGCCAGTCTCCACCATCAGAACCTCCGCCAACCGCGCCGCTGCATCAGGTGACGTGGATCCGTTCACCGCGAACCAGGAACCCCGCCTTTTGCGCTACCTCATCAGGTAACGTGGATCAGGTACTCCTTGACGTCACTGCATTAGGTACTACTCGACGCCACCAGCATCACCATCTTCAGGATACTGTTCGTGGGGACAATATATGATGCACCAACGCCGCTCACATTGGTGGGCCAGTCTCCCGCTTCTTCTCCGATCTTGGCACCTCTAGCCTCTCCTCCGCTCCTCATGACCATAGTCCACTGCCCAAGCCCAACCAGTAGTGACAAGACCCAGGCCCAACCGTTCCTAAACCGATGGTGTTTTTTAAATTTTTGTTCAATTTAGTATTTTCTTTATTTGTTAATTCCAATATGTATTGCAAAAATATTTCTTTTAGTTTTTCAATTCAAAAAGTGTTATATATTGAAAAACTATCCAACCCTGATACACACAACATATAACATGATTTTTCTTCCATTTCTCCGAAAGAAACTTAAAATAAATTTTGAACTTTAACTAACAAAAAATTCCATTTTTGCTCTTAAAACAAGAATAATCTCAACTCATAATTAGCGGTGAATAAGAGTGTCTCAACCTAATTTCACTTTAGTCCTTGTTTCATATTTTCAATTATTGTAGAAAACACCCCAAACCTATATATTTACATTTTTGTTTACCTCAACAAATATCTTAAAAAGAACATGAAAACACGAGTTTAATTTCATAATCCTTATGGAAGATGATATATAATGCTTACTCTTTCTTATTTGGGACGACTCGTACACTTGCGAGAAATATGCCCGAGTGTCGTTATACATCACACTTCGGGTAACACCAGCGGCGCATATCTGCAAAAACTTCCGACATGCACGTATAGGATCTTCATTTGCAACTCCACTATAATTCTCATAGTTCGTAAACTGGTTCAGCATACCCACTTCAGGCCAAAATTAGACTACATGAATAGATGGTGGGCAAATCCCATGTGGATGAATTCAGAATTGAACGCCTTGAGATCCTCCCAAAATGACTTAAGGTGTTGCTCCATTGTTTCTGTTCATATTTTCAGCTCGTTGTTGCATACTGACTAGGTACCTGGTCAACTGGTGGAACATGATTGGTGCCAAGCCCCCTCCTTCAAAATTCTCATTAATTATCAAGACCACCCAAACTCACTAGCAAGTTCATCGAGGGTACAAGGTTTCCTTGCGCATCGTACACGGGTTGAGTAACCATTGTTTCTTGTCTCTTTTGATGTTTTTCTCATCTCTTCTGAAGACGAAATAGTAACTCAGTTTCGACGACGTTGCACCAACTATATAATCTGCCAAAGATCTAATCAAGAACAAGTGTATAACTAACAACGAAAAACTAAAAGTAACTAAAAGAACAATTAACTAGTGACTCCATGCAATGGCGCCAAAAACTTGTTGTCTTCCAAGGTGAGATATAAAAATCGCCACTTGAAAGATGAAAACTCACAATTGTACGAGTAGTCACAAGTAATAATATTGATAAATAAGTTCATCTCCACGGAGGCTAACAACTTAATAAAGAACTCTAGTTTCCATTAGTAGTTCGTTGAAAATAAAAAGACGGGAAAGTATAATAGTTGTTAGGTTTTTCTGATTACAATTAACTACTATGCTAATAATTAAGAACTAAATGTAACTAAAGAAAATCAAACTAAGATTTGTAAAAATATGGATAGATACGTAGCTCGAGACACTCATACTCACCACAATGTATGACAATGACTTAATTGTGAAACTGTAACTGCAAATCGAGATTTTGTTGCTAATTAGCCTTCAACGGTATACCCCTAACTCTCTTCCGAGTAAGTAGTGGCTTCTATTTCATACTAGGAGCCTCTCTCGAGTAAACCTATAATATTATCTAATGATTAAGATTATTTTACCCTCACATAATTACCTAATTAAGTATGGCTTTTATCTTGTTGGGATTAGCATGTTCTCATGTGACTAACCATAAAACCTAGGAACTTTTCCAAGGTTACCCCAAAAATACATTTATCGGGACCGCGCCTTATGCCAACTTGTATTACATCAAAGGATTTGCCTAAGTCTTCTAAATACTTTTCAAATGCCGCACTCTTCACCAACATATCCCTAACATACATTTCCATTTTACTCTATATATGATGCTCGAACACGTTATTTTCCATTCACTAGTAGGTTTATCCAACGTTCTTCATTCTGAATTGCATTATTTTATAACAACACAATCTTTGATCGGTCACAAGTTTCTCCTCTCTCTCTCTCTCTCTCTCTCTCTCTCTCTCTCTCTCTCTCTCTCTCTCTATCTCTCTCTCTCTCTCTCTCTCTCCCTCTCTCTCTCTCTCTCTCTCTCTCTCTCTCTCTCTCTCTCTCTCTCTCTCTCTCTCTCTCTCTCTCTCTCTCTCTCTCTCTTCATCTTGCTTATCCATGAGTATCATATTATAACCTTTGAAAACATTTATTAACGATAGGAATTTATAACAGAGGTAGTTTCAACTAACTTATATATCTTTGGTAGGGTAAATCTATCTTTCGGGCATGATTTATTTAGTTTTGCATAGTCGATACACATTCTACAAGAACCACCGCGCTTTGTTATGAATACTGGATTAGAAATCACCAGGCAGCCAACTCCTCGGATGTGGCCGGATTCCAACAGTTGATGAAATACCTCTCGGATTGATATATTTTTCTCACCAGAGTTATTCCTTTTATTTTTTAATTGTAGGACAAGGCATAGGATTAAATAGTTTTAACCACGACCTCAAGGGAACAATTTTAGTCAAGGTCCCAAAATCACTATCAAGGGGGAAAAGGCTACGTTAATCAAGGTCGACTGCACCCGTTTATGATGCATATACCAATTATTTTGCTCATAAAGAACTTCCGGCTCATCCACAATAAGGCTCAACTAGCGAGCTACAAAAAATGTTCAAATCATTCATGACAATTAACCAAGATAATTTGAGAGAAAATAACAAGAGATTCAATGAGCATTCTGTTTCGTTGTAGATATTAAAGAATCAAGTCTCACAAATACCCAACCATTTTTAAGTTTGTTAAAAAGTCCCACCTATGAAAATTGTACAAGGTACAAATACCAATGTTAAGGCCACTGCTGTTGCCTAGGGTGTGATAAAAATAAGATAAATATAAGCCAGAAAACAATGCACTTTCACCCTATACAGGCACAGTACTACGTATGCAAGTTTTAATGATAAGTCAGATTCGTTCTCAGGGACTTAGTGTGTTATACGAATGGGTAAATAAATTAGAGTAAGAAGAAATTAATTAAAAAACAGAAATTAAAAGTGAATAATTCGAGATAATTATTTAAACTAATGAAAAATAAAAGACAATAATTACAAAATAAGAAATATGAGATGAGAAGTATAGCTTAGGTTTTGCTAGTATGCACTAATCCTTCTAATTCTTTCTATCAAACTCTAGTTAATAAGGGAGATAATTAGCTCTTAGATAATTAGTCAGGATTCTAAATTCCCATACCTTAGACCTGGAAAGCGACTAAGGGGACTACAGACGCACCATGAGGCTGATTTAAATAGGGTTAACAAGCGCAACTAAGGCCCTAAGCAATCAATTCCAAACATGGTGATAGTGGTTATATTATACCCTAATGACTATCTAGTTAGAATTAGTGTTGTCAAGACCAATATCGACACTAGACGTTATGTGGTGTTTCAATAATTAGACACCCAGCTAAGGTGATAATCTAACTACTATTAAGGTAATCCTAAACGTTGCGCACCACAAGGAGAACATGCAATCAATTAAAACTCATAAACAAATATATAGGTAAGAAGCTAATACAAGATTAAAACATATAATTCCCAAAGAACTTAGATAGAAAGAAAATTGAATTCATAGATTATACATGATGCAAAACCCAAGCTATGGGAAAATTAGTTCATACCTGAAGGAAATAAACTAAAAGAAATAATGAAAGACTTCATCTTGCTCTCTACAATAATTCTGATGATAATAAACCTAAAGACTAATTACTATGAGGCAAGGATGATTTACAAGTGATATAAGGGTGTATTTATAGGTGTAGAGAAGCCCTAATTCGTTTTCTTGAAGGAGAAGGTAAGTAGTGGACTCCTAGCCCAACTCAAATTCGTAACCCTAAAATATGAAATCAGACCCGTTTTTGTTTTGGTCCTAACATCTTCAATTCTTATCCGTTTGACGCGTATGAGTAGTCGAAATTCATCATCTCGGAAGGATATTTAACTTTTCTCTTGACCGTTTCTCCAAATTTCCCACTGATTTATAGATATAATCTGATTTGTGGTCGTAGGTGCTGTAATTCAGATTTATGGCAGCTTTTCCTTTTCCATATTTTTAGCTTTTGTATTCCGTATCTCCAATTTCCATGCTCATCTTCTTTTCTTATCTCTTAGAACCAACTTGGACTCTAATTAATGACCATATATTTTTAAAGCTACACACTAAATAAACAATTAAACCCAATATGCTCTAAAAATAATAAATAATTAATTCAAGACTAGATATAGGAAAGTGTAATAATTCTCAAGAAAATCGACTATAAAGACTTCTATATCACTAAAAATGATATCTCGTCTTAATATTAAATCATAAAAAATGAGGAGACATCAAGACCCCCAACTCAAAGTTGTATCGTCCCGATACAATAAAGATAAAAACAAAGGGAAGTCTCTAAATACACAACTAGGTCATTTTAACACAATGGAAAAAACATAGCAGAATATATATAATAGACATAAAGCAACTACTCAAGAAATCTCATGCAATAATATTCACAAACTACATACCTGTACACTTCTCATATCCATAGTCAACACGATTTGAATTCAAGATTAGATTAGCTTCGCAATGTAAGAAGGAGAGGAACTTTACTCAGTTTACCAAGGAAGGTATAAATTGTTCATCGAACTTCACTAGTATCCAAAGATCCACTTAACTACTCTCTATTGGCTCAATCACTTCTCGAT
Organism: Nemophila menziesii; assembly: GCA_029959085.1. NCBI lineage: Eukaryota > Viridiplantae > Streptophyta > Magnoliopsida > Boraginales > Hydrophyllaceae > Nemophila > Nemophila menziesii. Next base: position 5,093,204 of record JARWIR010000014.1, read on the forward strand.
TACATAGCAAAGAACTAAAAGGTCTTTAAGGTTGTAATTTAGGCTTAGGGACGGTATGATAGTATATTTGGATAATTTAGAGTGAGCTTTTGGCTCTCTCCTCACTAGCCATCAAAGAATCGCCCTAGAGCTTGAATTACTCTCATAAAACGTTTCTCACTCAACCCAATGATTTCTCTGATGCACAAAGTAGCATTCCCAATAACCCAATTAAAGCATAAGATGTTCACATAAAAATTCCTCTTTGCCGGTTCGAATATATATTCTTTTCAAATCAATTTTTTCTTCTTTTGTATAGCTATGACTCTCTTTTTAATGTTCGAGATATCACGCTATTTTTCATATATATTTTTTCTTCTCTAATTTGGCTCGTAGCTTCTTTTTCATTCACTATTATCCCGGCAAAGGGTTACAATATAAACTTGTGAATCATCATCAATATAATAACAGAGCACAATTAATAAGCTAAAAAAACCCAACCCAATAGATTTTCCCATAATGGTGGACCCACTACCCCAAACTCAAGCTCTAAAACAAATGTCTATGCATCGCGATTTGAGTGTAGGTCATATGGAAAAGTCCTATAATCTAAAGGGATATGGATTATAATGTGGTTAAATAAAAAGACTTTAGAAAGGCTAGAAGGGGCTGAGAAGTATATAACATATAAATGAAATATTAGGGTGAGAAGGTATAAAAAGGCTTCAAGTGGCTTCAATATGAAAGAATTTCCTTAATCATTTTCTACACCATGCAATTTCGTTATTTTCTTACCTTTAGCACTTTCATCAAATGGGTTTGTCAACTACCTTGGATCTCACGGCCTACACACTACTCAAGGCTCGCTGAGATCGAACATACTTTCTATCGCATTGCTTACTAATCTTTTATTTACTATCAATGTGTGTTTTCCTGCAAATACTCAAAGCATACAAAATAAAATAGCTCATAAACATACTACTTACTATCATCAATTCACTGAGCTTATGCTTTCAAGCTATTAAACACACTCTACATCTAATTCCCATGTATCAAAACTTTTAATTTCTACCTAAAAATGGAAAAATGGAGATGAGAGACAACGAATCCCCACACCCCCAACTCAAAAATGAGCCATGTCCCCAGGACTCGAAAAAGAAATTAAAATTAGCAGATAAAGCATTTATAGAAATGGTAAGGAAGAAAGAGAACATACTCTCGAGGCTATTGCCTCGCATTATCGACATCCAAGATAGGATTTGCTTGATCTTTTTTTAATTTCTCAAGGAGTGTCATGATGTGCACTTGATTAGCTTTGATTTGTGCCACATCTTCGGCTAAGGAAGTTTGAGCTTCTTCGAAATTGTTTAAACGCTCCTCCATCTTCTCTTGCCAACTTTTCTCATTTTCTTCTTTTGAGACTTGCGTAGAACCCGCTCCTCTCAAGACTTTCATGATCCAAGCATTCTCAATAGTACTCTTTTTAAATTCAAGTTTCTCTTCTTCACCCAAAATTATATTCGCTTTTCGCACAAGACACGTGATCATTGTAGGATATTTAACATTATAAACCGATTTAGGAGAGACCGGAAATCGCATCACCTCCTCAAAGATCAACTGTGCCACATCCAATTCTTCTCCTCTCAAAATACAATCCAAAAGTAAAGCGTTCTTTTTAGTTACATCCAAAACTCTTGTGATTCCAAACACGTTAGGGATAAGGAAATGGTTCCAAACTCTAGCATCCGGTTGAAGATATTTGTAAGGCCAAGGTGCCTTCAGTTCTCCCATATGTGATTGCACTTTCTCCTTGTCTAAAAAATTCTCAAAAATTAAATCCCAATCAAAGACTCTTTGTTTAGCAACCGCTTCACTATACTTGCATGGTCCAACCTATTTCTTAAACTGGAAGTGGTTTCCAATCTCTTTAACTGTGAAAGGAACTAACTTTCCTCTAATTGGAACACAACCTTCACTATCTCGGCTAAAGAGGCCTAAATAGAAATCTAAAACTAACTCATGACATAAATCAAAACGTCTTACCATGAATGTAGACCAACCCAACCATTCACCAAGCTCCAAGAATCTCTTATACTCTTCTCTACCAACTTCTTCATCGAATACTTTCTCATAAGAAAAAGGTAGTTCCTTTAACTATTTTTCTGCAGAAGCTATCAAGGCCTTTGACGCTTTCTCTTTATCTTTGGGTGTTGGACCTTTGAATGGAATAGGTTGTGTTTTCTTCATGGAATAGAGTGGAACCCTTTTTCCCATAGAATTAAACATAGCCGGCTTATCTCCCTTTTCAACATCTATTTTACCCTTTTCTTTGGAACTAGAACCTTTGTTACTTGATTTATTCTCAATTGGACCCAATACCTTGCTTTTCATCATCTCCCTCTTGTTAGATAATGTTTCTGCTCTTTGAGTCATCTCAATTGACCCCCAATTCAAAGCTTTAACAACTCTTGAATTTTGAAACTCTCGATTATAGGTTGAACAAGCTTTATTTAGGTTAGGAAAGGTGAATTGATGATGAATTTCTATGTGGGTAAGATGAATTCTTGATGAATTGGTATGGATCTAAGAATTTGTACGATGAATTTTGAAAATTTAAGCTATTGATTCTTCACTTCAATGTGTTTTGGTGAGATTTGGGTGATTGAATCTCCTTTGTAATGATGTGGAGAGAAGATTTGATGTGTTTTTATGGTGATTGGGTAGTGTTTTGATGTTTGGGGAAGGTTTGATGAAGCTTCAATGGAGTTTGGAGAGGTTTGGAGAAGAAAGAGAGGCTTAAGGACTGTAAAATTCAGAATATACCAATTTTTTCTCCTTTATAACCTAAAAAACGAAGTTTTTTTTCTCTCTCCAGTGGCGCTAGGCAGCATACCGGCCGTAGGGCCCGACATGCCGGTGCTGGAGCTCTTGAAATCTGAGTTACGTCAAAATACCCGAGGCGAAGACACGTGGGCACGAGTTTTGGTCTGGCCGGCATACCGGCCAAAGGGCCCGGTGTACCGGTGCTGCTGATGCTCGAAAACTTTATATCCTGTCTTGCACACGTGACGACACCCGTGGGCACGGGTTTTTTACATGGCCGGCATACCAGAGATATTGCCCAGCATACCGGTGCTGGCATCTGTCGATTTTTGACCTTCTGTCTTGAACATGTGGCCATACCTGTGGGCTCGGGTTTTCTGACTGCCGGCTTACTGGTGTTAATGGCCGGCATGCCGGTGGTGCTGTCTGAATATACCCAAAATTTTCGTTTTTCTCCCAAAACTCGATTTTTCTAACACCTAAACATCAAAAACACTAATACCTTTCTCAAATATGCAATATCAACTAAAAACAACTAAAATAAACACAAACTAAAAACATAAAAACATAAAAAATTGCGGGTTGTCTCCCGTACAACACTTTTATTTAACATCTTTTAAAGTTAGACGCGTTACCTCTATCAAGATTTGCGAATATAGCCTCCCCAACAACAGGAAAGGCTATGAACGTCAACTAATCTGCGCTTGATCCCCTTCTTGGGTCTGATTTCTATCACCTTAGCTGAAACAACCTTAGTGACAATGAATGGTCCTATCCAGGAGTCTTTGTAACTTCGTGACCTATTTTCGCGTTTGTGAGCTTTCCATAGATCTTCATGGCCAACCCCAACCTCAACGTTTGGATCAGTATCCACAGGTTTTACATGGATCTCATCTGTAGGGACTTTGTGATGTGAAAGGCTATGGATGACAAGAACGGTGGGATCTATCTTCCTTGGTTTCTTACCCTAGACATAGAAGGTCTCAGATACGTTCTTAGCATGAAGGGTGATGGTCCCTTCTCGAAAGTTGATGACACTCTGACTGGTGGCCATGAAAGGCCGTCCAAGTATGATTGGAACCTGCTTATCTGCATCAAACTCAAGTATAATAAAGTCAGTAGGGATGGCGATACTACTTGCTCGGACTAGGACATCCTCCACTGTTACCCATGTCTTGGTAACTGAGTTGTCAGCAAACTGCAACTTCACTGGAGCTTTCTTTGATTTCTGAAGTCCAAGTCTCTCGAACATGGACTTAGGCATAAGATTCACACCCAAACCCACATCGTACATAGCTTTCACCTTGAGCATACAATTTATTTGAATAGGAAAGTTAAAACTTCCCGGATCTTTGAGCTTCAATGGTAACTCTTTTTCACTTCTTCTTGAGACTCTCAAGTTCTCTCTCTCGCTTCTTTCTCAGGAATAACTTGCATAAAAACTTGTTGCGGTGTAAGCCCTTTCTTTGCAATCTCAAGCATTTGGGCGTTGATATTTTCAGGAGTGTATGCCTCTACAATTGTCTTGAGTTCAGTGTCATCCTTCGGATTTGTAGCAGGAATGGTTGATGACACTGTTTGAACAACTGGTGGCGGTTCCACTTTCTCTTCTTCTTTATCTTCTTGCACAGCAGGTGCAACTTCAACTCTTGGTTCTTTTTAGGCTTCTTCCTCTTTCTCTTTAGCCAGCTCAGCTTGGAAATCCATTACCGATCTAATCTCAACTTGCATATCCTTCAAAAGCTGTATGAATTCGGATTTTTTTGAATCTTCCTCCACCTCACTCTCAGAACAGTTAGAGTACACGGGGCTAGACTTGGTTGGTTCTTCTTCGGTACTCGAAACTTCCACGGCACTTTCGGCAGCATGTGGTACTTCCTTCTTTTCTTCAATTTCAAGACAAATAGCCTTACAAGCTTCAAACCCAACATTGTCATCACCTCCTTCGATAGCCTTCAATTCTTTTTGTTCCATAATGTTTGTCAGAACTTTGTTCATCTGTTCTACTTGAGTACCTAAAATCTGAATTGAAGCTTCTTGTTCTCGTAACTCCTCACTCTGGGAATGCATATTAGTGGTCATAAGATCCATAAACTTTGTCAATTTCAGATTATCCACAACTCCCTCTTGAGGATACTGAGGTAAAGCTTTCTGAGCTAATGAATTGGTATGGGCATCTTGAACAGGTTGTTGTGGGGGAGCATGTCTATTCTGATATTGATTTTGATACTAACCTCTTGGTTGGAAAGAGTTATTCTGGGGACGTGGTTGATAATGACCAGGATTAGCGGGCCCCTTTCGATTTGAATACTGCATACCCGGATGATTCCTATTACCAAATTGATAGCCTCCTCGGTTAAATATGAAATAAACAGATTGTGGATTTCCTTCGCACTCTTCCCAAGTATGATTCATTGCCCCACAGTGTGGACAACCTTGTACATCTTGCACTACATTCAATGCGGCTAAGTTTCTCCGCATCTCAAGCATAAGTTCTTTGATTTGCTCTAATGCGGATAATTGAGCCGAGTTTGTAGTTTCTGCGTCTAATCGAAGCGTACCTCGGGTTTTTGTAATAGGAGCTCGCGAAGATGGCCAACTCCTTTCTTGTTCAATGCAATTTTCCAAAACCTCGGTGGCTTCAGCAAGGTCCATGGACACGAAATTTCCTTTCCCAAGGTTATCCACCTTCAATCTACTTTCTCTGTTGATACCTTCATAGAATATAGCTAACTATAGAGAGGAGGTGTAACCATGGAGCGGACATCTAGCTAATTTCTGTTGAAACCTTGTCCATGCTTCTCCCACGTCTTCTCCATCTTCTTAAGAAAACTTTGCAAGCTCGCTTTGGTCTTTGAGTCTCATACTCTTCGGATAAAAGCGGTTAAAGAAAGCGGCTTGAAGTTCAGTCCATGTATTTATTGTCCCTGGTGGTTGCCTATCTAGCCACTCACCAGCTCTACCGGTCAGAAAGAACAAAAACATATGGCAATACAGTTGCTCGCGTGTAATGCCTGGAGTAACATAAGCATCACAAATCTGCATAAACTTCTGAATCGCTCTTACCAGATCTTGAATTGCTGTACCACTGTAGAGTCCAAAACTTTGAAATCAACTGAGCATGCCCGGATCGGGTCTAAATTTAATATTTTGGATCTCCGGAGGATGGTAACCTATCGGTTGAACATGAAACGGCACTCTCAAGCCTGGAAGGTCTTGTTCAACTCGGTTCTGATTAACATTGTTGTTCCCGTTACCTCTTCCTTATGGTAGTAATTGTTGTTGTCCTGGTAGGACAAGTGGTGGATCTATTCGATCTCGTATGTCTGTCATAGCTATTCTTAAGGCTCTTTCCTCACTAAGACGTCTGTTATAACCTCTGAAGCTCCTCTCAGGCTCCGGTAACGGAGGCTAAGAATTAAACACGGTTAAAACCTGAAAAAGACTAAAGCAAACCACAAGCGTAAATTCGGAAAAATGAAAACTAAATACTAAAAAATAAAAATTAACTAAAAACTACTACTCGAATAGATAGTCCACATGCTAACGAGACACAAGTCCCCGGCAGCGGCGCCAAAAACTTGGTGTTGCCTAGGGTGTGATAAAAATAAGATCAATATAAGACATAAAACAATGCATTTCACCCTAGAAGGCACAGTACTGCAAGTATTACAGGACGTATGCAAGTTTCAATGATAAGTTAAATTTGTTCTCAGGGACTTAGTGTGTTATACGAATGGGTAAATAAATTCGAGTAAGAAGCAATTAATTAAAAGACAGAAATTAAAAGTGAATAATTCGAGATAATTAATTAAACTATGGAAAAATAAAAGACAATAATTAAAAGATAAGAAATATGAGATGAGAAGCATAGCTTAGGTTCTGCTAGTAATAGTATGCACTAATTCTTCTAATTCTTTCTATCAAACTCTAGTTAATAAGGGAGATAATTAGCTCTTAGATACTTAGTCAGGATTCTAAATTCCCATACCTTAGACCTGGAGAGCGACTAAGGGGGCTACGGACACACCACAAGGATGGTTTAAATAAAGTTAACAAGCGCAACCAAGGCCCTAAGCAATCAATTCCAAACATGGTGATAGTAGTTATATTATACACTAATGACTATCTAGTTAGAATTAGTGTTGCCAAGACCAATATCGACACTAGACGTTATGTGGTGTTTCAATAATTAGACACCCAGCTAAGGTGATCATCTAACTACTATTAAGGTAATCCTAAACCTTGCGCACCGCAAGGAAAACAGGCAATCAATCAAAACACATAAACAAAATATATAGGTAAGAAGCTAATATCAGATTAAAACATATATCCCAAAGAACTTAGATAGAAAGAAAATTGAATTCATAGATTATACATGATGCAAAACCCAAGATATGGGAAAATTAGTTCATACCTGAAGGAAATAAACTAAAAGAAATAATGAAAGACTTCATCTTGCTCTCTACAATAATTCTGATGATAATAAACCTAAAGACTAATTACTATGAGGCAAGGATGATTTACAAGTGATATAAGGGTGTATTTATAGGTGTAGAGAAGCCCTAATTCGTTTTCTTGAAGGAGAAGATAAGTAGTGGACTCCTAGCCCAACTCAAATTCGTAACTCTAAAATATGAAATTAGGCCCGTTTATTTTTTGTCCTAACAGCTTCAGTACTTATCCGTTTGACGAGTATGAGTAGTCGAAATTCATCATATTGGAAATATCTTTAACTTTTCTCTTGACTGTGTCTCCAAATTCTCCACCGATTGTGAGACATAAGCTGATTTGTGGTCGTAGGTGCTGGAATTCAAATTTGTGGCAGCTTTTCCTTTTCCATATTTTTAGCTTTTGTTTCCTTATCTCCAATTTTCATGCTCATTTTCTTTCCATATCTCTTAGAACCAACTTGGAATCTAATTAATTACCATATATCTTTAAAGCTACACACTAAATAATCAATTAAACCCAATATGCTCTAAAAATAATAAATAATTAATTCAAGACTAGAAAGAGGAAAGTGTAAGAATTCTCAAGAAAATCGACTAGAAAGACTTCTAAATCACTAAAAATGATGTCTCGTCTTAATATTAAATCATCACAAATGAGGAGACATCAGCCACTCAAAATGGTGATAGTAATGTTGGGTTCGAGTCTTGTAAGTCTATTAGCCTTAAAATTGAAAAGATTGTGGAATTGTCACCAATTAGATTGAGTGAAGAGGATATTCTAAAGACCATAGAACCAACATAGTATAATTTAGATGAGGTAAATGTTAAGGACTGGGTTGAAGAAGTGGTTGAGAAACCGAGAGAGGTAGTTGATGCACCAAGGGTGCAATATAAGTCAAATGCAGAATCACCACCAACACACATTTTTTATCACTTCCATATCTGTGAAGAATCACATATAAGAGTGGTGCCTTCGAGTACAAGAAGATCATAAAGATGTTAAGGAAGATAAAAATCAACGTCCAGTTACTCAAATCCATGAGAAGGAGCCAAAATATCAATGATTTTTCAACGAGACACTCTCCAAGAAGAATAGATTTACAGAGCATGAGAAATTTGCACCAACCGAAGAGGTATTAGCACGATTTTAGTGGAAGTTTCCACATAAACTGAAAGATCCTGGAGGTTTCAACCTCCTTGTCAAAATAGGTGGTACATTCCAAGGAAAGATGATGTATGGTTGGGTTGTGAGTGTGAATCGCGTTCCTGAAAGCGTATTCGTGAAGCTAGGTATTGGATATGAAAAAACAAATATCCGTCATCTCGTAATTGGCGGATAGATCCAAAACAAATATTTGGACGTGCTCTTCCAAGAAGGTAATCTTGTTATTCTCACTGATTTTATTATTCTTGATTATGATGCAAATAAGAACGTCTGGTTCATACTTGGGTGTCCATTTATGGACATGGACCACAACATAATTAATGTGAACGTGGGGATAGTGACCCTTCAAATTGAATATGAATCATAAACGTATTATCTTTTGGGAAAGAAGAAAAAGAAGGAGTCACGAAGTGTCTCGACAATCCAAATTGTGACTTAGAAGTCAAATTCTACGAGCCCCCAAGAAACCGTGAGAAAGAAAGAAGAAGATGACTTTGGGGTAGGAGATGAAGTAGCATGGAAAGCTCCCAAACCCGAGAACAGAACATGGAGATATAAAGATGCTCGTATGTAATAAGTAATTATAAAGATCGTTCTCCACAAGGACTATGAAGTTAACTTAATATCGTGTTTTTGGGAAGGATAGATTTAGTTTCTATTACTAAAAGACATAAATTACAAGACAATATTTGTTTAGTTTTATATTAAAGTGCAATAAAAAAATTTGTTCGCCTCCCAAGTGTGATAATAAATCAACACAGTGGAAGGGTTCTTGCCACACGTGTACGAGAGTGCTATCAAGTAATAAAAGATAAGTATAAGGTATTATCGTCTCCATATGGACTATCAAATTTATTATAAATGTGTTTACGAGTAATAGATTAAGTTGCAAGGAAATGACAATAATAGTAAATAATATTTGTTTGGTTTTTGTCTATAAACTAAGAGTGAATAAAATAAATATTAACTAAAATGAAATACAAATTAAAAGGTTAAGAGAGTAGAAATAGATTGGAGATAATTTTCCTAAGTCAACTATGTAATATTATTCAATAATAGGGCGAATTGGTCCTTTCATACTAGCCGGGATTCAATGGTCTTCCCAAATCCCTTCATAGTAGGTAGGAAGATATCCTACGACCCTATAGACCCCTCCCAGGTGACCCTACAATTATTTCACTTTCTATTTGATCAAACCCTAGTGACTACTTGGTTAATCAAGACCTCCCGGGTCACTAACGCACACCAAGCGTTTATATACTAATTCCATAATCCAGTCTCTCTCCCATGAGATATGTAAAATTAATAAGACTAATTAATACTTGATCATGGAAAAATTAGAAATTATCTTATATATAGTAAATTGAAAATAACCCAATTCATTTCAATATAAATATCTCAAAATCAATTAAACAAAAAAATATTCAACAACGGTTTATATACCCCATAGAAATCCCCATACAAAAGAGGTTTAGTTCATAATGTAAAAATGAAAAATAATGATAAATAATTGAAGAATTGTGTTTAGAACGAAAAACGGAATAAAACTAACCTAAGAATCGAAGAGAATAGGATATTGAATGGTGAAGAATGGTGGAATTGGGTGGAAACCCTTCTCCTCTTTCTCTTCTCCTTTCTCCAGGCATGTAGCTCTCTTCCCAAGTTGTAGATTTCTTTTATAAGGAATCATGAGTTGCTAAAATACTTATATAATAACCTAAAAAAGTTTTGGGGCCAAATGGGCTCACTTAAATGAGTTACAAATAGCCCAAGCCTAGCTAATGTTAGACAAGTTCGGGTCACGGTGGAAGCAAATGACATAACTGTCATCTCAACTCCGGATTGAATTCTTTCACTTTCATGCGTCATTGACTTCAATCTATATCCAAATAAAAATGAGTCCAAAAATATCTGACTAATAATTCGTGGTAACTGAATCATGTGACATCAAGACTTTTGCCGGTAAACGCTCTAACTTCTCCAAATTGACATTTAGCTCTTGGTACGACTTAGATTGGGGTTGTATTTGACTTAATGACTTCCCCTCATTATATTGGAATATTATGTTAACCATGTACCTGAAATCTAAACACTTATCACACAATTAAGGAACAAAATCTTTATAAATAGCAGCATATCCAAAAAGCAATGGAAAAGTAAGATATGCCGAATACTAGGGAATAGTCCCTCACTTAGGTCTAATAAACCCCCAAAAATATGTCTCATGATATGATTAATCTATCACAAAAGAGAAGACATCAAGACCCCTAACTCAAAGTTTTTTCGTCCTGACAAAATAAAAGATAAAAACAAAATGGGGCCTAAGTCTAACTCTTCAAAGAAGAAGAGAATATTAAAAATGATCCCAAATATAAAACTAAACAAGTCTCATGAAGTAATTCCTAAGAATTACTCTACAAGTATATTTATCATACAAATAATCAACACAATATAAATGTCAAGAATAAAATTAGCTTTGCAATGTAAGAAGAGATTGATTTTCACTTAGGTCGAAACGGTGGCTATAGGTTGTTCCTTGGCAAGAAGATATTGATTTTCACTTAGGTTGAAACGGTGGCTATAGGTTGTTCCTTGGTCCTATCATGTTGTCTAATAGTCCTCTCAACTACTCCTATCCTATCATTTTAGTTGATTTTAGTTGATATTTCATATTTGAGAAAGGTATTAGTGTTTTTGATGTTCAGGTACTAAGAAAATCGATTTAGGGAAGAAAAAGAAAAATTTTGAGCACATACTGACCAACCCGCCAGCTAGCCAGTGAGATGGCCGGTATGCCGGTGGGTCAAAAAACTGTGACACGGATCCCAAAATCAGGTTCACTGTCGAGATGGAGAATAATCAAAAATTAGTTGACCGGTAATGCCACGTATAGGGCCAGTATGCCGCTCACAGGGCCGGTATACCGGTACGAGAAAAACCGTGGCACGGTAGGGGAAATGAGGTACACTGCCGAGAGCACTTGGGAAAAATCGTGGGCGCGAGTGTTGACATGGTTTAGGACCGGCTACCCGGCCACAGGACCGGTATGCTGGTGCGCGCCGCTGTGAAGAAGATTTTTTATTTATTTTTTAGGATTAAAAGAAGAAGAGGTTAGATCTATTAAGAATTTATCAATCATTTAAGCCTATTTTCTTGTTCAAACCTCTCCCAACTCCATTAAAGCTTCAACAAACCTTCACCAAACATCAAAACACTACCCAATCACTATAATTTCACCTCCAATCCTTTCCCTACATCATTATAAAGAAGATTCAACCACCCAAATTATATCAAAACACTTTGAATCCAAGAATCAAAAGCCTAAATATCCCAATTTCACCCATCAATTCCTTAGGTCCATACCAATCAAGCAAGTCTTCATCCTGCCTATATAGAGAATCATCATCATAACACCTTCCCTAACCCAAATAAATCTTGTACAACCTATAATCAAGATTTTAATATTTCAAGAGTGGTTAAAGCTTTGAGTTGGAGGTTAATTGAGATGACTAAAAGAACATAAACATTATCCACTGTTAGGGAGATGAAGAAAAATAAGGTTGGGTTCTAATGAAAAGAAATCAATTGAGAAAAGTTCAAGTTTCAACATAAAGGATAAAATAGGTCATGATAAGAGAGGACAGCTAGCTGTGGTAAATTCAATGGGAAAAAAGGCCCCAAGTTTCGTAAAGAAGACACCACAACCTCTACAGATCGAGAGTCCTACACCCGAAGAAAAAGAGGAAGATTTAAAGGCCTTGATAACTTCAGCTAAGAAACATCTACATGGACTACCTTTTGCTTATGAGAGAGTATTTGAAGAAGAAGTTGGTAAAGGTGAGTACAAGAGATCCGTGGAGATGGGTGAAAGATTGGGCTGGTCTACGTTCATGGTAAGACGTTCAAATTCATGTGTTGAGTTAGTTTCCAATTTCTATTTAGGCCTCTTTAGCCGAGATAGTGAAGGTCGTGTTCCAGTTAGAGGCAAGTTAGTTCCGTTTCCAGTTGAAGAGATTCGAAACATCTGTTAGTTCAAGAAATTGGTCAGGTCATGTAAGTATAGAGAAGCGATGGAAAATATCAAGACTTTCGATTGGAATCTACTTTTTGAGAATGTATTAGACAAGGAGAAAGTGCAAACACATAAGGTAGAATTGAAGGCACCTTGGCCTTACAAATATCTCCAAGCGGATACAAGAGTTTGGCACAATTTCCTTGCAGCTAATGCCTTTGGAAACACAGGATCTTCGGATGTAACTAAAAAGAACGCAATCTTGTTGAATTGTATTTTAAGGGGAGAAGAAGTGGATGTGGCACATTTGATCTTTGAGGAGGTGATGCGATTTCCGGTCTCTCCTACTTCATTATTTAATGTGAAATATCCTACTATGATCACGTGCCTTGTTCAGAAAGCGAAGGTGATTCCGGGAGAAGAAGAGAAACTAGAGTATAAGATGAGTAACAATATTGACAACTCTTGGATCAAGACAATTTTGAGAGGAGCGGGAATTACGCAAGTTTCAAAAGAGGAAAAGGATCGTGTTTGGCGAGAAGAGATGGAGGAGCGATTGAATAAAGTCGAAGCAGCTCAAACTTTCTTGGCCAATGATGTGGAACAAATCAAAGCTAATCAAGTGTACATCATGACACTCCTGGAGCAATTAAAGAAAGATCCAGTAAATCCTATCTTGGATGTCGGTAATGCAAGGCAATAGCCTCGAGAGTATGATCTCTTTCTTCCTTAGTATTTTTGTATATGCTTTATCTGCTTGTTTTTAATTTCTTTTAGAGTCTTTTTCGAGTCGTGGGGACACACCTCATTTTTGAGTTGGGGGTGTGGGGATTCGTTGTCTCTAATCTCCATTTTTATGTGATTTTTCAGTTTTTAGGTAGATATTAAAAAATTTGATACATGGGAAATAGATGTAGAGTGTGTTTAATAGCTTAAAAGCGTAAGCTCAGTAAGTTAATGATAGAAATTAGTAGTTTATGAGCTATTTTATTTTTGTATGCTTTGAGTATTTGCAGAAAACACACATTGATAGTAATGAAAAGATTAGTTAGCAATGCGATAGAAAGTATTTTCGATCTCAGGGAGCCATGAGTGGTATGTAGGTCGTGAGATCCAAGCTAGTTGATAAACCCATTTAATGAACGTGCTAAAGGTAAGAGAATGACGAAACTGCATAGTTTAGAAAGTGATTAAGGCGGTTCTTTCATAAGCCCCTTTTTGCCTTTCACCTTGTTGTCCAAATTATATTTTATATCCTTCTCAGTCCCTTCTAGCCTGTCTAAAGCCTTTTTATTAGCCATATTATAAGCCATATCCCTTTAGAGTTTAGGACTTTTCCATATGACCCGCACTCGAATCGCGATGCATAGACAATTGTTTTAGAGCTTGAGTTTGGGGTGGAGGGTCCATCATTATGGGAATTGTTATTGGGTTGGGATTTTTTATCTTATTAATTGTGTTCTGTTCTATATATTGATGATGATTCATAGGTTTATTGTATTGTAACCCTTTGTCGGGGTAAGCGTAAATGAAAAAAGCTGAATAGCATAAAAAGAAAAAAAAATTATGAGAAAAATAGCATGATATCTCAACATATAAAAAGAGAGTCATATCTATACAAAAGAAAAAATATATATCTCAACATATTTATGCTTTAATTGGGTTATTGGGGATGCTAAATTTATGCATCAAGAAAATCATTGGGTTGAGTGAGAACGTTTTATGAGAGTAACTCAATCTCTAGGGCGATTCGCTGATGGCTAGTGAGGAGAGAGCCAAAAGCTCACTCTAAATTATCCAAGTATACTATCATACCGTCCCTAAGCCAACATTACAACCTTAAAAACCTTATGATTCTTTGCTATGCAATCTAGAAGTGATTGAGCCAATAAAGAGTACTTAAGTGGATCACTGGATACTATTGAAGTTTGATGAACAATCTATATCCTCCTTGGTAAACTGAGTAAAGAACCCCTCCTTCTTACATTGCAAAGCTAATCTAATCTTGAATTCAAGCCGTGTTGATTGTGGATATGACAAGTGTGCAGGTAATCTAGTTTGTAAATATTATTACATGAAATTTTCTGAGTAGTTGCTTTAATTCTATTCTATATATTCTGCTATCTTCTTTCTACTGTGCTTAATTGACTTAGGTGTGTATTTAGAGACTTCCCTTTGTTTTTATCTATATTGTATCGGGACGATACAACTTTGAGTTGAGGGCTTGATGTCTCCCTATTTTTGATGAATTAATCTAGGTTGGAGACATCATTTTAGGTGTATTAGAATAGTCAACACTCGATTTTTAGTCATATTATTACATTTTCCTATTTCTTGCCTTGATTTGATGATTATTATATTTAGAGCATATTTGGTTTACTTGTTTGTTAAATGTGAAGCTTTAAAGATATATGGATATTAATTAGATGCCAAATAAACTCTAAGAGATAAAGGAAAGAATATCTGATATAAATTGGAGATAAAGGAAGGAAAATATAAAATAGAAAAAGAAAAATTGTCAAGTAAATCTGAATTTCAGCAGCCACGTCCATTAAAGTGATAATAACTCAAAATCGGCTTGGAATGTGGAAGAATGGTATGAAGAACAAGTGTAGAGCTTTCCGATACGATCAATTTTGATATGAAGAACGCGTCAAGTGGAGCAATATTAAAGAAGTTACGGCCAAAACAAGACATAAGCAGTTTTTTCCTTCTCCTATATTTTAGCAAACAAATTTGATTTGGAAAAGAAGTCCAATTGCTTGCCTCCTACTCCAAGAAATCCGAATTAGGGTTTCCTATACTCCTATAAATACACCCTCTAACTATTGTAAACATGTCTTGCCCGTCCTTGCCTCCCACAATTAGTCCTTAAATTTTATTCATCATTAAAGATCATTCAAGAGAGCAAGTTGACAATATGTACCGTTCTTTTAGTTTATTTCTTTCGAGTATGAACTAATTTTCCCATAGCTTGGGTTTTTCATATGTATAATCTATGAATTGTATTTTATTCTATCTATGTTTCTTCGGGAGAACAATTTTAAATTGATTCTAGCTTCTTAACCATATATTTGTTTTATGTGCTTTGATTTATTGTCTGTCTTAAACCTAATCAATTTAGGGTTGTGCTAATAGTAGTTAAATGGTAACCCGGAAGGCGTGTCTAATTATTGAAACACCATATAAACGTCTAGTGTGCGGTAGTGATCCGGAAGGGCTTGCCTAACTATATAGTCATTAGGGTTTTATTTAATCACCGATAATTATTTGCAGGTCAGTTTCATCTAAGAACCTAGTGGGGTAGGAGCACCTTAGTGAAGTCCCCTGGTAATTGTAAGGTCGCCACCTAAGTCCACCTGGAACGGGGTTAGGAGGAATTTAGAATCCTGACTACTTATCGATGTCTCCTCATTTGTGATAATAAAATCTATTTCTAGGACATCACTTTAGGCGTATTTATTAGTTTATAGGTCGATTTTAGCTTGATTTAGTGCACTTTCCTATTTTGGGTCTTGAATTAATTAATTATTATTATTTAGACCATATTGGGTTTAATTATTTATTTAGTGTGAAGCTTTAGAGATATATGGTAATTAATTAGAGTCCAAGTTGGTAAAGAGAGCTAAAGGAAAGAAGATAAACATGGAAATTGAAGATAAGGAAGCAAAAGCTAAAACATGGAAAAGGAAAAGCTGCCTTAAATCTGAATTTCTGCACCTACGACCACAAATCAGCTTATATCTTAAAAACGGTGAGGAATTTGGAGAGACGGTCAAGAGAAAAGTCTAAGATCTTTCCGAGACGATATATTTGGTGTACTCATACGCATCAATCAGATAAGTATTGAAGCTGCTAGGACCAAAATAAAAACGGGGTTGATTGCATGTTTTTGGACTACGAATTTGAGTTGGGCTAGGAGCCCATATTTACCTTTTCCTTCAAGAAAACGAATTAGGTCAACCTATACACTATAAATACAACCTTTTAACATTAGAAAATCATCCTTGACCAAACCTTAAGGTCAGGAAGAAGCTATAACACAAGAAGAGAAGTCTGGAAGGAGTTGTGCATCAATCATGTCTTCTTCTACCTTTAAATCTGTAATTCTTTTCTTTTCTTAGTATGAACTAAATTCTATTTAGCTTGAGTTTTAGTATATATGTATGAACCCTAGTTTTGATTGACATCTATCTAATTTGGGAATTCTATGTTTTAAATTGAATTATTGTTTTTATTCTCTGTTTATGTGTTTGGATTTATATTCTGTGTTCTTGTGGAGTGCACCCATATATAATTACCATCTAGTAATTAGGTCACCATTGACAACGGTGTTTAATTACATGTTTAGCACATAACATCTAGTATCCGGTTTAGATCTGACAAATCAACCTAACTAGATAATCACTATGGTTTAGTATATATTGCTATTTACCAATTGCAGGAACAGTTTGCTTAGGACCCCTTATTGACACATGTAAATCCTATTTAAAACTACCTAGCGCAATTGGAACCGATTATTGAAATACTACATAATTCACCCTTACATGTTTAGAACGGCAAAACTAGTGGGGATTACATGCTACTTACTCAAGCTGTATTCTCATACTACTTCTTTCGTGTTTAATTTTCTGTCTTTACTTTTATAGTTTAATTTAGTTTAATTGAAAACCAAATAAATATCTATTTGTCTTTACTTTTCTTGCGTTTTATTTGTTCTAGCTTTAATTATCTGCACTCGATTATTGCATAAGATTCCCCTAACCTTTGTAGTCTCTGCGGAACGAATCTTACTTATTTTCTAAAACTTGCATACGATCTGTATACTTGCAGAACCGTGCTAGCTTTAGGGTGTTTATTTGCATCGAATTTATACATTTTTTTATCACACCCTAGGCCGTACCACTTATCTAAGAGTTATAATCACTCTTATTAACTAGTAGAAGAAATAGAAGGATTAGTGCATACTCGCAAAACCTGAGCTATATTCTCTCATCTTATTTCTTTCATATTTTAAATTACTTGTCTTTAGTTTATTTAGATTAATCATCAATCTCTCGATCATATTTATTTACTTTTCTGTCTTTTAATTATTACTTGCTACTCTGTTCTGTTGACCTACTCGTATAACACACTAAGTCCATGAGCACGAATCTGACTTATCATTAAAACTCTCTTACGACCTGTGATACTTGTAGTGACTAACGTGTTTAGTCTAGGATGTTTGTGATCGTTTATCCGTATTTTATCTATTATTTTATCACACCTTAGGCGACACCGCTACTCTATGCTGAGAAAACGAGTAATGCGAGAAGTAGAGTTAGAGAGGTTTCTGGTGTGTTGTAATACTATTTATTTTGGTGTGTTTCCAAATGACCTTTAAGCATATTTATATAGTGGTAGCATCTCTCAAAAACCCATTTGTAATAAATCCAGTCATAAAGCACGCCATAAAGTATATCATATAGGAAAAAACCGTCACTCTTCTCTTGGAAGCTGGCATGAGACATTTTCTTTGACAAGGGGAGAATGAATCTGGCCAATACTTGTAACTTCTTAGCCATAAGTAAGGGAGTTACCATTTGGGATGGTTGCAATCATGACGGTCTTCTAATGCGACTGTTTCTGGTCGTTGGTAATAAATGCCATGAAAATAAGCAACAACTCTTCAGCATGTATGAGATAACGCAATCCCGAATCCATAAATACCCGCTCCTAAAACATATTTTTATTTTTATTTTAAATTCTCCAAGACTTCCCAACACCCCCACGACCATGCTACGCCACCACGAAACTCATCCCCGAAATAGTATTCAAAGAGGTTCGAACCCTGGTTTTCTTCATTTCATACGACTGAACTTCACATGTAAACTAGAACCTATATTAATTAAGCCTTTTGAAATAAACCAAAAGAAAAAATATTATAAACCAATATTTTTCCCATCTCCATTTCTGATGTAGGACTTCTCAAGAAATAAACTCTTGGTTTTCTCTTTCTCCAAGAGAAATAAAAACCCATTAAAAGTCTCTTTAATTTCCAAAAGTCTCCTACTCAAGCTTTGGAGGAAAGGTGAATAGGTTTCCATGCGCACTAGTGTTGGGTGAATTATACTTAAGTGTTAATATCTTTCTATTTGAATTAGTTGTATTATGTTTGTGAGTTATATCACCAAACCGCTTATTTCTCTTTCTAAAAATTTACTCTAACTTCTCTCTATTTTCAATTAATCTTTTAATTTTCATAACTCAGATCAATCGATTACTTAATTGTTTCTCTACACATGGTTAATTAAGTGATCTACTCCTAAGTTCCAAGATTAATTTGCATTTGCTTTCAACTATGTGAACTAATTTTCTATTTGGGTTTCTATTTTTTATTTATAATTTTGATCCTGGACCACGGAGTAATCTTATTATGGTGTACAAATCTTATACTAGAAATCATATGGCGTGCATGGAAGATTGGAATAACATGCAGACCTTGATTGTCTGTATGTCCACGGTTATATCACGTTTTATGGAAGCTGACTTTTGCTTGGATGGGTTATTCTATTTGGCTATGATATTGTGTACTGTGATTTATATGGGTGAGATGAAAATTTGGTTAAGTGATGTTTCTGATCATGGATGGATTCTATGGTTCGAGATCTTGGCGTGCATGGCCATGCATTGGCCAATTGATAATAAAAAATAGCTGGCTATGTTTTCAAGAAACGGAGTCTACAGATTGGATATCAGGCGTGATAAAAAACCACTTTCTAAAAGTTGTTTTATTGGATTCTGTGTAGAAATTTGGAAGAACAGATGTTTTAAGCTGGGTAAAATATGGTGTATACAAAGATGTCTTCACGGATTAATGGAATGCAGGCATTTTATGGCTATTGAATGTGGATTAATTGTTGCTTCTCAATTAAAATGGAAGAAAATCTGTCGAGTGCATATGACTATGATTAATACTATGATGATTTTCATTGCTTTTATTCGGGAGGAAGGAGATATTTATTACAGAAATTATCATTATATAATTATAAATTGGGGTTTAATTAATAAGTTCCAAAAGTGTGGGGACATAACTGAGAGTATTGGTGTGAATAGGTGTGCCTGTAGTGTAGAAAGGTGCATAATCTTTTATCAGATTGGGTAAGTACAACATGCATTGGTTGTGGAGAGTCCCGAGGTAACATTCTACATTTCCGGTGGTGTTATGATCAACTCCTTACTCATGCGTGAACATGTGGCAGCCATGCATGATAATCTCTGCGTTTTTACTCTTGTCGTTTCTATATCCAATGATACGGTGGGTTGTATCTATAAATACCCCGCTATGAATAAACAAGTACATACAAATAAAACAAACCTTTCAAACATTCCCTTACATAGAGCAATTATGACTGAAAAAACTGTCACCTCCTACCCCTTGACAAAGTCAAAACTGATAATGTACTCAAACTGGAAACATTATCACTCTCAACTAAAGTCCCATCTGCTAAACCTGTGGTACCTGAATTTATGTTCATTGCCAAAGTTATCTGATCGTGTCATTCTGTTCGGTGCATTTTGTAAGGTTGTTCTTGAGACTTGGGGAATAGCTGGAAGGATTACCTTCGAAGAACTTGCTGATAACATCTTCAAGATTTGCTTGTTTGATCAAGAAGAGGCCGAGAGACTCTATTTTATTCGACCTCTTCTTTGCCAAACAATGCATGTTATCATTGTTAAATGGGAAGACTCGAAGGATTTTAAAGATTTAGATCTAATTTCTTCTGAGGTGTGGGTCAGAGTATATGGATTAGCGGGGTCACAAAATAATATAGAAGCAATTCAGCTTTTTGGTGATTTCATAGGCGTCACAATAGAGATCGATTACCCGGTGATTGACAATGACGAGCTCCAATTTATTCGGTTCAGGGTGAAGTTTAAAACCTTGGAACCCCTTAAAACTGGTGTTTTTCTGCATCAATTGGATGGTAAAGCATGGGTGTCATTCGTGTATGAAAGTGTTGGATTTTTTTGTTTCAATTGTGGGAAGCTAGGACATAACAAAAACTCATACAATTTGGCTATGGTAAGACCAAGATGGACAGATGATGATGCACGCTACTGCAATTGGAGCAAAGAATTGGTAACGAAAAGTTAAGATAAAGTGTTTCATGTGATACGTAGGAAAGATCGATGGGGTCATTTCGACGAGATTATTGGTTTCTTTCCATATAGAAGGTTTGACAATGATGAGGAGGATGATTATGACTTTTATGGTCATGGAGGTGGTGGAAATGGTGGTAAAAATTCAATTGTTGGTCCAAGTGTGTTTAAAAATTCGAGCGCTGAGAGCAACAAAGGCAAAGATGGTGAGAGCAAAGCTTCGGGGAGCGAATCCTCAAAGAGAAAGAGAGAAAATTCCGAAATGCTTGACGAATTATTTAACAACGTTAATAAGCTAGAGGGTCCTATTGAGCTATCAGAGAAGAGATTTCCTGAGTTATTTAAGGTGTTTAGGAAAGAGCTTGGAGACATCGGGATGAGTATTATTGTAAGTAATGAAACAATTAAGGAGGTGTTGAATTCTCAAACTTTTGATATCGATGAAATGTACAATGAATTCAAGAATGGTCCTGCTGGTGAAGTAATCAATTACAAGGGTCGTAGCGCAAGGTCAGTTAAAGGGAATATTGTGATGGATCTTAATTCGAATGCGAATGAGTTCGATGGTGATGATTTGCAAAATATGGATGGGAATAACAATGGAAGCCAAGTGTTTCAAAAGGATTATAATAATAACGGTTTTGGAGCTGGAAGGAAGAGGTTTTCTCGGGATGATTTAGCGAGTCCTGATCTTGATGAGTTGCAGTTTTACAATCAACAAGTTTCTCCTAATTCACAATCAATCAATATCAGTGATCATCCTCGTCCTAATGAAGATAACAACTACAAAGGATGGATTGCGAACCCTAGGAGTCAATCACTTGTTCCTCAACGCAAGTTCACGTGGCCTAAAACACTCAAAAGAAAGACTGCACCTAGTGGAGAGATGGGTAACGCGAAGCAACAAAAGTTTACGTAGGAATACTTTACTAATATGGAGAAAAGGATTCTTGGGATGCAAGGTTTCATTGATGAATTGTGTGATAGCTTCTACGAGGTCAAGAATAAGATGGTGAATGAAAAAAGTGTGTGCAATTGAGAGGATTTGGTGTTGATGGAGGAATTTGAAGACAAACAAAAATTATATTTATGTGGTGGTGATGATTGTGATGGTCATTTGGAAGATGGTTCATCGGATTCTAGCAGCTCGGATGAGGGGGGGAGGGGAGTTCTCAGGGGTATCCAGTGAAGGAAAACCCTCCTCCTGTGTCGATTGCGGACATCAGCCGGTCCTACAAAGCGGCTGGGCGTGATGGATAGTTTTATGGTGTGGAATTGTCAGGGAGTTAGGGCGCCCCTGACGAGAAGCTCGTTTAAGTCCTTGATTAGAAAAAATAACGTGTCGTTAGCTTGTTTACTTGAAAGTCACTTGAGGAAGAAAGATTTCAAATCTTGTTCTCATCTCAAAGCTTTTGATAATAATCTTGTGATCGACCCCGGAGGAAGAGCCTATAGGTCCGGGGGGATTGTAGTGGTTTGGAAGGAGTCTATTTCTAAATCTTTCTTATTTAAGTCGTCTAATATTGTAATTTTAGAAGTTAATGAATCAAATGAAGTTTCTTGGGTTTTGTGTTGTGTTTATGCGCCTAGTAAGGAGGATGAGAAAGCTAAGTTTTGGCAATCTCTTAATAAGAAGGTTAAAGCTATGGACAAGCCTTATATTATTATCAGAGACTTTAAAAACTTAGCTAACTTTGATGAGAAAAAAGGTAAGAAAGCACCAAATCTTGAACGAGATCTTAAATTTAATGAGTTTATCAACTATAATCATCTTGTGGATATTCCAAGGAAAGGTTGTTATTTTACTTGGGATAATCATAGAAAAGATCAAGAAAATATCAAAGAAAGAATCGATCGTGCTCTTGCAAGTATGGATTGGTGTGCGATCTTTCCAGATGCTTCTATTATTGTACCTCTGGCTATTGGGTCGGATCACTCACCGCTTATTCTTAAAAGATTCAAAAAGTGCGATAAATACGAAATATATTTTATCTTC
This sequence comes from Nemophila menziesii, assembly GCA_029959085.1. Lineage (NCBI taxonomy): Eukaryota > Viridiplantae > Streptophyta > Magnoliopsida > Boraginales > Hydrophyllaceae > Nemophila > Nemophila menziesii. Next base: position 5,115,775 of record JARWIR010000014.1, read on the forward strand.
GAATCAAGATGGATGGAACATTCTCAATGTAAAGATATCATCAGGGATAATTGGAAATCAAATACTAAATCCAATAGTATTATGGATTTTTGTAATAAACGTGATGCTACTTGCCTTGCTCTACAAGGATGGAGTAAAAGAACATTTTATAATAATAGAAGAAGGATCGAACTACTACGAAAAGAACTTATCGAACTTAATAATTGTCAGTTTCATGAAGAGTTGGTTGATAAAGAACATATGATAAGGAAAGAAATTGAAGAGTTGAGGAGAATTGAAGAAATGTTTTGGGAATATAGAGCCAGAGATATACATATTAAAAAAGGTGACAAAAATACTAGGTATTTTTTTGCCAAAACAATGAGTAGAAGAAAGATTAATAGAATTGATATGATTAAAAAGTGTGATGGGGAATGGACAGAGAAACCAAAAGAAATTAAAAGTACTATCAATTCTTACTATCAAAATTTATTTACAGAAAACCCAACGGAGGATAATGCAAATATTACTCAATACATTCCTTCAAAAGTTACTTATGCTATGAATGAAGAACTTACGAGATTACCATTAATGGAGGAAGTCACAAAAGCAGCTTTTAACATGTCAGGGTCAAAAGCTCCCGGACCAGGTGGATTACTGGGTAAATTTTATCATGAATTTTGGGAGACTATTAAAAATGATATTTTGAATCTGGTTAAGGACTTCTTTGAATCTAATTTGGATTTTAAGAAAATCAATGACTCGGTTATTACTCTCATCCCGAAGGGAACATCTCAGGAAAATGTTAAAGACTATAGGCCAATTGCTTGTGCTAATTTTTGTTACAAAATCATTGCTAAAATTCTGGCATCAAGATTACAAGGATATATGGATGAATTGGTGTCACCTACTCAAACCGCATTTATTAAAGGAAGATGTATACAGGATAACATTTTGATTGCGCAAGAGATTGCTTTCTTTCTCAATAATAAAAGGACTACGAAAAAATATTATGCGGCGATTAAATTGGATATGGAAAAAGCTTATGATCAAGTGAATTGGAATTTCATTGCAAAAACTCTTTTAGCTCTGGGATTCTGTGAAAAATGGGTTGGATGGATTATGAATTGTGTTACCTCAGTGTCGTTTCAAGTCAAAGTCAATGGACAAAGACTAAAGAAATTTTATCCTTCTCAAGGTTTGAGACAAGGGGATCCCTTATCTCCACTTCTTTTTTCTCTTCTTACGGAAAGTCTTATTAGTCTTATTAATTTTCATTGTCGAGAAGGAGATATAAAAGGTATTAACATCACTAGACAGTGCCCGACTATCACACACTTATTATTTGCGGATAACGCTTTGTTCTTTATTAATGTGAATCAAAAGGAAATCGAGACATTTAAAGAGGTCATGAAGAAATATTGTATGGCGTCCGGACAACGCATTAACTTTCATAAGTCATCAATTTTCTTTAGTAAAAATACTCCTAATGAAGTTCGTAATAACTTTTCTAGTCTACTTAATATAGAGAATATTAATGACTTGGGTAAATATTTGGGGATTTCACTTTCGATCAAAAGGGCGAAAAGTCAAAATTTAAATTACATTAAAGATCGTCTTCTGAATAAATCTCAAAGCTGGATGGAGAATCTTCTATCAGATGGAGGTAAAGAGGTACTTATCAAAGCCGTATTACAAGCTATTCCTAATTATGCTATGTCGGTCTTTGAACCGAAAACACTTTGCAAGAAAATGTCATGTATTGTTGCTAATTTCTGGTGGGACACGTCACATAAGAAAAGAATTCATTGGGTTGCATGGAATATAATAGCGAGATCAAAGAAAATTGGAGGTCTTGGTTTTAGAGATTTTCATAAAATGAATGTAGCAATGTTGGCCGCGCAAGCCTGGAGGATTTTACATAAGCCGGAGTCTTTTGTATCAAGAGTTTTAAAAGCTATTTATTTTCCGGACTGCGAGATGTGGGATGCTAAACTATATAGGAAAAGATCGTGGAGTTGGTGTAGTCTTTTTAAGGGACTTCAATTCTTAAAAAAACATTGTATCTGACAAGTAGGGATGGGACACAAATCAATATTTGGAAACACTGCTGGATAAAAGAAGGATTTTATGCACCAAAACCAGATAATTGTCCAGTCGAAAAGGTTAGTGAATTGTTTAGTTATCACGGGCCAGATCCTTATTCTCAAATGAGGTGGTTTCATTTATTCAAGAAATTCCAATTTTCAAAGATAATAAGGTTGATAAAATCATCTGGCCTTTCTCAAAGAATGGTGATTACTGTACTAAATCCGGATATCATACTATTATTAATGAGGCTCAACGTCGAGAAATGGTGAGATTTTAAAAAGCGAATTGTGGAATAGCATATGGGGAGCAAATGTACAATCGAAAGTTAAAAATTTTGGATGGAAAATTTGCAATAATGCGATCCCAACGAAAAACAATTTGGTGAGAAGAAGATGTTAAAAGGAAGATGTTTGCGAGTGGTGTGAGATGGAAGGGGAAAATGTGACACATCTCGTGTTAAGATGCCCTTTTAGTCGAGAGGTGTGGGCTAAGTCACCTTTGCAGATTAGAATTGATGTATCATGTCAATATAACATAGCGGAATGGTTACTTAAAATGATTCAAAGCTTTTCGAACAATGGGTGGGATAAAAGAGTGGTAACAGCGTATTTTATCCATTATGTGGAATATTTGGAAGTAAAGAATGAGGTGCTTTCATGAAGGGAAAATGTGGTCAATTGAAGACATATTTTATAGGGTTAAAGACTCGATGCGGATGCTATTTGGTGAAAAAATTAATATCTGGCATAACGAAACGGATGGAAGAATTGAAAGAATTACGAATATAGATAACCCAGCGACTGAGGATACGACAGATATGATTTGGATGTGCGACACATATTTTATTAACAAGAATAGTCATTCAGGTATTGCGGGCATTGGAATAAATACTTGCGGACGTATTGAACGGAAAATAAATTTGAGATGCAAAATCAAAAAAGTCATCGAAGGAGAAGCGTGGGCGATACTGTTAGCCATGAGATCTTCCTATGATCTCACCAGTTAGAGAGTTTCATTCTACTCTGACAATCTTGAATTGATTCAAGGAATTAAAAAGAAGACCGGGCTTTACTGGAGCCTAAAACCCATTCTTTCGGAAATCGAAAGTTGGATTGGTCGGTACCCAGGATGGGAGGTGAAACATATTAATAGATGCTATAACACAACGACAGACGCACTAGCTAAGTGTATAAGAAGAAATATCATTATTCCTAGCTGGATGGACTGCTCCTTAGTGGATTTCGATAGAACTTTGAATAATCTTTGTAAAATCTAGTCGTTTTCTTTTCAGTTGTAATTGACAAAAAAAAAATTGAATTGAAACGTAATGAAGTATGGAAACCACCAAATCTTATCAAGTCAATATACTATTGAACTTGATAGTCCTTGATCGAGACCCTCACAACGCATCCTACCCGCTAGTATTTACAAATTCCTCAATCATTACCCTTTTTTACACATAGGTGATCTCAAATAATGTCTACCCACTTTAGCTGGACCCTTTCGGATCTCAAGATCATTAAGAGAAATAGAGCTCAGCCTTGTCATGTGTCTCTTGAATTCATCAAGTATTTATTAGTAGGACCACCACTATGGGCTATGAATCCAGAGTTGATGTATAAACTCATCCTAATAGAATCATCATGGACATGTCCTTGAAGTCATATTATGAACAGTGTATCTCAGTCTCCTTAGTGTATTCATCAAGTCATTCTAAGTACGACCACCATTTAATGGTTATGAATTGATTAAGAGTTATATACTCATACTTAAATTCTTTTAAGAGAAACAAGCCTTAACTCTATTAGTGAATACTTCAAGTCCTTCTCAATAGGACCACAACTGAAGGCTATGAATTCATTAACTAGGAGTATTATATACCAACCTCAACGGTGAATTCATCAAGTCTGTTTCAGTTGGACCACACACATGGCTATAATTGAATTAAGTAGGATAAATATATATGAACCTTAACAGGCGAATTCATCTAAACTGTCTCATTAGGACAACCACACATGTATATGAATTCATTGAGAGTTAATATGCTTATGTATGCATAATCCATAGGAATGGAGTGCGTCAAATAGACTCATAAATCATATGTGTCCCTTCAAGTGGTTTTAGTCTATCCCCCTTGATGTTTCTAAGACTACTCTCATGGTAGAGCCTTCAGTGAACGGATCTGTTGGAGTCCTCTCTGCTCGTACATATTCCAAGGATATCACACCATTCTTCAGAAACTATTTTATCAAACCATGTTTGATGCAAATGTGTCTCATTTTTCTATCGTAGACGCTATTATGAGTGACTCTAATCGTTTCTTACGAATCACAATATATACACACTAGTGTGGCACTTCCTTCCCATAGTGACACACCAAAGAGGAGACTCCTCAACCACTTAGCTTCTTTTCCTGCCAATTCTAGTACTATGAACTAGGACTCGAAGAAGTATTTTTTTATACAAGTCTGTTAAGGGACTTCAATGATATAACACTTCCTCTAAGAAGAACACGTAACCACTGGTGGAGCTAGCTTCATCATTATCCAGGATCAAGTTTGCATGACAAAAACCTTCAAAAATTGGAGGAAAGATGTTAAAGTGCGGACCTAGATCAATAATACCTCTCAATTACTTTAGTTAATTATGAAAAATAACCTAGTGGTCACTACTCGGGTTGTGAGTATAACGACTAATTCTCTTTACAACATGGGCAATATCAGGTTGAGTATTATTAATTAAGAACATCACACTTCCTATAATGTTAGTATATTCATTAAGGGATAGGACACCCTCACAATTCTCACATGCATGAATACTAGAATTATAAAGCATTTAACCAGGCACTACAATAAAATAGTCAAATAATTCCAACAACTTTTCTTCATAAAGAGACTAACTAAGGGACTACAATTACTACCTATAATAATTTTTACCCTTAGGACCACATCAACTTCCCCCATATATTTTATTCATAATTATAAGATTAGAAGCATTTACTCTCATGAATGAAAGTACCAAAAGATAAGCATGACATACACATATTGAAAAAAAGGTAACACAATTTGATCCTATTACCTTAAAGTAAACACAAGGGTCAGAGGTATTAACTACAAATCCATATTTTATTAAGGTACTATCCATTGTTCATACCATTAGTTAGGTGTTTGTTAAAATCCATACAATGACTTCCTAAGTTTACATACTTTATCCCCTTGACCTGAAACCACCAACCCTTTAAGTTGCACCATATAGATTTCTTCACCTAGATATTCATTCAAACATATATTTAATACCCAATTGATGTATAACTCTTTTGTGAATGTCATTTAGTGAAATAAGGGTCTAAGAGTGGCTATACAACAGAGCAAATAACTTTTATTGATAGGTCCAACCCTAAATAACAAGTCTAGAAGTGAGTTTATCTTTTGAACCTACAAGCATCAATTTCTCCTCAAAAACCACTTTCTTCTAACTAGGTCACTACCCTTAGGAAAGTTAGTTGATACCCATGTATGGTTGCATTTGAATAAATCCATGTTCTCTATTAAAGGCCTCTTTATAGAAACCAAGAGAGTAAGTTACTATCTTACTAAAGCGTAAGGCCTCTTTATAGCCTTATTAAAATTTTAGGATTTCCCTCCATAAGAGAGTAAGTTACTACCTTTCACTTATCATGTATATGTGAAAACCCTTAGTCATAATACTAGTGATAAAATTGGGTCCAAATCTTGACTCGATCCTATGCCTCTTACTTTTCCTAGTTTCATCATCGGGAATATTACTAGGGCTCACAAAATTTTAAAGGGACGAAGTATTTATCACTTATAGGCACATTAGTATTTTGGCGAATAAGTTATTCAACATGGAAAAAGGTTTATTACACCATTCACTTTTCTAAGGAAATGAGAATACAACACATCTATATTTACACACCGAATTATCATCTAGCAATAAAAAGTTATATGTTGCACACATCTCAGTATTTCCTATGAAACTTGAATCTAAGGTCTCGGGTCTGGTGTTTGCTTCTAAGAGGTCGGGTAGCCCTTTTATTTCCAAACACCCCCACATTTTAAATTATTATAGGTTAAAAGGAAAGATTTTCCCAAGACCCATAAGGGGTGTTGTCTAGGTTTCATTTGTACCTTATTATGTACTACACTGACAAGGAAACGCTCCACTCCCACATTCTTTTGGGTAATCTTGAACTAATTAACAAGGCATTCATCATTTCTACAAGGGCTCTACGATTGTGCCATTTTGTTGGGGTCTAATGCTGTGCACTAAGTTCATTATTTATTCTGTCAAATTCACAAAAATATTTAAGGGAATGTGAACTATATTTAGTACCCTCATCAGACTTAAGCATCTTGATTACTACCAACTTTATTCACTATCTCAAATTTAAATATATATATATATATATATATATATATATATATATATATATATATATATATGTGTGTGTGTGTGTGTGTGTGTATATATACATAATATGTTTTATCTTTACAAGGTAGATTATAGTGAACCCCGAGTAGGCATCTACATAGGTTATATCATCTATCTTACCTCCTCTATCAGCGTGTATTAAAGCCAAGCCGGAATGCATTAGGTATTATAGTTTGGTCTTTCTAGTGGTCACGAAATAAATGGGTTTTAGCAATTTGGACTCTACACATCTTTGACATTTCACAAAATAGTCAATATTGTGATAAGGGATTAGTCTGTGTGTCTTAGACCTTGTAAAAGATATAAACAGTTTGAAATTTTAAATTACCATGCCACTCTTCTAAATATTCAACATTGTACACAAAGATATATGTATTCATATGAACAAGTATGGTGTTTAATAGAACTCTAGTAGGGTACCCTTACCCAAAATTAATTTAAAGTTATAACTATTTTTTACCAATGAGAACTAGATAAGGCCACTTTGATAAGGCTAGTGAGAGACCACAAAGAAAATCAACCAACTTAAAGGTATTACCAAAGTAAGTTTAGAGGAACTTGTTTGTTTTCTGAGAATAACATCAATGGTCTAGTTTCCCTTGCAAACCCATTCTCCTTCAACCACTTCCTCGAACTACTTAACTGTATCAAGATCAAAGTAGTTGAACACGATTGGGAGTTTCTGTTCACGACGTTAGTAGTTTGAACCATTCACGGATTGTAACTTTAATATGTCAGGAAATACTTTTGCATTCAAAAGTGAAGCAATAAGAGAAAATTGGAAAGCCATTTTCAATCAGTGATTTTGATAATAATATCTTTTTAAAATTATTGGTAAAAAATAAAAAACATTAATCGAACGAAATAGTTTTAACAATAATATATTTCAAAATCATAAACAAAAAAAAGTTAAATGAAACTATAATATAAAACAAAGCTTACACGGATACCAAAAATCTGAGTGATAATAAAATAGTGCTTGCGTTAAAATAGATATTCTGGATGCAACCGGTATCTCTAAACAAAATAAATTCGATCACTACTCTTTGCGTTAATAGGATTTTTTTTATCTTAAATAGTTTTTTTTGTATTTAGTAGGGTTGTGCATCGGGTTAAAAACCCACATAACCCGACCACCCGATTACACTAACCGAAAATTATACAGGTTAGTTTTTATTGGGTGGTTTTTGTGGTTTACATTTTAGAAAAAAATATACATATTTTGCGGGTTGTGGATTTTAAACTTGAACCCGCAAACCCGCATATACCTGATTACATAGTATAAAAATTAGAAAATTCATATTTCTCATTTTATTCAAACAAAGTAGTAGGGATCACGTGTTTGCACTCTATATTTCTTTTTCTTATTCCTTTCCTTTTATATTTTTTAAATCTCTCAATATTTATCTAATTAATTTTCATTTCAATTGTGATATTATCTCTCTTTTAATTTAATTTATAAATTTATTTTCCTAATCTCTTATTTTATATTTTTTAAAATCAGAGATTATTTGAAGTACTTTGTGAATATTTTAAACAATTTTTTTGTTACAATTTTTGTTTGTAATATAAATTTGATCCGTCAATGAATATGGATACAAATTTTACTCATTTATTGAACTAAATCACCCGCAATGTATCTGCAACCCTCCCTAGCTGAAACTCAATGGTTTATATAATGTATTGGACGGATGTGGGTCTCATTTTTTAAAATCCGTACAAGAACGGACGATTTGTGGGTTGGACATTTTTTATCCAAAATCGACCTACGCACCCCCTAGTATTTAATAATTACATAACTCTTGAAAAGAACTACAAAAAATTTAACCAATTTATTTATATCCTTTTCTTTTCTTTCAAATCAATTTATTTATATCCCTATCAAGCGAGAGAATATCCCAAATCTTAAAAATAGTTTTCCATAAAAAAGAAAACCAATTCTTAAAATAGAACTAATTTTTATAATTTTTACACGAGTGTCTATTAGAACTTAGAACCACCGACAGAACGAGTGTATAATGTACTATATACATAGCGGTGCCGGTGATGGTGATGGCCAGTCTACTCTAGTGATTGTGGACTAATGTTTGTCCCAAAGAATCTTATATATCATCATCTAGTACATTGAATTTGGTTATTTAAAATTCACTATCAGAGAATATGTTAAATGTCATTCTATCTCACACGACCGAAAATCTAATACTTAAAGGGATTAATTGCAACACAATAAAAATAAGGGTGATTAATCCATATAGTCCACAACCAATAGACCATTGTCCATCAGGTCCAGCCCATCATGAAAGTCAAAATTGCCCCTATGATCCATTTAATGACGCAAGTCAACATTTACCAAAAAGGAAAATTTGAGCCGCCAAAAAATTATTTGGAAATTCAATCAACAACCCATCGTGTCTTTCCCTGAATCCAGTCCCAAAATTATTTGAAAATTCAGTCAACAACCCATCGTCTCTTTCCCAGAATCCAGACCCAAACCCTACCCATAAAGTGGTGTGAAATTGTTGTGTGTTGGTGTGACTTTGTTAAACGATGGGCTGTTATTGTCAAACGATGGTGTGACAGTGTCAATCAATGGTGTGTCATTTGTAAACGATGGTGTGTCAAGATCTGATGGTATGACAGTTAAAATCGATGGTGTGACAGTTAAAGTCGACGGTTTGACAGTTAAACTTGATGGTGTAACAATGTAAAACAGTGATGTGAACCACCTCCTTGCACAATGACCTAGAACCACCACTTCGCAACACCAAGTCGAACCACCACCACGCAGCCAGGTCCGTTGAGAAGCTTGTTCGCTGTTGGATCTTCGCCGCCTTTCGCCACCACGCCATGGACGCTCTTCAACAGATATTCAACGGGATCTTCACTCATTATGTGAGGATCATAATGAAAAAATGAAAAAAAAAACCATAAAACTAATGAGTCTGCAACATGGAATTTCTTTTTTATTCGATGTTAAACATGATAATTGAATTGTAACATACCTTCAAATCAAGATGAGCCTTGATGTGTGTAGCGAATTGTTTGTTTGGTGAGTGTAGTGCAAATGATTAATCGTGTATGAGTATAACAAGTTTTCCATGTTTGTAGCTATAATTAAGGAATTTAAATGATCTCCTATCAATATGGAAACATAACAGTAGCGATAATGATGGAATCTATCATATATATACTCGATAAATATGGAATATATCAACTAATATATTTAGTAGCAGGGGTATTGGCGGTATTATCAAAAAAATGTTGGACTCTGGCAGGTAGTAATAAAGAGGGGGACTTGTTAGGGGTGGGTTATTTTGTCTAAGGACTATATGAGCTAATAACTCTAAAAATAAAAGGAGATCAATAGCAATATAATGAAGCAAAAATTTACTTGACCTGTATAATCGATTCTGGCCTGGATACTGATTTTAACAACTTCCTCTATTTTTCAAGATTATCAGGAACTGCATAAACATGTGCTTATTTATAATCCATTCGGGTTCCTAACTAATCCTTTTACATCATGAAAGTTATTAGAAAAAAAAAATTAGATCCCTTAACACACTATACGAATTCTCCCTCTCCTGTTTCCCATATTTATTACCTCTAAACTTAGGATTGTATTTACAAAAATCCATTTAAAATAAACTCAATATCGAAATTATTCAATGTAAACTTGCTTACATATATTTATACACTAATATGGCTAAAGTTTGTTGATGTTTCCCTAATTGTTCTTATTTTCGACCCCTGGGAGACATCATTTTGGATGTTTATTTGAATATTTTAATAGACTTTTGAGTTAAAAATGCAATAATCCAGAATTTCCATTTTATTTCTAGTAATTTTGATTTATTAAACTTTTGCGCGTAATCATGTGTGTTTTTAGTGATAAGTTTGTAGGTTTTAATTATTAGCTAGGAATGGAATCCGAGAAGAGAGTCAAAGATCGTGATATGGAGTCAAGACTTGAAGATAAATCCCGAAAGAGTTGTTTTTAGAGCTGCAAATATGTTTTCCAGGCCAAAGATTGCTGATTTCAAGGCGCTTAAGATATGATTTAGCCGCTGACCTTTGAAGAGAAAACATTCCTTATCGATTTACGGAACTTTAGCAACTGGAATCAAGTCAACCAGAGTCATAACGAAGCGGGAAAAGCCGTTTTAGTGAAGGTGTATCAGCAGTTACGGGGTTTTGGGTTTAGAAATTGGGCTTGGACATTTAATTAGTGTTTTATTCTTAGGTCCAAGCCCAATCCGTTTTTCCACTTATAAAAGGAGCCTTTGACTTCTATTTTTCAAAAGAATTCACTTTTTATAAATTAAAACATCAGAGAGATGCAACAGAAGGAAGAAAGAAGAAGCTGCAAGAGTTGGAGAGAGTCTATATCTCCGTTCTCAGCCATTCCAATTCCGGAAATTAGGTTTTCTTTATTTTTAATTCTGTAATACATTATGAATTCCATTTCAATTAATTTAGTTTTCTTTTCAATTAGTATGAACTAATTTCATAATAGTACTTGAGAATGCTTTATGGGTGATTCCCAATCTTAATTAATTTCATGTCCTGAATTTGGGTTTCTGTTAAATTAAATTAGATTGGGGCTTTTACTCTTTTCGATAAATTAAGATTATTTACTGTTTTTAGAGTCATGAACTAAGAACAGGTGTTAGTATCTAGGCTATTCCAATTAGTGGCGATTGGATCATCCTGACCGAGGGTTTAGGTACGGAACTATTTATTCAATCAAAAATAGAAGTTATTGATTCTGACGAACTTAGCTAATTTTAGGGACAATGAGGTAATTAACTTAAACATTTAAAAGTGGATCATATTTACCCTGACGGGACTAGTGACACTCTAGGATAGCCTTATAGTCCACCCTGACGGGGGTATAAGGAATTTAGAATCCCGACCATTGTAATTGACCAATTTAGCCCTTAACCAGAATATGGTATGAACTAGGATTAGGAAGACCCCTTGCGTTCTCAAGTGCTATCTTCTCATACTTGCGTTTCACACTCATTTACTTGCGTTTTACTATTTACTTGCATTTTATAATTAGTCATTGATTCACTAGAATTATTACAAAAACCAAATCAATCATATTATCTTTATTTGCTTTCAAAAGTGCAACCATTCATTATTCGATAAGCATTGTAGTTAACCAAACCGTCCCTGCGAACGATCCTAGAATCACTTATTACTACTTGGGACAACCGTACACTTGTGGTTGTGGTTCGATTACATTTGCATTTATTTTAGAACACACAAAGGACCACCACTTGTACCTTTAATAATCCAAAAAACACCTCGTCATCCCGGTAATGACAATGCCGATAACAGCAGCAATTAACGACCTAATTCCGCCGGAAAAGGAGATCTCGATACCCCCCGGACATAGGAATAGAGTTATCACATAACACTGACGTTCTCATTGAGGAAGAAATAAGGGATGAATTTCATACGCTTCTCGACACGGCAAATGGCTTCGGTTAGCAACGGAGAAAAACACAAGACAGGGCGCCAGGTCCTCAATGCCTGCACTCGACCCGATTTGATATCTATGCCACTGTTCAATGGGTTAACATCTACTACTAATCAGAATCTATCCACAATTCAAAAAGGTAATAACCCTGGGCTAAACATGGGAGGTTATAAAGGTTCATTAACAAGAAATAATGTGATAATCCGGTGATAATCAACGTGGAAGAATACAAAAATAAGACGAACTATGGAGGGGATGATTTTACGGAGTTGGAAAATTTGGTGGAGGATGATGTGGAAGATAAGGATGAGATAATTTCAATGGTGATCCATACCCGAGATGAGATTCAAGAAGACATTCGTTTGTGGAGAAATACACTGGTAGTAAGGTTGTTAGGAAGAGAAGTTGGGTTCACGTATCTCTCAACTAAACTACGCCAAATATGGAATCTTGTTGGTAATCTAGAATTAGTGGATGTAGGACACATATACTATATGATAAAATTTGAGGTAAGAGAAGATTTCTATTTCTCTATAGTAGGTGGACCTTGGATGGTGCTAGATCATTATCTCATTGTGCGAGAATGGGCACCAAGTTTTAAATATCTCTAACTTTATTACGACAACTGTGGTGTGGGTCAGAATATCGAATGTTGGAAGGCATAACTATACCGCGCGTATCATGAAAAAATAGAGGATAAGATTGGGAAAATTGTTCGTATTGATCCTTTAACAAAAGGGGTACTTATAGAAAATTATGTTAGGTTAGCAGTGGAAATTGATCTTGTAAGCCTCAGGGGCCGGAAGTTTGAATTGGGGCGGATGTATGCAAGGTAGAGTACGAGGGTTCATTCCTAATCTGCTTTGGGTGTGGCAAGTTTGGGCATCGAAAGGACAATTTCCCACCCAATGCTCCACGAAACTATGGAACTAATAGCATGGGGAACCAACAACAAATTCCCGCTATTCTAAATGAAGGCGAAAAAGAGGCACCAATAGAGAAATACGGGGAGAAGATGACAATTCAGAGAAATAATCTGGGGTACGGGAGAGATAGGGGAGCAATTGGTCAGAGCGCGCAAAAGAGTTTCCCAATGAAAGGATTAGGATCGCAACTCGAGGCCTTAAGAGTTGAAGATGATGAGGGCCAGGTAGAAATATCCAGACTAGAGGGCAATCTGATTGAGGGCCCGGTAAACAAAATAAAGGAAAGGGAGATTCGTGAGGTAATGTACAAGCAGGGAGGGGACATAAGTTTATAGCGGCGCCAACTTTTGAACAAAACAGAACACTTAACTCAATGCTTGAGATCCATGAGTTTGTAGCAGGTACCTCTCTTGGAAATAATGGAGGGGCTGGTCAAAATAGGAGCAGGGTAGTGGGATCGAATAAATCTGAAAAAAAAAGAAGCAAAATCAATGGGGCGCATGGGAGAGCTGTAATGACTGGTGCGATATCAGTGATTCAGGAGGGAGCTGAAGGTGCTATGGGTATAATAAAGGGGGCGAGTGGGACCTTTCTGCAATTAATACAGAGAAATAATGAGCACTATATAATTCAGACTTAAGCATCATAGCACAACAACTCAGAGCTGCGATGTACCCGCACAAGTCAGCTGCTGAATCCGAGAATAAAGCTAACCTCTTGAAACATGATAGTCGTCCTGGAGGAGACGAACATATAGATACAGAAAGTGATCAAAGTATGACAGAATAACAAGTACCTGAATCACCTTTGGAGCTCATACCAAACGCAAATAAGGATCGAAATAGTGATGACTTGGATATGTCTGTGTCATTAAATTAACGCGCTTTTTGGGTATCCCCTTTACTGTAATTTATTATTAATTAATGATGTGTACACAAATTGTTTCAAGTAATTATTGTGGTAGCTCAAAGTAGCCTCTAAATATGTTAATTTGGAATTGTTATGGAGCGTCCAAGCAAATATTTCGCCGCATTGTTCGTGATATGATGGTGAACCATAGAGTATAGCTTACCGTTATCGTCGAACCAAGAATAAGTAGATTACATGCGGATATATTTATCGACTCCTTGCAGAAAGATATTCTAACCGAGTCGACTCTGAGTGTTACAAGGGAGGTATATGGCTAATATTGGATAATTTAGATATTAATGTTTGTGTTTTATCAGCTGGTCGTTGGTGCCGGCTAGGGCGTGATAAAAATATGGTAATAAAAGATACAACTAACACCCTAACCTAAACACGGTACTCACTACAAGTAACACATGCCGTACGCAAGTTTTAATGATAAGAAAGATTCGTTCCTTAGAGACTACGAAAGTTAGGAAGAACTTCTGCAATATAAAGTGCAAATAAGAAAACTAGATGAATAATACGCTGAAAATAAAAGACTATGGAATGTTTATTTGGTTTTTAAGAATATAAACAATTAACTAAATAAAAGAAATACATGAAAACAAATAAAGAGAATAGATAGTATGAAAGTTTTGCTTGAGATCTAGCAAGTAATCCCCACTAGCCTTGTTTATTCTAATCATGTAACGCGGAATTGTGTGATATGCAATAGCTAGAATTCTATATTCCTCCTAACCCCCTTCGGGGTATATTTAGGTGGCGACCTAACAATTACCAATGGACTTGGGTAAGGGGGCCTTGCATAATCATCAGTGATTAAATCTCAAACTCTAATGACTATCTAGTTAGGCAAGCCTCTCCGGATCACTACCACACACTAGAAGTTTATGTGGTGTTTCAATAATTAGACACCCCTTACAAGTGACAATCTAACTAACATTAAGGTAATCCTATACTCGTGCACTAGCAAGAACTATAGATAATAAATCAAAACACATAAATCAGAGAATAAAACACAATCAATTTAAATGCTAACCTCCCAAATCAAAATAGATGTAAAACAAGTCTAGGGTTCATACCCATATGCTAATCTCAAGATAAAATAGAATTATTTCATACAAGAGAAAGAAAAGAAAACAATTATAAATTTAAATGATTGGAAAGGAATAATTTGATGTCCAACTCCTTCTAATCTTCTCTCTTCTTGATGTAAGCCTCCTCTTGGTTTAAGGGATGACCAAGGATGTGTTTCTAATGACAAGAGGGTGTATATTATAGGGTTTAGAAGACCCTATGTCGAAATCTTGGAGTAGATGAAAAGTAATTTGAGGCAAATTCAAACTCAAATTCGTTTACTAAAATATAGGAGAAGGGATAAACAATTACAAATTTGATGGATCATGAAGGCAAAATTTGATGTCCAACTCCTTCTAATCTTCTCTCTTCTTGATGTAAGCTTCCTCTTGGTTTAAGTGATGACCAAGGATGTGTTTCTAATGACAAGAGGGTGTAATTATAGAGTTTAGAAGACCCTATGTCGAAATCTTGGAGTATATTGCAAGTAATTTGAGTCAAAGTCCAACTCAAATTCGTTTCCTAAAATATAGGAGAAGGGATAAACTGGTGTTATTTTGTTTTGGTCGTAACTCCTTCGTTATTGCTCCGATTATCGGCTACTTTATATCGAAACGACCGCGTCGAGAATATCTACACTTCTCCCTCTGGTTTATTATCCAATGTACCGTTCGATTTTAAGTTATATTCATTTTAGTGGATGTGGCTGCAAAATTTCAGATTTACTTGACAACTTTTCCTTTCCTATTTTATCTCTACTTCCTTTTATCTCCAATATTCATCCATATCTTCTTTCCTTTATCTCTTAGAATTGATTTGGCATCTAATTAATTTCCAGATATCTCTAAACCTTCACACTAAACAAACAAATTAAACACAATATGCTCAAAAAATGATAAATCATCAAATCAAGAGAACAAATAAGAAAATTTCAAAATATGAATAAAAATATATAATTAATTACTCAAATAAACCTAAAATGATGTCTCCAACCTAGATTATTATATAAAAAATAGGGAGGTATCAATACCCCCAATTCAAAGTTGCATCGTCCCGATACAATAAAGATAAAAGATAGTAGCGTAGTCAGATAATAAATATAGAAGAAGAAGAAGAAAAAGAAGAAGAAAAAGAAGAAGTATAGAAAACCATAAATGATCCTAGAACAAAATATCTACAAAGTATCATGTAGTAATGCTAAAAAAATAATGACACATATGCTTAATATACACATAACCAACAATCCATAAATTCAAGTCCAGATTAATTTCGCAATGCCAAAAAGGAGAGGTTTTTAATTTAGTCTGTGTTAATGGCTATAGGTTGATCATAGGTCCTAATATAGTATCCAATGTCCCACCTATCATTACCCTAATTGTTCCGTTGTTCCTCCACCAAGTAGTTAGAAATCCTAAGGTCTTTACGGTTATAACGGGGCTTAGAGACGGTATGGTATATTTGGATAATGAAAAGTGCTTTTTTGGCTCTCTTATCACATTCCATCAACAAATCGCCCTAGAGCTTGAGTTTCACTCAAAGATGTTCTCACTCAACCTAATTTTGATGCTTTGTTTTGCATCCCCAAGTAACCCAAGTAAAACATTTCTATGATGATTACATAACAAAACTCCACTTTGCCGGTCTAAATCTTTTCAATCTTTTTAATATATATATATATATATATATATATATATATATATATATATATATATATATATATATTGATAGCTAGCAATGACTCTCTTTTTAATGTGAGATATCATTCTACTTCTTCTCATATATTTATTTTCTTTCAATACTTTTTTCATTTACTTTTACCCCAGCAAAGGGTTACAATAATAAACTCATCATCGGTAATATCACAATTACATCAAATTTCCCAAACCCAATGTTTCCCATGATGAGACCCATGGTGGATCCTGGTGTGTTAAAGGAACCACTTAACCTCAAGTGTACGGTTGTCCAAGTAATATTCGATAAATGGAGTTCGTTCGCAGGGATGGATTAGGCACAACTCAGGTATTAATCGAAAAGTAAGAATAATTGCTTAACAGAAAAATAAAGTAAAGATTTTTGTTTGGTTTAATAAATTAAAAGATGCAATAAAATAAATTACAAAATTAAAAGAAAGTAAATAAAAGAGACTTGAAACTTTAGATGAGAAAGAGTACTTGATCCTCGCAAGGGTTTCACCTAACCTATCTAATTCATGCTTCTGTTTAAGGGCTAAACTGGTATTATTGTGCTAGTCGGGACTCTAATATCTCCTAGCCCCCGTCAGGGTGGACCTAAGAGCTATCCTACGGTATTACAAACCCCGTCAAGGTGAATATAAGCTACTTTCAGATGAATACTAATTTAGCTCATTGGCTGCATGGTTAGTTAAGCCTGTCAAGGTCAATAACGGATACTATGCGTCTATTATCTAAGTCTGTAATTAAACCCCCCCCCCCTCCCCCCCGTCAAGGTGACCCATACGCCACTATATGAAATAGCCTAATTACTAGGATCTAAGTTTGATTCATGACTTCAAAATTAGTAATTAAAACAAAATAATAGTCAACAAAAAATACCTAGTCTAATTTAAACCATTAAATCCCAAATTCAGAAAACATAAATTAACTAGAATTAAGTTCAACCCATATAGCGATTCTCAAGTACTAAAGAAATTAGTTCATAACGGAATGAAAAACTAAAATTAAAATAAAATAATTCATAGTTTCGAATTATAGAAAGAAAATAAAGAACCTAAAGGTTAAGATGACTGATGATGGAAGAACATGACTCCTCCAGCACTAGCTTCTACTTGCCTCCTTGCTCTGACTTGAAAACCTTAAGCCTCTTGTGTAATTTTCTGAAGTGTGTCAAAGTAGGAGGTTAAGGGGTGTATTTATAGTTGTTAGATGATCCTAGGTCGAATTTGCTTGGAGTGGAACACAAGTTAAGAACTCTTAAATTCGTAACCCTAAATTCTAGGAAAGGTAAGATTTTGCTGCTGATTTGATTTGGTCATATCTTTTTCAATACTTATCCGTTTGAGAAGTTCCAATATATGAAACTGCTTGTCTTGGAAAGAGCTTTCTATTGGTGCAGACCACTCGTCCAGATTCCTAGCCAATCGTGAGTTATGAATTAATCTTTAAAACGTGGCTGGAATTTCAGATTCATAAGGCAGCTTTATCTTTTCCTTCTTTGAATATATCTTTCCTAAATCTTCTTATTTCCATGTAAATCTTCTTTCCTTCAATTCTTTATCTTGACTTGGTCTCTAAGTAATTACCATTTATCTTTTAAAGCTTCACATTAAATAAATAATTAAACCGCATATGCTTAAAAAGAATAAATCAATAAATCAAGAAAACGAAATAGGAAAGTACACTCTAAAAATAGAAACTCGAGTAAAAATCATTTCCTAACACTCTAAAATACACTAAGACTTTATTCTCACTTCTCCTCCTTGGATTGGTCTTTTATGAAATTCAAAAACCGATTAACTTTGCATTAAAAATAGTCAAATTTACGCACAAAAGCTCAGATTCTGCAAATAGTTAATTTCCAAGGGGAGGAAGTGCAATATGATCAAATAAGCCTAAAGGTCTATCAATCAAGTCATTTATTCACCTAAAAGGATGTCTCCAGAGGGCTAATAATTAGAACAAATAGGGAGACATCAAGACCCCAAACTCAAACCTTTGTCGTCCCGACAAAGTAAAATAAAAGCAAAGGATCTTTTAGGTGAACGCAGAAGGTAGAATCTAGAAAATAATCCCAAAGCAAAACTTAAAACAAATTTCATATAGTATAATCTAGGAATTAATATACATCTATACTTATCATGCAAAATCAGACATAAAATAATCTCAATCCAAAATTAATTTCACAATGCTAGAAGGTTATGCTTAATACTTATCTCAAGATGGTGGCTATAGGGTGTTCCTCGATCATTACTTGCTTTGAACGCTCCACTTAGCATACTCCCTATTAACTCACTGTGCATCTAGGAATCACGAGGTCTTTACGGTTTTAGCATAGGCTGAAGGACGGTCTGGTATGTATATTTGGTAAATTTGAAGTGAGCTTTTGGCTCTCTCCTCACTTACCATCAACAAACTGTCCAAGAGCTTGAGTTTACACTCGAATAACGTTCTCACTCAACCCAATTGACGCGCTTAATTAGCGTCCCCAAATTAACCCAATAAGCACTAAGGATGATTCACATAAAATTTTCCACTTTGCCGGTCCGAATATATTCTATTTTCAAATCATTCATTTTTTCTTTTCATTTGTATAGCCATGACTCTCTTTTTAATGTTGAGATATCATGCTATTTTTCATAGTTATGCCTATTCATAACTTGAGCTCGAAGATTCTTTTCCATTCACTATTACCCCGGCAAAGGGTTACAATACAAAAAACCTGTTAATCATCATCATATATAGCACAAAGCACAATTGATAAGCTCAAAAATCCCAACCCAATGTAAATTCCCATATAGGGGACCCACCACCCCAAACTCAACCTCAAGACAGGAAGTCTCAGGATCGTGATTCAAGTGCGGGTCATATGGTCATGCCTAACAATCTAAAGGGATGTTGGCTTATAATGTGGTGACAAAAGAAAGGCTTAAAGGCTAAAAATTTGTCTAAGAAAAATAACATTAATTCAGGGATAGACGGCCAAAAAGGATTCAAAGGGCTAACAACGAACTGCCTCTATCATCTTCCTATCTACACAACTTGCCTCTAGTTCATACTAAGTGGGTTCTCTACTCATTTAGATCTCACGTTCTACAAACCACCTATTATCCTTAAGCACAAGTTTACTTCATTTGCATTGTTCATTAATTCTTCCTATCAATTACTTCATATTTGCATGCAATCAAAGTACAGTTTACACTAACTCCTAAACTCAACTATTTTCTATCATTAATTCACAAAAAAACATGCTTGATGGGGGTATTTAAAATACTCTACAGTCAACGCAACCCTAAGATTAATTTTATTGAAAGCATGTAAATCATAAAAAATTGGGATGAGGCAACGAACCCCACCCCAAACTCAAAAGTGAGTCTTGTCCCCACGACTCGAAAAAGACTCAATAAAGCAATAAAATTAAACTAAACTACCTAACTAGTGCCTACCATCAATTAAGAAGAAGAATTATAACGGGGTACCTGGCCATAAAGATCCATCATATCCTCCTCCTCCTCCGAAGAAGAATTATTATCAATATCCATGTTCAAAGTTACCTTATCCCTTGTTGAATTCATCTTGGCAATTTCTTCCCAAAGTGCTATGACTTGTTTTGTTAGATGATCGATTTGTTGTTGATATTTGATAGCCCATGGGGGTGTGTAAGAATCATTCAGAGAAGAGGAAGAAGAACCTTGATCTTGGATTGGTGTCTTTTCTTTAGGCTTTGATTGTACCTTCATCCTAGTTGTGAATTTCTTGTGTAGTGGTGGTGCAGGTGCCTTTTCTTCTTGTTGTTCAGTAGGCTCATCAAGATTGATGGCCTTTTCAATTGTAGAACCAGGCAAATTCTTGTTCTTCCCTTGGATACAACACTTCTTCCTATAATCCATAGCATCTGTTCTGTTTGTCATGGTTAATTTGACCCCAAACTCAAGTTATACCAAGGATAGAATAAAGTTAAGAAAACTTGGTATAGCTTGAGTTTCTTGCTTGGATTAAATGAAGGAAGTTTTTTTTTTGATGAGTTTTGGAAGAATTATTGGAAGCTTGATGATCTTGAAGATGTTTAATAGTGTTTTGTGATGAATTTGATGAAGATGATGTGTTTATGGAGGATGGAGGAGAGATTTATTGATGTTATTGTGTTTTTTGTGGATGTTTAATCAAGCTTCAAGGTGTTTTTATAAGGTTGGGAGCTGGAAAATTCGTATGGGAAAGGCTAGGGTTTGCTTGTGTTAAGGTAAGAGTTGTACAAGGTAACAAACTCTTCAAAACTGCCATAGCTGCGGTATACCGGAGGAAAGGTGCGGTATACCGGACCGCGCATCGACAAAAATTTTCTTCTCTCGGCAATAAACCCGAGCTTCATACCCGTGGCACGGGTTTTCTTCCTGCGGTATACCGGGGTTCTTGCGCGGTATACCGGACTTCGCGCCAAATTTTTCTCATGTGTTCTTCTTTCGTTTCCTAGCACCCCAAACTCAATTCCTGCACCATTAACACACTACCTTTCTCATTTCTTAAAAGTAGACACTAAAACTCGACACTAACTTAGAATTATACACTAGGAATTAAAAAACTTAAAGCAATAAACTAATATACAATGAAATGGCTTTTGTTTAACGTTGTTAAGCTCGACGGGTTACCTCTCGCATCTATTCAGCTTCAAGGAGGTACATGACCTCCCTAGGATGTGGATCCACCATGCGATTAGTATCTTCGCCTCCATGATAAATTTTCAGACGATGACCATTCACCATAAATGTGCGGTGTTTAGTTGGATGTTCAATCTCTATAGCTCCATGAGGCGTAACCTTGGTCACAATGTAAGGACCAGACCACTTCGATCTCAACTTTCCCGGATAATTGCTGAACTTGGAGTTGTATTTTAGGACCCTCTGTCCCACTTCGAATGTCTTTGCACAGATTCGATTATCATGCCACCTCTTCGTGTTTTCTTTGTAAAGTTTTGGTTTTCATAGGCATGTAATCAAAACTCATCAAGTTCATTTAGCTTCATCATACGATTCTCACCGGCCAAAGTAGGATCTAAATTCAATTGCGCTATAGCCCAGTATGCACCTAATTCAAGTTCAAGAGGCAAGTGACAAGCCTTACCAAAAACCATACGATACGGGGATGCACCAACTGGAGTTTTAAACGCAGTACGATAGGCCCACAACGCATCATCTAGCTTCATAGACCAGTCTTTCCGTGTGGGCCCAACAATCTTTTCCAGAATAGATTTTACCTCTCGATTAGATACCTCAGCTTGACCATTGGCTTGTGGATGATATGCGGTAGATACACGATGTCTCACACCATACTTCTCTAGAACTGTTTTCAGATATTTGTTCACAAAATGTGAAACTCCATCACTGATAATAACTCGAGGTGTACCATGTCTAGTGAAGATGTGTGATTTTAAGAATTTAATCACTACTCGCGAATCATTAGTTGGTAGAGCTACAACCTCTACCCATTTAGACACGTAATCAACAGCTAATAGGATGTAAAGATTCCCATTAGATGGTACAAAAGGACCCATGAAATCAATATCCCATACATCAAATATCTCAACTTCAAGAACATTATTACGTGGCATCTCATCCCTCTTGGATATATTTCCAGTAAACTGGCATCTATGACATTTCTTGACATACTCATGACAATCCTTATGTAAAGTAGGCCAATAAAAACCGGATTGTAGTACCTTAGCAGCTGTGCGGTCACCCTTGAAGTGTCCTCCGTATGGAGAATCATGACAACTCGCAATCACTGCCCAAACATCTTTCTCAGGTATGCATCTTCTCACCAATTGATCACTACACACTTTGTAGAGAAAAGGATCCTCCCAAAAGAACTGTTTAGCACGATAAATCAATCTTTTCTTGTCTTGTGATGTGGCTCCTTGAGGAAAGTTACCACTCACAATAATATTTTCAATGTCAGCATACCATGGAGTACCATCATGTAAAGCAAATAAACTCTCATCAGGGAACTCTTCTCTTACCAACTCAGGTCCTCCATTAGACTCAGAACCTTCAAGACGTGACAAATGATCAGCAACCTGATTATCACAACCCTTTCTATCCCGAATCTCTAAATCAAATTCTTCTAACAATATAACCCATCTAATCAACCTCGGCTTCGCATCTCTCTTTTCCATAAGGTATTTAATCGCAGAGTGGTCGGTAAACACAACAACTTTTGCCCCAAGGAGGTAGGAACGAAATTTGTCGAATGCATACACAACAGCTAGTAATTCCTTCTCAGTTACGGTATAATTCACTTGAGAACTTGTAAAGACCTTACTAGCATAGTAGATGGAATGAAATACCTTATCTTTCCGTTGTCCCAGAACAGCACCCATAGCAAGATCACTAGCATCACACATAACTTCAAACGGAATTTTCCAATCAGGAGGTAATACAATAGGTGCAAAAATAAGCTTCTCCTTAATCTTTTGAAAGGCCACCATGCAAGCTTCATCAAACAGGAATTTGGCATCCTTTTCAAGTAAGTTACACAATGGCTTGGAGATCTTGGAGAAGTCCTTGATGAAACGTCGGTAAAAACCAGCATGACCTAAGAAACTTCTTACCCCTTTAACAGAAATCGGAGGGGGAAGAGTTTTAATTACCTCAATCTTTGCGCTATCAACTTCCAAACCCGAACTCGAAACCTTGTGTCCCAACACTATACCTTCACGAACCATAAAGTGACATTTTTCCCAGTTCAAAACCAAGTCAGTTTCCATGCATCTAATTAACACCTTCTCCAAATTCCGCAAATACTCATCAAAGTTATCACCAAACACAGAGAAGTCATCCATAAATACCTCAAGGAAATCATCGATCATGTCCTATAAAATTGCCATCATACATCTTTGTAAAGTAGCAGGTGCATTACATAATCCGAATGGCATCCTTCGAAAGGCAAAGGTACCAAAAGTACATGTAAAAGTGGTCTTGTGTTGGTCTTTTGGATCTACATAAATCTGATTGTATCCTGAATAACTATCCGAAAAGCAATAATATTTTCTACCAGCTAGCTTGTCTAACATCTGATCAATAAACGGAAGACGGAAGTGATCTTTTCTGGTGGCCTTGTTCAACTTACGGTAGTCCATACACACTCTCCAACCAACAACGGTCCTTGATGGAATGCTTCATTCTGTTCATTCAAGATGGTAGTAATACCACCTTTCTTTGGTATGCATTGAACTGGGCTCACCCATTCACTGCTAGAAATAGGATATATGATTCCTGCGTCTAGCAACTTGATAACCTCTTTCTTCACCACTTCCTTCATAGCTGGCATCAATCTTCTTTGTCCTTCGATCGAGCGCGCATTTTCATCGTCCAGAATGATCTTGTGTTGGCAATAGGAAGGACTAATACCTTTGATGTCAGCAATAGTCCAAACAATCGCCTCCTTGTTAGCTCGTAGGATGCGCAACAGTTTTTCTTCTTGAAGACCTGTTAAAGTACCTGAAACAATAACAGGCAGAGTTTTGTTAGTACCTAAATACGCATACCTTAGGTGTGTCGGAAGCGGTTTTTCTTCTAATTTCGGGGGAGCTTCAATAGATGGTTTATTTTTGAGAAATATCTCCCCCGGTTCTCGGACAGGTTCATAAGTGAGACGCTTCTGCTTCGGATATCCAGAGTTGAGAGCTGCCACTGTTTCGGCTAACTCTTCTATTGGCCTTGGTAAGTCAAGTGTTAGGGCAGCTTGCAAGAAATCACCGAAGTTCATGTATTCCCATACTTATGTTGTGGCTAGATCAATTACGTCCAATTGAAAACAATCCTCTCTCAAATCTGAAAACTTCATTGCCCTAAACACGTTGAACTTTACCTCCTTGTCTTGGATTCGCATTGTCAATTCTCCGTTTTCTACATCAATAACAGTACGCCTAGTGGCTAGGGATGGTCGTCCCAAGATGATGGGGACATTCCTATCCGCGTCGTATTCAAGAATAACCAAATCGACAGGAAAAATTAAAGTACCTGCCTTGACAAGGACATCTTCTATACGTCCCTCTGGATGTACGAGGGATCTGTCAGCCATTTGTAAGACCATGGATGTCGGCCTTGCTTCTCCTATCTTCAACATCTCGAAAATTGATTTGGGCATGAGATTGATACTCGCTCCCAAATCACACAAAGCTTTACCTTGCCACTCATTGCCAATGGAAATAGGAATTGTAAAACTCCTAGGATCAAGTAGTTTTGGTGGAAATTTGCTTTGGCATATGGCACTACATTCTTCAGGCAAACCTATCATCTCATTCTCAAGGTGTGGTCTTTTGTTGGCGATGGCTCTCTTCAGGAATTTGACATATTTCGGCACATCTCTAATAGCATCTAAGAATGGAATGTGAATATTAAGACCACGTACCACATTCAGGAATTTCTGATAGTCAGCCATATCGCCTTTCTTCTGAACTCTTGAGGGAAAAGGTGGAGGAGGACCGGTTACTGTAGTATCTGTATTATTTGGCTTTTCCGGAATCTTCCCCACTTCTACTACTTCAGGTTCATCTTCTTTCTCCGCCACATCCTTTACCGATTTTTCCTTCACAGTTGTTTCTTTTTCTTTCATCACGGGAAAAGGAGGTGGTGGGAGATTTTTACCACTTCTAAGTGTCACTGCATTACAATCTTTTCTTTGCTTGGGTTCTTCAGTGTCACTTGGTAATTGTCCTTGTGGACGTTGATTCAATTGCTTTGCCATCTGTGCCATCTGAGTTTCCATCAATTTAAGTGCTGCGACTGTAGTTTGTTGAATTGTGATTAGTGTTGTCAAGGTTTGTTGCACATCTAATGCACCCTCTTGAGGTTGAGCAGGTAGAGCTTTCTGGTTCATGGTCTCGGTATAAGCATCTTGATGAGGTTGTCTCTGAACTTGATTTCTGTGAGCTTGTCCACCTTGGTAGATGTTCTATGGTCTTGGTTGAAAGTTGTTACCTTGGGGGCGCGGTTGATATGCATAAGTTGGATTAGCAGCCCCATTTGGATTCGAATATTGGAAATCCGGATGGTTTCGATTCGTTTGATAGCCTTGACCGCTTGAATTATAATTTCCTCGGTTAGAAACAAACATTACGGATTCTGGATTGTTTTGACAGGTCGCCCAATCATGATATTGTGTACTGCAGTTAGAACATCCATAAACTTCTTGTGTAACATTAACATCTGCTCTTCTACCAGTAACACTTTTTGTAACAGCTAGAGTAAGCTGTTTCAGTTGTTGTTCGAGTTTGTTTTCCATGGCGGTGAATTTTTCTTCAATCAGTGCAATATTTCCACCTCGGACAGGTGTTCTTATGGTGTTCCATCCTAGTTCATTCGTTACAGTTCTATTTAAAATAATCTTCGCATGGACTGGTTGTACCCGCAAAAATGCACCACCGCAAAGCAAGTCTAGATCCTTTCTTGAAGAGCCATCAAGTCCTCGGTAAAATATCTTCATATGTTGAACTTCTGTGAGGCCATGATCAGGGACTCTTCCTAAGCAAATCTGAAATCTCTTCCAACTTCTACCCAAAGTCTCGTCTTCCTCTTGTTTGAATGACGTTATTTCAACTTGTGCATCTAATCTCATATTCGTTGGGTAGTATCTATCGAAGAACGCGGTTTGTAATGCGTCCCATGTTGTAATTGTTCCGGGTTCTTGAGAATCATGCCACTCACTTGCTCCATCAATAACGAAGTATCTAAAATTAGCAAAATACATTTGCTCTTTAGTTACTCCTTGCGTAATATAAGAATCGAAAATTTGCATGAACTTCTGTACAACACGGATTGGATCTTCGCTAGGTGCTCCTCGGAAATTGCCATAACTTTGAAACTGAGATAACATACCAGGATCGGGTCTGAATCTCTCGACATTAATATTTGCAGGGCCAATTCCGAGGGCAGGAGCTCAAAACGGAGCTTCTTCAGGGCCATTGATGAACCATGGATCATTGTTTTGAGCTGGGGGAGCAGCAGGAGGGTTGAGTTTTTGATTTTCAGCAATTGTTTATCTTGCTAATTGCTCCTCTAACTCCTTTGCTTTAGCTTCTCTCTTTCTTTTATTTGCTTCTCGACCTAGGTTTTCGGGATTTGCAAGAATCACGATATCTTCTCGCATAAACCAAAACCTGTAAACCCGAGAAAGAAAGACAACCCAAAGCGTAAAACTGAAAAATAAAACTAAAACTAAACTAATAATTAAACTACTAAAATATTAACACCGGGGTCACACGCTACCGTCCCCGGCAACGGCGCCAAAAACTTGGTGGGTCCTGGTGTGTTATTAAATAAAGTGCGAAAATAAAGGAACCACTTAACCGCAAGTGTACGGTTGTCCAAGTAATATTCGATAAATCGAGTTCGTTCACAGGGACGGATTAGGCACAATTTAGGTATTAATCGAAAAGTAAGAATAATTACTTAACAGAAAAATAAAGTAAAGATTTTTGTTTGGTTTTTTAAATTAAAAGATGCAATAAAATAAATTACGGAATTTAAAGAAAGCAAATAAAAGAGACTTGAAACTTTAGATGAGAAAGAGTACTTAATCCTCGCAAGGGTTTCACCTAACCTATCTAATTCATGCTTCCGTTTAAGGGCTAAACTGGTATTATTGTGCTAGTCGGGACTCTAATATCTCCTAGCCCCCGTCAGGGTGGACCTAAGAGCTATCCCACGGTATTACAAATCCCGTCAGGGTGAATATAAGCTACTTTCAGATGAATACTAATTTACCTCATTGGCTGCATGGTTAGTTAAGCCTTTCAAGGTCAATAACGGATACTATGCGTCTATTAGCTAAGTCTGTAATTAAACACCCCGTCAAGGTGACCCATACGCCACTATATGGAATAGCCTAATTACTAGGATCTAAGTTTGATTCATGACTTAAAAATTAGTAATTAAAACAAAATAATAGTCAACACAAAATACCTAGTCTAATTTAAACCATTAAATTTCAAATTCAGAAAACATAAATTAACTAGAATTAAGTTCAACCCATATAGCGATTCTCAAGTACTAAAGATATTAGTTCATAACGGAATGAAAAACTAAAATTAAAATAAAAGAATTCATAGTTTCGAATTACAGAAAGAAAATAAAGAACCTAAAGGTTAAGATGACTGATGATGGAAGAACAGGACTCCTCCAGCACTAGCTTCTCCTTGCCTCCTTGCTCTAACTTGAAAACCTTAAGCCTCTTGTGTAATTCTCTGAAGTGTGTCAAAGTAGGAGGTTAAGGGGTGTATTTATAGGTGTTAGATGACCCTAGGTCGAATTTGCTTGGAGTGGAAGACAAGTTAAGAACTCTTAAATTCGTAACCCTAAATTCTAGGAAAGGTAAGATTTTGCTGCTGATTTGATTTGGTTATATCTTTTTCAATACTTATCCGTTTGAGAAGTTCCAATATATGAAACTGCTTGTCTTGGAAAGAGCTTTCTATTGGTGCAGACTGCTCGTCCAGATTCCTAGCCAATTGTGAGTTATGAAATTATCTTTAAAACGTGGCTGGAATTTCAGATTCATAAGGCAGCTTTATCTTTTCCTTCTTTGAATATATCTTTCCTAAATCTTCTTATTTTCATGTAAATCTTCTTTCCTTCAATTATTTATCTTGACTTGGTCTCTAAGTAATTACCATTTATCTTTTAAAGCTTCACATTAAATAAATAATTAAACCGCATATGCTTAAAAAGAATAAATCAATAAATCAAGAAAACGAAATAGGAAAGTGTACTCTAAAAATAGAAACTCGAGTAAAAATCATTTCCTAACACTCTAAAATACACTAAGACTTTATTCTCACTTCTCCTCCTTGGATTGGTCTTTTATGAAATTCAAAAACCGATTAACTTTGCATTAAAAATGGTCAAATTTACGCACAAAAGCGCAGATTCTGCAAATAGTTAATTTCCAAGGGGAGGAAGTGCAATATGATCAAATAAGCCTAAAAGTATATCAATCAAGTCATTTATTCACCTAAAAGGATGTCTCCAGAGGGGTAATAATTATAACAAATAGGGAGACATCAACCCACCACCCCAAACTCAAGCTTTAAAACAACTTGTCTCAGGTTTTACGATTCGAGTACGGGTCAGATAGATAAGTCCTACTCCCTCCGTCCATTTTTATTTGTCCTACTTTTTGTGGCACAAAGAGTAAAAAAGACATTAAATACACTCTCTCTTTACTATATTACCCTTATTCAATGAGTAGAGTATCATTTAATGCACCATTGCTTTTAACTAATTAACTAGGGGTAATATTGGAAAAATGGGAGAAAAAGTGTCTTGATAATATAAAAAGGACAAATATTGTTGGACACCTTCTTTTAGAAAGAAGGACAAATAAAAATGGACGGAGGGAGTATAAACTAAGGGGTATGGCTTGTAATGTGGCTAATAAAAGGCTTTATAAAGGCTCATAGGGGCTAAGACGGATAATAATAATAATCAAATAAAAGGCGAGAAAGCTAAAAAGGCTTCAAGTGGATTCAATATGAAAGAACTGCCTTATTAACTTTTCTAACTACCGAATTTCGTAACGTTTTCACTATTAGTTCAAGCGGGTTTTCAACTAATTTCAAACCTCACGTTCTACAAACCAATTAACTCTCCCTAAGTTCCAACTTGACACTTCATACGCATTTCTCATTAATCTTCCCTATCTTTTACTTCTAGTTTTCATACATGCATACTACACATATTTATGACACTGTTCAAAAACATATTACCTACTATCATTGACTTAATTCAAACATGCTCAATAGGTACATTCACCATATTCTATGCAAATTCTAACCCTAAAAAAATTAAATTTTATGCAAAAAAATAAAAGGAAGATGAGGACAACGAATCCCCACCCCAACTCAAAAGTGAGGCGTGGGGACACGACTCAAAAAAGACTCAATAAAGCAATTATTTTTTTAAAACTAAACTAAAATAATGAATACAACCAATTAAGGAGAAGAAGTAGTACATGGTATGATGTCTCCCTATTTGTGATATAATAATCTAGGTTGGACACATCATTTTAGGTGTATTTTGTTAATTAATATTAGATTTTTATTTGTATATAGTGTTTTCCTATTTCTTGTCTTGATTTGATGAATTATTATTTTTAGAGCATATTTGGTTTAATTTGTTTGTTAATGTGAAGCTTTAAAGATATATGAAAATTAATTAGATTCCAAATCAACTCTAAAGAGATAAGTAAAGAAGATATTGATAAAAATTGGAGATAAAAGGAAGTAGAAATTAAATAGGAAAAGAAAAGTTGTCAAGTAAATCTGAATTTCAGCAGTCACGTCCACTAAAGTGAAGATAACTCAAATTCGGCAGGGAATTTGGAGGTGATATCTTAAATAAAAGTGTAGAGCATTTCGACGCGGTCGTTTCGATATAAAGTAGGCGAAAATCGGAGCAATATTGAAGAAGATACGTCCAAAACAATACAACAACAGTTTTTCCCTTCTCCTATATTTTAGGAAACGAATTTGATTTGGAAAAGAAGTCCAATTCCTCGCCTTCTACTCCAAGAAATCTGAACTAGGTCTTCTTAAACACCTATAAATACACCCTTTAACTATTGTAAACATGTCCTTGCTCAGTCATAAACCTTAAGCATCATAAAAGTCATTCAAGAGAAGCAAGTTGATAGTATGTATCTTTGTTTTAGTTTATTTCTTTCTAGTATGAACTAATTTTCCCATAGCTTGGGTTTTGCATATGTATAATTTTTGAATTCTATTTTCTTCTATCTAAGTTTGTTTGGGAGAACTATTTTAAATTGATTATAGCTTCTTAACCATATATTTGTTTTATGTGCTTTGATTTATTGTCTGTCTTAATCCTGATCAAATTACGGTTGTCTAATAGTAATTAGATGGTCACCCGGAAGGGGTGTCTAATTTAGGGGTGAGCATGGTTCGGTTCGGCTCGGTTTTTTGCCATAACCGAAACCGAAACCGAATGATTCGGTTTTTAAAGATGTCGATACCGAACCGAACGGTTTTTATCGGTTCGGTTTTATCGGTTTTCGGTTTTCTATATGTTCGGTTCGGTTTTCGGTTTTGGTATGTGTTTCATTCGATAGTTAATTAAAGAATGTTTATATGAGACATTTTATTTTCTAAAAAAATCCTAATATGAAGTGTTTGATTTTTATATTATTAACCCATGTAGGAATTCGCATTTTTGGAACTCAAATATTATATATTAGTCGTAAACAAATTATTTCAAAGGAATATTTATAAAATTTAATGTATATGCTTCATCTTCAACAAATATTAATAAACGAAGAATTTTTTAATATATATATATATACACTAATGAATTATGTAAAAATATGTTGCACATTATAACATTTTTAGGGGCGGTGCATGTCATATATGAATATTTTTGTTTTCAAAAATTACTCCATTTTTTATCCCATTGTCATAATATCTTCAAGAATATAAACTAAATTCAAGAATGTCTTAATTTTTGTATTTTTTCGGTTCGGTTTTTCGGTTCGGTTTAGCATAGTAAAACCGTACCGAACCAAACTTTTTCGGTTTTTTACAAAGCTTATACCGAACCGAACAGTTTTGTCGGTTTTCGGTTTTTTCGGTTCGGTTTTTTCGGTTTTTTGGATCGGTTCGGTTTTTCGGTTTAGTTTTGCTCACCCTAGTCTAATTATTGAAACACCACATAAGAGTCTAGTGTGCGGTAGAGATACGGAAGGGCTTGCCTAGCTAGATAGTCATTAGGGTTTGTTATTTTACCACCGATCATTGTGCAGGCCAGTCTCATCTAAGAACCTAGTGGCGTAGGAACACCTTAGTTAAGTACCCTGGTAATTGTTAGGTCGCCTCTTAAGTCCACCCGAAAGGGGATTAGGAGGAATTTAGAATTTTGGTTACTTATCTAAGAGCTATAATCACCCTTATTAACTAGTAGAAGAAATAGAAGGATTAGTGCATACTAGAAAAACCCAAGCTATACTTTCTCATCTTATTCTCTCGTATTTTATTTATTGTCCTTTATTTTATTTAGTTAATCATTAATCTCCTCATCAACTTTTCTTGTCTTTAACTATTATCTGCTACGCTATTCATTTAAGTCTATTCGTATAACGAACTAAGTCTCTAAGAAACGAATCTTACTTACTAGTAAAACTTGCATACGATCTGTGATACTTGCAGTGAGTACTCTGTTCAGTCTAGTGTGTTAGTTTCATTATTTTTATCTATTATTTTATCACACCCTAGACCACACCAAGTTTTTGGCGCCGCTGCAGGGGACTTGTGTCTCGTTAGCGTGTGGGCTATTTATTTTTAGTAGTAGTTTTTAGTTATTTTATTTTTCGAGTTTTATGCTTTTTGTTTGTTTTAGCCTCTTACAGGTTTACAGTGTATGCTTGCGGAGCCCGAGAGGTGCTTCACAGCTTACAACAGACGCTTGAGAGAAGAAGAGAACAGAGAAAAGCGACGACTTTACGAGTGGCAGAAGATCCCCCACTAGGGGATAATGCTTATATTATTAATCAGAATGACGATCAACGCCAACCACTAGCCCCTCGTGATCCACCATTAGGTCCTCGAGTACCACCGGTAGGAGATAACGGGAACATGAACAGAAAAGAACAAGATCTCCCAGGTTTGGGAGCACTTTTTCGAGTTCAACCTCTAGGTTATCGTCCTCTAGAGATCCAAAACATAAAGTTCAGACTCGATCTTGGTATGCTCAGTAAATTTCAAAACTTTGGACTCTATAGTGGTGCAACAATTTAGGATCCGGTAAGAGCGATTAAGAAGTTCATGCAGATTTGTGATGCCTACATTACTCCAGGCATTACATGTGAGAAACTGTATTGTCACATGTTTTCGTTCTTTCGGACCGGCATAGCTGGTGATTGGCTAGATAGACAACCACCAGGTACACTTAATACTTGGACAGAACTTCAAGCCGCATTCTTTAACCGTTATTATCCGACGAATATGAGATTGAAAGATCAAATAGAGCTTGCAAAGTTTTGCCAAGAGAATGGATAAGAAGTAGGAGATGCATGGACAAGGTTTCAACATATGGTAGCTAGATGTCCACTTCATGGTTATAACCCATCTTTACAGTTAGCAATGTTTTATCAAGGTATTAATGTCGAGAGTAGATTAAGGATAGATAATCTTGGAAGAGGAGGATTTGTGTCCATGGATCCTACAGAAGCCGCTGATAGTATGGAACGCATTATAGGGCCACTTTCACGAGCTCCTCTTACAAATACCAGAGATACGCTTCGATTAGATGTAGAGACTGCTAATTTAGCTCAATTAACAGCTTTAGAAAATCAAGTTAAATATATTGAACTTGAGATGCAAAGACGTCAGAATGTAGCAACAACAAATGTAGTGCAAAAAGCAAAGGGTTTTCCACAGTGTGAGGTACCGAATCATACATGGGAAGAGTGTGAAGGAAATCCAGCATCTATTTATTTCATATCCAACCAAGGAAATTACCGATTCGGTAACAGAAATCATCCGGGTTGTAGTATTCAAATCCACAAGGGGCCCCTATTCCAGGTAACTATCAACCTATCCCCAGAATAACTCTTACCAACCAAGAGGTCAATTTCCGTATCAGGGAAATCAGAATTATAATCGACCTGCTCCTCCACAACAACCTGTCAATGACGCTTATACCGATACATTAGCTCAACAGTCTTTACCACAAGATCCTCAAGAAGGAGTAGTGGGAGATAAGCAATTAAAGAATTTCATGGATCTTATGAATAATAATATGCATACACAGAACGAGAAGTTGAGAGAACAAGAAGTTTCAATTCAGATCTTAGGTACGCAAGTCGAACAAATGAGTAAGATTTTAACAAATATTGTGGAAGCAAAAGAATTGAAAACTATTGAAGGTGGTGATGAAAATATTGGGTTCGAAGCTTGTAAGGCTATTTGCCTTGAAATAGAATAGAAAAAAAGTACCACATGCTGCAAAAATTGTCGTGGAAGTTCCAGAAACTGAAGAAGAACCAACCAAGTCTAGCCCTGAAGACTCTAACTTTTCTGAAGATTCAGATTCATCCAAAAGATCTGAGTTTATAGACCTTCTGAGAGACATGCAAGAATAAACAATGTCCACCAATAACCGGTCTAACAATGTCCACCAAGAAGAGAAAGAAGAAGAGAAGGTGGAATCTCCACCAATCGTTCAAACAATGTCACCACCTATTCCTAACACAAATCCAGAGGTTGACATTGAACTCAAGACATTTGTAGAGGCGTATAGTCCTGAAAATATCAACTTCCAGATGCTTGAGATTGTGAAGAAAGGGCTTACATCACAACAAGTATTTACACAAGTTATTCCAGATAAAGAAGCGAGTGTAGTAGCTAGAAAAGAGACTGTGGCTCATGCTAAGAGAGTCTCGAGAAGAGTTAAAAATAAAGATTTATCATTAAAGATCAAAGATCCAGGAAGCTTTAATTTTCCTATTCAATTCAATGGTATGCTCAAGATGAAAGCAATGTGTGATGTGGGTTCGAGTGTGAATCTTATGCCAAAGTCCGTGTTCGATAGGCTTGGACTTCAAAAAATAGAGAAAGCTCCCGTGAAGTTAAAAAATTTGGATATCTCAGTTTCAAAGACATGGGGAACAGTGGAGGACGTTCAAGTCCGAACAGGTACTATCCCCATCCCTACGGACTTTGTTATTCTTGATTATGATGCACATAAGAATGTTCCACTTATACTTGGAAGGCCTTTCTTGGCCACAAGTCAAAGCATCATCAACTTTCAAGAGGGAACAATTACCCTTCATGCTAAAAACGTATCTGAGACATTCCATGTCTGGGGTAAGAAACCAAGGAAGTTGGATTCCAGAGTTCCTATCATCCACAACCTTTCACATCACCGTGTCCAAGAAGAAATCCACGTAAAACCTATGGATACTATACGAAAGAGTGAGTTTGGGGTCGGCCATGAAGTTGTATGGAAAACCCACAATCCCGAGAATAGGCCGCAAAGTCACAATGATTCGTGGATGGGACCATTCATAGTCACTGAAGTTGTTTCGGCTGAGGTGATAGAGATTAGGCCGAAGAGGGGCATTAAACGAAGGTCAGTAGACGTTCACAGCCTTGTTCATTTCTGGGGAGACTATATTCTCAAATCTCGATAGAGGTAACGAGTCTAACTTTGAAAGACGTTAAATAAAAGTGTTGTACGGGAGACAACCCACAATATTTTTTTATGTTTTTATGCCTTTAATTTATGTTTAGATTAATTGTTTTTAGTAGATATTGCAGTATCGAGAAATGTGTTAGTGTTTTTGATGTTCAGGTACTTAAGAAATCGAGTTAGAAAAGAATCATGGAAATTCGGCGAAAACCAGACTATCCTTGCGGTATACCGCAGGAGAGGTCCAGTGCACCGCACGAGAAAAACCGCTGTAACAGTTCAGACATCCGGTCCAATACCGAGACCAAGAGGAGAAAACCGTGTCACAATTCGCGACAACGGTTCAGGTATGCAGGTTCATGCGGTATACCGCGTCATACTTCCAGTGCACCGCATGTCAGAAAACTGTGACAACGGTTTGTAAATCAGATACATTGCCGAGAACACATTGATAAAACCGTGTCGACAACTTGCAACCACAGTCTGAAAACCCTCGAGTCCGGTAAATCGCACCGCAGCTCTGGTACACCGCACGGTGCCGCCAAATCCAAACAGAAAAGTTTATAAGCAGGGAATCAAAGAGAAGGTTAGTTTTTACACGATTTCTTTATCCTTAAGCCTCTCTTTCATCCCTAAACCGCTCCTAACTCCATTAAAGCTTCACCAAACCTTCAGAAAACATCAAAATACTATCCAATCACCACAAATTTACATCCACTCCTTTCCCCACATCATTATAAAGAAGATTCAACCATCCTTAACATATCAAAACACCTAGAATCCAAGAATCAAAACCAAAATTTCCAAATTTCACCCAACAAGTTCTTAGATCCATACCAATCAAGAAAGAGTTCATCCTACCCACATAGAGAATCATCATCATAACACCTTTACTAACCCAAATAAAGCTTGTTCAACCAAAAATCAAATCTTTGCTTACGCGCTAACTCTGCGTTTAGTATCAAATCTTTAATAGCCCAAAAATCACGGGATCTAATCTCTATAGGAAGATGACAAGCTTTACCGTAGACCATGCGATAGGGAGATGCCCAAACTGGTGGTTTGAATGTTGTTCTGTAATCCCAGAGAGCATCATCTAGTTTTAATGTCCAATCCTTCCTCGATTTGTTCACGGTCTTCTCTAGAATAGACTTGATCTCTCGGTTAGAGACTTCATCTTGACCGTTAGTTTGGGGATGATAACATGTTGAAGTGTGGTGTCTCACCCCCGATATACAAAGGGCAGCTCTCAATTGAATATTTATGAAGTGGGTACCTTTATCACTGATGAGAACACGTGGCGTACCATGTCTTGAAAAGATATTTGATTTGAGAAACGAAATAAATGTCTTGGCATCGTTCTTCAGTGTTGCCACTACTTACACCCACTTAGACACATAATCTACTGCTAGCAAAATATAAAGATTATCATGGGAAGATATGAATGGTCCCATGAAATCTATCCCCCATACATCAAAGATCTTTACTTCTAAAACATTGTAAGTGACATCTAGTCTCTTTTCGATATATTACTAGTGAATTGGCATCTTTGACAAGTTCGGACGAATTGATGACAATCTTTGTGGAGGGTAGGCCAATAGAACTCGGATTGAAGAATTTTAGTTGCGGTTCTATCTCCTTTGAAATGGCCACCATATGGTGAACCATGGCAGCTTGCAATGATTTCTCTTGTTTCGCCCTTATGGACGCATCTTCTAATAACTTGGCCACTACAAACTTTGAAGAGGTAGGGCTCGTCCCAAAAGAATTGTCTGGATCTATAACTTAACCTCTTCCATTGCTGTGGATTGAAATCCGTAGGGAATACACCACTCATTATAAGACTAACTAAATCTGCATACCAAGGCACAAACGCATCTTTAATCGTAAAAAGTTGTTCATCGAGGAATACCTCTTTAACCAATTCTGGTTCTTTGTTGGCATCAGATCCTCCGAGCATGGATAAATTATCAGCTACTTGATTTTTGCATCCCTTTCGGTCTCGAATATCTATGTCGAACTCTTGTAGCATTGGTACCCATCTAATAAGACGCGACTTAGCGTCCTTTTTCGCCATAAGATACTTAATTGCTGAATAATCCGTGTATACATTAGTTTTCATCCCAAGCAGATAGGAACGAAATTTATCGAAAGCATATACCACGACTAATAATTCTTTCTCTGTTACTATATAATTCAGTTGGGGAAAGTTAAAGGTCTAACCTGTATAATAAATCGTATGGAAGATCTTTTCTTTTCTCTGGCCTAACACAACACCAATTGTGTGATCACTTGCATCGCACATAAATTCAAACAGAGCGTTCCAATATGAAGGTATGAC
The DNA here is from genome assembly GCA_029959085.1 of Nemophila menziesii. Taxonomy (NCBI): domain Eukaryota; kingdom Viridiplantae; phylum Streptophyta; class Magnoliopsida; order Boraginales; family Hydrophyllaceae; genus Nemophila; species Nemophila menziesii. Next base: position 5,152,926 of record JARWIR010000014.1, read on the forward strand.
AATCGGTGTAGAGATGAGTTTCTCTTTATTCATCAAAAACACAGACATTCGTCATTAAAATTGAAAGGAGTATCCTTTTCAAGTAAAGCACAAAGCGGTTTGGTGATCTTGGAGAAATCTTTAATGAATCTTTTGTAAAATCCTGCGTGACCCAAGAAACTTCTCACTCCTTTAACAGAAACATGAGATGGTAAGGTTTTTATAACATCCGTTTTAGCACGATATACCTCCATTCCTGCACTCGAAACTTTATGTCCCAACACAATCCCTTCTCAAACCATGAAGTGGTATTTTTCCCCAATTAAGAACAAGATCTGTTTCTTTACATTGCAAAAGTACCTTTTCGATATTGTTGAAGCACTCATCATAATTATCTCCAAATACCGAAAAATCATCCATAAAAACCTCCAAGTATTTAACAATCATGCCCCAAAATATATCAATCATACACCTCTGGAAAGTGACAAGTGCATTGCATAAACCAAACGACATCCTTCTATAAGCAAAGGTGCCAAACAGACAAGTCAAAGTTGAATTGTGTTGATCAACTGGATCTACACAAATTTGATTATAGCCTGAAAGTTCGTCAAGGAAACAGTAATACTCTCCCTGCAAGTTTATCTAACATCTGATTAACGAACGGTAACGGGAAGCGATCTTTCTTTGTGGCTTTGTTGAGCTTGTGATAATCCATGCATACTCTCCACCCCACAACTGTTCTTGATGGAATGGCTCCGTTTTGATCATTAAGGATGGTATTGATACCTCCTTTCTTTGGAACACATTGCACTAGAGTAACCCAATCACTACTCGCAATCGGAAAGATAATACCGCATCTAATAATTTAATCACCTCTTTCCTTACCACCTCTTTCATTGCTGGCATAATTCTTCTCTGCCCCTCTATAGATTTCCCCCTTCCTTCTCAAGAATGATCTTATGTTTGCAAATTGTAGGAATAATACCCTTTATATCGGCTATAGTCCACCCAATTTCTTCTTTGTTAGCGCGAAGCATACTTAGTAGCTTATCTTTTGAGGACCTGAAAGGTTAGCAGAATTAATAACAGGCAAAGTTTTGTTCATACCTAAATAAGCATAGCGTAGATGGGCTGGAAGTGGTTTTTCTTCGAGAAGAGGTGGACAGATAATAGATGGTTTCTTCATTGGTTCAATGTCTCCTGATTCTCAAAGTTGTTCACGAATTTCTCTTGGTCTACCGTCCTGAATCTAATGCTGCAAGTTCTTCAGCTATATCGTCATATATCTCTAGTGATTCAAGTGTTAAGGCTGCTGTTAAAGTGACATCAAAACTTGACTCATTGAAAAATTCTTACGTAATTTTGCTTATGAAATCTATTTTAAGGCATTCATCTTTTGAATTTGGATATATCATAGCCTTAAACACATTAAATCATACATGTTCGTCTTGTACTCTCATGATCAATTCACCATTCTCAAAATCTATTAGTGTAAGCCTCGTGGCTAAGAATGGTCTACCCAAGATGATAAGGACATTCTTATCCGCGTCATAGTCAAGAATAATAAAATCACAAGGAAATATAAAACTATCAGCTTTAACTAAAACATCTTCAATTTTACCTATTAGTTGGGAGAGGGAGTAATCTGCCATTTGTAATACTACTGAAGTAGGTACTACCTCTCCTATGTTGAGCTTCTCAAACATGGACTTTGGCATGAGATTGATACTTGTGCCTAAATCACATAATGTTTTCCCAGTCCATCCTTCACCAACGACAATAGGAATTGTAAAGCCTCGGGATCTTGTAGCTTCGGTTGACAAATAGCACTACACTCCTCAGGTAATTCAATCATCTCCCTAGTTTCTAAGCTTCATTTGTTAGAAAGAATGTCCTTCATGAATTTCAGATATTTGGGCATCCTCCTAAGAGCTTCTACAAACAATATGTTGATATCTAATTTGCTCACCATGTTAAGGAACTTCTTGAATTCTTTTCCATTGTTCTTGTTTTTAACACATGATAGGAATGTTGGAAGGGGATGGTATTGTTTACCACTGAGCTCTTCTTCTTTTCTAGTGTCTTCTTTTGGACACTTTTTGGTTCAATTACCTCGTCAACTTTTTCTTCAACTGTTTCTTTAACCACCTTTCCAGGAATAGGGGCTGGTTCTTTTGGTTGTTCTGTTCTTCCACTCTAGGCGGAGGTAATTGTTTTCCACTTCTTAATTCAACTGCATGACAAGAATCATCTTGAGGAGTAATAATATCACTTGGGAGTTGCCCTTTTGGCCTGTTTTGGATTGCACTCGCCATTTGTGAGATAGTATTCTCGAGATTTTTAATGACCTTTTTGTGTGTTTGGAATCTTTGCTGACTTATCTTCATGTTTTCTTCCAACATTCCCATAAGTTCCACTAGCATGGGATCCAAACTCGAAGGTTGTTCTTGCGCAGCTTGTTGCATTGAATACGAATGTGGTTCTTGATAATACTCTTTATAATTTGGCTCTTGTTGATAGATATGTTGTGGTTGATAATGATGTTGAGGTCGAGTTGGACAATAATTACCTTGACTCTCGACCTGATTCTGATTCTGTGGGGTATAATAATTAACGAGACTTCCTTGAGGATGATAATAAACATTATAGTAATGTTTCTTCGATGAGATACGAAGGAAATCAAAGCTGGATTATTAACGCAATTCTCCCATGAATGATTTCTTCCTCCACAACCCAGACATGAAGGTAAAGTGCGTACTAGATTTACCTGAGTCACTGAGCTGCTCTCTAAACGTGATTGCTCTTGTAATTTCTTGGGTTGTTGGTTTAATTATTTGATCCTCAGAGCTTCTAAGGTATCTTCTTCATTTTCTGATTCTAACGGCCAACTTCTCTCGGTATCAAGAACTCTTTCCATAATAGCATGAGCATCTTCAGGATCTAATAACACGAAACTTCCATCTCCTAATATATCTGCCTTTGCCTTGGACTCGCTGTTGAGTCCTTCATAAAACATGGTTAATTGATATTTGGGCGAGGAGACGTGGAATGGAGACCTCGCTTTCTTCTCATTAAAACATAACTATGCTTAGGCAACACTTCCCCTTCTTCTTGCATAAATTGTTCTAAATCCACTATATCTTTTAAGTGTCTACTAATCGAATAGAATAGATCTAGAAATTTGGCTTGAAGTTTATCCCATTTTGTAATTGAATCAGGGTGTTGGTAATCATACCAATCACTTGCACTTCCGGTTAAAAAGATCTGGAACATATTGTAGTACATCTGTTCCTGTGTAACACCTTTGATGATGTAGGCATCACAATTCTGCATCAATTTCTGGATATAACGAACCAGATTATGTTGTGCAGCACCACTAAATCGGCCATAACTCAAAAATTTCTCAATCATGCCTGGATCAGGCCTGAATTTAGCAGCTTGGATTTCTGGAGTGCGGATTCCTATAGGCTGCACTCTGAATGAGACGGGAAGATCGAGTATCCTCGGACTTGCCATCTAAATAACCTGAAATAAGAAAACTCAAAACGAAAACCGTAAAATAGAACTAACTGAAATAGAAACACTAAATAAATGCACAAGGACTTACGAGGTAGTCCCCGGCAGCGGCACAAAAAACTTGGTGCCGGCTAGGGTGTGATAAAAATATGGTAATAAAAGATGCAACTAACTCCCGAGCCTAAACACGGTACTCACTGCAAGTATCACAGGTCGTACACAAGTTTTAATGATAAGTAAGATTCGTTCCTCAGAGACTACGAAAGTTAGGAAGAACATATGCAATGTAAAGTGCAAATAAGAAAGATAGATGACTAATACGCTGAAAATAAAAGACTTTGGTATTTTTATTTGGTTTTTAAGAATCTAAACAATTATCTAAATCAAATAAAGACAGTAAAATAAATAAAGAGAACAGATAGTATGAGATTTTAGCTTGAGATCCAGCAAGTAATCTCCACTAGCCTTGTTTATTCTAAACATGTACGGGAGAATTATGTGATATGCAATAGCCAGGATTTTATATTCCTCCTAACCCCCTTCCGGGTAAACTTAGGTGGCGACCTAATAATTACCAGGGGACTTGGTGGGTCCTTGTGTGTTCTAAAATAATGTGTAAGAGACTAAGGAATCACAAACCGCAAGTGTACGGTTGTCCAAGTAATAAACCGATAAATCAGATTCGTTCGCATGGACGGTTTATGTACAACTCAGGTGTGGATCAAATAGTGAGATAATTGCAAGTACAGAAAAGTAAAATGATATGAAGTTTGTTTTGGTTTTTTGTTTAAGAACTAAGATGCAAATATAAATTAAAGGCTAAATTAATTAAACTGAAATGAAAATAATGCAAGTAGAATAGTTGGACGCAAGAATTAGAAGTAGTACTTGAGTCTCAAAAGGGTTTGACCTAAACCTTCTTAATAAATGTTTTCTGTTAAGGGATAAATTGTTATATTTATGCTAGTCGGGACTCTAAAGTCTCTTAGCCCCCGTCGGGGTTGACCTAAGAGCTCTCCTACAGTATTATAAACTCCGTCATGATGATTAAAACTTCTTTCAGATGGTTCAAGTTCTTACCTCATTGGCTATTGGCAAGTCAAGTCTGTCAAGGTCATTGGCGAATACCAACGACAATTACCTTGGTCTGTATCTAAACCCCCCGTCAAGGTGATCACTACGCCACTATAGTGAATAGCCTAGATACTAACAATTACCCTTAGTTCATGACTCTAAAGATAATAATTCAAGAATAAAATAAAAGCCAACATAAAATAACGAATTCAGTTTAAATTAAAAAATCCCAAATGAGACAAACATAAATTAATCAAGTTAGGGTTCAACCCAATTCGCGATTCTCAAGTACAAATGAATTTAGTTCATAAAGGAATTAAAAACTAAAGAAATAAAATTAAATGAACTCGTGTTTATTACAAAAATAAAAAAATAAGAAAACCTAATTGAGGATTGGGTTTGGCTGCGATTTGGAGAAAATGACTTTCACCGGCTCTTAGCTTTCTCCTTATCCTTGCTTCTGACTTTCTCTCTGGCGTTTCTGACTTGTGTAAATTGAGTTGTAAAAAATAAGAGTCAAAAGGTCTATTTATAATGCTAAAATCGGACTTTAGCTTAACTTAATTAAATTAGTGGAATATTAAATGGCCCAAGTCCAATCTTCTAATTAAAATCCCGTAACTGGTGTACAACATTCACAAAAACAGCTGTAACTTTCTCAAATCAGCTCCAAATTGGCCCATTCAAGTTGATAAAACTTCATAACTCAATAAGCAATAAATCTTCTTTACAACTCAGAGGCTGAATCCACGTCTAACTAACTCGAAATCAGCAATTAAGATCAACCTTCCAGATTTCCAGCTTCAACTTGTCAACTCTTTGGGATATTTCTTCTCGCCTTTGACTTTTTTACACGATCAACGACTTTAATTCTCGATTCCTCTCCTTGCTAGCATCATGGACCTACAAACTTTGCACTAAGTCAACCCATTTAACGTGCAAAAGCTTAATAAATGAAAATACTAAAATCCAAAGAGGGAAAATGAAATGTTACGAATTAACACTAAAAATCTATCAAATTAGTCAAATAATCACCCAAAATGATGTCTCCTAAGGGAATATAATTAGAACAAAAAGGGAGACATCAGGACCCTGCATAATGATCAGTGATTAAATCTCAAACCCTAATGACTATCTAGTTAGGCAAGCCCTTCCGGATCACGACCGCACACTAGACGTTTATGTAGTGTTTCAATAATTAGACACCCCTTCCGAGTGACCATCTAACTACTATTAAGGTAATCCTATATTCGTGTACTAGCAAGAACTACAGACAATAAATAGAAACACATAAATCAAAGAATAAAACACTAATATCAATTTAAATGAGAACGTCCCAAATTAAAATAGATGTAAAACAAGTATAGGGTTCATATCCATATGCTAATATCAAGCTAATATAGAATTAGTTCATACTAGAGAAAGAAAAAAAATTACAAATTTGAAGAATTGGGAAGGCATAATTTGATATCCAACTCCTTCTGATCTTCTCTCTTCTTGATGTAAGCTCCTCTTGGTTTAAGGGCTGACCAAGGATGTGTTTTTAATGAAAAGAGGGTGTATTTATAGGTTTTAGAAGACCCTAGGTCAAAATCTTAGAGTAGAGGACAAGTATGTTGAGTCAAAGTAAAACTCAAATTCGTTTCCCAAAATATAGGAGAAGGGATAAACTACTGCTGTTTTGTTTTGGTCGTAACTCCTTTGTTATTGCTCCGATTTTTGCCTACTTTATATCGAAACGACTGCATAGAAAAGATATACACTTTATATTTTAATTGATTATCGAAATTTAGTGGACGTGGCTACATAAATTGAGATTTACTTGACAACTTTTTCTTTCCTATTTTATCTCTACTTTCTTTTATCTCCAATTTCCATCCACATCTTCTTTCCTTTATCTCATAGAATTGATTTGGTATCTAATAAATTCCATATATCTCTAAAGCTTCACACTAAACAAACAAATTAAACCCAATATGCTCTAAAAATAATAAATCATCAAATCAAGACAAGACAAGACAAGAAAAAGAAAATATCAAAATATAAATAAAAATCTATACTTAATGACTCAAATACACCTAAAATTATGTCTCCAACCTAGATTATTATATCAAAAATAGAGAGACATCAGTAGTCAAGTAATTAATATGGAAATAAGCCAAAAGGGTTGTAGGTTGTGGATTTTTCCGGCAATCTTACGCGCGTAGACACCACAAAGAGAGAGAAGAGTTATGGAATGCACTTCATCAAGCCTTCCATAACTTAACTATTCCGTGGTTAGTAGCAGGCAATTTCAATCAAATAGGAAAGGAAGAGGGAAAAAAAGATGGAGTGGAAGGGGTAACGAGACGCATGGAGAAATTTGAGGAATGGAGGGAAAGCTATGGTTTGGTTGATTTGGGTTTCAAAGGGTCGCGTTTTACATGGTGCGACTCTAAGAATACATGTCAACGGATTATGGAGTGGTTGGATATTGTCCTATGGTACTTCGGAGTGGTTAGACTTGTTTCTAAGAGCAAGGGTGATACGTCTTGCTAGAATACACTCGGATCACATGCCAATCCTGATACAAGCCTGTCCACCTCAACGGACTAAAAATCATCCACGTCGTTTTAGATTTGAAGAAGCTTGGTGCCTTCACAAGGGGTTCCGAGAATTCATTAGTAGTAAATGGGAAAGAGGCAAAATCGGTGTTTTGTTGGGTATTAAAAATATTCAGAGTCATATAAATAAAGAGAAATTTGAATGTTTTGGAAACATTAACTGGAGGAAGCGTTCTCTAGAGGAAAGATTTGGGGGTATTCAAATAGCCCTTCAGATATCATATAACTCTTCTCTCCGCCAGATGGGACATCGATTGACGAATGAGTATGAAAGTGTGTTGAAACAAGAACAGACCAAGGAGTCTTTGACTAGGGACGGAGAAAGGAATACTCGTTATTATCACCTCTCTAGGATTATATGGAAAAAGAAAGCGAATTGCGTTAGACTTCTGAATGAAAATGATGAATGGGTTTAAGATGAAAATATTAGTTCGGGAGTATTTCGAACAGTTGTATAAAACAACGGATGATGATATTGGGATTTTTCATTGCCTCAGGTGTCTTTTGTAGGTCAGGATGAAGCCGAAGCCCTAAATACTCCTTTTTTAGAGGAAGAAATTCGAGAGGCTGTTTTTCAATCAAATCCGATGAAAGCCCCTGGTCTAGATCGGATGTCAGCTGCATTTTATCAAAAGTGTTAGTGTATAGTGGGTCCCTCAATCGAGGATATGTTTTGGAAATCACTTGATACGGGATGGCTCCCACCTAATCTTAATGGTACGCTTATTCATCTTATACAAAGGTTGTTGATCCAGAAAGGGTAAGTTTATTTTGACCAATTAGTCTTATAAATTCACCTTGCAAATTTATTATGAAGGCTATGGTCAGTAGACATAGACCCTTGCTCGTTGATAAAATTGGTTCTTGTCAAAGTAGCTTCTTACCAGGTAGATCCACAACAAATAATATTGTCCTAGTGCGTGAAGTGGATCACCGAATGCGTCAACTTGAAGGAAGAAATGGTATTATGGCGGTAAAGATTGATTTGGCAAGGGTTTATGACAAAATCCATTGGGAGTTCATTGAAGACACTTTAAGGTGGATCAGCTTTTCCCGCGAGTTGGGTGTCGATTATTTCTTCAAGTATGGTGGATAATGAGATACAGGTACTATGAAATGGTGATTTTCTACCTCCTTTTAAACCCTTCTGGGGGATTCACCAAGGGGACCCGCTCTCTCCCAATATTTTCATTCTCTGTATGGAACGCTTGTCTCTCCTTATTCAGGAATTATGCGATAATGGATCTTGGGAACTAATCGGTATGGAAATAGGAGGTTCTAAATTATCCTACCTAGTTTTTGCCAATGAGAAAATCTTGTTTGGTGAAACCTCTTTGTCTCAGGTTAAATTATTGCAAGAAACTCTAGAAGTATTTTGTAAAGAGGCGGGGCAAACATTAAGCGCAGATAAATATCTCTTTATTTTTCAAGAAACATTCCAAGGGAGTTGAAACTCGAACTAGCTGGGGTGAGTGGTTTCTGTCTTAGTGAGTCCTTTGGTAACTATTTGGAGACACCTATACAATCGGGAAGATTACCCAAAGGCTTCTATAAGAGGATTATGGAAATAATGAGAGGGAAACTTCCAGCATGGAAGGTTAAGAGTCTTTATCTCGTTGGGAGGATCACGCTCAATCATTTTTAAGTGCAATACCTACATACCAAATGATAGGGATGAAATTACTGGTGTATGTTTGCGATGAGATTGATTGAATAACTTGGAATTTTATATGGGGTCCTTGGATGAAAAAAATGAAAATACACTGGGTATCCTGGGATCGTATTTGCGAACCAAAATCTAATTGGGGTCTAGGATTGCGTGGCGCAAAAGATTTCAATTTGGTGTTACTTGCAAAACTTGGATGGAAGCTTCTCTAGAACCAAAAGGTTGCGTGGGTAGATATTTTTAAACATAAATACTTTTAAAATTGATTAATTCAACATGATAGTGAGAGGAATGATTATGGTATGTTAAAAACTATTATAATAGGCGCGAGTGTACTAAAAAAATGGTGTTATTGAAGGTGGTGGTCTGGGGGGAGCAAATTATAAATGGACTCATGAACCGCCTGGGCTCTTCCCTGTCAATTATTAAACAAATTGGAGAAAGGGTGTCATCCTTTGATTGGAAAACTATTTGGAGCGTGAAATATTCTTAAAAGATGTGGGTGACATTATGGTGAATGGTATGGGATCGCCTTCCATCTACAAGTAATCTGAACAGAAGAAATAGTATATAGCATAGAGGTTGCAGCATATATGGAGCAGAAATAGATGACTTACTCCATGTTTTTCTTAAGTGTAAAGTGGCAAAATTACTATGGCGGGAGCTAGGGTTGTCAAGAACGGAGCAGTTGACCTATGTTGATTTGATTTCGAACAGGAACACTACTACTAACACTGGTGTACACTAGTCTTATGTTTTAACCTTGAACAGGAGAGTTGCTACTGAAACTGATGTGAATTTGAATAAGAGCATTGCTACTAAAACTGGCCCAAATCAGTCTTGTGGCTAGACTTCGAACATGAAAGCTGCTACTGTAATTGATGGGAATAATTCCTATGCTGGTATTGCAAGAGTGGACAGAACCAATGAGAGTGTGACTTTTTTCCACATGACTTGCTGGTACTCCATCAGAACTTGAGGTTACGAACTATCATGGAAGGCGATATCAGCAGTTCAGTACAGGCACAATAGGCAGAAGGCGCAACTGCTAGAGATATAAAAGACTGGCTGAGAATAAATCTTTGGGCAAATAACAAATATAGAGGAATTGAGTGGAAGTTCGTGTTTTTTTCCGCAATAAGTGTAATTTGGACACGAAGGAATGGGGCTATATCCAAAAGTATTACCGTAACTTCTCAAATGTGGGGGCTTAAAGAAGATACTATGCATTTGGAAAGTGGCTACGTTTTAGCGTAGGGGAAGGAATATGATGGGGGTGATAAAATCAGCACAAAGCGAGTGAATAAAGTAGACGAAACCGTGCAGAAAGATTAAACTAAATGTGGATGGTAGTTGTGATTTATTGAGATTGAAAGCTGGGATAGATGGGCTATTAAGGGATGAGGAAAGGGCGGTTATTGCTGGTTTTTCTGGATCATGTGTGGTGGAATCACCGTTCCACTCAGAACTACTTGCACTACACTATGGACTAAGATGGGTGATAAACCAGGGCCTCAAATCACTGTGTGTCGAGACCGATTCAAAAGAACTTCACACGCTAGTGAAGAGTAGTGGTAGCTCTAAGAGATGGAATTTCCATACGAGTCATGATTGTATTGAGATGCTAAGGAACCATCCAGGATTTGAGGTACACTCCATTTATCGAGAAGCCAATATATGTGTGTATTTGTTAGGTAAATAAGGTGCGGGATCGAGCAAAGGTCCATGTGCGTTTGAGGATCCACCTGATTACTTGTGGGACAATATAACTAGAGATAGTAGTGTTTATACGATTCCTAGACTAGTATTAGACTCTCAGTGAGAGTGTAGTTGATGTAATTTTACTCAACTTCGGCTTTTTAGCCTCATAGTATGCGGAAAAAAAAAGCAAAGCCAATATATGTGCGGATATGTTAGGTAAAAAAGGTGCGGAATCGAGCAAAGGTCCATGTGCGTTTAAGGATCCATCAGAGTACTTGTGGGATAATATAGCTAAAGATAATAGTGGTCATATGATTTCTAGACTAGTATTAGACACTTAGTGAGAGTGTAGTTGATGTAATTTTATTCAACTTCGGCTTTTAAGCCTCAGATGTATGCAAAAAAAAAAAAGCTTGTACCTTTGAGCAAAAGAGGTGAATTGAGCTAGATAAAGAAATTGGTAGCTTCTTATAAATATAAAAATTGGTCTAAATCATCAAAAGGGTCACTCAAATATTATTTTTTCCTCACTCTTTGTTGAATGTTTTTAATTTTTCCATTAATAAAATTAATGGAAAATTAGAATAAAATGTTAAATTTTCTATGAAACAGATTCATTTGTAATATCGAATTGAAAAAAATAGTATGTCTTTTTACGGAATTGCAGTGTTGTCAATAGTGGAGGATAATCTTTGCTTGATTTATGAAAAAGGACAGGTTCACGCATTTTTATAGGGATTAAAATTAGAATAATAAATAAGGTGTTCAAAAAAAATTGGGATTATATTTTATTTCTAATATCGTTAAAACTTTTATTTAAGTTTACCAGGATATAAGATTTAAGCTCAAGCATAAAATGGGAGTGGGTGAGGTGGAAGGGGGGAGTAGGGTAAATTCTCAGTGTAACCCGGATCAAAGAAGGATTTTAACGCCCCTGTGTAAGGGCGGGGGCGATGGATATGTAAAGTAGTATACTAGATACAAGGTTTGTTGTTGAGGGTGCAATGAGTGACCGTTTGTTGTATAGTAGTATTGGTGGTGGTGGTGGTGGTGGTTGTGGAAAATGAGCTCCACGCAATATAATGGTGAAATAGTTATGTATGTAATGGGTAGATCGCGAGTTGTTAGGCATAGTATAATTAAGTCGAAAGATGTGTTTTACAATAGGTATGTAAATGAAATGGTAAAAACGATTTTATATTTTTTTTACTTTTGAAAATTTTGATTGAATTAAATGATCTCAATTGTTTTTTTTGGTCGAACGTACTAGAAACAAATACTAATACTAAGTTAGCCTATCCCTAGTCTAGTAAAGGCCGACCCCAACTCCGTAGGGTCCAAATGATCCGGTGCTGATTGGCTAGCTAAACGCGCAGCTCGGTCAGCCAGCCCATTCCATCTACGCGGAAGATGTTTGAAGAAAAGCGCTCCATACTCTCCAACCATCTTGTTGATCCGCGTAACGAAAGGGCGGACTTTCCACCATGAACCTGGCAACGACTTAAGACCTTGAACAAAGTCAAGGTTGTCTGAACAGATTACGGTTTTAGACCCTGGATGAACCATACTGAGCCTAGATGCTTCAAGAACAGCAGCAGCTTCCCCTTCCGCTGCTGAATCTGTCCAGATAGATTTCGAGAAAGTAACACGTTGACCCGTAAGAGTATTCCGTTGTACTATTCTGATACCACTTAGTACGTTAGCTGAAACTAATGAAAGCATCGCAAGTATAAACAAAAATAACATCGTTTAGATAAAATCATTGATAGGGTTAACCGCCAGTGTCCTGGTAATAGGAGGTGCAGGTGATGGTGGGGAGTCCCAATAGGCTTCGAATAGGTCCGCCATACCTGCATGAATTGAAAAAACAACCTGTTGTGGTCGAATATGAACTTGTTCGTGAAGCATTTTCATTTTGGCCTTCCAAATGTTCCATAGTGTCAGTTGTAGTCCTGCTATTAAGATGTTTCCCTCCCAAATAGTATTATCCATCGAGTCGCATGTTTTAGAAAACCAGTCCCCAATAGAGTCTGGATCATCCTCTGGTATCCTCACCTGCAATGCAATACCTGCCCAGACCTGTTTTGCAAAATTACAAGATAGAAGCATAAGTACCACCGTATCCGTCAAGCTTTCGCACCATATACAATATTTACTGTCACTGCAATGTCTTCTATATAAATTCAGTTTAGTAGGTAGTAAGTTTCGACATGCTTTCCAGTTAAAAGATCACACTTTGTTGGGAACATTAGATTTCCATATTCGATTCCACAACTTCGGGTTATCCAGTTCAGCTTGGATTGATGTCTGTGCTGTTCCAATCATCGCAATTTGGGACAATAGTTTGTATCCAGTTTTAGTGGTGTATGTGCCAGATTTAGTAAAAGGCCAAATGAAGGTGTCCTGACCCTCCGGTTCAAGGAGAGGGATTCTAGAAATCTCTCCATGGACTGGTTGAGGGAGGGTATTGTCTATTATCGTCCAGTCCCAACTATTCCTCTAAGTTGTCATCAACTGATTAACAGTTTCAATATTAGTATCAATAGGACGATCCTTAATAATACCTGAGGGTAGCCATTTGTGTTTCCAAATATTGGTAGATTCTCCATTTCCAATCTGGATGTGGCCATGTTCAACAAGTATATCTCTTCCTTCAATCAAGCTAGCCCAAGACCACGTCCTATTTTGTCTTAACTTAGTATCCACAAAAGTCCCGTGAGGGAAGTAAATGCCTTTCAGTACTCTAGAAACAAGAAGATGAGGGTTACTAAGGATTCTCCAAGCCTGAGCAGCTAAAAGCACCCTATTCACCCTCTTCAGGTCCCGAAAGCCCATTCCCCCTACTACTTTGGCGGCAGTCATCTTCTCCCATTCTAGCCAATGTATTTTCCTTTTCTCCAAAGAGTTCCACCAAAATCTAGCTATAATAGATGATAATTTCCTGCAAAAACCAATAGGAAAAGAAAAAATAGACATCGCATAACAATGAATAGCCTGTAAAACAGCTTTGATTAGTATTTCTTTGCCGCCTTCCGAAAGGAGTTTAGCTATCCAACCTTGGGCTTTGTTAAAAACCCGTTCAACTATCTAGTTTAAAGTGTCCATTCGTGATATCTTGTGGCATAGTGGTATGCCTAGGTATTTACCCAGGTCTCGAGTCTCAGTAATCTGTAGTACTGCTACTACCTGTTGTCTTAAAACTTCAGGGGTTTGATTACTAAAACAGATCGAAGATTATGGTAGTTAATTTTCTGCCCTAAACATCGACAGTAAGTCTCAATACATTCCTTGAATTCCTGCAGGTCCTGCCCATCCAAAGAGATAAAAAACAAAGAGTCATCTGCAAAAAAGAGGTGAGATATAGTCGGACAATTACGTGTCATCTGAATACCGGTGATCATTCCCTGTTCAACCTTAGTTTCTAATAAAGAAATTAGTGATTCAGTAAGTAAAGCAAATAACAGTGGTGATAGAGGGTCCCCCTGCCGAATCCCCTGGCCAGGTTTGAAGGGAGTTGACGCTCCCCGTTAATGTTAATCTGAAAGGTGACCGTCGATGTGCAAATCCCATTCTCTCAAGAAGCGGGCGAAGAAATTCCCAACGTACCTGATCATATGCCTTTGCCATATCAAGTTTAATAGCCGCAAAGTTAGCATTATTCTTCAATTTCCGCTTCATAAAGTAGGAGACTTCTTGAGCAATCAGGATATTATCTTGGATTGCCGTCCTTTAATAAATGCCGATTGGGTAGGTGAAGTGATATCATTAATTATCGCCTGTAGTCTATTAGCCAATATCCTTGCTATCACCTTGTATACAAAATGAACACATGAGATAGGACGGTAGCACCCACACCTATCTGATAGTTACCTTTAGGAATCAAAGTAATCAGTGTTTCATTTAAAAGAGTGAGTGGAGTATTATTAGTAAAGAAATCAACGACAAGGTCAACCAAATCATTTCCAATAATGTCCCAGTATTCCTGAAAAAATTTACCATTCAGGCCATCAGGGCCTGGAGCTTTGTTAGGGCTCATATCAAAAGCAGCTTGTCTAATCTCAATCTCATCTTGTATCTTGGTTAAGGATTCATTCATGTCAGCAGTTACTTTTGGGAGTATATCGCGTAAAGCGTCATTTAGATCTGTAGGTTCATGTTCATGTAAAAGGTTAGAATAGAAGGTATTAAATTTTTGTTTAATTTCATCCTCCGTATGAACCCAATCGCCCTCAGAGTTCTGTATTCCTGCTATTCGATTACAGTTACGTCTTTGAGACGTGAGGGCGAAAAAGTATTTAGTGTTTTTATCTCCATACTGAATCCATTGATCTCTGGCTCGATCAGACCAGTAAATCTCCTCCCTTTTCCAGTAGAGTAATATTTGTTCTCGTATCAAGAATTCCTCCCCTTGTTGCTGAGGGGTAAAAGGGGCATTAGAGGTATCAATAAGTTGTCGTTCCAGTTGTTTAATCTTGGTTGTGTTATTAGGGAATATGAGTTTTCCCCATGTTGCCAAAGCATTAGAAGTGATCTCTCTTTTTTGGAGTACTACTTGAAGGGCAGAGTTGTCCACCGGGGTATTCCAAGCGTTTTCAACAATATCCTTACATTGTGGGTGGAGGTACCAGTTTGTTTCAAATCTAAAGTGTCTCATATGTCTCCTCCCTTTACCATGAGGGAAAAGTATGAGATGGGAGTGGTCAGACCCTACCGCAGGTGGGATGAACACGGTTGCATTGGGAAATTTGTCAGTCCACTCCGTGGAAGCGAAAACTTTGTCAATTTTTTATTTGACCAAGTTCAATTCGTCTTGCCTATTAGTCCAGGTAAAGAAACTTCCATAGTTATGAATTTCAGTTAGCATATTATTGGAAATAAAAAGATTAAAGTTAAGAATGTATTGCTGATTTGGCGGGGATGAGCTAAGTCTTTGGTTGCTGCTGGAAATATCATTGAAGTCCCCCCTTAAAATAATAGGACCTGCGTACCGTGATCTCCAATCTGTAATAGTTTTATACAAGACTTGCCGTTCAAGGTAAGTATTAGGAGTATGGACAAACATATAATAATACGAATTTAAACTATCATTAATTTTACCAGTAATATAGTACGGGCAGGAGTCCAAATTACAAACCGAGACCTTCGAGTCCCACATCAACAAAAAGCCCCCAAAGTGATTGAGACTGCCCTGGGGTTGACCACAAATTTTTTTTCAAAATTTAGGTTCCTAACAAAAAGTTTAGCATCATAATCCATCAACATTGTCTCACAAAAACAAGCCACAGCTGGTTTATACTCCCCAGCCATGGCTTTCAATACTTGAACTGTCAAGGGTGCCCTGATGCCTTGACAGTTCCAAAATAACATTATCATTCTTGGTTCGCAGCCATCTCCGGGTTGCTGCCTCCTCTTCGACCTCTTCCTCCTCGGCTAACCCTACCATGAACTCTAGCACCTCCCCTTCCACAGATTCTCTTATAGTCTTGTTCAAAGTTCTGTTCAATTCCTTGCTCAACATCACCAAAGACTATACCTTGTTGTTGTTCCTCATTTTGTTTATCTTGATCAGGATTTACAACCACATTAGCAACACATGTATTCTCAACCATCTCCACACCAGCACCATCAACCATACCACCCTCAACATTTTGACATTGCTCCTGCTTGTCCATAGCAATAGCGTTTTCAAGCAGTTTACCTAGATTACCTTCCGAGTCAACATCTCGTAAAGCAATTCGTTCCTCCAAGCTGAGTTTCCTTAATTTGTTACCTTCAATACTGTATACACTAGTCTGGGTTTTCTTCCTTTTATTCGCAACTGTGTGAAACCTCATATACTCATTCCTTCGTTTCTTAGCATTAGCATTAGCTAAACCTGTGAACCGAGCAGTGCTCGTCTTATCTGAGTCAGTAGTGTCACTAGTGCTATCAGATTGTGGTTTGTTCTCAGGAGAGTGAACTTCCTTACCCATCCCTGCAGTATCTCCAGTTGTCTTTGATTTATCGTTGTCATCATCACTAATAAACACCGTTCTCACTGCCTATTGCACGAACTTACCTTGTCTCTGTGCTTCCAAGATTACTTCTTCAAGTCTAGTCTGTTGTCTTCCAGCTTGTTCTCCACCCATATCAATGTCACCCCTAGTATCAGAACTATCACCCATTGTTTCGTTTCTAGCAGTACTCCTTCTATCATTACCACGTTTGGAGCGAATCTCCCTATCTTGTCCCTCAGCTGGATTAGGATGTGACCCCTCATCATCTCTATCCCAGTTGAAGTAGCTTGCATGTGATAAAAACAAATCACCAACTCTTTTCCTAACACCATACAAAGGATTCTCTAGCGTGTCTTTGATGATATTCTCCGGGCTCCAAGTGATCAAACGAAGTTTGGGCGCTGAAAGCCCTTCCCTATCAGCTGGCTCATCACAATTTTCTCGTTTGTGACCAAGCTTTCCACAAGCGAAACAAAATAGACCGATATTCTCATATTAAAATGTAACCCAACCAACACCATCTTGTTGCCTCAGAAATTTACCAGGTGGAAGTGGGTCGACCACTCTAAAACTTGCACGAAATTTGAGAACCGGCACCACCGCTGTGTCATCCTCAGGAAAATCTATCTCCTCCAGATCTGTGAATGTATGAGCAATATTTTTAATAGTACCAATTGTATTCTGGATATGTGCTAAACCCCCAACTTGAATCCATTCAGCAGAATAGTTGGAGGGAGTGAAGGTTCCATTGAAACTACCATCACCCTTAGTGAATCCAGCGTGTTGTCCTATCATAATACCCGGACGTAGATTCCACAATCGATCTCTTTCCTTAGGGTTATCAATCTCAAGTTTGAAATAATTTTGAGAGATTTCAGATACGGTTACATTACCTCTAACTTGCCAACGGTCAAACACCCACCGTCGAAACCCAGCGAGATTGACCCTATCATCACCCATTACTCGAACCATCAATACTCTTCCGCGATCCAAGTTCTCCACGCGACATACCTTGATGTCCAGTTCAATGACCCCTAGCTCTTCTTCTTCGTCTGGATGTAGGTATGTCACCGGTAGAGCATGTCTAGAGTAGGTAGCCATTTGTCTGTAGAACCTGAGAAAACAAAAAGTGTAGAAAGAGAAATGTATGGAAAGTGAAATAGTTATGCAGAAAGTAAATTTGATATGTTTACAAAGTATAAGAGAGGAAGTTATGTCGTTGTTCTTCTCGATTCGGTGAGAATAATCGAGATAGTGGGCCAGGTGTAGCGTTCCTGTAACATAAATTCTATTTCTTTTTTTCCTTTTCACCGCGTGTACTCCACTATGAAAAATGAACCGACTCGTCTGTCTTCAAAATCTCCATTTGTCTATCTCCTTTAAAAAGAACGAGGTAACCTTGGTGCATGCGTGCCAGCTAGACCCCTTTGCTCTGTATCTAACTCCTTCCAGAACTCTAGTCCAACTATAGATCCTTATACTAAAATTTTCCATATTGCCGATGTACCTACTGCTCCCTAAACCACCATCAAATTTTTTATCTCTTCTTCCAAAAGACATTAAACGCTCAACCTTACAGCGAGGAACCATGTCTACTTGCCTCCATCTTCTCTTAGTCCTTGTATCTTCGTCCCGTAGTCCTAATAGATCATTAAGTCGGTATTCTTTAATGAGAAATTCCTTTTCCTTAGCTCCGTTGCGACTATGCTCCTCTCCGCCGTAGAAGGTGAAAGAGTTCTGGTGTTCCTCCGACCACCAGAGAGATATTCTCGCGATGTATTTCCTTGTTGTCCTATTGGTGTGATAAATCCTCCAGCTCCCGTCGCCACCGTTATCAGATCAAACGCCTCCATCCACCGTGGTTTTTATGAGACCCTTAATACCGATGCTAATCCATTGATTGTCATCGTCAGAAGTGAGACCTATCGTTCTACCGTCCGACCTGGATACGAAGCTCCTTTAGTACCCTATTCTATGACGCGACGCCTTAATCAAGTCACCAAGAAGAGCAGTGTTCTTCGCCGGTCGATTTACACGAAACCCTAAGATGACGTCACAAGAAAACCCTAATCGCCTTTTGTCGCCAGTGAGAGAGAGGTATTCTAAATTATTTTTTACTTTATCTCAATTGTTTAATAAATAATACATGTTTTTTAAATAAATTATATTGTCATTTTAGATTTGAATTATTTTACTTTGTTTTAAGATTTAATTTCAAAACCTTTTATTTAATGTAGAGTACTTTAATGTAGAGCAAATATCTATCTTAGTAACACATTTTTTTGCGTGAAGAATATTATGACTAGATGCTTTGGGTTTTCTTTAAAGATAAATCAACTATTAATGGGAGTTAAATTACTATTTTGTTCTCTAACGGGGAAGTTTACACTTTTTTTTTGTTTCCATTTGATAAATGAAAATTGACCAATTTTTCCTTTTTTGTTCTTATTAGGAGAGAGTGAGAACCGACTAAAACAAGGATATTTCCAATGCCACACGTTTGTGGTATGGTCTTATTGTCTGTAGGTTGTGGGGTTGTTTGATTTCTTAAAATTTCTTTATATTTATTCTAATGTGTAGGCCTCCTTTATTAGGCTTCCATGTTGTTTCTCGTTCCATACCTGACGTTTGATACAACATACAAGCACCATGCCAGCAGCACCAGCACGACCTATAAAACCTACACCACAAGCATTCATTATTTGACGAACATATTTGTCAATTCCTTAACAATTTTCTATATTCATCTTTGTTATCATGGCCATTTTTGCATGTTTTGGAGTCAATAAAATCAGACAAAATCGTCTATCAAATGTCGTTGATGCTGTTTCTGTCCACGAAGATGAAGTTCATGATTACGATTGTGATTATAGGAGTTATAGTAATAGTACTAAGGCTAGTGCGTTGAACAATGGCTTTTGTACCAGAAAATTCCATTGGGATGAGATAAAGAAGATTAGCTCGAACCTGTCACCTTCTAGTGTGATTGGATATGGAGGATTTAGTACAGTTTACTTGGCTAACTTCTCTGATTTGACACTTGGAGCAATTAAAAGTTTTAGCAGCAGTAGCGAGCGTCTCAACCGAATTTACAAGCAAGAATTAGAGATTTTGCTCAAAGTGAAACACAATAATATTGTTAATTTTCTTGGTTATTGTGATGATAGAGGTACTAGTCAATGACAAATCTGTTCTCTAAGTCTGGCTTTAAATTTATCTTTTGTAAAGAGTTTATACTAATTGTTTTGTTATTTATTGCAGAAGAGGGCATTCTTGTGTTTGAGTATGTGTCAAATGGTACTTTGCAAGAGAAGCTTCACGGAGGAAAGGGGTCAAAAGGGTTGGTACTTTCATGGAAAAGCAGAATGGCTATAGCATTTCAACTAGCTCAGGCCATATTTTATCTCCATGAGCAGTGTTCTCTTCAAATAGTCCATGGTGATATCAAAGCTTCAAATATATTACTAGACGAACAACTAAACTGCAAACTGTGTGATTTCGGATCAGCAAAATTGGGATTTTCATCAGCAGTTTTACCACCATCTTCTAGATCAATGAACCGAATGATGATGGGATCTCCAGGTTACACAGATCCTCACTATATGAGAACAGGACTTGCCTCCAAAAAGAATGATATTTACAGTTATGGAGTCATTCTTTTGGAACTTATTACTGGAATTGAAGCACTCTCCGTGTATAATGGTGAGAGACTGACAGCAAAAGCTCGTCCAATATTAATAGATTCAAGTATGGTAGCAGAAATGGTGGATCCGTGCCTCTGTTCTACAGCTGAAGGTTTCAACTTGGAAGAAGCAAAGACTATCGCTTCTCTTTCAGGGTTGTGCCTTTCTGATTCACCAAGCCTCAGGCCTTCTGCAAATGATATAATAGAGATTATGAGAAAGAGAATTGACTCCGTGTCCTTCCTAGATAGGACAATTAGATAAACGAAACACTACAGCTCCATTTAGCTAGATAGATATGTGAAACTTTGTAAAGCAATTTTCCCTCAGACTAGACAAAAGAGCCTTAAAAGCAAATCTTCATTATGAAGGGTCCATATACTATTGACCTTTTATATCATGCCAAATTCGTAATAAGCCGGTGATTATTCATTTATCCGGCTAATAAATAAAATAAAAGCTACGTCCAAAAAAAAGAAAAGCTTAATTTCCAATATACACATAAATAAACCTACGTACACTGCAAGAAAATGTATCTTTTAACGGAAAAAACTTTAACACTAAAACTTGATTTTGCCGCTAATAACGCTATTTATTCGCCCCTATAAGTTCGTCTCTAAAGACACCTTTTGTAGCATATTATTTATTTTTGCTTCTATTGAATTTATTTTTAGCAGCAAATATTATCGCTAAAAATATAATTAGAGACCATTTTGGTGTTGCCGGAACAAATCTTGCCGATTAAGATATCTTTAGAGGCCATTTTTAATGTTGCCGCAATATGTATTGTCTCTAATAATACTATTTATTGTGGACAGATTGAATAGTAGTTAGATGGTCATCTCTACTATAGGATTACCTTAATAGTATTTAGATGGTCACCCGGAAGGGGTGTCTAGTTATTGAAACACCACAGAAAAGTCTAGTGTGCGGTAGTGATCCGGAAGGGTTTGCCTAACTAGATAGTCGTTAGGGTTTGAGATTTAATCACCGATCATTGTGCAGGGTCCCCTTACCCAAGTCCCCTAGTATTTGTTAGGTCGCCACCTAAATCACTGATGTCTCCCTATTTGTTTTAAATATTAGCCCTCTGGAGACATCATTTTAGGTGAATAATTGACTTATTAGCTAGACTTTTATGCATAATTTGTCATATTGCACTTCCTCCCCTTAGAAATTAACTATTTGCAGAATCTGAACTTTTGTGCGTAAATTTGACTATTTTTAATGCAAAGTTAATCGGTTCTTGAATTTCATGAAAGACCAATCCAAGGAGTAGAAGTGAGAATAAAATCTTAGTGTATTTTAGAGTGTTAGGAAATAATTTTTACTCGAATTTCTATTTTTAGAGTGCACTTTCCTATTTCTATTTCTTGAATTATTGATTTATTCTTTTTAGGCATATGCAGTTTAATTATTTATTTATTGTGAAACTGTAAAAGATATATGGTAATTACTTAAAGACCAAGTCAAGATAAAGGAGTAAAGGAAAGAAGATTTACATGGAAATAAGAAGATTAAGGAAAGATATATACAAAGAAGGAAAAGATAAAGCTGCCTTATGAATATGAAATTCCAGCCACGTTTTAAAGATCAATCCATAACTTACGATTGGCTAGGAATCTGGACGAGTGGTCTGCACCAATAGAAAGCTCTTTCCAAGAAAAGCAGTTTCATATATTGGAACTCCTCAAACGGATAAGTATTGAAAAAGATATGACCAAATCAAATCAGCATTAGAATCTTACCTTTCCTAGATTTTAGGGTGACGAATTAAAGAGTTCTTGACTTGTCTTCCACTCCAAGTAAATTCGACCTAGGGGTTTCTAACACATATAAATACACCCCTTAACATCCTCTTTTACACACACTTCATATAATTATCAAAGAGGCTTAAGGATTCAAGTCAGAGCAAGCAGGAAGGAAGAAAGCTAGGAGCTGGAGACTGTCTATATCTCCAATTCAAAGCCAAACCCAACCTCTTCATTAGGTTTATTTATTTTCTTTCTGTAAAACATTATGTCTTTTAATTTATTTGTTTTAGTTTTATTTTCCGATATGAGCTAAACTTCTTAAGTGCTTGAGAATCGCTATAAGGGTTGAACCTTAATTTATTTAATTGATGCTTTCAGATTTGGGATTTTTATAATTTAATTCAAATTGAGTAATTTAGTATTGTTTGTTATCGTAAGTTAATTTCACTATTTTTAATCTGATCAATTAGGCATAGGTTTGAGTAATTAGGCTATTCACTTTGGTGGGGAAGTGATCATCTTGACGGGGGGTTTAATTACTGACATAGGTAATAAACGTAAGATATAAATTATTGATCCTGACGGACTTAGTTAATCTTATAGCCAATTGGGTAGAGAACCTGACATTCGAAGGTGGATTATGATCGCCCTGGCGGGGTTTGTAACACCTGAGAATAGCTCCTAAGTCCACCCTGACGGGGGTTAGGAGAATCTAGAATCCCGACTATTACTAGTTACTAATTTGTCCCTTAGAAGATTCATTGATTAAGTTTATTTTGGTGAAACCTAGCGTGACTCAAGTACTACTCTCTCATCTTTTAGTCTCTTCATATTTATTTTCTTGCATTAGTTTAAATTTAGTTTAATATTTACTTTAATTGCACTTTAGTCCTTTAAACAAAAACAAAATAAAAAATCTATTTCTTTTATCTTTAATTTTCATTCAAACAACTATTTCCATTTATTGCATAACACTTTAATCATACCTAATCCGTCCCTGAGATCGAAATCCCGTTTACCGGATATTACTTGGACGACCCGTACACTTGCGGTACGTGTCTTGCCTTTTTAGGTGTATTTATTTAGAACACACTAGGAGACACCAAGTTTTTGGCGCCGCTGTCGGGGACGGTAGCGTGTGACCACGGTGTTAGCCGTAAGTGTTTTAGTTGCTAGTTTTTAGTTTAGTTTTAATTTTTATTTTTCAGTTTTACGCTTTGGGTTGTTCTTTCTTTCTCATATTTACAGGTTTTGGTATATACTTGGAGATATCGTGATCCTTGATAATCCCGAAAGCCTAGTTCGAGAGAAAAACAAAAGAGATAAAGAAGCAAGAGAACAAGCAAGGTTAGAAGAAGCAATGGCAGCATTGAATACTCAAGATCCCGTCCTTCAAGATCCCGTAATTTAGTTGGATGAAAACGGACTTCCAATAGCTCCACCAGTATTACCAATTCCACCGGTAGGAGTCCAATTACCAGTTCCTACCGGAAATCAACAACAAGTCAATAATAATGGTGGAGTACCTCACGATCATGGACCGCAGATCTTCCAACCAAACAACCATGGACCTTTTCGTATACCACCACTAGGACTCCGTCCTCCCGCAATTCAAGGAATTCGATTCAGACTAGACGCAGGGATGATTAATCAGTTTAAAACCGTTGGACAGTATAGTGGTGCAGCTCGTGAAGATCCTATTCGTGCTATGTACAAGTTTATGCAAATCTGTGATGCATATGTCACCCCTGGAGTAACCAAAGAACAAATGTACTTTCATATGTTTCCATTCTTCCTCACCGGAGGAGCTAGTGAGTGGTATGACCAACAACCACACAACGCAACTGTGACTTGGGATCAACTTCAGACAACCTTTTTCGATAGGTACTATCCTCAAAGTGTTCGACTTAGTGGGAAATTAGACATTGTTAGTTTTCGCTAAGAGCCACGAGAAACTGTAGGTGTTGCATGGACTCGTTTTCAATCATTATTACGCAAGTGCCCATTACATGGGTACTCTCTTGAATTACAGCTTGGAATATTTTATCGAAGTTTAGGTGATGCTGCGAAAGACAAAATCGATACTATGTGCCAAGGTGGTCTCATGATGGTCACAACTGATCAAGCTCTGATTATCATGGACCGAATTGTGAAGAATGAAATGAGTTGTCAATCCTCGAAATCATCGGTTAGAGCTTCTGAAAGAGGTACTTTGAATTTGGATACATAAACTGCATTGAACGCTAAGATTGCCGCACTTGAGAACAAGTTGAAACTACTATCTATGTCAAACAAAGCTGTGGTGAACGTTGTTAATGAACCAGAATTATGTTCTAGTTGTGGAGGAGATGATCATAGTTGGGAAGAATGTGCCAACAACCCAGAATCCGTTTATTTTGTTAATCAGCGAGGTAACTATTCAGGTGGTCAAGGGTATGGACACTAAAACAGAAATCATCCGGGCTTTCAGTATTTGAATCCACAAGGGGCAGCCAATCCTGGAACATATCAACAAAGGCCTCAAGGGAACAACTATCAGTTTCGGACGCAAAACCAATACCAAGGAAATCAACCTAGAGCCGATCAAGACGCGTATGCCGACACATTAGCTCAAAAAGCACTTCCTTCTCGACCTCAAGAAGGTACAATTACCGCAAGTGAGTTAGCACTTACTGTAACGAAATACATGTCGGATGCGGAGAAGAGGTCAGAGAAAATCGAAAGCCAGCTATCTCGATTCATGGACGATACCTACACAAGAGAGAATAAGATGAATGAAACATTGAACTCACATTCCGCTTCGTTAAAAGTCTTGGAGACTCAAATATCAAAGATCGCCAATAGCTTGAATGTTCGAGGTCAAGGCCAA
Source organism: Nemophila menziesii (assembly GCA_029959085.1). Classification (NCBI taxonomy): domain Eukaryota; kingdom Viridiplantae; phylum Streptophyta; class Magnoliopsida; order Boraginales; family Hydrophyllaceae; genus Nemophila; species Nemophila menziesii. The sequence goes on from JARWIR010000014.1 coordinate 5,177,767, forward strand.
CTCCCGAGTGACACAGAAATTCCTAAACAAAGGAAGGATTGTAACGCGATCACTACTAGAAGCGGTAAGACTTTGCAGCCACCACCCTTCCCAGTTATTAAAGAAAAAGAAGTTACTAGAAAAGAAAAACAGTTAGAAGAGGTGGAAGAGAAAGACGAAGAACCTGAAGTGATAGAAGTGGAGAAGATTCCGAAAATTCCGAAAAAGAAAGATGTTACAAAAACCCGTCCTCCTCCACCTTTCCCTTCAAGAGTTCAAAAGAAGGGAGATATGGTTGAATATCAAAGATTCTTGAATAGAGTGAGAGGTCTCAATATTAACATTCCGTTGTTAGAAGCCATCAAAGACATACCAAAATACGTGAAGTTTTTAAAGAGAGCCCTCACCAACAAAAGACCATACTGTGATAATGAAATGGTAGAATTACCTGAAGAGTGTAGTGCCATCTGTCAGAGCAAACTACCACCGAAGCTACTTGATACTGGAAGTTTCACGCTTCCAATCTCGATTGGTAGTGAGTGGAAAGGGAAAGCTTTATGCGATTTAGGCACGAGTATTAATCTCATGCCCAAATCAATCTTTGATATGCTGAAAATTGGTGATATGAGACCTACCTCTATGGTCCTACAAATGGCGGATAGATCCCTCGTGCATCGTGAGGGACGAATCGAAGATGTCCTCGTCAAGGCAGGTACTTTAGTTTTCCCCGTTGACTTTGTTATTCTTAAATACGAAGTGGATAGGAATGTCCCCATCATCTTGGGACGACCATTCCTAGCCACGGGGCGTACCTTGATTGATGTAGAAAATGGAGAATTAACCATGAGAATCCAAGGCGAGGAGGTCAAATTCAATGTATTTCGAGCCATGAAATTCCTTGATGTTCCCGGAGATTGTTTCCGAATGGATATAGCAGAACACGCCGCGCAAGAGGTATTTGATTGTTTTAATTATGATGACATCTTGCAGGCTGCGTTAACATTAGATATACCGGAGATGATGGAAGAGCTTGCCGAAACAGTGGCAGCTCTTAACTCTGAGAATCCAAAATATAGGCGTCTAGCCTACGAACCATTGCGTGATGCAGGGGAGATTGAGCCTCCAAAGAAACCATCCATTGAATCTCCCCCGAAGCTAGAAGAGAAACCACTCCCGTCCCACTTGAGGTATGCATATTTAGGTGCTAACAATACTCTACCTGTTATTGTTTCAGCTACTTTAACAGGTCCTCAAGGAGACAAACTGTTACGTGTACTGAGAGCGAATAAAGAGGCGATAGGTTGGACTATTGCTGACATCAAAGGTATTAGCCTTTCCTATTGCCAACACAAGATCATTCTGGAGGACAATAGTACACATTTAGTTGAAGGATAGAGAAGATTGATGCCTGCGATGAAGGAAGTGGTAAAGAAAGAAGTGATCAAGCTACTAGATGCGGGGATCGTCTACCCCATAGCTAGTAGCGATTGGGTGAGTCCAGTTCAATGCGTACCAAAGAAAGGTGGTATCACTACCATCATGAATGACAAGAATGAAGCCATACCCTCGAGGACCGTTGTTGGTTGGAGAGTTTGTATGGATTACCGAAAGTTGAACAAGGCTACTAGGAAGGACCATTTTCCACTCCCTTTCATTGATCAGATGTTGGACAAGCTAGCCGGTAGAGAGTATTATTGTTTCTTAGATGGGTATTCCGGTTACAATCAAATTTGCGTAGATCCTGATGACCAACATAAAACCACATTCACGTGTCCTTTTGGTACTTTCGCATACCGAAGGATGCCTTTTGGACTATGTAATGCACCTGCTACTTTCCAACGTTGCATGATGGCAATCTTTAGTGATATGATTGATCGATTTCTTGAGGTATTCATGGATGACTTTTCTGTTTTTGGAGATAACTTTGATGATTGTTTGCAGAATCTAGAAAAAGTATTTGGTGTCGCCTAGGGTGTGATAAAAAAAGATAAAATTAAGTCAAGAAACTACGCACTCTCACCCTAGACAGGCACAGTACTGCAAGTATTACAGGACGTATGCAAGTTTTAGATAGTAAGTTGAGTTCGTTCTCAGGGACTTAAGTGTGTTAATCATGTGGGTAGGAATAACGAGTAAAAGTAAATAATTAAAAGACAGAAAATTAAAGTGAAGAATTCGAAAATAGCTGATTAAAACTAGGAAAATAAAGACAATAAAATAAAATACTAAGAATATGAGATGAGAAATATAGCTTAGGTTTTGCTAGTTTGCACTAATCCTTCTAATTCTTTCTAAAGATCTAGTTTATAAGGGAGAATATTAGCTCTTGGTATACTTAGTCAGGATTCTAAATTCCCATACCTTAGACCTTGAGAGCGACTAATGGGGCTACGGCACAACCAAGACGTGGTTACACTCTTAGAGTTATCAAGCGCTACCAAGGCTCTAAGCAAACACAACAATCAATTGGTGATATGGTGATTAAAACAAACCCTAATGACTATCTAGTTAGAATCATGTTTTGTCAGAACTAATATCGACAGTAGACATTATGTGGTGGTTCAATAGTTAAACACCCCATTAAGGAGACCATCTAACTACTATTAAAACAATGCTAAAGTGATCAGTTCTAGGAAAGACAATAAATCAAAACACATAAACAAATATAAAGGTAAGTAGCTAATATCAGATTAAAACATGTAATTCCCAAAGAAACTTAGATAGAAGAATTAGAATTCATAGTTTATACATGATGCAAAACCCAAGCTATGGGAAGTTTAGTTCATACCTGCAGGAAATAAACTAAAAGAAATTACAAAGGACATCATCTTGCTCTCTACACTAAACTGGAAGAATAAAACCTTAAAAACTAATTACTATGAGTCAAGGATTGCTAGGGTACTTTTACAAGTGATATAAGGGTGTATTTATAGGTGTTTAGAAGACCTAATTCGTTTTCTTGAGGAAGAGATAAAGTATTGGACTCCTAGCCCAACTCAAATTCGTATGGAAATAAAGATAAACACTGCTGGACCGTTTCGAGCATATCTTCTTCGTTATTGGTCGGGTTTTGCTCCATAAGATACCAAAAGAATCCTCACAGAATTATCTACATCCCTATGAGAGGAAATTACCAAAATCGGCTTCCTTGTAGGAGTAATCGCCACTTTTTTAGGCGTGTACTGCAGAATCCAAGATTTAGGCAGCTTTTCCTTTTCCATCTTTTTAGCTTTTGTTTCCTTATCTCCAATTACCATGCTAATCTCTTTCCATAAGTTGTAGTCTTTGACTTGGACTCTAATCAATCTCCATAATTATCTTTAAAGCTTCACACTAAAATAAACAATTAAACCCAATATGCTCTAAAATAATAATTCACTAAATCAAGACTCAAAATAGGAAAGTGCACTATTACTCAAGAAAATCGACTATTATGACTTCTAAAACACTAAAAATGATGTCTCATCTTAACATAAATCTATCACAACTGAGGAGACATCAAGACCCCCAAAAAGTGCACTATTACTCAAGAAAATAGACTATTATGACTTCTAAAACACTAAAAATGATGTCTCATCTTAACATAAATCTATCACAAATGAGGAGACATCAAGACCCCCAACTCAAAGTTGTATCGTCCATATACAATAAAAGATAAAAACAAATAAAAGTCTATAAATACATACTTATAAAATTCTCAACACAATGGGAAGAACATAGCAGAATATATAGAATAATCCTAAAGCACATAACTCAGAAAATTTCATGCAATAATATTCATAAACTACATACCTGTACACTTCTCATATCCACAATCAACACGGCTTGAATTCAAGATTAGATTAGTTTCGCAATGTAAGAAGGATTGGGACTTTACTCAGTTCCCCAAGGAAGCTATAGATTGTTCATCAAACCTTACTAGTATTCAAAAATCCATTTAACTACTCTCTAATGGCTCAATCACTTCTCAATTACATAGCAAAGAATCAAAAGGTCTTTAAGGTTGTAATTTAGGCTTAGGGACGGTATGATAGTATATTTGGATAATTTGGAGTGAGCTTTTGGCTCTCTCCTCACTAGTCATCAACGAATCGCCCTAGAGCTTGAGTTATTCTCATAAAACGTTTCTCACTCAACCCAATGAATTCCTTGATGCACAATTTAGCATCCCCAATAACCCAATTAAAGCATAAGATGTTCACATAAAAATTCCACTTTGCCGGTCCGAATATATATATTTTCTTTTCTTTTCAACTCAATTTCTTTATAGCTATGACTCTATTTTAATGTTGAGATACCATGCTATTTCTCATATATATATTTTTTCTTTTAATGCCCTTGTTGGCAATTTTAGCTCGTAGCTTCTTTTTCATTCACTATTACCCCGACAAAGGGTTACAATACAAATCTGTGACTCATCATCAATATAAAGCGCAAAGCACAATTAATAAGCTCAAAAATCCCATCCCAGTAACAATTCCCATAATGGTGGACCCACCACCCCAAACTCAAGCTCTAAAACAACTGTCTATGCATCGCGATTCGAGTGCGGGTCATATGGAAAAGTCCTAAAATCTAAAGGATATGGCTTATAATGTGTTTCAAATAAAAATCTTTAGAAAGGCTAGAAGGGGCTGAGAAGGATATAGCATTTAAAATAAAAAATCACAAGGTGAGAAGGTATAAAAAGGCTTCAAAGGCTTCAAATATGAAAGAACCGCCTTAATCACTTTCTACACTATGTAATTTCGTTATTTTCTTACCTTTAGCACTTTCATCAAATGGTTTGTCAACTAGCTTGGATCTCACGGCCTACACACTTCTCAAGGTTCCCTGAGATCGAACATACTTTCTATCGCATTGCTCCCTAATCTTTTCTTTACTATCCACGTGTGTTTTCCTGCAATTACTCAAAGCATACAAATACATAGCTCATAAACATACTGCTTACTATCATTAATTCACTGAGCTTATGCTTTCAAGCTATTAAACACACTTTACATCTAATTCCCATGTATCAAAAACTTTAATTTCTACCTAAAAACAGAAAAATGTAGATGAGAGACAACGAATCCCCACACCCCCAACACAAAAATGAGCCGTGTCCCCACGACTCGAAAAAAGACTCGAAACAAAAATTAAAATTATCAGATAAACATATTTACAAAAAAGGTAAGGAAGAAAGAGAACATACTCTCGAGGCTTATGTCCTCGCATCATTGACATCCAAGGTTGGATTTGCTGGACCTTTCGTTAATTGCTCGAGGAGTTTCATGATGTGCACTTGATTAGCATTGATTTGTGCCACATCATTAACTAGGGAAGTTTGAGCTGCTTCGAATTTCGTTAATCGCTCCTCCATCTTCTCTTGCCAACTTTGCTCCTTTTCTTCTTTCGAGACTTGCGTAGAACCCGCTCTTCGAAAGATATCCTTGATCCAAGCATTATCAATATAACTCCTTTTAAATTCGAGTTTGTCTTCTTCACCCAATGTTACATTCGCTTTTCGCACAAGACACGTGATCATAGTAGGAAATTTAACATTATAAACCGATTTAGGAGAGACCGAAAATCGTATCACCTCCTCATAGATCAACTGTGCCACATCAACTTCTTCTCCTCTCAAAATACAATCCAAAAGTAGAGCGTTCTTCATAGTCACATCCAAAGTTTGTGTGTCCAAAGACATTAGGAATAAGGAAATTGTGCCAAATTCTAGCATCCGTTTAAAGATATTTGTAAGGCCAAGGTGCCTTCAATTCTCCCTTATATGATTGCACTTTCTCCTTGTCTAACACATGCTCAAAAAGTAATTCCTCATCAAAGATTTTCCGTTTAGCAACCTCTTCTTCAAATTTGCAACAACCTTTCAATTTCTTAAACTTGAAGTGGTTTCTAATCTCCTCAACTGTGAAAGGAACTAACTTTCCTCTAATCGGAACACAACCTTTACTATCTCGGCTAAAGAGGCCTAAATAGAATTCCAAAACTAACTCATGACATAATTCAGAACGTCTTACCATGAACGTAGACCAACCCAATTTCTCGCCAAGCTCTAAGAATCTCTTATATTCTCCTTCACCAACTTCTTCCTTGAATACTTTCTCATAAGCAAAAGGTAGCTCTTTCAATTGTTTCTCTGCAGAAGCCTTCAGGGCCCTTGAAGCTTCCTCTTTCTCTTTGGGTGTAGGACCTTGTGGAAGTTGTGTTTTCTCCTTTGCATAAAAGTAAAGCTTTTTACCATTACGATCACACAAAGTTATACCACCATCTTTAACTTTATCTTTACCCGTTGAATTAGAACTAGAACCTTTGTCAATTGATTTCTTCTTGATTGAATCCAATACCTTGCTCTTCTTCACCTCCCTCTTGCTAGCTAATATTGTTGTTCTATTAGTCATCCTCAATTAACCCCCAACTCAAAGCTTTAGCAACCCTTGAATTTTGAACTTGTGAATTTTTGGTTGAACAAGCTTGATTTGGCTTAGGATAGATGAATTGATGATGAATCTCTATGTGGGTGAGGTGGATTTGTAATGGGTAGGCTTGGATTTAAGAAATTATAGGATGAATTGTGAAAATTTGAGCTCTTGTTTCTTCAACTGATGGATTTGGTGTGGATTGGGTGCTTGAATCTCTCTTGTAATGATGTGGAGAGAAGATTTGATGTGTGTCTCTTGATGATTGGGTAGTGTTTTGATGATTGGTGAAGGTTTGTATGAGCTTTAATGGAGTTGGGAGAGTTTTGGAGAAGAGAAAGAGGCTTAACGTTTATGAAATTCGGATTAATGAGCATTATACCTCTTTATAACCTTGAATCCCGTAACTTTATCTATCCAGCTGCGCGGCGCGGACCATGCCTGCGGTACATGGGTACCCCGCGGGGTATACCGTAGCTTCTGTTGAATTAAAAAAATTTGCCTCGGCAATATACCCGTGGTAGCTACTCGTGGCACGGGTTTTGGGCTCGCGGACCATGGCTGCGGACTAGGGGGTACACCGCAGGGGTGTACCGTGGCTTTTCGTCAAAATACCCGTAATAGCACCCCGTGGCACGTGTTTTGGGCGTGCGGTGTAGGGGGTAGTCCGCATAGGTACTCCGCACCTTCTTTTGTTCCAAAATTTTTCCCTCAGCAAAATACCCGTTGTAGCACCCCGTGGCACGCGTTTTAGGCGTGCGGTATAGGGGTGCGGTGCAGGGGTACTCATCACAGGTCTTTTATCCGTTCCGAAAAACTTCGTTTCTTCCCTAACTCGATTTCTCCAAGACCTAATCATCAAAAACACTAATACCTTCCTCAAATATGCAATATCAACTAAATATAACTAAACTAAACATAAACTAAAAACGTAAAAGACATAAAAACATAAAAAAATTTCGGGTTGTCTCCCGTACAGCACTTTTATTTAACGTCTTTAAGAGTTAGACGTGTTACCTCTATCAAGATTTGCGAATATAGCTTCCCCAACAACGAGTTAGGCTATGAACGTCAACTAATTTGCGCTTGACCCTAGTTTTGGGTCGAATTTCTATCACCTTGGCTGAAACAACCTTAGTGACAATGAATGGTCCCATCCACGAGTCTTTGAAACTTCGTGGCCTATTCTCGCGTTTGTGAGCTTTTCATAGAACTTCATGGCCAACCCCAAACTCAATGTTTGGCTCAGTATCCACAGGCTTTAAGTGGATCTTCTCAGGAGGGACTTTGTGATGTGAATAGCTGTGGATGACAGGAACGGTGGGATCTAACTTCCTTGGTTTCTTACCCAAGACATAGAAGGTCTCGGATACATTCTTTGCATGACGGGTGATGGTCCCTTCTTGGAAGTTGATGACACTTTGACTTGTGGCCATGAAAGGCCGTCCAAGTATGATTGGAACCTGCTTATCTGCATCAAACTGAAGAATAACAAAGTCAGTAGGGATGGCGATATTACCTGCACAGACTAAGACGTCCTCCACTGTTCCCCATGTCCTTTTAACTGAGTTGTCAGCAAACTTCAACTTCACTGGAGTTTTCTCTGATTTCTGAAGTCCAAGTCTCTCAAACACGGACTTAGGCATAAGATTCACACCAGAACCCACATCATACATAGCTTTCACCTTGAGCATACCATGTAATTGAATAGGAAGGTTGAAACTTCCCGGATCTTTAAGCTTTGTTGGTAGCTCTCGTTCACTTCTTCTTGAAACCCTCAGGTTCTCTCTTGGGATATCTACACTCGCTTCTTTCTCAGGAATAACTTGCGTAAAAACTTGTTGCGGTGTGAGTCATTTCTTTGCAATCTCAAGCATTTGGGCGTTGATATTTTCAGGTTGGTACGCCTCTACAAATGTCTTGAGTATAGTGTCATCCTTAGGATTTGTATCAGGAATGGTTGATGACACTGGTTGAACAATAGGTGGCGATTCCACCTTCTCTCCTTCTGTCTCTTCATGCACAGCAGGTGCAACTTCATCTTCAACTGTTGATTCCTCTTTAGAGGTTTCTTTCTCTCTATTTAGCTCAGCTTGATAATCCATAACCGATCGAATCTCCTCTTGCATCTTCCTCAAAAGTTGTATAAACTCGGCTTTCTCCTCTGAATCGTCCTCCACATAAACCTCAGAACAGTCATATTCCACGGGGCTAGACTTGGTTGGTTCTACTTCGGTACTCGGAACTTCCACGGCACTAACGACAGCATGTGGTACTTCCTCCTTTTCTTCAATTTCAAGGCAAATAGCCTTGCAAGCTTCGAACCCAACATTATTTTCACCTCCTTCGATTGCCTTTACTTCTTTCTGTTCCATTAAATTTGTTATCACTTTGTTTAATTGTTCTACTTGAGTACCTAACATCTGAAGTATGGCATCTTGTCCTCGGACATTCTCTTCCTGAGCGTTCATAGTCGTGTCAAACGGTCCAGAGCTTGTGTTATCTGTTGATTATCCATACATCCTTCTTGAGGATACTGAGGTAAAGCTTTCTGATCTAACGAATCGGTATAGGAATCTTGAACAGGTTGTTGAAGGGGAGCATGTCTATTTTGATACTGATTTTGGTACTGACCTCTCGAGTGTAAAGAGTTGTTCTGGGGGCGCGGTTGATAATGACCAGGATTAGCGGCCCCTTGTGGATTTGAATATTGCATACCCGAATGATTTCGGTTACCCCATTGATAGCCTCCTCAGTTGGATATAAAGTAAACAGACTGTGGATTTGATTCGCACTCTTCCCATGTATGATTGTTAACCCCACATTGTTGACAACCTTGTGTTTCTTGTACTACGTTTGCAGCGGCTAAATTCTTTTGCATCTCTAACTTCAGCTCTTTGATTTGATTTTTCTAACGCGGATATTTGAGCTGAGTTCGCAGTTTCTGCATCTAAACGAAGTGTTCCTCGGGTCTTTGCAATAGTAGCTCGCGTTGAGGGCCAACTCCTTTCTTGTTCCATAATATTTTCCAAAACCTTGGAAGCTTCATTATGATTCATTGACACAAAATTACCCTTTCCAATGTTATCCACCTTCCCTCTACCTTTATCATTAAGTCCTTCATAGAATATAGCAAGTTGTAGAGCGGGGGTATAACCATGGAGCGGACATCTAGCTAATTTTTGTTGAAACCTTGTCCATGACTCTCCTACTGTTTCTCCATCTTCTTGACAAAATCTTGCAAGCTCGGTTTGATCTTTGAGTCTCATGCTCTTCGGATAAAAGCGGTTAAAGAACGCGGCTTGAAGTTCTCTCCAAGAATGAATTGTTCCAGGTGGTTGTCTTTCTAGCCATTCGCTAGATCTACCGGTTAAGAAGAACGAAAACATATGACAATACAGTTGCTCACGTGTAATGCCAGGAGTAATGTAGGCATCACAAATCTGCATGAACTTCTGAATCGATCTTACCGGATCTTGAATTGCTGTACCATTATAGAGTCCAAAACTTTGAAATTGACTAAGCATACCCGGATCGGGTCTAAATTTAATGTTCTGGATCTCTGGAGGACGGTAACCAATTGGTTGAACATGAAAGGGTACATGAAGACCAGGGAGATCTTGTTGTACTCGATTCTGTTGATTATTAACGTTATTCTGCCCATTACCTCCTCCTACTGGTAGTTGTCCTTGTTGTCCTTGTACACCAGGTGGATCCTGTTGTTGAATCCCAGGTGGATCTTGCTGACCTTGTACACCTGCCATAGCTCTTCTTAAGGATCTTTCCTCACGAACACGTTTGTTATAAACTCTAAAGCTCCTCTCAGGCTCTGGTAACGGAGGCCAAGAATTAAACACTGTGAATCCTGAAAAAGACTAAAGCAAACCACAAGCGTAAATCTGGAAAAATAAAAACTAAAAACTAAAAATTAAAACTAATTAAAAACTACTACTCGAAATAGATAACCCACACGCTAACGAGACACAAGTCCCCGGCAGCGGCGCCAAAAACTTGGTGTCGCCTAGGGTGTGATAAAAATGAGATAAAATTAAGTCAAGAAACTACGCACTCTCACCCTAGACAGGCACAGTACTGCAAGTATTACAGGACGTATGCAAGTTTTAGATAGTAAGTTGAGTTCGTTCTCAGGGACTTAAGTGTGTTAATCACGTGGGTAGGAATAACGAGTAAAAGTAAACAATTAAAAGACAGAAAATTAAAGTGAAGAATTCGAAAATAGCTAATTAAAACTAGGAAAATAAAGACAATAAATAAAATACTAAGAATATGAGATGAGAAATATAGCTTAGATTTTGCTAGTATGCACTAATCCTAGGGTGTGATAAAAATGAGATAAAATTAAGTCAAGAAACTACGCACTCTCACCCTAGACAGGCACAGTACTGCAAGTATTACAGGACGTATGCAAGTTTTAGATAGTAAGTTGAGTTCGTTCTCAGGGACTTAAGTGTGTTAATCACGTGGGTAGGAATAACGAGTAAAAGTAAACAATTAAAAGACAGAAAATTAAAGTGAAGAATTCGAAAATAGCTAATTAAAACTAGGAAAATAAAGACAATAAATAAAATACTAAGAATATGAGATGAGAAATATAGCTTAGATTTTGCTAGTATGCACTAATCCTTCTAATTCTTTCTAAAGATCTAGTTTATAAGGGAGAATATTAGCTCTTGGTATACTTAGTCAGGATTTTAAATTCCCATACCTTAGACCTTGAGAGCGACTAAGGGGGCTACGGCACAACCAAGACGTGGTTACACTCTTAGATTTATCAAGCGCTACCAAGGCTCTAAGCAAACGCAACAATCAATTGGTAATATGGTGATTAAAATAAACCCTAATGACTATCTAGTTAGAATCATGTTTTGTCAGAACTAATATCGATACTAGACATTATGTGGTGGTTCAATAGTTAAACACCCAATTAAGGAGACCATCTAACTACTATTAAAACAATCCTAAAGTGACCAGTTCTAGGAAAGACAATAAATCAAAACACATAAACAAATATAAAGGTAAGTAGCTAATATCAGATTAAAACATGTAATTCCAAAAGAAACTTAGATAGAAGAATTAGAATTTATAGTTTATACATGATGCAAAACCCAAGCTATGGGAAGTTTTGTTCATACCTGCTGGAAATAAACTAAAAGAAATTACAAAGGACATCATCTTGCTCTCTACACTAAACTGGAAGAATAAAACCTTAAAAACTAATTACTATGAGGCAAGGATTGCTAGGGTACTTTTACAAGTGATATAAGGGTGTATTTATAGGTGTTTAGAAGACCTAATTCGTTTTCTTGAGGAAGAGATAAAGTATTGGACTCCTAGCCCAACTCAAATTCGTATGGAAATAAAGATAAACACTGCTGGACCGTTTTGAGCATATCTTCTTCGTTGTTGGTCGGTTTTTCCTCCATAAGATACCAAAAGAATCCTCACATAATTATCTACGTCCCTATGAGAGGAAATTACCAAAATCGGCTTCCTTGTAGGAGTAATCACCACTTCTTTAGGCGTGTACAGCAGAATCTCAGATTTAGGTAGCTTATCATTTTCCATCTTTTTAGCTTTTGTTTCCTTATCTCCAATTACCATGCTAATCTCTTTCCATAAGTTGTAGTCTTTGACTTGGACTCTAATTAATCTCCATAATTATCTTTAAAGCTTCACACTAAAATAAACAATTAAACCCAATATGCTCTAAAAATAATAATTCACTAAATCAAGACTCAAAATAGGAAAGTGCACTATTACTCAAGAAAATAGACTATTATGACTTTTAAAACACTAAAAATGATGTCTCATATTAACATAAATCTATCAAAAATGAGGAGACATCAGTATTGATTAGATGTAAGGAAACCGTTTTGGTCTTGAATTGGGAGAAGTGTCACTTTATGGTTCGTGAAGGTATAGTGTTGGGACACAAAGTATCAAGCGCTGGGTTAGAAGTTGATCGTGCGAAGATTGACGTTATCAAAACTCTTCCCCCTCCTGTTTCTGTAAAAGGGGTAAGGAGTTTTCTAGGCCATGCTGGGTTTTATCGCCGTTTTATCAAGGACTTCGCAAAAATTTCAAAACCTTTGTGCAACTTACTCGAGAAGGACACCAAATTCCTTTTTGATGAGGCTTGCATGAAGGCATTTTCAATAGCTTAAGGAGAAAATTGTTACTGCACCGATTGTGCTACCACCTGATTGGAAAATTCCCTTTGAAGTTATGTGTGATGCTAGTGATTCTGCTATGGGTGCGGTGTTGGGTTAAAGAAAAGATAAAGTGTTCCACTCGATTTACTATGCAAGCAAGTCCTTCACCAGTGCTCAGATTAACTACACGGTAAGTGAAAAAGAGCTTTTAGCGATAGTTTATACCTTTGACAAATTTCGTTCCTATCTCCTTGGGGCGAAAATTGTTGTATTCACCGATCATTCCGCTATTAAGTAATTGATGGAGAAGAAAGATGCGAAGCCGCGATTGAGCAGATGGGTTTTATTGTTACAAGAGTTTGACTTGGAGATTCGAGATAGAAAGGGGTGTGAAAATCAAGTTGCTGATCATCTGTCACGTCTGGAAGGTTCGGAGTCGAATAGTAGTCCTGAGCTAGTTAATGAAACATTCCCCGATGAAGGGTTATTCGCGATTTATGACGCTACTCCGTGGTATGCTGACATTGCAAATCTTATTGTAAGTGGTAACTTTCCCGAAGGAGCCACTTCACAAGACAAGAAGAGACTTATGAGCCGAGCTAAACAATTCTTTTGGGAGGATCCTTTCCTCTACAAAGTGTGTGCTGATCAGATGGTGAGAAGATGTATACCTGAGAAGGAAGTCTTAGGAGTAGTTGCGATTTGTCACGATTCACCTTATAGAGGACACTTCAAGGGCGACCGCACAGCTGCTAAGGTACTACAATCCGGTTTTTATTGGCCTACATTACATAAGGATTGTCATGAGTATGTTAAGAAGTGTCATAGATGCCAGTTTACTGGTAATATATCCAAGAGGGATGAGATGCCGCGTAACAACGTTCTTGAAGTTGAAATATTTGATGTTTGGGGTATCGATTTCATGGGTCCTTTTGTACCATCCAACGGAAATAACTACATCCTATTAGCTGTTGATTACGTGTCTAAATGGGTAGAGGCTGTAGCTCTACCAACCAATGATTCGCGAGTAGTGATTAAATTCTTGAAATCTCATATTTTCACTAGACAGATTAAATTCTTGAAATCTCATATTTTCACTAGACATGGTACACCCAGGGTTATTAGCAGTGATGGAGGTTCACACTTCGTGAACAAATATCTGAAGACAGTGCTAGAGAAGAATTGGATAAGACATCGTGTTTCTACCGCGTATCATCCACAAGCCAACGGTCAAGCTGAGGTTTCAAAGCGAGAGGTAAAATCTATCCTAGAGAAGACTGTTGGTCCTACAAGAAAAGATTGGTCAACGAAGTTAGATGATGCTTTATGGGCCTATCGTACTGCGTACAAAACTCCTGTTGGTGCATCTCCGTATCGTATGGTTTATGGTAAGGCTTGTCACTTACCTCTTGAACTTGAACTAGGTGCATATTGGGCAATAGCACAGTTGAACTTAGATCCTACTTTGGCCGGTGAGAATCGCATGATGAATTTGAATGACCTTGATGAGTTTCGGTTACGTGCCTATGTGGTGGTCCTTTGTGTGTTCTAAATAAATGCAAATAATAATCGAACCACAACCGCAAGTGTACGGTTGTCCCAAGTAGTATAAATGATAAAACAGATTCGTTCCAAGGACGGGATGGTTGACTACAATGTTTAACAAATAATGATTGGTTGCACTTATGAAAGCAAGTAAATAAAATATGTTTGTTTGGTTTTGTTTATTAAAGCTACTAATTGAAAGACAAATTATAAATGCAAGTAAAAAGCTAAGACGCAAGTAAAATGATGTAAAATGCAATATGAGAAGTAGCACTTGAGAACGCAAGGATCCTCCCAATCTTATTTCCTAACTTATGTTGTTTAAGGGCTAAATTGGTCAATTACAATGGTCAGGATTCTAAATTCCTTATACCCCCGTCAGGGTGGACTATAAGGCGATCCTAAAGTGTCACTAGTCCCGTCAGGGTAAATATGATCCACCGTTGGATGTTTAAGTTTTATTACCTCATTGGCCCTAGAATTAACTAAGTTCGTCAGAATCAATAGCTTCTATCCTAGATTAAATAAATGGTTCTGTATTTAAACCCTCCGTCAGGATGATCCAATTGCCACTAATTGGAATAGCCTTAATACTAACACCTGTTCCTAGTTCATGACGCTAAAAACAGTAAAATAATCTCAATTTATTGAAAAGAGTAAAAGCCTTAATCTAGTTTAATTTAACAGAAACCCAAATTCAACATTCGTTATTCAATAAAATTGGGATTCACCCATTGTTTGTTCTCAAGTACTATGAATTGTTTAGCTCATATTAAAAAGAAATACTAAATTAAAATAAATGGAATTCATAATTGATTACAAATAAAAGATACAAGAAACCTAATTTCCGGAATTGGAATGACTGAGAACGGAGCTATAGACCCACTCCAGCTCTAGCAGCTTCTTCTTCCTTCCTTCTGTTGCTTCTCTCTGGTGTTTTTAATTGTAAAGAATGAATTGTCTGTAAAAAAAAAGTCAAAGGCTGGTTTTATAGGTTGAAAAACGGATTAGGGCTTGGACCTAAAAATAAAACACTAATTAAATGTCCAAGCCCAAATTCTAAGCCCAAAATCCTATAATTGCTGATACACCTTCACTAAAACGGATTTTCCCGATGCGTTATGACTCCGATTGACCTCATTCCAGTTGCTAAAGTTCCGTAACTCGATAAGGAATGATTTCTCTTCAAAGGTCAGCTGCTAAATCATCGCTTAAGCACCTCGAAATCAGCAATCTATGGCCTGGAAAATGGATTTTCAGCTCTAAAAATAATATCTTCGGGATTTATTTTCAAGTCTTGACTCTATCTCTTGATCTTTTGACTTTCTCCTCGGATTCCCCTTCTAGCCAACATCTAAAACCTGTAAACTTTACACTAAAAATACCAATATTACGCGCAAAAGCTTAATAAATTAAAATTGCTAGAGATAAAAGAGGAAAATCATATTATTGCATATTTAGTCCAAAAGTCTATCAAATTAAGTAAATAAACACAAAAAATGATGTCTCCCAAGGGTCGAAAATAAGAACAATTAGGGAGACATCACTATGAAAATGCTAAACTCTATAAGGAGAACAGTAGAGATGGCATGATAACTGTATTCGCGTGAAAAAGTTTGAAGTTGGTTAGAAGTTTCTGAAATACAACTCCAAGTTCAGTAATTATCCGGGAAAGGTGAGATCGAAGTGGTGTGGTCCTTACGTTGTGACCAAAGTTACGCCTCATGGAGCTATAGAGATTGAACATCCAATCGAGCACCGCACCTTTATGGTGAATGGCCATCGATTGAAAGTTTATCATCGAGGCGAGGATACTAATCACATGGTGGATCCACATTCTGGGGAGGTCATGTACCTCCTTGAAGCTGAATAGTCGTGAGAGGTAACCCGTCGAGCTTAACGACGTTAAACAAAAGCCAGTTACTTGTATATTAGTTTATTTCTTTATGTTTTTCAATTTCTAGTGTATAATTATAAGTTAGTGTCGAGTTTTAGTGTCTACTTTTAAAAGAAATGAGAAAGGTAGTGTGTTAATGGTGCAGGAATCGAGTTTGGGGTGCTAGGAAACGAAAAAAAGAAACACATGGGAAAAATTCGGCGCAGGTCCGGTATACCGCGCAAAACCCCCGGTATACCGCAGAAAGAAAAACCCGTACCACGGGTTAGTGACTCGGGTTTTCTGATGAGAGTTTGAAAAAACGAAGATGTCAGGTCCGGTATACCGGGCCATACCGCCGGTATACCGCAAGAGGAAAAACCCGTGCCACGGGTAGAAGACTCGGGTTTTTTTACCGAGGAGTGAAAAAGAGATGCGCTCAGGTCCGGTATACCGGGCCATACCTCCGGTATACCGCAGCTATGTCGGTTTTGAAGAGATTGTTACCTAATACAACTCTTACCTTATCACAAGCAAACCCTAGCCTTTCCCATACGAATTTTCCAGCTCCTAACCTTATAAAAACACCTTGAAGCTTGATAAAACCTCCACAACAAACACAATAACACCAATAATTCTCTCCTCCATCCTCCATAAACACATCCTCTTCATCAAATTCTTCAAAAAACACCATTAAACACCATCAAGATCATCAAGCTTTCAAGAATTCTTCCAAGATTCATCAAGAAACCTTCTTTCTTCATCAACTCCAAGCTAGAAACTCAAGCTACACCAATCTTTCTTAACTTTATTCTATCCTTGGTGTAACTTGACTTTGGGGTCAAATCAACCATGACAAACAGAACTGATGCTATGGATTACAAGACGAAATGTTATACTCTAGGGAAGAACAAGAATTTGCCTGGTTCTACAATTGAAAAGGCCATCAATATTGATGAGCCTATTGAAGAGAAACAACAAGAAGAGGCACCTGCACAACCACTACACAAGACATTCACAGCTAGGATGAAGGTACCATCAAAGCCTAAAGAAAAGACACCAGTCCAAGATCAAGGTTCTTCTTCTTCTTCTCCGAATAATTCTTACACACCCCCATGGGCTATCAAATTTCAACAACAAATCGATCATCTAAGAAAGCAAAATATAGCACTTTGGGAGGAAATTGCCAAGATGAATTCAACAAGGAGTAAGGTAACTTCGAACTTGGATATTGATAATAATTCTTCTTCTTCGGAGGAGGATATGTTGGATCTTTATGGCCAGGTACCCCGTTCTAATTCTTCATCTTAATTGATGGTAGGCACTAGGTAGTTTAGGTTAATTTTTTTTACTGCTTTATTGAGTCTTTTTCGAGTCGTGGGGACGACAAAGGCGCCTTGTTTTAATTTTACTTTGTCGGAACGACAAAGGTTTGAGTTAGGGGTCTTGATGTCTCCCTATTTGTTCTAAATATTAGTATCTGGAGACATCATTTTAGGTGAATAATTGTCTTATTAGCTAGACTTTTATGCATAATTTGTCATATTGCACTTCCTCCCCTTGGAAATTAACTGTTTGCAGAATCTGAGCTTTTGTGCGTAAATTTGACTATTTTTAATGCAAAGTTAATCGGTTCTTGAATTTCATGAAAGAAAAATCCAAGGAGAAGAAGTGAGAATAAAGTCTTAGTGTATTTTAGAGTGTTAGGAAATGATTTTTACTCGAGTTTCTATTTTTAGAGTGCACTTTCCTATTTCTATTTCTTGAATTATTGATTTATTCTTTTTAGGCATATGCGGTTTAATTATTTATTTATTGTGAAGCTGTAAAAGATATATGATAATTACTTAGAGACCAAGTCAAGATAAAGGAGTAAAGGAAAGAAGATTTACATGGAAATAAGAAGATTAAGGAAAGATATATATAAAGAAGGAAAAGACAAAGCTGCCTTATGAATCTGAAATTACAGCCACGTTTTAAAGATCAGTCCATAACTTACGATTGGCTAGGAATCTGGACGAGTGGTCTGCACCAATAGAAAGATCTTTCCAAGACAAGCAGTTTCATACATTGGAACTCCTCAAACGGATAAGTATTGAAAAAGATATGACCAAATCAAATCAGCAGTAGAATCTTACCTTTCCTAGATTTTAGGGTGACGAATTAAAGAGTTCTTGACTTGTCTTCCACTCCAAGTAAATTCGACCTAGGGGTTTCTAACACCTATAAATACACCCCTTAACCTCCTCTTTTACACACACTTCATATAATTATCAAAGAGGCTTAAGGATTCAAGTCAGAGCAAGCAGGAAGGAAGAAAGCTAGGAGCTGGAGACTGTCTATATCTCCAATTCAAAGCCAAACCCAACCTCTTCATTAGGTTTATTTATTTTCTTCCTGTAGAACATTATGTCTTTTAATTTATTTGTTTTAGTTTTATTTTCCATTATGAGCTAAACTTCTTAAGTGCTTGAGAATCGCTATAAGGGTTGAACCTTAATTTATTTAATTGATGCTTTCTGATTTGGGATTTTTATAATTTAATTCAAATTGAGTAATTTATTATTGTTTGTTATCGTAAGTTAATTTCACTATTTTTAATCTGATCAATTAGACATAGGTTTGAGTAATTAGGCTATTCACTTTGGTGGGGAAGTGATCATCTTGACGGGGGGTTTAATTACTGACATAGGTAATAAATGTACGATAGAAATTATTGATCCTGACGGACTTAGTTAATCTTATAACCGATTGGGTAGAGAACCTGACATTCGAAGGAGGATTATGATCGCCCTGGCGGGGTTTGTAACACTTGATAATAGCTCCTAAGTCCACCCTGACGGGGGTTAGGAGAATCTAGAATCCCGACTATTACTAGTTACTAATTTGTCCCTTAGAAGAAGCATTTATTAAGTTTATTTTGGTGAAACCTAGCGTGACTCAAGTACTACTCTCTCATCTTTTAGTCTCTTCATATTTATTTTCTTGCATTAGTTTAAATTTAGTTTAATATTTACTTTAATTGCACTTTAGTCCTTTAAACAAAAATAAAATAAAAAATCTATTTCTTTTATCTTTAATTTTCATTCAAGCAACTATTTCCATTTATTGCATAACACTTTAATCATACCTAATCTGTCCCTGAGATCGAAATCCCGTTTACCGGATATTACTTGGACGACCCGTACACTTGCGGTACGTGTCTTGCCTTTTTAGGTGTGTTTATTTAGAACACACTAGGAGACACCAGTCACCCGGAAGGGGGTTAGGAGGAATATAGAAACCTGGCTATTGCATATCACATAATTCACCCTTACATAAATAGGTTATATCAACGCTAGTGGGGATTACTTGCTAGATCTTGAGCTAAACTCTCATACTATCTTTTTCTCTTATTTATTTTCCTGTCTGTACTTTATTTAGTTAATTGTTTAGAGTCTTAAAACCAAACAAATATTTCCAAGTCTTTTATTTTCAGCGTATTATTCTTTTAACTTTCTTATTTGCACTTTATATTGCATAAGTTCTTCCTAACTTTCTTATTTGCACTTATATTCCCAAAGCACAACTTAAAATAAATTTCATATAGTCTAATCTAGGAATTAATATACACCTACACTTATCATGCAAAATAAAATACAAAACAATATCAGTCCAAAATTAATTTCACAATGCTAGAAGGTTACGCTTAATACTTATCTCAAGCTGGTGGCTATAGGGTGTTCCTCGATCTTTACTTGCTTTGAACGCTCCACTTAGAATACTCCCTATTAACTCACCGTGCATCTAGGAATTACGAGGTCTTTACGGTTTTAGCATAGGCTGAAGGACGGTATGGTATGTATATTTGGTAAATTTGAAGTGAGCTTTTGGCTCTCTCCTCACTTACCATCAACAAACTGTCCAAGAGCTTGAGTTTTCACTCGAATAACGTTCTCACTCAACCCATTTGACGCGCTTAATTTAGCGTCCCCAAATTAACCCAGTAAGCACTAAGGATGATTCACATAAAAAATTCTACTTTGCCGATCCGAATATATTTTCTTTTTAAATCATTCATCAATTTTTTTTCTTTTCTTATAGCTATGACTCTCTTTTTATTGTGGAGATATCATGCTATTTTTTCATAGTTATGCCTATTCATAACTTGAGCTCGAAGCTTCTTTTCCATTCACTATTACCCCGGCAAAGGGTTACAATATAATAAACATGTGAATCGTCAAAATATATAACCGAGCACAATTGATAAGCTCAAAAAATCTCAACCCCATAAATTCCCATAATAGTGGATCCACCAACCTAAACTCAAGCTCAAGACAGGAAGTCTCAGGATCGTGATTCAAGTGCGGGTCATATGGTCATGCCTAACAATCTAAAGGGATATTGGCTTATAATGTGGCGACAAAAGAAAGGCTTAAAGGCTAAAAATTTGGCTACGAAGGATACAATTAATTCAGGGATAGACGGACAAAAAGGATTCAAAGGGCTAACAAAGAATTGCCTCTATCATTTTCCTATCTACACAACTTGCCTCTAATTCATACCTAAGTGGGTTCTCTACTCATTTAGATCTCACGTTCTACAAGCCACCCATTATCCTTAAAAGATATGTTGGAGTTAGAACAATTTATGCAAGAAGAAGGGGGAAGTGTTGGTGAAGCATGGTTACGTTTTAATGAGGAGAAAGCGAGGTGTCCATTCCACGTCTCCTCGCCTAAATATCATTTAACTATGTTCTATGGAGGACTCAACAACGAGTCCAAGGAAAAAGTAGACAATTTCGGGGATGTGAGTTTTGTGTTATTAGATCTAGAAGATACTCATGCTATTAATGGAAAGAGTTCTTGAAATCGAAAGAAGTTGTCCGTTAGACTCAGAAAAAGAAGAAGATACCTTAGAAGTTCTACGGATCGAAGAATTAAACCAACAACTTAAGGAATTACAAGAACAATAACGTTTGGAGAGCAGTACTATAGTTCAGGTAAATCTAGGACACACATTACCTTCATGTCATAGTTATGGAGAAAGTAATCATTCATGGGAGAATTGTATTCATAATCAAGCTTCAATTTCCTTCGTATCTCATCAAAGAAACCATTACTCGAATGGTTATTATCATCTTCAAGGAAGTCACGCTGATGTCTCCCTAATTGTTCTTATTTTAGACCCTTGGGAGACATCATTTTTGGTGTTTATTTAATTAATTTGATAGACTTTTGTACTAAATATTCAATAATCTGGAATTACCTTTTTATTTCTAGCATTTTTAATTTATTAAACTTTTGCGCGTAATATTGGTATTTTTAGTGTAAAGTTTACAGGTTTTAGATGTTAGCTAGGAGAGGAATCCGAGGAGAAGGTCAAAGATCGTGAATTAGAGTCAAGACTTGAAGACAAATCACGAAGATATTATTTTTAGAGCTGAAAATCCACTTTCCAGACCATAGATTGCTGATTTCGAGGTGCTTAAGCGATGATTTAGCAGCTGACCTTTGAAGAGAAATCATTCCTTATCGAGTTACGGAACTTTAGCAACTGGAATGAGGTCAATCGGAGTCATAACGCATCGGGAAAGGCCGTTTTAGTGAAGGTGTATCAGCAGTTACGGGATTTTGGGCTTAGAAAGTGGGCTTGGACATTTAATTAATATTCTATTTTCTGGTCCAAGCCCTAGAATGAATTTATGCTTATAAAAGGAGGTCTGGACTTCTATTTTTCACACAATTCACATTCCACAAGATTAAAACACCAGAGAGAAGCAACAGAAGGAAGAAGAAGAAGCTACAAGAGCTGGAGTGGGTCTATAGCTCCGTTCGTAGTCATTCCAATTCCGGAAATTAGGTTCTTTTTATATTTTAATTCTGTAAACAATATGAATTCCATTCCTTTTAATTCAGTTTTTAATTTTAATATGAGCTAAGCTTTTCATAGTGCTTGAGAACAAACAATGGGTGAATCTTAATTTTATGAAATAACGAATGTTGAATTTGGGTTTATGCTAAATTAAATTAGATTGGGTTTATTACTCTTTTCGATAATTTGTGATTATTTACTGATTTTAGAGTCGCGAACTAAGATTAGGTATTAGTATCTAAGCTATTCCACATAAGTGGCGTGTGGATCATCCTGACGGAGGGTTTAGGTATAGAATTAATTATTCAATCTAGGATAAAAGCTATTGATTCTGACGAACTTAGTTAATTCTAGGGCCAATGAGGTAAAACACTTAATCATCCAACGGTGGATCATATTTACCCTGACGGGACTAGTGACACTTTAGGATTGCCTTATAGTCCACCCTGACGGGGGTATAAGGAATTTAGAATCCCGACCATTGTAATTGACCGATTTAGCCCTTAAACAACATAAGTTAGGAAGTAAGATTAGGAGGATCCTTGCGTTCTCAAGTACTACATCTCATATTGCGTTTTCACTTATTTTACTTGCGTCTTAGCTTTTACTTGCATTTAATTATTTGTCTTTTATTCATTAGCTTTAATCAACAAAACCAAACAAATATTTTATTATCTTTTATTTTCATAAGTGCATCAATCACTACTTGCTAAACATTGTGATCAACCATCCGTCCTTGGAACGAATCTGTATTATCATACATACTACTTGGGACAACCGTACACTTGCGGTTGTGGTTCGATTAGCATTTGCATTTATTTTTAGAACACACAAAGGACCACCAAGTTTTTGGCGCCGCTGCCGGGGACGGTAGTGTGTGACCACGGTGTTTATCCTTTAGTGATAAGTGCATTTATTTTATTTTATCAGTTTTACGCTTTTTATTTGTTAGCTTTTTCAGGTTTTTAGGTTTGGTGTATGCGAAGAAGGCTATTCAAGGATCTAGAGCCAACACCTCCGATCCTTAGTAATCCAGAATCGTTGATCAGACTTGCGAACAGAAGAAGAAGAGAACGAGAATCTTTAGAGGTAGAAGAGTTAAGTAACAGAATGGAAGAGATCAATCTTCAAGATAATCAACTAGGCACAAATGGCCAACCTTTGGCTCCAGGTGTTATTCCTCCAGTTCCACCAGCGAATCCTAATCCTCCAGTCCAGATAGTGATGAATCATGATCCGTGGTTTACTAATGGTCCTCCAGAAGTTCCATTCCGTGCTCCAGCTATAGGAGTAGGTGCTCCAGATATTGATGTTCCGAGATTCCGTCCAGATTCGGGTATGCTAGCTCAGTTCCAAAACTTTGGAAATTTTCGCGGAAGACCATCGGAAGATCCTCTTAGAGCGGTACAGAAATTTAAGCAGATATGTGATTCTTATATCACACAAGGGGTTTCAAGAGAACAGATGTATTTTGCTGCTTTTAAATTCTTTGTCATTGATGGAGCAAGTGAATGGCACGATACGCAAGATCCTGCGAAGATTACTAATTGGGACCAATTAGAAATTGCTTTCTTTGACAGGTATTACCCAAGTAACATGAGGTTAGATGCTGAACTAGAATTGACACATTTCCGTCAAGAGTATGAGGAAACTGTGGGTAAGAGTTGGACAAGATTTCAGATGTGTTTGCGTAAAGTTCCCAATCATGGCTTTTCAGAACAACAACAGTTAAAGATCTTTTATAGAGGCCTTGATGGAATTTCAAGAGAGAAATTGGATACGCTATGTGGAGCAGGTTTTCTTCAAGTTCAACCCGCTCATGCCAAGATCATTTTAGAGAGAACAGTTAAGAATGAAGTTGGGTGGAGCTCAGTGAGAACACCAGTTAAGGGAGTAAATAATGTTGACATGGAAGAGAAATTTGCTACGTTTGAGAATAAGATCCAGAATACCATAGAGCAACAATTGAAGCAGCTTACTCTAGCTGTGAAAGAAGGATTTTCGGGTAAGAAGGTAGCTGTGCATGCTGCACAAGAGGTTTATATGTGTTCAATTTGTAAGGTAGATGATCATGATGAGGAAAGTTGTCCGAATAACCAAGAATCAGTGAATTTTATGTCCAATAGAGGTAATTTCAATTCAAGTGGTAATGGAAATCAGCCTAACATAAACCATCCTGGGTTTCAATACTCAAATCCCAATGGGGCAGCTGATGTCTCCTCATTTGTGATAGTAAAATACACTCTTGAGACATCATTTTAGGCTTATTTATTAGTTTATAGGTTGATTTTAGCTTAATTTAGTGCACTTTCCTATTTTGAGTCATGATTTGTAGAATTATTATTTTTAGAGCATATTGGGTTTAATTGTTTATTTAGTGTGAAGCTTTAAAGATAATTATGGAGATTAATTAGAGTCCAAGTCAAAGATTACAACTTATGGAAAAAGATATGCATGGAAATTGGAGATAGAAGGAAACTGAGTTCAAATAGGAAAAGGAAAAGCTGCCTAAATCTGGGACTCTGCAGTACACGTCCAAAGATTGGTGTTTTTACCTAAGAAATAGGCCGAATTTGGTAATTTCCATCTAAAGGGTGTAGATATTTCTGTTGCGATTCTTTTGGTATCTTATAGAGCAAAATCCGACCAATAACGAAGAAGATACACTCAAAACAGCGCAGCAGTGTTTATCTTTATTTCCTTACGAATTTGAGTTGGGCTAGGAGTCCATTACTTGAAGTTTATCTCCAAGAAACGAATTAGGTCAACCTCTACACTATAAATACAGCCTCTTAACACTCTTAAATCATCCTTGGCCAGACCCTAAGGCCAAGAGGAATTTCATATACGAAAGCAAGAGGCTGTATTTATAGTGTAGAGGTTGACCTAATTCGTTTCTTGGAGATAAACTTCAAGTAATGGACTCCTAGCCCAACTCAAATTCGTAAGGAAATAAAGATAAACACTGCTGCGCTGTTTTGAGTGTATCTTCTTCGTTACCTTACTCCTTGTTGAATTCATCTTGGCAATTTCCTCCCAAAGTGCTATATTTTGCTTTCTTAGATGATCGATTTGTTGTTGAAATTTGATAGCCCATGGGGGTGTGTAAGAATTATTCGGAGAAGAAGAAGAAGAACCTTGATCTTGGACTGGTGTCTCCAGATACTAACTCCTAAAGTCAACTATTTTCTATCATAAATTCTTTTAACACTCTTAAATCATCCTTGGCCAGACCCTAAGGCCAAGAGGAAGCTGCAACACAAGAGAAGAAGTCTGGAGGGAGCTGTGCAACAACTATGTCTCCTTCAACCTCTTATTTTGTAATTCTTTCTTCTTCTTTTCTTTGTATGAACTAATTCTCTTAGCTTAGGTTTTGCATATGTATAATCTATGAATTCTAATTCTTCTATCTAAGTTCTTTGGGAATTATATGTTTTAATCTGATATTAGCTACTTACCTTTATATTTGATTATGTGTTTTGATTTAATGACTGTTTTCCTTGCTAGTGCACGAGTATAGGATTACCTTAATAGTAGTTAGATGGTCACCGTAACTGGGTGTTTAACTATTGAACCACCACATAACGTCTAGTGTCGATAGCAGTTCTGACAAAACATACTTCTAAGTAGATAGTCATTAAGGTTTGTTTTAACCACCATATCACCAAGATTGCAGTATTTGCTTAGGGCCTTAGTGGCGTTTGATAACCCTATTTTAAATCACTTCTTGGTTGTGCCGTTGCCCTCTTAGTCGCTCTCAAGGTCTAAGGTAGTGGAATTTAGAATCCTGACTAAGTATACCAAGAGCTAATATTCTCCCTTATGAATTAGATTTAATAGATAGAATTAGAAGGATTAGTGCATACTAGTAAAACCTAAGTTATATCGTTCATACTATCTTCTTTTCTTTTCTGTTATTTATTTTCTGTCTTTAATTTAGTAGTTTAGTTTTCTTATCAAAAAAACCAAATAAATATCTATCTTTCTCTTCTTTCTACTTGCGTATTATTATCTATCTTTAATATCTGCACTTGATAATTTGCATAAGTTCTCTCTAACTTTCGTCAGTCCCTGAGGAACGAATCTTCTTATCATTAAAACTTGCATACGTCCTGTAATACTTGCAGTACAGTGTTAGTTTAGGGTGTATATTTGCACTTATTTTATACATCTTTTTATCACACCTTAGGCCACACCAAGTTTTTGGCGCCGCTGCCGGGGACTACATCGTTAGTCCTTGTGCAATTATCTTGTGCTTTTATTTTAGTTAGTTCTATTTTACGCTTTTCTTTTTAGTTTTTGTTTTACAGATTTTTTTTTAGGCGAAAGCATATTTATTAGGAGATAAAGGTTTCGTGCTATTAGATCCTGAAGAAGCTATTACAAGATGGAATCTCTAAAGCTCAAGGAGTTAAGCCAACAACTTGAGGAATTACGAGAACAATCGCGGAAACTAGCTCAGAGGAATCTAGTACATACATCACCTTCATGTCCTAGTTGTGGAGCAAGAGATCACTCGTGGGGACATTGCATGAACAATCCAGCCTCAATTTCCTTCATGCCATATCAAAGAGACCATTATTATGATGGTTATTATCAATCTCAAGGAAATTACGCTGACTATCAACCCCCACAGAGCTACAATTGGGTCGGAAATCAACAGACGTATCATCATGATAACCATTATTATGATGATTATTATCAACCACGACCACAATCTTACTATCCTCCACAACCTATCTATCAAGAAGCGCCGATTTATAATGAAGCTTATCAAGAACCACATCCTTATTCAATGCAGCAAACCATACAAGAACAACCTCCGAGTTTGAATTCAAGCATGGCTAAGATGATGAACCTAATTGAAAAGATGGAGAATAACCAGCAAAGAATCCAAAACTCAGATGATGCGATTGACAAGCTGGTGCAGACAATGTCACAAATGGTGGAAAAAACTAAAATCCTTGCAGAAAGGCAACTCCGAAGTGATACTACTGCTCCAGAAAACAAAGTTTGTCATGCAGTTGAATCAGAAAGTGGAAAACAACTATCTCCACCAAGACCAGAACCAGAATCAGTCCCTATTCCAGATCAGAGGGGGGAAGAAGCAACAGAAGATAAGGTCGAAGAGGTAGTTGAACAAGAACGTGTCCAAGAGAAGACACCAGAAAAGAAAGAGAGCCCAGTGGTAACCAATACATGTCCTCCTCCACCATTCCCTTCACATGTCAGAAAGGACAATGACCTGGAATTCAAGAAGTTCGTTGACATGATGAACAAATTAAAGAACAGCAGCCCGTTTGTAGAAGCTCTCACAAGAATGTCAAAATACGGTCAATTCATGAAGGACATTCTTTCTAACAAACGAAGATTCGAGATGAATGGATTGCTAGAGGAGTGTAATGCTACACTTGGAATTGAGTTACCACCTATTCCCACGAAATCTTGGATGGCACCATCCATGATTATAAAGAATCGAGCTGAAAAGTTCGTGGGAATTAAAGGCAAAGGGTGGAAATTTCGTCATCCGTAATCGAGGTAACACGTCTAACTTTGAAAGACGTTAAACAAAAGTGCTGTACGGGAGACAACCCGTAATTTCTTTTATGTTTTTACGTTTTTAGTTTTTAATTTATGTTTAGATTAGTTAATTTTAGTTGATATTGCATATTTGAGGAAGGTATTAGTGTTTTTGATGATTAGGTATTGGAGAAATCGAGTTAGGGAAGCGAGCAAAGTTTTTGGAACGGAGAAACTTCAGCAAGCCATATCTTTGCGCTCGGATATCGGAATCAGGTGATTTTTGAGCCTAAACTGCATAACTTTTCGAGATCTAGCTGCTGGGGAGGTTTTTGCCACGTGCGGTACACCGTACCTCAGCCGCGGTGCACCGCGTGGTCAAAAACCCGTACTACGGGTTGCTACCGCGGGTTTTATCCAGAAACGAAAAAAAAATAGCTGATGGGTCCGGTATACCGGACCCTATACTGCGCCATGCACCGCACAAACACGTGCCACGGGGTCCTACCACGGGTTTTTTGACGTAGGAGGCGCGGTATACCCCGCGGTACACCCCATGGTCCGCAGGGGTAGTCCGCAGCGCCGCAAGGGAGAGAAAAACCTACGGGATTTGATTATAAAGGAGGTATTAAGCTTTTAGTTCCGAATTTTATAAACCCAAACCCTCTTTTTCTTCTCCACAACTCTCCTAACTCCATTGAAGCTCATCAAAACCTTCACCAATCATCAAAACACTACCCAATCACCATGAAAACACATCCAATTCATTCTCCACATCATTACAAAGAAGATTCAACCACCTATATCATCCCAAAACACCTTGAATCCAAGAATCAAAAGCTTAGATTTCAAAAGTTCATCCTACAATTTCTTAAATCTAAGCCAATCCATGAAGAATCCATCTTACCCACATAGAGAATCATCATCCAATCACCTTTCCTAACCCAAATTAAGCTTGTACAACCAATAATCATGAGTTTCAAATTTCAAGAGTGGTTAAAGCTTTGAGTTGGGGGTCAATTGAGATGATTAAGAGAACATGAACATTATCTACTGTATGGGAGATGAAGAAATCAAGGTGTTGGATTTAATTGAGAAGAAATCAAGTGAGACAAGTCCTAGTTCCAATTCAATGGGTAAAACAAGTCAAGAGAAGAGAGGTTAGCATGCTGTGTTGATTCAATGAGCAAAAAGGTTCTATCTTTAGTGAAGAAGACAACACAACCTCTCTAGATCAAAGACCCTACACCCAAGAGAAAAAGAGAAAGCTTCAAGGGCCCTGATAGCTTCTCCGAAGAAACAATTAAAGGAACTACCTTTTTCTTATGAGAAAGTATTTGAAGAAGAAGTTGAAGGTGAATACATGAAGGTTCATGGAGATTTGGAATGCTTGGGGTTGTTTGTGAATTGTATTGTGTGAGGAGAAGAAGAAGATGTGGCACAGTTGATCTATGAGGAGGTGATACGAATTTTCGATCTCTCCCATGTCGTTATATAATGCAATATCCTATTATGATCACGTGTCCTGAACATAAAGCGAATAAGAAGTTGGTTGAAGAAGATACATTAGATTTAATCCGAGTATCGTCTAGGCGAGGTAATAGCCTCAAAGAGTATGTTTTCTTTCTTCCCTACCATTTCTGTATGTGCAATATGTATGCTAATTTTAAATTTTATTCTTTCTTGAGTCTTTTTCGAGTCGTGGGGACACGGCTCATTTTTGAGTTGGGGGTGGGGATTCGTTGTCCTCATCTTCCTTTTTGTGTTTTTCATAAAATTTAAAATTTTTTGGGTTGAATTAGGCATAGAATATCTTTGAATGTACCTATTTGAGCATGATTTTATTAGGTCAATGATAGTAGGTAGTATGTTTTTGAAAGATGTTACAAGTTTGTTTAGATGCATGTATGAAAACAGGAAATAAAAGATAGAAAAGTTAATGAGCAATGCTAAGAAGTCACGTTGAAACTTAGGAATAGTTATTTGGTGTGTAGAACGTGAGGTTTAAAATTAGTTGAAAACCCACTTGTCTATGAACTAGTAGTGAAAAAGTAATGAAATCCGGTAGTTAGAAAAATGAATAAGGCAGTTCTTTCATGATAAAACACTTGAAGCCTTTTATACTTTCTCACCTTTTTGTTTGATATTATTGTTATTTATCCGTCTTAGCCCCTCTGAGCCTTTCTAAAGCCTTTATTGAAACACATTATAATCCATACCCTAGTTTTTAGGACTTATCTATATGACCCGCACTCGAATCGCAAAACCTGAGACAACTCGTTTTAGAGCTTGAGTTTGGGGTGGTGGGTTTCATTATTAGGGAACATTGGGATTTGGGAATTATCTTTGTGATTTTATTGATGATGGAATTGTTATTATTGTAACCCTTTGCCGGGGTAATAGTGAATGAAAAAGAAGCTACGAGCTAAATTTGCCAACAAGGGCATTAAAAAGAAAGAATATATATATGGAAAAATAGCGTGATATCTCGAACATCAAAAAGAGAATCATAGCTATACAAAAGAGAAAATTTGATATGAAAAGAATATATATTCGGACCGGCAAAGTGGATTTTAAATCATCAAAGGTTCTAATTGGGATTAATTGGGGATGCAAAAAAAAGCATCAATAAATTGGGTTGAGTGAGAAACATCTTCGAGTGAAAACTCAAGCTCTAGGGCGATTCGTTGATGGCTAGTGAGGAGAGAGCCAAAAGCTCACTTTTCATTATCCAAATATACCACACCCGTCCTTAAGCCAAGTTATAACCAAGACCTTAGGATTTCTAACTACTAGATGGAGAAACAATTGAGCTATTAGGTAGTAGGTAAGTGGACCATTGGATGCTGTATTTGGGACCTATGAACAACCTATAGCCATTAACCTGAACTAAGTTATCATCCTCTCCTTCTGGCATTGCGAAATTAATCTGAACTTGAATTTATGGATTGTTGATTACATGTATATTAGGCATATTTGTGCATTATTTCAGAAGCATTACTACATGAGACTTTTTAGATATTTTTGCTCTAGGATCATTCATTGTGTTCTGTTCTTATTCTCCTCCTTCTTCTTCTTCTTGACTACCCTACTGTTCTTTACTTTTATTGTATCGGGACGATACAACTTTGAGTTGGGGGTCTTGATGTCTCCTCATTTGTGATAGTAAAATACACTCTTGAGACATCATTTTAGGCTTATTTATTAGTTTATAGGTTGATTTTAGCTTAATTTAGTGCACTTTCCTATTTTGAGTCATGATTTGTAGAATTATTATTTTTAGAGCATATTGGGTTTAATTGTTTATTTAGTGTGAAGCTTTAAAGATAATTATGGAGATTAATTAGAGTCCAAGTCAAAGATTACAACTTATGGAAAAAGATATGCATGGAAATTGGAGATAGAAGGAAACTGAGTTCAAATAGGAAAAGGAAAAGCTGCCTAAATCTGGGACTCTGCAGTACACGTCCAAAGATTGGTGTTTTTACCTAAGAAATAGGCCGAATTTGGTAATTTCCATCTAAAGGGTGTAGATATTTCTGTTGCGATTCTTTTGGTATCTTATAGAGCAAAATCCGACCAATAACGAAGAAGATACACTCAAAACAGCGCAGCAGTGTTTATCTTTATTTCCTTACGAATTTGAGTTGGGCTAGGAGTCCATTACTTGAAGTTTATCTCCAAGAAACGAATTAGGTCAACCTCTACACTATAAATACAGCCTCTTAACACTCTTAAATCATCCTTGGCCAGACCCTAAGGCCAAGAGGAAGCTGCAACACAAGAGAAGAAGTCTGGAGGGAGCTGTGCAACAACTATGTCTCCTTCAACCTCTTATTTTGTAATTCTTTCTTCTTCTTTTCTTTGTATGAACTAATTCTCTTAGCTTAGGTTTTGCATATGTATAATCTATGAATTCTAATTCTTCTATCTAAGTTCTTTGGGAATTATATGTTTTAATCTGATATTAGCTACTTACCTTTATATTTGATTATGTGTTTTGATTTAATGACTGTTTTCCTTGCTATTGCACGAGTATAGGATTACCTTAATAGTAGTTAGATGGTCACCGTAACTGGGTGTTTAACTATTGAACCACCACATAACGTCTAGTCTAGTGTCGATAGCAGTTCTGACAAAACATACTTCTAACTAGATAGTCATTAAGGTTTATTTTAACCACCATATCACCAAGATTGCAGTATTTGCTTAGGGCCTTAGTGGCGTTTGATAACCCTATTTTAAATCACTTCTTGGTTGTGCCGTTGCCCCCTTAGTCGCTCTCAAGGTCTAAGGTAGTGGAATTTAGAATCCTGACTAAGTATACCAAGAGCTAATATTCTCCCTTATGAATTAGATTTAATAGATAGAATTAGAAGGATTAGTGCATACTAGTAAAACCTAAGTTATATCGTTCATACTATCTTCTTTTCTTTTCTGTTATTTATTTTCTGTCTTTAATTTAGTAGTTTAGTTTTCTTATCAAAAAAACCAAATAAATATCTATCTTTCTCTTCTTTCTACTTGCGTATTATTATCTATCTTTAATATCTGCACTTGATAATTTGCATAAGTTCTCTCTAACTTTCGTCAGTCCCTGAGGAACGAATCTTCTTATCATTAAAACTTGCATACGTCCTGTAATACTTGCAGTACAGTGTTAGTTTAGGGTTTGTATTTGCACTTATTTTATACATCTTTTTATCACACCTTAGGCCACACCAGCAGCCAATCCTACTTACGCGTATCAGCCGCGTCCTCAAGGCAACAACTATAATCCAAGACCACATAACAATCATCAAGGAGGACAGAATCAAAACAATTATGTGCAAAGACAAGCTCCTCAGAATACCTACGATGAGAATTTAAACCAGAAAGCTCTACCTGCCCATCCACAAGAAGGAGTAATTACCCTTCAGAAAACCGTTGAAAATTTGATTGCTCTTCAAACACAAGCTTTGGAACGTCAGAACGCAGCTGAAGCGAATATGAAGATTTTCCAGAATCAGCTAAGTCAAATTAATAAACAGCTGAATCAGCGTCCACAAGGGCAACTTCCTAGCGATACGGAAAATCCAACACAACGTGAAGATTGCAAGGCTGTTACATTAAGAAGTGGTAAGAACCTCCCTCCACCTCCTTTTCCCGTTATGAAAGAGAAAGAAGTTCCAAGAAAATAAAAGGAAGTGGGTGAGAAAGAGAAAGAGAATGAGAAAGATAGTGAGGTTGAAGAAATCGAAAGACCAAGAGAAGTTCTGAAAAAGAAAGATGAAATTGTAAGCAATCGCCCTCCACCACCATTTCCATCGCGAGTTCAGAAAAAGGGTGATATGGTTGATTTTCAGAAGTTCTTTAATAGAGTGAAGGGTCTAAGTATTAATATTCCGTTACTTGAGGCGATTCGAGATATTCCTAAGTACACGAAGTTTTTGAAGAGGGCCCTCACTAATAAAAGGCCCTACTGTGATAATGAGATGATTGGCCTTCCTGAAGAGTGTAGTGCGATTTGCCAGAGTAAATTACCTCCGAAGTTAGTTGATCCGGGGAGTTTCACGATTCCCATATCGATTGGAGAAGAATGGAAGGGAAAGGCGCTATGCGATTTGGGCGCAAGCATCAACCTGATGCCCAAGTCAGTCTTTGATAAGCTTAAAATTGGAAACGCAAGACCTACCTCTATGGTCTTGCAAATGGCGGACAGGTCTCTTGCTCATCCTGAAGGCCGCATTGAGGATGTCCTTGTTAAGGCAGGTACACTTATATTTCCTGTTGATTTCGTAATTCTTGAATACAATGCAGATAGAAATGTCCCCATTATTTTAGGTAGACCCTTCCTAGCTACAGGGAGGACATTGATCGATGTAGAGAATGGCGAATTAACGATGAGGATACAAGATGAGGAAGTTAAATTCAATGTATTTCGAGCTATGAAATTCCCAGATTCTCAGGAAGATTGCTTCAGAATGGATGTAGTAGAGCAAGCATCGCAAGAGGTATTTAATTGTTTAAATTTTGATGATATCTTGCAGGCTGCTTTAACATTAGATTCACCTGAGATGATGGAGGAGCTTACAGAAACAGTGGCAGCTCTCAATTCTGAAAATCCGAAGTATAGGCGTCTTGCCTATGAACCTGTGAGAGAACCGGGGGAGATTATTCCTAAAAAGAAACCTTCAATTGAATCTCCTCCGGAGTTGGAAGAAAAACCATTGCCAGCACACTTGAGGTATGCTTATTTGGGTACTAATGAAACTTTACCTGTTATTGTTTCAGCTAATTTAACAGGTCCTCAAGAAGATAAACTGTTGCGTGTGTTAAGAGCCAACAAAGAAGCAATAGGTTGGACAATTGCTGACATCAAAGGCATTAGTCCATCCTATTGTCAACACAAAATCATACTTGAAGATGTTAACGCACGCTCAGTTGAAGACCAAAGGAGATTGATGCCCGTGATGAAAGATGTGGTAAAGAAAGAGGTGATCAAGCTTTTAGATGCGGGGATTATTTATCCCATTTCGAGTAGTGAATGGGTGAGCCCAGTTCAGTGTGTACCGAAGAAATGAGGAATTACAACAGTTCTTAATGATAAAAATGAAGCGATTCCTTCAAGAACGGTAGTTGGATGGAGAGTTTGCATGGATTACAGAAAGCTGAATAAGGCCACCAGACAAGATCATTTCCCTTTGCCCTTCATTGACCAAATGTTAGATTAATTAGCCGGAAGAGAGTACTATTGCTTCTTGGATGGTTACTCCGGGTACAATCAGATTTACGTGGCTCCAGAAGATCAACATAAGACTACCTTTACATGCCCATTTGGTACTTTTGCATATCGCAGAATGCCATTTGGTTTGTGTAACGCTCCCACTACTTTTCAAAGGTGTATGATGGCCATCTTCTGGGACATGATAGATAATTTCCTTGAAGTGTTCATGGATGATTTCTCCGTGTTTGGTGATGATTTTGATATATGTTTGGATAACTTGGAGAAAGTGTTAGTGAGATGCAAGGAAACAGATTTGGTGCTCAACTGGGAGAAGTGTCACTTCATGGTTCGCGAAGGTATTGTTATGGGTCACAAAGTTTCGAGTGTTGGTTTAGAGGTTGATAGAGCAAAGATAGAGGTAATTAAAACTCTTCCCCCTCCTGTTTCTGTTAAAGGGGTAAGGCGTTTTCTTGGCCATGCTGGCTTTTATAGGCGTTTTATTAAAGATTTTTCTAAGATTGCTAAACCGTTATGCAACTTACTCGAAAAGGATTGCAAATTCCTTTTTGATGAAGCTTGTTTAGCGGCCTTCAAAGCAATCAAAGAAAAGCTTATTTCTGCTCCTATAGTGTTACCTCCATATTGGAATTTACCGTTTGAAGTTATGTGTGATGCGAGTGATTTGTGTATGGGAGCTGTATTAGGACAGAGGAAAGAGAAAGTTTTTCATTCTATTTACTATGCTAGTAAAACTTTTAGTGGTGCTCAGATTAATTACACAGTTACAGAAAAAGAGTTGCTAGCAGTTGTATATTCGTTTGATAAATTTCGCTCTTATCTTCTTGGAGCGAAAGTTATTGTTTATACAGATCATTCCGCGATCAGATTTCTTATGGAGAAGAAAGATGCGAAACCAAGGTTAATTAGATGGGTGTTATTACTTCAAGAGTTCGATTTAGAGATCAAAGATAGAAAGGGTTGTGAGAATCAGGTTGCAGATCATCTATCGCGTTTAAAGGGTTCAGAGATGAATAATGGTACTGAAGCAGTTAGAGAAGAGATTCCTGATGAGAGTTTATTCGTTGTTCGAGATTATGAGGATCCGTGGTATGCAGATATTGCAAATTTAGTGGTGAGTGGTGTTTTTCCTGAAGGTTCTACTTATCAAGAGAGAAAGAGGTTAGCTCATCGTGCTAGACAGTTCTTTTGGGAGGATCCGTTCCTCTATAAAGTTTGTGCTGACCAAATGATACGAAGATGTGTAGCAACGGAAGAGACTCAAGCCATTATAGCTGGATGCCATGATTCACTATATGGAGGACATTTCAAAGGAGACAGAACTGCTGCGAAGGTATTTCAATCAGGTTTTTACTGGCCCTCTCTTATAAAAGATTGTCATGAATATGTTAAGAAATGTACGAGATGCCAGTTTACCGGAAACATATCCAAGAAGGATGAGATGCCGCGTAATAATGTGTTAGAGGTTGAGATATTCGATGTGTGGGGCATAGACTTTATGGGTCCTTTCGTTCCTTCAAATGGTAACCTCTATATCTTATTAGCTGTTGATTATGTGTCTAAGTGGGTAGAAGCGGTGGCTTTACCTACTAATGATTCACGAGTGGTGATCAGGTTCTTGAAATCACATATTTTCACTAGACATGTCACACCTAGAGTGCTTATTAGCGATGGAGGATCTCATTTCGTTAATAAATATCTGAAGACTGTTCTAGAGAAATATGGAGTCAGACACCGTGTATCTACTGCATATCATCCACAATCCAATGGTCAAGCTGAAGTATCAAACCGCGAAGTCAAGTCAATCCTAGAGAAAACCGTTGGTCCTACAAGAAAAGATTGGTCAATGAAGTTAGATGATGCGTTGTGGGCCTATCGTACTGCGTTCAAAACTCCAGTTGGTGCATCTCCCTATCGTATGGTGTATGGTAAGGCTTGTCACTTACCTTTAGAGCTTGAAATGGGTTCCTATTGGGCGATTGCGCAGTTGAACTTAGATCCTATCTTAGCCGGAAAGAATCGTATGATAAAGCTTAATGAACTTGACGAATTCCGATTGCATGCTTATGAAAATGCTAAACTTTACAAAGAAAATACAAAGAAATGGCATGACAATCGGATTCGTCCAAAGAACTTTGAAGTGGGGCAAAAAGTATTAAAGTATAATTCAAAGTTCAGCAATTTTCCGGGTAAGTTAAGATCTAAGTGGTCAGGTCCATACATTGTGACCAAAGTTACACCTCATGGGGCGATAGAAATAGAACATCCACTAGAGAACCGTACCTTTATGGTTAACGGTCACAGACTAAAGATATACCATGGAGGTGAAGATACCAATCGCTCGGAAGATCCACATCCCGGGGAGGTCATGTATCTCCTCGAGACTCCTTAGAAGCGTGAGGTAACCCGTCGAGCTTAACGACGTTAAACAAAAGCCAATTACTTGTATATTAGCTGAGTTTTTACATTTTTGCAATTTAGATTAGTTTGATTTTCGTAATTTTATTGTTTTTATTAAGAAATGAGGAAGGGTAGTTGTTTTTGATGATTTCAGGGGTAAAAAGGACTTGAGTTTGGGGTCGATTTGGCGAAAACAGAAGAAAAATTGGTTGGATGTCCAGGAGAAACCGGGAACCCGGTTTCGCAAAACCGGGAACCCGGTTTTGGAGCTGGTACCAACCATTTTAACGTAACACTTGGCGTTTTGGGGTAATGTCACAGCGTCGGAACCGGGAACCCGCATTTGGCAAAACCGGGTACCCGGTTTTGGTGCTGTGATTTCTGAAAATCCCTGACCCAGCGTCTTGGTGGCTTGCGTTTTCGTGCGTTTTGATTCGCGCCATCGACACAAATCCGGGTACCCGCATTTGGCAGAACCGGGTACCCGGTTTCGGAGCTGTTGTCTTCAAATTTCTCTGGTCCAGCGTTTTGAGGTGCTGCGTTTTGGCGCGTTTTGACTCGCGCCATCGAGAAAATCCGGGAACCCGCATTCCACAGAACCGGGTACCTGGTTTCGGCGAGTAAAATCCCTGACCCCGCGTCTTGGGGTCCAGCGTTTTGGTGCGTTTTGAAAAAAAAAAAAAAAAAAAGTCCACAATTATTTTTCCGTGCCGTCACAGCGACGCGGAACCGGGAACCCGGTTTGAAAGCTGTGAGAGGCGGTTTTGAGGTGTTTTAACCTAGTTTCTTAGCCTCTTTTGCAAGTATTTACCTAAAACGCACCAATAGCCTCCCCACCTACGAAATTCATCTACCAAAACACTATATATCATCAAATCCTACCCTCTTTCACCACAAAAACATAAGATCAACTCACCTCCTCTCCAAAATATCATCAAATCCTTAGTTTTTCCCAAGATTCTTCTTCACCCAATTCCTTAAATTAAACCCAATTCTTTCTTCTCCCATACAAATTAACCAAGTCCCATCTCATATTTCACCTAGTTCTTAAATTCTTAAACCTCAAAACATCAAAATTCTAAACTTTTCCCTAAGTTTTTCATTATTTGAAGTTTTGAGTTTGGGGTGAAAAGAGATGACTAACAGAACCGGTGATTTCCGAAGAACTGCTCCTAGAAGAAAGACCACCATTGGTGGTTCACAAGATCAAGCTATTGAGATTCCTGATTCGCGTCCTAAACGAAAAATTGACGAAGTTAAGCTTGATTCTAACAGAAAAGAAATCACAGGTCTAAAGAGAAGATTGATTGATGAGATTGAAAGTGAGAAGGAACCAGAAGAGGAAATTGCGAAGAACATTGAGAAGGAAACTGAACAAGAGATTCCGGAAGCACCCGTTACGAAACCTCCGCGTATGAAGATGTGGGCCCACAAGCCTAAGAGGGTTTACACTTGTTGGAATACTCAGGTTCGTGAAAGAATTGAATTTTTGAAATTTGGTGAGGAGACGAATTTTCCTAAGGGTATTATGAGTAGTGATTACAAGGAATATGCTGTGACATGTGCTAAGTTTGGTTGGAAAGAGTTACAAGAAAGGAAGCTTGAGTTTATTCCTACTTTTGTGCGAGAATTTTACGAAGGTTTAGCTACCTCCCATGATGTCATTGATATCCGCAAAAAGGTAGTTCCTTTCTCTATTGAACGTATTCGGAAATCATTGAAACTACCCAACTTTTCTGGAACATGCCCCTTCCAAGAAATTCTTAATGACCCTTCTTTTGATTTTGAATCCCTTTGGGGGACCGTGCTTGTTAATGGGACTAACCCAATTCCTGAAGGTGAAAGGTATCCTGGACAGTTTTACAGCAATAGTTTGACACCTCGTGCTAAGGTTTGGTCTCGTTTCATAATACCCACTTTCTTTGGTATTAAACACACTTCCGAGTTGAAGAAAGAGCACATATTTATTATTCAGTGTATTTTGGAGGAGAAACCATTTGATGTTGCTAAGATCATTTATGATACGATCATGGAGTTCGCAAAATCACCAATGAAACAACAAAATCTGAAGTTTCCTTGTACTATTACTCAGTTGTGTCTAGACGCAAAGATTCCGCGTAAGAATGCAGATATTGACATTGTTTCAGTTGGTGTGAGTATAGCTTTGAGCACAATCAAGAACATCCATGAAGAGGCAACACGAGCTACAAGAAGTCCAAGAACTCCTCAATCAAAGAAAGCAAAAACTGTTCCTGAGTCTGAGTCGAAGATTCAGGTGTTGGAAGAGAATCAGGAGAAGATGATTGCTACTTTGGGAAACGTTACAAAAGAATTGGACCTGCTTCGAAACTTAATCCTAGGCGTAAATACACTTCAAAACGCGATTTATGATGCTGTTACGCGAGATAAAGGTCCAGAACGCAACACCGATAACCAGCCTCGCGCTGGTTAAGATACGTTTTCTAAACTTTCCTCTTAGTGTATATTAGTTTAAATGCTTTATTGAGTCTTTTCGAGTCGTGGGGACACGACTCATTTTTGAGTTTGGGGTGGGGTTCGTTGCCTCATCCCAATTTTTTATGTGTTATTTGCTTTATTTGCTTTCAATAAAAGAATTTTCGGAGTTGCGTTTGACTGTAGAAATTTTTAAATATCCCTTTAAGCATACTCTTGATAAATCTATGATAGTAAATAGTGGACTTTAGGGATTGATATAAAACGCACTTACAATTGCATGCGAACATAGGTAATTGATAGGAAAAATTAATTAACAATGCAAATGAAGTAAGCTTGTACTCAAGGAATATGTTTGGTGTGTAGAACGTGAAATCCTAATTAGTAGAGAACGCACCTAGATATGAACTAAAGACAAGCTATGTACTTAGGAAAATGATAGGGGCAGTTATTTGTTAGCCATTTGTGCCTTTTTAGCCTTCTATCCCTTGTATTAATTATTATCCGTCTTAGCCCACTTTAAGCCTTTAGCCTTTTCTTTGTAGCCACGATATAAGCCATTATCCCTTAGATTATTAGGCATGACCATATGACCCGCACTTGAATCACAATCCTGAGACATGTCTCGAGCTTGAGTTTGGGGTGGTGGGACCACATATGGTGAATTTAATGGGTTGGGATCGATGTGTTTTGTATTGTAGCACAATTGCAGATGATATATACTTGTAACCCTTTGCCGGGAATGAGAAAAAGTGAAAAAGAAAGAAAAAAATGAAAAAAGTTAAAAATTCATACAGTAGGAACCGGGAACCCGGATTCTCAAAACCGGGTACCCGGTTTGCTTCTGTACAAAAAAAAAGAAGAAAAAGAGAAAAGAAAAGAAAAAGAAAAATATGAATGGATCCGGCAAAGTGGAATTTTCTGAAATCATCTTGTTAATAGTGGGTAGAAATGGGACGCTAAATTGTTGCGTATATGGGTGAGTGAGAACATCTTTTGAGCGTTAACTCAAGCTCGAGGACATTGTTGATGGTAAGTGAGGAGAGAGCCAAAAGCTCACTTCAAATTTACCAAATATACATCCACACCCGTCCTTAAGCCAATATTATAACCGTAAAGACCCCGTGATTCCTAAGTGCATAGTGAATTTATAATTCTGTTGATAGGGAATACACTAGGTGGAGCGTTCAAAGCGAGTTAGGATTAATGACCACCCTATAGCCATCATACAGAGATGAGTACAAGTGTAACCTTCAAGCATTGCGACTTTAATTTTATGATTGAGATTATTTATGTTTGATGTTGCATGATTAGTGTATGTGTATATTAGTTTTAGAGTTTGCTATATGAGATTTATTTTGAGTTTTGCTTTAGGGTTTATTTACTAGCTTCTATTTGTTTATACGCTTACTTCTACCCCTTTGTTTTGTTTTACTTTGTCGGGACGACAAAGGTTTGAGTTGGGGGTCTTGATGTCTCCCTAATTGTTCTTATTTTAGACCCTTGGGAGACATCATTTTTTGTGTTTATTTAATTAATTTGATAGACTTTTGTACTAAATATTCAATAATCCGGAATTACCTTTTTATTTCTAGCATTTTTAATTTATTAAACTTTTGCGCGTAATATTGGTATTTTTAGTGTAAAGTTTACAGGTTTTAGATGTTAGCTAGGAGAGGAATCCGAGGAGAAGGTCAAAGATCGTGAATTAGAGTCAAGACTTGAAGACAAATCCCGAAGATATTATTTTTAGAGCTGAAAATCCACTTTCCAGGCCATAGATTGCTGATTTCGAGGTGCTTAAGCGATGATTTAGCCGCTGACCTTTGAAGAGAAATCATTCCTTATCGAGTTACGGAACTTTAGCAACTGGAATGAGGTCAATCGGAGTCATAACGCATCGGAAAAAGCCGTTTTAGTGAAGGTGTATCAGCAGTTACAGGATTTTGGGCTTAGAAAGTGGGCTTGGACATTTAATTAATATTCTATTTTCTGGTCCAAGCCCTAGAACGAATTTATGCTTATTAAAGGAGGTCTGGACTTCTATTTTTCACACAATTCACATTCCACAAGATTAAAACACCAGAGAGAAGCAACAGAAGGAAGAAGAAGAAGCTACAAGAGCTGGAGTGGGTCTATAGCTCCGTTCGTAGTCATTCCAATTCCGGAAATTAGGTTCTTTTTATATTTTAATTCTGTAAACAATATGAATTCCATTCCTTTTAATTCAGTTTTTAATTTTAATATGAGCTAAGCTTTTCATAGTGCTTGAGAACAAACAATGGGTGAATCTTAATTTTATGAAATAACGAATGTTGAATTTGGGTTTATGCTAAATTAAATTAGATTGGGTTTATTACTCTTTTCGATAATTTGTGATTATTTACTGATTTTAGAGTCGCGAACTAAGATTAGGTATTAGTATCTAAGCTATTCCACATAAGTGGCGTGTGGATCATCCTGACGGAGGGTTTAGGTATAGAATTAATTATTCAATCTAGGATAAAAGCTATTGATTCTGACGAACTTAGTTAATTCTAGGGCCAATGAGGTAAAACACTTAATCATCCAACGATGGATCATATTTACCCTGACGGGACTAGTGACACTTTAGGATCGCCTTATAGTCCACCCTGACGGGGGTATAAGGAATTTAGAATCCCGACCATTGTAATTGACCGATTTAGCCCTTAAACAACATAAGTTAGGAAGTAAGATTAGGAGGATCCTTGCGTTCTCAAGTACTACATCTCATATTGCGTTTTCACTTATTTTACTTGCGTCTTAGCTTTTACTTGCATTTAATTATTTGTCTTTTATTCATTAGCTTTAATCAACAAAACCAAACAAATATTTTATAATCTTTTATTTTCATAAGTGCATCAATCACTACTTGCTAAACA
Organism: Nemophila menziesii; assembly: GCA_029959085.1. Classification (NCBI taxonomy): domain Eukaryota; kingdom Viridiplantae; phylum Streptophyta; class Magnoliopsida; order Boraginales; family Hydrophyllaceae; genus Nemophila; species Nemophila menziesii. The sequence continues at coordinate 5,219,613 of JARWIR010000014.1, forward strand.
TTGTGATCAACCATCCGTCCTTGGAACGAATCTGTATTATCATACATACTACTTGGGACAACCGTACACTTGCGGTTGTGGTTCGATTAGCATTTGCATTTATTTTTAGAACACACAAAGGACCACCACACGCTAATTATTATTCCCCATAGAATCAGAATTGGGTTGAAAATCAAGGTAATTATTATCAAACTCGACCTCAACATTGTTATCAATCACAACCAACCTATCAACAAGCGCAAAAAAAATGACGATAATTATTAAGAACCACATTTTTATTCAACACAATAAGCTACACATGAGCAACCTTCATCGCAACCTTCAAGTTTGGATCAAAATCTAGATAAATTTATGAAAGTTCTTGAGGAAAGCATGAAGGTGAATCAACAAATATTTCAACAGCAAGCGAGGGTTATTAAAGATCTCGAGAATAATATATCACAGATGGCGAGCGCAATACAAAAAAGGCCAAAGGGGAAACTCCCAAGTGATACTATAACTCATCAAGATGATGCGTGTCATGCGGTTGAATTAAGAGGTGGAAAACAATTACCTCTATATAGAGTGGAAGAAACAGAACAACCAAAAGAACCAACCCTTATTCTTGAAGAGGTGGTTGAAGAAATAGTTGAAGATAAAGTCGAAGAGGTCAAAATAGTGTCCCAGAAAAGAAGAAAAACTCAGTTGTAAACAATACACGTCCTCCTCCACCATTCCCATCACGTGTCAAAAATAAGAACAATGAAAAATAATTCAAGAAGTTACTTGACATCATGAGCAAGTTAGATATCAACATACCGTTTGTAGAAGCTCTCAAAAGAATGCCAAAATATCTGAAATTTGTGAAGGACATTCTTTCTAACAAACGAAGTTTAGAAATTGGGGTAATGATTGGATTACTTGAGGAGTGCAGTGCTATATGTCAAAGCAAGTTGCCACTAAAGCTACAAGATCCTCGGAGTTTTACGATTCCCATTGCTATTGGCGAAAGATGGACCGGGGAAAGCTGGTGTCGCCTAAGGTGTGATAAAAAATATGATAAAAAAAATACGGATAATGATGCACTAACACCCTAGACTAAACACGTTACTAACTGCAAGTATCACGGATCGTATGCAAGTTTTACTAGTAAGTAAGATTCGTCCCACAGAGACTTAGTATGTTACACTTATGGGTAAATAAATTCGAGTAGAAATTAATAATTAAAATACAGGAAAACAAATAAATATGATGACTGAGGAGATTAGATTAGTAACTAAATAAAATAAAACACAATAAAATAAAATACGTAAGGATAAGATGAAAAAATATAGCTCTTGTTTTGCGAGTATGCACTAATCCTTCTATTTCTTCTACTAGTTAATAAGGGTGATAGTAACTCTTAGATAAGTAGTCAGGATTCTAAATTACGCCCTACCCCCTTCTAGGTGGACTAACGTGGCGACCTCACAATTACCAGGGGACTTAACTAAGGTGCTCCTACGCCACTAGGTTCTTATATGAGACTGGCCTGCAAATAATGATCAGTGATTAAATCAAACCCTAATGACTATCTAGTTAGGCAAGCCCTTCCGGATCACTACCGCATACTAGACGTTTATGTGGTGTTTCAATAATTAGACACACTTTCTGGGTGACCATCTAACTACTATTAATACAACCCTAAATTGATCAGGATTAAGACAGACAATAAATCAAAGCACGTAAAACAAATATATTGTTAAGCAACTATAATCAATTTAAAATAGTTCTCCCAAACAAACATAGATAGAAGAAAATAGAATTCTTAGATTATACATATGCAAAACCAAGCTATGAGATAATTAGCTTTTACTAGAAAGAAATAAACTAAAATAAAGATGCATACTGTTAACTTGCTCTGAGGATTGATATCTAATGATGAATAAACTTAAGGATGGGAAATGACTGAGAAAGGACTGAGCAAGGAGATGTTTACAATAGTTAATTGGTTTATTTATAGGAGTCTAGGAAGCCCTAATTCAGATTCTTGGAGTGGAGGGCAAGTAATAAGACTCTTTTCCAAATCAAATTCGTAGCCCTAAAATACAGAAAAGGTAATAAACTCTTGCTATCGTGTTTTGTCCGTAACGTCTTCAATATCGCTCTGATTGACGCGTTCTTTATATCCAAACTGATCGTCTCGGAAATATCTACACTTTTTCTTCAGAACATTCTTCCAAATTCCCATCCAATATTGAGTTATGATCACTTTAGTGGACCTAGCTACTGAAATTTAGATTTACTTGACAACTTTTTTTTCCTATTTTACCTTTTCATTCCTTTATCTCCAATTTCCATCCTTATCTTCTTTCCTTTATCTCTTGCAATTGATTTGACATCTAATTAATTACCATATATCTTTAAAGCTTCACAATTAACAAACAATTTAACCAAATATGCTCCAAAAATAATAAATCACCAAATCAAGACAAGAAATAAGAAAATACTAATATACTACTAAAAGTTGATTATTTAACTTGCTAATACACCTAAAATGATGTCTCCAACCTAGATTAAATAATCACAAATAGGGAGACATCAAGACCCCCAACTCAAAGTTGTATCGTCCTGATACAATAAAGATAAGAACAAACGGAAGTCTCTAAATACATGCCTAGGTCAATTAAGCACTGAGTGAAAGAAGATAGCAGAATATATAGAATAGACTCAAAGAAACTACTCTAGAAAATTTTATGTAATAAAATTTACAAACTACATACCTGCATACTCGTCATCTCTACAATCAACACGACTCGAATTCAAGATTAGATTAGCTTCACAATGTAAGAAGGAGAGGATCTTTATTCAGTTCACCAAGGAGGCTATAGATTGTTCATCGAACTTCACTAGTATCCAAAGATCCACTTAACTACTCTCTATTGGCTCAATCACTTCTACATTATATAGCAAAGAATCATAAGGTCTTTAAGGTTGTAGTGTTGGCTTAGGGACGGTAAGATAGTATATTTGGATAATTTAGAGTGAGCTTTTGGCTCTCTCATCACTAGCCATCAACGAATCGCCCTAGAGCTTGAGTTACTCTCATAAAATGTTCTCACTCAACAAATGAATTGATGCACTAATTAGCATCCCTAATAACCCAATTAAAGAAATAAGATGTTCACATACAATTTACACTTTGCCGGTCCAAATATATATTCTTTTCAAATCAATTTTTTTTCTTTTGTATAGCTATGACTCTCTTTTTGATGTTGAGATATCATGCTATTTTTTTCATAATTTTTTTTTCTTTTCATGCTTTTCAGCTTTTTTTTATTTACTCTTACCCTGGAAAAGGGTTAATATATAATAAACCTGTGAATCATCATCCTTATATAGAACATAGCACAATTATTAAGCTAAAAAATTCCCAACCCAATAATACTTCCTATAATGGTGGACCCACCACCCCAAACTCAAGCTCTAAAACAATTGTCTATGCATCGCGATTCGAGTGCGGGTCATTTGGAAAAGTCCTAAAATCTAAAGGGATATGGCTTATAATGTAGCTAATAAGAAAGGCTTTAGAAAGGCTAGAAGGGTATGAGAAGGATATAAAATACTAATTTGGACAACAAGGTAAAATGCAATAAGGGACTTATGAAAGAACCGCCTTAATCACTTTCTAAACTATGCAATTTCTTCATTCTCTTACCTTTAGCACGTTCAATAAATGGGTATATAAACTAGCTTTGATCTCATGGCCTACACACCCCTCAAGACTCCCTAAGATCGAACATGAGGCGTGTCCCCACACTCCCAACTCAAAAATATGGCGTGTCCCCACGATTCGAAAAAGACTCTAAAAAAATAAAAAACAAGCAGATAAAGCATATACATAAATGGTAAGGAAGAAAGAGAACATACTCTCGAGGTTATTGCCCCGCATTATCGACATCCAAGATAGGATTTACTGGATCTTTCTTTAATTTCTCAAGGAGTTTCATGATGTGTACTTGATTAGCTTTGATTTATGCCACATCATCGGCTTAGAAAGTATGAGTTGCTTCAATTTTTTTTAATCGCTCCTCCATCTTTTCTCGCCAAATACGACCCTCTTCTTCCTTCGAGAGTTGCGTAACTCCTGCTCCTCTCAAAATAGTCTTGATACAAGTGTTGTCAATATTGTTCATCATATTATACATTACCTTCTCTTCTTCACCAGGAATCAAATTCGCTTTCCGAACAAGGCACGTGATCATAGTAGGATATTCAAACTATATAACGAAGTAGGTGAGACGGAAAATTGCATCACTTCCTCAAAGATCAACTGTGCCCATCCACTTCTTCTCCCCTTAAAATACAATTCAACATGATTGCGTTATTCTTAGTTACCTTAGAATTTCTCATGTTCCCAAATACATTTTCTTTAAGGAAATTATGCCAAACTTTTGTATCCGCTTGGAGATATTTGTAAGGCCAAGGTGCCTTTACTTCTCCCTTATGTTATTTCACTTTCTCCTTATCTAATACATGCTCAAAAAGTAGATTCCAATCGAAAGTCTTGATATTTTCCACCGCTTCTTTATACTTACATGGTCGGACCAATTTCTTAAACTGGAAGTGGCTTCGAATCTCTTCAACTGTGAAAGGAACTAAATTTCTTCTAACTGTAACACAACCATTACTATCTTGGCTAAAGAGGCGTAAATAGAAATAGAAAACTAACTCTCTACATAGATTCGATCTTCGCAACATGAACGTATACCAACCCAATCTATCTCCTATCTCTATGAATCTCTTTTATTCACCTTCTCCAACTTCTTTTTCAAATACTCTCTCATAAGCTAAAGGAAGTTCCGGTAAATGTTTTTTTGATGAAGCTAACAAGGCCTTGGAAGCTTCGTTAATCTTGGGCACAGGACTATTGATATTTACCAGCTGTGGTGTCTTCCTTATGAAAGTTGAAATATTTTTGCTTTTTGAATTTACCACAGCTAGCTTTCCTCTATTATCAGAACCTGTTTTACCCTTTAAACTAAAACTTGAAGTTTTCTCAATTGATTTCTTCTCACTAGAACCCAATACCTTATTTTGATTTTTCTTCATCTCCCTAATAGTAGATAATGTTTCTTTTCTTTTTGTCATCTCAATTGACCTCCAACTCAAAGCTTTAACCACTCTTGAAATTTGGAAATCTTGATTGTAGGTTGAAAATGCTTTATTTGGGCTAGGAAAGGTGTTATGATGAGGATTCTCTATATGGGTAGGATGAATTACTCTTTTATTGGTATGGATCTAAGAAATTGTTGGGTGAAATTTGGGAAATTTAGGCTATTGATTCTTGGACTCAAAGTGTTTTGATATGATATGGATGGTTTAATATTCTTTGTAATGATGGGAAAGGATTGGATGTAAAATTATGGTGATTGGGTAGTGTTTTGATGTTTGGTGAAGGTTTGGTGAAGCTTTAATGGAGTTAGGAGAGGTTTGGGGAAGAAAGAGAGGCTTAAGGACTGAGAAATTCGTGTAAAAACTAATATCTTCTTAAAAACCCAACTTATAACCCTTCGGATCTGGATCTGGCGGCACCGTGCGGTACACTGGACATATGGCGCGGTACACCGGAGTCAAGGGTTGAAAACCGTGGTCGTGAGTTGTCGTCACGGTTTTGGGTAGCTGGTCTCGGCAATGTACCGTCTTTGAATGTCGTCGGTACGGTTTTCGCTCGTGCGGTACACAGGAGGGTTGGTACGGTGCACCAGACTCCTCTTTTGTTCAGACCGTAGTCTCTCCTCTCGATACGGTTTCGCCTACCTTGTCTTGGCATTGGACTATAACTAAAAACCGTCGCCACGGTTTTTGACCTGCGGTGCACCGGACTCATCACGCTATACACCGCAAGAGTGGTCTGGTTTTCGTCGAATTTTCACCTTCTTTCCCTAACTCGATTTCTTACGTACCTGGACATCAAAAACACTCATACCTTTCTCAATAATGCAATATCAACTCAAAACAACAAACATAAACACAATTTAAACATAAAAACATAAAAAATTACGGGTTGTCTCCCGTACATCACTTTTATTTAACGCCTTTCAAAGTTAGACACGTTACCTTTATTAAGATTTGCGAATATAGCCTCCCCAACAACGAGCAAGGCTATGAACGTCTACTAACCTTCGTTTAATGCCCCTCTTGGGTCTGATCTCTATCACCTTAGCCGAAACAACCTCAGTGACTACGAATGATCCATCCACGAGTCTTTGTGACTTCGTGTCCTATTCTCTGGTTTTTGGGCTTTCCATACAACTTCATGGCCGACCCCAAACTCAATATTTGGCTCAGTATTCACAGGTTTTGTGTGGATTTTTTCTGGGACACGGTGATGTGAAAGACTGTGGATGATACGAACGGTGGGATCTAACCTCGGTTTCTTTCCCCAGACATGGACTGTCTCGGATACATTTTTAGCATGAAGGGTAACTGTCCCTTCATGGAAGTTGATGATGCTCTGACTTGTGTCCATGAAGAGCCTTCCAAGTATAATTGGAACCTTCTTATCTGCATCGTAATCAAGTATAACAAATTCAGTAGGGATGGTGATATTACTTGTTTGGACGTGTAAGTCTTCCACTGTTCCCCATGTCTTGGTAACTGAGTTGTCCGAAAACTGCAACTTCACTGGAGCTTTCTCTGCTTTCCGAAGTACAAGTCTACCAAACATGGATTTTGGCATAAGATTCACACCTGAAACCACATCACACATAGCTTTCATCTGGAGCATACCATTTATTTGAATAGGAAGATTAAAGCTTCCTGAATCTTTGAGCTTCAGTGGAAACTCTTTCTCAACTCTTCTCGAGACTCTCTCAGTATATGCCACAGTCTCTTTCTTGGCTACTACACTCTCTTCTTTTTCTAGAATAACTTGCGTGAATACTTGTTGCGGTGTAAGCCCTATCTTTGCAATTTCAAGCATTTGGGCGTTGATATTTTCCGGAGTTTACGCCTCTACAAATGTCTTGAGTTCAATGTCTACCTTCGGATGTACATCAGAAATAGTTGGTGACATTATTTGAACAACTGGTGCCGAGCCCACCTTCTCTTCTTCTTTCTTTTCTTGCACATCAGGTGCAACTTCTTCTTTCAGCTTTTTTAGGCTTCTTCCTCTTTCTCTTTAGCTTTAGCAGCTTGTAACTCCATAACCAATCTAATCTCTTCTTGAATATCTCTCAGAAGGTGTATAAAGTTGGATTTCTCGGATGAATCTTCATCTTCAGAACAGTCAGAGTCTTTGGGGCTAGACTTGGTTGGTTCTTCTTCAGTTTCTGGAACTTTCACAGTAATTTCTGCAGCATGCGTTACTTCCTGATTCTCTTTAATATCAAGGCAAATTTCCTTGCAAGCTTCGAACCCAATATTGGCATCATCTTCTTCGATAGCTTTCAATTCCCTTGCTTCCATGATATTTGTTAGAACTTTATTCATTTGTTCAACTTGCGTACCTAAAATATGAATTGAAGCTTCTTATTCTATTAACTTCTCATTCTATGAATGCATATTAGTCGTTATTAGACCCATAAAAATTTCAACTGTTTATCTCCCATAACTCCCTCTTGAGGATATTGTGGTAGAGCCTTCTGAGCTTAAGTGTCGGTATATGCGTCATTTGCAGGTTGTTGTGGAGGAGCAGGTCGATTATAATTCTGATTCCCCTGATAAGGAGCTTGACCTCTTGGTTGGTAAGAGTTATTCTGGGGGAGAGGTTGATAGTTACTTGGATTAGCGGCCCCCTGTGGATTTGAATACTACATACCCGGATGATTCCTGTTACCAAATTGATAATTTACTCAGTTGGATATGAAATAAATAAATGTTGATTTCCTTCGCACTCTTCCCATGTATGATTCAGTACCTCACACTTCGGACAACCTTGTGCCTCTTGCACTACTTTTGTTGCGGCTAAATTTTTCAGTATCTCAAGCTTAATTTGTTTGATTTGATTTTTCTAATGCTATAAATTGAGCTGAGTTTGCAGTTTCTGCATCTAATCGAAGCGTACCTCTGGTGTTTGTAACAGGAGCTCGCGAAAGTGGCCAACTCCTCACTGTTTCTATTATAAGTTCCATACCTTCGACGGCTTCTGTAGGATCCATGGACACAAAACCTACTTTTCCAAGATTATCTACCCTCAATCTACTCTCAGCATTGATACCTTGATAAAACATAGCTAACTGTAAAGATTGGGTATAACCATGAAGCGGACATATAGCTAACTTCTGTTGAAACCTTGTCCATGCATCTCCTACTTCTTCCTCATTCTCTTGACGAAACTTAGCAAGCTCCATCTGATCTTTGAGTCTCATACTCTTCGGATAAAAACGGTTAAATAATGCGACTTGAAGTTCTGTCCAAGTATTTAATTTACCTGGTGGTTGTCTATCTAGCCAATCACCAACTTTGTCGGTCAGGTTGAATGAAAACATGTGACAATACAGTTGCTCGCGCGTAATTCCTGGAGTAATGTAGGAACCACAAATCTGCATGAACTTCTGAATCGCTCTTACCAGATCTTGTACTGCTGCACCACTATAGAGTCCAAAACTTTGAAACTGACTGAGCATACTTGGATCGGGTCTGAATTTGATATTCTGGATTTTTGGAGGACGATAACCTAATGATTGAACTCGAAAAGGTGCTCCCAAGCCTGGGAGATCTTGTTCCAGTTTGTTGATGTTTATCTTATCTTCCCGTGGTGGTGGTGGTGGTAGATGTCCTAAAGGACCAAGTGGAGGATCTACTCCGTTTTGTACATCGCTCTTCTTCGTGCTATGTCTTCTTTTACTCGTTTATTATAAGCTCTGAAGCTCCACTTGGGCTCCGCAAGAGGAGGCCAAGGATTCACTGTTAAAAACTTGAAAAAGACTAGAACAACCAAAAAGCATAAAACTGGAAAACAAAAATTAACTAAAAACTACTACTACTTAGAAAAAATAACCCACACGCTAACGAGACACGAGGCCCCGGCAGCGGTGCCAAAAACTTGGTGTCCCATAAGGTGTGATATAAATATGATAAATAAATACGGATAATGATGCACTAACTCCCTAGAATAAACACGTTACTAACTGCACGTATCACAGATCCTATGCAAGTTTTACTAGTAAGTAAGATTCGTTCCACAGAGACTTAGTGTGTTAAGCTTGTGGGTTAATAAATTCAAGTAGCAATTAATAATTAAAAGACAGGAAAACAAATAAATATGGTGATTGAGGAGATTATATTAGTAACTAAATAAAATAAAAGAGAATAAAATAAAATACGTAAGGATAAGATGAGAAAATATAGCTCAGGTTTTGTGAGTATGCACTAATCCTTCTAATTCTTCTACTAGTTGATAAGGGTGATAATAGTTCATAGATAAGTAGTCAGGATTCTAAATTAATCCCTACCCCCTTTTGGGTGGACTAAGGTGGCGACCTCACAATTACCGGGGGACTTAACTAAGGTGCTCTTACGCCACTAGGTTCTTATATGAGACTGGCCTGCAACTAATGATCAGTGATTAAATAAAACCCTAATGACAATCTAGTTAGCCAATCCCTTCCAGATCACTACCACACACTAGAAGTTTATGTGGTGTTTCAATAATTAGACACCCCTTCCGGGTGACCATCTAACTACTATTACTACAACCCTAAATTGATCAGGTTTAAGACAGACAATAAATCAAAGCACATAAAACAAATATATTGTTAAACAGATATAATCAATTTTTAATAGTTCTCCTAAAGAAACATATATATGAGAAAATAGAATTCATAGATTATACATATGCAAAACCCAAGCTATGGAAAAATTAGTTCATACTAGAAAAAAATAAACTAAAATAAAGATACATAGTGTCAACTTGCTCTAAGGATTGATATCTAATGATGATGGGCAAGGACTAAGCAAGGACATGTTTAAAATAGTTAAAGGGTGTCTTTATAGGAGTCTAGGAAGCCCTAATTCGGATTCTTGGAGTGGAGGCAAGTAATAGGACTCTTTTCCAAATCAAATTCGTAGCCCTAAAATATAGAAAAGGTTATAAACTGTTGTTGTCTTGTTTTGGCCGTAACTTCTTCAATATTGCTCCGATTGACACGTTATTTACATCAAAACTGATTGTCTCGGAAAGCTTTATACGTTTTCTTTAAACCATTATTCCAAATTCCCCGCGAATATTGAGTTATGATCACTTTAGTGGACGTAGCTGTTGAAAGTCAAATTTACTTGGCAACTTTTCTTTTCCTACTTTATCTTTTCCTTCGTTTATCTCCAATTTCTACCCTTATCTTCTTTCCTTTATCTCTTGGAATTGATTCGACATCTAATTAATTACCATATATTTTTAAAGCTTCACATTTAACAAATAATTAAACCAAATATGCTCTAATTAAACCAAGAAAAGAAATAAGAAAATACTAAATCGATTATTTAACTTTCTAATACACCTAAAATGATGTCTCCAACCTAGATTAAATCATCACAAATAGGGAGACATCAAAAACATTATATGATTTAGGTGCGAGTATCAATCTCATGCCAGACGAGAAGCTCAACATAGGAGAAGTAGTGCCCACTTCAGTAGTACTACAATTGGCAGATCGCTCCCTCTACCAACTAGTAGGTGGAGGGTCCTGGTGTGTTATTAAATTAAGTACGAAAATAAAGGAATCACAATTACCGCAAGTGTACGGTTGTCCAAGTAATAATCCGATAAATCGGGTTTTGTTCTTAGGGACGGATTAGGTTCAACTCCAATATTAATCTTTTTTTTTGGTCGAACGTACAAGTGCAGAATATAAAAGTCTAAATTAGCCTATCCCCAGTCTCGTAAAAGCCGACCCCAATTCCAAGGGGTCCAAGTGATTCGGAGCCGATTGCCTAGCTAAACGCGCGGCTCGGTCAGCCAGACCGTTCCATTTACGCGGAAGATGTTTGAAGCACAGTGCTCCATGATCCTCAACCATCTTGTGGATTAGGTTCAACTCCAATATTAATCAGATAGTAGAAATAATTGCTTGACAGAAAAGTAAAATAATAGATTTTGTTTGGTTTTATTAAAACTAAATACGCAAATAAATAAAGACTAAAAGTAAATAACAACAAAGAAATAATGCAAGTAAAAGACGACTTCAGATAAGAAAGATACTTGAGTCTCGCAAGGAATCCACCTAATCAATATAACCTATGTTTTGTTTAAGGGTAGAATTGGTATTAGTATATTAGTCGGGAATCTAATATCTCCTAGCCCCCGTCAGGGTGGACCTAAGAGCTATCCTACGGTATTACAAACCCCGTAATGGTGAATATAAGATAATTTCAGATGAATAATAGTTTACCTCTTTGGCTATGTAAATCATATGACTTTCGTCCATTACACGGGTATTACCTAAGTCTGTATTCAAACCCCCTTGTGGGATGATCACTTCGCCACTAAAGTGAATAGCCTAAATACTAAAACCTATTTCTAGTTGTACCGAATAGAAATAGTGATTAAGAACAAAGTAATATCCAATACCTAAGACTCAATTCAATTTAAATCATACAATCCCAAATTCAAAATAAAGATTAATTAATTAAGGTTCATCCCTTTAATGTTATTTTCAAGTATATGGAAATTTAGCTCATAGCAATATTAAAGACTAAACTAAATAGAAAGACATCATATTTAATTACAGAAAAGAAATTGATAACCTAAGGTTTGGATGACTTTTTGTTGGAAGAATAAAATTCCTCCAGCTCTAGCTTCTCCTATGCCTTCTTGCTCTTGAAGAATTTGACTCTCTCTCTAAGGATGATTTAATATGAAGGTTTAACGAGAGGTGGTTCTGACTCTCTCTAAAGATGTATATATTATATGAATTATGACAGGTGGTTCTGACTCTCTCTCTAAAGATGTATACATTGAAGAATAATTGAGAGGTACTGAATAATGAGGTTTAAGGGGTGTTTTTATAGGTGCTAGCAAGCCCTAGGTCGAATTTACTTGGAGTGGAAGACAAGTTAAGAACTCTTAAATTCGTAGCCCTAAAATCTAGGAAAGGTAGGATTCTGCTGCTGATTTGTTTTGGTCATATATCCTTCAATACTTATCCGTTTGAGGCATTCCAATATTCGAAACCGCTTGTCTCGGAAAGATATTTCCATTGGTCCAGACCACTCTCCCAAATTCCTAGCAAATATTAAGTTATGAACTCGTCTTTGAAACGTGGCTGGAATTTCAGATTCATAAGGCAGCTTTCTCTTTTCCTTCTTTGCATATATCTTTCCTTAATCTTCTTATTTTCATGTAAACCTTCTTTCCTTTACTTCTTTGACTTGACTTGGTCTTTAATTAATTACCATATATCTTTTAAAGCTTTACAATAAATAAATAATTAAATCACATATGCTTTAAAAATAATAAATCAATGATTCAAGACTAGAAATAGGAAGGTGCACTCTAAAAATAATAACTCGAGTAAAAGTACTTCCAAACACACTGAAATACCCTAAGACTTTAACTCTCATTTCTCCTCCTTGGATTGGTCTTTCATTAAATTCAAGAACCGACTAACTTTGCAATAAAAACAATCAAATTTACGCACAAAAGCTCATAAAACGCAAATAGTCAATTTCCAAGGGGAGAAAGTGCAATATAATCAAATACGCATAAAAGTTTATCAAATAAGCCATTTATTCACCTAAAAGGATGTCTCTAAAGGGCTAATAATTAGAAAAAATAGGGAGACATCAAGACCCCAAACTCAAACCTTTGTCGTCCCGACAAAGTAAAATAAAAACAAAGGATCTTTTAGGTGAACGCAGAAGGTAAAATTAAGAAAATATTCCCAAACCACAACTTAAAACAAATCTCATATAGTCTAATCTAGGAATTAATATACACATACACATATCATGCAAAATCAAACACAAAATAATATCAATCCAAAATTAAATTCACAATGCTAGAAGGGTATGCTTATTACTTATCTCAAGATGGTGGCTATAGGGTGTTCCTTGATCTTTACTTGCTTTGAACGCTCCACTTAGCATACTCCCTATTAAATCACTATGCATTTAGGAATCACGAGGTCTTTACGGTTTTAAATATCGGCTTAGGGACGGTATGGTATGTATATTTGGTAAATTTGAAGTGAGCTTTTGGCTCTCTCCTCACTTACCATCATCAAACTGTCCAAGAGCTTGAGTTTAAACTCGAATAATGTTCTCACTCAACCCTTTGACGCGCTAATGTAGCATCCCCAAATCAACCCAATAAGCACTAATGATGATTCACCTAAAATTTTCCACTTTGCCGGTCCAAATATATATTTTTCATATGAAATTTCTTTCCTTTTTTGTATAGCTATGACGCTCTTTTTGATGTTGAGATATCTTGCTATTTTTTCATAAATTATGCCTTTTCATAACTTTAGCTTTTTAGCTTCTTTTTCATTTACTATTACCCCGGCAAAGTGTTACAATATAATAAAACTGTGAATCATCATCAAAATATAGCACAAAGCACAATTGATAAGCTCAAAATCCCAACCCAATGTATATTCCCATATAGCGGACCCACCACCCTAAACTCAAGCTCAAGACAGGAAGTCTCAGGATCGTGATTCAAGTGCGGGTCATATGGTCATGCCTAACAATCTAAAGGGACATTGGCTTATAATGTGGCGACAAAAGAAAGGCTTAAAGGCTAAAAATTTGGCTAAGACAAATATAATTAATTCAGGGATAGAAGGCCAAAAAGGATTCAAAAGGCTAATAAAGAACTGCCTCTATCATCTTCCTATTTACACATATTGCCCCTAGTTCATACCTAAGTGTGTTCTCTACTCATTTAGATCTCACGTTCTACAAACACCCCATTATCCTTAAGCACACGTTTACTTCTTTTTCATTGTTCATTAATTCTTTCTATCAATTATCTCATATTTGCATGCAATCTAAGTGCGTTTTACACTAACTCCTAAAGTCAACTATTTTCTATCATAAATTCATAAAAATCATGTTTGATGTGGGCATTTAAAATACTCTACAGTCAATGTAACCCTTAGATTAATTTTATTGGACACATGTAAAACAAATAACATAGAAAAATTGGGATGAGTCAACGAACCCCACCCCAAACTCAAAAATGAGTCGTGTCCCCACGACTCAAAAAAGACTCAAGAAAGCGAATAAACAAACAAAACAAATAAGAAAGGGATAGGAAAACGTATCTGAACCAGCACGAAGCTGGTTTCCATAGTTGCGTGTAGGGATAGGTGTTAAGAGGCTTCTAGGTCGGATTCTTGGAGTAGAAGGCAAGCAATTGGAATCTTTTTCCAAATCAAATCCGTTTCCTAAAATATAGGAGAAGGGAAAAACTACTGCTGTCTTGACTGGTCGTAACTTCTTCGTTATTGCTCTGTTTCTCTCCTACTTTATATCGAAACGACCGCGTCAAAAAAATATCTACACTTTTATTTTTGATTGCTCATCCAAATTCCCAGCCTATTTTGAGTTATCTTCACTTTAGTGGACGTGGCTGCAGAATTTCAGATTTACTTGGCAACTTTTGTTTTCCTATTTTATTTCTACTTCCTTTTATCTCCAATTTTCATCCATATCTTCTTTTCTTTATTTATTAGAATTGATTTGACATCTAATTAATTTTCATATATCTTTAAAGTTGCACACTAAACAAACAAATTAAACTCAATATGCTCTAAAAATAATAAATCATTTGATCAAGACAACAAATAAGAAAATATCAAAATATGAATAAAATTATATTATTAATTAACTAAATACAACTAAAGTGATGTCTCCAACCTAGATTATTATATCACAAATAGGCAGACATCATGCTGTTACCGAACCGAACGGTTTTCATCGGTGCGGTTTTGTCGTTTTTCGGTTCGGTTTGTGTTCGGTTCGGTATATTTTTTGGTTTTGGTATTTGATTGATTCAGTTATTGGATAAGTTTCACGGACGTCTATTTGAGACATTTTATTATTTAGCATAGTATATATGAAATGTTCGACTTTCATTTTATTGATCAATATAAGAAAATTCTATTCTTGAAACTGATATATATTATACATTCAAATTGTAAATAACTAATTACAATTTTTTTTTTTGGTTACATGGGTTCCGGGCTAGCTTACGTGCACCCGACTAATCCCATGGAGATATACATGCCTCCCCATATATATTCTCATGGTAAATCGGAACTAGGTGACCCATGTTCAGGGAGGGGTTCGAGCCTTGTACCTCTCACTTTACACCCGTTAGGGAGGGGATTCGAACCTTGGACCTCCCCTTTAAGTGCTGAAGAAATAGCAAGGCTCTGACCAGTTGAGTTAAAATATTTTATTTTATTTAATCTGTATGCTTTAGGTTCAAGAATTTTTAATAAATGAACGATCTTTTAAAATATATCAACTAATAGTTTATGTAAAAATATTTTGCATATTATGAACTTCTCTATGGTGGTGCATGTCATATATAATTTTTTTTTTCAAAATTTAATCTATTTCTATCACTTTATCATAAAAGAATTTAAATATAAATAAAAATCAAGAATATCTTAACAAAGAATAGATGGGAGATCATTGAACTCAAAAAATAATTAGGAATATAAATTAGTTTTTGTACATTCTCGGTTAGGTTTTTTCGGTTCGGTTTACCATAGCAAAACCGAACCTAACCAAACTTTTTCGATTTTTTAAAAAGCTAACACCGACCCGAATGGTTTTTTCGTTTTTCGTTTTTTTTGGTTCGGTTTTTTCGGTTTTTTTGGTTTTTGGGGTCAATTCGGGTTTTCAGTTTTGTTTTGCTCACCCATACCAGGAGCGAACATGTTTTTGGCAGCGCTACCGGGGATTGCAGCGTGTGACCCTTGTGTTTAATCCATTTAGTAGAGTTAGTTGTTATTTTCCGTTTTATGCCTTTCTTTTGTTTTTGTCTTTTTCAGATCTTCTATGTTTTGTGTATGCTCTCAAATCCTAAGAATTAATCTAAGCGCAAAAGCAAAGTGAAAGGGAAGAAAAGAAAGTACTAGAAGAGATGGTAGCCGTGAATGGCAATATTCAGGTGGAAGTTGATGAGAATGGAATCCCTGTAATCCCAACAAATCAAGAAGTTCAAAATTAAGCAGTTCGTTGTCCACTAGTAAGAAAGGCTCAGTTCCAACTGAGATATGATCTATGGTTCGTGAAAGCTCTAGAACTGATGTCTTGATCTATGCGTCGACCCTCTATATATTAGAGTTGCTAGATTCAAGCCCGATACGGGCACGTTGAATCAATTCCGGGACTTCGGAAATTTTCAAGGAGTGACTAGTGAAGATCTAATCCGAGCAATACATAAATTCATGCAGATATGTGATGAGGTATGACAAAAGAACATATGTATTTCGCAAATTTCATATTTTTTCTTATAGATGCAGCAAGTGAGTGGCTTAAGCAACAACCACGGGATCGTATCACTAATTGGGATGAGTTACAAACATTGTTCTTTGACCTTTACTATCAAAGAAACATGAGGTTGAACGCAAAACTAGAGTTGACTGTATTTCGTCAAGAACAAGATGAACAAGTAGGGACATGTTGGAACAGATTTCAGATATGTTTAAGAAGAGTTGCAGCTATTCTAAAATTCAACAATTTTCAATTGTCAATAAAAGCCTTGATGGAAGTGAAAGAAAAGAGTTAGACTTGTTACGCGGAGGTGGATTCTTAATGGTAATGCCAGCCCACGCACAAATAATTTTAGACAGAGTAGTAAAAAAGGGGTTGTGATGGAATATTGTGAGAGCACCAACCCGAGTTACAGTACATCAATAGAGTGGATTTTCAATTTATGAAAAGCTATTTGCAACGGAAAACAAATTAAAGACCACATTTGAATAGAAATAAACAGCTTACTTTGGCTGTCAAGGAATGTTTTACAGATAGACGAGCTGATGTGAATGTTACACAAAAGGTTTACGGGTGTTCAAGCTGTGGAGCTAATGATCATGATTGGGAGAAGTGTTACGACACTTCAGAATATGTAATGTTTATTTCCAACAGAAGGAACTATAATTCAAGTGGTCAAGGTTGGTGGTGGGTCCTAGGGTGTTATAAAATTAAGTGCAAAAATAAAGGAACCACTTAACCGCAAGTGTACGGTTGTCCCAAGTAATATATGATAATCAATTTCGTTCTAAGGGACGGATTAGGTTCAACCCAAATATTAATCAAGTAGTAAGAATAATTGCTAAACAGAAAATAAAAGATAATAATTTTTGTTTGGTTTTTATAAATTAAAAGATGCAAATAAAGTAAAGACTAAAATTAAATTAACAGAAAGGAAATAAAGCAATTAAAAGACTAACTTTAGATAAGAGAGATACTTGAGTCTCGCAAGGAATCCACTTAATCAATATAATCTATGCTATGTTTAAAAGTAGAATTGGAATTATAATATTAGTCGGGACTCTAATATCTCCTAGCCCCCTATCGGGTGGACCTAGAAGCTATCCTAAAGTATCATAAACATCTGTATGGTCGAATATGCCTCTTCGGATGATATGATTTTACCTCTTTGGCTATGTAACTAGTTAAGTCTGTCGGTCAATAACGGACATTACACGGGTATTACCTAGATCTGTATTCAAACCCCCCTCTCGGATGATCACTTCGCCACTAAAGTGAATAGCCCAAATACTAACATCTAATTATAGTTGCGCAGAAAAGAATTAGTAATGAAAAAAAGTAATATCCAATATATAAAACTCAATCCTATTTAAA
Source organism: Nemophila menziesii (assembly GCA_029959085.1). Classification (NCBI taxonomy): domain Eukaryota; kingdom Viridiplantae; phylum Streptophyta; class Magnoliopsida; order Boraginales; family Hydrophyllaceae; genus Nemophila; species Nemophila menziesii. The sequence continues at coordinate 5,237,400 of JARWIR010000014.1, forward strand.
TCTAAACAATCCCAAATTCAAAACATAGATTAATTAATTAAGGTTCATCCTTTTAATGCGATTCTCAAGTATAAAGAAATTTAGCTCATAAGAAAATTAAAGACTAACATTAAATAAAAGGAGTTCATGTTCAAATACAAAAGATAAATTAATAACCTAAAGGGTAGGATGACTGCTGATGGAAGAACATGATTCCTCCAGCACTAGCTTCTCCTTGCCTTCTTGCTCTGACTTGAAAACCTTAAGTCTCTTGTTTAATTCTCTGAAGTGTGTGAAAGTAGGAGGTTAAGGGGTGTATTTATAGGTGTTAGAGGACCCTAGTTCGAATTTACTTGGAGTGGAAGACAAGTTAAGAACTCTTAAATTCGTAACCCTAAATTCTAGGAAAGGTAAGATTCTTCTGCTGATTTGATTTGGTTATATCTTTTTCAATACTTATTCGTTTGAGAAGTTCCAATATATGAAACTGCGTGTCTTGGAAAGAGATTTCTATTGGTGCAGACCAATCGTCCAGATTCCTAGCCAATCATAAGTTATGGACTGATCTTTAAAACTTGGCTGGAATTTCAGATTCATAAGGCAGCTTTATCTTTTCCTTCTTTGAATATATCTTTCCTAAATCTTCTTATTTCCATGTAAATCTTCTTTACTTTACTCCTTTATCTTGACTTGGTCTCTAATTAATTACCATTTATCTTTTAAAGCTTCACATTAAATAAATAATTAAACCGTATATGCTTAAAAAGAATAAATCAAGAAATCAAGAAAACGAAATAGGAAAGTGTACTCTAAAAATAGAAACTCGAGTAAAAATCATTTCTTAACACTCTAAAATACACTAAGACTTTATTCTCACTTCTTCTCCTTGGATTGATCTTTCATGAAATTCAAGAACCAATTAACTTTGCATTAAAAATAGTCAAATTTGCGCACAAAAGCTCAGATTCTGCAAATAGTTAATTTCCAAGGGGAAAAAAGTGCAATATGATCAATTAAGCCTAAAGTTCTATCAAATAAGTCATTTATTCACCTAAATGGATGTCTCCAAGGGGCTAATAATTAGAAAAAATAGGGAGACATCAAGACCCCAAACTCAAACCTTTGTCGTCCCGACAAAGTAAAAAATAAAAACAAAGGCTCTTTTAGGTGAACGCAGAAGGTAAAATCTAGAAAATAATCCCAAAGCACAAATTAAAACAAATCTCATATAGTCTAATCTAGGAATTAATATACACCTACACTTATCATGCAAAATCAAACACAAAACAATATCAATCCACTTAGAATATTCCCTATTAACTCACTGTGCACCTAGGAATCACGAGGTCTTTACGGTTTTAGCATAGGCTGAAGGACGGTATGGTATGTATATTTGGTAAATTTGAAGTGAGATTTTGGCTCTCTCCTCACTTACCATCAACAAACTGTCCAAGAGCTTGAGTTTACACTCGAATAATGTTCTCACTCAACCCATTTGACGCGATTAATTAGCGTTCCCCAAATTAACCCAATAAGCACTAAGAATGATTCACTTAAAAATTTCCACTTTGCCGGTCCGAATATATTTTCTTTTCAAATCATTCATTTTTTCTTTTCTTTTGTATATCTATGACTCTCTTTTTAATGTTGAGATATCATGCTATTTTTCATAGTTATGCCTATTCATAACTTGAGCTCGTAGCTTCTTTTCCATTCACTATTACCTTGGCAAAGGGTTACAATATAATAAACCTGTGAATCATCATCATGTATAGCACAAAGCATCATTGATAAGCTCAAAACACCCAACCCAATGTAAATTCCCATATAGTGGACCCACCACCCTAAACTCAAGCTCAAGACAGGAAGTCTCAGGATTGTAATTCAAGTGCGGGTCATATGGTCATGCCTAATAATCTAAACGGATATTGGCTTATAATGTGGAGACAAAAGAAAGGCTTAAAGGCTAAAAATTTGTCTAAAAAGGATAAAATTAATTCAGGGATAGAAGGCCAAAAAGGATTCAAAGGGCTAACAAAGAACTGCCTCTATCATCTTCCTATTTACACAACTTGTCTCTAGTTCATACCTAAGTGGGTTCTCTACTCATTTAGATCTCACGTTCTACAAACCACCTATTATCCTTAAGCACAAGTTTACTTCTTTTGCATTGTTCATTAATTTTTCCTATCAATTATCTCATATTTGCATGCAATCAAAGTACTGTTATATACTAACTCCTAAAGTAAACTATTTTCTATCATAAATTCATAAAAAGCATGCTCTATGGAGGCATTTAAAATTCTCTACAGTCAACGCAACCCTAAGATTAATTTTATTGAAAGCATGTAAAACACAAAGAATTGGGATGAGGCAACGAACCCCACCCCAAACTCAAAAGTGAGTCGTGTCCCCACGACTCGAAAAAGACTTAATAAAGCAATAAAATTAAACTAAAACTACCTAATTAGTTCCTACCATCAATTAAGAAGAAGAATTAGAACGGGGTACCTGGCCATAAAGATCCATCATATCCTCCTCCGAAGAAGAAGAATTATTATCAATATCCATGTTCAAAGTTACCTTATCCCTTGTTGAATTCATCTTGGCAATTTCCTCCCAAAGTGCTATGACTTGTTTTCTTAGATGATCGATTTGTTGTTGATATTTGATAGCCCATGGGGGTGTGTAAGAATCATTCAGAGAAGAGGAAGAAGAACCTTGATCTTGGATTGGTGTCTTTTCTTTAGGCTTTGATTGTACCTTCATCCTAGCTGTGAATTTCTTGTGTAGTGGTGGTGCATGTGCCTTTTCTTCTTGTTTTTCTTCAGTAGGCTCATCAAGATTGATGGGCTTTTCAATTGTAGAACCAGACAAATTCTTGTTCTTCCCTAGGATACAACACTTCAGAGTAGCTAAGCCAAGCAAAACAACCTGTGCTTTTACCTGGTCCCAATTGAATAGAGTAGGATGAGGGGAAGTCAACAAGCAACCTCCTGCTGCACGAGATGAGACAGTTGGGCAAGCCCTTCTTGCAAAAGGAAGTTAAAGACCAGTGTCGCCTATTCACCATCCTGGAAGCGCCAATGCAACTTTTTTTAATGTGAAGGCTCTATCCCATATGATGAGGTTAATGAGTTGAATCTGGTAAGTAAAAAAAAAGCTAGAGCTTTGCTTTACTTTTTGGAAGAACTTCTTCGCGTGCCCTTAGGTCGATCTGCCAACCCACCACATAAGGCTTTTTCTTTTGTTTGGAGAAACTTCTATAGATTCCTCCTATAATCCATAGCATCTGTTCTGTTTGTCATGGTTGATTTGACCCCAAACTCAAGTTATACCAAGGATAGAATAAAGTTAAGAAAACTTGGTATATCTTGAGTTTCTTGCTTGGATTAGATGAAGGAAGTTGGTTTCTTGACAAATCTTGGAAGAACTCTTGAAAGCTTGATGATCTTGGTTGTGTTTAATGGTGTTTTGTGATGAATTTGATGAAGAGGTTATCTTTATGGAGGATGGAGGAGAGAATTATTGATGTTAATGTGTTTGTTGTGGAGGTTTAATCAAGCTTCAAGGTGTTTTTATAAGGCTGGGAGCTGAAAAATTCGTATTGAAGAGGCTAGGGTTTGATCTTGACAAGGTAAGAAGCTTATAAGGTGAAGACTCTTCAAAACCAACATAGCGCGGGATACCGGAGGTATGGCCCGGTATACCGGAGCGCATCGACAAATATTTTTTTCTCTCGGCAATAAACCCGAGCTTCATACTCGTGTCACGGGTTTTTCCACCTGCGGTATACCGGACCGCGCATCAAATTTTTTTTCTCTCGGTATAAAACCCGCGTTAATAACCCGTGGCACGGGTTTTCTTCCTGCGGTATACCGGGGGTCTGGGGCGGTATACCGGATCTGCGCCGAATTTTTTCCATGTGTTTCTTCTTTCGTTTCCAAGCACCCAAAACTCAATTCCTGCATCATTAACACACTACCTTTCTCATTCCTTTTAAAAGTAGACACTAAAACTCGATACTAACTTAGAATTATAAACTAGGAATTGAAAAACTTAAAGAAATAAACTAATATACAATGAAATGGCTTTTGTTTAACGTCGTTAAGCTCGACGGGTTACCTCTCAAATCATTTTTTCACATAACCTCCCCAGCAGTGAGTGAGGTTATCAACGTTTGCTACACGGAATTTGCATCCCTTAGCTTTTATTACCACCAGTTGATTTGAAATAACCTTTGTGACCATGAAAGGTCCTTGCCAAGAACTCTTGGCTTCGCGCGTTTTCGGAGGAGGATCATGCTTCTTTAATACAACCTCTTCGCCTACTCTGAACCCCCTTTTCTTTCTCTCTTTCTTAGGTTCTTTTGGAACCTTCACATCTCGCCCCTTCTCTTTTATCTTCGCACCGTTAAGGAACCACATATTTGGTGGATTTTCCTCAGGATCTGAATGGAGAAACCACGGATTTGGTGGTTTCTTTTTTATCTCTTCTTCCTCCATTCCTAAGGTTTCCACTACCTTAGTTGGTTCCTTGTCTGTTTGTTCAATCACACCAATCCGGAAGCAATCCTCCTTGGGATCCGGAAACTTCATTGGCTTAAACACGTTAAATTTTTCCTCCTCGTCTTGAATACGCATAATCGATTCACCATTTTCTACATCAATCAAAGTACGCCGCGTGGCTAGGAATGGTCTTCCCAAAATAATGGGGACATTCCTATCCGCGTCGTAATCAAGTATAACAAAATCAATAGGAAAGATTAACGTACCAGCCTTAACGAGGACATCTTCTAGTCTTCCCTCTGGATGTACGAGGGATCTGTCAGCCATTTGCAAAACCATAGAGGTGGGTTTTGCCTTTCCTATCTTCAACTTTTCAAACACGGATTTGGGCATGAGATTAATACTTGCTCCCAAATCACACAAAGCTTTCCCTTTCCACTTAGCACCAATGGAAATCGGGATAGTAAAACTTCCAGGATCAAGTAATTTGGGTGGCAACTTACTTTGGCATATAGCACTACACTCTTCTGGCAAACCCACCATTTCATTCTCAAGATACTGACGCTTGCTGGTGATAGCTCTTTTTAAGAATTTCATGTATTTCGGTACACCTTTGATAGCCTCTAAGAAAGGTATATTAATGTTAAGCTTACTCACCATGGTCATGAATCTCGGATATTCCGCAGTATCTCCTTTCTTCTGAACTCTTGAATGGAATGGTGGAGGAGGACAGGTTTCGATAACATCCTTGGATTTTGGCTTTTCCGGAATCTTCTCCACTTCAATTATTTCAGGTTCATCTTCTTTCTCTTCCACATCTTTTACCGGTTCCTCTTTCACAGTTGTTTCTTTTTCTTTTATAACGGGAAAAGGTGGGGGTGGAAGATTCTTACCACTTCTAAGAGAGATCGCGTTACATTCTTCATATGGTTTAGGTTCTTCAGTATCACTTGGTAATTGTCCTTGTGGACGCTGATTTAATTGCTTTGCCATCTGAGAGTTTCCATCAATTTAAGTGCTGCGGCTGTAGATTGTTGAATGTTGATTAGTGCTGTCAAGGTTTGCTGAACATCTAATGCACCTTCTTGAGGTTGAGAAGGTAGATCTTTCTGATTCATGGTGTCGGCATAAGCATCTTGTGGAGGTTGGCTCTGAGCTTGATTTCCGTATGCTTATCAACCTTGGTAGTTGTTTTGAGGTCTTGGTTGATAGTTATTGCCTTGGGGACGCGGTTGATATGCATGTTGCGGATTAGCGGCCCCATTTGGATTCGAATATTGGAAACCCTGATGATTTCTGTTTGGTTGATAACCTTGACCACTTGAGTTATAATTTCCTCGGTTGGAAACGAACATTACGGATCATGTATTGTGTTGACATTGCTCCCATTCATGATCTTGTGTACCGCAATTAGAACACCCATAAACTTCTTGTGTAACATTAACTTCTGCTCTTTTACCTGCAACACTCTTTGTAACAGCTAGAGTAAGTTGTTTTAATTGCTGTTCGAGTTTGTTTTCCATGGAGGTGAATTTTTCTTCAATCAGTGCAATATTCCCACCTCGGACAGGTGTTCTTACGGTATTCTAACCTAGTTCATTCGTTACAGTTCTATTCAAAATAATCTTAGCATGGACTGGTTGTACCCGTAAAAATGCACCACCACAGAGTAAGTCTAGATCCTTTCTTGAAGAGCCATCAAGTCCTCGGTAAAATATCTTCATCTGTTGAACTTCTGTGAGGCCATGATCAGGGACTCTTCGTAAGCAAATCTGAAATCTCTTCCAACTTCTACCCAAAGTCTCGTCTTCCTCTTGTTTGAATGACGTTATTTCAACTTGCGCATCTAATCTCATATTAGTTGGGTAGTATCTATCGAAGAACGCGGTTTGTAATGCGTCCCATGTTGTAATTGTTCTGGGTTCTTGAGAATCATGCCACTCACTTGCTCCATCAATAACGAAGTATCTAAAATTAGCAAAATACATTTGCTCTTTAGTTACTCCTTGCGTAATATAAGAATCGCAAATTTGCATGAACTTCTGTACAACACGGATTGGATCTTCGCTAGGTGCTCCTCTAAAATTGCCATAACTTTGAAACTGAGATAACATACCCAGATCGGGTCTGAATCTCTCGACATTAATATCTGCAGGGCCAATTCCGAGGGCAGGAGCTCGAAACGGAGCTTCTTCAGGGCCATTGATGAACCACGGATCATTGTTCTGAGCTTGGGGAACAGCATGAGGGTTGAGTTATTGATCTTCAGCCATTGTTTCTCTTGCTAATTGCGCCTCTAACTCTTTTGCTTTAGCTTCTCTCTTTCTTTTATTTGCTTCTCGAACTAGGTTTTCGGGATTTGCAAGAATCACGATATCTTCACGCATAAACCAAAACCTGTAAACCTGAGAAAGAAAGACAACCCAAAGCGTAAAACTGAAAAATAAAACGAAAACTAAACTAACAATTAAACTACTAAAAGATTAACACCGGGGTCACACGCTACCGTACCCGGCAGCGACGTCAAAAACTTGGTGGGTCCTAGGGTGTTATAAAATTAAGTGCAAAAATAAAGGAACCACTTAACCGCAAGTGTACGGTTGTCCCAAGTAATATATGATAATCAAGTTCGTTCTCAGGGACGGATTAGGTTCAACCCAAATATTAATCAAGTAGTAAGAATAGCTAAATAGAAAATAAAAGATAATAATTTTTGTTTGGTTTTTATAAATTAAAAGATGCAAATAAAGTAAAGACTAAAATTAAATTAACAAAAAGGAAATAAAGCAATTAAAAGACTAACTTCAGATAAGAGTGATACTTGAGTCCCGCAAGGAATCCACTTAATCAATATAATCTATGCTATGTTTAAGGGTAGAATTGGAATTATAATATTAGTCGGGACTCTAATATCTCCAGCCCCCTGTCGGGTGGACCTAGAAGTTATCCTAAATTATCATAAACACCTGTATGGTCGAATATGCCTCTTCGGATGATATGATTTTACCTCTTTGGCTATGTAACTAGTTAAGCCTGCCGGTCAATAACGGACATTACACGGGTATTACCTAGATCTGTATTCAAACCCCCCCTGTCGGATGATCACTTCGCCACTAAAGTGAATAGCCCAAATACTAACATCTAATTCTAGTTGCGCAGAAAAGAATTATTAATGAAAACAAAGTAATATCCAATATATAAAACTCAATCCTATTTAAATCTAAACAATCCCAAATTCAAAACATAGATTAATTAATTAAGGTTCATCCTTTTAATGCGATTCTCAAGTATAAAGAAATTTAGCTCATAAGAAAATTAAAGAATAACATTAAATAAAAGGATTTCATGTTCAAATACAAAAGATAAATTAATAACCTAAAGGGTAGGATGACTGCTGATGGAATAACAGGATTCCTCCAGCACTAGCTTCTCCTTGCCTTCTTGCTCTGACTTGAAAACCTTAAGCCTCTTGTTTAATTCTCCAAAGTTTGTGAAAGTAGGAGGTTAAGGGGTGTATTTATAGGTGTTAGAGGACCCTAGGTCGAATTTACTTGGAGTGGAAGACAAGTTAAGAACTCTTAAATTCGTAACCCTAAATTCTAGGAAAAGTAAGATTCTTCTGCTGATTTGATTTGGTCATATCATTTTCAATACTTATCCGTTTGAGAAGTTCCAATATATGAAACTGCTTGTCTTGAAAGAGATTTCTATTGGTGCAGACCACTCGTCCAGATTCCTAGCCAATCATAAGTTATGGACTGATCTTTAAAACGTGGCTGGAATTTCAGATTAATAAGGCAGCTTAATCTTTTCCTTCTTTGAATATATCTTTCCTAAATCTTCTTATTTCCATGTAAATCTTCTTTACTTTACTCCTTTATCTTGACTTGGTCTCTAAGTAATTACCATTTATCATTTAAAGCTTCACATTAAATAAATAATTAAACCGCATATGCTTAAAAAGAATAAATCAATAAATCAAGAAACCGAAATAGGAAAGTGTACTCTAAAAATAGAAACTCGAGTAAAAATCATTTCCTAACACTCTAAAATACACTAAGACTTTATTCTCACTTCTTCTCCTTGGATTGATCTTTCATGAAATTCAAGAACCAATTAACTTTGCATTAAAAATAGTCAAATTTGCGCACAAAAGCTCAGATTCTGCAAATATTTAATTTCCAAGGGGAAAAAAGTGAAATATGATCAAATAAGCCTAAAAGTCTATCAAATAAGTCATTTATTCACCTAAAAGGATGTCTCCAAGGGGCTAATAATTAGAACAAATAGGGAGACATCAGTTGGTTTCTAATATTCGAATCTGAATGGGGCCGCAAATCCGACTCACGCATATTCCCTGCGACCTCAATGTTACAACTACCAACCAAGACCACAAAATCACTACCAAGGGGGACATAATTTTTGAAATCAACCACCACAACAACCTGTACAAGACGTTTACACAGAAAGTATGAATCATAAAGCTCTACATGCTCATCCTCAAGAAGACTCAATAAGTGAGATGCAACAGGCTATGCAAGCACTCATGTCCATGGCGCAAAAGAGTCATCCAGAACAACAAGTTACCAATGCTAAATTTAATGAACAAGCTGTTGCGTTCAAGATCTTAGAGAATCAAGTTTCCCAAATGGCTAAACAACTAAATCAGTGTCCATAAGTTCAATTACCTAGTGATACAGAGATTCCTTGTCACTTTGAAGATTGTAACGCAATTTATCTTTGGAGTGGGAATCAACTCCCACCACCTACTTTCCTGGTCATGAAAGAGTAAGAGATAACTGTTAAGCCAAAAGAGGTAAAGGATGTTGTTGAAAAAGAAGTGGAACTTGTTATAGTTGAAGATGTAATTGAGGATGTAGTTGATGATGTAAATGAAGACGAAGTTGGAGGGCCTATTAAGGATATGAAGGAAAATAAAAAGAAAGATATGGTCGTGAAAGATAACCGTCCTTCCCATCATTTTCCATCACGTGTCCAGAAAAAGAACAATGAAAAAGTGTACAAGAAGTTCATGGACATGGTGAGAAAACTACATATTAATTTGTCGTTTGTGGAAGCCATCCAAAATATGCCAATGTATCTGAAATTTGTGAAGGAGGTGCTTTCTAACAAACGCAAATATTATGAAAATAAGATGATTGGTTTACAAGAGGAGTGCAGTGCAATATGTCAAATTAAGTTACCTAAAAAATTAGAAGATCCTGGGAGTTTCAATATTCCTATATCTATTCGTAAAGAGTGGACTGGGAAAGCATTGTGTAACTTGGGTGAGAGTATCAATCTCATGCCTAGGTCAGTGTTTGAAAAGTTGAGGATTGGGCCTGCAAAACCTACTACTATTGTCATACAAATGGCGGATAGATCCCTATCCCATCATGAAGTAAATATTGAATACTTCCTCGTCAAAGTAGGTAACTTTATATTTCTGTGTGATTTCATTATACTTTATTATGACGCAGATAGGAATGTCCCCATCATCTTGGGAAGAACATTCCTAGCCACGGGGTGTACATTGATTGATGTATAGAATGGTGAGATAATCATGCAAGTGCAAGACGAGGAGGAGAAGTTCAATGTGTTCAGAGCGATAAAGTTCCCCGGTTCTCCGAAAGATGGTTTTTTCTTGGACGATATTGAACAGATAGAGAAAGGGACAACCAAGATAATGGAAACTTTAGGATTGGAGGAGAAAGATATAAGAAAGAAACCACCAAATGAAGCTCCGCCAGATTCTAAGGAAAACCCACACCATGCTCGTGCAAAGAATAGAATAATAACGTGTTGTGAGGGTTCCAAAAGAAACCAAAAAAAAAAAGAGAAGTAGGAGTTCAGAGTAGGTGAAGAAATCACATTTAAAAAGCCTTATCCTCTAAAGAAAGAACGTAAATTTAAGAATTCTTGGCTGGGACCATTCATGATAATAAGGATTATCTTTGAGAAGCTAGTTGGAATCAAAGCCAAAGGATGCAAATTTCGAATAGTAAACATTGATAAACTCACTCAGTCTTGGTGAGGTTATGTTAAGAAATGATATTGGAGGTAACCCGTCGGGCTTAACGACGTTAAACAGAAGCCATTTCAACTGTATATTAGTTTAATGCTTTAAGTGTTCTATTTTGTACTTGATAATATAGTTATTAGTGTAAATTTTAAAGAAATGAGAAGGGTTGGAGTGTTTTGATGTTTACTAGTGTTAAAATCCATGAGTTTGAGGTTAAACAGGTGTGAGACGGAGTAATTACACGTCTAAGTGGCCTTGTGCAGGTACACGAACTGGCTAGTCGGTATAAGGCCGGCATGCCAGCCCAAGTCCCTAGAATTGGCACACTTAGACGTGCGTGCAAAGTGCGTTGGTGAGAAAAGGAATTCGCGACCAGCTAGCCGGCCAGAACGCCGGCATACCGACCAATTATTTTTCTACAGCATTGAAGCCCCTAGAAAATGTGCCTTTATACGCAGCTATTTTTTTTGCGTCAGCGACTGGTCAATATTTGCGACCGGTATGCCAGTCCGTTGCTATTGGAAAACACCGGTATGCTGATCCAAAAAGTCAAAGCTCTTGAAAAACTCAAACTTATACGGAGCTAAAGGTTGCGCGAAAAAAATATTGGTGCTTCTCATGAGGAGCAACAACTTCAACACAAATGACCTTGGAAGCATTACACACAACAAAAAGTTGTGTTGGCAAAAAAAATTGACAGAAGGAGCATCATATCCAAGCTCCTGTCCAAGAAGATGCTACACGCAACAAAAAGTTGCTAACAAAAAAACCTAACCTAATCCTTATGAAAGCCTATTTCCTTCTTCTTTTTACTTGTCTCTCATACAAGACACCATTGTTGACGAAACCAAACTCTGAAAATACCTGCAATCCAACCTCAAAACACAAAATTACCTTCCAATCTTCTCTCTAAACATCATCCAAACACAAAATCATACCACTAATAGTTCCAAAAAACGAAGAAATTCCAACCTTAATCCAAAACATTTTCATCAAACCTTAAAATTTAGCCATTAAAACTTTCCAAAACCTTTAGATATTGATTACCCAACTCATAAAACATCAAAATCTGTATCTATACACCTTCAAAACCACCAAAATTCACAAATTTCATCCGAAGTTTTAGGAATTCTTGAAGGTTTGAGTTTGGGTTCATTCGAGATGACGTGAAGGTTGGAGAAGTCAAGAAGATATGAAGAGAAAAGAGAGTTGATTTGAGGAAAGGTTTTCGAGGATGATGTGATAATTTATAAAAGAAACATGAGGAGATGATTAATCTATGGGAATAAAGAGTTCGAGATGATGAAATATACTTTAAAGAAGAGGAATTCAATGGTGTATGACCTATAAATCATGACTATAAGAATTCACAACCTCGATGCTTGGTGTCGCCTAGGGTGTGATAAAAATAAGATAAAAAATAAGCTAGAAAACAATGCACTTTCACCCTAGACAAGCACGGTACTGCAAGTATTACAGGACGTATGCAAGTTCTAATGATAAGTTGAATTCGTTCGCAGGGACTTAGTGTGTTACACGAATGGGTAAATAATAACTAGTAAGAAGCAATTAACTAAAAGACAGAAAATAAAGATGAGTAAATTCGAGATACTAAATTAAACTTATGAAAGTAAAAGAAAATAAAATAGAAGATAAGAATATGAGATGAGAAGTATAGCTTAGGTTTTGCTAGTATGCACTATTCCTTCTAATTTTTTCTATCAGATCTAGTTAATAAGGGAGATAATTAGCTCTTAGATACTTAGTCAGGATTCTAAATTCTCATACCTTAGACCTGGAGAGAGACTAAGGGGGCTACAGACACACCATGAGGCAGCCTAAACCTAGGGTAATCAAGCGCCACCAAGGCCCTAAGCAATTCAATTCCAAACATGATGATAGTGGTGAAAATATACCCTAATGACTATCTACCTAAAATTAGTGTTGTCAAGACCAATATTGACACTAGACGTTATGTAGTGTTTCAATAATTAGACACACAGTTAAGGTGAACATCTAACTACTATTAAGAAAGCCTAAAGTGATCAGTTCTAGGACAGGCAATAATTCAAAACACATAAACAAATATATAGGTAAGAAGCTATGATGTCTCCTCATTTGTGATAATAAAATCTATCTCTGAGACATCATTTTAGGCGTATTTATTAGTTTATAGGTCGATTTTAGCTTGATTTAGTACACTTTCCTATTTTGGGTCTTGAATTAATTAATTATTATTTTTCGAGCATATTGGGTTTAGTTATTTATTTAGTGTGAAGCTTTAGAGATATATGGTAATTAATTAGAGTCCAAGTTGTTAAATAGAGCTAAAGGAAAGAAGATAAACATGGAAATTAAAGATAACGAAAAGTAAAGCTAAAAACATGGGAAAGGAAAAGCTGCCTTAATTCTGAATTTCTGCACCTACAACCACAAATCAGCTTATATCTTAAAAACGGTGAGTAATTTGGAGATACGGTCATGAGCAAAGTTGAAGATCTGTCCGAGATGATGAATTTGGTATACTCATACGCATCAATCGGAGAAATATTGAGGCTGTTAGGACCAAAAGAAAAACGGGACTGATTGCATGTTTTTGGACTATGAATTTGAGTTGGGCTTGGAGCCCATATTTACCTTTTCCTTCAAGAAAACGAATTAGGTCAACCTATACACTATAAATAAAGCCTCTTAACACTCTTAAATCATCCTTGGTGAAACCTTAAACCAAGAGGAAGCTTACAACACAAGAAAAGAAGTCTAGAAGGAGCTGTTCATCATAATGTCTTCTTCTACCTCTGAATTTGTAATTTCTTTCTTTTCTTGCATTAGTATGAACTAAATTTCTTTAGCTTGAGTTTTAGCATATATGTATGAACCCTAGTTTTGGTTGACATCTATCTAATTGGGGAATTTCATGTTTTAAATTGAATTATTGTTTCTATTCTCTGTTTATGTGTTTGGAATTATATTCTATGTTCTTGTGGAGTGCACCCATATAGAATTACCATCTAGTAGTTAGGTCACCATTGACAACGGTGTTTAATTACATGTTTAGCACATAACGTCTAGTTCTCGGTTTAGATCTGACAAATCAACCTAACTAGATAATCATTATGGTTTAGTATATATTGCTATTTACCAATTGCAGGAGCAGTTTGCTTAGGACCCCTTATTGACACAGGTAAATCCTATTTAAAAGGGATGAGATGCCACGTAATAATGTTCTTGAGGTAGAAATATTCGATGTATAGGGTATAGATTTTATGAGTCCGTTTGTTCCTTCTAATGGTAACCTCTACATCTTATTAGTTGTTGATTACATGTCTAAGTGGGTAGATGTTGTATCTCTACCAACCAATGATTCGCGAGTAGTAATTAAGTTTCTCAAATCATACATCTTCACCAGACATGGTACACCAAGAGTAATTATTAGCGATGGAGGTTCTCATTTCGTGAATAAGTATTTGAAGACAGTTCTAGAGAAGTATGGGGTGAGACATCGTGTATCTACCGCTTATCATCCACAAGCCAATGGTCAAGCTGAAGTCTCAAATCGTGAGGTAAAATCTATTTTAGAGAAGACTGTTGGTCCTACAAGAAAAGATTGGTCAATGAAGTTAGACGATGCATTATGGCCTTATCGTACTGCGTTCAAAACTCCAGTTGGTGCATCCCCGTATCGAATGGTTTATGGTAAGGCTTGTCACTTACCTCTTGAGCTTGAAATGGGTGCATATTGGGCTTATGCGCAGTTAAACTTAGATCCTAATTTAGCTGGTCAGAATCGTATGATGAAACTCAATGAGCTTGATGAATTCCGATTACAGGCTTATGAAAACGCTAAACTTTACAAAGAAAATACTAAAAGATGGCATGATAATCGTATTCGTGAGAAGAACTTTGTAGTGGGGCAGAAAGTATTGAAGTATAACTCAAAGTTCAGCAATTATCCGGGTAAATTAAGATCGAAGTCGTCCGGACCTTATATTGTGACCAAAGTTACACCTCATGGGGCGATAGAAATAGAGCATCCACTCAAGAACCGTACATTCATGGTGAACGGTCATCGATTAAAGATATACTATGGAGGTGAAGACACCAATCGCTCAGAAGATCCACATCCCGAAGAGATCGTGTATCTCGTTGGTGGTCCTTTGTGTGTTCTAAATAAATGCAAATAATAATCGAACCACAACCGCAAGTGTACGGTTGTCCCAAGTAGTAATTCTGATAATCAGATTCGTTCCAAGGACGGATGGTTGATCACGATGTTTATGCAAATAGTGATTGATGCACTTATGAAAATGAAAGAGGATAAATTGTTTGTTTTGGTTTTGTTTATTATAACTAAATGAAAGATAAAATAATAATGCAAGTAAAAGATAAGACGCAAGTAAAATGTATGAAAACGCAATATGAGATGTAGTACTTGAGAACGCAAGGATCCTCCTAATTTTACTTTCTAACTTATGTTGTTTAAGGGTTAAATCAGTCAATTACAATGGTCGGGATTCTAATATCCTTATACCCCCGTCAGGGTGGACTATAAGGCGATCCTAAAGTGTCACTAGTCCCGTCAGGGTAAATATGATCCACCGTTGGATGATTAAGATTTATTACCACATTGGCCCTAGGATTAGCTAAGTTCGTCAGAATCAATAGTTTTTATCCTAGATTGAACAATTAATTCTGTACCTAAACCCCCCGTCAGGATGATCCATACGCCACATATATGGAATAGCTTAGATACTAATACCTAATTTTAGTTCGCGACTCTAAAATCAGTAAACATTCACAAATTGTCGAAAAGAGTAAAAGCCCTAATTTAATTTAATTCAATAAAAACCCAAATTCAACATTCATTATAAAATAAAATCAGGATTCACCCATTGTTTTGTTCTCAAGCACTAATGAAAGCTTAGCTCATATTAAAATTAAAAACTAAATAAAAAGAAATGGAATTCATATTCGTTACAAAAATATAAGAAAAACCTAATTTTCGGAATCAGAATGACTACGAACGGAGCTATAGACCCACTCCAGCTCTTGTAGCTTCTCCTTTCTTCCTGCTGTAGCTTCTCTGGTGTTTTTTTTCTTGTGGAAAGTGAATTGTCTGTAAAATAGAAGTCCAGACCTCCTTTTATAAGTAAAAATTCGGACTAGGGCTTGGACCAGAAATTAAAAGCCTAATTAAATGTCCAAGCCCACTTTCTAAGCCCAAAATCCCGTAACTGATGATAGGCCTTCACTAAAACAGCTTTTCCCGATGCGTTACAACTCCGATTGACCTCATTCCAGTTGCTAAAGTTCCGTAACTCGATAAGGAATGATTTCTCTTCAAAGGTCAGCGGCTAAATCATCGCTTAAGCACCTCGAAATCAGCAATCTATGGCCTGGAAAGTGGATTTTCAGCTCTAAAAATAATATCTTCGGGATTTGTCTTCAAGTCTTGACTCTAATTCACGATCTTTGACTTTCTCCTCGGATTCCTCTCCTAGCTAACATCTAAAACCTGTAAACTTTACACTAAAAATACCAATATTACGCGCAAAAGTTTAATAAATTAAAAATGCTAGAATTAAAAAGGTAATTCCGGATTATTGCAAATTTAGTCCAAAAGTCTATCATATTAATCAAATAAACACCAAAAATGATGTCTCCCAAGGGTCTAAAATAAGAAAAATTAGGGAGACATCAAGACCCCCAACTCAAACCTTTGTCGTCCCGACAAAGTAAAACAAAACAAAGGGGTAGAAGTAAACGTATAAACACATAGAAGCTAGCAAATAAACCCTAAAGCAATTCTCAAAATAAATCTCATATAGCAAACTCTAGAAACTAATATACACATACACTAATCATGCAACATCAACCATAAATAATCTCAATCATAAAATTAAAGTCGCAATGCTTGAAGGTTACACTTGTACTCATCTCTGTATGATGGCTATAGGGTGGTCATTAATCCTAACTCGCTTTGAATGCTCCACCTAGTGTATTCCCTATCAACAGAATTATAAATTCACTATGCACTTAGGAATCACGAGGTCTTTACGGTTATAATATTGGCTTAAGGACGGGTGTGGATGTATATTTGGTAAATTTGAAGTGAGCTTTTGGCTCTCTCCTCACTTACCATCAACAATGTCCTCGAGCTTGAGTTAACGCTCAAAAAGATGTTCTCACTCACCCATATACGCAACAATTTAGCGTCCCATGTCTACCCACTATAAACAAGATGATTTCAGAAAAATTCCACTTTGCCGGATGTTTTATTCATTCATATTTTTCTTTTTCTTTTCTTTTTTTTTTGTGCAGGAGCAAACCGGGTTCCCGGTTTTGAAGAATCCGGGTTCCCGGTTCCTACTGTATGATTTTCAAATTTTTTCATTTTTTTCTTTCTTTTTCATTTTCCTTCATTCCCGGCAAAGGGTTACAAGTATATATCATCTGCAATTGTGCTACAATACAAAGCACATCGATCCCTACCCATTTAATTCCCCATATGTGGTCCCACCACCCCAAACTCAAGCTCGAGACATGTCTCAGGATTGTGATTCAAGTGCGGGTCATATGGTCATGCCTAATAATCTAAGGGATAATGGCTTATATCGTGGCTACAAAGAAAATGCTAAAGGCTCAAAGTGGGCTAAGACGGATAATAATTAATACAAGGGATAGAAGGCTAAAAAGGCACAAATGGCTAACAAAGAACTGCCCCTATCATTTTCCTAAGTACATAGCTTGTCTTTAGTTCATATCTAGGTGGGTTCTCTACTAATTAGGATTTCACGTTCTACACACCAAACATATTCCTTGAGTACAAGCTTACTTCATTTGCATTGTTAATTAATTTTTCCTATCAATTACCTATGTTCGCATGCAATTGTAAGTGCGTTTTATATTAATCCCTAAAGTCCACTATTTACTATCATAGATTCATCAAAAGTATGCTTAAAGGGATATTTAAAATTTCTACAGTCAAACGCAACTCCGAAATTTTTTTATTGAAAGCAAATAAAGCAAATAACACATAAAAATTGGGACGAGGCAACGAACCCCACCCCAAACTCAAAAATGAGTCGTGTCCCCACGACTCGAAAAGACTCAATAAAGCATTTAAACTAATATACACTAAGAGGAAAGTTTAGAAAACGTATCTTAACCAGCGCGAGGCTGGTTATCGGTGTTGCGTTCTGGACCTTTATCTCGCGTAACAGCATCATAAATCGCGTTTTGAAGTGTATTGACGCCTAGGATTAAATTTCGAAGCAGGTCCAATTCTTTTGTAACGTTTCCCAAGGTAGCAATCATCCTCTCCTGATTCTCTTCCAACACCTGAATCTTCGCTTCCAACTCAGGTACAGTTTTCGCTTTCTTTGATTGAGGAGTTCTTGGACTTCTTGTAGCTCGCGTTGCTTCTTCATGGATGTTCTTGATTGTGCTCAAAGCTATGCTCACACCAACTGAAACAGTATCAATATCTGCGTCATTACGCGGAATCTTTGCGTCTAGACACAACTGAGTAATAGTACAAGGAAACTTCAGATTTTGTTGTTTCATTGGTGATTTCGCGAACTCCATGATCGTATCATAAATGATCTTAGCAGCATCAAATGGTTTCTCCTCCAAAATACACTTAATAACAAATATGTGCTCTTTCTTCAACTCTGAAGTGTGTTTAATACCAAAGAAAGTGGGTATTATGAAACGAGACCAAACCTTAGCACGAGGTGTCAAACTACTGCTGTAAAACTGTCCAGGATACCTTTCACCTTCAGGAATTGGGCTAGTCCCATTAACAAGCACGGTCCCCCAAAGGGATTCAAAATCAAAAGAAGGGTCATTAAGAGTTTCTTGGAAGGGGCATGTTCCAGAAAAGTTGGGTAGTTTCAATGATTTCCGAATACGTTCAATAGAGAAAGGAACTACCTTTTTGCGGATATCAATGGCATCATGTGAGGTAGCTAAACCTTCGTAAAATTCACGCACAAAAGTAGGAATAAACTCAAGCTTCCTTTCTTGTAACGCCTTCCAACCAAACTTAGCACATGTCACAGCATATTCCTTGTAATCACTACTCATAATACCCTTAGGAAAATTCGTCTCCTCACCAAATTTCAAAAATTCAATTCTTTCACGAACCTGAGTATTCCAACAAGTGTAAACCCTCTTAGGCTTGTGGGCCCACATCTTCATACGCGGAGGTTTCGTAACGGGTGCTTCCGGAATCTCTTGTTCAGTTTCCTTCTCAATGTTCTTCGCAATTTCCTCTTCTGGTTCCTTCTCACTTTCAATCTCATCAATCAATCTTCTCTTTAGACCTGTGATTTCTTTTCTGTTAGAATCAAGCTTAACTTCGTCAATTTTTCGTTTAGGACGCGAATCAGGAATCTCAATAGCTTGATCTTGTGAACCACCAATGGTGGTCTTTCTTCTAGGAGCAGTTCTTCGGAAATCACCGGTTCTGTTAGTCATCTCTTTTCACCCCAAACTCAAAACTTCAAATAATGAGAAACTTAGAGAAAAGTTTAGAATTTTGATGTTTTGAGGTTTAAGAATTTAATAACTAGGTGAAATATGAGATGGGTCTTGGATAATTTGTATGGGAGAAGAAAGAATTGGGTTAATTTAAGGAACTGGGTGAAGAAGGATCTTGGGAAAAACTAAGGATTTGATGATATTTTGGAGAGGAGTTGAGTTGATCTTATGTTTTTGTGGTGAAAGAGGGTAGGATTTGATGATATATAGTGTTTTGGTAGATGAATTTCGGAGGTAGGGAGGCTATTGGTGCGTTTTAGGTAAATACTTGCAAAGGAGGCCAAGAAAACTAGGTTAAACCCCTCAAAACCGACACCACAGCTTCGAAAACCGGGTTCCCGGTTTTGGCAAACCGGGTTCCCGGTTCCGCGTCGCTGTGACGGCGCGGAAAAAATACTTAAATAAATTTTTTTTTTTTTATTTTTTTTTTTTTTAAAAAACGCACCAAAACGCTGGACCCCAAGACGCGGGGTCAGGGATTTTACTCGCCGAAACCGGGTACCCGGTTCTATGGAATGCGGGTTCCCGGATTTTCTCGCTGGCGCGAATCAAAACGCGCCAAAACGCCACTTCTCAAAACGCTGGGACAGAACTTTTGGGTTTCATCAGCTCCGAAACCGGGTACCGGTTCTGCCAAATGCGGGTACCCGGATTGTGTCGATGGCGCGAATCAAAACGCACGAAAACGCAAGTCATCAAGACGCTGGGTCAGGGATTTTAAGAAGTCACAGCACCAAAACCGGGTACCCGGTTTTGCCAAATGCGGGTTCCCGGTTCCGACGCTGTGGCATTACCCCAAAACGCCAAGTGTTGCGTTAAAATGGTTGGTACCAGCTCCAAAACCGGGTTCCCGGTTTTGCGAAACCGGGTTCCCGGTTTCTCCTGGACATCCAACCAATTTTTCTTCTGTTTTCGCCAAATCGACCCCAAACTCAAGTCCTTTTTACCCCTGAAATCATCAAAAACAACTACCCTTCCTCATTTCTTAATAAAAGCAATAAAATTACGAAAATCAAACTAATCTAAATTGCAAAAATGTAAAAAACTCAGCTAATATACAAGTAATTGGCTTTTGTTTAACGTCGTTAAGCTCGACGGGTTACCTCACGCTTCTAAGGACTCTCGAGGAGATACATGACCTCCCCGGGATGTGGATCTTCCGAGCGATTGGTATCTTCACCTCCATGGTATATCTTTAATCTGTGACCGTTAACCATAAAGGTACGGTTCTCTAGCGGATGTTCTATTTCTATCGCCCCATGAGGTGTAACTTTGGTCACTATGTATGGACCTGACCACTTAGATCTTAACTTACCCGGAAAATTGCTGAACTTTGAATTATACTTTAATACTTTTTGCCCTACTTCAAAGTTCTTTGGACGAATCCGATTGTCATGCCATTTCTTTGTGTTTTCTTTGTAAAGTTTGGCATTTTCATAAGCATGCAACCAGAATTCGTCAAGTTCATTAAGCTTCATCATACGATTCTTTCCGGCTAAGATAGGATCTAAGTTCAACTGCGCAATTGCCCAATAGGCACCCATTTCAAGCTCTAAAGGTAAGTGACAAGCCTTACCATACACCATACGATAAGGAGATGCACCCACTGGAGTCTTAAACGCAGTACGATAGGCCCACAACGCATCATCTAACTTCATTGACCAATCTTTTCTTGTAGGACCAACGGTTTTCTCTAGGATTGACTTGATTTCACGGTTCGAAACCTCAGCTTGACCATTGGATTGTGGATGATACGCAGTAGATACACGGTGTCTGACTCCATATTTCTCTAGAATAGTCTTCAGATATTTATTAACGAAATGAGTTCCTCCATCGCTAATAATCACTCTAGGTGTACCATGTCTAGTGAAAATATGTGATTTCAAGAACTTGATCACCACTCGTGAATCATTAGTAGGTAAAGCCACCGCTTCTACCCACTTAGATACATAATCAACAGCTAATAAGATATAGAGGTTACCATTTGAAGGAACGAAGGGACCCATAAAGTCTATGCCCCACACATCGAATATCTCAACCTCTAACACATTATTACGCGGCATCTCATCCCTCTTAGATATGTTTCCGGTAAACTGGCATCTCGTACATTTCTTAACATATTCATGACAATCTTTTATAAGAGAAGGCCAGTAAAAACCTGATTGAAATACCTTTGCAGCAGTTCTGTCTCCTTTGAAATGTCCTCCATATAATGAATCATGGCATTCAGCTATAATGGCTTGAGTCTCTTCCCTTGCTACACATCTTCGTATCATTTGGTCAGCACAAACTTTATAGAGGAACGGATCCTCCCAAAAGAACTGTCTAGCACGATGAGCTAACCTCTTTCTTTCTTGATAAGTAGAACCTTCGGGAAAAACACCACTCACCACTAAATTTGCAATATTTGCATACCAAGGAGCTTCATAATCTCGAACAACGAATAAACTCTCATCAGGAAATTCTTCTCTAACTGCTTCAGTACCACTATTCATCTCTGAACCCTCTAAACGCGATAGATGATCTGCAACCTGATTCTCACAACCCTTTCTATCTTTGATCTCTAAATCGAACTCTTGAAGCAATAACACCCATCTGATTAACCTTGGTTTCGCATCTTTCTTCTCCATAAGAAATCTGATCGCGGAATGATCTGTATAAACAATAACTTTCGCTCCAAGAAGATAAGAGCGAAATTTATCAAACGAATAGACAACTGCTAGCAACTCTTTTTCTGTAACTGTGTAATTAATCTGAGCACCACTAAAAGTTTTACTAGCATAGTAAATAGAATGAAAGACTTTCTCTTTCCTCTGTCCTAATACAGCTCCCATACACAAATCACTCGCATCACACATAACCTCAAACGGTAAATTCCAATCTGGAGGTAACACTATAGGAGCAGAAATAAGCTTTTCTTTGATTGCTTTGAAGGCCGTTAAACAAGCTTCATCAAAAAGGAACTTACAATCCTTTTCGAGTAAGTTGCATAGTGGTTTAGCAATCTTAGAAAAATCTTTAATAAAACGCCTATAAAAGCCAGCATGGCCAAGAAAACTCCTTACCCCTTTAACAGAAACGGGAGGGGGAAGAGTTTTAATTACCTCTATCTTTGCTCTATCAACTTCTAAACCAACACTCGAAACTTTGTGACCCAGAACAATAACTTCGCGAACCATGAAGTGACACTTCTCCCAGTTGAGCACCAAATCTGTTTCCTTGCATCTCACCAACACTTTCTCCAAGTTATCCAAACATATATCAAAATCATCACCAAACACGGAGAAATCATCCATGAACACTTCAAGGAAATTATCTATCATGTCCAAGAAGATGGCCATCATACACCTTTGAAAAGTAGCGGGAGCGTTACACAATCCAAATGGCATTCTGCGATATGCAAAAGTACCAAATGGGCATGTAAAGGTAGTCTTATGTTGATCTTCTGGAGCCACGTAAATCTGATTGTACCCGGAGTAACCATCCAAGAAACAATAATATTCTTTTCCGGCTAATTTGTCTAACATCTGATCAATGAAGGGCAAAGGGAAATGATCTTTTCTGGTGGCCTTGTTCAGCTTTCTGTAATCCATGCAAACTCTCCAACCTACTACCGTTCTTGAAGGAATCGCCTCATTTTTATCATTAAGAACTGTTGTAATTCCTCCTTTCTTCGGTACACACTGAACTGGACTCACCCATTCACTACTCGAAATGGGATAAATAATCCCCGCATCTAAAAGCTTAATCACCTCCTTCTTCACCACATCCTTCATGGCTGGCATTAATCTTCTCTGACCTTCAACTGAGCGTGCATTAACATCTTCTAGTATGATTTTGTGTTGACAATAGGATGGACTAATGCCTTTGATGTCAGCAATTGTCCAACCTATTGCTTCTTTGTTGGCTCTTAACACACGCAACAGTTTATCTTCTTGAGGACCTGTTAAATTAGCTGAAACAATAACAGGTAAAGTTTCATTAGTACCCAGATAAGCATACCTCAAGTGTGCTGGCAATGGTTTTTCTTCCAATTCCGGAGGAGATTCAATTGAAGGTTTCTTTTTAGGAATAATCTCCCCCGGTTCTCTCACAGGTTCATAGGCAAGACGCCTATACTTCGGATTTTCAGAATTGAGAGCTGCCACTGTTTCTGTAAGCTCCTCCATCATCTCAGGTGAATCTAATGTCAAAGCAGCCTGCAAGATATCATCAAAATTTAAGCAATTAAATACCTCTTGCGATGCTTGCTCTACTACATCCATTCTGAAGCAATCTTCCTGAGAATCTGGGAATTTCATGGCTCGAAATACATTGAATTTCACTTCCTCATCTTGTATCCTCATCGTTAATTCGCCATTCTCTACATCGATCAATGTCCTCCCTGTAGCTAGGAAGGGTCTACCCAAAATAATGGGGACATTTCTATCTGCATTGTATTCAAGAATTACGAAATCAACAGGAAATATAAGTGTACCTGCCTTAACAAGGACATCCTCAATACGGCCTTCAGGATGAGCAAGAGACCTGTCCGCCATTTGCAAGACCATAGAGGTAGGTCTTGCGTTTCCAATTTTAAGCTTATCAAAGACTGACTTGGGCATCAAGTTGATGCTTGCCCCCAAATCGCATAGTGCCTTTCCCTTCCATTCTTCTCCAATCGATATGGGAATCGTGAAACTCCCCGGATCAACTAACTTCGGAGGTAATTTGCTCTGGCAAATCGCACTACACTCTTCAGGAAGGCCAATCATCTCATTATCACAGTAGGGCCTTTTATTAGTGAGGGCCCTCTTCAAAAACTTCGTATACTTGGGAATATCTCGAATCGCCTCAAGTAACGGAATATTAATACTCAAACCCCTCACTCTATTGAAGAATTTCTGAAAATCGCCCATATCACCCTTTTTCTGAACTCGCGATGGAAACGGTGGTGGAGGGCGATTGCTTACAATTTCATCTCTCTTTTTCGGAATTTCTCTTGGTCTTTCTATCTCTTCAACCTCACTATCTTTCTCATTCTCTTTCTCTTTCTCACCCACTTCCTTTTCTTTTCTTGGGACTTCTTTCTCTTTCATAACGGGAAAAGGAGGTGGAGGGAGGTTCTTACCACTTCTTAATGTGACAGCCTTGCAATCTTCATGTTGTGTTGGATTTTCCGTATCGCTAGGAAGTTGCCCTTGTGGACGCTGATTCAGCTGTTTATTAATTTGACTTAGCTGATTCTGGAAAATCTTCATATTCGCTTCAGCTGCGTTCTGACGTTCCAAAGCTTGTGTTTGAAGAGCAATCAAATTTTCAACGGTTTTCTGAAGGGTAATTACTCCTTCTTGTGGATGGGCAGGTAGAGCTTTCTGGTTTAAATTCTCATCGTAGGTATTCTGAGGAGCTTGTCTTTGCACATAATTGTTTTGATTCTGTCCTCCTTGATGATTGTTATGTGGTCTTGGATTATAGTTGTTGCCTTGAGGACGCGGCTGATACGCGTAAGTAGGATTGGCTGCCCCATTAGGATTTGAGTATTGAAACCCAGGATGGTTTCTGTTAGGCTGATATCCATTACCACTTGAATTGAAATTACCTCTATTGGACATAAAATTCACTGATTCTTGGTTATTCGGGCAACTTTCCTCATCATGATCATCTACCTTACAAATCGAACACATATACACCTCTTGTGCAGCATGCACAGCTACCTTCTTACCCGAAAATCCCTCTTTCACAGCTAAAGTAAGCTGCTTCAATTGTTGCTCTATGGTATTCTGGATCTTATTCTCAAACGTAGCAAATTTCTCTTCTATGTCAACATTATTTACTCCCTTGACTGGTGTTCTTACTGAGCTCCACCCAACTTCATTCTTGACTGTTCTCTCTAAAATGATCTTGGCATGAGCGGGTTGAACTTGAAGAAAACCTGCTCCACATAGCGTATCCAATTTCTCTCTTGAAATCCCATCAAGGCCTCTATAAAAGATCTTTAACTGTTGTTGTTCTGAAAAGCCATGATTAGGAACTTTACGCAAACACATCTGAAATCTTGTCCAACTCCTACCCACAGTTTCCTCATACTCTTGACGGAATTGTGTCAATTCTAGTTCAGCATCTAACCTCATGTTACTTGGGTAATACCTGTCAAAGAAAGCGATTTCTAATTGGTCCCAATTAGTAATCCTCGTAGGATCTTGCGTATCGTGCCATTCACTTGCTCCATCAATGACAAAGAATTTGAAAGCAGCAAAATACATCTGTTCTCTTGAAACCCCTTGTGTGATATACGAATCACATATCTGCTTAAATTTTTGTACCGCTCTAAGAGGATCTTCCGATGGTCTTCCGCGAAAATTTCCAAAGTTTTGGAACTGAGCTAGCATACCCGAATCTGGACGGAATCTCGGAACATTAATATCTGGAGCACCTACTCCTATAGCTGGAGCGCGGAATGGAACTTCTGGAGGGCCATTAGTGAACCACGGATCATGATTCATCACTATCTGGACTGGGGGGTTAGGATTTAGTGGTTGAACTTGAGGAATAACGCCTGGAGCTAAAGGTTGGCCATTTGCATCTAACTGGCCTTGTCCATTCTGTTGACCTTGAATAATGATATTCTCCATTCTGTTACTTAATTCTTCTACTTCTAAAGCTTCTCGTTCTCTTCTTCTTCTGTTCGCAAGTCTGATCAACGATTCAGGATTACTAAGGATCGGAGGTGTTGGCTCTAGATCCTTGAATAGCCTTCTTCGCATACACCAAACCTAAAAACCTGAAAAAGCTAACAAACAAAAAAGCGTAAAACTGATAAAATAAAATAAATGCACTTATCACTAAAGGATAAACACCGTGGTCACACGCTACCGTCCCCGGCAGCGGCGCCAAAAACTTGGTGGTCCTTTGTGTGTTCTAAATAAATGCAAATAATAATCGAACCACAACCGCAAGTGTACGGTTGTCCCAAGTAGTAATTCTGATAATCAGATTCGTTCCAAGGACGGATGGTTGATCACGATGTTTATGCAAATAGTGATTGATGCACTTATGAAAATGAAAGAGGATAAATTGTTTGTTTTGGTTTTGTTTATTATAACTAAATGAAAGATAAAATAATAATGCAAGTAAAAGATAAGACGCAAGTAAAATGTATGAAAACGCAATATGAGATGTAGTACTTGAGAACGCAAGGATCCTCCTAATTTTACTTTCTAACTTATGTTGTTTAAGGGTTAAATCAGTCAATTACAATGGTCGGGATTCTAATATCCTTATACCCCCGTCAGGGTGGACTATAAGGTGATCCTAAAGTGTCACTAGTCCCGTCAGGGTAAATATGATCCACCGTTGGATGATTAAGATTTATTACCACATTGGCCCTAGGATTAGCTAAGTTCGTCAGAATCAATAGTTTTTATCCTAGATTGAACAATTAATTCTGTACCTAAACCCCCCGTCAGGATGATCCATACGCCACATATATGGAATAGCTTAGATACTAATACCTAATTTTAGTTCGCGACTCTAAAATCAGTAAACATTCACAAATTGTCGAAAAGAGTAAAAGCCCTAATTTAATTTAATTCAATAAAAACCCAAATTCAACATTCATTATAAAATAAAATCAGGATTCACCCATTGTTTTGTTCTCAAGCACTAATGAAAGCTTAGCTCATATTAAAATTAAAAACTAAATAAAAAGAAATGGAATTCATATTCGTTACAAAAATATAAGAAAAACCTAATTTTCGGAATCAGAATGACTACGAACGGAGCTATAGACCCACTCCAGCTCTTGTAGCTTCTCCTTTCTTCCTGCTGTAGCTTCTCTGGTGTTTTTTTTCTTGTGGAAAGTGAATTGTCTGTAAAATAGAAGTCCAGACCTCCTTTTATAAGTAAAAATTCGGACTAGGGCTTGGACCAGAAATTAAAAGCCTAATTAAATGTCCAAGCCCACTTTCTAAGCCCAAAATCCCGTAACTGATGATAGGCCTTCACTAAAACAGTTTTTCCCGATGCGTTACAACTCCGATTGACCTCATTCCAGTTGCTAAAGTTCCGTAACTCGATAAGGAATGATTTCTCTTCAAAGGTCAGCGGCTAAATCATCGTTTAAGCCCCTCGAAATCAGCAATCTATGGCCTGGAAAGTGGATTTTCAGCTCTAAAAATAATATCTTCGGGATTTGTCTTCAAGTCTTGACTCTAATTCACGATCTTTGACTTTCTCCTCGGATTCCTCTCCTAGCTAACATCTAAAACCTGTAAACTTTACACTAAAAATACCAATATTACGCGCAAAAGTTTAATAAATTAAAAATGCTAGAATTAAAAAGGTAATTCCGGATTATTGCAAATTTAGTCCAAAAGTCTATCATATTAATCAAATAAACACCAAAAATGATGTCTCCCAAGGGTCTAAAATAAGAACAATTAGGGAGACATCACTCGTCGAGGCTCCTTAGAAGCGTGAGGTAACCCGTCGAGCTTAACGACGTTAAACAAAAGCCAATTTCTTGTATATTAGTTGAAGTATTTTGATTTTTCGTAGTGTATAATAGATAAATTTCGTTAAAATAGTGTGTATTATTAAGAAATGAGGAAGGGTAGTTGTTTTAGATGATTTCAGGGGTAAAAGAGTCATGAGTTTGGGGTCAAAACGATGCAAAAACGAAAAAAATTTGGAAATCACAGCAGGCCGGACCGGCTAGCCGGCCAAACGAGTTGAAGACCCCAAACTCTCTGACCATTGCGTTAGCTTTGACGCAAGGACATTGCGTCTAGGAATGCGACAGCGAGAATTCACCAGCAAGCCGGTCAGATGACCGGCTAGCCGGCCAGCGAAGGAGAAGTTTCTGACCACTGCGTCAGCTTTGACGCAAGGACGCTGTGTCTCACATTGCCCCAGCGACACGCGACTGGCATGCCGGTCAATGAAGCTGGAACTCTCTGACTACTGCGTCAGCATTGACGCAAGGTGGCTTGCGTCTGAGGTAAAAAAAAAATCGAATTTAGAAATTTATTTTTCGCCGCCATCGCGACCGGCATGCCGGTCAGCCACCAGCTAGGCGGTCCGCTGTTGCGAGAGGCGGTTTTGTGAGTTTTTAACGTAGTTTTTTTGCCTTCTTTTCCAAGCTAGCCTCTTATTTCGAATCCTAGCCTTCACCTACTCCGAAAATCATCACTTAACAGCTATAAAATCATCAAACCAAGCCCTCTTTGATCACAAAAACACACAATCAGCTCATATCCTCTCCAAAACATCATCAAATCCCAAATTTTCTCCAAAAATTTCTTCTTCCTAGCCTTCATATTAAACCTAATTCCTCCACAATTCTTCTCAATTAACCTCTACCCATCTCATATTCCACCTTATTCTTCAAGTTTTAAGCCTCAAAACATCAAAGTTCTAAGCTTTTCTCTAGCTTTATCACTATTTGAAGTTTTGAGTTTGGGGTGAAAAGAGATGACTAACAGAACCGATTCCATGTGCAAGTATCGAAGAAATTTACGAAGAAACAGGAACAATGTTGGTGCTAGCCCAGAACAAGCAATTGAGATTCCAGATTCGCGTTCCAAAAAGACTGAACATATCCCAATTGCCCCGAAAAGGAAGGAAAATCCAAGCAGGGCTAACCCGAAAAAGAGTAGATTAATTGATGAAAGTGAGGAAGAAAGTGAAGAAGAGATTGAGGAAGAAACAAAACAAGAAGGACCCGTTCAACAACAGAAACCTCCGCGTAGAAAGGTATGGGCTCAAAGGCCAAAGAGAGTTTTCGTTCCTTGGGATGATCAGGTTCGTGATAGAATTAATTTTTTGAAGTTTGGTGAGGAGATGGATCTTCCTAAGGGTATTATGAATAGTGCTGTTAAAGATTATGGTATCACTTGTGACAAGTTGGGTTGGAAAGAATTAAGAGAAAGGAAGCTTGAGTATATTCCTACCTTGGTGCGAGATTTTTATGAAGGTATATCCTTTTCAAAAGGAGCAGTCGTGGTTCGCAAAAAGGTAGTTCCTTTCTCCATTGAGCTTATTCGAAAATCGTTGAAATTACCCAACTTTACTGGACATGCCCTTTCCAAGAATCCCTTATTGATCCTTCTTTCGATTATGAATCCCTTTGGGGGAAAGTACTTATTAATGGGGCTCTCCCAATTCCCGAAGGAGAGAGGTATCCTGGACAAATGTATAGCATTAACTTATTACCATTTGCTAAGGTATGGTCCCGTTTCATAATTCCATCATTCTTCGGAATCAAACACATCTTGGAAGTGAAAAAGGAGCATCTCATATTTATCAAGTGTATTATTGAGGAGAAACCAATGGATGTTGCTCGTGTGATTTATGACACCATCATGGAGTTTGCAAGAATACCGACTTCGCAACAAAATCTCAAGTTCCCTTGTACCATCACTACTTTGTGTCTAGATGCAAAGGTCCCGCGTAAGAACGCAGAGATTGACCGTGTGGCAGTTGGAGAGAACATGGCTTTAACTTCAATCCAAAATGCTCATGATGAAGTATAAAAGCGGTAAGAACTCCTAGAGCTCCTCCAAAGAAAAAGATGCATACTGATCACGAGTTGGAAGCAAAAGTCAAGGTGTTGGAAGAGAACCAAGTGAAGATGATTGCTACTTTAGGGAACGTTACAAAAGAGTTGGAACTTATCTGAAACATGTTAATGGGGGTGAGCACCATTCAACACGCTACCTATGGTCTACTTATGAAGGATAAAGCTCATGGACGCAACACCGATGACCAGCCACGCGCTTGTTGAGATACGTTTTCTATCCCTTCTGCGTTTTAGTTTAGTTTAGTTATTTTCTTGCGTTGAGTCTTTTTCGAGTCATTGGGACACGACTCATTTTTGAGTTTGGGGTGGGGTTCGTTGCCTCATCCCAGTTTTTATGTGTTATGTGTTTTTATTTGCTTTCAATCAAATAATTTCAGAGTTGTGATTGACTGTAGAAGATTTTAAATGTCCCTTTAAGCATACTTTTAGTAAATCTATGATAGTAAATAGTGTACTTTAGGGAATAGTATAAAACGCACTTAGAATTGCATGCGAACATAAGTAATTGATAGGAAAAATTAATGAACATTGAAAATGAAGTAAGCTTGTACTTAAGGAATATGTTTGGTGTGTAGAACGTGAAATCCTAACTAGTAGAGAACCCACTTAGATATGAACTAAAAACGAGCTATGTACTTAGGAAAATGATAGGGGGCAGTTCTTTGATAACCATTTATAGCCTTTTACCTTTCTATCCCTTACAATAATTTTATCCGTCTTAGCCCAATTTTGAGCCTTAAGCCTTTTCTTTTGCTGCCACGATATAAGCCCATTATCCTTTAGATTATTAGGCATGACCAAATGACCCGCACTTGAATCACAATCCTGACACCTGTCTCGAGCTTGAGTTTGGGGTGGAGGGTCCACATTTGGGAAATTTCATTGGATGGGAAATGATGTGTTTGTATAGAGGCACAAAAGGTTAGATGATATTATTATTTGTAACCCTTTGCCCGGATTTGAAAAAAAATAATTTATAAGAGACATGACCTTTCACATCAAAATGATGGTCATGGGTATCTTATACAAAAAAAAAAAGAAAAAAAAATGAAAAAGAAAATAAAAAGAAAGAAAGAATAATTAAACCAACAAAGAGGAAGATTTTGAAAAATCATCTTAGTACATATTGGGTTGACATGGGGACGCAACATTAGCGCGTCAAATGGGTTGAGTGAGAACATTATATGAGTGTAAACTCAAGCTCGTGGATAATTGTTGATGGTAAGTGAGGAGAGAGCCAAAAGCTCACTTTGAATTTACCAAATATACATACCACACCGTCCCTAAGCCTACGCTAAAACCGTATAGTCCTCGTGATTCCTAAGTGCATAGTGAATTTTTTATTCTTTTAATAGGGAATATACTAAGTGGAGCGTTCAAAGCGAGTTAGGATTGAGGAACACCCTATAGCCATCATACAGAGATAAGTACAAGTGTAACCTTCAAGCATTGCTACTTTAATTTTATGATTGAGATTATTTATGTTCGATTTTGCATTATAGGTGTATGTGTATACTAGTTTCTATAGTATTGCTATATGAGATTTATTTTAAGAATTACGTTAGGTTTATTTGATAGCTTATATCTTCTCTTGCAATGACTTTCTCCCCTTTGTTTTAATTTACTTTGTCGGGACGACAAAGTTTTGAGTTGGGGGTCTTGATGTCTCCCTAAATGTTCTAATTTTATGCCCTTGGGAGACATCATTTTTGGTGTTTATTCGTTTATTTTGATAGACTTTTGGACTAAATATGCAATAATCCGATTTTCCTCTTTTATTTCTAGCATTTTTGATTTATTAAACTTTTGCGCGTAATATTGTGTATTTTAGTGAAAATTTTGTAGGTTTTGAATATTAGCAAGAAGAGGAATCCGAGAATAAAGTCAAAGATCGTGATATGGAGTCAAAGCATTAAGACAAATCCCAAAGATATTGATATTTTAGAGTTGCAAATTTGGAAAGTTGCCAAAGATTGCTGATTTCGAGCCACCTATGTGAAGATTTAGCCGCTGACTTGTGAATAGAAAATGTGCCCCGCTGAGTTACGGAACTTTAGCAACTAGAATTAGGTCAATCCGAGTTGAAACGAGATGCTTAGAGCTTTTTTAGTGAAGGTGGTGCAACAGTTACGGGATTTTGGGCTAAGATAATGGACTTGGGCCCTTATTATTTCATTTAAACTTTAGCCTAAGGTCCAAGTCCGAATTCCTACGTATAAATAAGTATTTTGACTTCTATTTTACACACAATTCACTTTTTGCAAAAGAAAGTATCAGAGAGAAGTCAAGGCAAGGAAGCAGAAAAGCTAGAGAGCTGGAGATGGTCTATATCTCCAAATCACAGTCAATCTAATTCCGCAATTAGGTTTTTCTTTTATTTCTTTCCGTAAAACAATATGAACAATTTTATTTCTTTTAATTTAGTTTTTCACATTAGTATGAGCTAATTTAATTTAGTACTTGAGAACGCATAATGGGTTAATCCCAATTTGATTTCGTTTCATATGTTTGAATTTGGGATAATTATTATTTAAATCAAATTGGGTAATTTATATTTTTCTTTAATTTGGGTTTATTTAATATTATTGACCTGATCAATTGATAATAGGACTTAGTAGCTAGGCAATTCCAATTAGTGGCGATTGGATCACCTTGACGGGGGGTCTGGGTACAGAACTAATTAATGAATGTAGGATAGAAGTTATTTGACTCTGACGAGCGTAATTAATCCTATGGCTAATTGGGTAGAATAAACTTATAACTCGTTTGGGATTGATTATTTTAAAGCTAAAAGCACTTTTTGATTAAAATTTTAATATTTGTAAAAAATATTAAAAAATATTTTGATATCTAAAATTACTTTAAGTGATTATTTCAATAATCACTAATCTAGTGCTTTTCCTAAAAGTGATTTTTAGAGTCTAAAATATTACTATGGATCTAAAATCACTTTAAGTGATTATTTTGAAAAGCAATCCCAAACGGGCACTTAATCACTTGAGAGTGGACTAAAATCACCCTGACGGGGTTTGTAGCACTTGAGAGTAGCTCCTTAGTCCACCCTGACGGGGGTAAGGAGACTTCCGAATCCCGACCAATATAAATTTACCAGTTTGTCCCTTAAACAATGTATGAAATGAATGATAATTAGGTGAAACCCTTGCGTCTCTCAAGTACTGCCTTCTCATCTTGCGTAAACACTTTACTGTCTTGCGTCTAGTTATTTACTTGCATTAATTTCGTATTTAATTCATTTTCTTAGCATTAGAAAACCAAACAAACAAATCTTAAAATCATTTACTTGTTTTCACGTGCAATTAACTACTATCTGGTAAGCATTAGAGTCAACCATTCCATCCCTGAGAACAAATTTGTTTTATCACTTATATTACTTGGGACAACCGTACACTTGCGGTTGCGGTTCTCTTTCTTTATTGCATTTATTTTAGAACACACGAAGGACCACCAGTTGCGTTCATCTTGAATAAAGTGTTCTTCATTACCTCGAACTCTTTTGTCATATTTCCCAAGTCTTCATCATTTCCTAGCACTTTAGATCATCATCTCCTTGACGAAAATCTTCCTTCAGTACCCAACTTTCTTTCTTCATCATGTTCTTAGTACCTTTTCCAACCTTCATGGTCATCTCTGAGGACCCCAAACTCAAAGCTTCAAGAACTCTGAAATGTTTTGGATGCAATTTGTGATTTTGGTGTTCTTGAAGGTGTATGGATATGAATTATGGTATATTCTGAGCTGGGTCATAAATATTTTAAGGTTTGGGAAAGGTTTAATGGATAAACTTTAAACTTTGGTAAAGGAAAAATATGGATTAAAGTGTGAATTCTTTGGTATTTTGGGAAGATTTATGATATGATTGTGTGTTTGGATGATGTTTAGAGAGATGGATTGGTAATTTTTTTAGTGTTTTGATGATGGAATTTGAGTGTTTTTGAGTTTTGGTTCCTCATTAATGGTGTTCATGTATTGGATGCCAAAATAAAGGGAAAAATAAGATTTTTGTAAAGTTTAGGTCAATTTTCGCCGACGGTAACCGGGTACCTGGTTAGGATTTTTTTTGGACGCAACTCTCTTGCGTCTACCGCGCACATGTCAGAGAGTTGGCTTTTGTGAACGGGTTCTCGACTAGTTACGAACGGGTTGCCTATTCACGTGCGAATTGCCAACTCGCTGGACGCAAGGCGTTGCGTATTCGCGTAGAAAATTTCCATCTTATTTTTTTGATTTCTCCTTGCCTACACCTCAGATTGTTGCAAAATTTATACTCATTTTTATTTTAAATTGCACTCCCGATACATTAGACTGCTCAGATTTTCCATTACAGTTACCATATTTCTCAAAATTCTGTTTTTCTTTATTTCGCACCACGAATTGCGTCTCAACCACATAGGTCAGAAAGTTTGGGTTATTTATCAGAACATTTTTACTTCACCATTGGATAGATCTCGAAAAAACAAGTGGTTTAGGCTCAAGAAAAAGTTAATTCCGACCTCCGAGCGTCACATTATGATCTTACGAAATTACTGATAACCGGGTTCCCGGTCAGTGACCAACCGGGTTCCCGGTGGTTGTCGATGGACGCGACTCCAGACGCACCATGTTGTGTATTCGTTACGCACTGGTCAAAAAGTTTGAGGGGCTACAGCTCCATAACCGGGTTCCCTGTTATTGCTAACCGGGTTCCCTGTTGTATCCTGTTTTGACAATTAAATTTTTTCATTCTTTTTCGTTCTACCTACCCCAAAATCATGACCTTTACTCCTGTAATCATCAAAAACACTAACCTTTCTCATTTATTAAAAATTAAACACTAAATAAATAAGAAGTACTCTAATTCACAATAAGAATTTAAAAGACATTAAAGTAATAAACTAATATACAATTGAAATGGCTTTTGTTTAACGTCGTAAAGCTCGACGAGTTACCTCATGCATCATTCCTTAACATACCCTCCCCAGCAGTGAGTGAGGTTATCAACGTTTGCATCCCTTGGCTTTGATTCCAAGTAGTTTCTAAGAGATGATGTGCGTGACCGTGAATAGTCCATGCCAAGAACCCTTGGATTTACGTGCTTTCGGAGGAGGTTCAGGCTTTTTCGATTAGACTTCATCTCCCACTCTAATATTCTCCTTCTTTCTCTCTTTCTTAGGTTCTTTTGGAACTTTCATGGCACATTCCTTACCTTTATTCTTTGCACGATCAAGGTGTGGGTTTTCTTAAGGATCTGGAGGAGATTTATCAGGTGGTTTCTTTCTTAGCTTTTTCTCCTCCATTTCTAATATTTCCACTACCTTGGTTGGTTCTTTCTTTCCTTGTACAATGGTTTACAACCAGAAGCATTCCTCCTTGGAATATGGAAACTTTATTGGCCTAAACACATTGAACTTTACCTCCTCGTCTTGGATACGCATGATTAATTCTCCATTCTCTACATCAATAAGAGTACGCCCTGTGGCTAGGAATGGTCTTCCCAAGATAATGGGGACATTCCTATCCGCGTCGAAATCAAGTATGATAAAATAAACAGGAAAAATTAAACTACCTGCCTTGACGAGGACATCTTCTATTCTTCGCTCTGGATGTGCGAGGGATCTATCAGCCATTTGCAAGACCATAGAGGTTGGTCTTGCGTTTCTTATCTTTAACTTCTCAAAAATTGATCTAGGCATGAGATTAATACTCGTACCCAAATCACATAAATCTTTCCCTTGCCACTCATCACCAATATAAATAGGAATAGTAAAACTCCCAGGATCAAGTAATTTAGGTGGCAACTTACTCTAGCATATTGCACTACATTCTTCTGGTAAACCTTTCATTTCATTCTCACAACATGGTCGTTTGTTGGTGATAGCTCTTTTCAAGAATTTCATATATTTTGGTACATCTTTGATGGCATCTAAGAAAGGCACATTAATGTTAAGCTTACTCACCACATTCAGGAATCTCTGATATTCAGCCATATCTTATTTCTTTTGAACTCTTGAAGGGAAAGGTGGAGGACGACGATTAACTTCCACCACAACATCTTTCTTCCTTTGCTTTTTTGGACTTTTCTCAACTTCCACCTCGACTGTTTCTGATTCACTTTCTTTCTCCACCACATCTTCTACCGCCTTTGGTTTGACAGATGCCTCTTTTTCTTTCATAATCAAGAAGGTAGGTGGTTGCAATTGCTTTCCGCTTCTAAGTGAAATCGCATTACAATCTTCAAACTGACGAGGATTCTCTGTATTACTTGGAAATTGTCCTTGTGGACGCTGATTTATCTGTTTAGCCAATTGAGGCACTTGCTTTTCAAGATTTTTCAACGCAGATGCTTGTTCATTTACCTTCGCATTAGTTTATTTGCTGCTCTTGTGTACTCTTCTAAGCTATACCCACGAGTGCGTGCAGTTGTTCCTCTATCCTAGTTGATGTTTGAGTGGACATTGCCCTAAACTGGTTCATTTGGAGAAATAATTCATTTTCAATGATTGCACCCTCTTGGGGATGGCCAGGGAGTGCCTTCTGAGAAAGAGTCTCTATATACGCATCATGTTGGACTTGACCTCCCTGGTATTGATTTTGCCATTTGAATTGAGAATTGTTTCCTTGGGGCCTTGATTGATAAGTTCCTGGATTAACAGCTCCTTGTAGATTCGAATATTGAAAACCTGGATGATTCTTATACTGATTACCATATCCTTAACCATTTGAATAATTATTACCTCGATTATTAATGAAGCATAATGATCTTGGATTTTGAGGACAATGTTCCCACGTATGATCAATTGCCTCACACTTGGACATAATTCTGGTTCTTGTACCACACGAATATTAGCTCTCGTTTCGGAAACGGATAGTTGTTTAATCTTGTTCTCTAGAGCGGCAAATTTCGCATACAAAGCGGTTTATGTGTCTACATTCAAGGTACCCTTTTCCGCATGGCCGGCCCGAGAAACTAAAATATGCTTAGTTACCTAAAGCAAGATTTATTTTTCGAGGCCTTTTGTAACTATAAAAAATTTATTTTGATAAAATTTGGGTCCTTTTTTATAGAAAAAAAGGGGCCTAAGGCGGCCTCCTTGGTGGCCTTACCTAAGGGTCGGCCCTTCTTTTCCGAAAATTGAACTGGTGATCTTGATGGTTGCCAACTCATTTGATTCTTTACGATTCGATCCATAATAACCAATGCTTGATTCACAGGAAC
The DNA here is from genome assembly GCA_029959085.1 of Nemophila menziesii. Taxonomy (NCBI): domain Eukaryota; kingdom Viridiplantae; phylum Streptophyta; class Magnoliopsida; order Boraginales; family Hydrophyllaceae; genus Nemophila; species Nemophila menziesii. The sequence goes on from JARWIR010000014.1 coordinate 5,274,227, forward strand.
CATCATAAGACCACCTTGACACATAGTATCAACTTTAATTTGGATGCTTCATCTAAACTACGATAAAAATTCCAAGTTGTAATTCATTTGAATGCCCATGTAATGGGCATTTCCGTAATAAAGATTGAAAACGAGTCCAAGCAACTCCTATAGTTTCACCACGTTCTTGACGAAAACCTGCTACATCAAGTTGTCCACTAATTCTAACACTCTGAGGATAATACCTATCAAAAAATGCAGTTTGAAGTTGATCCCAAGTTAAGATTTTATCATGTTGTTGCTGATCATACCACTCACTAGCTCCACCGGTGAGATAAAATGGGAACATATGAAAGTACATTTGTTCTTGGGTTGCTCCAGGAGTGACATATGCATCACATATTTTCTTGTACATGGCTCGAATAGGATCTTCTCTTGCCGCACCACTATACTGTCCGATATTGATAAACTGATTGATCATACCCGCGTCTGGTCTGAATCTGATTCCTTGAATTGCGGGTGGATGGAGTCATAATGGTGTTAAATGGAAAAGTATGTATTCGTTAGGTTGGACGAACCTTAGTGCGTCTTCTTTAATTCTTGCACCATTTTTATTGAGTGGTTGTTGACCTACCGGAGGAATTTGGAATTGAGCGTTTTGGATTCCTACTGGTGGATCTTGCACAACTGGTGACACTATTGGGTTACCATGTTCATCCAACTCAATTCCGGGATCTTCAACATTATGAATATTCAATTTTTCCATTGCTCTTTCTCTCGCTTCTTATTCTCTTGCTTCCTTTTCTCTCTTGTTCTTAGCTCGTATTAATCTCTCGGGATTCGAGAGAATTCACCAAATCTGTAAAACCTGAGAAGAAACAAAACAAAGAAAAGCGTAAAACCAAAAAATAAAATAAAAATAACAACTAAATCACTTATGGATAACAATGTGGTCACATGCTACCGTCCCCGGCAGTGGCGCCAAAAACTTGGTGTCTCCTGGTGTGTTATAAAATAACACCCCTAAAAAGGAAAGACACATACCGCAAGTGTATAGGTCGTCCAAGTAATATTCGATAAACGGGATTTCGATCTCAGGGACGGATGGGTATGACTTAGAATGTTATGCAATAAGTGAAGATAACTGTTATGTGACAAGAAAAGTAAATGGATAAATATTTTTGTTGGTTTTGTTTATGAACTAATAATGAAAGAAGATAAAGTGCTAAAACGATTAATGGAAATAAAATATTGAAAGTAGAAATATGTTGACGCAAGGTGAGAATAGTACTTGAGTCTCGCAAGGAATCTATCTATATTTATATAATTAATGCTTCTATTAAGGGCTAAATTGGTATTTATGTATTAGTCGGAACTCTATAATCTCCTAACCCCCGTCAAGGTGGACTTATTAGGAGTTATCCTACGGTAGTATAAACCCCGTCAGGGCGATTTTACCTACTTTCGAATGGTTTTAGTCTCTTACCCCATTGGTTGTATGGTTAGTCAAGCCCGTCAGGGTCATTGACGAATACCACACGTCTATTACCTAGGTACGTAATTAAAACCCCCGTCAAGGTGATCACTTCCCCACCAAAGTGAATAGCCTAATTACTCAATCCTATTTATAATTGGCTAGAATAAAAATTGTAATTAATATGCGATAATAGTCAATAAAAAATGCCCAATTCAGATTAAACCAAATAATCCCAAATTCAGAAAAACATTAATTAAAATAAATAAGGGTTTAACCCATAATTGCGATTCTCAAGTACTTAATTGTTTAGCTCATGTTAAAAGGTAAAAATAAAATAAAATAAAAGAAATTCATAATCCTAAATTATAGAATAAAAATAAAGAACCTAATTGAGACGTTGGAATTGAATTATGGTGGAAGAATGAAAATTCTTCACCTTTAGCTCCTTCTTCTGCCTTTTGCTCTTGACTTTTGCTCTCAAATTTAAGCGTAGAATGAATTGTGTGTAAAATAAGATTCTTAAGGCCTATTTATAAGAAGAAAATAGGACTTGGGCTATTACTAAAGAAAATAAGTCAAATATTAAAAAGCCCAAATCCAATCTTTTAACTGAAATCTCGTAACTGATGTGCATCCCTTAGTAAAACGACTGTAACTTCCCGAAATCAACTCCAAATTGACCCATTCCAGTTGCTAAATCTTCCTAACTCAATAAGGAATAAAACCTATTTCATGACCCAAAGGCTAATTCCATGTTTAAGTTGCTCAAAATCAGCAATTACTATCAGCCTTCCAGATTTGTAGTTTTCTTAGTCAACTCTTTGGGATATCTTTTCTCGCCTTTGGCCTCTCTACTCAATCTAAGACTTTAATTCTCGATTCCTCTCCTTGTATTGGTGCTCCATAGCATCCATGGACCTACAATTTTGCACTAAAAACATCCCATTTAACGTGCAAAAGCTTTAAAAATGAAATATAATGAATTCCAAGGAGAGAAATTAAAATATAACGAATTAATCCTAAAAGTCTATCATATTATTCAATTATTCACCTAAAACTATGTCTCCTAATGGCATAAAATTAGAACAAAAAGGGAGACATCAGATACTAGATGCAATCGGCCTAGTGCCGATATAGATATGTTCCCTTAATCCTTCTTATTTATTAGTGTATATTAGTCTAGCTGCTTTATAGAGTCTTTTTGAGTCATGGGGACACGTCTCGTTTTTGAGTTTGGGGTGGGGTACTCGTTGTCCTCATTCCTGTTTTTATGTGTTATTTGTTTTACTACTTTTTGAAAAATTTAAAAATCAAATAAAAATTAGTTTAAGGAATGATTTGACTGTAGAGTTTCTTGAATGTCCCCGTACGCAAATGATGTCTCCTCTTTTGTTCTATATTTATATGCTTATGAGAAATCAAATTAGGTGATTATCTGGCTATTTCGATAGACGTTTAGTAATAATATGCAATATTTCATTTTATCTCCTTCGATTTTAGTATTTTTGATTTATTAAGCTTTTGCGCGTAATATGGTGTGTTTAGTGAAAAGTTTGTAGGTTTATAATACTAGCAAGGAGAGGAATCGAGAATAGAAGTCAAAGATCGTGTCAAGAAGTCAAAAGCTACAAAGAATATCCCAAGGAGTTGACAAATTTAAGCTAAAAATCTGGAAGGCTGATGTAAAGTGCTGATTTCGAGAAACCTAAAGATGGATTCAGCCTCTGAGTTATGAATAAGATTTATACTTTATCGAGTTACGAAGAATTAACAAGTTTAATTAGTCTATTCGGAGTTATATTGAGAGAGTAACAGCCGTTTTCGGTAAGGGTGTACAGCAGTTACGGGATTTTGGGCTTGAAGAATGGACTTGGTTTTTAATATTTGCTTATTCTTTTAATTAAAATCCCTAGTCCGAATTTATGAGTATAAAAGGGCTTTTGAACTTCTATTTTCACACACAATTCATTATTCACAAAGTCAGACAACGAAAGTAGAAGCAGAAGCAAGGAAGAGAAGAAGCCAAGAGCTGGAGCAATTCAACTTCTCCAATTCGCAGCCGAATCAACTCCTCAATTAGGTGTCTTATCCTTATTTCTGTAAAAAAATTATGAATTCCTTTCAATTTATTTTCTTTGTTTTTACGATTATGAGCTAATTTCATTTGGTACTTGAGAACGATAATGGGTTGAACCCCAATCTTTTTCATTCTATGTCTTTGGATTTGAGATTATTTTAACTGAAATCGAATTGGGTATTTAATATTTTTTTTATCAAACCTACCAATTTATATCCACAAAATGACAAGTACAAATCAAACCCCTACTTGTTTTTGACTAAAAAACAAGCATGGCTAGGAAAACAAACCCTATACAACATTTACTAGAAAGTAAACCTATCAACTTGTAAGACAACCTATACAACCATTGCTAGAAAAATAAATCAAAGTAAAAGCACCCTATACAACTATCGCTAGGAAATTAAACCCTATACAACAATTGCTAAAGTCTTATACTAGGTCCAAGCTCCAAGCTATCTTCCTAGATCTTCTTGTTCTCCTCCCTTGAGTACTCCATGTAGCTTCCATCTTGTTATGAATCTCATATTCTCAACACTCCTTTTAAATAACTTTCTATTACAAAGTATGTATTAAACATCTTTCACAACTATTTTCACAATATCCTTATATTTAGGATGCATCTTCTTAAACTCTTTTTTATTCCTCACATCCCAAATACAATAAAGAAAGCTAAGAAAAGTAATGTTTGATATGGTATCTTCAAGGTGTTACCATCAAACTTAAGCATAAAATCAAGTCTTTCCTCCCAATTATTACCCAAGTTGTGCCAATTATGAAGAGCACAAATCTCCTTCCAAGCCAAAGTAGTGAATTTGTAATTCACAAATAAGTGATCCCTAGATTCATGTTCTTCAAAGAAAAGGTAGCACATATTGTCCACTTCCATTCCTCACTTTCTAAGCCTATCTTTAGTGCTTAATCTATCCTTACAAATTAACCAAGCACAGAACTTGCGCTTTGGCATACTCCATTTATGCCACACCACACTATACCATTTTGTTTTCTCATTAGGACCCCTTAGGTCATACATAAAATCCGAGGTCCTAAAGCCTTTATATCCCCATCTTATAGTGTCATGCTTCTCATTAAGCACCATATCTTTTACCACCTCATACACCTTGTTAAACCTAGGTGGAAATCTCCACCTCTTCCCCACATAATAGTCCATCACCTTTTTGTTAATATTGTAATTACCCAAAGAAATAACATCCTTTTGTTCACAAATATCACCTACACACTTTCATTTTATCCATCTATCATCTAACATATAGGTTCTCTTTCCATTTCCAACATCATGTATAATATATTTAAAAGCAAGGTACCTCACATTTAGCATAGCTCTCCATGTCCAAGGAAGTTTATTATCATATGTAATGCTCCATATACTCTTGTTCCATATCCAATTCGAGTAGACCCATTGAGACCAAATATTGTCTTTATATCCATACATTCTCCAAAAAAATTTAAGAATAGCAACTTGATTAATATGGAGAAGATTAGGTATGCCTAGTCCTCCATTTTCTTTACTTTGACATAATTCTTTCCAAGCCACTTTAGCACCATGAAAATCATTAGTATTACCCTTCCAAAGAAACCTACTCAAGAGTGATTCAATCTCATGAATAACTCCCATTGGAAGGATCATTATATTACACCAATATCTAGCTTTACTTTGCAAAACACTCTTGATTAAATGAAGCCTTCCCGCAAATGTAAGAAATCTATGCATCCACCTTCAACACTTCCAACTATATTATTAATAAGGGTAGCACACATTAAGCTATTAGGGCCTTTTGTAGTTAAAGGAGCCCCAAGATATCTAACATGAAGTTTACCCTTCTTAACATTGAGAATACTACTCAAATCATCATGAAGGTCTTTGTTACAACCTCCCATATATAGCTCGCTCTTTTCAGGACTTCTTTTAAGGCCAGAACGTCTAGAGAAGAGATCAAGGCCTTGTTTAAGTCTCATAGCCGAGTCTTTATCACCATTAAAGAAAACTAAACAATCATCAGCATAAATAAGGTGGTTCAAATCCATTCTAGCACAATTAGGTTGATAAGTAAAAGCTTTATTATTTGCCACTTTCTCAAGAATAAAAGACAAACCTTGCATACATATAACAAATAGATAAGGAGATAAAGGATCACCTTGTCTTAATCCTCTTTCTCCTTTGAAATAACCACACACACTCCCATTAATGCACAAAGAGAACATAGGTGTTGAAATACACATCTTGATCCAAAATATAAGCTTTTTATTAAATCCCATAATTTGAAGTAGTTGGAAAAGATACCTCCAATTAATTGTATTAAAAGCCTTTTGAAGATCAATATTTAAAGTACATCTTGGACTCAAGTCCTTCCTATCATAACCTGCCTCAACTATTTGAGCAACCAATATATTATCCGAAATACTTCTTCCTCCCACAAAAGCAGCTTGATTTTTAGATATAAGCTCCTCAATGCTTTTCTTCATCCTATTAGCAATGATTTTAGATATATATTTATAGAGGATATTACAACAAGCCATGGGCCTAAAACTCTTCACTGAAGTGGGGTTTTTAACCTTGGGAATAAGAACAAGATTAGTAGCTTTAATTTGCTTCAAGATTTGTCTATTCTTGAAAGTTTCCTTCATAGCATTACAAACATCCTCCCAAATAATATTCTAAGTAGCTTTGAAGAAAGCACTATTAAAACCATCTAGGCAGGAGCTTTTGAGATATCAATAGAGAAAACAGCTTCTTTAATCTCCTTACTAGTAATGTCTTTCACCATTTCTTTTGCTTCTTCCTTAGTGATAGCTTTATCAACAAGCTTGTTTAAACAACTAGAGCTAACACTTTCTTCATAAACATCCTTAGTACCAATTAAGATAGTGTAGTACTTGATAAATTCATCATGAATAGCCTCATCTTCAACAACAATGTCACCATTTTCAGTCACAATAGAGGCAACTCGGTTTTGAGTGATTCTTGCCTTGATTCTCTTATGATAAAGGGTAGTGCTACAATCACCCTTTTGAGCCCAAGTAATTCTAGATTTTTGATTTAAGATATCATATTGAATATTAAGAAGATGCATAAGTTTATATCTTAGCTCCTTCTCAATGATGAGCATAGATTGATCACCATTCATAAGCTTTGTTTGTACCTTCTCAAGCTCCTCTTTAAGCTCCATTATTTCTTTAGTAGGGTGATGAAAATATTTTCTATTGAAGATCTTCAAAGCTTTCTTTACTTCCTTCAATTTATTCACCACTTTATAGATCATACTTCCTTTAACTTCATATTTCCACACCTTTTCAATCAAAGGCAGAAACTCATCATGATCAATCAAAACATTAAAAAATTTAAAAGATGAAGGTTTAGTATTTGAACTCCCCTAAATTTTGAGGATAAGATTAGAGTGATCTGAAATTCCAGGAGCTTCAATCATCAAATGAGACTTGAAACAAGTGAACCAAGCATCATTTATAAAAAATTGTCAATTTTACTATATATAAACCCTTCTATTCTTCTATTAGTCCATGTGTAATAACACCCTTGGCTAGGATGTTCAACCATTCCATTATCATTAATATAATCCACATATTCATGAGAACTCTTATGAAGGCTAGTGCAATCTATTCTTTCATCAACTTTAGTAATTTCATTATAATTCCCACACCAAATACAAGGAGAGTCCCCATTAATATCCATCCATTCACCAAGTGTTTCCCAAAGAAGCATCCTTTTATCATCATCATTTTCTGCATATACCATCACACAAATAAATGTTTTCTTATTATATATATCATGTACCTCAAGGAAGATGGCTTGGCTAGTTGAATTAAGACACTTTACATCCAAAACATTCTTATTCCACTTTACACATATTCTCCCTCTTTCATCCTTATCATGATTAGTTATAGTACCCCAATTGCTCAAATAAGTGTTGTGAAACTTATTGTAGCTTTGTAGAGTCATTTTAGTCTCCAATAAACCAACTAGATCAACTTTTTTATCTTGTATAACATGAATAACTTCTTTTTGTTTGAGGCTTTTATTCAAACCTCTTACATTCCAAGAGCTAATTATCATTTAAATTGGGAGGTTCTCCTTCACTATGGGAACTTCCCACAAACCTATTCAAAGTCTTTTCAAGGTTTTCATTAGCCATATTTAAAGCACAAAAGGAATTACTTAACTCCCCTTAAAAATATTAGAATTATAAGCACTTCCCCTAGGTGTACTAGGGGTTTTTTTCTTTCCCCTTTGCATTACTACTTCCCACACTTTGAGATGGAGTTGTAGGCGTATTTTTGGTGTTAGGAATCTGAACTTCATCATCCTTCTTCTATTTGTGCTTTCTTTGCACTACCCTCCATTCTTCAACTCTCTTTTGAACTTTGTATTGGTTTGGTTTAGGTTAATTGTAGGTTTCGTTTGGTTTAGGTCTAGGCTCTTTCCTTCCTTGACTACAATTAATCTCCTTATGCCCCAAAGCCTTGCAATTAGAACATCTTGGAGGTAACCACTCATAGTAAGCCTCAACCACATGAATCCCATCCTCCTCAAGATCAACCTTCACCCTTTTAACAAGCTCCTTTGTCATATCTACTTCAACACATACTCTAGCAAAGCTTAGCCTATTTTTTGTCTTAGTAATAGGGTCCATTTGGAGTGGAATACCCAAAGCACTACTAATGTAGCTTAACCCATCATTAGTCCACAATTGTAATGGCACCTTTCTCAATTTAACCCATAGTGGAACCTTAGTCAAATCAAGCTTATTAAATTTCATGTTAGGTTCCCACTTTCACAAGATCATAATTCTACCATTGACATGCCAAACTTGCTCTAATATATTGTTGCATTCTTGCTCACCTTTGAATTTGAATAGAAACACTTCCATATCCGTAGACATTATTTCAACTTGACCACAATTTCTCCATTGAGCATTACCCATACTTCTAACCATGTGATATTCAGGAGCTTCTCCAAAGAATTGTCCAACTAATCAATTATCCCACTCCTCAACTCCACTCTTAACTATATCTCTAGGTGGTTTAACCATGAGTTCATCTTCTACTTGACTAGGAGCAAAGTATTTTAGCTTCAATTTGATCACTTTTCTTGAATAATTATATCCATTTACCTTGCTTCCCATTGTTTTCCTCAATAATTTCTACCTCAGATTCATCCTCCTCTTCCACACTTTGACCTTGTGCTACTCCCAAGAGGGTACTTTCACTTGGTGGAGAAATTATCCCAATTCCTGCACCTAAAGTGGAGTAATCCTCCTTGTGACTCACATTCAAGCTATTCTCGAGAGGTTTAGGAGCCTCACCCTCAATTAGGGCCCCATCTTGGCCGTTCATCCCCTCAACCATTGTACACTCAATGATTTGAGTTGCTTAGACGCTTTCACTGGAGCTAAGTAAGGTTAAATCAGATTGTACAGTTTCTGTTCCTCTATTGGAACTTTCATCAAACAGGTTATCTACATTCCTTGTAATATTATCCTCCATACTGGAATCATACCCCACACCCTCCTTAGCACTTTTTTTCATCAGATTAACTCGTTTTGCAGCAGAAACGTTGTTACTAACTTGGATTACAGGGGTTGCAGGTACATATTTACCTTTTATAGGCATGATTTTTGCTCCAGTTTCATTTGTTTCTAAATTAGCCTTTGTTTCCTTGTTACAACGCTTCTTTCTCGGCGCCATTGGATCGAGCTTGAAATTATAAACTCAACAAAAAAAGAATCACTTAAATCGGTGAAGAATTCAACAAGAAATCAGCAAAAATCGAGCTCAATTATAATATTAAAAGCACAAAAAACGGTGTTGATTTTGCACAAAATTAATTGCTGATTCCAACACAGAATTTAATGTTGTTATTACGCAATTATTACTTAATCATTGTGCCTTTATTAAGCAATTATTGCTCAATCATCAACTTACCAAACAACTCGGAAATAACCCGTCTTCACGCGTAAACAATTCAAACGCCCAATATAAAGGCGCATTTCATACACTTCTTCTTCCTCACCCACACACATCTGATAATCACGTCTACCTCAGCTTTCCACTATCTTTCTAAATGAATTGATTTCCAAACGCCAATCAGAATTAAACCAAAGAAAATTAAAATCAAAGGAATTAAAATTTAGGAAATGAAGTCTTTCAAACTCCGGTCAAGCTGTGGTCAAACCACCAGTCAATCCCTGGTCAAACTCCAATCATAGCATCGGAGAGTCATCGGAGATGGTGGGGGGGTCAACTTTGGTCAACGGGAGTCAAATCTTAGTCAAACTTTGACTAAAACTTCAAACCCTAGAGAGAAAAAGAAGAGAGAAGGGAGAGGATTGTGTGTTTTTGGTGTTGTGTGTGTTTTTTAAGAGGCTTTTGGGTATTTAATATATTTCTTTAATTTATTCTTATTGACTATTATTGAAGTAGCTAATCAATATTAGGGCCAAGTACTTAGGCTATTCCAATTAGTGTCAATTGGATCACCTTGACGGGGGGGGGGGGGGGGTGGGGGGTCTAGGTACGGAACTAATTAACGAATGTAGGATAGAAATTATTTGACCTTGATAGGATTAATTAATCCTATGGCCAATTGGGTAGTTAGACTTTAATTATTCGAAGGTGGACTATATTCACCCTGATGGGGTTTGTAGCATCTGAGAAGAGCTCCTTAGTCCACCCTGACGGGGGTAAGGAGATAATTGAATCCCGACCAATATTATTTACCGAATTCGTCCCTTATACAATACATGGAATGAATAGATTTAGGTGAAATCCTAGCGTTTCTCAAGTACTACCTCTCATATCTTGCGTCCAGCTATTTTATTTGCTTGTGTCTAGTTAATTATTTGCATTAATTTAGTCTTTTAATTAATTGTCTTAGTCTTAGAAAAACCAAACAAACACTCTTAAATCATTTACCTGCTTCACGTGCAATTAACTACTATCTGATAAGCATTAGAGTCAACCAATCCGTCCCTGAGAACTAATACACATATATTACTTGGGACAACTGTACACTTGCAGTTGTGGTTCTCTTTTCCTTATTGTATTTATTTTAGAACACACAAAGGACCACTAAGTTTTTGGCGCCGCTGCCGGGGATGGTAGCGTGTGACCCCGGTGTTTATCCTTTAGTGTTAGTTTCATTTTTATTTTTCAGTTTTACGCGTTGTTTGTTCATCTTTTTCAGGTTTTTAGGGTTGGTGTATGCGAAGGAGGCTTTAAGGATCTTGAGACATTACCTCCGATCCTTGATAATCCTGAATCATTAGTTAGACTTGCTAACAAGAAAAGAAAAGAACAAGAAGCACAAGAATTAGAAGAGACATTAGCTAGAGAGATGGCTGACCTTCCGGTTGATAACAATGGTCAGAATGGTCAGAATGGCTTAGTTCCACCTCTCAATCCTCCTAATCCTCCAGTTCAAGCCCACGTAGCTGATCCATGGTTCATTAATGGTCCAGCACAAGAAACGTTCCACACTCCTCCTCACGGGATTGGCCCAGCTGATATAGATGTTCTGAGATTCCGTCCAGATTCGGGTATGTTAGCTCAATTTCAGAATTTCGGAAATTTTCGTGGCAAGCCCGGAGAAGATCCTATTCGCGCAGTACAAAAATTTATGCAAATCTGCGATTCTTACATCACTCAAGGAGTAACAAAAGAGAAAATGTATTTTGCTACATTCAGATTTTTCGTGATAGATGGAGTGAGTGACTGGCATGATTCACAAGAGCCTGGAAAGATTACGAATTGGGAACAGTTACAGAATGCGTTTTTTGATAGATATTATCCATCCAACATGAGATTAGATGCTCAACTCGAGTTAACACATTTCCTACAAGAATATGATGAAGGTTTGGGTAAAAGTTGGTCGAGATTTCAGCAGTGTTTATGAAGAGTACCCAATCATGACCTTTCAGAACAACAACAAATGAAAATATTTTTCAAAGGTCTTGATGGGAAATAGAGAAAGGATTTAGATTTATTATGTGGTAGCGGATTTTTGCAGGTTCCACCCGTTCACGCGAAGATTATCTTGGATAGAACGGTAACTAATGAAGTGGGGTGGAACACTGTGAGAACACCTGTTAAAGGGGGAGTTACTAACGTAAATATCGAAGAAAAGTTCACCTCCTTAGAAAACAAAATACAAACCACATTGGAACAGCAATTTAAACAACTTACGTTAGCCGTAAAAGAGGGTTTTTCGAGTAAAAGGGTTGAAGTGAATGCTACGCAAGAAGTGTATGGGTGTTCGAATTGTGGTGTTCAAGACCATGATTGGGAACATTGTGAGTATAATACCAAATCCGTGATTCTCGTTTATAATAGGGGAAATTAAAATTCGAGTGAACAAGGATATCAGCCCAACAGAAACCATCCGGGGTTTCAATACTCAAATCCTAATGGGGCAGCTAATCCTACTTACGCATATCAACCGCGTCCCCAAGGTAACACTTATCAACCTAGACCACAAAATAACTATCAAGGAGGACAAAATTACGGAAATCAGGCTCAAAGGCAACCTCCTCAAAATAGTTATAATGATACGATGAATCAAAAAGCCTTACCTTCTCAACCTCAAGAAGGAACGGAAGATCTTCGCGTAACGGTAGATAAATTAATGGCACTTCATGCACAATCCATTCATAATCAACAAGCAAATGAAACTGCACTTAAATTATTGGGGAATCAAATGGATCAAATTTTTAAACAATTAAATCAGCGTCCGCAAGGAAGACTCCCTAGTGATACTGAAGTCCTAAGACAAACCGAAGATTGTAATGCCATAGCGTTGAGAAGTGTTAAGAAACTTCCTCCACCCCCATTTCTGGTCATGAAAGACAAAGAAGTGACAAATAAAGAAAAACCAGTAGTAGAGGAGATAGAAAAAGAGAATGAACCTGAAGTAATAGAGGTGGAGAAAATTCAAGAAGTTCAAACAAAGAAAGATATTGTGGAGAACCGTCCTCCTCCGCCTTTCCTTCTAGAGTTCAGAAAAAAGGAGATATGGCCGAGTATCAGAGATTCTTTAATAGGGTAAGAGGTCTCAACATCAACATTCCGTTACTATTTTTTTTTTTTTTTTTTGACATGATAAAACATGATACAACTACCTATTACAAAGCTTTTCTAAGTTCCTATCGAAATCAATTAACGACACGTTAATATAGTTATGATTAATGCTATTATTTCTAGTGCATCTAGCTAGCATATCTGCCGATATATTAAACCGTCTACTAATATGTTTCACCTCCCATCTGGGGTACCGACTAATCCAACTTTCGATCTCCGTAAGAATGGGTTTGAGACTCCAATGAAGACCGGTCTTCTTATTAATTCCTTGAATCAATTCAAGGTTGTCAGAGAAAAATGACACTCTCTGACTCGAGAGATCATGAGATGATCTCATAGCGAATAGGATCGCTAAAGCTTCCCCTTCAATTACACTTTTAACTTTCCTCCTTTCACTTATGACACGTTCGACTCTACTCTTCTTGTTGTTGATTCCAACACCAGCTATTCCAGCATGATTATTTTTATCCACAAAAGATGTATCGCACTTCCAGATTATGTCTGCTGTGTCTTCTATTTCTGGATCAATAGTATCTCTTTTTCCGTCATTCCTCACTTCCTTTTTATTGTCCCATGCTTTAATTTTTTCACCAAATAGCCTCCACATTGAGTCTTTAACTCTATAAAAGATATCATTAATAGACCATACTCTTTTCTCATGAAAACATCTCATTCTCTCTTTCCAAATATTCCACATAATTGTCAAAATATACGCTATAACAACTTTTTTATCCCAACCATTTTTTGAATAACTTCCTACCACTTTAAGCATCCATTCCGCTATACTGTCACTGTTAGACATATCGGTTCTAGTAACATTCCGTTACTAGAAGCTATTAAAGATATACCGAAATACGTGAAGTTTTTGAAGAGAGCCCTAACCAACAAAAGGCCGTATTGTGATAATTAGATGATTGGGTTACCCGAAGAGTGCAATGCTATATGCCAAAGTAAGTTTCCACCTAAGTTGCTTGACCCTGGGAGTTTTACAATTCCGATATCGATTGGTAAGGAGTGGCAAGGAAAAGCACTATGTGATTTGGGTGCAAGTATTAATCTTATGTCCAAATCGATCTTTGATAAGCTGGGGATATGAGATTTGAGACCTATCTCTATGGTCTTACAAATGGCTGATAGGTCCCTCGTCCATCCGGAGGGACGAATCGAAGATGTCCTCGTTAAGGCAGGTACTTTAGTTTTTCCCGTTGATTTTGTTATTCTTGAATACGACGCGGATAGGAATGTCCCCATCATTTTGGGACGACCATTCCTAGACATGGGGCATACTTTAATTGATGTAGAAAACGGAGAATTAACCATGAGAATCCAGGACAAGGAGGTAAAGTTTAATGTGTTCAGAGCCATGAAATTCCCAGATGTTCCAGGAGATTGCTTTCGAATGGATGTAGCTGAACATGCCACACAAGAGGTATTTGATTGTTTTAATTATGATGATATCTTGCAGGCTGATTTGACACTAGACTTACCCGAGATGATGGAAGAGCTTGCCGAAACAGTGGCAACTCTCAATTTGGGAAACCCAAAATATAGGCGTCCTGCCTATGAACCTGTGAGAGAACCGGGGGAGATGGTTGTTAAAAATAAACCACCCGTTGAATCTCCTCCGAAATTAGAAGAGAAACCATTGCCAGCTTACTTGAGGTATGCGTATTTGGATACAAATAATACTTTACCTATTATTATTTCAGCAAACTTAACAGGATTTCAAGAAGATAAACTGTTACGTGTACTAAGGGCGAATAAAGAGGCAATAGGTTGGACCAATGCTAATATCAAAGGCATTAGTCCATCCTATTGTCAACATAAAATCATTCTTGAAGATGATAGTGCACGCTCAGTTGAAGGTCAAAGGAGATTAATGCCAGCAAGGAAGGAAGTGGTGAAGAAAGAAGTGATTAAGCTACTAGACGCGGGAATCATCTTTCCCATAGCTAATAGTGAATGGGCTGGTCCAGTTCAGTGCGTACCGAAGAAAGAAGGAATGACTACCATCCTCAATGCTCAGAATGAGGCCATCCCCACAAGAACAGTTGTTGGAGGGTTTGTATGCATTACCAGAAGCTAAACAAGGCGACTAGAAAAGACCATTTTCCTCTTCCTTTCATTGATCAGATGTTAGACAAATTGGCTGGTAGGGAGTATTATTGTTTTTTGGATGGTTATTCGGGGTATAATCAAATTTATGTAGATCCAGCTGATCAACACAAAACCACATTCACATGTCCTTTTGGTACCTTTGCCTATCGGAGGATGCCTTTTGGATTATGTAATGCACCCGCTACCTTTCAGAGATGTATGATGGCAATTTTCTGGGATATGATAGATAATTTCCTTTAAGTTTTTATGAATGACTTTTCCGTATTTGGTGATAACTTTGATGAGTGTTTACAGAATTTGGAGAAGGTGTTTATAAGATGCAAGGAAACAGATTTGGTGTTGAACTGGGAAAAGTGTCATTTTATGGTTCGAGAAGGTATAGTGTTGGGTCATAAAGTTTCAAGTGCAGGGCTAGAAGTTGATCGCGCAAAGATTGAGGTAATAAAAACTCTTCCCCTCCCATTTCTGTAAAAGGGGTAAGAAGTTTTTTAGGCCATTCTGGATTCTATCGTCATTTTATCAAGGATTTTTCAAAGATTACAAAGCCTTTGTGCAACCTACTCGAGAAGGACATCAAATTCCTTTTCGATGAGGCTTGCATGAAGTAATTTCAAGAGTTGAAGGAGAAGCTTATTACTGCACCTATTGTGTTACCTCCTGATTGGAAAATTCCATTTGAAGTTATGTGTGATGCAAGTGATTTAGCTATGGGTGCTGTGTTGGGTCAAAGGAAGAACAAGGTATTTCACTCTATTTATTATGCGAGTAAGACCTTCACTAGCGCTCAGGTTAATTATACAGTGACCGAGAAGGAACTTTTAGCGGTAGTTTATGCTTTTGACAAGTTTCGTTCCTATCTTCTTGGAGCAAAAATTGTTGTATTTACCGACCACTCCGCTATTAAATACCTTATGGAGAAGAAAGTTGCTAAGCCGAGGTTAATCGGATGGGTTTTATTGCTTCAAGAGTTTGATTTAGAGATTCGAGATCGAAAGGGTTGTGAGAATAAGGTTGCAGATCATTTGTCTCATCTTGAAGATTCTGAATCAAACACTAGTCCCGAGTAGTTCGAGAAGAATTCCCAAATGAAAGTTTATTTGCTATCTTTGATGGATCACCGTGGTATGCTGATATTGCAAATCTTGTGGTAAGTGGTTCTTTTCCTGGAGGATCTACTTCACAAGACAAGAAGAGGTTAAGTACATGTGCTAAACAGTTCTTTTGGGAGGACCTTTTCCTCTACAAAGTGTGCAGTGATCAAATGGTAAGAAGATGCATACCTGAGAATGAGATTTATGCAGTTATTGCAGGTTGTCACGATTCACCCTATGGAGGACACTTCAAAGGTGATTGCACAGCTGCTAAGGTACTTCAATCTGTTTTTTATTAGCCTACGTTACATAGAGATTGTCATGAATATGTAAAGCTGGGAATATATCCAAGAGGGATGAAATGCCACGTAATAACATTCTTGAGGTAGAAATATTTGATTTGTGGGGTATTGATTTCATGGGTCCCTTCGTACCATCCAATGGAAATCTATACATCCTATTAGTTGTTGACTACGTATCCAAATGGGTAGAGGCTGAAGCTCTGCCAACGAATGATTCACGAGTGGTAAATAAGTTTTTGAAATCTCATATCTTCACTAGACATGGCACACCTCGAGTGATTATAAGTGATGGAGGTTCACACTTTGTGAACAAATATTTGACAACTGTTCTATAGAAGCATGGGACTAGACATCGCGTTTCCACCGCTTATCATCCACAAGCCAATGGTCAAGCTGAAGTTTCAAATCGAGAGGTAAAATCTATCCTTGAAAAGACTGTTGGTCCTACGAGAAAAGATTGGTCACTGAAGTTAGATGATGCATTGTGGGCTTATCGTACTGCTTTCAAAACTCCTGTTGGTGCATCTCCGAATCAAATGGTGTATGGTAAGGCTTGTCATTTACCTCTCGAACTTGAATTGGATGCATATTGGGCCATAACAGAATTGAATTTAGATCCTACTTTAGCCGGCGAGAATCAAATGATGAAATTAAATGAATTTGATGAGTTTCGATTACATGCGTATGAGAATGCTAAACTGTACAAAGAAAATACGAAGAGATGGCATGATAATAGAATTAGAGTGAAGAAGTTTGAAATCGAACAAAAGGTCTTTAAATATAACTCTAAGTTCAGCAATTATCCGGGTAAGTTGAGGTCAAAATGTTCTGGTCCTTATGTTGTAACAAAAGTCACGCCTCATGGAGCTATTGAGATTGAGAATCCGATCGAGAACCGTTCCTTCATGGTAAACGGTCATCGATTGAAGATTTATCACGGAGGCGAAGATATTAATCGCGCGGAGGATCCACATCCCGGGGAGGTTATGTACCTCTTTGAAGCACCTTAGAAGCGTGAGGTAACCGTCGAGCTTAACGACGTTAAACAAAAGGCAATTAATTGTATATTAGTTTAAGTGTTTTCGTTATTTCGTAGTGTAACTTAGTAAATCATTTTTGATTAGTGTTTATTTTTAAGAAATGAGAAAGGGTAATTGTTTTGATGATTTCAGGGGTGCAAATCCATGAGTTTAGGGTAAAAAGTGTGAAGAAAACGAAAGAAATTAGTGAGGATTCCAGGAGATAACCGGGAACCCGGTTGGGAGCTGACCGGGTACCCGGTGGCGTGAGCTGCAGGTCCCAAAAGTCCTGACCATGGCGTGGCTCGAGATGCAGTAGGCTTGCGTCTGGATTTGCGCCAGCGACAAAACCGGGAACCCGGTGGAGGTGCTATAGCCATTCCAAGGTTCTGACCCCTGCGTGGCTCGAGACGCAAGGGGTTGCGTCCATGCCATCTTTGATCCAGCCTCAGACGCAGACCGGGAACCCGGTGGCTACACTGACCGGGAACCCGGTCATGACCTTCAAATCTCTAACCACTGCGTGGCTCAAGACGCAAGAAGCGAGCGTCTAGGGTAAATATATATATATTTTCGAATTTAGTAATTTTTGCGCCGACGCATCGCAATAACTGGGAACCTGGTCGGCAACTGTGTTAGGTGGTTTTGGCTTTTCAAACCCTATATCTTTAGCCTCTTTCACAAGTTAACCTCCACATCCGATTCCAGCTTTACACACCTTCGAAAATCATCATCAAAACAGGTTTTATTCATTAATTCTTACCCTCTTTCTTCCCAAAAACACATAATCAACTCAAAATCTTTCCAAAACTTCACCAAATTCCTACTTTTTCTTCCAATTCTTTCTTCACCAAGCCTAAATTGAACCACTAAACCTCTCCAATCCTTCAAATAAATCCTTACCCATCTCATATCTCTCATAAACTCACCTTAATCTTCTCTCAAAACATGAAAGATTGAAACATTTCTCTAGTTTTCAACTCTTTGAAGTTTTGAGTCTGGGGTGAAAAGCCATGACTAACATGACAGATTCTTTCAGTTACACAAGAAGAAACAACCCAAGAACAAGAAACAATCTTGGTGCTACACAAGAGAGTGCTATCGAGTTTCCAGATTCGGGTCCTAAACGAAAGATTGAAAAGGTTAAGATCGCTATGAAGAGAAAAGAAAACCCAAGTAAGGCTAATCTTGCTAAGCCAATTTGGTTGGTGAAGAAGAAGAGGGGGAAATTGAAGTGGAAATTCCCAAAGAACCTATTCCAGAACCGCGAGCTCCATGAAGAAAAGCTATTACACACAAACCCAAGAGGGTATATATGCGTTGGGATGATCAGGTTCGTGATCGAATTAATTATTTGAAGTTTGGTATTGAGAGAACATTCCCTTCCAGTATTATGAATAGCGAATTTAAGAGTTATGCAACTATGTGTAATAAGTTTGGGTGGACTGAATTAAGACAGAGAATTTTAACCTTTATCCCCACCTTGGTCCGTGATTTTTATGAAAGAGTCGTCTTTTCGAATAAACAATCAATTATCGTCCGCAAAAAGGTACTATCCTTCTCAGTTGAACTTATTCGCAAAGCCTTGAAACTACCCAACTTCACTGGTCCTTGTCCTTATTTCGAAACGCTTAATGACCCATCTTTTGAGTGGGAATCTCTTTGGGACACAATTTTGGTTCATGGGAAATGCCCTATTCCGAATGGTGAGAGATATGCTGGGCAGGTTTATAGTAGTTGTTTGTTACCTTGTGCTAAGGTATGGTCAAGATTCGTAGTACCCACTTTCTTTGGTATTAATCACACTTCCGAATTGAAGAAGGAGCATGTTATCTTTATTAAGTGCATTGTTAAGAATCAAGAGATGGATGTTGCCCGTGTAATTTACGAGACTATAATGGAGTTTGAGAAAATCCCTACTAGTCAACAAAACCTCAAGTTCCCGTGTACCATCACCACTTTGTGTCTAGATGCAAAAATACCGCGAAGGAACGAAGAGGTTGATGCTTCTAAAGAGGGAGACGCAATGACATTGAATTCCATTGACAACGTGCACAATGAAGCAACACATCCAATTAAGAACCCTAGAGCTCCTCCACTAAAGAAGAAGGTACATACTGATAATGGGTTGGAAGAAGAGATTCGAGCGTTGAAAGATAATCAAGAAAAGATGATCTCTACTTTAGGAAACGTCACCAAAGAGTTAGATCTTCTTCGCAACATGCTACTTGGGTCGAGCACTATCCAACACGCTATCTATGGTTTACTCGCGAAGGATTCTATACCTGGACGCAACACTGATAACCAGCCTCGCGCTGGTTAAGATACGTTTTCTTTCCTTTCTCATTTAGTGTAAATTAGTGTAATTGCGTTGAGTCTTTTCGAGTCATGGGGACATGACTCATTTTTGAGTTTGGGGTGGGGTTCGTTTCCTCATCCTAGTTTTATGTGCTATGTGTTTTTATCACTTTCAATAAAATTAATTAGGAGTTGCGTTTGACTGTAGAAGCTCTTAAATGTCCACATTAAGCATACTTTTGATGAATCAATGATAGTAAATAGTGAACTTTAGGAATTAGTATAAAACACACTTTAATTGCATGCAAACATAGATATTGGATAAGAAAAATTAACGAACAATGCAAAAGAAGTAAGCTTGTACTTAAGGAAAGTGTTTGGTTTGTAGAACATGAGATCTAAATTAGTAGAGAACCCACTTAGATATGAACTAGAGACGAACCATGTAACTAGGAAAATGATAGGGGCAATTCTTTGATAGCCATTTGAAGCCTTTTAGCTTTCTATCCCTTATATTAATATTATCTGCCTTAGCCCAATTTTGAGCCTTAAAGCCTTTTCTTTTGTCGTTATGATATAATCCCTTATCCCTTCAGTTTATTAGGAATTTCCAAAATGACCCGCACTTGAATCACGATCCTAAGACATGTCTTGAGCTTGAGTTTGGGGTGGTGGGTCCATCTATTTGGAAATTACATTGGGAGAGAAAAAGTATGTGTTTGTATTGAGGCACAAAAAGAAAATTCAAATGATATTTTAATTGTAACCCTTTGCCGGGATTAAAAAAAAGTCCACACCCTGTCATACTCTATGCTCTTGTAATCATATGTTTAATTTTTTCACCCTCACCTGTTTTGCCTCGCATTTATTCTGAATTCACTAACATGATATACACATAATTCTCCAAACGTATTAAGATTCTTCGTGTAGATAATGCCATGGAATACAAAGACTCTTTATGAAACCTCTACCAGGTTATCAGCATCCTTCACATAAAGTGTGTAAACATAGACGTGCTCTTTGTGGTCTTAAACATGCTCCTCGTGCATGGTTCTCTAAATTCATTTCTGTAATCGGTGATTTTGGGTTTACATCTAGTGAACATGACTCTGCCCTGTTTATTCGTCATTCTACCGCTGGTATTATACTATTATTACTTTGTGTCGATGATATGATCATTACAGGTGATGACTTGGTTGGTATTTCTGAGTTGAACTCCTTTCTTGGGCGACACTTTGAGATGAAATATCTTGGAAATCGTAGCTACTTTCTTGGCATTGAGGTTTCTTCTAATTAAAATGGCTATCATCTTTTTCAATCCAAGTATTCCTCTGATCTTCTTGCTCGTTCTCAACTCACTGATAGTAAGATCGCATCCACTCCTCTTGATCAGAATCTCAAACTTACTCTGATGGATGGTACACCTCTTCCAGATCCTACTTTATTTCGTCAATTGGTTGGTAGTGTTATCTATCTCGCAGTTACTCGGCCTGATATCGCTTATGTTGTTCACTTGGTTAGTCAGTTCATTTCAGCACCTCGTTCTACCCACTATACAGCTGTCCTTCGTATTCTTCGCTATGTAAAAGGAAATTTATTTCATGGGTTACATTTCACTGCTCGCTCCTCTCTTATTTTACGAGGTTATTCTGATGTTGTTTGGGCCTACTGACTGTCGCTCAACGACCGGGTTTTGTTTTATGCTGGGTGATTCTCTTCTTTGTTGGTGTAGTAAAAAGAAAAATTTTGTTGCCCAATCCAGCACTGAAGCTGAATACCGTGCTCTTGCTGATGCTACTCAAGAGGTAATTTGGCTTCGTTGTCTTCTTGCAGATATGGGAGTTTCTCAATCAAATAACACCATTCTTCACTGTGATAATCAAAGTGCTATCCAGATAGCCCATAATGATGTATTTCATGAGCGCAGACGCCATATAGAATGTGAATGTCACTTTATTCGGCAACATGTCTCTCAAGGCACAATTAAACTTCAATTTACACCTTTTGCAGACCAACTTGCTGATATTTTCACCAAAGCTCATCCTCCAGGGCATCTTCAAGACTTGATCTACAAACTCAAGTTGATATCATCCTCACCACCTTGAGTTTGAGGGGGAATGTTAGAATATCTCTTAATTGTAATTAGTATCTTATAATTATAGCTAGTGTATAATTAGAATATTGTGTAACTCTTAATAAAAGCTAGTGTATATTACGTATTCTGTAATTTAGTCAATTTGATTAGGTAAGTTCTTGGTGAGCAAGTCAATACTTTGCTATATAAACACATTAATGTAATACATTAGAATCATCGATCTTTACAATAAAATCATTCTCTTAAATCTCTTATTTCTTCGACAATAAGGAAGGAAAGAGTGCTTGCAGATGGGCATATCCCCTGGGCATCTGAGGCATTCACCAAGTTGCACGGACAAGATTTTGTCAAGGCACCCGGTTTACTCTGGTGTTGGAAAATGTTTATGATAAAGCTATGGAATCACGGTCTCCTTGATCCACGCACAATGAACGCGTGTAATCTAAAACTAGAGGAATACCAAAAACAAACTACTGCTCAACCTGTGAAAAACCTGAAAACTGTGTAACAGAGTTTAGTGCCTTTTTTGCTTCAACTTTTTGTTTCAAGGGTCGATCGAAGCACCTCGGCCTAGCATCGAAAGAAAAAAATATGAGTCAGTTGGATAGAGAGATGATTATTAAGAGATTATGGATTTTACTTGATAACGGGTCTGATTTTTGTAGTTAATTAATTGCACTATATATCCTTGTATTATGTAAACTTTGTCATAGATCCATACATTTTTAAGTAATTATATTATAACTTCTTAAATATAAAAATAACCTATACTGTATTGTATAGACAACAAAATATCTATACAAATGAATTCGTCAAAGTTTAAAGCGATAATTTTGGAAACATTGAATCTGAAAAATTTGTGGACCATAAAAAAACTTTAGGTACCTACGAGTGTGGCGAGTCAAGATTTTTTTCTTTTAACATTGTGTATTTATTAAAACTTCTTACACTCTTATAACGTTATGAAAAGAAAATTTTAAAATGTACATGTTCATATGTGATTTCAGCAGTAAATCATCGATAATGGCTAATGCTTTCGTTTTTTATAGCTACCAGGCATGAGGTATTTAGCCAATATCTCATCATGTTTATTTTCGAGATACATGATGAGCTCTACCCCTCCTTTCTCGTCTGTACAATGTTAAGAAAAAATCATATCATACATTAGTATTTTTTAAATTTATTAATATAACACGCATTTTATCAAATACAAATATACCAAGAAACTAAATCATCAACTAACATTATTTTGGTCATGTGTGATGTTTATTTTCGTCCAAGAGTTCATTTATTATTTCTAATCCAAAATATATATATTAATTTTAGAAAACTATCGTGTACTGAAGCTGGTGGATTGCAAACGTTCGAATTCCAGATCATGTTTCAAAAATACATAATACAACTCGGATTTTGAAGCTTCAAGTTTCAATCTTCTATTTGGGGATAATCCATTTTTACTTCTTTATATTTTTTATTTGTTATTAATATATGGTGTCTATTTATATATGAATAATTGGTTGACTATAAACGAGATGATAGCTACCAAAATGAATGCGGGTAGGTAAAAAGTAAAAGAAAGTTATTTGTATCAATTATGTGTACAATTAAAATGACTTCTTTTTGTAAAATAAATTAACTAACTAATTTTTCACTTGTAATAATTATTACTCGAAGATATATATATTATTAAGCCATTACCTGTTAATAATGTTAATAATATGGGGGATTTTCCGGGTCCACGCAAAACAACTATTGCATAATAAGGTCCATACCAATTGAATACTCATAACCTATTAAAAACTCACGCAACTCAGTTAAAAAAATACATAATACATTGGACAAATTCGTAACTCATTACAATAGCAAAGATAACCCACTAATGACAGGACCTTTTGTGGGAGATAACAAAAAACCTGGAATTGTTAAGACGAAGAAAACATGTTTTTGGATTTAATATAAGTTGACTCGTAACATCACATTTTATATATTAAATTTTTAAAACACCATTTCCTATTTATAAGTCTCATAAATTTTTTATGATTTTTTTTTGTTTTTTCCTATTTAAAAAAAATGATTTTAATTTATTTTAGTTAATCTTAAAATTTAATTAAAATAATTTCTTAATAACAAGGAATAACAGGACATGGTATTGAAAGGCAAGCAAACATACTTAAGGATTAGGGGGAGAGGCAACGAGTTAAAACACTCAAAGTATAAGGGACACGGGGTCATTCACTGTCATATATATTATAGGGAATTGTAGATATAATATCTTACCACATTGATTGCACGGATGATCACCTTGAAATGTCATGTCCAACGATCTTGAATTTGATAAGAGTTATAATTCCGTATTGAATAGACAAACCTGTAAGAACAAAAGTTAAATATGTGTATTCTCTTTCGTATATATGACATGTAATTCATCTTAATTAAATAAATAATAAGTTTATGTTTTTTAAATCGTTATAAAATTATGTATAACTAATTGGGTAGATTTAAATAGATATATTTAAATAAATATATCACCATTCAATTATGTTTATATTTCTATATTTACTAAATGTATTGATCAATATGCAGGATTCCTCATCTTATACGTTAGGGTCGAAAAACTGTGATCTTATATACAATACCCACCATACGCACCTTATTATATGATAATATTTGCACAAGAGCACACATGTATATATCAACATCTCAAATTAATCATGCAACATAGTAAGTCACACCATTGCATAGAATCATATATATATATATATATATATATATATATGTGTGTGTGTGTGTGTGTGCGTGCGTGTGTGTGTGTGTGTGAGGTACAAATTTCATGGAATCATTGCACACGGGTTAGAGAATAGGGGCTTTATAAAAATTAAAGAATTAATTTATAATATAAAATCAAGGACAAATCTACCTTGTAGATATTGGGGCCCGGACCCCCCGAAATTTTAAAAAATACTTTTTTCACCCTTATAAAAATAAAATTAAAAAATTGATGAGCTTTTGGCCCTCTAATTATTTTTAAAAAGTTCTTGATCCCCCCAAATATAAATTTCTGGTTCTGTCCCTATTTAAATTTTTTTAATTATTAATGGGATTGAGTGATGTAATTTGGCTTATAAGAATGATCTAAGATAAAAATTATTTTTGAAATAGTTTATTGAAATATGAATTAAGAGAGTCGATAATAGTACATAGATTCAATATATTTGTATTCATGAGTTACACACAAGGAGCAATTTTAAAATCATTTATAAAATTTGTATGTGTGTAAATGTGTAATATTACCTTTAAATAACATAAATTAATTTCATAATAAAAATATAAAATAATCGAGACAAAACGTAAATTCGAAGAAGGTCTTCTGTTCGTAAAAAACATTTATACAACATTATTAGATATTATCAAATAAACAAAACATATATAAATGGTAATATTATATGTACAATAACAAAATATCACTTCATAATTACTTACATGAGTAGCACAAATTCATTTTTCGAAATACAATTTTTTTGGACCTGATATATGTGAAGGGAGAGGTGGGATGGGCCGAGGGGCGGGGACAGAAATTATATAATGGTTCCTAGGGTTTGATATTTCATAAAATGATTTTTATAATGTTAGAAATAAATAAATATATGGTAATTTCTATACATTATCGGACGTTAATTAGATATAAAACATCATTGACTATGCCATTATTGGGCACTATCTTTTCTCAAAGTGTGATATGTCGGTTCTTAAGTATGAATTTATTGGTTTTGTTTAGGTTGAAATGCATATATTAATGGAATTCTTTGATGTTATTTTTTTAAATATGATTAAGGACACTTGAGTACAAATTTTGCGTATTGGCATATTTGGGTACATATGTTATTTTTCCATCTTCCAGAGTCTCATTGTAGTTGCAATTATTCATTTATACCTTTGACTTCTTTATTTTGTTGATCAACAATGAAAAAATTATATTATTACGAACATACTATGAAAACAATCAAATCGCAAATCATGCTAGGAAGATAATAGACACGTCAATAAAAGAACAAGGTTGAAATAACCTCTACACTTAACTTAATTGGCAAAATCCAAATATACCTAACATTAGTAAAGAAACATATATACATCAAGTGTAGGCTAAATCAAGGAAACCAATGCCAAGATACAATCATTAACTTTATTGTGTGTGTGTGTGAGAGTGTGTGTATGTGTGTGAATAGAATTAAGATAGACAAACATATACCATATGGAAATTCATTAAAAAAATTCTTAAGCATAAATAACGATCACCTCACCAACATCCTGCGTGTACACCTATATTAAGTTAAAAACATGACACAATACTCATCTGATCAACACTAAGCGTGTTTAAAATCTTAAAAAAGCAAAACAAAACCAAACAAAATAATACAGTATTAGTGAAGAATTAGATAGGTGATGTTACTTATTTCCATTATCAACAAGCATCCAATATATCATTTCTTCAAGACCATTATGCTCATTCCTCACAGGACCTCAATACAGGTGTGTACACATACAATATTGAGATCTTGCAAATATTTAAACAATAGGGGCGGTAGTCATAATCTTTACTCTAATACAGTGAAAAGTATAGTATAAAGTTAGGCTCTGATACCGATTGAAAATGACATAGGGTAGTGTTGAATAGGTTTAACAAAATCTTATACAAAAATAATGACCAATTAAGTGTCTTTTTACATTTAAATCATATGAGTAAGACAAACACTTAGCGAGATACTAACTAACATTTGATGCAGCATTTGGTTATTTATACTATTTAAATATAAAATATATCTATAAGTGACTACTTATTACTAAGTTTGTAAACATTTCTCATACTAGCAAGAATATGATCAATGTGCCTGTTAATCCTTAAGTCTGTGATATATGCTAAACAACATGTAATCAAAAGTAAAACCAGTATTAATAACAAATAATAAAATATTATAAGTTTGACTAAGACATCCATTTAATAATTTTAACCAAAAATAAATTAGATACTATATTTAAGAGTGTAGGTACAGAGATGACAAACAAGGATTTATAGTGGATCACACTTCCAAGGGATCATCTAGAGAGCATATTCCACTACATAAAATTACACAACCTTATGAAAAAATCCACTAGAATCAACTCTTATCACTTCAATAAGGTGTGATATCACCTTTATAAACCTTAGAAATCCATCGAAGTACATCTTCCTATCACCACAAAGGGATTCTCTATCTCTTCAAGTAGGTGAGATACGAAACTCCCTAACACTTCCAACAAATATATTAATCACCTCTTTAAATCTTCCAATATGTTGGATATACACCCATATAACTCTCTAAGTAGGTGAGATAGACATCTTTACAAACCTAAGGTGAATCTATAAACCTGAACTCTAAAACTCCTTTCTTGAGCAGATAGTATATTTTAAGTCCCACTTCTCCATTACATGAGAACGGTGATAATATTGACCTTTAATGTCATATAAGCAACATTTAATATGGATAATGAATGTGTAATAATATAGGGCTACAAAGGGGCATATTCTCGTGTTATGTAGTGCAATAAATATATAGAAAAACATCATAACAATAAAAAAATGGCTAATAGTTTTGAATGTTGGAAGTTAGGCATAACGAAGCACCATTTTGAAATGAATTTTGTTGTGGTGGATTGCTTGAGATATGTGACATTAAACAAGTAACCTTTTTTTGGGTAAGTGGGTAATCCGGGCCAGCTTGCGTTTACCACGACTAATCCCACGGGAATATACACGCCTCCCCATGTATATTCCTAGGTAAATCAGAGCTAGGTTACCCATTCTTAGGGAGAGTTTGGAACCTTGTACCTCTCACTTCATACCTAATAGGGAGGGGATTCGAACCCTGTACCTCTCATTTAAGTGCTGGAGAAATAGCAATGCCCTGGCCAGTTGAATGAGTAACTATTTTATTTGTGAGAAATGCATGCTTCTAATTTTCAAAATTTTACGTCATGATTCTTAATGATACACTTGATATTTAAGACCTCCTTTAGTTTTATATCATCAACTTCAAAAAGCTTGTTCATTTTTATTGGTCTTCTCTATCCATTAAATATCTTGTTGAGTCTTCTAACTTCACCTTTGATGAACTCCCTTGAATCTTGATCATTTTTAGCTCGGTTATTAATCTAACTTGAGTCTTTATCTTGAACATCCTCAAACTAATTCTACTAACATTCTTGAATCTTAATCACGACAACTTGAATCTCGTTCTACCAACTCAATTGAGTCATGGTCTTGACATCTTTGAACTCGTTTTCTTGAGAACTCTATGCTCTTGTAATCTTATGTTTAATTTCTTCACTTGAATATGATATTGATCCTTTAAAATCCATAGCTCAAAGCATGCAATAATTCTTGTGTTATTCTCGTCTAGCTCATGCTCGTTATGCTAAATAAATCTCAAATATTTCAACTATGATTATATGATACTAAGTTCAATCATTATTTAAATATCATTAAAACACTAAAAATGTAAGGAAAGCCTTATGCTTTAGTCAAAGAACCGTCAACGTCTCGGTTGACAAAAAGGAAGGAAGAGAAGACACAAATGTATGGCTAAGACAACTGATCAGCCCGCGAGAACATACTAAGTTAGTCTACGAAAACATGAAGCAGACACGCCATACTAGCAGCTCGGCCAACACAAGTAAAAAAAACTGATTTGAGAAATAACTGAGGAATATCTATTAGATAATTGAGATATTTAACATATGCATTTGAACACGTGGCATAATTCAAACCGCTCGAGTAATATGATATTTTTTCTCTAAAACGATCTCGATCATGTAGTATATCATTATTTATTATATAAATATATAAACAATTAATGAAATTATTTTTTAAAATTTTAAAAATAATAAAGAGGACAAATTTCTGTAGATTTAGCAAGAAGATGTAGTGATAAATATGCATTCGACGGGTTAATTTTGATTATATGGCATACCTAAAATCCAAACAGAAATTTAATTTAGTATTCCAAATGGAGTCTTTATACCATAACAAGGGTGTAGAGAGAAGTGTAATTCTACATCATTAAACGAGTTTTTATGTGAATACAACGAGGATAGATAGAGATATGAAGCTAGAACTTCGGTAAATACTAGAAAAGTCTCACCACCATAACCACATGAGGGTAGGAAAGACAAGGAAGATTTTAGACTACCACTTATATTTAAATATTTTTAGGATTTATATAATTTTTAAAATATGTTTTATCTTTTATATAATGATTTGTGTTTAAAAATGGAATTTTCAATTTTTTGTGTAAAAATTGATTTTATTTTTGTAATTTTTGTAATTTTATTAGCCTCCAAACCGCCTAGACCCGCCTGTGTTATTTTTGAAAGGTAAGCTACCCTCTAGCGCCTAGGCCGATTTTTAGAACACGGTTTAGAAGACATGTTTGTAACTTTCTACTTCTATAATGATGTATTATAGTAAAAATGAATTAATTATTAATATTTCCATAATTCTAACAAAAAGTTGTGTAAATATAAAAATTAAGAAAATTAAATATCTATATGATTTAAATGATTTAAAAAAATACAATTTATCACAAAAAATATAATGCGGCATTTTTATCTCACTTCTGGAGCAATACTTTAATTGAAATCTTTGTACATAGTGTTTAATTCGAAGCTCGGCTTAAAGCTTGATCATTTTCAAATCGGGTTATTCCTTCACATAACAACCCTTAATTTAGTTTTGCTCGAACAAATTTCCAATTTCAACCTCCCAATCTTACATTATTGTTTCTCTATTTTAATTCAATCATAATTTTTTATGTATATATTTCTTTTTAATTTGTACACTTCAAAATTAATATAAAAGTATTTAATTTTTTTATTAAATATTACATTATTTTTTAATATTTATATTTTTTAGAAATATCTCATTTTTTTAAAAGATATTTAAATTTATTACTTTCTTTTTCAAATATTAAATATTCAAGAAAGAAGTTGAGAGTTGGTTGAATTCTAAAAGTGAGATAATAAATAAAGTAAAGTGTATAAAAAAATATTATTGGTTGAATTTCATTTATTTGCATATTAATTCCCCCTCACCCCAACTATCATTTTTTTTCCATAAAAGACACCATACATTTTTCTTTTTCTTTTTTTTCCATAAAAAGACTCGTTTGAGTTATAGGAAGCTTCCTAGAACTTAAATTTTAAGATATGGAAAGCTTCTCAAAACTCAGATTTTGAGTTTTGGGAAGCTTCTCATAACTCACTTTTCTTTAAAAAAGACAGTGCCTTTTACGGGATGATGGATAAAGTTGTAGGAGTTTATTGAGCATTAACCTTATTATAAATACAATAATATTATTATTATTTTTAAAATTTTAAATTTAAATAGGATATATTTTAATTAAAAGAAAAATAAAAAAAATATGTAGCAAAATGAATTAGAAGTTGCTAGATGTGGCTAGGAATAACAAAAACGGACCCTATAATTGGATACCCAATTATTATGAAGCTATTGAAAGAGATATAGTTTGTAACATTCAACTTTCAATTGTAACAAAATGCCACATATACTATTAGAGTTAGCCTTAGAGCCGTGTGATGCAAACAGGGTCAGCTTAATGGTAAGGTGGACTACGTAATGGGCTAGGGAATCAAGATTTATCTTTGACAAGGTCACACTCAAAGTTTGAGAAATTATAAAAGAAAAGGACCACATGTCTATTAGGGTCACGATGAACATAAAATCTTGTGCAATGACAATATTTTTGACCGCTGAAGCAAAAGCGAATAAGTGTTTTAGTTGTGTTGGTTGTTGCTTCTTCAAAAGTAAACTCATATTAATTCATTTCCAATTATTGATTCATAACTTTTTAATTTTAATTTCAAAATGTTTTTGCATTTAGATTTTAGTACTAAGAATTACATATATCAAAATCAAATTAGGAGAAACAGTGAAAACAGTGATTATACAATACTACTAATTCTACTAAAGCTAGGGTTTAAGCATCATACCAGCAACGTTTACAAAGAAGCCAGATAGAGGGAGAGATTGAGTGGTGGATAAGGTAGTTTGGGTCATTTCATCGAACACTTTAGCCGCGACCATGTAGTATTTATGTGGTAGTTTGGAAATGGATTCACACTCATTGTTTTGTTTTAATTGGACTTTGAACGATCCCATTGATATCTCAATCATTTATAACAACTTCAAGTTTCTTAGGGTATTTAATTTTTTAAATATTAACATAGGAGAATCTTTTGTAGATGTAGGAGTTCTTGTTCTTCTAAAATATTTGGCAGTTAATAGTTTTGTGGATTTTAGTCCACCATCCGTAGCCAATCTTCAAAACCTAGAAACACTTATTTTCCAACAATTCTGATGGGAAGTTGTACAAGTACCAGACTTTATATTGGATATGACAAAGTTGAGGCACTTTGATATTATGTTTTCTTCTTCTTCTTTTAATTTGGAGCCCCATAGAGTACTTGAGAACTCCTCTTCTATTCTAGATAATCTACAAAGCTTTTCCAAACCTGTTCTTTCTTGTGGAGATGATATGGAGAAGTTATTGAGAAAGTTACTAGGCATTCAGGAACTAGAGTGTGTGTTTCTAGATTCATGGGATGATGCTATAAAATGCAACCGCTTTCCAGTATTGGAGTTTCTTAACCAACTAATATCACTCAAGGTAGAATATGGCGGCGAAAGGAAATATCCATGTGAATTCAATTCCCTTTAAATCTTAATAAGCTTACATTCTACAAATTTCGAATGCCAAGCAATGAAATTTCACAACTTGCTATGCTAAACAATTTGGAAGCTCTTGACATAATGGACAATGCAATTGAAGGTGAAAGATGGCAGATAGAAGATCATGTAGTGTTCCCAAAACTCAAATTCTTGAGGTTGTGGAACATTAAAGTTAAGTATTGGAGTGCCACTCATGATCAGTTTCCTCACCTCGAGCATTTGGTTGTCGATTCATGCAAGAAGCTTGTGGAGATCCCTCAAGATTTTGCATGCATTAGTACCATACAGATGATTCAAGTCGAGTGGAGCACTCCTTCTGCTAAAAATTCAGTCAGACTTATTCAAGAACAACACATGAAAAATTGGGGTCACGATGAACTCAAAATCTTTTTCAATGGCAGTATTTTCAACAACCAAAGTAAAAGCGAATAAGTGTTCCGTTGTGTTGGTTGTTGGTTCTTCGTAAGTGAATTAATATTCTTCTAGATTATACTCCTAAATTTTTTAATTACTTTTTCATGTGCCATATTAGTCATTTGAACAAAAAAAAAAGCCATATTAGTCGAATAACATATACCTTAAATACTTCAGTCTTGAAAAAACGTCTGAAAAGATTTAGGAATTGTAGTTTATATCCTCTCGAAATCCTTTATCACTCTTACTGGAATTGATACTCTACATGTGCTGCAAGGAGTTTGAATTCGAATCTGATATATAATGGTTTCTATTCTCTTGTCAGGTATTTGTAACGTGCTAATCAGGAGTCTGATGTTATATTGAGGAGGTTGGTTTTCATTTTTGTTTTGATCAATGTTTTTCATTTGTTATATTGAGTTATTGAACATTTATTTGTTTTCGATTCAATGTTACGACTATGTATTAAGAACTAATGGGAGAGAGACTGATTTTTCTACTTTTGTTGTCGTCTTTGAATTTCTAGAGGATTTCCCTGTTATGGAATTTGTGATCAAAATTGAACAGTTAATGATTCGATTTCCTATTACTTAATCAAATCACATGCTTTTTGACTCGTATTAAGAATAGCATTGATATTTTCTATATACTCCTACCTAAAATTAAATAATACAATAAAATCATATGATTTAGCGACTAGGCTAAGTAATAAGACAAAATCAAAATAGAAAGAAGTCGAATGAGAGAATAAACACGGACACTCTTATACAAACCACCACCACCACCACTCGGTGGTGCTTGGTTATTATTAGACATTTGGACTCATGCTAGATGTCAGCTAAAACATTTTGTTGTGCATCTTAATATAAAATACCATTTTAGTTACAGCTCTTCTTTTCTAAGTTATGTGGATCATACATCCCCCCTACCCGCTGCCCGGCCTCTCACCTCAGCACTACATACTGGCAAAACACCGCTTTGCCCGAATTGCCCGAAATCTCATACCGACTCTACTATTTGTATACGCAAAACCATTTTCTTTTCCCAGATTTTTTATGGCTAAATTCTCTATCACTGTTATCTCTATTGTTATTCTCTTCTTATTGCGTTTCACACTCTCACAAGCTCGCATTCCGTTAAGCTTACCGGAAAATGACATCGTCAACCCCAAAGTGACTAAAGTGATTCACCTCCCAAGTGGTGAAGCCTCTAACACTGTCACCACCAGGCCATTAAAGTTTGTCAAATTCCATCCAATTAATAGGCAAGTGTTTAACTTCCACCATAACTTGGAGCCATTGGGAAATCGCGTGCCGATTCTCTATGGTGATTTTGATTGGATAAGCTCTCATGGTGGCGTAAGGCATATCCAACCAAAATGGGGAAGGCTTCACCACCATCACTACCACCACAATCGTGATGAAGATAAAGAGGTCAAGAGAGTGGAAGGTAGTTTAGTCAATCGTTTTCGAAAATTCTTGAACCAATATGCATTGTGAATACAGAGAGACATAAAATTGTCTAATCCCTCAAAAAATCTATCTTATATCACGTTTTAATTGTTTCATAAAAATCTCTTTCTTTTTGCATTTTTTTAGTAACCTGAAACACATGTTTATGGTAGATATATAAATCTGTTTTTATGTTTCTTTATGTTGCTATGTAATCTGGAATAAATCATTTATTTAGTGTATATGACAAATATGAGTGTATATGGACGATAGTGTGCTTGTAATCAAATGGATTTGAAGTTATTATACATCATGGATCCTATCAGTTATCTCTGTCAAAAGTATTATTAGTTGGTCTTCTTAATCATGTAATTAGAATATCTTAATGATGAATTGAATAACAGTTTAAAAGATCACTCACAAATTCTCAATAATGACACGATTTAAAGATAATTGTCTAGTGTACAGATATTCAAAGCCATGTGATTTTGGAAAAAAATGATTTCTAAATAAAATCTCCATCTACTCCACATTCGGTCTAAAACAAATCAACTTTGATTTCACTTTATCTATTTTCATCTCAACAATATAGTTGATAGTTGAATCCTGTAGGCCCTTAGGCCAAGTCTAATCACTTTCAATTTTTTTAGTTAAATTAAAAGTAAACTGACTAAATTTTTTTAGGCAAAATAAACTTATATTAAAAAAGAGGAAAGCTAGAGTGGTCAGCCTACTCCAATAGTGTCAAAAGTACCAACTATTATATAGTAAAGTTTCAAGATCAATAAGTAAATTACAAACCTAATTAATAGGTAAAGACATCCTAGAAAAAACTTTAACTATCCAATCTACAGCCTTGTTAGCAGTTCTATTTATCCCATGATGTTGGGGTGAACTTTAGTCATACTTCTAATATCCTCCAGGATTGGCTTGTTCTTCCAAGAGCAGGACACGCTAGAAGAATGTACGGCTTTAACAACTGTTTCAACATCAGTCTCAACACTGGTGCAAGAAGGGACTTGGTCAATAACAAATCGTAGAGCACTACGATTTTTTTTGCTTCAGCCTCAAAACTAGTAGAGATAGAAGATTTCATGGCGAAGCCAGATATTACTTCACCTATACTATTACGGGCCACGACGGCAGAAAAAGCTTTACCAGAGACAAAGGAAGCATCAACATTGATCTTGACTTCGTACTGGGGAGGTGTGATCCATGAAGGGGATAAAGAATTCCAAGGGGGAGGATCAATAGCAGGATTGAGTGCGGGACTC
Organism: Nemophila menziesii; assembly: GCA_029959085.1. Taxonomy (NCBI): domain Eukaryota; kingdom Viridiplantae; phylum Streptophyta; class Magnoliopsida; order Boraginales; family Hydrophyllaceae; genus Nemophila; species Nemophila menziesii. Next base: position 5,308,711 of record JARWIR010000014.1, read on the forward strand.
TCCATATTTGCTTCATCATCACAAAAAATATCCCTGCAAGTAGAATAAATTAGGGCTAATCCAGTATCAAAGTTGATAGGGGAATCTTCAATAACTTTCTTATTTTGCATAATCCAGATAGACCATAAACAATCTATAATAGTAAGTAAAAGCTTTGTTTTATCTTTCTTATTCAAGCCTCTATCCAATAAGTCCCCTATCCAACTATTGATTCATGCCATAGAGGAGGGATCAACACTACAATGTAAGGAAGACAAGCACCACATTTTCCTTGCCCATTCACAATGAAGGAACATATGTTCAATGTTTTCTTCATCTCTGAGGCAAATTTTACACAAGTCAGAGCTAGAGCATCTTCTCATATATCTATTTCTTTCAGTGGATAAGGCATTTAACATGACTCTCTAGAAAAAGATGTTGAACTTGGGAGGCGCCTGTGAGGACCAATTCAAGGCTAAAAGTCCTGATTAGGATAGGCAGAGGAGTAGGAGAATTTGGAGGGAGAATAAAATTTTCAACCCAAAACTCAGATTCAAGGCTAAAAGTTTAACATGACTCTCAGATTCTGTTTTTTTAATTTTGTTTGGATTTTTAGGTCTTTTTTACTGTTTGTGATGTAATAAACAATAAATATGTATCATATTTTTTTATATTTTTTACATTTGATTTGAAGAACAGATTGAGTTTGGGGAAAATTTCAAAACTCAACTTGTTCTTTTTTGTTGTTGTATTTTTATTTTGTTTGGTATTTTTTAATTCTTTTTTATTGTTTGTGAAGCTATAAAATATAAATATGTATCATAATATATGTTATTATATACATATATATATATAACATTTTTATATTTTTACCTTTAATTTGAAGAACAGTTGAGCTCTGGAAAAATTCGTAAAACCCATATTCTGAATTCTTGGAATTTTTCTAATATTCAAACCGTTTTTCTTTTTTGTTTTTTATTTGTTAGTAATCCTAACTACTTCTTATACTAATCAAAGGTCATTCTACTACTCAAATCGTAAATCTCTTATTTCTAAAATTATGAGAAACAGAGTTAAACACTTAACTCCTAAATGCTACTTAAAGTTGTTGGTATGTTGTTTAAGCATTATATTGATGGTAGGATGTATTTAGTATAGTTTGTTGACTAGAATCAATTGTCTAAGGTTTGTTAGTAGAATATAGAGAAAGGTTGTTACTGTCATATTGACGGTATCAAATGATTTAGAAGTAGGAAGTTGTTAGATGATATAAAGAAGATCGACGGTTATGGTAAAAAAAGGTAAAAAAGACTATACCTTTTATGGACTAGTACACAAGGTTTCAGTGTTTTATTAAGCATTAATCCTAAAATTATTACTTTGTTTTTTAAAATTTCAAAATTTATTAAATAGGTTTGTTTAATCATAAAATGGATTAAGAAAAAAAAGAATAAAAAAAGGTTACACTTATCAGATATGTAAGGCAGAATAAATTTTTAATAAAAGGAAATAAAATTTAACTAACTTTGAACTCAATAGATGTGGTTATAGAAAAAATTAGGGTTTCAAATTAGAAATCCTGATTATAGAGATGTGGTTATAGAAAAAATTAGGGTTTCAAATAAGAAATCCTGATTACAGAGGAGGTGTGGGTAATAAAATTAGATAGACACCTCTCGATTTTAGCTAAAAGCTAAAATATAGAGGTTATAAAAGTTAGTTTTATTGATCGTAGTAGTCAATAGAGTAGCATTTAACTAAATGTGGTGGGTTGTCTCAACAAATTTTAACTAAGTGTAATATCACTAGGTCGTCTCAACAAATGTGGTGGTGCTGATGATGCCTAAAGTAGTGGGTTGTCTACATATTGTAGTAGGTTGTCAATACGAATCAAGTGGATTATATACATAATGTAGTGGGTTGCATGTACAAATTCAGTGGGTTGTTTACATAGTGCATTGGGTTGTCTAATAACAAAACAAAAAATGAAAAAAGATATCATTACAAGGATTAGAGCCCATCTAAACATTAAAAGTGGAAATATATCTTTTGCTTCTCTCTCTACACTACGCTCTCTCCTCTCTCTACTTCTTGGGTACGATTTCTCGGTCGAAAAATTCAGATCCTCTCTTGATAATCATCACCTTGGTGTGCTGATTCTCTTGAGTGGCTGCTAGCTACACGCTTCTTTCTCCTCCATCTTGGAATGGGGGTTTCGTCAGATGGGAGATTAGGGTTACAAATAGGTTTTACTTTTTCCAATTTGGGGAAGAACAAACCTAATTGGGAAAATTGGAAAATCCCTGAACAAGCTTTAATTTGCAGTAAGAGTGGGAGAATCGAAATTAATAATGAGGGTGTTCGAACAATGAAGGAGCCGTCAGTTGAGTTCCTCGAAGCCGAGTTCGCTACAGACCAAATCTCATCGAGTCCCGAGGTAAAGAAGAAATTAAATAATCTTATTTATGGTTTTGGTTTTCTTTCTGAGCAGGGATCAAAAATGAAAAACACTAAAGTTACATGGGGGAGGCGAAGAGACGGGTCTTGGCGTGTTACCTTTGCACGCTGTAATAGGCTTATCAGAGAAAGCTATTACAAATTGATTTTTCCAAAATCAATTATGATACTAAGTAATAATGATAGCAAAGTTAACAAAAGAAATTACAGCAGCTTTGGCCTTTCCACTACCCAAATTTCTCGAAGAAACAACCCAGCAACCCTAAGCGTGGTTAAGAAGCTTAATGAAGCTGTCTCTACACCCTATCTATATATACTGCTAAGTGTGGATTGGTACTCCACACTCTCTAATCCCTTCGTCACTTATCATCCTCTCTACCCTCCAAAAATCTCCCGACTTTCTCTACTCTTCTATTTCATTTACACTTGCGATAGTTACTCCTTTTTTTCCCTTTTCTGTTTTGTATTACCGCTTACTGTGAGTGCAGGTAGCTTAATGGAAACAAGAGAGCATCACGCTTTACCCATTATTCCTCTTAATGATCACAAAGCACGTAAACTGGGGGTAATTAACATTGGATCGAAAGCTAGGCTGTCTGAGAGTATGAAGGAAGAAAAAGCAATACTCATCAAAGCTATAGGGGACTCACCTATCTATGCAGTACAACTCAGGAAATTTATTGAAGACAGATGGGGTATACAAGGGCATTACATATTATCAGATGTCAAAAACAACATGTTCAAGCTCGAGATTTTCAACGAGAGAGAGTTCAAACGAGTTTGGAAAATGAGACCAGGATTGTATCAAAAGCTCCACTTAAGCATGACTATGTGGCCTCTAGTTGTCGACTTTAATGATCTTGCGACAGACTATTCTTCTATCTGGGTTCAAGTCAGAGGGCTTGCATTTAAACAAAACAATCTAGACACGGTTAAGGCTCTGGAGGTGTGTTTCATTAGGATTGAAGTTGTGGATTTTCCTAATGCACAGAATTGTGACGTCAAGGTCTTAAGATTTAGAGAAAGGATCAACACCAAATACCCCTTCCCCCTGGAGCTTACTTGTATCAAGAGGAAGGGCCAGCTTGGGTGGTTTTCCAGTACGAAAATACGGGTCTTTTATGCTTTAGATGTGGGAAAATAGGCCACCAATATGGAGATTGTCCAGTCAAAAGCATCAAGAAAGTGGAGGATATAGATGAGCGCAGAAAGGTGTCTTGGAGCATCGATAATGTGGCTAAATTCCCTCCCTTTAACCCAATTTATGGCCTTCATATTAAAAATAACGGGGAATTGACTAACTATTTTTACAGTGATAAAACTATTAAAGATGCAGGTCCAAGCTACAAGAGCAATAACCCAATTCGGGGCATACAAATTCGCGAAGAAGAAGATGATATCCTCAGCAAATTCAATTACACAAAGAAGGGAAGTACGAGCAAAGAAAATAATCAAAACCAAAATGATGGAGAGAAGGATAAAGAAGAACAGGAATGGGAGAACTGGAACAAACAAATACATGATCTTCGTGACGAACTGCACGAATCATCCTTAAAAATGGAGGCGTTCAAGAGGAATCATGGAATCACAGAGGAAGGTGAAGAAGGTAATGAGGGAAGTATTCGAGCTGCACTTATGGCATTTGAAGAGGAGATGAGAAAGATTAAAGGGAAATATATTGCCAACTCCAGCAATACTTCTAATCAGAATATGGATACTTCTTCAAATACTCAACAAACAGTGAAGAGAAGAAGGGATGCCAGAGGAATTAGAATTGAACCTGGACATGGAGAGGTAAACTCCAAGATGGCTGGAAATTTTAAAAAGCTTAGAGTTGTTGATCCCATTGAGGACTTTGTTAACAACAATCAATTCAGTATTCTGGAGAATGAGAAAGAAGAAGAAGAGAGAAATAATACACCAAGGGGGAAAGGTAAGGAAATGAAGAAAGTTTCAAAAGCGAACGATGAAGAGGATTCGCAATTTGAGCCTGAAGAGGAAGATGAAGGTAATTTCGAAAGCAGTGAAAATTATTTTGAGAAGGATTATGAAGGTGGAGGCGAGGATCACGACATGAACTTTCAATATGCTGACGCATTTGATGAAGATGAGGAGGTTTTTGAGGCTACAAATGGAGGCGGCAACTCCAAAAAAGCCGCAAAGATAAAGTTACGACTCTATTTTGGAATGTCCAGGGTCTTCGAGCGCCCTTGACATTAACCAAAGCTAGCTCGTTGGTGGAACAATTCAGACCTAGTGTGGTGGCCTTTTGTGAGACGATGTTGAGAGAAGTGGACTCTCAAGGCGTTTTGGCTCAGTTTGGTTATGATAACTCCTTTTTTGTGGAACCCACTGGCAGTACCTATCACTCAGGGGGGTTCTTAATTTTGTGGCACTCTAATGTGCATTTGCGTATTGTCTTTAGTTGTAATTCCTTTGTTATCGCTCGTATTAATGAACTTTCTTTTGCTTATTACATTGTGTTTATTCATGCCCCCAATGATTTTAAACAAAGATTGGATACTTGGAACGAAATTACAAAATGGGGTGAAAGTGTTAAAGAACCTTGGACAATTATAGGGGACTTCAATGAAATTCTTAATTTTACAGAGAAAAAGAGAAAGAATCAGGCCAACATTGACCACATTAATGCTTTTATTGAGTTTACTAATTGTAATTCTCTTGCAGAAATAAATTCTAATGGTTGTTTTTTCACATGGTCTAACAGGATGGAAGGCGAGAAGAATGTTAAAACAAGAATTGATCGGGGATTAGCAACCTTCGAATGGATGGAAAGATTCCCGAGATCACAAATTTACATACCTCCGGCAATTGGGTCGGACCACTCACCCTTAATTCTTCATTTTGATATTAATATGAAAATAGGAAAAAAAACAATTTAAATTTGAAACTAGATGGCTTGATGACGAAAATTGCAAAAATATCATAGAAAAAAGTTGGATGGTTCCCAATAATGATAGTCCTATGCCTAAATTTATAGATAAAAGGGAGTACACTAAAAAAGAACTTAGCATTTGGAGTACGAAGAATTTTAAAAATCATGAAATTACCATTAAAAAACTTCAGGATAAACTTATTTATTTAAACAATAATACGAAGGAGGATACTTCCATTGAGGAACAAGATATTAAAGAAAGAATTAAAAAAGAATATGAAAAAGAAGAGAAATATTGGTGCGATAGAGCTAGACAGAATTGGCTTATTCATGGGGATAAGAATACGAAATTTTTTCACTTAGCTACGATAAAAAGGAGGAAATTAAACAAAATTACTAGAATTAAAGATAAGGATGGTAATTGGATAGATGATTCAGACAATATCAAAGGATGTTTCCAAGATTTTTATAAAAACCTCTTTAAAGAAAAAGGTGGGGAAGAGGAAGCAATGGAGAAAGCTATTGAATATATTAAACCACGACTTACTGCTGATATGAACGAAGAATTAACGAAAAAACCAAGTATTGAAGAGATCGAGAGGGCTGTCATTGAATTATCAGCCTCAAAGGCACCAGGACCGGACGGGTTAAATGGTAAGTTCTATAAGGAATTCTGGGAAATAATTAAAAATGATGTGATAGAAGTAATTATGGATTTTTTTGAAAATAATCGATCAATTGAAACTATTAACGATACGCTAATAACGCTGATTCCGAAAGGAATTACACAAGAAAATTTAGGTGATTTTAGACCTATATCCTGTGTAAATTTCATTTACAAAATCATTACTAAGATTCTCTCGAATCGATTAAAGGAAATAATGAATAGTATTATTTCACCTACTCAATCTGCTTTTATTAAAGGACGAGCTATACAGGATAACATTATTATTGCGCAAGAAATATCTTTTTTTATGTGTAGGAAACGGAAAAACACGAAGAATTTGGCCGCAATAAAAGTTGATATGGCTAAGGCTTATGACCAGGTAAGATGGTCCTTCCTTTTTAAAGTTCTCGAGAAGTTAGGGTTTTGTAATAAATGGGTGAATTGGATGAGAAATTGTATCACATCGGTATCCTTTTATATCAACATAAATGGAGAGAGACTTGAAAATTTTAAACCAGGGAGAGGTCTTAGGCAAGGAGATCCTCTCTCCCCTTTTCTTTTCTCTATCATGACAGAATCTCTCATCAGCATTGTTGATCATTTCATTGATAATAAAATGATTAGTGGTATCAAAATTAATAGAAACTGCCCGATGATTTCTCACCTTTTATTTTGCGGATGACTCACTTTTCTTTATTGATTTAGATGGAACAGATATTGATTCTTTTAAAGAATGTCTTGACATATACTGTAATGGATCAGGACAAGGAATTAATTTCAATAAATCAGCTATCATTTTTAGTAAAGAAACAACAGAAGACATGAAGGAGTTAGTTACAAAAAAATGGATATTAAAGAAACAGAAATTTTGGGATATTACCTAGGAATCCCTTTATGCCATAAAAGGTCAAAGGTAGAATCTCTTGAATGGATAGCAAAAAAAGTTTTCAAAAACACCGAAGGATGGAAAGCTAAGCTCCTATCAGAGGGGGGAAAAGAAGTACTTATTAAAGCAATTCTCCAAGCCATTCCCAATTATTATATGTCTATTTTTTCTTTTCCGGTTAAATTCTGTAATAAACTTATTTCGGCAATATCTAACTTCTGGTGGAATTCAGGTGAAAAAAATAGGATACACTGGGTAGCTTGGGAAAAAATAGCGGTTAACAAACTAATCGGAGGACTTGGTTTTAAAGATTTCAAAAAGATGAATACTGTTCTACTGGCAGCTCAAGCATGGAGACTTATGAATAATCCGACCAATCTGGCAACTAGACTTCTTAAAGGTATCTATTTTAACAAATCTAATATTTTATCGTGTAAAGTTAGACAAAGCAGGACATGGAGCTGGGCAAGCATTATGGAAGGAAGAGATTTCATAAAAAAACACGGTATAAAAATATAGGAAACGGAAAGGACACGAATATATGGAATGAGAAATGGATAGATACTGAATGGAAGCTAGAGAAACCGGAGGGATCTAATTTTACAAATGTAAACGAACTAATAAAGAAAGGTAGGGACGAATGGGATCCTGAAATTTTAGATAATATTTTTCCAGAGCCGATTATTCACCTCATAAATAAGACAAAGATAAAAGAGTTTGATACTATAGATAGATTTATTTGGCCCTACTCAAAGGACGGAAATTACGACACAAAAACAGGGTATAGAGTAATGGTAGAAGAACAAAACAACAACCAAGGCTCTACAACAAATACAAGAGCTATGCAAGAATCAAAAATTTGGAAAACTATATGGAAATCAAATATCCCAAAAAAAATTAGATTATTCATGTGGAGGTTGGTTAACAATGCAATTCCAACTAGAGTTAATTTATCAAAAAGAAATTGTGCGGATGGCACAAATTGTTTATGGTGCAACCATGCAAAAGAGGATATAGAACACTTACTGCTTCAATGTATTATGTGTAAAGACATATGGGCGGGATCTTTTCTACAAATTAGAATACAAGAGTTTATGGTAGACAAGCTTGAAGAGTGGTTCCTCAAGACAATAAAAGCTTTTACAAAAGGGGGTTGGGATGAGAAAGTTGTACGAGATTTCTTAATGATCAACCTGTGGAACATTTGGAAAGCGAAAATGAAAGGCATTCATGAAGGTGTCGCTGCGAATGGTACCGGGATCAACATAGCCTCAACAAACCTTATGCAAGACATACATGGAATTAACTGGTTTAAAGAGGGTTATAAAGGATTCAATAGTATAGAAGAACAAAGGGGAGAGATGGATAGGTATGATCAGGAGGAAGGTATAAAGTTATACTGTGACGCTTCCTTTTCGAACAAATGGGAACCAGCGGGGATCGCAGTTGTTTGTAATCAAATGGTAAACAACTCAAATATCAAACACAGTCTTAGTATTGATTGCAACTCAGCACTCGAAGGAGAAGCGATGGCAGTTCTTGAAGCTACACTATTAGGAGCAAACTTCCCGGAGAAGAAAATTATTATCCACTCGGACAACCTTGAGATTATTCAAGGTATAAAGCAGGTGTCAGCAGCACGTTGGAATATTGGTGGGGCCTAGGGTGTGATAAAATAAGATATAAATAAGTGAAAAAACACCCTAGAACTACACGGTTCTGTAAGTATACAGATCGTATGCAAGTTTTAGATAAAGATTCGTTCCGCAGAGACTACAGAGGTTAGGAGAATCTTATGCAAGTATCAAGTGTAAATAATTAAAGCTAGAACAACTAAACGCAAATAAAAGTAAAGACAAATAGATTTTTGTTTGATTTTCTAATTAACTAAATTAAACTAAGAATTAAAAGACAGAAAATAAATATGAAAGAGAAGTGATATGAGAATATAGCTTAAGTTATTAGCATGTAATCCCCACTAGTTTTGCCGTTCTAAACATGTAAGGGTGAATTATGTAGTATTTCCCTAATCGGTCCCAATATGCTATCGGTAGTTTAAAATAGGATTTACCTGTGTCAATAAGGCTTCCTAAGCAAACTTTTCCTGTAATTGGTAAATAGTCACAAAGACTAAACCATAGTGATTATCTAGCTAGGTTGGGTTGTCAGATCAGACCTAAAACTAAACGTTATGTGCTAAACATGCAATTAAACACCGTTGTCAATGGTATCCTAGTTACTAGATGGTAATTCTAATGGCTGCAGTCCACAAGAACACAGAATATAAATCCAAACACATAAACAGAGAATAAAAACTATAATTCTATTTATAACATTAAATTCCCAAATTAGATAGATGTCAATCAAAACTAGGGTTCATACATATATGCTAAAACTCAAGCTAAAGAAAATTAGTTCATGAAAGAAAAGAAAGAAATTACAAATCTAAAGGTAGAAGAAGACATTGTTGATGAACAGCTCCTTCCAGACTTCTCTCTTGTGTTCTAAGCTTCCTCTTGGTTTAAGGTTTCACCAAGGATGATTTAAGAGTGTTAAGAGGCTGTATTTATAGTGTATAGGTTGACCTAATTCGTTTCTTTAGAGATAACTTAAGTAATGGACTCCTAGCCCAACTCAAATTCGTAAGGAAATAAAAATAAACACTGCTGCGCTGTTTTGAGTGTATCTTCTTCGTTATTGGTCGGATTGAGCTCCATAAGATACCAAAAGAATCGCAACAGAATTATCTTGACCCTTTAGAAGGAAATTACCAAATTCGGCCTATTTCTTAGGTAAAAACGCATATCTTTGGACGTGTATGCAGAATCCCAGATTTAGGCAGCTTTTCCTTTTCCATCTTTTTAGCTTTTATTTTCTAATCTCCAATTTCCATGCAAATCTCTTTCCATAAGTTGTAGTCTTTGACTTGGACTCTAATTAATCTCCATAATTATCTTTAAAGCTTCACACTAAATAAACAATTAAACCCAATATGCTCTAAAAATAATAATTCTATAAATCAAGACTCAAAATAGGAAAGTGCACTAAATTAAGCTAAAATCAACCTATAAACTAATAAATAAGCCTAAAATAATGTCTCATGAGTATATTTTACTATCACAAATAAGAAGACATCAAGACCCCCAACTCAAAGTTGTATCGTCCCGCTACAATAAAAGTAAAGAACAGTAGGGTAGTCAAAATAAACAAAAAGAAGTCGGAGGAGAACAAGAACAAAAAATATAATGAATGATCCTAGAGCATAAAATCCAAAAAAAATCTCATGTAGTAATGCTCAAGAAATAATGCACAAATATGCCTAATATACATGTAATCAACATTCCATAAATACAAGTTAAGATTAATTTCGCAATGCCAGAAAGAGAGGATGATAACTTAGTTCAGGTTAATGGCTATAGGTTGTTCATAGGTCCCAAATACAGCATCCAATGGTCCACTTACCTACTACTTAATAGCTCAATTGTTCCTCCATCTAGTAGTTAGAAATCCTAAGGTCTTGGTTATAACTTGGATTAAGGACGGGTGTGGTATATTTGGATAATGAAAAGTGAGCTTTTGGCTCTCTCCTCACTAGCCATCAACGAATCGCCCTAGAGCTTGAGTTTTCACTCGAAGATGTTCTCACTCAACCCAATTTATTGATGCTTTTGATGTGCATCCCCAATAATCCCAATTAAAACCTTTGATGATTTAAAATCCACTTTGCCGGTCCGAATATATATTTTCTTTTCACATCAATTTTTTCTTTTGTATAGCTATCATTCTCTTTTGATGTTGAGATATCACACTATTTTTTTCTCATATATATATTCTTTCTTTTTATGCCCTTATTGGCAAAATTAGCTCGTAGCTTCTTTTTCATTCACTATTACCCGGCAAAGGGTTACAATAATTACTTTTCATCATCAATAGAAATCACAAAGATAATTCCCAATTCCCAAAGTTCCCTAAGTATGAAACCCACCACCCCAAACTCAAGCTCTAAAACGAGTGTCTCAGGTTTTGCTATTCGAGTGCGGGTCATATAGATAAGTCCTACAACTAAGGTATGGATTATAATGTGTTTCAATAAAAGGCTTTAGAAAGGCTCAGAGGGGCTAAGACGTATAAATAACAATAATATTAAACAAAAGGGTGAGAAAGTCTAAAGGCTTCAAGTGTTTTATCATGAAAGAACTGCCTTAGTCATTTTTCTAACTACCGGATTGCGTTACTTTTTCATTATTAGTTCATAGACAAGTGGGTTTTCAACTAATTTTAAACCTCACGTTCTACACACCAAATAACTCTTCCTAAGTTTCAACGTGTTTTCTTAGCATTGCTCATTAACTTTTCTATCCTTTATTTCCTGTTTTCATACATGCATCCTAAACAAATTTGTTGCATCTTTCAAAAACATACTACTTACTATCATTAACTTAATAAAATCATGCTCACATAGGTACATTCAAAGATATTCTATGCCTTCATTCAACCTAAAAAATTTAAATTTTATGCAAAAAACGAAAAGAAGATGAGGACAACGAATCCCCACCCCCAACTCAAAAGTGAGCCGTGTCCCCACGACTCGAAAAAGACTCAAGCATGAAATAAAATTTAAAATAAAACTAACTAAACTACCTAATGCATACAAGCTATTGAGAAAAATTAGAATGACCTACATGGCTGGCCATAGAGATCCATCATATCGTCCTCGTCATCCGAAGGATCGGTATAATCATCAACATCCTTATACAAGGTCAAATTTTCTACCTGTGTTTCCAACTGTATGACTTCTGCCCAAAGGTCTTTGTTATCTTCACGTAATATTTCAACTTCGTTTTGTAACTTGAGAGCCCAAGGAGGAAGATCATAAACAATTTCAGAGGAAGAGGTAGAAGAACCTTGGTCTTGGATTTTTATTTTATTCAAAGGCCTCCTTGATGGTATGGACATTCTAGCAGTTAATCTCTTCTTTGGTAGTGGTTGTTCAGGTGCCTGTTCTTTTGATTCTTCAGAAACCTCATCAAGATTGATGGGTTTTTCAATGGTGGCCCCAGGCAATTTCTTATTCTTCCCAAGGATTGAGCACTTTCTCTTGTATTCCATAGCTTCAGATATGTTAGTCATGCTTGATTTACCCACAACTCAAGTTATACCAAGGATGGATTAAAAGTTTAAGGAAAATTTGGTGTAGCTTGATGTTGTTGCTTGGAATTGATGAAAGAGAAAGGTTTATTTGATTTGATCTTGGAAGAACTCTTTAAAGCTTGTTGAATTTGATGGTGTTTTGATGGTGTAGTATGATGAATTTGATGAAAGATTGTGTTTATGGAAGATGATGGAGAGGATTTGATGAGTTGTTGTGTTAATTGTGAAGGTTTGCACAAGCTTTAAGTTGTATATATAGGGTTTGGGTCTGAAAAATTCGTGTATGGAAGGCTAGGGTTAATCTCATAAGGTAAGAATTTGATTAGGAAAAGAATTCCTTCACAAACCGCCTCCTGCGGTGCACCGGACGAAACCTGCGGTGTACCGGACCTTACAGCTCTTCAAATTTTTGTCCACTGGATAATACCCGAGCTAGCACCCTGTGGCACGTGTTTTGGGCGTGCGGACCAGGGGTGCGGTGCAGGGGGTGGTCCGCGCCATGTCTGTCAAAAAACCCGTGGTACCCGACCCCGTGGCATGTGTTTTGGACGTGCGGACTAGGGTCCGGTGTACCGCGCCTGTCGATCGAATTTTTTCTTGCTCTCTAGATAAAACCCGTGGTACCCGACCGTGGTACGGGTTTTCTGGGCACGGTGCATCCCTGCGGACCATGGGGTAGTCCGCGGGGTAGTCCGCGCCAGGCTTTGAGTTCCTCCAATTTTTTCCTTTCGACCCCAAACTCGTTTCCTGCACAATAACACACTACCTTTCTCTCCTATTAGCTTGTAAACACAATTAAAAATATACACTAACTTAATATTATACACTACAAAGCAAAAACAACTAATCTAAAAAGCAATTAAAACAAGGGGTGTCTCCCAAGAGCACTTTTGTTTAACGTCTTTGAGTTAGACGTGTACCTCAGGTTAAGCGCATTCAACGAGAAAGATTTTCTCTCCTTGCCCAAAGTCCTCACTGTCATAGTACCTCTTCAAACGCTGGCCATTCACCATGAATGTCCGTTGCTCGGTTGGATTTTCAATCTCGATTGCTCCATGAGGTGTGACTTTAGTAACAATGTAAGGTCCTCCCCAACGGGATTTAAGCTTTTCTAGGTAATTCGAAAATCGAGAGTTGTATAATAAAACCTTTTGTCCGATCTCGAAATGCTTTGGACGGAGTCGTTTATCATGGCATCGCTTTGTTTTATCTTTATAGAGGCGTGAATTTTCATAGGCAAGATAACGAAACTCCTCCAACTTGTTCAACTGAAATTGATTTGATTAATAATGACGAAATTTCCACCCTTTTCCTTTGATTCCCACGAACTTTTCAGCTCGATTCTTCATAAGTATGGATGGTTCCATCCAATATTTCGTGGGAAGGGGCTCTTCTGGTGGTAACTTGATAGCATAACACCCCTCTGGTGATCCAATCATATCCGCGGTTTCTATACTTCGTTTGTTCAAAAGAATGTCCTTCATGAATTTTAGATATTTCGGCATTCTTTTGGTAGCTTCGACAAACGGAATTTTAATCTCAACCTTGCTCACCATGTCATCGAACTTCTTGAATTCCAGGTCATTGTCCTTCTTTCTGACACGCGAAGGGTATGGTGGCGGAGGGCGTGTATTGAGTTCCACTGGTTTCCTTGTCTTTTCAGGTGTCTCGGCTTGGACACTCTTTGGTTTAACTACCTCCTCGACTGTATCTTTAATTATTTCTTCCCTCCTTTGTTCTGGAACAGGGATTGGTTCTAGAACAGGGATTGGTTCTTGTTCTGGTTCTGGTCTTGGTGGAGGTAGTTGTTTTCCACTTCGCAATTCAACTGCATGGCTAGAATCATCTCTAGGAGCAATAGTATCACTTGGGAGTTGCCCTTTTGGCCTAGTTTGTAATGTACTCGCCATCTGTGATATAGTATGCACTAGTTGCTTGATAATCTTCTCCTGGGTTCGAACTTTTTGTTGGTTATGACTCATTTTCTTCTCGACTGTTTGCATTAATCTAGCCATACTTGAACTTAAGCTCTGGAGTTGTTCCTGTTTTGCCAATTGCATTGATTGTTTAGGTGGATCTTTCTTTGGTTCTTGACAAGTTTTAACAATGGGTGCCTTTAATGAATAGGTTGTGGTGGATTATAAGGTTGAAGTTGGGATTGCTGATAAGTTTCTTGCTTTCTGACCCAACTCTTTTGTTGTGGAGGTTGTTGATAATTATTGTAGCTTTCTTGAGGACCAGCATAACCATTAGAGTAATATTTATCTTGAGGATATTGAACGGAAGCTACTGCTGGATTATTTATACACCCTTCCCACACATGATTTCTTGATCCACAACCAGGACACGAAGGAATTGTGCGTACCGTATTCACCTGAGCAATTGTTCCGGCTTGTTCTTGTAGTTCTTCGAGTTGCTTAGCCAATTCCTTAAGTTTCAGAGATTTTGAATTGTCTTCTTTCACTGCTTTCTTTGGCCAACTTCTCTCGTTCTCAAGAATTCTCTCCATCCCCAACTCAGCTTCTTCAGGGTCTAGTAACACAAAACCTGCGTTTCCCAACGAATCTGCTTTTTCTCTTGATTTATCATTAAGGCCTCCATAAAACAAGGTTAAATAATATTCCGGCGAGGATCTATGATATGGACATCTCGCCTTCTTATCTGTAAATCGTAACCATGCTTCCCCCAAACTCTCTTCCTCTTTCTGTATAAATTGTTCAAGCTCCAACATATCTTTTAAACGTCTACTAACCGGATAGAAACGGTCTAGGAATCTTGCTTGGAGCTTGTCCCAATCTGGAATAACATGAGGGTATTGGGTATCATACCAATCGCTTGCACATCCGGTCAAGAAGAACTGGAACATCAGGTAATATACTTGCTCCCTAGTAACTCCTCTTACGATATAAGCATCACAGATCTGCATGAATTTCTGAATATATCGGATCGGATCTTGATGTGCAACTCCGCTGAATAATCCATGAGATGCGAATTGAGTTAGCATCCCTGGATCAGGTTTAAATTTTGCGGCTTGGATTTCTGGAGCGCGAATTCCTCGTGGCTCCACTCTAAATTCGATGGGTAGCTCAAGTCTCCTTGGGTTCTCCATCTGTAACTAAATCTGAAAAACAAAAACTAAAAACAAAAGCGTAAAATAGAACTAACTAAAAATAAAAGCACAAGATATATGCACAAGGACTAACGATGTAGTCCCCGGCAGCGGCGCCAAAAACTTGGTGGGGCCTAGGGTGTGATAAAATAAGATATAAATAAGTGCAAAAACACCCTAGAACTACACGGTTCTGCAAGTATACAGATCGTATGCAAGTTTTAGATAAAGATTCGTTCCGCAGAGACTACAGAGGTTAGGAGAATCTTATGCAAGTATCAAGTGTAAATAATTAAAGCTAGAACAACTAAACGCAAATAAAAGTAAAGACAAATAGATTTTTGTTTGATTTTCTAATTAACTAAATTAAACTAAGAATTAAAAGACAGAAAATAAATATGAAAGAGAAGTGATATGAGAATATAGCTTAAGTTATTAGCATGTAATCCCCACTAGTTTTGCCGTTCTAAACATGTAAGGGTGAATTATGTAGTATTTCCCTAATCGGTCCCAATATGTTATCGGTAATTTAAAATAGGATTTACCTGTGTCAATAAGGCTTCCTAAGCAAACTTTTCCTGTAATTGGTAAATAGTCACAAAGACTAAACCATAGTGATTATCTAGCTAGGTTGGGTTGTCAGATCAGACCTAAAACTAAACGTTATGTGCTAAACATGAAATTAAACACCGTTGTCAATGGTATCCTAATTACTAGATGGTAATTCTAATGGCTGCAGTCCACAAGAACACAGAATATAAATCCAAACACATAAACAGAGAATAAAAACTATAATTCTATTTAAAACATTAAATTCCCAAATTAGATAGATGTCAATCAAAACTAGGTTTCATACATATATGCTAAAACTCAAGCTAAAGAAAATTAGTTCATGAAAGAAAAGAAAGAAATTACAAATCTAAAGGTAGAAGAAGACATTGTTGATGAACAGCTCCTTCCAAACTTCTCTCTTGTGTTCTAAGCTTCCTCTTGGTTTAAGGTTTCACCAAGGATTATTTAAGAGTGTTAAGAGGTTGTATACATAGTGTATAGGTTGACCTAATTCGTTTCTTTAGAGATAACTTAAGTAATGGACTCCTAGCCCAACTCAAATTCGTAAGGAAATAAAGATAAACACTGCTGCGCTGTTTTGAGTGTATCTTCTTCGTTATTGGTCGGATTGAGCTCCATAAGATACCAAAAGAATCGCAACAGAATTATCTTGACCCTTTAGAAGGAAATTACCAAATTCGGCCTATTTCTTAGGTAAAAACGCATATCTTTGGACGTGTATGCAGAATCCCAGATTTAGGCAGCTTTTCCTTTTCCATCTTTTTAGCTTTTATTTCCTTATCTCCAATTTCCATGCAAATCTCTTTCCATAAGTTGTAGTCTTTGACTTGGACTCTAATTAATCTCCATAATTATCTTTAAAGCTTCACACTAAATAAACAATTAATCCCAATATGCTCTAAAAATAATAATTCTACAAATCAAGACTCAAAATAGGAAAGTGCACTAAATTAAGCTAAAATCAACCTATAAACTAATAAATAAGCCTAAAATAATGTCTCATGAGTATATTTTACTATCACAAATGAGGAGACATCAAATATCCAACCCGTCCTACGAAAAATTATCCACAGAACTGAAGAGCAAGGGCTTGTTTCATTTAAGCACATCAACATGAAGCTCAACAGGGAAGCGGATAAGTTGGCGAAGGAAGCTAGGCACGCAGCAACTTTTGTTAATCGGAATACGATTAGTATTTTCGATCTATCTGTAGCTTTCAGTAAACTAGGCATAGGTTGAAACTTGTATTTCAATTTCGCAGGGTGCCTCCGCACCCTTTCATTGTCCAAAAAAAAAACATTAAAAGTGGAACTCTTACATACAACACAAATAATTAACTTAAAATTAAAAAAATGGTGATAGATTTACCTGAAAATAAAATCGTAACGATCGGCGTACGAAAGTTTGAATGAACTGAATTTTTTTAAACGAGGAATTGAAATTTGAAAAAGAAGAGAGAATTATCTCATTATATTACACCAAAAAATATGAGAAAAAGTTAATATTTAAATTTCACGTAACTTTGATTTTTAAATTTAAAGGTTTTTTATGCAAATAAGTAATATATTTTTGGTTTTATTAATTAAAGTATCATTACATTTATTGATGGAGAAGAAGTTAGGTAGAATATTTTGATGAAAAAATAGTATTGATATAAAGTAGGAAAACATAGTCATGACTTTATTCATCATTAACTTATTTTTATTAATCTACATATTACATGATTTTGTCGCACAAAAATTACTAATATTAATTATTCGAAAGACATCATAAGTAGTCAAACTTTAATTTTAACAAGCACATTTTATTTGAAAAAAAAAAATTAACATTAATTATTGAAAACCCCCCAGTAACTAGTTTAAGGGAATGTTTGTTTGCCTTTACATAAAGATCTTAATTTGATTCATTAAAAATAGTAAATTAATAAGACAGTTTGTTTATAATAGCCCATTCAAATCTGAATGACTCTTAACTAGTCTATTTCATTAAAAATGTCAAACTATGTCTGAATCATTGAGACACTATCTCTTAACATCAGAAGTTCTATTCAGATCTTCATTCAGGATTCAGTAGGGTTGAGCAAAATTTGTGTAATGGGTGACAACTAACATGGGCCCGTTAGTTAATTGAACCTGACCCAAAAAATTGTAATTTTTACCCCATCCCAAAGCATAATATAACATTACATTCAAAATTAGGTTGGGTAATTAATTTACCACTGGTTGGACTTTTACTAAATACCAACGGGTTGAACCCGTCCAACCGATACACTATTCATTAATATATATATATATATATATATATATATATATATATATATATATATATATATATATATATATATGTAAATATATATATGAATATATATATATATATATAACCCATAGGGCCATTTCTTTTCTTCCTTCACCAAATATTATCCTCTCGTCTCTTTCTTTTAAGCTTACCTAATACGCTTCATATCCTTTCTCTGAAACCCTAGTCTATCATCTTCGCCCTTTCCTACCTTTCCACATCGAATTAGTGACATATTATCCATGATTTGATGTCTTTCTGACCTCTCTCTTACACCCCTTCGTATAAATCTATGGCTTGCCATTGTTGCTCATGCATTTGGTGCATTTAATGCGAGGCTCAAATCAAGGTTTCCAGTCCAATCTTGTCATGTAAAGTCCATTTGCAATGTGATTTGTAGTGGGTGTGTATAGATTTCTTACTTTTCTGATGCTATATATGGTGAACGAAGTTTGGAAATGGTGCATTATCATAATTTCCCCAGGTTTTAACTCCTATCTTTACCTTTTTCCTTTGTTTTAATTTTGGATAGTGTGAGCTTTATGTTTGTTTAATTTTTTATTAAATAAAGTCTTAAATCCGCATGCATGCCTTTTTTAGGTTACTTTCGAGAACAAATAATTTTTGAAAGGTAACATTTGTCAATTTTTAAAGTATTTTGTGATTTAATACGTACGTATTTGTTAATTAGACAAGTTTTTAAGTTTATATTGTTAACTTTTAAGCTTAAAATGGTGATTTAATGTAATGGTCAAATTCGAAAATGGGGTTTTGTGTTTTATTAAGATTTTTTGTCCAATAAATGAATAAAAGAACTAAAGAACGGTAGTAAATAATCTAAAAAAGTTATAAAATAACTCAAAAAATGTTTAAACTAATGGGGTTTTTGTGTTTTCGTAAGAAATTTGTCCATTAAATGAATAAAAGAACTAAAGAGCTAAAGAAAGTTATTAAGTAATCTCAAAAAGGTTTAAATAACTCGAAAATGCTTTAGCCAAATGAGGTTCTATGTTTTCTTAAGATTTTTGTCCAACAAATGAATAAAAGAGATAAATAAATGTATTATATAATTTAAAAAAGCTATTAAAAAACTCAAAAATTGTTTAAACAAATAGGGTTTTGTGTTTTCTTAATATTTTTGTCCAATAAATGAATAAAAGAACTAAAGAAAGATATAATATAATCTGAAAAGGTTATATAGAACTAAAAAATGGTTTAAACTAATGGAAATTTTGTGTTTTCTTAAAAAAAAGTAGTCCAATAAATGAATAAAAGAACTAAAGAAAGGTATTATATAATCTGAAAAAGTTATTAAAGATCACAAAAATTGTTTAAACTAATGGGGATTTTGTGTTTTCTTAAGAAATATGTCCAATAAATGAATGAAAGAACTAAAAAAATTATTAATTAATCAGAAAAAGGTTTAAATAACTTAAAAATTGTTTAAACTAGTGGGGTCTTGTGTTATCTTAAGATTTTTGTCCAATATAGTGATTAAAAAATGTTTAAATAACTCAAAAATATTTATATAGTGATTCAAAGATTGTATTAATGGATTGGATAATGGTTATTGGGATAGATAACTCAAAAATAGAGTCGTAAATGGTATTTTCAATTTTATGGTGTTTTAAGTTTATTGATTGGGAAATGGTTAAGCAATTTGTTTTATAATTCTTTTTAAGATGGAACTAATCCCTTTGGTTTTTTTTTATTGTAGATATCATTTATGGAACAAACAATGAAACTGTCATTGCACTTGATAATATCACTCAAGGTACACCAACCCCTTCTCCCATTTCACAGTCTCAAACTATAATTGATCTAACTTCTAACCCTTAAAAAAGCCTAAGACTCTCCCTACAAAAACTAAATATTGGACCATTTCAATAAAAAAATTAAAATGGAATCAGATATGGTAGGTGCAAGTATTGTGGGATAGAATATAATATATGATGCTAGTTCTTCTAATCATGGGACAAATAACATGAATAAGCATATGAATGTTAAGTGCCCAGTTTACCCCTTTAATACCCCGAAGCCTGGTCAATCCCGGCTTGGCTTTAAGCTTGATGATTTGAATGGTGAGGGTGGTGGTTTACAAACATATGTGTTTTCAGTAGAGGCTTCTATGAGGGCTCTAGCTGAAATGGTAATTGTAGATGAGCATGCTTTTTAGGATTGTAGAAGGTGATAGGTCTAAGATATTTTGTTTTGCTATGCAACCCCTATTTAAAATTCCTTCTTGATGATTGTGGCTAGGGATGTGATGTAGATTTATTAGGGACAAAAACCTTGATGAAAAAACTCATAATGGGTAAAAGAGTTTACTAAAACACCGATAAATGGGCATCTATATGGAATATTACTTATATGTGTGTAACTTGGATAATTTATATGATAATTGGGGTCTCAAGAAACAGATTCTTAGTTTTGACATGATATAAAACCACAAAGGTATAACGGTAGGGAAAAATAGAATCAGTATTAAAATATTGGAGAATTGGTCGTATTTTAACCCATAATGTTGATAATGCTAGTAGTAACAATGTTGTAGATTATTTGCAAGATAAGTCAACAATTTGGATCGGTACCAGGATTTATATAACGATTATTTGCATGTTAGATGTAGTGCTCATATCTTGAATTTGATTGGTAAAGAAGGATTGACTAAAGTAAATACTTCGCTTGTTAAGATACGCAATGTTGTCTGTTATGTTAAATCATCTCCTTCGCAATGCGCTTCATTTAAAGGATATATTGTAGCCTGTAAAATTACCTTAAAAAATGAAATTTGTCTTGATGTCCAAACCAGATGTAAATCTACTTATATGATGTCTGATGGGGATGAAAAGTATGATGTATTTTATAAAAATGTTTGAATAGGACAAGAAAATTCACTGAGTATGTAAATAAATTAGATCCCGGAATCTCGAATGCTTTAGATTGGAATACTGCTAGGTTTATGGTCCAGTTCCTTAAACTATTATATGATGCTACTAATCGTTTTGGGTACACTTTTTGTCACTTCAAACATCTATTACGATGATATTTAGTGTTGTTTCGTATTCTTGGCTCGGGTGACGGTTCTATTAAAGATGAGATATTTGGTCAAATGAAACTGAAGTTCGAAATTTTTTGGGGTTTGAACTCTAATATGAATATGTTGCGCTATATGGTGGTCGTCCTAGATCCAAGATGGAAGATATCTTATCTTCAGTAATGGTTATCACAGATTTTTTGAGTTTCAGTTGTACATATTATCAACAAAATTAAGGTGGCTTTGATCGAAGTGCTAACTCGTTGGTAGTTAATTGGTTAGAAGCCTTTTCTTCTTCTTCTTCCATCGAGGCTCCAGATGCTCCAGCTCCACTATTTGATCCTCGCAAATTCATGGTTGAACAATTTCAAAAAATTTATGATGCTACGCAAAGCAAAATGCGTAAAATTGAACTACATAAGTACATTCTAAAGGATATCGATCCCGGATTTAAGAAATTCGATGGGTTAATCTCTTGGAGAGGTAATTACCAATGATTCCCTGTGTTATCTTTAATGGCCCGTTATATCTTGGCAATCCTAATTCTACCATTTCCTTAGAATCTGCCCTTAACACCGAGGGAAGAGTTCTTGATATCTTGGATTTTCCTTTTTTTGTTTCCACCTGACTTATTCTTGTGGACCCCTTGCTGGTTTGTTGCTTTACATTTTCCTTTGAACATGTATTTGTTTCCATGCCTTGATGGTTCAACCAGGTCAGCTTTTGAATAAGAAAATGGATAGATTCAAACTTATCCTTGAGGTGATTAGCCTCTTCGGTCCTTATGTGGTTGATCAACTCTTGAAGAGTCAGTTTTATCTTCTTGTGGTTCATGTAGTCGTTCCAAGAGGGTGAGAACTTCTCAATCAGAAAATTTTCCATGATTAGCTCATATATGTTTATTTATCCAGCTAGTATCTCGGTGCACATGGTCTCGAAGACATGGTTAGTGATCATGAACTTGATCCAGTTTATATTGACATACATCTTCCTTATGGTGTCGTCAACCCCGATATTCTTCTCGAGAGCCAAATAGACTTAGAAGACTTTTTTTAAGGTTTTAACGAGGTATATTGAATATGTGTCATACACAAAAATAAGGCATATCTTTCAGTGAATATCCAAGGAAGAATGTTATGAAAAAAATACTTAAGTGGATATGTCAACATATCTAAGAGAAGTGTGGTTTATTTTTAATAATAAATATAACGACGGTATTGTATAAGGATAGTGCTACATGTGTCACACGAATTCAAAATGGTTACATCAAAGCTGATCAAACGAAACATATATCGTCTAACATTTTTACACACATAAGTTACAAAAGAATGGATATATTTACATTCATTAAATAAGATCGTGATTTGTTCACTAGAGTATTGTCAACCAAAACATTTAAGAAAATGGTTCACAATATTCAATGCGTCAACTTAGAGATATCTTGCCAACATAAAGGGGAGTGTGGCCAATATACTATAATATTTTCCTTTTGTCCAAGTTTTATCTCATTGGATTTTTCTTGACAAGGTTTAACGAGACAATGTTTCACGATGATTAGTTCCATGTATATGTATTCTTTTTCTTTCGACCAACTTTTTAACCCACATGGGTATTTTGTAAGGTTTTAACGAGGTATATTTCATAATAAACGGATATCCAAGGAGGAGCATTTTAAATAATAGTATTGTATAGTGGATGTCCTAAAGAGTCGTGAGTTAGTAGACTTTACATTTTCTTATTCATGGACAAATTAATTGGTAATATGCAGACATATATTGTTTGATAAATAAGAGTTAATCTTGTTGTAAGAAAATAGTTTTGAAAATATAAGAATACATTTATTTCCATATCTTTATGTCTTCTTTTCCTTTAGTTTACAACATATTTTTTATTATTTAATTTTTATTTTCTATGAGTGATTAAATTTATCAATTTCAAGCATGCAATCCTTTTTTACCAGGTAAGTTGGATGGCTTTGTAAGGCAAATTCCAAACTAAGGATAGATTGGTTTATATGGAGTTGGATTCGATTTGTGGAATATGTAAAGATAAGTTTGAGACTGTAAGCACTTATTTTTAGTTTGATAAATGATGGTTCTTTGGAGGGAAGTTCGGAGATGGTTAGATATATTAGAAGGGATTTGAGCACCATCTCGAATTCCCTAAAATGAATCAGAATGATGAAAATAGACGATTTAGAGGGCAAAAGGGTAACAACGGTCTATTTTATTTGAAGAACGATGAATAAATTAATTTTTGAGGGTGAAGTTCTTTTTCATCAAACTATACTTAAAGAGGTTAAGATGTATACCTTTCATATTTTATACGTTTTGTAATTTTCTTTTTCCTTTATGGATACTAGTGGGTTTATCTTAAATGTTCATTGATAATTTTTAGATTTTGAGACAAATCGGGTTACTCTTTATTTTCATTGTAAGTAACAATTTTTTTCAGACATCCCAATATATATTATACATGCATTTTTTATGAAATATATTCGTTTTACCTGAAAATAAATTTAGCCAATACTTGCACTTATTCAAAAAAGTTATTATCGACGATAAAAAACATCAACTTTGACTAAAAAAAGTTAAATAAAAATAAATCGATATAAGTCCAAATTGTGATCCATCTTATTAATATACATACACTTTTTTCTTAGTACTTACACTTATTCAAAAAGTTTTTATTGACGATCAAAAATCAACTTTACTAACAAAAAGTCAAATTAAAAATAAATTGATAAAAGTACAAATTTTGATCCATCTTATTAATATAAATACACATTTTCTCAATATGTTCTTTAATAAAAGATTATTTTATTTGTTTTTTCTCTACTTTTCTTACTTTTTGGGTCGATCGAAGAAGTGAGCCCAGTCGGGTTTCAAAACAAAACAAGATTTATAATCGTCTTTCGCAGCACGGTGTCGTTCTCACCCCTCCGTAATCTGATCTCCACGTTTGAGCTACAGTGAGAAAGCTAAGATCTTGTTAACGGTGGAGATGAACTCTTGCTTTATGAAATCACTCAATCAAGACAGCAGGCAGCTGCCTTTCTTTTCAAAATCCACATGATTCTGAAGTAGTGGGGAGACCATCTGAACAGCTACTACAAGTTTGCATTACTGTTGAAGAGCTTGGAGCAAAAGATAGATCTCGTTATGATTCATACAGTTATAGTGATGTTCCCACAGTTTCTTTGCCACAGATTAAAAGGTTGAGAACTAGAAATCTAGTGTTCAACTACAGGTATTACGAGAATAAGCTACAAAGGACTGAAGTGACTGAGGACTTTACATGTCCTTTCTGTTTGGTGAAATGTGCTAGTTATAAGGGTCTGAAATATCACTTGACATCATCTCATGTTTCCTGTCGAGATACATGATAAGCTCTAGCCCTCCCTTCTTGTCTCTACAATGTTAAGAAAAAATCATATCATACATTAGGATTTTGGGAATTTATTAAGATAACACGCATTCTAACAAATAAAAATATACCAAGAAACTATATCAATCAACTAACATTATTTTGGTCATGTGGGATGTTTATTTTCGTCCAAGAGTCTATTTATTATTTCTAATAAAAATATATATTAATTTTAGAAAACTATCGTGTACTGAACCTGGTGGTTTGCAAACATTCGAATTTCGGATCGTGCTCTAAAAATACATAATACAACTCGAATTTTGAAGCTTCAGTTTTTAATCTTATATTTGGGGGATAATCCATTTTTACTTCTTTATATTTTTTTAGTTGTTAGTAATATATGGTGTCTATTTATATATGAATAATTGGTTGACTATAAACTAGATGATACCTAACAAAATATATGCGAGTAGGTAAAAGTAAAAGAAAGTTATTCGTATTAATTATGTGTTGAATTAAAATAACTTTTTTTTGAAAAATAAATTAACCAACTAATTTTTCACTTGTAATAATTATTACTCGAAGATATATATTATTAAGCCGTTACCCGTTAATAATATGGGGGATTGTTCGGGTCCATGCAAAAAAATTGTTGTGTAATAAGGTCCATACCAATCAAATACTCATAACCTATTAAAAAACTCATGCAACCCGTTTAAAAATCACACACAACTCGTTAAAGAATACGTAATACATTGGACGAATTCATAACTCATTAAAATAACAAAGATAACTTATTAATAACTTATCAATTTTTTTGTTTTTTCAGATTTAAAAAAATTGATTTGTATTGATTTCAAATGATAATTAATAATTAAAATAATTTTTTAATAACAACGAATAACGGGACATGGTTTAAAATTCAGAAGACAAGCAAACAGTATTTAAGGATTGGGGGAGGGGCAACGAGTTAAAACACTCAAAGTATA
The DNA here is from genome assembly GCA_029959085.1 of Nemophila menziesii. Lineage (NCBI taxonomy): Eukaryota > Viridiplantae > Streptophyta > Magnoliopsida > Boraginales > Hydrophyllaceae > Nemophila > Nemophila menziesii. The sequence continues at coordinate 5,334,116 of JARWIR010000014.1, forward strand.
AGGGACTGCAGGGTTATTCACTTCCATATATATTATAGGGAAATTGTAGATATCTTACACGTAGATCACACGGATGATCACCTTAAAATGTCATGTCCAACGATCTTGAATTCGATAAGAGTTATAATTCCTTATTGAATAGACAACCCTGTAAGAACAAAAGTTAAATATGTGTATTCTCTTTTGTATATATGACATGTAAGTCATCCTAATTAATTAAATAATAAGTTTATGTTTTTCAAATCATCATAAAATTATGCACAACTAATTGAGTAGATTTAAAAAAATATATCACCCAATTCAAATATGTTTATATTTCTATTTTTCCTTAATATATTGATCAACATGAAAGATTTCTCATCTCATACATCAGGGTCGAAGCAACTATAATCTTATATACGACACCGCCAGATGCACCTTATTATATGTTAATATTTGCACAAGAGCACATATGTAAATATCAACGTTTGTTATTAGTTCGTGCAACATATTAAATCATATCATCGCATAAAATATATATATATATATATATATATATATATATATATATATATATATATATATATATATCATAAAATTAATAGTGATACAAATTTCATGGAATCATTTGCACACGATTAGAGAATAGGGGTTTTTTAGAAATTAAAAAAATTAATTTACAATTTAAAATCAGGGATGGATCTACCTTGTAGATATTAGGGCCAGGCCCCCTCAAAATTTCAAAAAATATTTTTTTCACCCTTATAAAAATAAAAAAATAAAATTAATAAGTTTATGGTCCCCCCAAATTTTCCAAAAAATTTCATTGGTCCCCCAAATAAAAAATTTTGGTTCCATCCCTGTAATTAAAATTCTTAAAATATTAATGGGATTGTGTAATATAATTTCGCTTATTAAGAATGATTTGAGATCATATTGTATCATTTTTAAAATAGTTTATTGATATATGAATTAAGAGTCAATAATAGTTCAGAAATTCAATATGTTTTTACTCATGAGTGTATATGTGTGTATATGTGTAAGATTATCTTTAAATTACATATAATAATTTCATAATCAAAATATAAAAAAATCGAGACAAAATGTAAATTTTAATAAGGTATTTTGTTTTAATCGTGAAAAACATTTATACAACAGTATTACATATTAACAAATAAATAAATCATATATAAATGGTATATTTTATGTACAAATTAACAAAAATATCACTTCATTACTTACATGAGTTGCATGAATTCCTCTTTTGGAATACAAATTTTCTGGATCTGATATATGTAAAGAGAGAGGTGGGAGGGGCAGAGGGGCAGATGGGCAAAGAACGGGAATAGAAATTATACAATGGTTCTTAGGGTTTGGTTTATTATAAGATCCTTCATATGAATGTTAGAAATATATAAATATATGGTAATTTTTATATATCGTGGGCCATTTTAGATGTAAAACACTATGCCATTATAGGGCCCAATCTTTTTGCAAAGTGTGATCAGGCGGCTCTTAAATATGGATTTGGTGGTATTGTTTAGGTTGAAATGCATATACCAATGGAATTCTTTAATATTAGTTTTTAAATATTATTAAGGACACTTAAGTACAAGGTTTTAATATTGACATACTTGGGTACCTATGTTATTTTTACATCTTCCAAAGTCTTATTCTACTTGCAAGTATTCATTTATACCTTTGACTTCTTTATTTTAATGATTAGAAATGAAATAATTATATATTTATAGAGGTATTTTTACAAAATATGGATCAAGGTCGGGTCCCTACTCCTTTCGGTTGGAGACCTACAACGAGCACGATTCTAACGATCTTGGTGGAGATAAATGGACGAAGGAGATATGGATTGTTAGAGTCATATGGTTGTGGAGTAGAAAGTAATAAGTAGCGCGAGAGACTATGATGGGAGAGTAGGTTTCTTAGAGTTTTCTTATGGGTGTGAATATGTCCTTCTTCTTTTGTGTATAAGGATAGGTGCAATTACTTTTTCCCCAACCCACTGATCAACAATCCTAACATACTTCTTAAGAGGCCCATTCTATATGGTTGCAAACTAGGCCTTCAGGGATCCGAAAAAAGTACACAATCAGTCCATATAGCCGGTCCCCATTTATACGTATATATTAATCTCATTCTTGGGCATGTATTCAAAAGTAATCGCTACATCTCATCTAAGGAATCCACCTCCACTAGATTTACAATTCCCCCCCCCCAGCTCCGTAGGTTGAAAGATGTTCGATTTAGACAGTAGTCAAAACATCAATTCGACTTTCACTAGTTACTTTGTTGGAGTCATAAAATGCCAGTTTGAAATTCCCTAACTGTATACAACGTTTATTTGGAGAGGGAATTTGTTGCGTCGACATAGATCAACTCTTATCTTGAATCACATATGGAATATATGATATGCCCACATGGGTGCACGAACCAAATAAAATGGGAGAACCTACCTAGACATGTGATTTGAAGAGGTGGAAATTCACCTATATGGTAAGATATTGACAAATGTCACGTAGTAAGTACTTTTATTTATTTGTATTTCTCTACTTCAGTAGTAGGATGAACGACTGGCCCATTTATTCCATTTTGCAAGAACACCTCAATTTATTCATCTTCTTCTTTGTTTCAATTATTTAACTATTTTATGATTATTTATCTTTTTTCCCATGAAGTGACTAGAAGCATATTCATCAATATCTCTTTTGAGGGTGAGTGCTTCCTTATTGACGCGATAAAATTACTCTACTAACTAAGATAGAATGGAGATGATGGAGAATGGTGAAATTGATGTTGAAATCCCTTCTCCTTTCTTCTCTTCTGGCTCCAGGCGTGTTTTGCTTACTTGTTAAATGAGTTGTGTTGTTTTCATCGACTAAAATTGTATTTATATGAGCCTAAAAACGTTTTAATTCCAAATGAATTAAAATGGCCAAATCATTTTTACACAATGCTGGCCGGGTTCGAGACACGATAGAACAATTAGCATAATTTATTTGTCTCAACTTCGAATTGACTTTCGTCACTTCTCATGCATCACTGACTTCAAGATCTATCAAAATCAAAGGTATTTTGTCAAAATATCTAACCAATTTTTCACTGTGAATGAAACAAGTAACATCATGACTTTGTCGGTAAACGCTCTAGTTCTTTCGAAGTGACTTTTTGCTCTCTTTACGCCATGGATTGGGTTTGGATTTGACTTCTTGACTTCTCCTTGTAATCTTGGGGTCTCATGTAAACCATGTACCCAAAGCTACACACTTTACACGCAATTAAAGCCCAAAAAACTCTTAAAGTAGCAATAAGTAAAAAAATGAGATAAGAAGGCAAGCAATGTCAAATACTAGGGAATAATCCCTCATTTAGGTCCACTAATCCCCCAAAAAGTTGTCTCATGAAACAATTATTCTATCACAAAAGACCAGACATCAATTGTCCAGTCCATACAAAAGACAATCCTTCCTGTGTTTCTTTGTTTCTTTTAACTTGCGCGGCCATATTAAAAGGAAATCAAAAGTTACCATCAACATTTTTCCTCTTTACACTCACAATCTAAAACCCTTTCCTACTCCATCTCTAGAATCTGGGCATCGAAAAATCAACCTAACTAAAGCAACATAATTAAGCGCTTTGAAACCATAGGTAACCATGAGTGTGCAAAAAACCAAAAAAACAATAGTTAGACATCACGAAAGACTAAAAAGATGAATAACAAGTAGTTGGTTGAAGTATAAAAAAGAGTGGGCTATCTTAACAGAATAATGGGATATCAATGAGTTCTAAGTGTAATATCACTGGGTTGTTTCAACAAATGTGGTGGGGGAGATGATGCCTAAAGTATTGGGTTGTCTACATATTGTAGTAGGTTGTCAATACGAATCTAGTGGATTATTTACAATTGGTTTGTCTAATAACAAAACAAAAAATGAAAAAAAATCATTACAAGGATCAGAGTCCATCTAAACATCAAAAGTAGAACTTTTAACGACAGCAATTTGACACAGACAACACAAATAATGAACTTAAAACAAAATAAATGGTGAAACATTTACCTAAAACTAGAATCGTAACAATCGGCGTATGAAAGTCTGAATGAATCGATCTTTTTCGACGAAAAATAGAAATTTGCAAAAGGCGAGAGAATCATCTCATTAGATTACACCAAAATTATGAGAAAAAGTTGATATTTTGATTTCACGTAATTTTGATCTCACGTGATTTTGATCTTTAAATTTAAAAGTTTGTTATGCAAATAAGTAATATATTTTTTGTTTCATTAATTAAAGTATCATTACATGTATTGATGGAGTAGAAGTTAGATAGGACAATTTGATGAAAAAAAGAGTATTGGTATAAAGTAGGATTACATGGTCATGAATTTATTCATCATTAACTCATTCTTAATCTACATTTAACATGATTTTGTCGGACACAAATTTCTAACATTAATTATTGGAACCACACCATAAGTGGTCAAACATTAGTTTTTAAAAGCACAATTTCTTTTAAAAAAATTCACATTAATTATTAGAAATACCCCAGTAACTAGTTTAAGGGCATGTTTGTTTGCCTTTACATAAAGATCTTAATTTAATTCATTAAAACAATTAATCAATAAAACAGTTTATTTTTAATAGCCAATTAAAATATAAATGACTCTAAATAAGCTCAAGGTATTGTCCATTTAGTTGATTTCCATATAACATATTGACGTTGATCCATATATAAGTAGTCGTATTAACAAGTGTACCATATAAGAGTCGGAAAATGATTATCCAAAATACTATATAATTAACATAAGTTGTATATACACTCGAAATAAATGATTAACAAGAACCATAGTAAACATATACTCATGTAAGAACATACTATGGAAGCAATCAAATCGCGAATCGTGTATGGAAAATAATCGGCACATCAATTAAAGAGCAAGGTCGAAATAGCCTCTACACTTGACACAATTGGCAAAATCCAAAAATATTTAACATTGGTAAAGAGACATATATACATCAACTGTATGCTAAATCAAGGCAAGAAATTCCAAGATACAATCATTAGCTTTATTGTGTGTGTGTGTGAGAGAGAGAGAGAGAGATAGAGAGAGTGTGTGTGTGAGAGAGCGAGAGAGCGAGAGAGAGATAGTATGTGTATGTATGTGTGTGTAAATACAATCGTATGGCAATTTATTAAAATCTTTCTTAAGAATAAATAAAGATCATCGCACCAACATCATGCTTATGCACCTGTGTTAAGTTATAAACATGACACAATACTCAACTAATCAACGCTAAACATGTTTAGAATCATAAGAAAACAAAACAAAACAAAACAAAACAATACAATACTAGTGAAGAATTAGAAAGGTAATGTTACATATTTCCATTTTCAAAAAGCATCCTATATATCATTTTTTTTCAATACCATGATGTTTGTTCCACCTAGGACCTCAATACAGGTATGTACACATACAATATTGAGGTATAGCAAAATTTTCAACAACATGGGTAGTAGTCATAAGCTTTACTCTAATACGGTGAAAAGTATAATATAAAGTTAGGCTTCGTAGCAATTGAAAATGACATATGGGAGGGTTGAATAGGTTTAAATAAATCTTATGCAAAAATAACAACCAATTAATTATCGTTTAACATTTAAAGAATATAAGAGAGACAAACACTAAGCTATATACTAACTAATAAATGATGAATAATTTGGTTGTATACATTGTTTAACTAGCAAATATATAAACAAGTTACTACTTACTATTATGTTTGTAAGCATCTCTCATACTAGCAAGAATATGATAAATGGGATAGTTAATTGATGTCTCCTCATTTTTTATAGATTAATATTCGGATGAGACATCATTTTTAGTGATTTAGAAGTCTTTCTAGTCGATTTTCTTGAGAAATGCTACACTTTCCTATTTCTAGTCTTGATTTAGTAAGTTATTATTTTTAGAGCATATTAGGTTTAATTATTTATTTAGTGTGAAGCTTTAAAGATAATTATGGAGATTAATTAGAGTCCAAGTCAAATATTAAGAGATATGGAAAGAAGATAAGCATGGAAATTGGAGATAAGGAAAGAAAAGCCAAAAATATGGAAAAGGAAAAGCTGCCTTATATCTGAATTTCACCACCCACGACCACAAATCAGCTTATAACTCAAAATTGGAGAGGAATATTGAAGAAAGGTCAAGAGAAAAGTTAAATATCTTTCCGAGACTATGAATTTCGACTACTCATATGCGTCAAACGGATAGGAATTGAAGCTGTTATGACCAAAACAAAAACGGGTCTGATTTCATATTTTAGGGTTACGAATTTGAGTTGGGCTAGGAGTCCACTACTTACCTTCACCTTCAAGAAAACGAATTAGGGCTTCTATACACCTATAAATACACCCTTATATCACTTGTAAATCATCTTTGCCTTATAGTAATTAGTCTTTAGGTTTAGTATCATCAGAATTATCGTAGAGAGCAAGATGAAATCTTTTATTATTTCTTTTAGTTTATTTCCTTTAGGTATGAACTAATTTTCACATAGCATGGGTTTTGCATCATGTATAATCTATGAATTCTAATTTCTTTCTATCTAAATTTCTTTGAGAATTATATGTTTTAATCTGATATTAGCTGCTTACCTATATATTTGTTTATGTGTTTTGATTGAATGACTGTTCTCCTTGCTAGTGCACGAGTATATGATTACCTTAATAGTAGTTAGATGATCACCTTAGCTGGGTGTCTAGTTATTGAAACACCACATAACGTCTAGTGTCGATATTGGTCTTGACAACACAAATTCTAACTAGATAGTCATTAGGGTATAATTTAACCACTATCACCATGTTTGGAAATTGATTGCTTATGGCCCTAGTAGCGCAGGAAACCCCTATTTGAACCAGCCTCGTGGTGTGTCCGTAGCACCCTTAGTCGCTCTCAATGTCTAAGGTATGGGAATTTAGAATCCTGACTAAGTATCTAAGAGCTAATTATCTCCCTTATTAACTAGATTTGATGGAAAGAATAAGAAGGATTAGTGCATACTAGAAAAACCTAAGCTATACTTCCCATCTCATATTTCTTCGTATTTAATTTACTGTCTTTTATTTTTCCTTAGTTTAATTGAATATCTCAAATTATTCTCTTTACTTTCTGTCTTTTAATTAATTGCTTCTTACTCGTTATTTCTGCTCATTCGTATAACACACTAAGTCCCTGAGAACGAATTCAACTTATCATTAGAACTTGCATACGTCCTGTAATACTTGCAGTACTGTGCTTGTCTAGGGTAGAAGTGCATTGTTTTCTGGCTTATATTTATCTTATTTTTATCACACCCTAGGCGACACCAAGTTTTTGACGCGGATGCCGGGGACTTGTGTCTCGTTAGCGTGTGGTCTATCTATCTCGAGTAGTAGTTTTTAGTTAATTTTTCTTTTTCAGTATTTAGTTTTTATTTTTCCGGATTTACGTTTGTGGTTTGCTTTAGTCTTTTTCAGGTTTTAACCGTGTTTAATTCTTGGCCTCCGTTACCGGAGCCTGAGAGGAGCTTCAGAGGTTATAACAAACGTCTTCGTGAGGAAAGAGCCTTAAGAAGAGATATGGTAGACATACCAAATCCAGTAGATCCGAGAACCCTTGGTCCTTTAGGACATTTACAACAACCACCGGTATGAGGTAACGGAAATAACAGAATTGAGCAAGACCTCTCAGGCTTGGGAGTACCGTTTAATGTTCAACCGATAGGTTACCGTCCTCCAGAGATCCAAAACATCAAATTTAGGCCCGATACGGGTATGCTCAGTCAGTTTCAAAGTTTTGGACTCTACAGTGGTACATCAATTCAAGATCCGGTAAGAGCGATTCAGAAGTTAATGCAGATTTGTGATGCTTATGTTACTCCACGTATTACATGCGAGCAACTGTATTGTCATATGTTTTCGTTCTTTCTGACCGGTAGAGCTGGTGAGTGGCTAGATAGGCAACCACCAAGGACAATTAATTCATGGACAGAACTTCAAGCCGTTGTCTTTAATCGTTTTTATCCGAAGAGTATGAGACTCAAATACCAAAGCGAGCTTGCAAAGTTTTGTCAAGAAGATGGAGAAGAAGTAGGATAAGCATGGAAAGATCAAGTCTCCTTGGGCTCACCATCTGTAAAATCTGTAAAACAAAAAAGAAAAGAAAAAGCGTAAAATAGAACTAATGAAAATATAAGCACTAGATAATTGCACAAGGACTAACGATGTAGTCCCCAGTAGCGGCGCCAAAAACTTGGTGTCGCCTAAGGTGTGATAAAATAATGTATAAAATAAGTACAAATAAACACCGTAGGCTGAGCACGGTTCTGCAAGTATACAGATCGTATGCAACTTCTAATGAATAAGTAGAAATCGTTCCTCAGAGACTACGAAAGTTAGGAAGATCTTATGCAAATATTCAAGTGAAAATATGAGAGTAGAATAGATAATAACAAGGGTAAAGCAGAGAAAGATATATTTTTATTTAGTTTTTGAATAATAAAACTAAACTAATAAATTAAAAAGACAGAAAACTAAATAAAAGAAAAGAAGATAGTATGATAGTTAAGCCTGAGTAATTAACAAGTAATCCCCACTAGTCTTGCTGTTCTAAACATGTAAGGGTGAATTATATAGTATTTCAATAGTCGGTTTCAATTGCGTTAGGTAGATAATTTTAGGGTTTACCTGTGTCAATAAGTACCTAATAATCTTTTCATGCAATTGATTAAATAGCAATACACTAAACCATAATGACTATCTAGTTAGGCTGATTTGTCAGATCTAAACCTTATTCTAGACGTTGTGTGTTAATCCTATAGTTAAATATACCGTTGTCAATGATTATCTAACTACTATGATGGTAATTCTATATGGCTGCAGTCCACAAGAACACAGAATATAATTCCAACACATAAACAGAGAATAAAAACAATAATTCAATTTAAAACATATAATTCCCAAATTAGATCGATGTCAATCAAAACTAGGGTTCATACATATATTCTAAAAATCAAGCTAAATTTATTTAATTCATACTAAGAAAAGAAAAGAAAAGAAAAGAATTACAAAATTAAAGATTAAAGGAGACATGATTGATGCACAGCTCCTTCCAGACTTCTCTTCTTGTGTTATAGCTTCTTCCTGACCTTAAGGTTTGGCAAATGATGTTTTTCTAATGATAAGAGGCTGTATTTATAATGTATAAGAAGACCTATTTCGTTTTCTTGAAAGAGAAGGTAAGTATTGGACTCCTAGCCCAACTCAAATTCCTAGCCCAAAAATGTGGAATCAGCCCTGTTTTTGTTTTGGTCCTAACAACTTCAATTAAAATGTGGAAATTATTTTATAATTATTTAATTACTTAACATTTGTATTACCATTAAAAAATTATGGGTTGTTCCATTAAATTTCTAAGACAACAAATTATATATTTCTTATATTAAGTGGGTTGTTTCATTTAATATCTAAAACTTTATATATTTCTTGGAATATTAATTTACTGTTGGAACAATATATGAAGTCATATCGTCATATAACATTAGAATGATCCACAAACACAATTATGTGCAATTTAGGCTATATGGTTATATTTCCATATATAATGTAGAGTTTTTTAAACAATATTAAATTAATTCATATAATTTAAATAATCTTGTAGTAAAAAAATAGGAAAATGGTGTTGGCAAATTAATCTCAAAAAATTCAACGAATTTTTTAGCAAATAAATATAAATCAAATTCAAACATCAAATTAATTTTAGTTAATATATATTATTTTTATTATTTTTATCAAATAAATTATTGAAGTAGATATTCCAAGATTCTATCTATTAAATTATTTTTTGTTGACATTTTAATTTTTTTTCTAAACATGTGTATGTGTATATAATATAATAAATAAATAAATGAGAAGAATAGGGAAATTATGAGAATAATAAGGAAATTTTGAGTGTTAACAGGAACAGTTAGGTGTATTCTGCTTTATTATATAGATAAAAAGTTCGACTAATTATTCCAGGAAATTGGCATATTATCTCGACAACCTCTTGATCAATCGCCTTATTTTATTCATCTACAAACAACCAAAGAGAAATTAACTAAATCAATCATAAAATGAAAATATAAAATATATGTAAAAAAATTGAATAAAACAACAAATAGGAAGAGGTGTCATCAGGGTCAGCAAAAAGCGAGGATGGAGAGAAGAGTGCACTCCCCATCCTATTTTCTTTGCTTTATTTTTTACATGTGAATGACTATACAAATGGCTGCATTTAAAAAGTATTGGGATTTTTGCTGAGGCCCTTCTATTGATAGGACCAAAAAACTCAGACCCTGAGAGTTAGGCTAGTAGAGCTACTGAGGAAAATGCATTAGACCATAAATGAATTCTTCATTGGGTATATTAAGTTAAAAGGCAAGATGTCTCCACACATCTTCTACTAAGTGTGGCAAAATGGGAGCAACGATCCTCACAAATACAGATAGCTGCCTGTCTGGCGATTACCTGTAAAACTCGTATCACCCTTGTAAATAAATACATCAGTTGATCTTTAATACTTAACTGGATAAAATTAATAGGACTCCCAATGTCGCAATATCAGAATATAATACAAAATTAATAATATCAAGTCTTTCAAATTGCATATAATGGTATCAGCATCATTTCATACAAAAATAGGACTCCCAATCGAATCAGATTGAAGCTCTCTGTCCTTAGCAAAAATAGGATTTATCTACACATGTTTAAAATGAGTCACAATTATATGTATGATTTGGTTTATAAAATTCAAAATTTCCTATTTTATGAAAGTTGAAAATGCTCAAAGATAATAATTTATCAAGTGATACCTGAGAAAGATTATTGATTGACCCATCCATCCATGTATTCTAAATTGCCTGTACATAAAAAAAAAATTAAAAGAAAAAAAAATTAGCTCACTCCAAAATGATACGGAATTTTTTTGAAAGAGAAACAAAGAAAGAAAAAAATTACCATATGTTTGCTCTTCATACATCACCAATATGATTATCTCTTTTGGATAAGGAAAAAAGCAGGGTCGGCCACTTAGACTACCGGGATCAATACCGTCTTCATACATATCAAAACATAACAACCGATTACAACCTCTGTAATAGACACTTATAGATTACAAATAATTAAATAACAACCGATTATATGAAATAAATTTAACTGATGACCATTTTACAGAAAAAAAATCAAAATTAAAAGTTCTATACTTGAGAGTCTGAAGAGGTTCCATTGGAAATGACGTGATGCACCAAATGGATATTTACTGCAAAACAATTCAAAAGTGATGAGATTAGGTTAAAAATAATTCAATTTTATACCTTGGTTTCTTCACCATGCTGAGACAATCCAGAAAATGTAGTATAATACCAAAATTCTCACTCCCAATAGAAAAAGGCTATTCTTAGTCCCCAAGTGGCGGCTGTGTTCTTGTACAGAAGCTTGTAGGAAGGTGAGGGTGAAGAGATTTCAATATGTTTTTTTTTTTACAATAATTGCGAGTATGAAGAAAATCCTCCCTATATACGTTATTCTCAGCGCCTCACTTCTCATACAGTAACGCTCCCAACTGTCATAATAATGACCATTGTTAAAGATATAATAAATCATTGATAATTCTGAAAAATTGTAAAAGTGATGAGATTAGGTTAACATTAAATCAATAGAGTTTCAATGGTAAAAATGAATTTTTACCTTATTTGGGCTCTTCGATTAATGGCTTATGGGGTGTTTGTTTGCACTTAATGAGATCTTAATCTGGTTCATTAAGACACTGGATCAATAAGCCTATTTGTTTTTACTGTCCAATTCAGATATGAATGGCTCTTAACGGGTCTGTTTCATTAAGATTTCAAACCAAGTCTAAATCATTCAGACACTGCCTCTTAACAGAATAAGTCCTATTCAGCTGTTCATTCAGCATTCAGCACTTATTACTTAAAAAAACAAACGCCACCTTAGCCAAGCCTGGTTGATAATGGTGGAGAATGTTGGCCGCAGGTATCTTGTGCAGGAGAGAGGCTTGGTGAGAAGGTGAGTGCGTACATTCTTTCTAACAAACGAGAGACAAATGGATTGCCAGAGGAGTGTAATGCTACAAATGAAATAGAGTTACCACCAGACGAACCTACACCCCAGAACTTATGGATGAAACCATCCATTTCTACAAAGAATAGATCTGAAAAGTTCATGGGAGTTAGAGGCAAGGGATTTAAATTTCGCAAACCATAACCGAGGTAACACGTCTAACTTTAAAAGACGTTAAACAAAAGTGTTATACGGGAGACAACCCGTAGTTTCTTTTATGTTTTTACGTTTTTAGGTTTTTAATTCATGTTTAGTTTAGTTATTTTTAGTTGACATTGCATATTTGAGAAAGGTATTAGTGTTTTTGATGTTTAGGTGTTAGAGAAGTCAAATTCGGGAGGAAAACGTAATTTTTTGGAAAATTCTGGTCACAACACCGATATACCGGGCCCTAGGGCCGGTATACCGCAGGTCAGAAAACCTGTGCCCACGGGTGTCGCCACGTGGTCAAGACAGAAAGATGATTTTTGGAAAAGTTGCCCACCGGGTACCCGGTCACACCACCAGTAACCCGGTCAAGCAAAAAGGGGTGCCCACGCGTTACGACACGGGTATTTTGCCGTAACTCGACCTGGAAGAACCACAGCTCTGGTATACCGGGCCCTATGGCCGGTATACCGCTCGACAATGCTGGAGAGAGGAAATCTTCGCGTTTTTCAGGTTATAAGGAAGAGGAGATTGATCTATTACGAATTTTACAATGCTTAAGCCTCTCCTTCTTCCCCAAACCTCTCCCAACTCCATGGAAGCTTCATCAAACCTTCCCTAAACATCAAAACACTACCCAATAACCTTAAAAACACATCAAATCTTCTCTCCACATCATTACAAAGAAGATTCAACCACCCATATCATACCAAAACACATTGAATCCAAGAATCAAAAGCTTAAATTTTAGAAATTCATCCTACAATTTCTTAAATCCACACCAATCCATGAGGAATCCATCTTACGCATATAGAATATCATCATCAAATCACTTTTCCTAACCCAAATTAAGCTTGTACAACCAATAATAAAGAGTTTCAATTTTCAAGAGTGGTTAAAGCTTTGAGTTGGGGGTCAATTGAGATTATTAAGAGAACATAAACATTATCTAATGTAAGGGAGATGAAGAAAATCAAGGTATTGGATTTTATTGAGAAGAAATCAAGTAAGAAAAGTTCTAGTTCAAATACAAAGGGTAAAACAGGTCAAGAGAAGAGAGGCCAGCATGCTGTGTTGATTCAATGGGCAAAAAGGTTCCAACTTTAGCGAAGAAGACAACACAACCTCTACAAATTAAAGGCCCTACACCCGAAGAATAAGAGAAAGCTTCAATGGCCATGATAGCTTCTCCAAAGAAACAATTAAAGGAACTACCTTTTGCTTATGAGAAAGTATTTGAAGAAGAAATTGATCAAGGAGAATACAAGAAGACTCTTGGAGTTCGGTAAAAGAGTGGGTTGGTCTACGTTAATGGTAAGACGTTAAAAAAACGATCTTTTTGTTGAATTGTATTTGAGAGGAGAAAAAGAGGATGTCGCACAGTTAATCTATGAGGAGGTGATGCGATTTTCGGTCTCTCCCATGTCGTTATTTAATGCAATATCCTACAATGATCACGTGTCTTGTTCAGAAAGTTAATATGATTTTGGGTGAAGAAGAAACACGTGAGTTTAAGATGAGTAACAATATTGAAAATGCTTGGATCATTAAAGTTTTGTTAGTAATTACGCAACTTTCAAAAGAAGAAAACGAGTATATCATAATACTCCGTGAGCAATTAAAGAAAATCCAGCAAATCCTATCTTGGATGTCGTTAAGGCGAGGTAATAGCCTCGAAGAGTATGTTTTCTTTCTTCCCTACCATTTCTTTATGTGCAATATGTGTGCTAATTTTAAATTTTATTTTTCTTGAGTCTTTTTCGAGTCGTGGGGACACAGCTCATTTTTGAGTTGGGGGTGGGGATTCGTTGTCCTCATCTTCCCTTTTTTTTTACATAAAATTTAAAATTTTTTGGGTTGAAATAGGCATAGAATATGTTGAATGTACCTATTGAGCATGATTTTAATTAATTCAATGATAGTAAGTAGTATGTTTTTGAAAGATGTCACAAATATGTTTAGTATGCATGTATGAAAACAGGAAATAAAAGATAAAAAAGTTAATGAGCAATGCTAAGAAGTTACGTCGAAACTTAGGGAGAGTTATTTGGTGTGTAGAACGTGAGGTTTGAAATTAGTTGAAAACCCGCTTGTCTATGAACTATTAGTGAAAAAGTAACAAAATCCAGTAGTTAGACAAATGAATAAGGCAGTTCTTTCATATTGAAGCCACTTGAATCCTTTTTATACCTTCTCACCCTTTTTATTTGATTATTGTTATTATTTATCCGTCTTAACCCCTCTGAGCCTTTATAAAGCCTTTTATTTAACCACATTATAATCCTTACCCTTAGTTTGTAGGACGCATCTATATGACCCGCACTCAAATCGCAAAACTTGAGACAATTCGTTTTTAGAGCTTGATTTTGGGATGGTGGGTTTCATCATTAGGGAACATTGGGTTTGGTAAATTGTAATTGTGATTTTATTGATGATGAAAATTTAATATTGTAACCCTTTGTTGGGGTAATAGTGAATGAAAAAGAAGCTACGAGCTAAATTTATGAAGAGGCATAATTTTAAAAAAAATATATAGTGTGATATCTCGAACATCAAAAAGAGTATTGGTATTGATGGAGTAGAAGTTAGATAGATGGAGTAGAAGTTAGATAGGACAATTTGATGAAAAAAAGAGTATTGGTATAAAGTAGGATTACATGGTCATGAATTTATTCATCATAAACTCATTCTTAATCTACATTTTACATGATTTTGTCGGACACAAATTTCTAACATTAATTATTGGAACCACACCATAAGTGGTCAAACATTAGTTTTAAAAAGCACAATTTCTTTTAAAAAAAATCACATTAATTATTAGAAATACCCCAGTAACTAGTTTAAGGGCATGTTTGTTTGCCTTTACATAAAGATCTTATTTAATTCATTAAAACAATTAATCAATAAAACAGTTTATTTTTAATAGCCAATTAAAATATAAATGACTCTAAATAAGCTCAAGGTATTGTCCATTTAGTTGATTTCCATATAACATATTGACGTTGATCCATATATAAGTAGTCGTATTAACAAGTGTACCATATAAGAGTCGGAAAATGATTATCCAAAATACTATATAATTAACATAAGTTGTATATACACTCCAAATAAATGATTAACAAGAACCATAGTAAACATATACTCATGTAAGAACATACTATGGAAGCAATCAAATCGCGAATCGTGTATGGAAAATAATCGGCACATCAATTAAAGAGCAAGGTCGAAATAGCCTCTACACTTGACACAATTGGAAAAATCCAAAAATATTTAACATTGGTAAAGAGACATATATACATCAACTGTATGCTAAATCAAGGCAAGAAATTCCAAGATACAATCATTAGCTTTATTGTGTGTGTGTGTGTGAGAGAGAGAGAGAGAGAGAGAGAGAGAGAGAGAGAGAGAGAGAGAGTGTGAGAGAGAGAGAGATAGAGAGAGTGTGTGTGTGTGTGAGAGAGCGAGAGAGCGAGAGAGAGATAGTATGTGTATGTATGTGTGTGTAAATACAATCGTATGGCAATTTATTAAAATCTTACATAAAGGTATTGTCCAATTTATTAAAATCTTACATAAAGGTTTGTTTGCCTTTACATAAAGATCTTATTTAATTCATTAAAACAATTAATCAATAAAACAGTTTATTTTTAATAGCCAATTAAAATATAAATGACTCTAAATAAGCTCAAGGTATTGTCCATTTAGTTGATTTCCATATAACATATTGACGTTGATCCATATATAAGTAGTCGTATTAACAAGTGTACCATATAAGAGTCGGAAAATGATTATCCAAAATACTATATAATTAACATAAGTTGTATATACACTCCAAATAAATGATTAACAAGAACCATAGTAAACATATACTCATGTAAGAACATACTATGGAAGCAATCAAATCGCGAATCGTGTATGGAAAATAATCGGCACATCAATTAAAGAGCAAGGTCGAAATAGCCTCTACACTTGACACAATTGGAAAAATCCAAAAATATTTAACATTGGTAAAGAGACATATATACATCAACTGTATGCTAAATCAAGGCAAGAAATTCCAAGATACAATCATTAGCTTTATTGTGTGTGTGTGTGAGAGAGAGAGAGAGAGAGAGATAGAGAGAGTGTGTGAGAGAGAGAGAGAGAGAGAGTGTGTGTGTGTGAGAGAGCGAGAGAGCGAGAGAGAGATAGTATGTGTATGTATGTGTGTGTAAATACAATCGTATGGCAATTTATTAAAATCTTTCTTAAGAATAAATAAAGATCATCGCACCAACATCATGCTTATGCAGCTGTGTTAAGTTATAAACATGACACAATACTCAACTAATCAACGCTAAACATGTTTAGAATCATAAGAAAACAAAACAAAACAAAACAAAACAATACAATACTAGTGAAGAATTAGAAAGGTAATGTTACATATTTCCATTTTCAAAAAGCATCAAATATATCATTTCTTCAATACCATGATGTTTGTTCCACCTAGGACCTCAATACAGGTATGTACACATACAATATTGAGGTATAGCAAAATTTTCAACAACATGGGTAGTAATCATAAGCTTTACTCTAATACGGTGAAAAGTATAATATAAAGTTAGGCTTCGTAGCAATTGAAAATGACATATGGGAGGGTTGAATAGGTTTAGATAAATATTATGCAAAAATAACAACCAATAAATCTTATTTTATACATTATTTTATCACACCTTAGGCGACACCAACCCCCAAGTCAAACCTTTGTCGTCCTGACAAAGTAAGAACAAGAGTAGGTGTCTAAGGTAAGAAGAAACTGTAGAATCTAAGGAATGATACCCAAAGCAAAACTTATAAATAAATCTCATACAGTATAACCAAATAACTAATGCACACATACACCTATCCTACAAAATCAAACACATATATAATCTCAATCAAAAATTAGATCCACAATGCTAGAAGATTACCCGTGATACTTAACTCGAGATGGTGACTATAGGGTGTTCCTCGATCTTTACTTTCTTTGAACGCTCAACTTAACTTACTTCCTATTAGCATTGTTACTCCACTACATATATAATAATCACTAGGTCTTTACGGTTTTAGCGTAGGCTCAGGGACGGTGTGACATGTATATTTGGGAAATTTGAAGTGAGCTTTTGGCTCTCTCCTCACTAACCATCAACATACTGGCATATAGCTTGAGTTCACAGTCGAGTACGTTTTTACTCAACCCACTTGACGCACTAATTTAGCATCCCCAAATTTACCCAATAAACCTTCAATATGATTCCCAAAACTTTCCGCTTTGTCGGCTACTTTTATTTTCATTTTATTTTTCTCAATTTATTCAATCTTTTTTGTAAGATACCCATAACACTCGTTTTGATGTGAGTTGTCATGTCTCTTATCTTATATATTTTTTTTCAAAGACCCCGACAAAAGGTTACAATTAATACATCATCAACAATTGCGCACATAATGTAAACGCATAAAATTCCCACCCATTGTAATCTCCCATGATGAAAACCCACCACCCAAAACTCAAGCTCTAGAGACAGGAAGTCTGAGGGTTACGATTCAAGTGCGGGTCATGTGGAAAGTCCTATAAATATAAGGGGTATGACTTATATCGTGGCGAAAAAAGAAAGGCTTAAAGGCTAAAAATGGGGCTAAGACAGATATACCATTGATATTATGTTAGAAGGCTAAAAAGGCTCAAGTGGTTATCAAAGAACTACCTCAGACATTTTAGATACGTAGTTTCACTCCAGTTTCACCTCTAGTTCATAATTAAGTGGATTCTCAAATTGTCTTTATTTTTCTCAAATTTTATTTTCTCAAGTCCGACATGGGTTACAAAGAAACGCACAATGAATAAACATGAAATAAACATCTACCCACCCAATGTATCCCCTGACCACGTAAACCCACCACCCTAAACTCAAGCTCCAAGACAACTAGACCTAGGCAGTGATTCGGGAGCGGGTCATATGGTCAAGTCCTAAACTAAAGGGTATAGGCTTATAACACAACTATAAAGGAAAAGGCTAAAAAGGCTAGAATGGGGTTAAGAAGGATATTACATTACATATTAGGTAAGCAAGCTAAAGGCACAAAGGGATAACAAAGAAGCACCTCAATCATTTTTCTAGTTAAGTGGTCTTGCTACTTTCTCACTTTTAGTTTTTATATTAAGTGGTTTTTCGACTAGGTTGGACCTCACGTTCTACACATCACTTGTTCTCGCCTCGTTCAAATTATCTTATTTGCATTTCTTACTAATTAGTTCTATCTACAATTGCTTTTTTGGTATAATAATTTTAAGAATACTATAAACTAATTCACAAGATATGCTTCATATATCTCATTAGTTCATCTGGATTAAGCTTAATATAAGCATTCGTCAAATTCTACACCTATTCCCTATATTATACACTAATACTTTTTTGAAAATTTATGGTTTTATCAAAAAAATAAAAAACAAAAATGGGAATGAGGACAACGAATCCATACCCCCAATTCAAATCTAAATTGTGTTCCCATGAATCGAAATAGACTCGATAAAATTTAAAAACACAAATAAGTTACAGGTAGAGAAATGGTAGAAAAGATAGAAATCATACTCTCAATGTGATTTCTCCCTATTTTTGATATAATATTCTAGGTTTGAGACATCATTTTAGGTGTATTTGATTTATTAATTATAGATTGTTATCCGTTATTTGATAATTTCTTATTTCTTGTCTTGATTTGATGATTTATTACTTTTAAAGCATATTTGGTTTAATTTGTGTATTAATGTGAAGCTCTTGAGATCTATGGAATATAATTAGATGCCAAATAAATTCTAAAGAGATAAGGAAAGACTATATGGAAGGAATCAAGAGATAAAAGGAAGTAGAGATAAAATAGAAAGGAAAAGTTGTCAAGTAAAACTGAAATTCTGCAGCTACGTCCACTAAAAAGAAGATAAATAATTTGGATAAGCATTCAAACGAGTATAGATAGATCTTTTTGTTGTGGTCATTTCGAAATAAAATAGGCGAAAATCGGACTAATAACGAATGAGATATAATCAAAATAGTGAGCAGTATTTATCATCTCCTATATTTTAGGAAACGATTTTGAATTGGTAAAGTATTCCAATTACTTGCCTTCCAGTCAATATTTCGACCTAGGATCATCTAAACACCTATAAATACACCCTCTTATCATTGTAAACATGTCCCTTCTTAGTTCTAAGCCATATCTTAGTCCTTTCTCAATTATTCTTCAATATTACACTTAGAGATCATCAAAAGAAGCAAGCTGGCCTGTAGAGGAAGACAAGAAGCACGAAGTAGGAGAGTGACAAACTCCTCTTCTACATCTCTCCTTCTCTATATTTAGGGTAATTAGCTATAGATCTGTGGCTTAACCATATTTCTAAGCTTTTATTCTGTAAGTTTTATTATTAATTGTTGGGTTATTATTTTGTCTTAAATTCCATAATATTATTTGTTATTTTAGTGCCCGTTTGGGATTGATTATTTTTGAGTTAAAAGTGCTTTTCGATTAAAATTGAATTATTTGTAAAAAATATTAAAAAATATTTAGACATCTAAAATCACTTTAAGTGATTATTTTATTAATCACTTATCTAGTGCTTTTCATAAAAGTGATTTTAAAGCTCTAAAGTGCTTTTATGAATCTAAAATCATTTTAAGTGATTATTTTAAAAAGCAATCCCAAACGGGCACTTAATTGATTTGAGCTTGGCATATATCTGTATTGTGTGCTTTGACTTATTCTTTCTAGCCCTAGATCTGGCAAATCTTATGACTATCCTTAGTAATTGAGTTAGCACCCGGAAGGGGGATTCAATTATTGATAACACCACATAATCGTCTAATGTACGGTAGTGATCCTGACAGGCTTGCCTGACTAGATAGCCGTAAAGGTTTGATTTAACCACCAATCATTACGCAGGGTACCCTTACCCAAGTCCCATGGTGGTGGAGAGGTTGCTTCTAAGTCCACCTTGACGGGGGTTAGGAAGAATTTAGAATCTCGGTTAATATATAATACTCAATTCACCCTTAAAATTAGAATAACAACTCAGTAAGATAGGCTCATATTAGTAACCCTAATTTATCCGACTTACATTCATATTTATCTGTATTTTTATTTATTGATTCGCGTTAGATAAGTATTCATCTTATTCTATTTCAATCTAAACATCTAAATTCATCTACGCGTACTGAATACAAGTAGATCTAACGGATTAAATCCCTGCAAACGAACTTTACTTACTAACTAAACTTGTAAATGATCTGTAATACTTGCAGTGAGTTTCCCGTGGTAGTCAAGGGTGTGCGTCCTTTATTATTTTCTTATTTATCTCTTTTTATCACACCTTTGCCTCCAACAAGTTTTTGGCGTCGCTGCCGGGGATTTATCTTTAAGTTAGTCTATTTGTGTTTATTTAGTGTAGAAGTTTTTATTTGCTTGCAGTTTTACGCGTTTCTTTTTGTTTTTGTCTTTTCTATATTTTTAGATGGCAAATAAACTATTAAAGCTATGTCTTTCTGGCCCATTCCGAGTGCAACCTATTAGGATTCGCCCTCCAGATATTCAAGTCGTTCTATTCAAGCCCGATCCTAACGTGATTAATCAATTTGCGAGCTATGGGAAATATAGTGGTGCTACACATCAAGATCTGGTCCGATCTGTTCAGAAAGTCATGAAATTCCGTGATGCCTACATTACAGAAGGTTTTACGCAAGAACAGATGAATTATTTAATGTTTCAATTCTTCTTGACCCGAAAAGCAAGCGATTGGTTAGATGATCAACATCCCGAGTTGATAACAAATTGGGACAAGCTTCAAGCAAGATTCCTTGATCGATTTTATCCTACAAGTATGAGAGTGAAGGAACAATTGGAGCTTATGAATTTCTTACAAGAAGCCGGAGAGAGTGTTGGCGAAGCATGGAATATATTTCACATAAAGTTTGCAAGATGTCCACTACACGGATACACGCCAGAATTACAATTAGCCATGTTCTATAAAGGACTCAATAAAGAGTCAGGGCTAACAGTAGATGATCTGGGTCGTGGTGGTTTTGTCTCCATGGATCCGAAAGAAGCTAAGAGTGGTATGGAAAGAATCATCGAGACCGACATGAGTTGGCCACAATCACAAACTACTACGACTAATATTGATATAGAGGCTATATTTTCAAGCTTGCAAGATAAAATACAACAACTAGCTATGGCTGTTGAGAAAGGCGTCCAAGACAAAAGTTCCAAGGTGAAGGTCGTAAACACAACCCATGGATATTCCATGGGACATCAGGAAAATTTCCAGAATTATCACCAAGGTAATCAAATATAGCAAGCAGTTCCAATAGAGTCGCTATCTAAAACTGTTCATATCAACCTCGACCTCAAGAAACTGTTTATCAAGTGCCACCTCAACAACTATACCTGCAAGAACAAGCCTATTAAAATCAAGCTAATCAACCACCGGGCTACAATGCGTACAATGGAAGTCAAGCTCCGATAGCACTTCCATCACGTCCTCAAGAAGATATCATTGAGTTAAAAGACACTATTAGTCAATTCATCAACTTCTCAAAGGAAAATATGAGAAGACTTGAGTCAAAGATCGATGCATCAGTAGTGCAAAGCCTGCAACAACAGAATCAAGATCTGAAATAACATAATCAACTTTTAAAGCAAAATGTAATGCGACTCACTATAGTCATATAAAAAATGCAAAGTTAACTCTTGCAATTAACCCAAAGTACAAATTCTAACATGAAGAAGATCCAATACGTTGACGACAAGGTAAAGACTATTAGTCTTCAAACTGAAAAGATGAAAGAATCATCACAATCTCTAACGAGCAAAGTGGAAGTTCTACCAACCAAGTCAAACAATTATAGGATGAACTTAGATAAGATAATTGTTGAAGATTGCGTTGAAGAGGTTGAACAAGAGGATATTAAGAAGCCAAGAATGGTTTATGCACCAAGAATGGAAGAGAAAAGTAGAGTTAGACCACCACCCCCATATTGCTATTATCTCGTAAAATCCGCTTATCCAAAAAAGGATCAAGAGAGGTGTATGGAGACGTTAAAACAAGTGAAAAACAACGTCCCTCTACTTGAATCTATGGAAGGAAAGCGAAACTATGAAAGATTATTTATGGAGACACTCTCCAATAAAGATAAGTTCACAGGATCCAAGATTGTGGTACTCAATGAAGGGATATTAGTACAAGTTCAACGAAAGTTACCGCCAAAGCTTAAAGATCCTGGAGGTTTCAACCTCCCAATCATAATTGGTAGTATATTCCACAGAAGGACAATGTGTGATTTAGGGGCGAGTGTGAATATCATGCCCAAAAGTATATTCAATAAGATTGGTATTAGCGATGCAAAACCGACATCCGTAATCTTACAACTTGCGGATCAATCAATAGCAAAGTCATGGGGTGTAATTGAGGACGTGCTCGTCTAAGTAGGTAACCTTGTTATTCCCACGAATTTTATTATTCTTGACTATAAAGAACGTCCCATTCATACTTGGGCGTCTATTCCTAGCCACTAGCGACACCATAGTCAATGTGAATGAGGGACAGTGACTTTTCGTATTGAAGATGATTCTGAAACATTCTATGTTTTGTGAAAAAAGAAGAAATAGAAGTCACGAGAACTATCAGCAATCAGAGTTGTGACTAAGAAGCCAAAACCTGTAAGCCCCCAAGACACCATGGAAAGGAAAATTGAGATTGGGTGGGAGAGGATGTAGCATGGAAATCTCCCAACCCCAAACATAAAAGTTCTTGGATAGGGCCATATTCTATCACGCGCATTATTTCAGTAGGAGTGGTTGATATAAAAGCTGTAGAGAATTGCAAAATCATATTGGTAAATATTGATAACCTCACTCCCTATTGGGGAGGCTGTAAAAAGAAATAATCGAGGTAATACATCTAACTTTGAAAGATGTTAAACAAAAGTGCCTTTTGGGAGACATCCCATAGTATTTTATGTTGTTATGTTTTAATTATGTTTAGTTTAGTTATTTTTTAACAAATATTGCAGTAGTGAAGAAGGTAGAAGTGTTTTTGATGTCCAGGTACTTAAGAAATCGAGTTAGGGAGAAGAAACACGAAAAATTGGCGAAAACCAGAGCTTTCGTGCGGTATACCGCACGAGTGCTTCGGTGCACTGCACGAAGAAAACCGTGACACGGATTAGCAAAAATGGTCCAGCACTGAGAACCGTATCGTCACTCACGCTAGACCGTGACGACGGTCCCAAACAGAACTTCCATACGGTACACCGCAGGTCCAGTCTGGTGCACCGCGTGACAAGAAAACCGTTACAACGGTGTGCAAAATCAGGTTCCTTGCCTTGGCCCCTTAACCTAAACCATTTCGTCAAGACCGTGGCACGGGGTCCAACAAAAATTTCATGCCGTACATAGCACCTCATCCGCGGTGCACCGCACGGCGCCGCCAGAAGAAGGGAATAAAAGAAGATGGTTAGTTTAGTTACAAAAATCAAAACCTTAAGCCTCTTTTTCGTCCCGAAAGCTCTCCCAACTCCATTAAAGCTTCTACAAACCTATACCTCACATTAAAACATCACCAGATAACCATATATTCATATCCAAATCCTTCCTTACCTTCCTATACAAAGAATCAAACACCTAATTCATCCTGAACACCTAAATCCAAGAATCAAAACAATAAATTTCAAAATATTTTTCCAAAATTCCTTAAACCCATATCATCCAAGCAAGATTTCGTCATACCCACATAGAGAATTACAATCCTTAGACATTTCCTAACCCAAGCAACACCTTATTTATCTATAAAGGTAGTTCAAGGTGTTTAAACCTTTGAGTTGGGGTCAAAAGAGATGATGAAAAGAATAGAAATATTGTCAAGTGTTATGGGAGATGAAGTATTAAAGCAAGGTATTGGCTAATATCAAGAATAAATCAATTTAGATAGGTACTAGTTCACGAATAAAGAACAAGGTAAATCGGGTCAAGTAAGTAGAGGAAAGCATGCAGTGGTGAAATCAAAGAGCAAAAAAGTTACATCTTTCAAGGAGAAAACACCATAACCTCTTCATATCAAGATCCTTATACCCAAGATAAAGAGAAGCTTATAGGACGCTATTAGCTATCGTTAAAACAAAGATTTCTGGACGAACACCTTCACATAAGAGAGGATTTAAGAAAAAGAAGTTGGAAAAGATGAAAAACAAGAGATTTCTAGAGTGTTATTGATTGAGATGGAGCATAAAGGGATGTAAGGGAGAGCAAAATTGGTGATACAAGAAAGTAACATACAAGGAAAGAACTGCACCCTATTCCGGATAATGATAAAGCGAGGCAATAGCCTTGAGAGTATGTTTTCTTTCTTCCCTACCATCTTTCTGTACTTGCAATATGTGTTAAAGTTATTAAGTCTTTTCGAGTCGTGGGAACACGATTAATTTTTGAGTTGGGGTGTAGGGATTCGTTGTCCCTCATCTCCATTTTTTGTGATTTACTGTTTTTTAGGAAAAATTAAAATTTTTGAGAGAGGGATTAGATGTAGATTGTGTTTAATAGCTTAAAAACATAATTTTAGTGAGTTAATGATAGAAAGTAATATGTTAATGAGCTAATTTATTTTGTATGCTTTGAGTATGAATAGAAAGCACGCAGTAATAGTAAAGAAAAGATTAGTGAGAGATGAGGTAGAAGTATGTTTGATCTTAGGGCGCCTTGAGAGGTGTATAGGCCATGAGATCCGAGCTAGTTGATAAACCTGTTTAATGAACGTGCTAAAGGTGAGAAATAACGAAATTTCATAGTTTAGAAAGTGATTAAGGTGGTTCTTTGTAAGCCCCTTGTTGCCTTTTAGCTTTCTGTCCATTTATTATATTTATATCCATCTCAGCCCCTTTTAGCCTTTCTAAAGCCTTTTTCTTAGCCATGTTATAAGTCATATCCCTTTAGATTTTAGGACTTTTCCATATGACCTGCACTCGAATTGCGATGCATAGACAGTCATTTTAGAGCTTGAGTTTGGGGTGGTGGATCCACCATTATGGGAATTATTATTAGGTTGGGATTTTTGAGCTTATATAGTTATGCTCTATATTTTGATGATGATTCATAAGTGTATTATATTATAACCCTTTGTCGGGGTAAAAGTAAATGAAAAAGTATCATGGCATCTCACATCAAAATGAGAGTCATAGCTATACAAAGAAAAATTGATATGAAAAGATTGAAAATATTTGGACCGGCAAAGTGGAAGTTTTATGTGATCATCTTTATGCTTTAGTATTTGGTTATTCGGGATGCTAATTAGTGCATTAAAATCATTCGGTTGAGAAAGAACGTTTTATGAGAGTAACTCAAGCTCTAGGGAGATTCGTTGATGGCTAGTGAGGAGAGAGTTAAAATCTCACTCTAAATTATCCAAATATACGTAATATACAGTCCCTAAGCCATCATTACAACCTTAAAGTCCTTATGATTATTTTATATGTGATCTAGAAGTGATGAATCTTTAGAGAGTAGTTAGGTGGATATTTGGATACTAGTAAAGTCCGATGAACAATCTATAGCCTTCTTGGTAAGCTAAGTGAAGAACCTCTTCTTCGTGCATTGCAAAACAAATATGATCTTGAATTTGAGTCGCGTTGATCGTTTGTATGACAAGAGTACATAGTTTGTACATATTATTGCATAAAATTTTCTAAGTCGTTTTTTTGATTTTATTATTCATATTCTTCTATCTTCTTTCCATTGTGCTTAATTGACTTATGTGTGTTATAAGAGACTTAGATTTGTTCTTATCTTTATTATATCGGGACGATACAACTTTAAGTTTGAGGTCTTGATGCCTTCCTATTTGTGACATAATAATCTAGGTTGAACATATCATTTTAGTTATATTTTATTTATTAATTATAGAACTTTATCTGTTATTTGATAATTTTTTATTTCTTGTCTTGATTTGATGAATTATTACTTTTAGAGCATATTTAGTTTAATTTGTGTGTTAATGTGAAGCTCTTGAGATTTATGGCATATAATTAGATTCCTAATCAATTCTAAAGAGATAATGAAAGAATATATGGAAGGAATCAAAATATAAAAAGGAAGTGAGATAAAATAGGAAAGGAAAAATTGTCAAGTAAATCTGAAATTATGCAGCTATGTCCACTAAAGTGAAGATAACTTCAAATTTGCTGCGAATTTGGATAAGCATTACAAATGCAAAGATAGATCTTTTCTCTGCGGTCGTTTCGATATAAAGCACGAAAATATCAGACAAATAACGAAGGAGATATGATCAAAACAGTGAGCAGTATTTATCCTCTCCTATATTTTAGGAAAGAAAATTGAATTTGAAAAGGATTCCAAATACTTGCCTTCCACTCAAGATTCCGACCTAGGGTTTTCTAAACACCTATAAATACACCTTCTTATCATTCTAAACATGTTCTTTCTTAGTTCTAAGCCATAACATATTCATTGCTCAATAATTCTTCAATATTACACTTAGATATCATCCAAAGAAGCAAGCTGACCGTGAAGGAAGACAAGAAGCACGAAGCAAGGGAGTGACAAACTCTTCTTCTACATCTCTCATTATCTATATTTAGAGTAATTAGCTATAGATTTGTGGCTTAACCATATTTCTAAACTTTTATTCTGTAAGTTTTATTATTAATTGTTGGGTTATTATTTTGTCTTAAATTCTATAGTACTATTTGTTATTTTAATTTATTTGAGCTTGGCGTATATCTGTATTGTGTGCTTTGACTTATTGTTTCCATCCCTAGTTTTGGCCAATCTTAGGATTATTCTTAGTCATTGCGTTAACACCCGGAAGGGGGATTCAATTGTTGACAACACCACATAATCGTCTAGTGTGCGATAGTGATCCTGACGGGCTTGCCTAGCTAGATAGCCATAAAGGTTTGATTTATCCATCGATCATTACGCAGGTTCCCCTTACCCAAGTCCCTTGGTAGTGGAGAGGTTGCTCCTAAGTCCACCCTGACAGAGGTTAGGATGAATTTAGAGTCCCGGTTAATATATAATGTTCAATTCACCCTTAAGATTAGAATAACAAGTTAGTAAGATAGGCTCAAATTAGTAACCCTAATTTATCTGAGTTACATTCATATTTATCTGTATTCTATTTATTTATTTGCATTAGATAGGTATTCATCTTATTCTAATTAATCTAAACATCTAAATTCGTCTACGCGTATTGAATACAGATTAAATCCCTGCGAACGAATTTTACTTGCTAACTAAACTTGCAAATGATTTGTAATACTTGCAGTGAATTTCTCGTGGTAGTCAAGGGTGTGCATCCTTTATTATTATCTTACTTATCTGTTTATTTATCACACATTCACCCCCACCACGAGGCTATTGCCTCCCGTCATTAACACCCAAGATAGGTTTCAGTGGATCCTTCGCAATATTGCACCTAATATGCTTTAGGAGTGTCATGATGTGCACTTGATTTGTGCCACATCGCCTCCCAAAAAGTTTGAGATGCGTCTACTCGACCAAGTCACTCAAGTACCTTTTTTTTTTCCAAGAAAGATCCTCTCCTCTCGAACTTGACTCCCCCCTACGAGAAGTTTCTACATTTGGACGAATCTTTACACTTATTCATCTTAGAATTTTATTGATCCATGCATCATCAATGTTGGTACCCGGTTTGAAAACAAAATTCTCTTTCTCATCTTGTTTTACATTTGCCTTCATCAATAAGCCTGTGATTATTGAGGGGAATTTCAAATTAAATATCTTTTGTGGTTTGGTTGTAAATTAAATTACCCCATAAAATATCACTTTCTCTACATCTACTTTATCCTCTCTTAAAACATGATTCAAAAGGATGACAAATTTCATACTAATGTTCGCGTTTCGAGTGATCCCAAAAGCTGATGGTTTGACAAAGTTGTGCCATACTCTCGCATCGGACTGAAGGTACTTGTATAGCCAAGATGCCTTCAACTCTCCTTTATTTTCTCGCACTAACTCTTTAATCAACATGTCCTCATATAGTTGATAAGGTATAAATATTCTCCATCCTTTCTTAATACTTGCATGGTCCCACCAATTTCTTAAAATTGTGCAAGGTTCTAACTTGTCTTTAATTGGAACTTGACCTTCACTATCTCGGATAGAGAGGCCAAGATAGAATTCAAAAACTAGCTCAATACATAATCTCGAATGCCTTATTATGAATGTGGTACGTCCCAATATCTTACCCATCTCTAGAAATCTCTCGTATTCACCTTCTCCAACTTTTATCTTGAACTTTCTCTTATGCGAAAGTGCTAATTCAGGCATGATTTCTTTTGCGATAGCTAATAGGGCTCTAGAAGTTTCACTCATATCGGGTATAGCAACCTCGACATGGAGAGGTTGTGGTGTCTTATCTGTCGGAATCACTATCTCGAGTGTAGTATTTTATCCAACTAGTCCGAACTCCTACATTTTGATTTGTGCGAATCAAGAATAAATAGACGGTAAGAATGATAATGTTTGCAAGAATTTTTTTGTTGGTTCTCGTAATTCCAGTGGCTTCGGGGTGTTTAGAATAGAATTTTGTGTTTGGTTTGTTTGTTGAATCCTCCTGTCATTTTGTTTTAGGTTTTGGTTTTTAGGTTAATTTATTCTCTTCGATAATAAAATAACATTATTGAATCTTTGTTAAATTGTAATTGTAATTTCATATTTCAATCAATAGTAATCCATTATAAGGTAGTCAAAGAATAACTTCGTAGATTGTTATTTGGTAGTTGGGTATTCAATACCTCGCCCAGTTAACTTGATTTGTTGAGAATAATTGTGTCCTGATATTTGTTAGAGTAAATGCCTCGAATATCCTCTAAACTATGGCCAAATTGACAGGTTGTCCCACACTATATTTTTTGGTACTGGATGCCCCTTGAGTTTCATTTTCTTGTCTGTTTGGCCCTTTTTGTCACAAAAACTGTTTACTATATCCGTTAAGTCATCACGTGTAGGTCATGTGCTCTATTTTTTTTTAATCAAAAAACCATTTTCTGAATTATTAAATAAAACTCATTTTTTAAGAAGGGCATTTTTTGTATTTCTTAATCCCCTAGCATTTATATACAAAAAATTAAAACAAAAATGATCCAAAAATTGAACAAAAATAATATTCTAATTGGGGAGATGAAGAACCCTAATTTCTGGGTTCTTCAAATCAATGGCCTTGATTTGAACATAGAGGATAAGAGGCTTGTAAGTTGTTCGATAAAATATCTATGGAGAATCTTCATGAGCATATTGAAGTTACTTTTGGGGTCTTAATAAATGGGTTGTGCAAAACATGGGACACCTTTAAGGCTATCGAGTGGCTTAGGGTGTTAGAGAAAAGGAAAATTAATCCTGATATAAAAGCTTATAATACTATTATTTACGGTCTTTGCAAAGGCCGTATGGTAGATGATGCCACTAAACTATTTGTTGAGATGAAAGATAAGGGCATACCCCCAGATGTTGTCACTTATAATTCATTGATCCAAGGTTAGTGTAATTTTGGTAGGTGGGAAGAGGATAATATTTTATTAACCGAGATGTTTGATTGTCGATTTTTTCCAGATTGTCATACATTAACTATATTTGTTGATTCGTATGGTAAGAAAGGATTAGTAAGAGATGTAGAGAGTGTGATAAGACCATATGGTAGATGATGCCATTAAACTATTTGCTGAGATGAAAGATAAGGGCATACCCCCAGATGTTGTCACTTATAATTCGTTGATGCAAGGTTTGTGTAATTTTGGTAGGTGGGAAAAGGCTAATATTTTATTATGGGGATGTTTGATTGTCAAGTTTTTCCAGATTTTCATACATTCACTATATTTGTTGATTCATATGTAAGAAAAGATTAGTAAAAGATGCAAAGAGTGTGATGGATATGATGAATGAAAAAGAAATTAAGCGTGATATTTACTTATAGCGAGAGGATTGACAAAAACTTTTCAACCTTTTCAAGATATTCCTTCCAAGGGACTGCAACCTGATATTGTTACATGAAATAGTATGATACAAGGGTTTCTTCGTAGTGAAGTCTAGTTATCTTTAATAATGTCTATGTTTTACAGCTAAAAATTAATAATTCATATTTAACTAAAAAATAAAATTAAAAAAGAGTACAGAAAATAATTGTAACATAATATTCGGCAATACTCGAGACATAAATTATTTAGAGAGACGAAAGTAGAAATTAGTTGCAAAGTGTAATAAGAGTAAGCTAACAAAGTATGAAAATCTCTAGATCTCTCTCCTCCCTTTCTCCTCCCTCCTACCCATAATCGCCATTAACACCATAACTGTAACCTTCCAATCTCTAAGTTTCCTTTACAAACTTCCATTACTCAAAGATTTTCCCATTCCTCTTTCCTTCTCCTTCCTTTTCTATCATCACTAAAACCTTCTCTCTTTGGAAACATGAATTTCTACTCGAGTAATCACCAAACTGCTAAGACAGGGGACCTAGTAATCACCCCTGAAAATAATACCAAATACAAATCAGTTACCGAGTTCAAACTCATAGCTAAACTCTTGGTGAAAGAACAAGTCAATTTCATCTTCATCAAAAATCATATTAACAACTACTGGAATAACAAAGAAGAAGTAGAAACAAAAAATCTTGCTTCAAACACATTGCTTATCTAATTCAAGAACGAAGAAGACCAACTCGTCGTATGGAATAAACACCCATGGAATATTATGGGTAAAACTCCTAGCTATTAATCAATACAAAACAGGTACTAAAAATGTGGTCAACCACACTACACTTTGGATTCAACTCACAGCTCCAATTAACCTACTTGCTACAAATTGTATTGAGAAACTCATGAGCTATTTTGGAAGGTTCATAAAGTAAACTTACCGGAATCAACTCTCATCGATGATAAATCGGTTACCAGAGTTCAAGTAGACTGAGACTTTCACAAACCCATCATCATAGGTATCAATTATTTTGAGGATGAATTAACACACTCTTTGATTAATTTTCCGATATGAAAACGTCAACCAATTTTGCTATTGTTGTGGTCTATTTGACCATGAGGAAAATAACTGCAACAATCAGAAGGTTTACCCCAAATTGGGAAACTGGGTAAAGCTCTCAACCCGTGGTCCATCAAAATCATCGACTTTCTATAAAACCAAGGAAAAAAACGGCTGAAAATTATTCAATAGACGGAAGAAGACCTTCAAACCGAGTTGGAGTTCAAACCCCAGTAAACCCAACTCAGCTATGGCAAAAAACTTCACTAACGGTATTATTACTAAGGACACAAGTAACGGAGCAAACATGGCTAGTGTAAAGGACACAGAGGCAACGGGTACTATAAATATCGACAAAAATTCAGAAACAATTTTTAATTTGGGGGTACAAGCGCAATGGAGATGTAAGTAACAGCAGTAATGGTGTTAGTAAAGACAAAAAGGTACAAATGGTAGTGGAAAGAAGGTTTTATCTATTAACACTGACTTAATAAAACAAAAAGGATTTTTTTAGAAAAAGAATGAGATAGGCTAGCATCACAGCTTATAAAAAAATGAATCCAAGCCCAACTCGTATTGAGGATAATGCTTAAGGCTCCTTTCCTAGCCCAAAGTATCAAATCGGTCAACTCTACTGACCCAACCCATACACGGACACTAGTAATAAACAAAAACCCCTCTTTCACTTTACCAAATACAAACATAATCATTAATCACTTCTCCTCTCTCTCTACACCTAACCCTAGTCTCAACTCTTCATCTTCTACGATCAAAACCTTAACTCTGATAACCTCTTTTAACCCACCCCACACTTCACTCAACTCAATTACTCAACCAGAACCACACCATTTTACCAAAACACCTATCGGAAACACTTACAAATCCAAGCTCGAATATGAAGATGAAATTATGGGAAATAGTAGGAAATTAATCAGAATTGGGGGCCGATATACGTACACCACTTATAGAGACAACTCAGAAACCCATAGGAAACTTAAGATATGGCAGTTCAAGTCCCAAAATCCTATTGAAGGACTAGTCAATAATGAAGCAAATTGTTTGGAAATGGAAAATGAAGCTCAAGATGAGGCGATTGTTGAATCTCCTATGATCGATTGGATACTACTATCGAGGTTTCTAGGATTGACCCTAATTAATACCTAAGAGATCAATGATACACCTGTCCTAGAACGTTCAGGGGATTAGCGCACCTCTGACGCTCCAAACCCTAATGGATATCTGCTCTAGATATCGACCTGAGGTAATATTTCTTTTGGAAACTAAAAATTCTTTTTCAGTTTTTAGTAAAGTAGCCCAGACCATTAAAATGCATCTAGTAACAATTGTGGAGCCCAGAGGTTTATGTGGTGGTTTAGCGCTCCTTAGTATTAAAAAAGGACATGATTAAAGTTGTTAAGAAAGATGAAAAATTAATTCATTGTGAGATTAAAAGCCTTAATGGGAATATGCAATATACAACGTTTTTTTATGGGGTCCCCTAATGATGCGGATAGGACTACATGTCTCACTAAATATACCCATTGTGCTCCGGCCTCTAATATCCCTTGGAATTTAGTGGGGGGGTTTAATAATATCAGATACTCTCATGAAAAATTTGGTGGGATTAATCAATATAAAAATACTATGAAATGTTTTAATGGTTTTATAAAACAACATACCTTGTACCAAGTACTTATCAATGGTTGCTCATACTCTTGGTCTAATATGAGAAGTAAAGAGAAGCTTATAAAAGTTCTCCTCAGCAGATGCTTAAGTAATTACAACTGGGATTCTCTTTACCTTAATGTGTGGATTTCCCTCCTCCCTGCAATAGGCTCGGATCATAGCCCTCTTGTAATTAACCATGAGGATAAAAATAATAATAAATATAAAATATTTTATTTTGAAAATTACTAGAAATTTTCAAAATAAAGTAGCCCAGACCATTAAAATGCATCTAGTAACAATTGTGGAGCCCAGAGGTTTATGTGGTGGTTTAGCGCTCCTTAGTATTAAAAAAGGACATGATTAAAGTTGTTAAGAAAGATGAAAAATTAATTCATTGTGAGATTAAAAGCCTTAATGGGAATATGCAATATACAACGTTTTTTTATGGGGTCCCCTAATGATGCGGATAGGACTACATGTCTCACTAAATATACCCATTGTGCTCCGGCCTCTAATATCCCTTGGAATTTAGTGGGGGGTTTAATAATATCAGATACTCTCATGAAAAATTTGGTGGGATTAATCAATATAAAAATACTATGAAATGTTTTAATGGTTTTATAAAACAACATACCTTGTACCAAGTACTTATCAATGGTTGCTCATACTCTTGGTCTAATATGAGAAGTAAAGAGAAGCTTATAAAAGTTCTCCTCAGCAGATGCTTAAGTAATTACAACTGGGATTCTCTTTACCTTAATGCGTGGATTTCCCTCCTCCCTGCAATAGGCTCGGATCATAGCCCTCTTGTAATTAACCATGAGGATAAAAAGAATAATAAATATAAAATATTTTATTTTGAAAATTACTAGATTGAAGAAAAAGACTCCTATGATATCATAAAAAAATGTTTGGGATTCTAGAAAAACTACTAGAAATGGCATTATAGTTAAGCTTAATATGTGCCAAAGACTCCTTACGGTTTGGAGTAATAGAAAGTTTAAAAATAGTATGAAAAAGATAGATGAGCTTATGGATGAATAAAAAAAATCTTACTAATAAATCTCTTATTAATGATAGTGATAAAGACAAGTACAATTGTATTTTTAAAGAAATTGAGGAAACTTGGAAAAGAGAAGAGGATTTCTGGGCCTCTAGATATAGAAATATGTGGCTTAAAAAAGGAGATAAAAAATACTGCCTATTTTCATGCTATTACAAAAGAAAGAAGAGGGATTAATAAAATTATTAATATTATGAATGATGAGGGAATCTGGTTAGATAATCAACAGGATATGAATAATAAAATTATAAACTATTTTAATGGTATATTCCAAAGTATGAGCCCAAGGGAATATCATTCCATCCTAGAGATTATTGAACCATTCATCACAACATCTATGAATAATGCTCTTTTAAAACCCCTAACTGTTCAGGTAATTGAAACAACAACTAGTGAATTCGAAGCCAATAAGGCTCCTGGACCTGATGGTTATCCTAGTTACTTTTGTAAAAAATATTGGAATATTATAAAATTTATGTCATAAAGGTGATTAACAATTTTTGGTACAATAATGGAAGGTTGGAGGATATTAACCATACTTTCATCTCCTTGATACCCAAAACTGAATTCCCTTGTACTATTAAACATTACAGACCTGACATCGTTTTCTAACCAGTCTGCTTTCATCATTGATAGAAGTATATATGATAACTCCTATATAACACATGAAGGCTGTAACTATATTAAGAATAAGAGAACCTCCATAGACTATAAAAAGGTGGTTAAAGCAGTCATTCAGAAGGCATATGAATTTATGGAGTGGGAGTTCCTAGAAAATCTTATGAAAAAAATGGGTTTTGACCCTAATTGGTGTAAGAAGATTATGAATTGCATAACCACAGTTACTTACTCTATCCTTATTAACGGACAACCTAATAAAATTAAAAATCTCCAAAGGGGTTTGAGATTGGGGGACTCCCTCTCCCCTCTTATTTTCAGTACAGTGATCCAAACACTCTCTGCACTTATTAAACAAAAGGTAAATGTTGGTCTACTGGAAGGTACTCAAATATCCAAAGAATGCCCCAGCTTGACCCATTTACTATTTGCTGATGATAGTGTATTTTTCTTGAGTGCTATTGTTAAAGAAGTTCAAAGCTTCAATTATATAATAAATAAATAGACTTTGTCCACAGGTCTTACCCTCAACCTTAATAAACTTGGAGTTAAGTTTAGCTCTAATACTCCTGACTATATACAATATATAATAGCTGAGAGACTTAGTATGAAAAATACTAAAAAACTTGGGATCCTACCTAGGTCTACCCACTGATTGGGGAAGATCCAAGGTAAAAGATCTAAATCTCCTTGTTGAGAGAGCTGTAAAGAGAATCAATAATTGTAAAAATCTTTGGATATCTGGTGGTCCTTAGTGTTTTCTAAAATAAATGCAAAAAGTAAAGAGAACCACAACCGCAAGTGTACGGTTGTCCCAAGTAATAATAGTGATAAACAGATTCGTTCTCAGAGACGGATTGGTTGACTCTAATGCTTATCAAGTAGTGTTTAATTGCACGGAAAAGCAGATAAATGATTATAAGATTGTTTGTTAGTTTTCTAAAAACTAAAACAATAATGAAAAAGACTAAATTAATGCAAATAAAACACTAGACGCAAGTAAAATGAGTTGGACGCAAGTAAAATGAGTTGGACGCAAGTTATGAGAGAGAGTACTCGAGTAACGCTAGGATTTCACCTAAATTTAACCATTCCATGTATTGTTTAAGGGACAAATTCGGCAATTACTATTGGTCGGGATTCAAATATCTCCTTACCCCCGTCAGGGTGGACTAAGGAGCTCTTCTCAGGTGCTACAAACCCCGTCAGGGTGAATATAGTCCACCTTCGAATGGTTCAAGTCTAACTACCCAATTGGCCGTAAGATTAATTAAGCCTGTCAAGGTCAAATAATTTATATCCTACTTTCGTGAATTAGTTCCGTACCTACACCCCCCGTCAAGGTGATCCAATCGCCACTAATTGGAATAGCCTAAGTACTAAATCCTAATATTGATTAATTACTTCAATAAAAGTCAATAAGTGTAAATTAAGGGAAAATAGTAAATACCCAATTTGAATTAAATTAAAATAATCCCAAATTCAAAGACATAGAATGGAATAAATTATGGTTCAATCCATTACGCATTCTCAAGTACTTAATGAAATTAGCTCATAATTGGAAAAACTAAGAAAATAAATAAAAAGGAATTCATAATTTGTTTTACAGAAATGAAAATAAGAAACCTAATTAGGAAGATGATTCGGCTGCAAAGTGGAGATATAGATAGTCTCCAGCTCCAAGCTTCTTCTTTTCCATGCTTCTGCTTCTTTTCTTCTTCTCTGGCTTTGCGAATAATGAATTGTGTGAAAAATAGAAGTCAAAAGCCCTATTTATACTTAAGAAAATCGGACTTGGACCTTAGCTAATGATTAAATGAAATAATAAAGGCCCAAGTCCATTATCTTAGCCCAAAATATCGTAACTGATGCACCACCTCCACTAAAACAACTCTAACCGACTAGTTTCAACTCCGATTGATCCAATTCCAGTTGCTAAAGTTCCATAACTCAATGGGACACGTTTTCTCTTCACAAGTCAGCGACTAAATCTACTCTTAGGTGTCACGAAATCAGCAATCTTTGGCAACATTCCAGATTTGCATCTCTAAAATCTCAATTCTTTCGGGATTTGTCTTCACGCTTTGACTCCATGACACGATCTTTGACTTTATTCTCGACCTCCTCTCCTAGCTAGTATTTAAAACCTACAAACTTTTCACTAAAATACACAATATTACGCGCAAAATCTTAATAAATCAAAAATACTAAAATCACAAGAGAGAAATTGGAATATTGCATATTATTACTAAAAGTCTATTAAAATAGCCAGATAATCACCTAATTTGATGTCTCCGAAGCATATAAATATAGAACAAAAGAGGAGACATCAAGACCCCAAACTCAAACCTTTGTCGTCCCGACAAAGTAAAATTAAAAACAAAGGGAAAAGGTGATTACGAAGAAATAGGCGCAAATAAATACACCCAAAGCATTACTAAAAGTAAATCTCATATAACAAACATTAGGAACTAATATACACATACACTAATCATGCAAAAATCAAACATAAATAAAGTCAATCATAAAATTAACTTCGCAATGCTAGAAGGTTACATTCGTACTTATCTCAATATGATGGTTATAGGTTGTTCCTCGATCCTTACTCGCTTTGAACGCTCCACTTAGTATACAACCTATTAACTTACCATGCACCTAGGAATCACAAGGACTTTACGGTTTTAGCGTAGGCTTAGGGACAGTGTAGTATGTATATTTGGAAAATTTGAAGTGAGCTTTTGGCTCTCTCCTCATTTACCATCAACAAATGTCCATGAGCTTGAGTTTACACTCATATAACGTTCTCACTCAACCCCTTTGATGCGCTAATAAGCATCCCCAAGTTAACCCAATCTATACTAAGATTATTTAAGAAACTTCCACTTTGCCGGGCATCTTATTCTTTCTTTATTTTTATTTTTCCTTTCTTTTTCTCGAAAAATTGAAGTCAGAAGAAATCGGGTTCCCGGTTTTGTGAAATCCGGGTACCCGGATTCTACTGACTTTGAGAATCTTATTTCACTTTTTCTTTTTTTTTAATCCCGGCAAAGGGTTACAATTAACAATATCATCTGAATTTTCTCTTCGTTCCTCAATACAAACACATATTTCCCCCTCCCAATGTACTTTTCCCAAGAGATGGACCCACCACCCCAAACTCAAGCTCGAGACATGTCTCAGGATCGTGATTCAAGTGCGGGTCATTTTGGAAATGCCTAATAATCTAAGGGGTAATGGGCTTATATCGTGGCTACAAAAGAAAAGGCTTAAGGCTCAAAATTGGGCTAAGATGAATAAAATTAATATAAGGGGTAGAAAGCTAAAAGGCTTCAAATGGCTATCAAAGAACTGCCCCTATCATTTTCCTAGTTACAAGGTTCGTCTTTAGTTCATATCTAAGTGGGTTCTCCACTAATTTAGATCTCACGTTCTACACACCAAACATTTTCCTTAAGTACGAACTTACTTCTTTTGCATTGTTTATTAATTCTTCCTATCCAATATCTATGTTTGCATGCAATTGAAGCGCGTTTTATACTAATTCCTAAACTCCACTATTTTCTATCATTGATTTATCAAAAGTATGCTTAATGGGGATATTTAAAAGCTTCTACAGTCAAACGCAACTCATAATTAATTTTATTGAAAGCGATAAAAACACATAACACATAAAACTGGGATGAGGCGACAAACCCCACCCCAAACTCAAAAATGAGTCGTGTCCCTACGACTCGAAAAAGACTCAATGCAATAAACTAAACTAAACTACACTAAAACGCGGAAGGGATAGAAAACGTATCTTAACCAGCGTGTGGCTGGTCATCGGTGTTGCATCCATGAACTCTTTCCTGCGTAAGTAAACCATAGATGGTGTGTTGCATAGTGCTCACCCCCATTAGCATGTTCCAGAGGAGTTCTAATTCTTTTGTAACATTTCCTAAAGTAGCAATCATCTTCACTTGGTTTCTTCCAACACCTTAACTTTCGCTTCCAACTCTTGATCGGTATGCATCTTCTTCTTTGGAGGAGCTCTAGGAGTTCTTACCGCTCGTATTACTTCATCATGAGCATTTTGAATTGAAGTTAAAGCCATGTTTTCACCAACTTCCACACGGTCAATCTCTGCGCTCTTACGCGGGACCTTTGCGTCTAAACACAAAGTAGTGATGGTACAAGGAAATTTGAGATTTTGTTGCGTAGTTGGAACTCTTGCAAACTCCATGATGGTTTCATAAATCACTCGAGCAACATCCATTGGTTTCTCCTCAATAATACACTTGATGAACACAAGATGCTCCTTCTTTACTTCCGAGATGTGTTTAATTCCGAAGAAGGTTGGGATTATGAATCGAGACCAAACTTTAGCACTGGGTAACAAATTACTGCTATACATTTGTCCTGAATACCTTTCTCCATCGGGAATTGGGCGAGCCCCATGGACAAGTACTTTTCCCTAAAGGGGTTCATAATCGAATGAAAGGGTCATTCAGGGATTTTTGGTAAGGGCATAGTCCAATAAAGGTCGGTAATTTCAATGATTTTCAAATGAGCTCCACGGAGAAAGGAACTACCTTTTTGCGAACCACTACTGCGTCTTTCGAAAAGGCTAAACCTTCATAAAAATCTTGCACCAAGTTAGGAATATACTCAAGCTTCCTTTCTCTCAATTCTTTCCAACCCAATTTGTCACAAGTAATACCATAATCGTTATAAGAACTCATCATAACCCCCTTAGGAAGATCCATCTCTTCACCAAACTTCAAATAATTGATTCTATCACGCACCTGATCATTCCAAGAAATGAAAACTCTTTTTGGCTTTTGAGCCCATACCTTTCTACGCGGAGGTTTTTGTTGTTGAACCGGCTCTTCAGGGACTTCTTGTGCTGTTTCTTCCTCAATCTCTTCTTCACTTTCTCCCGCACTTTCATCAATTAATCTACTCTTTTTCGGGTTAGCCTTGCTTGGATTTTCTTTCCTCTTCGGAGCAATTGGGATTTGTTCATTCTTTTTGGAACGTGAATCCGGAATCTCAATTGCTTGTTGGTGGGTCCTGGTGTATTATAAAATAATGAGATAAAGATTAAGGACTCACAAACCGCAAGTGTACGGTTGTCCAAGTAATACTCCGATAAGTCGGATTCGTTCTCAGGGATTGGACTGGTATAACCCAAGTGTTCAACAGATAAGTAGTAGTAATTGCAATTACAGAAAAGAAAATATGAATGATAATTATTTGGTTTCGAGTTATTAAACTACTAGATGCAAAGAAACAAATTAATGAAAATAAATACTAATTACTAAGATGCAGATATGAGCTATACTTGAGTCTCGCTAGGGAATCACCTAAACTTACCTAATTAATAGCTTTCTCTAAGGGCAGAACTGATATCTCTATATTAGTCGGGACTCTATAATCTCCTAGCCCCCGTCAGGGTGGACCTAGGAGCTATTCTCAGATGTTACAAACCCCGTCAGGGCGATTATAATCCACCTTCGAATGAATACTATTTTACCGAATTGGCTATAAGGTTAACTAAGTCCGTCAGGATCAATAATTTCTACCTTACGTTTATTATCTAGTTCAGTAATTAAACCCCCCGTCAAGGCGATCACTTCCCCACCAAAGTGAATAGCGTAATTACTATGACCTATCTCCGATTAGCTAATTCATTGATAGTGAAATTAATATAAAATAAGAAACAATATGAAATACCTAATTCAAATTAAACTAGAAACTAATCCCAAATTGAAATACATGAATTAAACAAATTAGGGTTCATCCCATTACGATTCTCAAGTAATTAAGGTTTAGCTCATATTGAAAGTAAAAACAATAAGAAAAATAATAATATACATGTCCTAATAATAGAAATAAAATAAGAACCTAGATAGAGGAATTGGCTTGAACTGTTGTTGGAGATATAGACAGTCTCCAGCTTCTGCTCTTGCTTCCGCCTCTTGACGCTCTCTCTAAGGATGTATATATTGAATGAATTATGAGAGGTACTGAATTATGAGGTCTAAGGGGTGTATTTATAGGTGTTGGAAGACCCTAGGTCGAATTTGCTTGGAGTGGAAGACAAGTCAAAGACTCTCAAATTCGTAGCCCTAAATTCTAGAAAAGGTAAGATTTGCTGCTGATTTGATTTGGTCATATCTTTTTCAATACTTATCCGTTTGAGAAGTTCCAATATATGAAACTGCTTGTCTTGGAAAGCTCTTTCTATTGGTGCAGACCATTCGTCCAGAATCTATGCCAATATTTTATTATGATTTAATCTCTAAAACGTGGCTGGATTTTCAGATTCACAAGGCAGCTTTATCTTTTCCTCCTTTGAATAAATCTTTCCTAAATCTTCTTATTTCCATGTAAATCTTCTTTCCTTTCATATTTATCTTGACTTGGTCTCTAATTAATTACCATTTATCTTTTAAAGCTTCACATTAAATAAATAATTAAACCGCATATGCTTAAAAAGAATAAATCAAGAAATCAAGAAATCGAAATAGGAAAGTGTACTCTAAAAATAGAATCTCGACTAGAAATTTCCTAACACTCTAAATTACACTAAGAATTTATTCTCACTTCCTCTCCTTGGATTGGTCTTTCATGAAATTCAAGAACCGATTAACTTTGCATTAAAAATAGTCAAATTTACGCACAAAAGCTCATATTCTGCAAATAGTTAATTTCCAAGGGGAGAAAGTGCAATATAATCAAATAAGCTTAAAAGTCTATCAAACAAGTCATTTATTCACCTAAAAGTATGTCTCCAAGGGGCTAATACTTAGAACAAATCGGGAGACATCAAGACCCCAAACTCAAACCTTTGTCGTCCCGACAAAGTAAAATAAAAACAAAGGATCTTTTAGGTGAACGCAGAAGTTAGAATCTAGAAAATAATCCCAAAGCACACTTAAAACAAATATCATATAGTCTAATCTAGGAATTAATATACACCTATACTTATCATGCAAAATCAAATGCAAAACAATATCAATCCAAAATTAATTTCACAATGCTAGAAGGTTACGCTTATTACTTATCTCAAGATGGTGGCTATAGGGTGTTCCTCGATCTTTACTTGTGTTGAATGTTCCACTTAGAACAATCCCTATTAACTCACTGTGCATCTAGGAATCACGAGGTCTTTACGGTTTTAGCATAGGCTGAAGGACGGTATGGTATGTATATTTGGTAAATTTGAAGTGAGCTTTTGGCTCTCTCCTCACTTACCATCAACAAAACTGCCCAAGAGCTTGAGTTTACACTCGAATTACGTTCTCACTCAACCCAATTGACGCGCTTAATTAGTGTCCCCAAATTAACCCAATAAGCACTAAGGATGATTCACTTAAAAATTTCCACTTTGCTGGTCCGAAGATAATTTCTTTTCAAATCATTCATTTTTTTTTCTTTTCTTATAGCTATGACTCTCTTTTTGATATTGAGATATCATGTTATTTTTCATAGTTATGCCTATTCATAACTTGAGCTTGAAGCTTCTTTTCCATTCACTATTACCCCGGCAAAGGGTTACAATATCATAAACCTGTGAATCATCAAAATATATAACCGAGCACAATTGATAAGCTCAAAAATCCCAACCCAATAAATTCCCATAATGGTGGACCCACCACCCCAAACTCAAGCTCAAGACAGGAAGTCTCAGGATCGTGATTCAAGTGCGGGTCATATGGTCATGCCTAATAATACTAAGGGATATTGGCTTATAATGTGGCGACAAAAGAAAGGCTTAAAGGCTAAAAATTTGGCTACGAAGGATACAATTAATTCAGGGATAGAAGGCCAAAAAGGATTCAAAGGGCTAACAAAGAACTGCCTCTATCATCTTCCTATTTACACAACTTGTCTCTAGTTCATACCTAAGTGGGTTCTCTACTCATTTAGATCTCGCGTTCTACAAACCACTCATTATCCTTAAGCACAAGTTTACTTCTTTTGCATTGTTCATTAATTTTTCCTATCAATTATCTCATATTTGCATGCAATCAAAGTTCAGCTTCATACTAACTCCTAAAGTCAACTATTTTCTATCATTAATTTATAAAAAGCATGCTTGATGGGGGCATTTAAAATACTCTACAGTCAACGCAACCCTTAGATAAATTTAAAAAAAAAACAGTAAAACACATAAAATTGGGATGAGGCAACGAACCCCACCCCAAACTCAAAAATGAATCGTGTCCCCACGACTCGAAAAAGACTCAATAAAGCAAATAAACAAATAAAACAAATAAGAAAGGGATAGGAAAACGTATCTGAACCAGCACGAAGCTGGTTTCCATGGTTGCGTGTAGGTTGAGCTCCTTGCGTTACGTAGGTGGCATGTTGAACATTGCTCACTCCACGTAATATGATTTGCATAAGCTCCAACTCCTTTGTGACTTTTTCCTATGGTTGTCAATCACCTCTTCATGATTATCCTCCCAAGTTTCCATTCTTCCAACTACATCTTTCAACACCCAAAAGTAATACAAGCTTCTCCAACTTCTCTTTTCTCTTCATGGTATTCTTGACTTCCCAATCTTCGACATCTCAATGAACCCCAAACTCAAAACTTCAAATAATCAAAAACTAGAGAAGAGTTTTGAAATTTGATGTTTTAAGGATTTGTAATTATGGATTATGGTGTTATATGAGATGGGTAATGAATATGTAATGGCTTGGGGAAGGTTTAATGAATAGGATTGAAGATTTGATGAAGAGGCTTAAGGTTGAAGGAGAAGATTTCTTGATGTTCTTGAATGATTATGGTGTTGGATGTGTGTTTGGAATGGATTAGGAGGAAGGATTTAATGTTCTTTGGTGTTGTAGTGGTCTTTGTGCAGGTATATAAGGGTTAAGTTCGGGAAAATTCGTTTTTGAAGAGGCTAGGGTTACTTCTTGATGAAGTAAGAAGTTTATAAGGAACAAACTTCTTCAAACCGACATAGCTGCGGTATACCGGGCATGACCTCCGGTATACCGGACCCAACAGCTCTTCATTTTTTCATCTCTGCCCAGACCCCGTGATATATAACCCGTGTCACGGGTTTTCGCCACTGTTCAATATCTCTTTTACGTCAAAAAACCCGTGGTACCTAACCCGTGGTACGGGTTTTTCCCTCCTGCGGTATACCAGACATCTCACGCGGTATACCGGACCGCGCATCGAAATGTTTTTTCTTACTTCTGTATAAAACCCGCGGTAGTAACCCGTGACACGTGTTCTCTTCCTGCGGTATACCGGGGTTCGGGGCGGTATACCGGACCTCGCGCTGAATTTTTCCCTTGAATTTCTTCTTTCATTTCCTAGTACCCCAAACTCGATTCCTGCGCCATTAACACACTACCTTTCTCATTTCTTTTAAAAATAGACACTAATACTTGACACTACTTAGAATTATACACTAGGAATTGAAAAACATAAAGCAATAAAAACATGGGTTGTCTCCCAAGAAGCACTTTTGTTTATTACGTCTTTAAGTTCGACGCGTTACCTTCCATGAAGATGGTATTGAGGCCCTTGCGGTTCTCCTCCGCTTAAATTCGCCTCTTCCTTGGTATGTAATCTTAAGAACTTTCCCCCTTAAAATTTTATTCAATCGATCTTTGAAAGGGAGTGGGTAAGTGCTTCGTTTCGCCTTCTTATTTGCACGACGAAACTCATTTTCCCCCACACAATAGTAGATGACCGTCTTCAACGGTATAGGATCATTTGTATTCCTCGTTTCAATCTCGCATTCCTCTTTAAAATCTGGCGGGTAGGTGCTCCTCCTTACCGCTTTACTCTCGCGGTGTGGCACCTTGCTTGTATAGCACATGTCTGAACTTTGTGGTGGTGGAGGTGATTCGAATTTC
Source organism: Nemophila menziesii (assembly GCA_029959085.1). Taxonomy (NCBI): domain Eukaryota; kingdom Viridiplantae; phylum Streptophyta; class Magnoliopsida; order Boraginales; family Hydrophyllaceae; genus Nemophila; species Nemophila menziesii. The sequence continues at coordinate 5,378,694 of JARWIR010000014.1, forward strand.
TCAGCTCTATTCTCTTTCATGATTCGGGGTAGAGATGGTAATTGGTGAACTTGTGGTGGAGATTCAACTTCTGTTTTAGCATGAACCTCTTCAATTGATTCTCCAACCATTTCAGATTCGTCTTCGCTGTCAACCCAATCTTCCACTATTACCTCGTCATATTTTTGCTTTGTAATTTCTGTAACCTCGATCACCACCTCTTCTTGTTTGTGTTCTAAATTTTGATCATGCGCATACATCATAGGAATAGCAATTTCTGTGTTAACTTCTAGGAATTGCGTTGCTACTCCTTCTTCTACCATGCTAACAAGATTTTCAACCACATGGTGGTCTCCATTTATAATCGGCACGGTGGTCGTATCACTATCACTATCATTTTTTTCCAACACTTCATCCTCCACTACGAATGTGGGGTCTTCATAAGACTTGCTTTTGCTCTCGGCAAAGTCATGAGAATTATATCTGGAACCCCTTTCTAGCAACCGTTCTCTTTTTGCACTACGTTCCTCGCTCTCGCGTTGGTATTTAGCAATTGTTTCATTCAAATAGGCAAGAGTTATTTGTGGAGGTTGTTGAATGTTCCATCTTTGATCTTGTTGATAGTGATAAGATGGTTGTTGTTGATTATTCCCGATCCATTGGTTGTTCCAACCTTGCTATTGCGGGTGTTGATAAGGTTGTTGGTAGAAGTTACTACCCCATTGCTGTTGTCCCGAAGAGTCTTCCCAATAATCATATGGATCGGGATCTAGGTAATGTCCTCTATACATCTTTCAATAAAATCTCTTGATCATTACCTAAATAAAGAACCTGTAAAAACAAAACAAAACAAAGACAAGCGTAAAACTGCAAAATAAAAATAAACAAACAATTAAAACTACTTAAAGATTAAACACCGGGGTCACACGCTGCAATCCCCGGCAGCGGCGCCAAAAACTTGGTGGGTCCTGGTGTGTTATAAAATAATGCGATAAAGATTAAGGACTCACAAACCGCAAGTGTACGGTTGTCCAAGTAATACTCCGATAAGTCGGATTCGTTCTTAGGGATTGGACTGGTATAACCCAAGTGTTCAACAGATAAGTAGTAGTAATTGCAATTACAGAAAAGAAAATATGAAAGATATTTATTTGGTTTCGAGTTATTAAACTACTAGATGCAAAGAAACAAATTAATGAAAATAAATACTAATTACTAAGATGCAGATATGAGCTATACTTGAGTCTCGCTAGGGAATCACCTAAACTTACCTAATTAATGCTTTCTCTAAGGGCAGAACTGATATCTCTATATTAGTCGGGACTCTATAATCTCCTAGCCCCCGTCAGGGTGGACCTAGGAGCTATTCTCAGATGTTACAAACCCCGTCAGGGCGATTATAATCCACCTTCGAATGAATACTATTTTACCCAATTGGCTATAAGGTTAACTAAGTCCGTCAGGATCAATAATTTCTACCTTACGTTTATTATCTAGTTCAGTAATTAAACCCCCCGTCAACGCGATCACTTCCCCACCAAAGTGAATAGCTTAATTACTATGACCTATCTCCGATTAGCTAATTCACTGATAGTGAAATTAATATAAAATAAGAAACAATATGAAATACCTAATTCAAATTAAACTAGAAACTAATCCCAAATTGAAATACATGAATTAAACAAATTAGGGTTCATCCCATTACGATTCTCAAGTAATTAAGGTTTAGATCATATTGAAAGTAAAAACAATAAGAAAATTAATAATATACATGTCCTAATAACAGAAATAAAATAAGAACCTAGATAGAGGAATTGGCTTGAACTGTTGTTGGAGATATAGACAGTCTCCAGCTTCTACTCTTGCTTCCGCCTCTTGACGCTCTCTCTAAGGATGTATATATTGAATGAATTATGAGAGGTACTGAATTATGAGGTCTAAGGGGTGTATTTATAGGTGTTGGAAGACCCTAGGTCGAATTTGCTTGGAGTGGAAGACAAGTCAAAGACTCTCAAATTCGTAGCCCTAAATTCTAGAAAATGTAAGATTTGCTGCTGATTTGATTTGGTCATATCTTTTTCAATACTTATCCGTTTGAGAAGTTCCAATATATGAAACTGCTTGTCTTGGAAAGCTCTTTCTATTGGTGTAGACCATTCGTCTAGAATCCATGCCAATCTTTTATTATGATTTAATCTCTAAAACGTGGCTGGATTTTCAGATTCACAAGGCAGCTTTATCTTTTCCTCCTTTGAATAAATCTTTCCTAAATCTTCTTATTTCCATCTAAATCTTCTTTCCTTTCATCTTTATCTTGACTTGGTCTCTAAGTAATTACCATTTATCTTTTAAAGCTTCACATTAAATAAATAATTAAACCGCATATGCTTAAAAAGAATAAATCAATAAATCAAGAAATCGAAATATTAAAGTGTACTCTAAAAATAGAAACTCGACTAGAAATTTCCTAACACTCTAAATTACACTAAGACTTTATTCTCACTTCCTCTCCTTGGATTGGTCTTTCATGAAATTCAAGAACCGATTAACTTTGCATTAAAAATAGTCAAATTTACGCACAAAAGCTCAGATTCTGCAAATAGTTAATTTCCAAGGGGAGAAAGTGCAATATGATCAAATAAGCTTAAACGTCTATCAAACAAGTAATTTATTCACCTAAAAGGATGTCTCCAAGGGGCTAATAATTAGAGCAGATAGGGAGACATCACTTGTTCTGGGCTAGCACCAACATTGTTCCTATTTCTTGGTAAGTTTCTTCGATAGTTACACATGGAATCGGTTCTGTTAGTCATCACTTTCCACCGCAAACTCAAAACTTCAAATAGTGATAAAGCTAGAGAAAGCTTGGAACTTTGATGTGTTGAGGCTTAAAACTTGAAGAATATGGTGGAATATGAGATGGGTAGAAGCTAATTGAGAGGAATTGTGGAGGGAATTAATTTAATTTGAAAGTTAGGAAGAAGAAATTTTGGAGAAAATTTGGAATTTGATGGTATTTTGGAGAGGATGTGAGTTGATTGTGTGATTTTGTGAGGAAAGAGAGCTTCGTTTGATGATTTTATAGTGTTATGTTGATATTTTCGGAGTAGGTGGAGGCTAGGATTCGAAATAGAGGTTGGCTTGGGAAATAAGGCAAAAATTATAGGTTAAAAGCTCAAAACCGCCTCTCACAGCGGCGAAACCGGTTTCCCGGTTTTCGACGCTAGGTCGGCGCGGAAAAAATTACTAAATACAATTTTTTTATTATTTTTTTTTTACCTTAGACATAAGCCACCTTGCGTCAAAGCTGACGCAGTGAACAGAGAGTTGGGATTTCTGGCTCTCGAAACCGGGTTCCCGGTTTCACCTAAATCCGGTTCCCGGTTTTGGTCGGTGGCGCGAATCCCAACGCAGCCTCGGAAGCAACCTCCTTCGTCAAAGCTGACGCTATGATCAGAATTTCGAAATTCCTGGTGTTTGAAACCGGGTTCCCGGTTTTTCGTCGATCGTGAATCCAGACGCACCAATATTGCGTCAAAGCTGACGCAATGACCAGAGACTTGGGGGGGCTACAGCATCCGAAACCGGGTTCCCGGTTTCCCCTGTCTTGGGTTCATTTTTCCCTCGTTTTTCCATCTTTTCGACCCCAAACTCTGGTTCTTCGACACCTGAAATCATCAAAAACACTACCCTTCCTCATTTCTTAATAATAAACACTAATTTAATGAAAATCAAACTAATTTACACTACGAAAATTGAAAACTTAAGCTAATATACAAGAAATTGGCTTTTGTTTAACGTCGTTAAGCTCGACGGTTACCTCATATCTTAAGGTGCTTCGAGGAGGTACATAACCTCTCCGGGATGTGGGTCCACCGCGCGATTAATGTCTTCACCTCCGTGATAAATCTTCAATCGATGATTATTTACCATGAAGGTTAGGTGCTCGATTGGATTCTCAATCTCAGTAGCTCCATGGTTACGATATAAGGACCCGACCATTTAGACCTCAACTTACCTGGATAATTGCTGAACTTCGAGTTATATTTAAGGACCTTTTGTCCAACTTCAAACTTCTTCACTCTAATTCGACTATCATGCCATCTCTTCGTGTTTTCTTTGTACAATTTAGCATTCTCATAAGCATGTAATCGAAACTCATCAAGTTCATTTAATTTCATCATTCTATATTCAGCGGCTAAGGTAGGATCTAAATTCAATTCCGCTATGGCCCAATACGCACCTAATTCAAGTTCAAGAGGTAAATGACAAGCCTTACCATACACAATTCGATACGGAGATGCACCAACAGGAGTTTTGAAAGCAGTGCGATAAGCCCATAGTGCATCATCTAATTTTAAAGACCAATCTTTTCTAGTAGGACCAACAGTCTTTTCAGGGATAGATTTTACCTCTCGATTTGAAACTTCAGCTTGACCATTAGCTTGCAGATGATAAGCGGTTTAAACGCGATGTCTAATCCCATGTTTCTCTAAAACAGTCTTCAAATATTTGTTCACAAAGTGTGAACCTCCATCACTTATAATCACTCGAGGTGTGCCATGTCTAGTGAAAATATGAGATTTCAAAAATTTAATTACCACTCGCGAATCATTCGTGGGTAGAGCTACAGCCTCTACCCATTTGGACACATAATCAACAGCTATATATAAATTCCCATTTGATGGTACGAACAGACCCATAAAATCAATACCCCACACATCAAATATCTCTACCTCAAGAATGTTATTACGCGGCATTTCATCCCTCTTGGATATATTCCCAGTAAATTGACATCTATTACATTTCTTTACATATTCATGACAATCTTTATGTAACGTAGGCCAATAAAACCAGATTGAAGTACCTTAGCAGCTGTGCGATCAAATTTGAAATGTCCTCCATAGGGTGAATCGTGACAACCTGCAATAACCCCATAAAGCTCATTCTCAGGTATACACCTTCTTACCATTTGATCACCACACATTTTGTAGAGGAAAGGGTCCACCCAGAAGAACTGTCTAGCACGTGTACTTAACCTCTTTTTGTCTTGGGAGGTAGCTCCTTCAGGAAAAGAACCACTTACCACAAGATTTGCAATATCAGCATACCACGGTGATCCACTAAAGATAGCAAATAAACTCTCATCTGGGAATTCTTCTCGAACTAACTCTGGACTAGTGTTTGATTCAGAACCTTCAAGACGAGACAAATGATCTGCAACCTGATTTTCACAACCTTTTCGATCTCGAATCTCTAAGTCAAACTCTTGAAGTAATAAAACCCATCTGATTAACCTCGGCTTAGCATCTTTCTTCTCCATAAGGTACTTAATAGAGGAGTGGTCGGTGAATACAACAATTTTCGCTCCCAGGAGATAGGAACGAAACTTGTCAAAAGCATAAACTACCGCTAAAAGTTCCTTCTCAGTCACTGTATAATTAACTTGAGCACTAGTGAATGTCTTACTCGCATAGTAGATAGAGTGAAATACCTTGTCCTTAATTTGACCCAAAAAAGCACCCATAGCTGAATCACTCGCAACACACATAACTTCAAAAGGTATTTTCCAATCAGGAGGTAACACAATCAGTGCAGTAATCAGCTTCTCCTTCAACTCTTGAAATGCCTTCATGCAAGCTTCATCGAAAAGGAATTTGGTGTCCTTCTCGAGTAAGTTACACAAAGGCTTTGAAATTTTTGAAAAATCTTTAATAAAACGACGATAGAATCCAACATGGCCTAGAAAACTTCTTACCCCTTTTACAGACATGGGAGGGGGAAGACTTTTAATCACCTCAATCTTTGCGCAATCAACTTGCAACCTGCACTTGAAACTTTGTGACCCAAAACTATTCCTTCTCGAACCATAAAATGACACTTTTACCAATTCAACACTAAATCTGTTTCCTTGCATCTTACTAACACCTTCTCCAAATTCTGGAAACATTCCTCAAAATTATCACCGAATACGGAAAAGTCATCCATAAATACCTCGAGGAAATTGTCTATCATATCCCAGAAAATAGCCATCATACATCTCTAAAAGGTAGTGGGTGCATTACATAACCCAAAAGGCATCATTCGATATGCAAAGGTACCAAAAGGGCATGTAAATGTGGATTTGTGTTGATCAGCTGGATCTACGTAAATTTGATTATACCCCGAATAACCATCCAAGAAGCAGTAAAACTCCCTACCAGCCAATTTGTCTAACATCTGATCAATGAAGGGAAGAGGAAAATGGTATTTTTTGGTCGCCTTGTTCAACTTGCGGTAATCCATACAAACCCTCCAACCAACAACTGTTCTCGTGGAGATGGCTTCATTTTGATCATTGAGGATGGTAGTCATTCCTCCTTTCTTTGGGACGCACTGAACCGGACTAACCCACTCACTACTAGCTATGGGAAAGATGATTCCCGTGTCTAGTAGCTTAATCACTTCTTTCTTCACTACTTCCTTCATTGCTGGCATTAATCTCCTTTGACCTTCAACTGAACGTGCACTATCATCTTCAAGAATAATTTTATGTTGACAATAGGATGGACTAATGCCTTTGATATCAGCAATGGCCCAACCTATCGCCTCTTTGTTCGCCCTTAGTACACGTAACAGTTTATCTTCTTGGAAACCTGTTAAATTTGCTGAAACAATAACTGGTAAAGTATTATTAGTACCCAAATACGCATACCTCAAATGAGCTGGCAATGGTTTCTCTTCTAGCTTCGGAGGAGATTCAATGGATGGTTTATTTTTAATGACCATCTCCCCCGGTTCTCTCACAGGTTCATAGGCAGGACGCCTATATTTTGGGTTTCCAGAATTGAGAACTGCCACTGTTTCAGCAAGCACTTCCATCATCTCAGGCAAGTCTAATGTCAAAGCGGCCTGCAAGATATCATCATAATTAAAACAATCAAATACCTCTTGTGTGGCATGTTCAGCTACATCCATTCGAAAGCAATCTCCTGGAACATCTGGAAATTTCATAGCTCTGAACACATTAAACTTCACCTCCTTGTCTTGGATTCTCATGGTCAATTCTTTGTTCTCTACATCAATCAAAGTACGCCCCGTGGCTAGGAATGGTCGTCCCAAAATAATGGGGACATTCCTATCCGCGTCGTATTCAAGAATTACAAAATCAACGGGAAAAACTAAAGTACCTGCCTTGACGAGGACATCTTCGATTCGTCCCTCCGGATGAACGAGGGATCTATCGGCCATTTGCAAGACCATAGAAGTAGGTCTCAAATCTCCTATTCTCAGCTTGTCAAAGATCGATTCGGGCATAAGATTAATACTTGCACCCAAATCGCACAATGCTTTACCTTGCCACTCCTTACCAATCGATATCGTAATTGTGAAACTCCCAGGGTCAAGCAACTTAGGTGGCAACTTACTTTGGCAGATAGCGCTGCACTCTTCGGGTAAACATATCATATCATTATCACAATACGGCCTTTTGTTGGTTAGGGCTCTCTTCAAGAACTTCACGTACTTTGGAATATCTTTAATAGCTTCAAGTAACGGAATATTTATGTTGAGACCCTTTACCCTATTGATGAATCTCTGATAGTCGGCCATATCACCTTTTCTCTGAACTCTCGAAGGGAAAGGTGGAGGAGGACGGTTCTCCACAATATCTTTCTTTTTCAGAACTTCTGGAATTTTCTCCACCTCTATTACTTCAGGCTCATTTTCTTTTTCTACCTCCTCCACTACTGGTTTTTCTTTATTTATCGCCTCTTTTTCTTTCATAACTGGAAATGGGGGTGGAGGAAGTTTCTTACCACTTCTCAACGCTATGGCCTTACAATCTTCGGTTTGTTGTGGGACTTCTGTGACACTAGGAAGTCTTCCTTGTGGATGTTGATTTAATTGCTTTGACATTTGTGCAATTTGATCTTCTAACATTTTGATGTGTGCTTCAGATGCTTGTTGTCTTTGGGCTGATTGTGTGTGAAGAGCAATCAAGCTTTCTACAGTATTCTGAATGTTATTCGCACCTTCTTGTGGTTGAGCAGGTAAGGCTTTTTGGTTCATAGTGTCGTTATCATTTTCCTGAGGAGGTTGTCTCTGAACATAGTTTCCTTGATTTTGTCCCCCTTGATAAATATTCTGAGGTCTTGGATTAAAGTTGTTACCTTGGGGACGCGGCTGATATGCGTATGTAGGATTGGCTGCCCCATTAGGATTTAAATATTGAAACCCAGGATGGTTTCTGTTAGGCTGATATCCCTTACCATTTAAATTTCCTCTATTGGAGACAAACATCACGGATTCTTGTGATCATTCACACCACAATACTCACATCCATATACCTCTTGTGCAGCATTTACCTCAACTCTTTTATTCGAAAAACCTTCTTTCACGGCTAATGTAAGTTGCCTCAACTGTTGTTCTAATGTGGTTTGTATCTTGTTCTCTAAGGAGTTGAACTTCTCTTCAATGTTAACATTATTAACTCCCCCTTTAACTGGTGTTCTTACGGTATTCCACCCTACTTCATTATCGACTGTTCTATCTAAAATAATTCTTGCGTAAGCAGGCTGAACTCATAAAAACGCACCACCACATAACAAATCTAAATCTTTTCGTGAACTCCCCTCAAGACCGTTATAAAAAAAATTTAATTGCTGTTGTTCTGAAAGGTCATGATTGGGGACTCTTCGTAAACATTTCTGAAATCTCGACCAACTTCTACCCAACGCTTCATCATATTCTTGTCGAAAATATGTCAACTCGAGTTGAGCATCTAACCTCATGTTGGACGGATAATATATGTCCAAAAATGCAGCCTGTAACTGTTCCCAATTCGTAATCTTCCCCGGTTCTTGTGAATCATTCCAATCATTCGCTCCATGTATTAAGAAAAATTTGAACGTAGCAAAATACATTTGCTCCCTTGTTATTCCTTGCGTAATGTATGAATCGCAGATTTGCATAAATTTTTGTACTGCGCGAAGTGGATCTTCTCCGGGCTTGCCACGAAAATTTCCGAAATTCTGAAACTGAGCTAGCATACCCGAATCTGGACGGAATCTCGGAACATCGATATTAGCTGGGCCAATCCTAAGAGGAGGGTCAAGGAATGGTTCTTGTGCTGGACCGGTAAGAAACCATGGGTCAGCTATTTGGACTTGAACTGGAGGATTAGGAATGACAGGTGGAACTGGAAGATTAGGAATTCCTGAAGGCACTAGTGGCTGACCATTTGCGTTTAGCTGAACTCCTGGGTTCTCTTGGTTCTGAAGGTTAATATTATCCATTCTGTTCGCTAATTCTTCTACTTCTTGAGCTTCTTGTTCTTTCATTCTCTTATTAGCAAGTCTGACTAATGATTCCGGATTATCAAGGATCGGAGGTAATGTCTCATGAAAAGTCTCATTCGCATACACCAAACCTAAAAACCTAAAAAAGATGAACAAACAAGCGTAAAACTAAAAAATAAAAATGCAACTAAAACTAAAGGATAAACACCGGGGTCACACGCTACCGTCCCCGGCAGCGGCGCCAAAAACTTGGTGGTCCTTAGTGTGTTCTAAAATAAATGCAATAAGTAAAGAGAACCACAACCGCAAGTGTACAGTTGTCCCAAGTAATAATAGTGATAAACAGATTCGTTCTCAGGGACGGATTGGTTGACTCTAATGCTTATCAAGTAGTGTTTAATTGCACGGAAAAGAAGATAGATGATAATAAGATTGTTTGTTGGTTTTCTAAAAACTAAAACAATAATTAAAAAGACTAAATTAATGCAAATAAAAGACTAGACGCAAGTAAAATGAGTTGGACGCAAGTTATGAGAGAGAGTACTCGAGTAACGCTAGGATTTCACCTAAATCTAAACATTCCATGTATTGTTTAAGGGACGAATTCGGCAATTACTATTGGTCGGGATTCAATTATCTCCTTACCCCCGTCAGGGTGGACTAAGGAGCTCTTCTCAGATGCTACAAACCCCGTCAGGGTGGATATAGTCCACCTTCGAATGGTTCAAGTCTAACTACCCAATTGGCCGTAAGATTAATTAAGCCTGTCAAGGTCAAATAATTTATATCCTACTTTCGTTAATTAGTTCCGTACCTAGACCCCCCGTCAAGGTGATCCAATCGCTACTAATTGGAATAGCCTAAGTACTAAATCCTAATATTGATTAATTACTTCAATAAAAGTCAATAAGTGTAAATTAAGGAAAAATAGTAAATACCCAAATTGAATTAAATTAAAATAATCCCAAATTCAAAGACATAGAATGGAATAAATTATGGTTCAATCCATTACGCGTTCTCAAGTACTTAATGAAATTAGCTCATAATTGAAAAAACTAAGAAAATAAATAAAAAGCAATTCATAATTTGTTTTACAGAAATGAAAATAAAAAAACCTAATTAGGAAGATGATTCGGCTGCAAAGTGGAGATATAGATAGTCTCCAGCTCCAAGCTTCTTCTTTTCCTTGCTTCTGCTTCTTTTCTTCTTGTCTGACTTTGTGAATAATGAATTGTGTGAAAAATAGAAGTCAAAAGCCCTATTTATACTTAAGAAAATCGGACTTGGACCTTAGCTAATGATTAAATGAAATAATAAAGGCCCAAGTCCATTATCTTAGCCCAAAATCCCGTAACTGCTGCACCACCTCCACTAATACACCTCTAACCGACTCTTTTCAACTCCGATTGACCCAATTCTAGTTGCTAAAGTTCCGTAACTCAATAGGGCACGTTTTCTCTTCACAAGTCAGCGGCTAAATCTACTCTTAGGTGGCTTGAAATCAGCAATATTTGACAACTTTCCAGATTTGCATCTCTAAAATCTCAATTCTTTCGGGATTTGTCTTCACGCTTTGTCTCCATGACACGATCTTTAACTTTATTCTCGACCTCCTCTCCTAGCTAGTATTTAAAACCTACAAACTTTTCACTAAAATACACAATATTTCGCGCAAAAGCTCAATAACTCAAAAATACTAAAATCACAAGAGAGAAATTGGAATATTGCATATTATTACTAAAAGTCTATTAAAATAGCCAGATAATCACCTAATTGATGTCTCCGAAGCATATAAATATAGAACAAAAGAGGAGACATCAATATCTGATTTAGGCAAATAAATCCTTATTAAAGCTGTGCTACAGAGTATTCCTAATTATTTTATGTCCTCTTTCCTTTTAACAAAAAAAAATCAGTGAGCTTGTTACTTCATTAATAGCCAAGTTTTCATTGGTTTAAAAGGTAAAAAAGGGATCCACTGGACAAATTGGTCCAAAGATTCCTAAAGTAAATACTCAGGGGGTCTTGGGTTTAGAGATTTAACTCTCATGAACCTAGCTATCTTAAGTAAACAAGCATGGAATCTCTTAACATATCAAAACACTTTACTATATAAAGTCTTAAAAGGAAAATACTTCCCCAATTGTTCATTTAGTGAAGCTACACTTGGTAATTAACCCTCCTAGGGATGGAAAAGGAGAAGTATATTAGCAAGCAAAGATGTCATCTCTAAACATCTTAGATGGCACATTTGGTCTGGTAATAACATCAACCTTCATACAGATGTGTGGACTAGTGGGTGTGAAAATACTATCAAACCTTTTAACCCCATCCTTCTTAAGGTTTCTGACCTTTTGATAAATGGGGAAAGAAAATGGAACCTTGACATTATTAAACAAAATTTCCATCCTAACGTTTATGGAAAAATTATAAGAACCTTTATACCTTTATTACACACTACTGATACAGTGAGTTGGATCCTCAATGTTGATAATATTTATTTGGTTAAAATGGCTTGTCATCATCTTAAGCAAGAAAAACTTAAGAAAGAAGCTACTAATAATAATAACAAATCTTCATTTTCTCATATTACTACCCCAAATGTATGGAAGATGGTTTAGAAAATGAATACACCCCCTAAAGTTATGAACTTTATTTGGAAAGCTATCCAAATATACTTCCAATAAATGAGAATTTATGTAATAAGAAATATGTAGATACAAAGTACTGTTCCATCTGTAACACTACAGTGAAACAATTGAACATATATTATTTAATTGCCCTTGGGCTAGAGCAACCTGGCTTGCTTGTCCTTTTGGTTTACTAACTAGCAACCATAACTACCTTAGGGTAGATATTTGGATGGCTAATATTATTAATCTAATGGAGAAAAATAAAGGGAAAGACTCATATAATACAGAGCTGGCTTGTGTCTTAGTTTGGCAAGTCTGGAAAGAAAGAAATGCATTTGTTTATCGCAATACTACACCTGATCTTATTCAAACTGTTAGAAAGGCAATAAAAATGTGGGAAGAACAATTGAAAACTCTCTCCAAGGATGATTATCATAATCTGAGGGGAAACAGAAATTATAACAATAAGGGAAAGAACTTATACAACAGTAATACACCTAATGATGATACAAGTTATCTGATGGATGGAAGTATGAAATCAAACAAAGGGATGGATTTCTCGAAACAGGTTAATGGTAAATAAACTGTGGAATTCTTTTACTATAGTGGGTCCCCCTAGAAATATTATAATTAATACAGATGCCTCATTTACTAAAGGTAATTCTACTATTGCTTGTATTGCCAGGGACCATAATGGAGCAATTATCAAAACTAATGCATGGAGAATTGAAGCTAGTAGCGCACTAGAGGCGGAAGCACTTGGTGTACTGAAGACGTCTCTTTGGGTTAGAGACTTTAGCAACACTAAATGCATGATAGAGAACGATAATAAATAACTGATGGTGCCGCTAGCTAGTAGTTTTAAAGTTCAGTTTTCTTGTATTAATGACATAATTCGTAGTATTCACTTTATTTCGGAAGTATGTAACCCTAAGTTCTCATTTGCTAAAAATGGGAAAAACTTGGTTGTAGATTAGATGTCCAAAGATATGCCACTAGACAACGTTTTTTTAATTTAATCCATTTCCTGCACAATTAAAAAATTAGTAAGATTAAATGCATCCCCTTTGGGATTGGTTAGGTTTTTGTAATAGTGGTTTTTATCAGACCGTGGATTAATTACATCAGACAACTAGCTCGGGAGTCCGGTCCAGTTTTCTTTAAACACATTCCACGTAGATTCAACACCGGAGCTGATCGTCTAGCTAAAGAAGCCGGACACAGGGCAGCGACAAACTATGTGAATATGGACACTCATAGGAGTCACTTCTCCAAGATAGGCATAGGTTAATTTAAATTTTACGGCGTAATAGTTTAATAGTTTAACTTTCTTACCTGTCCAAAAAAATAAAAATAAAATAAGCGTTTGGAAAAATAAAATAAAAATAAGAGTAGTTCTAAAACCCACCACCTAGTCGGCTATCCCCAATATTATTTATATATTAGATAATTCCTAACCTGAGCAAGAAGACAAAAGATCCATCCATCCATCTTCTCCGATCTCTGAATCGATTCAACTGATGCAACAATGGCCGGCGTATCTTTACAGTGTGGAGACTGTGGGACGCTATTGAAATCTGTGGAGGAGGCTCAAGAACACGCTGAGCTCACAAAACACACTAACTTCAGCGAATCCACCGAACCCGTTCTCAATCTCATCTGCTCTACTTGCTCCAAACCCTGCCGTACCAAAACAGTACGTATTTCTGTTTTTTTTAATATTTAAAAGTAGAATTATTATTGTTCAATCATAATTTGTTATTGAAAATAAAAATTGATTTCAATTAATTTTTCATGATCTTTGTATCCGTTTACTCAGTAATTCTAAGCTTGATTCACGAAGGTACAACTTTTATAACCTGATGTATTACAATTTTGTTGTACAGGAGAGTGATTTGCATACAAAGAGGACAGGGCATACTGAGTTTGTGGACAAAACTTTAGAAACTGTGAAGCCAATAAGTTTAGAGGCTCCAAAGCCAAATAATGATGATGTTGAAATGGAAGATGCTGGTCAAGAAGGTAATAATTAAATCATGTGATGATCATTATTCATCATAAATTATTCGACAAAATATTACTAATTATTTGTTTCTTTCATAGAAATGGTTATTCCTGAAGTTAATGAAAAGTTACTTAAGGATCTTGAGGAAATGGGATTTTCTAAAGGAAAGGCAACTAGAGCACTCCATTTTACAGGTAAGGGCTTTTCTTGTAATTTTGATATAATTAAGAATCAATTGGACTCTAAGGTAATAAGCTTTTATTCGTGTACAAAAATTACTTGTAATAAATTAGCAAACTGAATCTGGATGTTTGATAAGAGCACCTAACTTTGGAGAAGTTTTAAGCTATAAGTTTGTTTTGCTGTCCTTAGATTTTTGATATTTATAGGCCCTTTTGTTGTAAATTAATATAATTATATTGTTGATTTGGGGTACTTTTTGTAGGAAATGAAAGTATTGAGGCTGCTGCAAATTGGATAGTCGAACATGAGAATGACCTGGACATAGATGAAATGCCAAAGGCAATACTTCTTTCATGAAATCATTCCTGGCTTGTATAACTTTTGTTTAATTATTCTTCTTCGAGCAAATTTTCTTTTTGGTCCTTGAACTTCTAAAGTTACCCAAACAATCCTCCAACTTTGTTATTTTTACCTCCGTTAGTCCCTGCCTCAAATTCCGTTACGTCAGTGTGGCAATGGGTGTTTTTGTTACCCAAATAGTCCTCGAAGATTTAAATTCCCCAAAATGGCACTTAACAGTCAAAATTTAACAGGGACCAAAAAGGAAATTTGCTCTTTTTCTAATCACCTACTCTTAATCTTTGTTTTGTTTATTACCATGTTTATCTCTACCAAAACTATTAAATTTACTGTGTCTCTTAATTTTATTTATTACCAGGTACCTGTGAGTCAAAAAGCTGAAGCTTCAAAACCTTCTCTTACTCCAGAAGAGATAAAAGCAAAAACTCAAGAATTAAGGTATAAATCAAGTTTTTTCCTTTTATTCTTATATATTTTTCTTCATTATCTTGCAACTTTTTTATTTATAAAATTAATATTTGTTTATTATAAAAGGGAGAAAGCTCGAAAAAAGAAAGAAGAAGAAGAAAAGCGAATGGAAAGAGAAAGAGAGAAGGTAAACTGATGGAAAATAATTATTCTTAGTCCTTTTTTTAATTCATTTTAATTTAATTTAATAGATATGGTGAATGATCTTCGAGTACTATATTTATTTCAGGAAAGAATTAGAGCTGGAAAGGAACTTCTTGAAGCAAAGCGAATTGAGGAAGATAATGAAAGAAAACGGTTTGTTTTTCACCATTAATATTATTTTTTTCAAAATTTTAATTTTGCTTATTTTCTTTTTTTTTTAAATATCATACTTTATTTAGTATCATAGCTTTGCGAAAAGCTGAAAAAGAGGAAGAGAGAAGAGCTAGAGAAAAAATCCGTCAGAAATTGGAAGAAGACAGGGTCTGTATTTTAATTTTAATTCTACTTTTTTCAAATTAATTATATTTTTGTTTTTTTAATTTATTTATTTTTTAAAAATTTATAGGCTGAAAGAAGAAGAAAGCTTGGGTTACCAGCTGAAGATCCTGCTGCTGTAAAACCACCTACACCTGTTGTGGAGGAAAAGAAGGTTTAAATAAAAATTAAATATTTAATTCTGAAAATTATTCTATAAAAGCTAAATCTAAAGAATAATTTCTCTACAGAGCTTTTTGCCTGTTAAGCCAGTTACAAAGACAGAGCAAATGAGAGAATGTTTAAGGTCGCTTAAACAGCATCACAAGGTACAAATAATTTTACATACTTTTTAAATTTATATCATTAATTTAATTAACTTTTATGTGTTTTAGGAGGATGATGCTAAAGTAAAAGCAGCTTTTAACACTCTCTTAACTTATGCACGAAATGTAGCAACAAATCCAAATGAGGAGAAATTTCGTAAGATTAGGTTGAGTAATGCTACTTTTCAGGTAAGAGAGAGTTTTAAATAACTATTATTTTTTATTATTATTGTTTAACTCATATTTTATTAACAGGAAAGAGTAGGAAAATTACAAGGTGGAATACAGTTTCTTGAGCTTTGTGGGTTTGAGAAAGTTGATGGAGGTGAATTTTTACTGTTACCACGTGAAAAAGTTGATGTGGCGATACTTAATTCAGCTGGAAATGAACTTAATAATGCGATTAAGAATCCATTCTTTGGAGTTCTTTAAGCTATATATATAATAACTATGTTTGTTTCGTTCTTTACTGTTAAAATGGTATTGGAATGATACTCTATATGGTTCAAAATTCAAGTACAATCATTTTTAATTAAGCACCAATATTTATTTATTTTGATCATTCAACTTAATACTGTTTGTTGGTTGAACATTACAATTACCATTTGAAATTACATGTGATCCTAGTTTTAGAATAATAAGATACTCTCTCTAAGGAAATTTTGAAAATACCAGTGTCTCAAGTCAATAGCGAAGATAGAATCATCTGACCATTTGTGAGAGACGGTATCTATACTACAAAATCAGCTTATCATACATTGATTAACGAGGAAATTTTAAAAGAAGGGCAAACTTCAAGAGATGGAAAAACAAATCTGGCATGCGAATAAACCTTCTAGAATAAGAAATTTTGGGTGGCGAATATGTAATGGATCTTTATCTACAAAACAAAATCTTAAGAAGAGGAAGTGCGTGGATAATACAACTTGCGAATGGTGTGAATTAGGCACCGAAGATGTTGAACATATTATTTTCCAGTGTCCGTTTAGTATACAAGCTTTGCCATGCAAATAAAAATTGATAGAGACTTTACCGGTTATTTGCCGAATGGTTCCCACGCAATATTAAATCTTTCTCCGAAAATGGTTGGAATAAAAGAATTAATACGCCAAATCTTCTTATCACAGAAATCTGGAATATATGGAAAGAAAGAATGAGGAGGTTGTTTGACAAAAAGAATGGGCAGCATACCAAATTACGGAAAACTCTAACAACTTAATGACCAGGTTATTCGATCCAATTCAAATACAAAAGGAGAAAGACAAGCATAATGCTTCTAATAATAATAGATTACCTGATAATCCCGCTATTAATGACAAGGCAGAAATGGTTTGGTTTTATGATACATCCTTTACAAAGGAATGGGATGCCACGACTATTGTAACAATTGGAGTTGATAGGGCCAGAAATGTGAGCCAGAAAAGAACATGTAGATGTTATATCAAGAATGTTATTGAAGGAGAGACATGGGCTCTCCTCTTGGCCTTGAGATCTGCAGGGATTTTAGGCCTTCAAAGTAGTTCTTTCTACTCTGACAACTTTTAAGTTATTCAAGATATCTTTAAACAAGTAAGGATTCACTGGAGCCTTAAGCCTTTGGTTGACAAGATAAGAGGATGGATTGATAGATTTTCTTTTTGGAAAGTTTTGTATATTAGTAGACAGTTTAACTACACTGCTGATACGCTTGCAAAATGTGTTAGAAGGAGAACTGATATCTTTGGATAGGATGATCCATTGGTTGTCGGATCTTTTAATTTTTTTTTGGACAAAAGGATAAAATCATCTCACTTCTTATCCTACTCCAAGCCTTCTGAAACTTCCGATGACATCAGGTAAAAGAACGCCTTTGAGATTGGCCATGTGCCTAACGTGTTTTGCAAGACGATCCGCATGACTGTTCATCCTACGTGGAAAATACCAAAAGATAAAGGTCTTGCTTCTACCATTCTCTACCAGATCTGGCGTACGATCGGTTGAATGGTCCATCTTGCCGTTGACACCTGCCTTATACCTTGTATTAATTCAAGGTTATCTGAAAGTATTACCTTCGTGCTTTCCTTCGTGCTGAGGGGATTCGAACTCTGTACCTCCTAGATGAGAGACAAGGTCATGTCCATTGAGCTAGTCCCAGTGCCTCTCCCTCTCTTTCCAGAATTGTATTGCATCTCACCGTTTTAATATATTCTGTTATCTCGCCCGTTCTTTGATCCGTAGCAACAATTCCGATCCCTGTTTGTTCATATTTAGTAGTAAAAGATTCATCGCAAGTAAATATAATGTCTTCGGTAGGTTGATCCTCAGAAGCTTGTATAAGGTTCTGTTCTATTGATTGGTTGATGATTATGTTTGACCCAATCATTTCTATGTAGATCACTCATAAGCTTGTTTGTATCAAGTATGATATGGTCGATATCGATACGAGTGTTCTCATGTATGGCCTTCATTTTAGCTTTCCAGATGTTCCATATGATAAGTATATAGTTCGTTACTATCTTCTTCTCCCATCCCCCATGTACTATATGCTTCAATCACTTCTAGCATCCTATTTTTAATAACTTCTTGTTGTATGTAGATTTGCAGAGTCGAAGCCGCCCAAATTGTTTTGTTGATGTTACATTGCAGCAAAAGATGTTCGATCGTTTCCGTGTCTGTCTGACACCATGTACAGGTTGAGGAGTCAATGCATTTACGTACTAGTATATTCTTAGCAGAGGGGATCACATTGTTACACACTTTCCAGTTGAAATGGCAAATCATATTCGGTATATTTGCATTCCAGATGGTTTTCCAAAGTGAGGGCCGGATCCGATCCATAATCATTGTTGTTTGTGGTTCCTGAATAATTGCGATCTCCGTAAGGACTTTGTATCCCGTTTTAGTTGTATAGACACCTTCTTTAACATGAGGCCAAATAAAACGGTCTTCTTGATCATAGTTAAGTATCCGAATCTTGGTTATTTTCGGAATAATTGGTTGTGGAAAGATTTCATCCAGAATCTCATTATTCCATTCCATTGTGTCATGTTTCCATAATTCCTTGAGTATTTGATAAGAGCAGGTGTTTGGTTTTTCAAATTTCCATGTGGTCTCTATCCATTTGTCCTTCCATATATTTGTTGACTGTCAGTTTCCGATTTGGAAAAGGCCATGTTGTTTAATAAAGTCCCTTCCTTCAATAATACTTGCCCAACTCCAATTTCTACTCTGTCTAAGTTTAATATTCATAAAATATGAGTTGGGATAGTAGTACCTTTTAAAAGGCGGGCTGCCAGAGTACTTGGATTATGAAGAATTCTCCATGCTTGAGATCCTAAAAGGGTTGTATTCATTCTTTTGAGGTCTTTAAAACCTAATCCTCCTAGGAGCTTTCCAACAGTCAATGCGATTTCTTTCTCTAGAACTCCACCAAAAGTTTGAAATAGCTGATATTAATTTCTTGCAGAAGGTCACCGGGTACGAGAAAGTTGACATCGTATATACTGGAATTTCTTGTAGTACTGCTTTGATGAGCACTTCTTTTACTCCGTCTAAAAGGAGTTTCGCTTTCCATCCTTCCGTTTTGGCAAAATATTTTTTTAGCAATCCATTCCAATGCTTCGATTTTAGATCTTTTATGGCATAGCGGTATACCCAAGTATTTCCCTAGGTCCTCCGTTTCTACCATGTGTACTTCCTCTGCCACTTGATTTCTTAGGTCTTGTGGAGTATCATTGCTGAAATAAATGGCTGACTTCTGAAAATTGATTTGTTGTCCAGATCCGTCACAATACTTGGTCAGGCATTGATTGAAAGCTTTGATATTAGAATGTTGATTGTAAGAAAGAAAAGAGAATCATCTGCAAATAAAAGGTGAGAGATCTCTGGACAATTTTTTGTGACTTGAATGTCTTTTATCTGTCCATTATCACAAGCAGTTTCTATTAGACTAATAAGAGCTTCAGTCATTAAAGAGAAAAGAAAGGGTGAGAGAGGGTCTCTGGTGTAGCCTAGGGTGTGATAAAAAGATATATAAATTAGATGCAAATAAACACCCTAAGCTGGCACGGTTCTGCAAGTATACAGACCGTGTGCAAGTTTTAATGATTAAGTAAGATTCGTTCCGTAGAGACTACGAAGGTTAGGGGAATCTTATGCAATAATCAAGTGCAAATATTAAAAGTTAGAACAAATAAAACGAAGAAAAAGTAAAGACAAATAGATTTTTATTTGATTTTTAATTAACTAAATTAAACTAATAAAGTAAAGACAGAAATTTAAATGCAAGAGAAGAAGTAGTATGAGAATATAGCTTGAGGCAATAGCATGTAATCCCCACTAGTTTTGCCGTTCTAAACATGTAAGGGTGAATTATGTAGTATTTCAATAATCGGTTCCAATTGCGCTAGGTAGTTTTAAATAGGGGTTACCTGTGTCAATAAGGAGTCTTAAGCAAACTGTTCCTGCAATTGGTAAATAGCAATACACTAAACCATGGTGATTATCTAGTTAGGTTGATTTGTCAGATCTAAAACGAATACTAGACGTTATGTGCTAAACATGTAATTAAACACCGTTGTTAATGGTGACCTAACTACTAGATGGTAATTCTATATGGTCGCGATCCACAAGAACACATAATATAAATCCAAACACATAAACAGTGAATAAAAACAATAATTCAATTTAAAACATAGAATTCCCAAATTAGATAGATGTCAACCAAAACTAGGGTTCATACATATATGCTAAAACTCAAGCTAATAGAAATTTAGTTCATACTAATGGAGGAAAAGAAAGAAATTACAAATTCAAAGGTTGAAGATGACATTATTGATGCACAACTCCTTCCAGACTTCTTTTCTTGTGTTGTAAGCTTCCTCTTGGCTTAAGGTTTCACCAAGGATGATTTTCTAGTGTTAAGAGGCTGTATTTATAGTGTATAGGTTGACCTAATCGTTTTCTTGAAGAAAAGGTAAATATTGGGCTCCTAGCCCAACTCAAATTCGTAGCCCAAAAACATGGAATCAGGCCCGTTTTTGTTTTGGTCCTAGCAGCTTCAGTACTCATCCGATTGACGCGTATGAGTAGTCGAAATTCATCGTCTCGGAAAGATCTTCAACTTTGATCTTGACCGTTTCTCCAGATTCCTCACTGATTTTAAGATATAAGCTGATTTGTGGTCGTAGGTGCAGAAATTCAGATTTAAGGCAGCTTTTCCTTTTCCATGTTTTTAGCTTTTACTTCCTTATCTTCAATTCCCATGTTTATCTTCTTTCCTTTAGCTCTTTGAACCAACTTGGACTCTAATTAATTATCATATATCTCTAAAGCTTCACACTAAATAAATAATTAAACCCAATATGCTCTAAAAATAATAAATAATTAACTCAAGACCCAAAATAGGAAAGTGTACTAAATCATGCAAAATTCAACCTATAAACTAATAAATACGCCTAAAATGATGTCTCGGAAATAGATTTTATTATCACAAATGAGGAGACATCAGTCTCTTTGTCCGAGTCCTCGTCCCAATGTGAACTTCGGAAGTCTTTGTCCGTTAAGATTAAATTGAAATGTAACATCTGTGATACAGATGCTGATCCATTGGACCCATTTGTCATGGAAGCCCATTTGTGTAAGTAGTTCGAATATAAAGTCCCACCTGACTTCGTCATAAGCTTTGGCCATATCAATTTTGATACTCACCATGGGTTTCTTTCGCTACATATAAAAGGACGATTTCTGCGCAATCAAAATATTATCTTGGATCGCCCGACCTTTGATAAACGCCGCTTGTGTAGGAGAGACAATAACATTCATAAACTGTTGGAGACGATTTGACAACATTTTTGCTATTAATTTGAACCCAAAGTTGATACATGATATCGGCCTGTAATCCCCAAGTAGTTTGTGGATATCTCCCTTCGGTATAAGTGTAATCAAAGTATCATTCATATCCTTCAGAGGAATATTGTTATTAAAAAAATCCTTCACGACTCTAAAAATGTCAATTTTAATAATATCCCAGAATTCAGTGTAGAACTTACCATTTAAACCGTCTGGACCCGGGGCTCTAGTAGGTGATAGGTTCTTTAGTGTTCTTTCAAGTTCTTCCATGGTTGGCTTTGCAGTCAGAACCTGGTTCATTTCAGGAGTGACCTTTGGTTTCACGAATCTTAATGCTTTTATTATTTTATCACTGGTCGCTGGTTATTCCGTAAAAAGTTTTTTATAAAAGTGTTGAAACTTAGTCTTAACCTCGTTGATATCTTCCGTCCATTGCCCTTCTTCGTTTTTGATTCTTTTAATTTTATTGTAAGATCTACGTAGCACTGTCGCCATATGGAAAAAACTTTGTATTTTTGTCTCCATATGTGAGCCATTGCTGTTTAGCTCTGTCAGCCCAGTACTTTTCTTTGCAAGAAAATTCAAAAGACAGCTCCTTTCTAATGTTTTCTTTTTCTTGTTGGTTTTGTATTGTCATAGGCTGATTAGTAGATAACCGTCCTCAATGGTATAAGCTCATTTTTATTCTCTTCAATCTCGCATCCTCTTTAAATTGTGGTGGGTAGGTGCTTTTCCGTGCCGCTTTACTCTCGCGGTGTAGCACCTTTCTTGCGTAGCACCTATTGATCATTTGTAGTAATAGAGGTGATCCCGATATTTTATCTCTAAAGATGATTTGTGGTGGAGATAGTGATTAGTGAACTTTATGTGGCGGAGGTTCAACTTCTATTGTATTGTGAACTTTGAATTCTTCGGCGGATACCTCGACCACTTCACATTCGTCTTCGCTTTCAACCCAATCTTCCACTATTACTTCATCATATTCTTGATGTGGAATCTCAATCTCGATCACCTCTTCTTCTTGTTCGCGTTCTGTATCTTGATCATGTGCACGCACCATAGGAATAGCAATCTCAGTTTCAATTTCTAGGATTTTCGTTGCTACTCCTTCTTCCACCATGCTAATAGGATTGTCAACCACATGGTGGTCTTCATTTATAACCGGCATGATGGTCATATCACTATCACTAATATCTTCCTTCAACACCTCCTCCTCAACTACTTCTTCCGGTTGATCGCTTCCATCCCTCGGGGGAGTGGAATCTTCATAAGACATACTACCCCATTCTTCTACCATCTGTTGTATGCGGGCATGGGTGGCGTTAGTTTCCTCTACTAAGCGCTGGAGTTTAGAACGTGTCTCATTGTCAATTTCTTGCTGATAGTGATGAGGTGGAGAGTTTTGAATGTTTTCAACCTATTGGTTGTTCCATGTTTGCTCTTGCTGATAGTTATATGATGGTTGTTGTTGATTATTCCCGATCCATTGATTGTTCCATACTTGCTCTTGCGGGTATTGATAAGGTTGTTGGTAGAAGTTACTACCCCATTGTTGTTGTCCCGAAGAGTCTTCCCAATATTCGTATGGATCGGGATCCGGGCAATGTCCTCTATACATCTTCAATAGAACCCTTTGATCATTACCTGAATAAAAATTTGTACAACAAAAACAAAAAAAACCAAGCGTAAAACTGAAAAAATAAATAAACAATTAAAACTACTAAAGATTAACACCGGGGTCTCACGCTACCGTCCCCGGCAGCGGCGCCAAAAACTTGATGGGTCTTGGTGTGTTATTAAATTAAGTACAAAAGTAAAGGAACCACAATTACCGCAAGTGTACGATTGTCCAAGTAATATTCGATAAATCGAGTTCGTTCTCAGAGACGTATTAGGTTCAACTCCAGTATTAATCAGATAGTAAGAATAATTGTTTAACAGAAAAGTAAATAATAGATTTTTGTTTGGTTTTCTAATAACTAAAGATGCAAATAAATAAAAACTAAATTAAATTGACTAAAATAAATAAAAGCAAATAAAAGACTGACTTCAGATAAGAGAGATACTTGAGTCACGCAAGGAATCCTCCTAATTAACGTAATCTATGCTATGTTTAAGGGTAGAATTGGTATTAGTATATTAGTCGGGAATCAAATATCTCCTAGCCCCCGTCAGGGTGGACCTAAGAGCTATCCTACGGTATTACAAACCCCGTCAGGGTGAATATAAGCTACTTTCAGATGAATAATAATTTACCTCTTTGGCAATGTAAATCATATGACTTTCGTCCATTACACGGGTATTACCTAAGTCTGTATTCAAACCCCCTGTCGGATGATCACTTCGCCACTAAAGTGAATAGCCCAAATACTAAAACCTATTTCTAGTTGTACGGAAAAGAAATAGTGATTAAGAACAAAGTAATATCCAATACCTAAGTCTCAATTCAATTTAAATCATAACAATCCCAAATGTAAAACAAAGATAAAATTAATTAGGGTTCATCCCTTTATTGCGATTCTCGAGTATATAAAAGTTTAGCTCATGGTAAATTTAAAGACTGAAACTAAATAGAAAGACATCATATTTAATTACAGAAAAGAAATATATAACCAAGGATTAGATGACTGTTGATGGAAGAACAGAATTCCTCCAGCTCTAGCTTCTCCTTTGCCTTCTTGCTCTTGAAGTCTCTGACTCTCTCTCTCTAAAGATGTATATATTGAATAATAATTGAGAGGTACTGAATAATGAGGTCTAAGGGGTGTATTTATAGGTGTTAGAAACCCCTAGGTCGAATTTACTTGGAGTGGAAGACAAGTCAAGGACTCTTTAATTCGTCACCCTAAAATCTAGGAAAGGTAAGATTTTGCTGCTGATTTGATTTGGTCATATCTATTTCAATACTTATCCGTTTGAGAAGTTCCAATATATGAAACTGCTTGTCTTGGAAAGTGATTTCTATTGGTGCAGACCATTCGTCTAGAATCCTAGCCAATCTTTAGTTATGATTTAATCTTTAAAACGTGGCTGGAATTTCATATTCACAAGGCAGCTTTATCTTTTCCTTCTTTGAATAAATCTTTCCTAAATCTTCTTGTTTCCATGTAAATATTCTTTCCTTTCATCTTTATCTTGACTTGGTCTCTAATTAATTACCATTTATCTTTTAAAGCTTCACATTAAATAAATAATTAAACCGCATATGCTTAAAAAGAATAAATCAATAAATCAAACAAACGAAATAGGAAAGTGTACTATAAAAATAGAAAAAATCATTTCCTAACACTCTAAAATATACTAAGACTTTATTCTCACTTTTTCTCCTTGGATTGGTCTTTCATAAGATTCAAGAACCGGTTAACTTTGCATTAAAAATAGTCAAATTTAGGCACAAAAGCTCAGTTTCTGCAAATAGTTAATTTCCAAGGGGAGAAAGTGCAATATGATCAATTAAGCCTAAAATTCTATCAAATAAGTCATTTATTCACCTAAAAGGATGTCTCCAAGGGGCTAATAATTAGAACAAATTGGGAGACATCAAGACCCCAAACTCAAACCTTTGTCGTCCCAACAAAGTAAAATAAAAACAAAGGATCTTTTAGGTGAACGCAGAAGGTAGAATCTAGAAAATATTCCCAAAGCACAACTTAAAACAAATTTCATATAGTATAATCTAGGAATTAATATATACCTATACTTATCATGCAAAAATCAAATACAAAACAATATCAATCCAAAATTAATTTCACAATGCTAGAAGGTTACGCTTATTACTTATCTCAAGATGGTGGCTATAGGGTGTTCCTCGATCTTTACTTGCTTTGCACACTCCACTTAGCATAATCCCTATTAACTCATTGTGCATCTAGGAATCACGAGGTCTTTACGGTTTTAGCGTAGGTTGAAGGACGGTATGGTATGTATATTTGGTAAATTTGAAGTGAGCTTTTGGCTCTCTCCTCACTTACCATCAACAAACTGTCCAAGAGCTTGAGTTTACACTCGAATAACGTTCTCACTCAACCCATTTGACATGCTTAATTAGCGTCCCCAAATTAACCCAATAAGCACTTAGGATGATTCACTTAAAATTTCCACTTTGCCGGTCCGAATATGTATATTCTTTTCAAATAATTCGATTTTTTCTTTTATTTTGTATATCCATGACTCTCTTTTAATGTTGAGATATCATGCTCTTTTTCATAGTTATGCCTATTCATAACTTGAGCTCGAAGCTTCTTTTCCATTCACTATTACCCCGACAAAGGGTTACATATCATAAACCTGTGAATCATCAAAATATATAACCGAGCACAAAGCATCATTGATAAACTCAAAATCCCAACCCAATGATAAATTCCCATATAGTGGACCCACCACCCCAAACTCAAGCTCAAGACAGGAAGTCTTAGGGTCGTGATTCAAGTGCGGGTCATATGGTCATGCCTAACAATCTAAAGAGATATTGGCTTATAATGTGGCGACAAAAGAAAGGCTTAAAGGCTAAAAATTTGTCTAAGAAGGATAAAATTAATTCAGGGATAGACAGCCAAAAAGGATTCAAAGGGCTAACAAAGAACTGCCTCTATCATCTTCCTATATACACAACTTGTCTCTAGTTCCTATCTAAGTGGGTTCTCTACTCATTTAGATCTCACGTTCTACAAACCACCTATTATCCTTAAGCACAAGTTTACTTCTTTTGCTTTGTTCATTAATTTTTCATATTAATCATCTCATATTTGCATGCAATCAAAGTTCAGCTTCATACTAACTCCTAAAGTCAACTATTTTCTATCATTAATTCACAAAAAGCATGCTTGATGGGGGCATTTAAAATCTCTACAGTCAACGCAACCCTAAGATAAATTTTATTTAAAGCAGTAAAACACAAAAAATTGGGTTGAGGCAACGAACCCCACCCCAAACTCAAAAATGAGTCGTGTCCCCACGACTCGAAAAAGACTCAAGAAAGCAAATAAACAAATAAAACAGATAAGAAAGGGATAGGAAAACGTATCTGAACCAGCACGAAGCTGGTTTCCATGGTTGCGTGTAGGTTGAGCTCCTTGTGTTGCGTAGGTGGCATGTTGAACATTGCTCACTCCACGTAATATGATTTGCATAAGCTCCAACTCTTTTGTGACATTTCCTATGGGTTTCAACACCTCTTCATGACTATCCTCCAAAAGTTCCATTCTTTAAACTACATCTTTTAACACCAAAAGTAATAAAAGGTTCTTCAACTCTTCTTCTTCCTCTCCACGGTATTCTTAACCTTCCAATCTTCATCATCTCAATGAACCCCAAACTCAAAATTTCAAATAATCAAAAACTAGAGAAGAGTTTTGAAATTTGATGTTTTGAGGATTTGTAATGAAGGATTTTGGTGTTATATGAGATGGATAATGAATATGTGGTGGTCCTTTGTGTGTTCTAAATAAATGCAATAAATAATCGAACCACAACCGCAAGTGTACGGTTGTCCCAAGTAGTATAACTGATAAAACAGATCCGTTCCAAGGACGGGATGGTTGACTACAATGCTTATCTATTAATGATTGAATTCACTTATGAAAACAAATAAAGATAATATGTTTGTTTTGGTTTTGTTTATTAAAGCTACTAAATGAAAGACAAATTATAAATGCAAGTAAAAAGCTAAGACGCAAGTAAAATGAGTGAAAACACAGTATGAGAAGTAGTACTTGAGAACGCAAGGATCCTCCCAATCCTATTTCCTAACTTATGTTGTTTAAGGGCTAAATTGGTCAATTACAATGGTCGGGATTCTAAATTACTTATACCCCCGTCAGGGTGGACTATAAGGCGATCCTAGAGTGTCACTAGTCCCGTCAAGGTAAATATGATCCACCTTTGGATGTTTAAGTTTTATTACCTCATTGGCCCTAGAATTAGCTAAGTTCGTCAGACTCAATAGCTTCTATCCTAGATTGAATAAATGGTTCTGTATTAAAACCCTCCGTCAGGATGATCCAATTGCCACTAATTGGAATAGCCTAAATACTAACACCTGTTCCTAGTTCATGACGCTAAAAACAGTAAATAATCTCAATTTATAGAAAAGAGTAAAAGCCCCAATCTAATTTAATTTAACATAAACCCAAATTCAACATTCGTTATTCAATACGATTGGGATTCACCCATTAATTGTTCTCAAGCACTATTAAATGTTTAGCTCATATTAAAAAGAAAAACTAAATTAAAATAAATGGAATTCATATTTGATTACAAAATTAAAGATAAAAAGAACCTAATTTCCGGAATTGGAATAACTGAGAACGGAGATATAGACCCTCTCCAGTTCTTGCAGCTTCTTCTTTCTTCCTTCTGTTGCTTCTCTCTGGTGTTTAATCTTGTGGAATGTGAATTGTATGGAAAATAGAAGTCAAAGGCTCCTTTTATATGTGTAAAAACGGATTAGGGCTTGGACCTAATAATAAAACACTAATTAAATGTCCAAGCCCAAATTCTAAGCCCAAAATCCCGTAACTGCTGATACACCTTCACTAAAACGGCTTTTCCCGCTTCGTTATGACTCCGATTGACCTCATTCCAGTTGCTAAAGTTCCGTAACTCGATAAGGAATGTTTTCTCTTCACAGGTCAGCGGCTAAATCATCGCTTAAGCACCTCTAAATCAGCAATCTATGGCCTGGAAAACAGATTTTCAGCTCTAAAAATAATATCTTCAGGATTTATCTTCAAGTCTTGACTCTATATCACGATCTTTGACTTTCTCCTCGGATTCCTCTCCTAGCTAACATCTAAAACCTGTAAACGTTTCACTAAAAATACCAATATTACGCGCAAAAGCTTAATAAATTAAAAATGCTAGAAATAAAAAGGAAATTCCGGATTATTGCATATTTAGTCCAAAAGTCTATCGAATTAGTTAAATAAACACAAAAAATGATGTCTCCTAAAGGTCGAAAATAAGAACAATTAGGGAGACATCAAGACCCCCAACTCAAACCTTTGTCGTCCCGATAAAGTAAAACAAAACAAAGGGGTAGAAATAAGCGTATAAACAAGTAGAAGCTAATAAATAAACCCTAAAGCAATTTTCATGATAAATCTCATATAGCAAACTCTAGAAACTAATATACACATACATCTAGAATGCAACATCAAACATAAATAATCTCAATCATAAAATTGAAGTTGCAATGCTTGAAGGTTACACTTGTACTCATCTCTGTATGATGGCTATAGGGTGGTCATTAATCCTAAATCGCTTTGAACGCTCCACCTAGTGTATTCCCTACTAACAGAATCATAAATTCACTATGCACTTAGGAATAACGAGGTCTTTATGGTTATAATATTGGCTTAAGGACGGGTGTGGATGTATATTTGGTAAATTTGAAGTGAGCTTTTGGCTCTCTCCTCACTTACCATCAACAGTGTCCTCGAGCTTGAGTTAACGCTCAAAAGATGTTCTCACTCACCCATATACGCAACAATTTAGCGTCCCATGTCTACCCACTATTAACAAGATGATTTTCAGAAAAATTCCACTTTGCCGGATGTTTTATTCATTCATATTTTTCTTTTTCTTTTCTTTTTCTTTGTACAGAAGCAAACCGGGTTCCCGGTTTTGACGAAACCGGGTTCCCGGTTTCTACTGTATGATTTTTCGAAATTTTTGATTTTTTTCTTTCTTTTTCATTTTTCTTCATTCCCGGCAAAGGGTTACAAGTATATATCATCTGCAATTGTGCTACAATACAAAGCACATCAATCCCAACCCATTAAATTCCCCATAAGTGGTCCCACCACCCCAAACTCAAGCTCGAGACATGTCTCAGGATTGTGATTCAAGTGCGGGTCATATAGTCATGCCTAATAATCTAAGGGATAATGGCTTATATCGTGGCTCAAAGAAAAAGGCTAAAGGCTCAAAGTGGGCTAAGACGGATAATAATTAATACAAGGGATAGAAGGCTAAAAGGTTACGAATGGTTAACAAAGAACTGCCCCTATCATTTTCCTAAGTACATAGCTTGTCTTTAGTTCATATCTAGGTGGGTTCTCTACTAATTAGGATTTCACGTTCTACACACCAAACATATTCCTTGAGTACAAGCTTACTTCATTTGCATTGTTCATTAATTTTTCCTATTAATTACCTATGTTTGCATGCAATTCTAAATGCGTTTTATATCAATCCCTAAAGTCCACTATTTACTATCATTGATTCATCAAAAGTATGCTTAAAGGGATATTTAAAAATTTCTACAGTCAAACGCAACTCCGAAAATTCTTTTATTGAAAGCAAATAAAGCAAATAACACATAAAAATTGGGATGAGGCAACGAACCCCACCCCAAACTCAAAAATGAGTCGTGTCCCCACGACTCGAAAAGACTCAATAAAGCATTTAAACTAATCTACACTAAGAGGAAAGTTTAGAAAACGTATCTTAACCAGCGCGAGGCTGGTTATCGGTGTTGCGTTCTGGACCTTTATCTCGCGTAACAACATCATAAATTGCGTTTTGAAGTGTATTTACGCCAAAGATTAAATTTCGAAGCAGGTCCAGTTCTTTTGTGACGTTTCCCAAGGTAGCAATCATCTTCTCCTGATTCTCTTCCAACACCTGAATCTTCGATTCCAACTCAGGAACAGTTTTCGCTTTCTTTGATTGAGGAGTTCTAGGACTCTTGGTGGCTCTTGTTGCTTCTTCATGGATATTCTTGATTGTGCTCAAAGCTATACTCACACCAACTGAAACAGCATCAATATCTGCGTTCTTACGCGGAATCTTTGCGTCTAGGCACAACTGAGTAATAGTACAAGGAAACTTCAGATTTTGTTGTTTCATTGGTGATTTCGCGAACTCCATGATTGTATCATAAATGATCTTAGCAACATCAAATAGTTTCTCCTCCAAAATACACTTAAGAACAAATACGTGCTCTTTCTTCATTTCGGAAGTGTGTTTAATACCAAAGAAAGTGGGTATTACGAAACGAGACCAAACCTTAGCACGAGGTGTCAAACTACTGCTGTAAAACTGTCTAGGATATCTTTCACCTTCCGGAATTGGGCTAGCCCCATTAACAAGCACGGTCCCCCAAAGGGATTCAAAATCGAAAGAAGGGTCATTAAGAGTTTCTTGGAAAGAGCATGTTCCAGAAAAGTTGGGTAATTTTAAGGATTTCCGAATACGTTCAATAGAGAAAGGAACTACCTTTTTGCGGATATCAATGGCATCACGGGAGGTGGCTAAACCTTCATAAAATTCTCGCACTAAAGTAGGAATAAACTCAAGCTTCCTTTCTTGCAACTCTTTCCAACCAAACTTAGCACATGTCACAGCATATTCCTTGTGTTCACTACTCATAATACCCTTAGGAAAATTTGTCTTCTCACCAAACTTCAAAAATTCAATTCTTTCACGAACCTGAGTATTCCAACAAGTATAAACCCGCTTAGGCTTGTGGGCCCACATCTTCATACGCGAAGGTTTCTGTTGAACTAGTACTTCCGGAACCTCTTGTTCAGTTTCCTTCTCAATGTTCTTCGCAATTTCCTCTTCTGGTTCCTTCTCACTTTCTATCTCATCAATTAATCTTCTCTTTTGACCTGTGATTTCTATTCTGTTAGAATCAAGCTTAACTTCATCAATTTTTCGTTTAAGACGCGAATCAGGAATCTCAATAGCTTGATCTTTGGAACCACCAATAGTGGTTTTTCTTCTAGGAGCAGTTCTTCGGAAATCACCGGTTCTGTTAGTCATCTCTTTCCACCCCAAACTCAAAACTTCAAATAATGAAAAACTTAGAGAAAAAGTTTAGAATTTTGATGTTTTGAGGCTTAGGAATTGAAGAACTAGGTGGAATATGAGATGGATCTTGTTTAATTTGGATGGTAGAAGAAAGAATCGGGTTTAATTTAAGGATTGGGTGAAGAAAAATCTTGGGAAAAACTAAGGATTTGATGTTATTTTGGAGAGGAGGTGAGTTGATTTTGTGTTTTTGTGGTGAAAGAGGGTAGGATTTGATGATATATAGTGTTTTGGTTGATGAATTTCGGAGGTGGGGAGGCTATTGGTGCGATTTAGGTAAAAACTTGCAAAAGAGGCTAAGAAAACTAGGTTAAAACACTCAAAACCGCCTCTCACAGCTTTCAAACCGGGTTCCCGGTTTTGGAAAACCGGGTTCCCGGTTCCGCGTCGCTGTGACGGCGCGGAAAACTAACTTAAAGACTTTTTTTTTTTTTCAAAACGCACCAACACGCTGGACCCCAAGACGCGGGGTCAGAGATTTTACTTGCCGAAACCGGGTTCCCGGTTCTGTGGAATGCGGGTACCCGGATTTTCTCGATGGCGCGAGTCAAAACGCGCCAAAACGCAGGATTCCAAAACGCTGGGTCAGAGAAATCCACCAGTTACAGCTCCAAAACCGGGTACCCGGTTTTGCCAAATGCGGGTTCCCGGTTTTGTGTCGATGGCGCGAATCAAAACGCAGCAAAACGCAAGCCACCAAGACGCTGGGTCAGAGAATTTCAGAAGTTACAGCACCAAAACCGGGTTCCCGGTTTTGAAAAACCGGGTTCCCGGTTCCGACGCTGTATCGTGAACCCAAAACGCCAAGTGTTGCGTTAAAATGGTTGGTACCAGCTCCAAAACCGGGTTCCCGGTTTTTACGAAACCGGGTTCCCGGTTTCTCCTGGACATCCAACCAATTTTTTTCTATTTTCGCCTCATCGATCCCAAACTCATGACCTTTTTACCCCTGAAATCATCAAAAACAACTACCCTTCCTCATTTCTTAATAATAAACACTAAAATTACAAAAATCAAACTATTCTAAATTGCGAAAAAATTAAAAACTCAGCTAATATACAAAGAATTGGCTTTTGTTTAACGTCGTTAAGCTCGACGGGTTACCTCACGCTCTTAAGGAGTTTCGAGGAGATACATGACCTCCCCGGGATGTGGATCATCTGAGCGATTGGTATCTTCACCTCCATGGTATATCTTCAATCTGTGACCGTTTACCATAAAGGTGCGGTTCTCTAGCGGATGTTCTATTTCTATTGTCCCATGAGGTGTAACTTTGGTCACAATGTATGGACCTGACCACTTAGATCTTAACTTACCCGGATAATTGCTGAACTTTGAGTTATACTTCAACACTTTTTGCCCCACTTCAAAGTTCTTTGTACGAATCCGATTGTCATGCCATTTCTTCGTGTTTTCTTTGTAAAGTTTGGCATTTTCATAAGCATGCAACCGGAATTTGTCAAGTTCATCAAGATTTATCATACGATTCTTTCCGGCTAAGATAGGATCTAAATTCAACTGCGCAATCGCCCAATAGGCACCCATTTCAAGCTCTAAAGGTAAGGGACAAGCCTTACCATACACCATACGATAGGGAGATGCACCAACTGGAGTTTTGAACGCAGTACGATAGGCCTACAACGCATCATCTAACTTCATTGACCAATCTTTTCTTGTAGGACCAACGGTTTTCTCCAAAATTGACTTGACTTCACGATTTGAAACTTCAGCTTGACAGTTGGATTGTGGATGATATGCGGTAGATACACGGTGTCTAACTCCATACTTCTCTAGAACAGTCTTCGGATATTTATTAACGAAATGAGATCCTCCATCGCTAATAATTAATCTAGGTGTGCCATGTCTAGTGAAAATATGTGATTTCAAGAACTTGATCACCACTCGTGAATCATTGGTAGGTAAAGCCACCGCTTCTACCCACTTAGACACATAATCAACAGCTAATAAGATGTAGAGGTTACCATTTGAAGGAACGAAAGGACCCATAAAGTCTATACCCCAAACATCGAATATCTCAACTTCTAACACATTATTACGTGGCATCTCATCTCTCTTGGATATGTTTCCAGTAAACTGACATCTCGTGCATTTCTTAACATATTCATGACAATCTTTTTCAAGAGAAGGCCAGTAAAAACCTGATTGAAATACCTTCGCAGCAGTTCTATCTCCTTTGAAATGTCCGCCATATAATGAATCATGGCATCCAGCTATAATGGCTTCAGTTTCTTCCCTTGCTACACATCTTCGTATCATTTGGTCAGCACAAACTTTATAGAGGAACGGATCCTCCCAAAAGAACTGTCTAGCACGATGAGCTAACCTCTTTCTTTCTTGATAAGTAGAACCTTCAGGAAAAACACCACTCACCACTAAATTCTCAATATCTGCATACCACGGAGCTTCATAATCTCGAACAACGAATAAACTCTCATCAGGGAACTCTTCTCTAACTGCTTCAGTACCACTATTCATCTCTGAACCCTCTAAACGCGATAGATGATCTGCAACCTGATTCTCACAACCCTTTCTATCTTTGATCTCTAAATTGAACTCTTGAAGCAATAACACCCATCTGATTAACCTTGTTTTCACATCCTTCTTTTCCATAAGATATCTGATCGCGGAATGATCTGTATAAACAATAACTTTCGCTCCAAGAAGATAAGAGCAAAATTTATATACAACTGCTAGTAACTCCTTTTCTGTAACTGTGTAATTAATCTGAGCACCACTAAAAGTTTCACTAGCATAGTAAATCAAATGAAAAACTTTCTCTTTTCTCTGTCCCAATACAGCTCCCATACACAAATCACTCGCATCACACATAACCTCAAACGGTAAATTCTAATCTGGAGGTAACACTATAGGAGCAGAAATAAGCTTTTCTTTGATTGCTTTGAAGGCCGTTAAACAAGCTTCATCAAAAAGGAATTTGGAATCCTTTTCAAGTAAGTTGCATAACGGTTTAGCAATCTTAGAAAAATCCTTAATAAAACGCCTATAAAAGCCAGCATGGCCAAGAAAACTCCTTACCCCTTTAACAGAAACAGGAGGGGGAAGAGTTTTAATTACCTCTATCTTCGCTCTATCAACCTCTAATCCAGAACTCGAAACCTTGTGACCCAGAACAATACCTTCACGAACCATGAAATGACACTTCTCCCAGTTTAGCACCAAGTCTGTCTCCTTGCATCTAACCAACACTTTCTCCAAGTTGTCCAAACACTTATCAAAATCATCACCAAACACGGAGAAATCGTCCATGAACACTTCCAGGAAATTATCAATCATATCCCAGAAGATGGCCATCATACATCTTTGAAAAGTAGCGGGAGCGTTACACAACCCAAATGGCATTCTACGATATACAAAAGTACCAAATGGGCATGTAAAGGTAGTCTTATGTTGATCTTTTGGAGCCACGTATATCTGATTGTACCCGGAGTAGCCATCCAAGAAACAGTAATATTCCCTTCCGGCTAATTTATCTAACATTTGATCGATGAAGGGTAAAGGGAAGTGATCTTTTCTGGTGGCCTTGTTCAGCTTTCTATAATCCATGCAAACTCTCCAACCAACTACCGTTCTTGAAGGAATCACTTCATTTTTATCATTCAGAACTGTTGTCATTCCTCCTTTCTTCGGTACACACTGAACTGGGCTCACCCATTCACTACTCGAAATGGGATAGATAATCCCCGCATCTAAAAGCTTGATCACCTCTTTCTTCACTACATCCTTCATCACGGGCATCAATCTCCTTTGACCTTCAACTGAGCGTGCGTTGTTATCTTCAAGTATAATTTTGTGTTGACAATAGGATGGACTAATGCCTTTGATGTCAGCAATTGTCCAACCTATTGCTTCTTTGTTGGCTCTCAACACACGCAACAGTTTATCTTCTTGAGGACCTGTTAAATTAGCTGAAACAATAACAGGTAGAGTTTCATTAGTACCCAAATATGCATACCTCAAGTGTGCTGGCAATGGTTTTTCTTCCAAATCCGGAGGAGATTCAATTGAAGGCTGCTTTTTAGGAATAATCTCCCCCGGTTCTCTCACAGGTTCATAGACAAGACGCCTATACTTCGGATTTTCAGAATTGAGAGCTGCCACTGTTTCGGCAAGCTCTTCCATCATCTCAGGCAAATGTAATGTCAAAGCAGCCTGCAAAATATCATCATAGTTAAAACAATCAAATACCTCTTGCGATGCCTTCTCAACTACATCCATTCGGAAACAATCCTCTTGAGAATCTGGAAATTTCATAGCTCGAAATACATTGAATTTGACTTCCTCGTCTTGAATCCTCATCGTTAATTCGCCATTCTCTACATCGATCAATGTACGCCCTGTAGCTAGGAATGGTCTACCCGAAATAATGGGTTCATTTCTATCTGCATCGTACTCAAGTATTACGAAATCAACAGGAAATATAAGTGTACCTGCCTTAACAAGGACATCCTCAATGCGGCCTTCAGGATGTGCAAGAGACCTGTCCGCCATTTGCAAGACCATAGAAGTGGGTCTTGCGTCTCCAATTTTAAGCTTATCAAAGATTGACTTGGGCATCAAATTGATGCTTGCCCCCAAATCACACAGCGCTTTTCCTTTCCATTCTTCTCCAATCGATATCGGAATCGTGAAACTACCAGGATCAACTAACTTCTGAGGTAATTTACTCTGACAAATCGCACTACACTCTCTAGGGAGACCAATCATCTCATTATCACAATAAGGCCTTTTGTTAGTGAGGGCCCTCTTCAAAAACTTCGTATACTTAGGAATATCTCGAATAGCCTCTAGTAACGGAATATTAATACTTAGACCCTTCACTCTATTGAAGAATTTCTGAAAATCACCCAAATCACCCTTTTTCTGAACTCAAGATGGAAACGGTGGTGGAGGGCGATTGATCACAATATCATCTTTCTTTTTCGGAACTTCTCTTGGTCTTTCTATTTCTTCAACCTCACTATCTTTCTCATTCTCTTTCTCTTTCTCACCCACTTCCTTTTCTTTTCTTGGAACTTCTTTCTCTTTCATAACGGGAAAAGGAGGTGGAGGAAGGTTCTTACCACTTCGTAATGTAACGGCCTTGCAATCTTCACGTTGTATTGGATTTTCAGTATCGCTAGGAAGTTGCCCTTGTGGACGTTGATTCAGTTGTTTATTAATTTGACTCAGCTGATTCTGTAACAACTTCATGTTTGCTTCAGATTCATTTTGATGTTCCATAGCTTGTGTTTGAAGAGCAATTAAACTTTCAACTGTTTTCTGAAAGGTAACTACTCCTTCTTGTGGATGGGTAGGTAAGGCTTTCTGGTTCAAATTTTCATCATAAGTATTCTGAGGAGCTTGTCTTTGTACATAATTACCTTGATTTTGTCCTCCTTGATAATTGTTGTGTGGTCTTGGATTATAGTTGTTACCTTGGGGACGCGGCTGATACGCATATGTAGGATTGGCTGCCCCATTAGGATTTGAGTATTGAAACCCATGATGGTTTCTGTTAGGCTGATATCCATTACCACTTGAATTGAAGTTACCTCTATTGGACATAAACATCACGGACTCTTGGTTATTCAGACAACTTTCCTCATCATGATCATCTACCCTGCAAATCGAACACATATAAACCTCTTGTGCAGCATGCACAGCTACCTTCTTACCCGAAAATCCTTCTTTTACAGCTAAAGTAAGCTGCTTCAATTGTTGCTCTATAGTGTTCTGAATCTTATTCTCAAGCGTAGCAAATTTTTCTTCCATATCAACACTATTCACTCCTTTAACCGGTGTTCTTACTGAATTCTATCCCACTTCATTCTTGACTGTTCTCTCTAAAATGATTTTAGCATGAGCGGGTTGAACTTGAAGAAAACCTGCACCACATAGCGTATCCAATTTCTCTCTCGAAGTCCCATCAAGGCCTCTATAAAAGATTTTTAGCTGTTGTTGTTCTGAAAAGCCATGAGTGGGAACTCTACGTAAACACATCTGGAATCTTGTCCAACTCTTACCCACAGTTTCATCATATTCTTGACGGAAATGCGTAAATTCTAATTCAGCATCTAATCTCATGTTACTTGAGTAATACCTCTCAAAGAAAGCAGTCTCTAATTGGTCCCAGTTGGTTATCTTCGTAGGATCTTGTGTATCGTGCCATTCACTTGCTCCATCAATAACAAATAATTTAAACGCAGCAAAATACATCTGTTCTCTTGAAACTCCTTGTGTGATGTAAGAATCACATATCTGCTTAAACTCCTGTACTGCTCTAAGAGGATCTTCTGATGGTCTACCACGAAAATTCCCAAAATTTTGGAATTGAGCTAACATACCCGAATCGGGACGGAATCGCGGAACATCAATATCTGGAGCACCTACTCCTATAGCAGGAGCACGGAATGGAACTTCTGGTGGACCATTAGTAAACCACGGATCTTGATTCATCACTATTTGAACTTGAGGATAAGGATTCAATGGTTGAACAGGAGGAATAAGGCCTGGAGCCAAAGGTTGGCCATTTGCGCCTAGTTATCCTGGCTGATTGTTTTGTTGATCTTGAAGATTTATCTCTTCCATTCTGTTAATTATTTCTTCTACCTCTAAAGCTTCTCGTTCTCTTCTTCTCTTGTTAGCAAGTCTGATCAACGATTCTGGATTACTAAGGATCGGAGGTGTTGGCTCTAGATCCTTGAATAGCCTTCTTCGCATACACCAAACCTAAAAACCCGAGAAAGAAAAACAAACAAAAAGCGTAAAACTGATAAAATAAAATAAATGCACTATCACTAAAGGATAAACACCGTGGTCACACGCTACCGTCCCCGGCAGCGGCGCCAAAAACTTGGTGGTCCTTTGTGTGTTCTAAATAAATGCAATAAAAAATCGAACCACAACCGCAAGTGTACGGTTGTCCCAAGTAGTATAACTGATAAAACAGATTCGTTCCAAGGACGGGATGGTTGACTACAATGCTTATCTATTAATGATTGAATGCACTTATGAAAACAAATAAAGATATTATGTTTGTTTTGGTTTTGTTTATTAAAGCTACTAAATGAAAGACAAATTATAAATGCAAGTAAAAAGCTAAGACGCAAGTAAAATGAGTGAAAACGCAGTATGAGAAGTAGTACTTGAGAACGCAAGGATCCTCCCAATCCTATTTCCTAACTTATGTTGTTTAAGGGCTAAATTGGTCAATTACAATGGTCGGGATTCTAAATTCCTTATACCCCCGTCAGGGTGGACTATAAGGCGATCCTAGAGTGTCACTAGTCCCGTCAGGGTAAATATGATCCACCTTTGGATGTTTAAGTTTTATTAACTTATTGGACCTAGAATTAGCTAAGTTCGTTAGACTCAATAGCTTCTATCCTAGATTAAATAAATGGTTCTGTATTTAAACCTAAATACTAACACCTGTTCCTAGTTCATGACGCTAAAAACAGTAAATAATCTCAATTTATAGAAAAGAGTAAAAGCCCCAATCTAATTTAATTTAACAGAAACCCAAATTCAACATTCGTTATTCAATACGATTGGGATTCACCCATTAATTGTTCTCAAGCACTATTAAATGTTTAGCTCATATTAAAAAGAAAAACTAAATTATAATAAATGGAATTCATATTTTATTACAAAATTAAAGATAAAAAGAACCTAATTTCCGGAATTGGAATGACTGAGAACGGAGATATAGACCCTCTCCAGTTCTTGCAGCTTCTTCTTTCTTCCTTCTGTTGCTTTTCTCTGGTGTTTAATCTTGTGGAATGTGAATTGTATGAAAAATAGAAGTCAAAGGCTCCTTTTATATGTGTAAAAGCGGATTAGGGCTTGGACCTAATAATAAAACACTAATTAAATATCCAAGCCCAAAATCTCGTAACTGCTGATACACCTTCACTAAAACGGCTTTTCCGACTTCGTTATGACTCCGATTGACCTCATTCCAGTTGCTAAAGTTCCGTAACTCGATAAGGAATGTTTTCTCTTCACGGGTCAGCGGCTAAATCATCGCTTAAGAACCTCGAAATCAGCAATCTATGGTCTGGAAAACAAATTTTCAGCTCTAAAAATAATATCTTCAGGATTTATCTTCAAGTCTTGACTCTATATCACGATCTTTGACTTTCTCCTCAGATTCCTCTCCTAGCTAACATCTAAAACCTGTAAACTTTTCACTAAAAATACCAATATTACGCGCAAAAGCTTAATAAATTAAAAATGCTAGAAATAAAAAGGAAATTCCGGATTATTGCATATTTAGTCCAAAAGTCTATCGAATTAGTTAAATAAACACCAAAAATGATGTCTCCTAAAGGTCGAAAATAAGAACAATTAGGGAGACATCGATATGTAATGGCTTGGGGAAGGTTTAATAAATAGGATTGAAGCTTTGATGAAGAGGCTTAAGGTTGAAGGAGAAGATTTCTTGATGTTCTTGAAGGATTGTGGTGTTGGATGTGTGTTTGGAATGGATTAGGAGGAATGATTTAATGTTCTTGGATGTTGTAGTGGTCTTTGTGCAGGTATATAAGGGTTAAGTTCTGGAAAATTCGTTTTTGAAGAGGCTAGGGTTACTTCTTGATGAAATAAGAAGTTTATAAGGCACAAACTCTTCAAACCGACATAGCTGCGGTATACCGGACCCATCAGTGCTTCATTTTTTTCGTCTCTGCAAAGACCCCGTGGTATATACCCCGTGGCACGGGTTTTTGTCACTGTTCAATTTCTCGTCAAAAAACCCGCGGTATTCAACCCGTGGTACGGTTTTTTTTTCACGTGCGGTATACCGGAGGTATGGCCCGGTATACCGAACCGCGCATCGACATTTTTTCTCATCTCTGTATAAAACCTGCGTTAGTAACCCGTGGCACGGGTTTTCTTCTTGCGGTATACTGAGGTTCTGGGGCGGTATACCGGACTTCGCGCTAAATTTTCCCATGTGTTCCTTTTTCGTTTCCTAGCACCCAAACTCAATCCCTGCACCATTAACACACTACCTTTCTCATTTATTTTAAAAGTAGACACTAAAACTTGACACTAACTTAGAATTATACACTAGGAATTGAAAAAAACAGGAAGCAAATTAAACATGGGTTGTCTCCCAAGAAGCACTTTTGTTTATTACGTCTTTAAGTTCGACGCGTTACCTTCCATGAAGATGGTATTGAGGCCCTTGCGGTTCTCCTCCGCTTGAATTCGCCTCGTCCTTGGCATGTAAGCTTTGAAACCTTCCCCCTTAAAATTTTATTCAATCGATCTCTGAAAGGGGGAGGGTAGTATCTCCGTTTCGCCTTCTTACATTCACGACGAAACTTATTCTTCACCACACGATAGTAGATAACCGTCCTCAACGGTATAAGCTCATTTTAATTTTCTTCAATCTCGCATTCCTCTTTAAATTGTGGTGGGTAGGTGCGTCTCCGTGCCACTTTACTCTCGCGGTGTAGCACCTTTCTTGCGTAGCACCTATTGATCATTTGTAGTAATAGAGGTGATCCCTATATTTTATCTCTAAAGATGATTTGTGGTGGAGATAGTGATTGGTGAACTTTTTGTGGCGGAGGTTCAACTTCTATTGTATTGTGAACTTTGAATTCTTCGGTGGATACCTCGACCACTTAACATTCGTCTTCGCTTTCAACCCAATCTTCCAATATTACTTCATCATATTCTTGATGTGGAATCTCAATCTCGATCACCTCTTCTTCTTGTTCGCGTTCTGTATCTTGATCATGTGCACGCACCATAGGAATAGCAATCTCAGTTTCAGTTTCTAGGATTTTCGTTGCTACTCCTTCTTCCACCATGCTAATAGGATTGTCAACCATATGGTGGTCTTCATTTATAACCGGCATGATGGTCATATCACTATCACTAATATCTTCCTTCAACACCTCCTCCTCAACTACTTCTTCCGGTTGATCGCTTCCATCCCTCGGGGGAGTGGAATCTTCATAAGACATACTACCCCATTCTTCTACCATCCGTTGTATGTGGGCATGGGTGGCGTTAGTTTCCTCTACTAAGCGCTGGAGTTTAGAACGTGTCTCATTGTCAATTTCTTGCTGATAGTGATGAGGGACTTAAGTGTGTTATACGCGTGAGTAGGAATAACGAGTAAGAAGTAAATAATTAAAGACAGAAAAATAAAAGCAAATAGATTTTCGAATTGTAAATTAAATTTAAGAAAATAAAAGAAAATAAAGTAAAAGATTAAGAATATGAGATGAGAAGTATAGCTTAAGTTTTGCTAGTATGCACTAATCCTTCTAATTCTATCTGTAATCTAGTTCATCAGGGAGAATATTAGCTCTTGGTATACTTAGTTAGGATTCTAAATTCCCATACCTTAGACCTTGAGAGCGACTAAGAGGGCTACGGCACAACCAAGAAGTGATTTAAAATAGGTTTATCAAACGCCACTAAGGCCCTAAGCAAATACTGCAATCCTGGTGATATGGTGATTAAAACAAACCCTAATGACTATCTAGTTAGAATCATGTTTTGTCAGAACTAATATCGACACTAGACATTATGTGGTGGTTCAATAGTTAAACAACCTGTCAAGGAGACCATCTAACTACTATTAAAACAATCCTAAAGTGATCAGTTCTAGGAAAGACATTAAATCAAAACACATAAACAAATATAAAGTAAGTAGCTAATATCAGATTAAAACATATAATTCCCAAAGAAACTTAGATAGAAGAATTAGAATTCATAGTTTATACATGATGCAAAACCCAAGCTATGGGGAGTTTAGTTCATACCTGATGGAAATAAACTAAAAGAAATTACAAAAGACATCATCTTGCTCTCTACAATAAACTGGAAGAATAAAACCTTAAGAACTAATTACTATGAGGCAAGGATGATTTACAAGTGATATAAGGGTGTATTTATAGGTTTTTAGAAGACCTAATTCGTTTTCTTGAGGAAGAGTTAAGGTATTGGACTTCTAGCCCAACTCAAATTCGTATGGAAATAAAGATAAACACTGCTGGACCGTTTTGAGCGTATCTTCTTCGTTATTGGTCGGTTTGAGATCCATAAGATACCAAAAGAATCGCAACAGAATTATCTTGACCCTAAAGAAGGAAATTACCAAAATCGGCCAATTTCTTAGGTAAAAACGCATATCTTTGGACGTGTATGCAGAATCCCAGATTTAGGCAGCTTTTCCTTTTCCATCTTTTTAGCTTTTGTTTCCTTATCTCCAATTACCATGCAAATCTCTTTCCATAAGTTGTAATCATTGACTTGGACTCTAATTAAGCTCCATAATTATCTTTAAAGCTACACACTAAATAAACAATTAAACCCAATATGCTCTAAAAATATTATTTCTACATATCAAGACTCAAAATAGGAAAGTGCACTAAAACTCAAGAAAATCGACATTAATGACTTCTAAATCACTTAAAATGATGTCTCATCCTACCATTAATCTATCACAAATGAAGAGACATCAAGCTTGATGTCTCCCTATTTGTTCTAATTATTAGCCCCTTGGAGACATCCTTTTAGGTGAATAAATGACTTATTTGATAAACTTTCATGCTTATTGATCATATTGCACTTTCTCCCCTTGGAAATTAACTATTTGCGGAATTTGAGCTTTTGTGCGTAAATTTGACTATTTTTAATGCAAAGTTAATCGGTTCTTGAATTTCATGAAAGACCAATCCAAGGTGGGGAAATGAGAATAAAGTCTTAGTGTATTTTAGAGTGTTAGGAAATGATTTTTAGTCGAGTCTCTATCTTTAGAGTACACTTTCCTATTTTGTTTTCTTGTTTTATCGATTTATTCTTTTTAAGCATATGCGGTTTAATTATTTATTTAATGTGAAGCTTTAAAAGATAAATGGTAATTACTTAGAGACCAAGTAAAGATGAAGGATTGAAGGAAAGAAGATTTACATGGAAACAAGAAGATTTAGGAAAGATATATTCAAAGAAGGAAAAGATAAAGCTGCCTTTTGAAATCTGAAAATCCAACCACGTTTTAAAGATAATTCCATAACTAAAGATTGGCTAGGATTCTGGACAAACGGTCTGCACCAATAGAAATCTCTTTCCAAGACAAGCAGTTTCATATATTGGAACTTCTCAAACGGATAAGTATTGAAAAAGATATGACCAAATCAAATCAACAGCAAAATCTTACCTTTCCTAGATTTTAGGGTGACGAATTAAAGAGTTCTTGACTTGTCTTCCACTCCAAGTAAATTCGACCTAGGGGTTTCTAACACCTATAAATACACCCCTTAGACCTCATTATTCAGTACCTCTCCCAATTCATTCAATATATACATCCTTAGAGAGAGCGTCAAGAGGCAGAAGCAAGAGCAGAAGCTGGAGAATCCTTTTCTTCCAACAATAGTTCAAGCCAATTCCTCTATCTAGGTTCTTATTTTATTCTGTTATTAGGACATGTGTATTATTAATTTCTTTATTGTTTTTACTTTCAAAATGAGCTAAACCTTAATTACTTGAGAATCGTAATGGGATGAACCCTAATTTGTTTAATTCATGTATTTCAATTTGGGATTAGTTTCTAGTTTAATTTGAATTAGGTATTTCATATTGTTTCTTATTTTATATTAATTTAACTATCAATGAATAAGCTAATCGGAGATAGGTCATAGTAATTAAGCTATTCACTTTGGTGGGGAAGTGATCGCCTTGACGGGGGGTTTAATTACTGAACTAGATAATAAATGTAAGGTAGAAATTATTGATCCTGACGGACTTGGTT
The DNA here is from genome assembly GCA_029959085.1 of Nemophila menziesii. Lineage (NCBI taxonomy): Eukaryota > Viridiplantae > Streptophyta > Magnoliopsida > Boraginales > Hydrophyllaceae > Nemophila > Nemophila menziesii. Next base: position 5,422,826 of record JARWIR010000014.1, read on the forward strand.
AACCTTATAGCCAATTGGGTAAAATAGTATTCATTCGAAGGTGGATTATAATCGCCCTGACGGGGTTTGTAACACCTAAGAATAGCTCCTAGGTCCACCCTGACGGGGGCTAGGAGATTATAGAGTCCCGACTAATATAGAAATATCAGTTCTGCCCTTAACGAGAGCATTAATTAGGTAAGTTTAGGTGATTCCCTAGCGAGACTCAAGTATAGCTCATTTCTGCGTCTTAGTCCTTTAGTATTTATTTTCAATAATTTATTTTCTTGCATTCTTAGGATTAATATAAAAACCAAAAAAATATATTTTCTCTTTTATTTTTCTGTATTTGCAATTATTACTATTTATACCAGTCCAATCCCTGAGAACGAATCCGACTTATCGGAAGTATTACTTGGACAACTGTACACTTGCGGTATTGTGGTTCCTTTTATTTTCGCATTAATTTTATAACACACCAGGACCCACCAAGTTTTTGGCGCCGCTGCCGGGGATCGAACCCGGGTCACCCGCGTGACAGGCGGGAATACTTACCACTATTGAATGGACTTGGTGGGTCACCAATAAGAGACCATACCGTGACATTTGATTTTTCAATCTCTTATAATCCTAGGATCAACTTGTTATGGGTTCTGGCAATCTCAAGATATGACCAAATCAAATCAGCAGAATCTTATCTTTTAGAGCTACGAATTTGAGAGTCTTTGACTTGTCTTCCACTCCAAGAAAAATTCGACCTAGGGTCTTCCAACACCTATAAATACACCCCTTAACCTCCTACTTTCACACACTTCAGAGAATTACACAAGAGGCTTAAGTTTTTCAAGTCAGAGCACGAAGGAGAGATGAAGCTAGAAGCTGGAGGAATCCTGTTCTTCCAACAATAGTCATTCAACCCTTTAGGTTTTTCATTTATCTTTTGTATTTGAACATGAATTCCTTTTCTTTTATCTTTATCTTGACTTGATCTCTAAGTAATTACCATTTATCTTGGTGTTGCCTCTGTCAAGATTTGCGAATATAGCCTCCCCAACAACGAGTAAGGCTATGAACGTCCACTAATCTGCGCTTGACCCCATTTTTGGGGAGAATTTCTATCACCTTGGCTGAAACAACCTTAGTGACAATGAACGGTCCCATCCACGAGTCTTTGAAACCTCGTGGCCTATTCTCGCGTTTGTGAGCCTTCCATAAAACTTCATGGCCAACCCCAAACTCAATGTTTGGCTCAGTATCCACAGGCTTTAAGTGGATCTCCTCAGGAGGGACTTTGTGATGTGAAAGGATGTGGATGATGGGAACGGTGGGATCCAACTTCCTCGGTTTCTTACCCAAGACACAGAAGGTCTCGGATACATTCTTTGCATGAAGGGTGATGGTCCCATCTTGGAAGTTGATCACACTTTGACTTGTGGCCATGAAGGGCCGTCCAAGTATGATCGGAACCTGCTTATTGATGTCTCCCTATTTGTTCCAATTATTAGCCCTTTGGAGACATCCTTTTAGGTGAATAAATGACATATTTAATAGACTTTTAGGCTTAATTGATCATATTGCACTTTCTCCCCTTGGAAATTAACTATTTGCAGAATCTGAGCTTTTGTGCCTAAATTTGACTATTTTTAATGCAAAGTTAATTGGTTCTTGAATCTCATGAAAGACCAATCCAAGGAGAAGAAGTGAGAATAAAGTCTTAGTGTATTTTAGAGTGTTAGGAAATGATTTCTAGTCGAGTTTCTATTTTTAGAGTACACTTTCCTATTTCGTTTTCTTGATTTATTGATTTATTCTTTTTAAGCATATGCGGTTTAATTATTTATTTAATGTGAAGCTTTAAAAGATAAATGGTAATTACTTAGAGACCAAGTCAAGATAAAGATGAAAGGAAAGAAGATTTACATGGAAATAAGAAGATTTGGTAAAGATTTATTCAAAGGAGGAAAAGATAAAGCTGCCTTTTGAAATCTGAAAATCCAGCCACGTTTTAGAGATTAAATCATAATTAAAGATTGGAAAGGATTCTGGACGAATGGTCTGCACCAATAGAAATATCTTTCCAAGACAAGCAGTTTCATATATTGGAACTTCTCAAACGGATAAGTATTGAAAAAGATATGACCAAATCAAATCAGCAGCAAAATCTTACCTTTCCTAGAATTTAGGGCTACGAATTTGAGAGTCTTTGACTTGTCTTCCACTCCAAGCAAATTCGACCTAGGGTCCTCCAACACATATAAATACACCCCTTAGACCTCATTATTCAGTACCTCTCACAATTTAATCAATATCCTTAGAGAGAGAGTCAAAGACCTCTCATAATTCATTCAATATATATCATCCTTAGAGAGAGCGTCAAGAGGCGGAAGCAAGAGCAGAAGCTGGAGAATCCTTTTCCTCCAACAACAGTTCAAGCCAATTCCTCTATCTAGGTTCTTATTTTATTTCTGTTATTAGGAACATGTATACTTTTAATTTCTTTATTGTTTTTACTTTCAATATGAGCTAAACCTTAATTACTTGAGAATCGTTATGGGATGAACCCTAATTTGTTTAATTCATGTATTTCAATTTGGGATTAGTTTCTAATTTAATTTGAATTAGGTATCTCATATTGTTTGTTATTTAATATTAATTTCACTATCAATGAATTAGCTAATCGGAGATAGGTCATAGTAATTAAGCTATTCACTTTGGTGGGGAAGTGATCGCATTGACGGGGGGTTTAATTACTGAACTAGATAATAAACGTAAGGTAGAATTTATTGATCCTGACGAACTTAGTTAACCTTATAGCCAATTGGGTCAAATAGTATTCATTCGAAGGTGGATTATAATCGCCCTGACGGGGTTTGTAACATCTAAGAATAGCTCCTAGGTCCACCCTGACGGGGGCTAGGAGATTATAGAGTCCCGACTAATATAGAAATATCAGTTCTGCCCTTAACGAAAGTATTAATTAGGTAAGTTTAGGTGATTCCCTAGCGAGACTCAAGTATAGCTCATATCCGCATCTTAATCTTTAGTATTTATTTTCAGTTATTTATTTTCTTGCATTCTTAGGATTAATATAAAAAACCAAACAAATATCTTTTATCTTTTATTTTCTGTATTTGCAATTACTACTACTTATCTGTTGAACACTTGGGTTATACCAGTCCAATCCCTGAGAACGAAACCCGACTTATCGGAGTATTACTTGGACAACCGTACACTTGCGGTTTGTGAGTCCTTAATCTTTATCGCATTATTTTATAACACACCAGGGCCCACCAAGTTTTTGGCGCCGCTGCCGGGGATTGCAGCGTGTGACCCCGGTGTTTAATCTTTAAGTAGTTTTAATTGTTTATTTATATTTTTTTTTTTTTTCAGATTTACGCTTGGTTTTTCTTTTTGTTTTCTTTTACAGGTTCTTTATTCAGGTAATGATCGAGAGATTTTATTGAATATGTATAGAGGACATTACCCAGATCCCGATCCATATGACTATTGGGAAGACTCTTCGGGACAACAACAATGGGGTAGTAACTTCTACCAACAATCCTATCAATACCCGCAAGAGCAGGATTGGAACAACCAATGGATCGGGAATAATCAACAACAATCATCATATCACTATCCCCAGGAGCAAGGATGGAACAACCAATTGGTTGGAAACATTCAACAACCTCCACCTCATCACTATCAGCAAGAACTCCAGCGCTTAGTAGAAGAAACAAACGCCATCCAAGCACGCATGCAACAGATGGTAGAAGAATGGGGTAGTATGTCTTGTGAAGATTCCACTCCCCCGAGGGATGGAAGAGATCAACGGGAAGAAGTAGTTGAGGAGGAGGTGTTTAAGGAAGATACTATTGATAGTGATATGACCATCATGCCGGTTATAAAAGAAGACCACAATGTGGTTGACAATCTTATTAGCATGGTGGAAGAAGGGGTAGCAACGAAAATCCTAGAAATTGAAACTGAGGTTGCTATTCCTATGGTGCGTGCACATGATCAAGATACTGAACGCAAACAAGAAGAAGAGGTGATCGAGATTATTGAGATTCCATATCAAGAATATGATGAAGTAATAGTGGAAGATTGGGTTGAAAATGAAGACGAATGTGAAAGTGGTTGAGAAATCAATTGAAGAGTTAAAGCTTCATAATAAAAGAAAAATCGAATCCCCACCACAAAAAGTTCACCAACCACTATCTCCACCACAAATCATCATTAGAGATAGAATATCGGAATCACCTCTATCACTACAAATGATCAATAGATGCTACGCAAGAAAGGTGCTACACCGCGAGAGTAAAGTGGCAAGGAGGAGCACCTACCCACCACACTTTAAAGAGGAACGCGAGATTAAGGAGAATAAAAATGAGCTTATACCGTTGGGGACGGTTATCTACTATCGTGTGGTGAAGAACGAGTTTCGCCATGAGAGCAAGGAGGCGAAACGAAGATACTACCCTCCCCCTTTCAGAGATCGATTGAATAAAATTTTAAGGGGGAAGGTTCTGAAGCTTACATGCCAAGTACGAGGCGAATTTAAGCGGAGGAGAACCGCAAGGGCCTCATTACCATCTTCATGGAAGGTAACGCGTCGAACTTAAAGACGTAATAAACAAAAGTGCTTCTTGGGAGACAACCCATGTTTAATTTGCTTTATGTTTTTCAATTCATAGTGTATAATTCTAAATTAGTGTCGAGTTTTAGTGTCTACTTTTAAAAGAAATGAGAAAGGTAGTGTGTTATTGGTGCAAATATGTTGTTAGGAATGCTAGGAAACAAAAGAAGAAATTCAAGGAAAAATTCGGCGCGAGGTCCGGTATACCGCCCCAGAACCCCGGTATACCGCAGGAAGAGAACACGTGTCACGGGTTACTACCGTGGGTTTTATACAGAAGTAAGAAAAAATTTCGATGCGCGGTCCGGTATACCGCGTGAGATGTCCGGTATACCGCAGGAGGGAAAAACCCGTACCACGGGTTAGGTACCGCGGGTTTTGTACCGCGGGTTTTTGGACGGAGAAGATATATTGAACATTAGTAAAAACCCGTGCCACGGGGTATATATCACGGGTTCTTGGCAGAGACGAAAATTTGGAGCAGCAGAAGCTGCGGTATACCGCAGGTTATGCCCGGTATACCGCGCTATGTCGGTTTTGAAGAGTCTTCACCTTATAAGCTTCTTACCTTGTCAAGACTAAACCCTAGCCTCCCCCAATACGAATTTTCTAGATCCTAACCCTTATGTACCTGCACAAAGACCACTACAACACCCAAGAACATTAAATCCTTCCTCCCAATCCATTCCAAACATACATCCAACACCACAATCCTTCAAGAACATCAAAAAATATTCTCCTTCAACCTTAAGCCTCTTCATCAAAGCTTCAATCCTATATATTAAACCTTCCCCAAGCCATTACATATTCATTACTCATCTCATATAACACCAAAATCCTTCATTACAAATCCTCAAAACGTCAAATTTCAAAACTCTTCTCTAGTTTTTTATTATTTGAAGTTTTGAGTTGGGGTTCATTGAGATGACGAAGATTGGAAGGTCAAGAATACCATGGAGAGGAGGAAGAAGTTGGAGAACATCTTATTAAACTTTTGGGTGTTGAAAGATGTAGTTGAAAGAATTTTGGGAGGATAATCAGGAAGAGGTGTTGAAACCTATAGGAAAAATCACAAAAGAGTTGGAGCTTATGCAAATCATATTGCGTGGAGTGAGCAATGTTCAACATGCCACCTACGTAACACAAGGAGCTCAACCTACACGCAACAATGGAAACCAGCTTCGTGCTGGTTCAGATACGTTTTCCTATCCCTTTCGTATTTGTTTTAATTGTTTAATTGCTTTCTTGAGTCTTTTTCGAGTCGTGGGGACACGAATCATTTTTGAGTTTGGGGTGGGGTTCGATTGCCTCATCCTAATTTTATGTGTTTTACAGTTTTTTTAAATTTTAGTTTGAGGAATGTTTTGACTGTAGAGTTGTAGAGTATTTTAAATACCCCCATCAAGCATGATTTTTATAAATTTATGATAGAAAATAGTTGACTTTAGGAGTTAGTGTAAAACGCACTTTGATTGCATGCAAATATGAGATAATTGATAGGAAAAATTAATGAACAATGCAAAAGAAGTAAACTTGTACTTAAGGATAATGGGTGGTTTGTAGAACGTGAGATCTAAATGAGTAGAGAACCCACTTAGGTATGAACTAGAGACAAGTTGTGTAAATAGGAAGATGATAGAGGCAGTTCTTTGTTAGCCCTTTGAACCCTTTTTGGCCTTCTATCCCTGAATTAATTTTATCCTTCTTAGACAAATTTTTAGCCTTTAAGCCTTTCTTTTGTCGCCACATTATAAGCCAATTTCCCTTTAGATTATTAGGCATGACCATATGACCCGCGCTTGAATCACGATCCTGAGACTTCCTGTCTTGAGCTTGAGTTTGGGGTGGTGGGTCTACTATATGGGAATTTACATTGGGTTGGGATTTTTGAGCTTATCAATGATGCTTTGTGCTATACATGATGATGATTCATAGGTTTATTATATTGTAACCCTTTGCCGGGGTAATAGTGAATGGAAAAGAAGCTTCGAGCTCAAGTTATGAATAGGCATAACTATGAAAAATAGCATGATATCTCAACATCAAAAAGAGAGTCATAGCTATAAGAAAAGAAAAAAAAAAGAATGATTTGAAAAGAAATTATATTCGGACCGGCAAAGTGGAAATTTTTAAGTGAATCATCCTTAGTGCTTATTGGGTTAATTTGGGGACGCTAATTAAGCGCGTCAATTGGGTTGAGTGAGAACGTTATTCGAGTGTAAACTCAAGCTCTTGGACAGTTTGTTGATGGTAAGGGAGGAGAGAGGCAAAAGCTCACTTCAAATTTACCAAATATACATACCATACCGTGCTTCAGGCTATGCTAAAACCGTAAAGTCCTCGTGATTCTTAGATGCACAGTGAGTTAATAGGGAGTATTCTAAGTGGAGCGTTCAAAGCAAGTAAGGATCGAGGAACACCCTATAGCCACCATCTTGAGATAAGTAATAAGCGTAACCTTCTAGCATTGTGAAATTAATTTTGGATTGATATTGTTTTGTATTTGATTTTTGCATGATAAGTGTAGGTGTATATTAATTCCTAGATTAGACTATATGAGATTTGTTTCAAGTTTTGCTTTGGGATTATTTTCTAGATTCTACCTTCTGCATTCACCTAAAAGATCCTTTGTTTTTATTTTACTTTGTCGGGACAACAAAGGTTTGAGTTTGGGGTCTTGATGTCTCCCTATTTGTTCTAATTATTAGCCCTTTAGAGACATCCTTTTAGGTGAATAAATGACATATTTGATAGATTTTTAGGCTTAATTGATCATATTGCACTTTCTCCCCTTGGAAATTAACTATTTGCGGAATCTGAGCTTTTGTGCCTAAATTTGACTATTTTTAATGCAAAGTTAATTGGTTCTTGAATCTCATGAAAGACCAATCCAAGGAGAAGAAGTGAGAATAAAGTCTTAGTGTATTTTAGAGTGTTAGGAAATGATTTCTAGTCGAGTTTCTATTTTTAGAGTACACTTTCCTATTTCGTTTTCTTGATTTATTGATTTATTCTTTTTAAGCATATGCGGTTTAATTATTTATTTAATGTGAAGCTTTAAAAGATAAATGGTAATTACTTAGAGACCAAGTCAAGATAAAGATGAAAGGAAAGAAGATTTACATGTAAATAAGAAGATTTGGTAAAGATTTATTCAAAGGAGGAAAAGATAAAGCGGCCTTTTGAAATCTGAAAATCCAGCCACGTTTTAGAGATTAAATCATAATTAAAGATTGGCAAGTATTCTGGACGAATGGTCTACACCAATAGAAAGAGATTTCCAAGACAAGCAGTTTCATATATTGGAACTTCTCAAACGGATAAGTATTGAAAAAGATATGACCAATTCACATCAGCAGCAAAATCTTACCTTTCCTAGAATTTAGGGCTACGAATTTGAGAGTCTTTGACTTGTCTTCCACTCCAAGCAAATTCGACCTAGGGTCCTCCAACACCTATAAATACACCTCTTAGACCTCATTATTCAGTACCTCTCACAATTTAATCAATATCCTTAGAGAGAGAGTCAAAGACCTCTCATAATTCATTCAATATATATCATCCTTAGAGAGAGCGTCAAGAGGCGGAAGTAAGAGCAGAAGCTGGAGAATCATTTTCCTCCAACAACAGTTCAAGCCAATTCCTCTATCAAGGTTCTTATTTTATTTCTGTTATTAGGAACATGTATACTTTTAATTTCTTTATTGTTTTTACTTTCAATATGAGCTAAACCTTAATTACTTGAGAATCGTTATGGGATGAACCCTAATTTGTTTAATTTATGTATTTCAATTTGGGATTAGTTTCTAGTTTAATTTGAATTAGGTATCTCATATTGTTTCTTATTTTATATTAATTTCACTATCAATGAATTAGCTAATCGGAGATAGGTCATAGTAATTAAGCTATTCACTTTGGTTGCGAAGTGATCGCCTTGACGGGGGGTTTAATTACTGAACTAGATAATAAACGTAAGGTAGAAATTATTGATCCTGACGGACTTAGTTAACCTTATAGCCAATTGGGTCAAATAGTATTCATTCGAAGGTGGATTATAATCGCCCCGACGGGGTTTGTAACATCTAAGAATAGCTCCTAGGTCCACCCTGACGGGGGCTAGGAGATTATAGAGTCCCGACTAATATAGAAATATCAGTTCTGCCCTTAAGGAAAGCATTAATTAGGTAAGTTTAGGTGATTCCTTAGCGAGACTCAAGTATAGCTCATATCCGCATCTTAATCTTTAGTATTTATTTTCAGTTATTTATTTTCTTGCATTCTTAGGATTAATATAATAAACCAAACAAATATCTTTTATCTTTTATTTTCTGTATTTGCAATTACTACTACTTATCTGTTGAACACTTGGGTTATACCAGTCCAATCCCTGAGAACGAAACCCGACTTATCGGAGTATTACTTGGACAACCGTACACTTGCGGTTTGTGAGTCCTTAATCTTTATCGCATTATTTTATAACACACCAGGACCCACCACTTATCTGCATCAAACTCAAGAATAACAAAGTCAGTAGGGATGGCGATATTACCTGCACGGACTAAGACGTCCTCCACTGTTCCCCATGTCCTTTTCACTGAGTTGTCAGCAAACTGCAATTTCGCTGGAGTTTTCTCTGATTTCTGAAGTCCAAGTCTCTCGAACACGGACTTAGGCATAAGATTCGCACCAGAACCCACATCGTACATCGCTTTCACCTTGAGTATACCATGTAATTGAATAGGAAGGTTGAAACTTCCCGGATCTTTAAGCTTTGTTGGTAGCTCTCTCTCACTTCTTCTAGAAACCCTCAGGTTCTCTCTCGGGATCTCTACACTCGCCTCTTTCTCAGGAATAACTTGCATATAAACTTGTTGCGGTGTGAGTCCTCTCTTCGCAATCTCAAGCATTTGGGCGTTGATGTTTTCAGGTTGATACGCCTCTACAAATGTCTTGAGTACAGTGTCATCTTTAGGATTTGTATCAGGAATAGTTGATGACACTGGTTGAACAATAGGTGGCGATTCCACCTTCTCTTCTTCTTTCTCCTCATGCACAGTAGGTGCAACTTCTTCTTTTGATTCCTCCTTTGAGGCTTCTTCCTCTTTCTCTTTAGCAAGCTCAGCTGCATAATCCACTACCGATCGAATTTCCTCTTGCATCTTCCTCAGTAGTTGTATAAATTCGGCTTTCTCTTGATCGTCCTCCACATAAACTTCAGAACAGTCAGATTCCACGGGGCTAGACTTGGTTGGTTCGTCTTCAGTACTCGGAACTTCCACGGCACTAATGGCAGCATGTGGTATTTCTTCTTTTGCTTCTTCAATTTCAAGGCATATAGCCTTGCAAGCTTCGAACCCAACATTGTTTTCACCTCCTTCGTTTGCCTTTACTTCCTTTTGTTCTACAAAATTTGTTAGAACTTGTTTAACTGTTCTACTTGAGTACTTAACATCTGAAGTATGGCATCATGTCCTCGGACCTTCTCTTCCTGAGCGTTTATAGTCGTGTTCAAACGATCTAGAGCTTGTACTATCTGTTGATTGTCCATAGATCCTTCTTGCGGATACTGAGGTAAGGCTTTCTGATCTAAAGAATCGGTATAGGCATCTGGTGGTCCTTTGTGTGTTCTAAATAAATGCAAATAATAATCGAACCACAACCGCAAGTGTACGATTGTCCCAAGTAGTATAACTGATAATACAGATTCGTTCCAAGGACGGGATGGTTGACTACAATGCTTATCTATTAATGATTGATGCACTTATGAAAACAAATAAAGGTAAAATGTTTGTTTGGTTTTGTATTAATTATAAATAAATGAAAGACAAATATTAAAATGCAAATAAAAGCTAAGACGCAAATAAAATGATGTAAAACGCAATATGAGAAGTAGCACTTGAGAACGCAAGGATCCTCCCAATCTTATTTCCTAACTTATGTTGTTTAAGGGCTAAATTGGTCAATTACAATGGTCGGGATTCTAAATTCCTTATACCCCTGTCAGGGTGGACTATAAGGCGATCCTAAAGTGTCAGTGTCACTAGTCCCGTCAGGGTAAATATGATCCACCGTTGGATGTTTAAGTTTTATTACCTCATTGGCCCTAGAATTAGCTAAGTTCGTCAGAATCAATAGCTTCTATCCTAGATTGAATAAAAATGGTTCTGTATTTAAATCCTCCGCCAGGATGATCCAATTGCCACTACTTGGAATAGCCTAAATACTGACACCTGTTCCTAGTTCATGACGCTAAAAACAGTAAATAATCTCAATTTATTGAAAAGAGTAAAAGCCCTAATCTAGTTTAATTCAACAGAAACCCAAATTCAACATTCGTTATTCAATAAAATTGGGATTCACCCATTGTTTGTTCTCAAGCACTATGAATTGTTTAGCTCATATTAAAAAGAAAAACTAAATTAAAAGTAAAGGAATTCATATTTGATTACAAATAAAAGATAAAAGAAACCTAATTTCCGGAATTGGAATGACTGAGAACGGAGCTATAGACCCACTCCAGCTCTAGCAGCTTCTTCTTCCTTCCTTCTGTTGCTTCTCTCTGATGTTTTAAATTGTAAAGAATGAATTGTGTGAAAAATAGAAGTCCATACCTCCTTTTATAAGCATAAAAACGGATTAGGGTTTGGACCAGAAAATAAAACACTAATTAAATGTCCAAACCCAATTTCTAAGCCCAAAATCCCGTAACTGCTAATACACCTTCACTAAAACGGCTTTTCCCGATGCGTTATGACTCCGATTGACCTCATTCCAGTTGCTAAAGTTCCGTAACTCGATAAGGAATGTTTTCACTTAAAGGTCAGCGGCTAAATCATCGCTTAAGAACCTAGAAATCAGCAATCTATGGCCTAGAAAATGGATTTTCAGCTCTAAAAATAATATCTTCGGGATTTATCTTCAAGTCTTGACTCTAATTCACGATCTTTGACTTTCTCCTCGGATTCCTCTCCTAGCTAACATCTAAAACCTGTAAACTTTCCACTAAAAATACCAATATTACGCGCAAAAGCTTAATAATTTAAAAATGCTAGAAATAAAAAGGGAATTCCGGATTATTGCATATTTAGTCCAAAAGTCTATCAAATTAATTAAATAAACACAAAAAATGATGTCTCCCAAGGGTCGAAATAAGAACAATTAGGGAGACATCAAGACCCCCAACTCAAACCTTTGTTGTCCCGACAAAGTAAAACAAAACAAAGGGGTAGAAGTAAACGTATAAACACGTAGAAGCTAGCAAATAAACCCTAAAGCAAATCTCAAAATAAATCGAATATAGCAAACTCTAGAAATTAATATACACATACATCTAAAATGCAACATAAAACATAAATAATCTCAATCATAAAATTAAAGTTGCAATGCTTGAAGGTTACACTTGTACTCATCTCTGTATGATGGCTATAGGGTGGTCATTAATCCTAACTCGCTTTGAACGCTCCACCTAGTGTATTCCCTATCAACAGAATAATAAATTCACTATGCACTTAGGAATCACGAGGTCTTTACGGTTATAATATTGGCTTAAGGACGGGTGTGGATGTATATTTGGTAAATTTGAAGTGAGCTTTTGGCTCTCTCCTCACTTACCATCAACAGTGTCCTCGAGCTTGAGTTAACGCTCAAAAGATGTTCTCACTCACCCATATACGCAACAATTTAGCGTCCCATGTCTACCCACTATTAACAAGATGATTTTCAGAAAATTCCACTTTGCCGGATGTTTTATTCATTAATATTTTTCTTTTTCTTCGTTTTTTTTTGTACAGAAGCAAACCGGGTTCCCGGTTCCTACTGTATGATTTTTCAAATTTTTTCATTTTTTCTTTCTTTTTCATTTTTCTTCATTCCCGGGAAAGGGTTACAAGTATATATCATCTGCAATTGTGCTACAATACAAAGCACATCGATCCCTACCCATTTAATTTCCCATAAGTGGTCCCACCACCCCAAACTCAAGCTCGAGACATGTCTCAGGATTGTGATTCAAGTGCGGGTCATATGGTCATGCCTAATAATCTAAGGGGTAATGGCTTATATTGTGGCTACAAAGAAAAGGCTAAAAGCTCAAAGTGGGCTAAGACGGATAATAATTAATACAAGGGATAGAAAGCTAAAAAGGCACAAATGGCTAACAAAGAACTGCCCCTATCATTTTCCTAAGTACATAGCTTGTCTTTAGTTCATATCTAGGTGGGTTCTCTACTAATTAGGATTTCACGTTCTACACACCAAACATATTCCTTGAGTACAAGCTTACTTCATTTGCATTGTTCATTAATTTTTCCTATTAATTACCTATGTTTGCATGCAATTCTAAATGCGTTTTATATCAATCCCTAAAGTCCACTATTTACTATCATTGATTCATCAAAAGTATGCTTAAAGGGACATTTAAAATCTTCTACAGTCAAACGCAACTCCGAAAATTATTTTATTGAAAGCAAATAAAACATATAACACATAAAAACTGGGATGAGGCAACGAACCCCACCCCAAACTCAAAAATGAGTCGTGTCCCCACGACTCGAAAAGACTCAAAGCAATAAAATAATCTACACTAAATGAGAAGGGATAGAAAACGTATCTTAACCAGCGCGAGGCTGGTTTTCGGTGTTGCGTCTCTGAACTTTATCTCGCGTCTAGACATCGTAAGTTGTGCTTTGAACAAATAAAGTTCAACTTGTTTGTAATGTTTCCCAAAATAGCGCACCTCGTATCCTGATTCTCTTCCAACATCTTCATTTTCGATTCCAACTCATCATCGGATCATTTTCTTCCTCACTTTCAGGTTCCTCAATCACTCCTCTCTTCTTAGGATTAGCTTTAAATTTTAACCTCTTCAGTCTTGTGTTTGCAACGCGAATTAGGAATCTTAATAGCTGGTTCTTGAATAACACCAACAGTGTTTCTGTTTCTAGGAGACTTCCTTTGATAAGTGCACATGAACATGGTTCTGATAAGCATCTCTTTCCACCCCAAACTCAAAACTTCAAATAGTGAGAAGCTATGGCTTAGAACTTTGATGTTCTGAGGCTTAAGACTTGAAGATTATGGTGGAATATGAGATGGGTAAAGGGTAATTGATACGGGGAAAGAGGGAATTGGATTTAAGTTGAAGATTGGATGAAGAACAATCAGAGGAAAGTGGGAATTTTATCGTATTTTGGATGGGAGATGAGTTGATTGCATGTTTTTGTGGTGAAAGAGAGTAAGATTTGAGGATTGTGTAGTTGTTGATGATGATGTTCAGGAAGTTCTGGGTTTTGGGAGTGTTTTTGGAGGCTTGGGTGAAGAAAGAGGTAAACTTCTAGGGTTTGAAAAGCTGAAAACGGCCCTGTCACAGATGCAAACCGGGTTCCCGGTTTCGAAAATCCGGGTCCCCAGTTCCGCGACGCTGTGACGGCGCGGAAAAAATTAAAAAATTCTCTCTTTTTTTTTTTTTACCTCGAGACGCACCAAAACGCTGGACCCCAAGACGTTGGGTCAGAGATTTTACTCGCCGAAACCGGGTTCCCGGTTCTGTGGAATGCGGGTACCCGGATTTTCTCGATGGCGCGAGTCAAAACGCGCCAAAACGCCACTTCTCAAAACGACGGGTCAGAGAAATTTGAAGACAACAGCTCCGAAACCGGGTACCCGGTTCTGTGGAATGCGGGTTCCCGGTTTTGTGTCGATGGCGCGAATCAAAACGCACGAAAACGCAAGCCACCAAAACGCTGGGTCAGAGTTTTCAGAAGTTACAGCACCAAAACCGGGTTCCCGGTTTCGAAAAACCGGGTAACCAGTTCCGACGCTGTGTCGTGAACCAAGACGCCAAGTGTTGCGTTGAAAAGGTTGGTACCAGCTCCAAAACTGGGTTCCCGGTTTTGCGAAACCGGGTTTCCGGTTTCTCCTGGACATCCAACCTATTTTTCTCCTATTTTCGCCTCATCGACCCCAAACTCGTGACCTTTTTACCCCTGAAATCATCAAAAACAACTACCCTTCCTCATTTCTTAATAATAAACACTAAAATTACGAAAATCAAACTATTCTAAATTGCAAAAATTTAAAAACTCAGCTAATATACAAGGAATTGGCTTTTGTTTAACGTCGTTAAGCTCGACGGGTTACCTCATTCATTAGTCATTGACATAACCTCCCCAGCAGTGAGTGAGGTTGTCAATATTTGCAACTCGAAATTTGCATCCCTTAGCTTTTATTCCCACTAGCTTATCTGAGATAACCTTAGCAACCAAGAATGGTCCTAGCCAAGAGTTATTTGATTCACATGTCTTTGGAGGAGGTTTAGGCTTTTTCATAGCAACTTCTTCGCCTACTTTGAACTCCGTTTTCTTTATTTCCTTCTTAGGTTCCTTTGGAACCTTCGTGACACGTGCCTTCTCTTTCTTCTTCGTATGATGTAGTTGTGGATTTTTAGGGTATGGAGGAGCTTTAATTGGTGGTTTCTTTCGTAACTCTTTCTCTTCCACCCCTAAAGTGTCCACAACATTGATTGGCTCCTTTCTTACCGGTTCCATTACATCTATACGAAAACATTCTTCCTTGGAATCCGGAAACTTCATAGGTCTAACTACATTAAACTTCATTTCCTCGTCTTGGATTCTCATAATCATTTCGCCTTTTTCTACATCAATCAAGGTACGCCCCGTGGCTAGGAATGGTCTTCCCAAAATAATGGGGACATTCCTATCCGCGTCGTAATCAAGTATAATGAAATCAGCGGGAAAAATTAACGTACCTGCCTTAACGAGGACATCTTCGATTCGGCCTTCTGGATGTGCAAGAGATCGATCCGCCATTTGCAAGACCATAGAAGTGGGTCTTGCTTCAATATTAAGCTTGTCAAAGATTGATTTGGGCATAAGATTTATGCTTGCACCCAAATCACATAGTGCCTTACCTTTCCATTCTTCTCCAATCGATATCGGAATTGTGAAACTCCCAGGATCAACTAACTTCGGAGGTAATTTACCTTGACAAATAGCACTACATTCCTCAGGGAGACCAATCATCTCATTATCACAATACGGCTGTTTGTTGGTGAGGGCTCTTTTCAGAAACTTAGCATACTTGGTTACATCTCGAATAGCTTCTAACAACAGAATATTTATGCTAAGACCTCTTACCTTGTTAAAGAATTTTTGATAATCAGCCATGTCACCCTTCTTTTGAACTCTCGATGGAAATGATGGAGGAGGACGGTTTATTATAGTATCATCTTTCTTTTTCGGAATTTCATTAGACCTCTCCACTTCTTCCACTTCAACTTCTTTATCTTTATTCACCTCCTCTTTTTCTTTTCTAACTTCTTTTTCTTTCATAACCAGAAAAGGAGGTGGAGGAAGGTTCTTACCACTTCTGAGAGTAATAGCTTTACAGTCTTCGATTTGGATTGGATTCTCAGTATTGCTAGGAAGTTGTCCTTGTGGACGTTGATTCAGTTGTTTATTAATTTGACTTAGCTGATTCTGGAACAACTTCATATTTGCTTCGACTGCATTTTGACGTTCCATAGCTTGTGTCTGAAGAGCAATTAAACTTTCAACTATTTTCTGAAGGGTAATTACTCCTTCTTGTGGATGGGCAGGTAAGGCTTTCTGGTTCATTGTGTCATCATAATTGTCTTGAGGAGCTTGTCTCTGAACATAATTTCCCTGATTCTGTCCTCCTTGATAATTATTTTGTGGTCTTGGATTGTAGTTGTTACCTTGGGGACGCGGCTGATACGCATAGGTAGGATTGGCTGCCCCATTAGGATTTGAGTATTGAAACCCAGGATGGTTTCTGTTAGGCTGATATCCGTTACCACTCGAATTGAAGTTACCTCTATTGGACATAAACATCACGGACTCTTGGTTATTCGGACAACCTTCCTCATCATGATCATCTACCCTACAAATCGAACACATATAAACCTCTTGTGCAGCATGCACAGCTACCTTCTTACCCGAAAAACCTTCTTTAACAGCTAACGTGAGCTGCTTCAATTGTTGCTCTATAGTATTCTGAATCTTATTCTCAAGCGTAGCAAACTTTTCTTCCATATCAACATTATTCACTCCTTTAACTGGTGTTCTTACTGAATTCCACCCAACTTCATTCTTGACGGTTCTCTCTAAAATGATCTTAGCATGAGCGGGTTGAACTTGAAGAAAACCTGCACCACATAGCGTATCCAATTTCTCTCTCGAAGTTCCATCAAGGCCTCTATAAAAGATCTTTAATTGTTGTTGTTCTGAGAAGCCATGATTGGGAACTCTACGCAAACACATCTGAAATCTTGTCCAACTCCTACCCACAGTTTCATCATATTCTTGACGGAAATGCGTCAATTCTAATTCAGCATCTAATCTCATGTTACTTGGGTAATACCTGTCAAAGAAAGCAATCTCTAATTGGTCCCAGTTGGTTATCTTCGTAGGATCTTGCGTATCGTGCCATTCACTCGCTCCATCAATAACAAAGAATTTAAACGCAGCAAAATACATCTGTTCTCTTGAAACTCCTTGTGTGATATACGAATCACATATCTGCTTAAACTTCTATACTGCTCTAAGAGGATCTTCTGATGGTCTACCACGAAAATTCCCAAAATTTTGGAATTGAGCTAACATACCCGAATCAGGACGGAATCGCGGAACATTAATATCTGGAGCACCTACTCCTATAGCAGGAGCACGGAATGGAACTTCTGGAGGGCCATTAGTAAACCACGGATCTTGATTCATCACTATCTGAACTTGAGGATTAGGATTTATTGGTTGAACTTGAGGAATAACGCCTGGAGCTAAAGGTTGGCCATTTGCATCTAGCTGGCCTTGTCCATTATTCTGTTGATTCTGAAGATTGATATTCTCCATTCTGTTAACTAACTCTTCTACCTCTAAAGCTTCTCGTTCTCTTCTTCTCTTGTTAGCAAGTCTGATCAACGATTCTGGATTACTAAGGATCGGAGGTGTTGGCTCTAGATCCTTGAATAGCCTTCTTCGCATACACCAAACCTAAAAACCTGAAAAAGATAACAAACAAAAAGCGTAAAACTGATAAAATAAAAATAAATGCAACTATCACTAAAGGATAAACACCGTGGTCACACGCTACCGTCCCCGACAGCGGCGCCAAAAACTTGGTGGTCCTTTGTGTGTTCTAAATAAATGCAAATAATAATCGAACCACAACCACAAGTGTACGGTTGTCCCAAGTAGTATAACTGATAATACAGATTCGTTCCAAGGACGGGATGGTTGACTACAATGCTTATCTATTAATGATTGATGCACTTATGAAAACAAATAAAGGTAAAATGTTTGTTTGGTTTTGTATTAATTCTAAATAAATGAAAGACAAATATTAAAATGCAAATAAAAGCTAAGACGCAAATAAAATGATGTAAAACGCAATATGAGAAGTAGCACTTGAGAACGCAAGGATACTCCCAATCTTATTTCCTAACTTATGTTGTTTAAGGGCTAAATTGGTCAATTACAATGGTCGGGATTCTAAATTCCTTATACCCCCGTCAGGGTGGACTATAAGGCGATCCTAAAGTGTCACTAGTCCCGTCAGGGTAAATATGATCCACCGTTGGATGTTTAAGTTTTATTACCTCATTGGCCCTAGAATTAGCTAAGTTCGTCAGAATCAATAGCTTCTATCCTAGATTGAATAAATGGTTCTGTATTTAAACCCTCTGTCAGGATGATCCAATTGCCACTAATTGGAATAGCCTAAATACTAACACCTGTTCCTAGTTCATGACGCTAAAAACAGTAAATAATCTCAATTTATTGGAAAGAGTAAACGCCCTAATCTAGTTTAATTCAACAGAAACCTAAATTCAACATTCGTTATTCAATAAAATTGGGATTCACCCATTGTTTGTTCTCAAGCACTATGAATTGTTTAGCTCATATTTAAAAGAAAAACTAAATTAAAAGTAAAGGAATTCATATTTGATTACAAATAAAAGATAAAAGAAACCTAATTTCCGGAATTGGAATGACTGAGAACGGAGCTATAGACCCACTCCAGCTCTAGCAGCTTCTTCTTCCTTCCTTCTGTTGCTTCTCTCTGATGTTTTTAATTGTAAAGAATGAATTGTGTGAAAAATAGAAGTCCAGACCTTCTTTTATAAGCATAAAAACGGATTAGGGCTTGGACCAGAAAATAAAACACTAATTAAATGTCCAAGCCCAATTTCTAAGCCCAAAATCCCGTAACTGCTGATACACCTTCACTAAAACGGCTTTTCCCGATGCGTTATGACTCCGATTGACCTCATTCCAGTTGCTAAAGTTCCGTAACTTGATAAGGAATGTTTTCTCTTCAAAGGTCAGCGGCTAAATCATCGCTTAAGCACCTCGAAATCAGCAATCTATGGCCTGGAAAATGGATTTTCAGCTCTAAAAATAATATCTTCGGGATTTATCTTCAAGTCTTGACTCTAATTCACGATCTTTGACTTTCTCCTCAGATTCCTCTCCTAGCTAACATCTAAAACCTGTAAACTTTCCACTAAAAATACCAATATTACGCGCAAAAGCTTAATAATTTAAAAATGCTAGAAATAAAAAGGGAATTCCGGATTATTGCATATTTAGTCCAAAATTCTATCAAATTAATTAAATAAACACCAAAAATAATGTCTCCCAAGGGTCGAAAATAAGAACAATTAGGGAGACATCAGCATCTTGAGCAGGTCTATTCTGATATTGATTTTGCAACTGACCTCTCTGTTGGTAAGAGTTGTTCTGGGGGCGCTGTTGATAATGACTAGGATTAGCGGCCCCTTGTGGATTTGAATACTGCATACCCGGATGGTTTCGGTTGCCCCATCGATTAGATATAAAGTAAACAGATTACGGATTTGATTCGCACTCTTCCCATGTATCGTTAACTCAACATTGTTGACAACCTTGTGCTTCTTGTACTACTTTTGTAGCGGCTAAATTTTTCTCCATCGCGATTCTCAGCTCCTTGATTTGATTTTCTAACGAGGATATTTGAGCTGAATTCGCAGTTTCTGCATCTAAACGAAGCGTTCCTCGGGTCTTTGCTACAGATCCTCGCGTTGAAGGCCAACTTCTTTCTTGTTCCATAATGTTCTCTAACACCTCGGAAGCTTCATTGTGATTTATGGACACGAAATTACCCTTTCCAATGTTATCCACCTTTTCTCTACCTTTATCATTAAGACCTTCATAGAACATAGCAAGTTGTAGAGCAGGTGTATAACCATGGAGCGGACATCTAGTTAATTTTTGTTGAAACCTTGTCCATGCTTCTCCCACTGTTTCTCCATCTTCTTGGCAAAATCTCGCAAGCTCGGCTTGATCTTTAAGTCTCATGCTCTTTGGATAAAATCGGTTAAAGAACGCGGCTTGAAGTTCTCTCCAAGAATGAATGGTTCCATGTGGTTGTCTTTCTAGCCACTCGCTAGCTCTTCCGGTCAAGAAAAACGAAAACATATGACAATACAGTTGCTCGCGTGTAATGCCAGGAGTAATGTAGGCATCACAAATCTGCATGAACTTCTGAATCGCTTTTACCGGATCTTGTATTGATGTACCAGTGTAGAGTCCGAAACTTTGGAATTGACTGAGCATACCCGGATCGGGTCTAAATTTGATATTCGGAATCTCAGGAGGGCGGTAACCGATAGGTTGAACATGGAATGGTACATTAAGGCCAGGAAGGTCTTGTTCAACTCGGTTCTGTTGATTATTCTGATTATTCTGCCCATTACCTCCTCCTACTGGTATTTGTACACCAGGTGGTGGATCTTGTTGTTGTCCACCTGGTTGATTATTCTGAACTCCACCAAGGGGTACACCGAGTGGTGGATCTTGGGCTGCCATTGATCTTCTTAAGGCTCTTTCCTCACGATCCCGTTTGTTGTAAGGTCTGAAGCTCCT
Source organism: Nemophila menziesii (assembly GCA_029959085.1). Taxonomy (NCBI): domain Eukaryota; kingdom Viridiplantae; phylum Streptophyta; class Magnoliopsida; order Boraginales; family Hydrophyllaceae; genus Nemophila; species Nemophila menziesii. The sequence continues at coordinate 5,443,382 of JARWIR010000014.1, forward strand.
CTCAGGCTCCGATAAGGGAGGCCAAGAATTAAACACTATGAAACCTGAAAAAGACTAAAGCAAACCACAAGCGTAAATCTGGAAAAATAAAAACTAAACTAAAACTGAAAAGTAAAAACTAATTAAAAACTAAAACTTGAAATAGATAACCCACACGCTAACGAGACACAAGTCCCCGGCAGCGGCGCCAAAAACTTGGTGTTGCCTCTGTCAAGATTTGCGAATATAGCCTCCCCAACAACGAGTAAGGCTATGAACGTCCACTAATCTGCGCTTGACCCCAGTTTTGGGGCGAATTTCTATCACCTTGGCTGAAACAACCTTAGTGACAATGAACGGTCCCATCCACGAGTCTTTGAAACCTCGTGGCCTATTCTCGCGTTTGTGAGCCTTCCATAAAACTTCATGGCCAACCCCAAACTCAATGTTTGGCTCAGTATCCACAGGCTTTAAGTGGATCTCCTCAGGAGGGACTTTGTGATGTGAAAGGCTGTGGATGATGGGAACGGTGGGATCCACCTTCCTCGGTTTCTTACCCAAGACATAGAAGGTCTCGGATACATTCTTTGCATGAAGGGTGATGGTCCCATCTTGGAAGTTGATCACACTTTGACTTGTGGCCATGAAGGGCCGTCCAAGTATGATCGGAACCTGCTTATCTGCATCAAACTCAAGAATAACAAAGTCAGTAGGGATGGCGATATTACTTGCACGGACTAAGACGTCCTCCACTGTTCCCCATGTCCTTTTCACTGAGTTGTCAGCAAACTGCAACTTCACTGGAGTTTTCTCTGATTTCTGAAGTCCAAGTCTCTCAAAAACGGACTTAGGCATAAGATTCACACCAGAACCCACATCGTACATCACTTTCACCTTGAGCATACCATGTAATTGAATAGGAAGGTTGAATTTTCCCGGATCTTTAAGCTTTGTTGGTAGCTCTCTCTCACTTCTTCTAGAAACCCTCAGGTTCTCTCTCGGGATCTCTACACTCGCCTCTTTCTCAGGAATAACTTGCGTATAAACTTGTTGCGGTGTGAGTCCTCTCTTCGCAATCTCAAGCATTTGGGCGTTGATGTTTTCAGGTTGATACGCCTCTACAAATATCTTGAGTACAGTGTCATCTTTAGGATTTGTATCAGGAATAGTTGATGACACTGGTTGAACAATAGGTGGCGATTCCACCTTCTCTTCTTCTTTCTCCTCATGCACAGCAGGTGCAACTTCTTCTTTTGATTCCTCCTTAGTGCTTATTGGGTTAATTTGGGGACGCTAATTAAGCGCGTCAAATGGGTTGAGTGAGAACGTTATTCGAGTATAAACTCAAGCTCTTGGACAGTTTGTTGATGGTAAGTGAGGAGAGAGCCAAAAGCTCACTTCAAATTTACCAAATATACATACCATATAGTCCCATAAGCCTACGCTAAAACCGTAAAGACCTCGTGATTCCTAGATACACAGTGAGTTAATAGGGAATATGCTAAGTGGAGCGTTCAAAGCAAGTAAAGATCGAGGAACACCCTATAGCCACCATCTTGAGATAAGTAACAAGCGTAACCTTCTAGCATTGTGAATTTAATTTTGGATTGATATATTATTTTGATTTTGAATGATATGAGTAGGTTTATATTAGTTCATAGAGTAGACTATATGAGATTTGTTTTAAGTTGCGCTTTGGGAATATTTACTAGATTCTACCTTCTGCATTCACCTAAAAGGCCTTTGTTTTTATTTTACTTTGTCGGGACGACAAAGGTTTGAGTTTGGGGTCTTGATGTCTCCCTATTTGTTCTAATTATTAGCCCCTTGGAGACATCCTTTTAGGTGAATAAATGACTTATTTGATAGACTTTTATACTTATTGATCATATTGCACTTTCTCCCCTTGGAAATTAACTATTTGCGGAATCTGAGCTTTTGTGCGTAAATTTGACTATTTTAATGCAAAGTTAATCGGTTCTTGAATTTCATGAAAGACCAATCCAAGGTGGGGAAACGAGAATAAAGTCTTAGTGTATTTTAGAGTGTTAGGAAATGATTTCTAGTCGAGTTTCTATTTTTAGAGTACACTTTCCTATTTCGTTTTCTTGTTTTATCGATTTATTCTTTTTAAGCATATGCGGTTTAATTATTTATTTAATGTGAAGCTTTAAAAGATAAATGGTAATTACTTAGAGACCAAGTCAAGATGAAGGATTGAAGGAAAGAAGATTTACATGGAAACAAGAAGATTTTGGAAAGATATATTCAAAGAAGGAAAAGATAAAGCTGCCTTTTGAAATCTGAAAATCCAGCCACGTTTTAAAGATAATTCCATAACTAAAGATTGGTTAGGATTCTGGACAAATGGTCTGCACCAATAAAAAGCTCTTTCCAGGACAAGCAGTTTCATATATTGGAACTTCTCAAACGGATAAGTATTGAAAAAGATATGACCAAATCAAATCAACAGCAAAATCTTACCTTTCCTAGATTTTAGGGTGACGAATTAAAGAGTCCTTGACTTGTCTTCCACTCCAAGTAAATTCGACCTAGGGATTTCTAACACCTATAAATATACCCCTTAGACCTCATTATTCAGTACCTCTCACAATTCATTCAATATATACATCCTTAGAGAGAGCGTCAAGAGGCAGAAGCAAGAGCAGAAGCTGGAGAATCCTTTTCTTCCAACAACAGTTCAAGCCAATTCCTCTATCTAGGTTCTTATTTTATTTCTGTTATTAGGACATGTGTATTATTAATTTCTTTATTGTTTTTACTTTCAATATGAGCTAAACCTTAATTACTTGAGAATCGTAATGGGATGAACCCTAATTTGTTTAATTCATGTATTTCAATTTGGGATTAGTTTCTAGTTTAATTTGAATTAGGTATTTCATATTTTTTCTTATTTTATATTAATTTAACTATCAATGAATTAGCTAATCGGAGATAGGTCATAGTAATTAAGCTATTCACTTTGGTGGGGAAGTGATCGCCTTGACGGGGGGTTTAATTACTGAACTAGATAATAAACGTAAGGTAGAAATTATTGATCCTGACGGACTTGGTTAACCTTATAGTCAATTGGGTAAAATAGTATTCATTCGAAAATGGATTATAATCGCCCTGACGGGGTTTGTAACACCTAAGAATAGCTCCTAGGTCCACCCTGACGGGGGCTAGGAGATTATAGAGTCCCGACTAATATAGAAATATCAGTTCTGCCCTTAACGAAAGCATTAATTAGGTAAGTTTAGGTGATTCCCTAGCGAGACTCAAGTATAGCTCATATCTGCGTCTTAGTCCTTTAGTATTTATTTTCAATAATTTATTTTCTTGCATTTTTAGGATTAATATAAAAACCAAAAAAATATATTTTCTCTTTTATTTTCTGTATTTACAATTATTACTATTTATCTGTTGAACACTTGGGTTATACCAGTCCAATCCCTGAGAACGAATCCGACTTATCGGAAGTATTACTTGGACAACTGTACACTTGCGGTATTGTGGTTCCTTTTATTTTTGCATTAATTTTATAACACACCAGGACCCACCAAGTTTTTGGGTCCTAGGATGTTATAAAATAAAGTGCAAGAATAAAGGAACCACTTAACCGCAAGTGTACGGTTGTCCCAAGTAATATATGATAAACAAGTTCGTTCTCAGGGACGGATTAGGTTCAACCCAAATATCAATCAAGTAGTAGGATGAGATGATAGGATTGCCAGAAGAATGCAGCGCTATATGCCAAAGTAAGTTGCCACCTAAACTACTTGATCCTGGGAGTTTCACGATTCCTATTTCTATTGGTAATGAGTGGCAAGGAAAAGCTTTGTGCGACTTGGGCGCGAGTATCAATTTGATGCCCAAGTCAATTTTCGAGAAATTGAAGATAGGAAACACTAGACCAACTTCCATGATCCTACAAATGGCTGATAGATCCCTCGCTCACCCAGAGGGACGAATCGAAGATGTCCTCGTTAAGGTAGGTGCGTTAATTTTTCCAGTTGATTTCGTTATTCTTGAATACGACGCGGATAGGAATGTCCCCATCATCTTGGGTCGACCATTCCTAGCCACGGGGCGTACTGTTATTGATGTAGAAAACGGCGAATTAACTATGCAAATCTAAGACAAGATGGTAAAGTTCAACATGTTCAGGTCCATGAAGTTTCCTGATATTCCTGAAGAATGCTTCTGAATGGATGTACTCGATTTAACTACGCAAGAAACGTTTGATTGTATGAACTTTAATGATATCTTGCAAGCAACCCTAACACTTGACTTACCGGAATTGATGGAAGAACTGACCGAGACTGTAGCTGCTTTGAATTCCGGAAACATGAAACATAGGCATCTCGCCTATGAGCCATTCTGAGAGCCTGGGGAGATAGTATCTAAAAAGAAACCATCCATCGAGTCTCCCCCACAACTAGAAGAAAAGCCGCTTCCATCACACCTGAGGTATGCGTATTTAGGTACTAACAACACTCTACCTGTTATTGTTTCAGCTACTTTAACAGGTCCTCAAGAAGACAAACTATTGCGCATACTAAGAGCTAATAAAGAGGCGATTGGGTGGACTATTGCTGACATCAAAGGTAATAGTCCTTCCTATTTCCAACACAAAATCATTCTAGACGATGAAAAAGCATGCTCAGTTGAAGGACAAAGAAGATTGATGCCAGCTATGAAGGAAGTGGTGAAGAAAGAAGTTATCAAGTTGCTAGATGCGGGAATCATCTATCCCATAGCTAGCAGCGAATGGGTGAGTCCAGTTCAATGCGTACCAAAGAAGGGTGGTATTACTACCATCTTGAATGAGCAGAATGAAGTCATTCCCTCAAGGACCGTTGTTGGTTGGAGAGTGTGTATGGACTATCGAAAGTTGAACAAGGCCACCAAAAAAAAATACTTCCCTCTTCCGTTTATTGATCAGATGTTAGACAAGCTAGCTGGTAGAGAATATTATTGCTTTTTGGATGGATATTCTGGATACAATCAAATTTATGTAGATCCAAAAGACCAATACAAGACAACCTTTACATGTCCTTTTGGTACCTTTGCCTTCCGAAGGATGCCATTTGGATTATGTAATGCACCCGCTACTTTTCAAAGATGTATGATGGCAATTTTCTGGGACATGATTGATGACTTCCTTGAGGTATTTATGGATGACTTCTCTGTGTTTGGTGATAACTTTGAGGAGTGTTTACGGAACTTGGAGAAGGTATTGATTAGATGCAAGGAGACTGACTTGGTTTTGAACTGGGAGAAATGTCACTTTATGGTTCGAGAGGGTATAGTGTTGGGTCACAAGGTTTCAAGTGCTGGTTTGGAAGTTGATCGTGCGAAGATTGAGGTAATCAAGACTCTTCCCCCTCCTATTTCTGTTAAAGGGGTAAGAACTTCTTGGGTCATGCTGGTTTCTACCGACGTTTTATCAAGGGCTTCTCCAAAATCTCTAAGCCGTTGTGCAACTTACTTGAGAAGGACACCAAATTCCTTTTTGATGAAGCTTGCATAAAGGAATTCAACGAGATTAAAGAGAAGCTTAATTCTGCACCTATTGTATTACCTCCTGATTGGAAGATTCCGTTTGAAGTTATGTGTGATGCTAGTGATCTCGCTATGGGTGCTGTTCTGGGTCAACGAAAAGATAAGGTATTTCATTCCATCTACTACGCTAGTAAGGTCTTTACAAATGCTCAAGTGAATTATACCGTAACTGAGAAGGAGTTACTAGCAGTAGTATATGCATTCGACAAATTTCGTTCCTATCTTCTTGGGGCAAAAGTTGTTGTCTTTACAGACCATTCTGCGATTAAATACCTTATGGAGAAGAAAGATGCGAAGCCGAGGTTGATTAGATGGGTTTTACTGTTGCAAGAGTTTGATTTAGAAATTCGGGATCGAAAGGGTTGTGATAATCAGGTTGCTGATCATTTGTCACGTCTTGAAGGTTCTGAATCCAATGGAGGGCCTGAGTTGGTTAGAGAAGAGTTTCCTGACGAGATTTTTTTTTTCCAGTTTATTCATTAGAGACTCCTTGGTATGCGGATATTGCAAATCTTATTGTGAGTGGTTCTTTTCCTCAAGGAGCTACTTCACAAGAGAAAAAGAGACTAGCCCACCGTGCTAAACAATTGTTTTGGGAGGATCCTTTCCTCTACAAAGTATGCAGTGATCAGATGGTGAAGAGATGCATACCAGATAAAGACATTCTATCCATTAGTATGGGTTGTCATGATTCACCGTACGGAGGACACTTCAAGGGTGACCGCACAGCTGCAAAGGTACTACAATCCGGTTTTTATTGGCCCACTTTACATAAGGATTGTCATGAGTATGTCAAGAAGTGTCACAGATGCCAGTTTACTTGTAATATATCTAAGAGAGATGAGATGCCGCGTAATAATGTTTTGGAAGTTGAGATATTCGATGTATGGGATATTGATTTCATGGGTCCTTTTGTACCTTCTAACGGAAACCTGTACATCCTACTAGCTGTTGATTACGTGTCTAAATGGGTAGAGGTTGTAGCTCTACCAACTAACGATTCGCGAGTAGTGATTAAATTCTTGAAGTCACACATCTTCACTAGACATGGTACACCTCGAGTTATAATCAGTGATGGAGGTTCACACTTTGTGAACAAATATCTGAAGAATTTTTTAGAGAAGTATGGTGTGAGACATCGTGTATCTACCGCGTATCATCCACAAGCCAATGGTCAAGCTAAGGTCTGTAATCGAGAGATCAAATCCATTCTTGAGAAGACAGTTGGTTCCACACGCAAGGATTGGTCAATGAAATTAGATGATGCGTTGTGGGCATATCGTACTGCATTCAAGACGCCTGTGGGTGCATCTCCGTATCGTATTGTTTATGGTAAGGCTTGTCACTTACCTCTTGAGCTTGAAATGGGTGCCTATTGGGCAATTGCGGAGATGAATATGGATCCAACCTTAGCTGCGGAGAATCGTATGATGAAGTTGAATGAACTTGACGAGTTTCGATTTCATGCCTATGAGAATGCCAAACTTTACAAAGAAAAAACGAAAAGATGGCATGACAATCGCATTCGTGAGAAGAAATTCAAAGTTGGACAGACGGTCCTCAAGTATAACTCCAAGTTCAGCAACTATCCGGGCAAGTTGAGATCAAAGTGGTCTGGTCCGTTCGTGGTGACCAAAGTTACGCCTCATGGAGCTATAGAAATCGAGAATCCAGACGAGCAACGCACCTTCATGGTGAATGGGCATCGTCTAAAACTTTACCATGTAGGCGAGGATACCAATCGTAGAATTGATCCACATCCGGGGGAGGTCATGTACCTCCTAGAAGCTGAATAGATGCGTGAGGTAACCCTTCGAGCTTAACGACGTTAAACAAAAAGCCATTTCATTGTATATTAGTTTATTGCTTTCAGTTTTTCAATTCCTAGTGTAAAATTCTAAGTTAGTGTCATGTTTTTAGTGTCTACTTTTAAATAAATGAGAAGGGTATTGTGTTAATGGTGCAGGAATCGAGTTTGGGGTGCTAGGAAAATTCTGGGAGAAATTCAAGTCTGGCGCGGACTACCCCCGCGGTGTACCCCCTATACCGCAGGGATGTACCGCGCCCCAAAAACCCGTACCACGGGTCGCACACCACGGGTCTTATCCAGAAGCGAGAAAAAAGAAGAAGACTGATAGGCGCGGTGCACCGCACCCTATTCCGCACGCCCAAAACGCGTGCCACGGGGTAAGCACCGCGGGTTTTTTCACGGAGCACGTGCGGACTACCCCATGTACCGCACCCCTGCACCGCACGGCAAAACGCGTGCCACGGGGTGCTAGCACGGGTACAAGACAGGGGCGAAAAATTAACATCAACAGCGCTGCGGTGTACACCGCGGTATACCCCATGCACTGCAGGGATGCACCGCGCCAGGCGGTTTGTGAAGAGTTCAAAGCCCAATCAACTTCTAACCTTAAAGAGATAAACCCTAGCCTCTTCCAAACGAATTTTCCAGCTCCCAACCCTATAAAAACATCTTGAAGCTTGATTAAACCTCTACAACAAACACATTAACATCATCAAATCTCTCCTCCACCCTCCATAAACATAACCTCTTCATCAAATTCATCACAAAACACCATTAAACACAATCAAGATCATCAAGCTTTCAAGAGTTCTTCCAAGATTCATCAAGAAAACAACTTCCTACATATAATCCAAGCAAGAAACTCAAGCTATACCAAGTTTTCTTAACTTTATTCTCTCCTTGGTATAAACTTGAGTTTGGGGTCAATTCAACCATGACAAACAGAACAGATGCTTTGGATTACAAGAAGAGGTGTTGTATCCTAGGGAAGAACAAGAATTTGCCTGGTTCCACAATCGAAAAGGCCATCAATCTTGATGAGCCTATTGAAGAAACACAAGAAGAAAAGGCACCTGCACCACCATAACACGGGAAATTAACAGCAAGGATGAGGGTATCATCAAAGCCTACAGACAAGATACAATTTCAAGTTCAAGGTTCTTCTTCTTCTCAAACTAATTCTGGTACTCCTCCATGGGCTCGAAATTTGCAACAAGAATTCGAACTTTTAAGACTAGACATCGGAGAACTTTGGAAGGAAATCACACAGATTAAGTCAACATTGGAAGAGGTAACTTTGTACATGGATATTGATAATTATTCTCCCCCTTCGGAGGAGGACACGATGGATCTTCATGGCCAGGTACCCCGTTCTAATTCTTCTTCTAAATTGATGGTAGGCACTAATTAGGTAGTTTAGTTTAATTTTATTGCTTTATTGAGTCTTTTTCGAGTCGTGGGGACACGAATCACTTTTGAGTTTGGGGTGGGGTTCGTTGCCTCATCCCAATTTTTTGTGATTTACATGCTTTCAATAAAATTGATCTTAGGGTTGCGTGACTATAGAGAATTTTAAATGCCCCCATCAAGCATGCTTTTTGTGGATTAATGATAGAAAATAGTTGACTTTAGGAGTTAGTATGAAGCTGAACTTTGATTGCATGCAAACATGAGATAATTGATAGGAAAAATTAATGGACAATGCAAAAGAAATAAACTTGTGCTTAAGGATAATAGGTGGTTTGTAGAACGTGAGATCTAAATGAGCAGAGAACCCAGTTAGGTATGAACTAGAGACAAGTTGTGTAGATAGGAAGATGATAGAGGCAGTTCTTTGTTGGCCCTTTGAATCCTTTTTGGCTGTCTATCCCTGAATTAATTATCCTTCTTAGACAAATTTTTAGCCTTTAAGCCTTTCTTTTGTCGCCACATTATAAGCCAATATCCCTTTAGATTGTTAGGCATGACCATATGACCCGCACTTGAATCACGATCCTGAGACTTCCTGTCTTGAGCTTGAGTTTGGGGTAGTGGGTCCACTATATGGGAATTTACATTGGGATGGGATTTTTGAGCTTATCAATGATGCATTGTGCTATACATGATGATGATTCACATGTTTATTATATTGTAACCCTTTGCCGGGGTAATAGTGAATGGAAAAGAAGCTTCGAGCTCAAGTTATGAATAGGCATAACTGTGAAAAATAGCATGATATCTCAACATCATAAAGAGAGTCATAGCTATAAGAAAAAAATTAATGATTTGAAAAGAATATACATATTCGGACCGGCAAAGTGGAAATTTTTAAGTGAATCATCCTTAGTGCTTATTGGGATTATTTGGGGACGCTAATGAAGCGCATCAATTGGGTTGAGTGAGAACGTTATTCAAGTGTAAAATCAAGCTCTTGGACAGTTTGTTGATGGTAAGTGAGGAGAGAGCCAAAAGCTCACTTCAAATTTACCAAATATACATACCATACCGTCCTTCAGCCTATGCTAAAACCGTAAAGACCTCGTGATTCCTAGATGCACAGTGAGTTAATAGGGATTATTCAAAGTGGAACATTCAACACAAGTAAAGATCGAGGAACACCCTATAGCCACCATCTTGAGATAAGTAATAAGCGTAACCTTCTAGCATTGTGAAATTAATTTTGGATTGATATTATTTTGTGTTTGATTTTGCATGATAAGTGTAGGTGTATATTAATTCCTAGATTAGACTATATGAGATTTTTTTTAAGTTGTGCTTTGGGAATATTTTCTAGATTCTACCTTCTGCGTTCACATAAAAGATCCTTTGTTTTTATTTTACTTTGTCGGGACGACAAAGGTTTGAGTTTGGGGTCTTGATGTCTCCCGATTTGTTCTAATTATTTGCCCCTTTGAGACATCCTTTTAGGTGAATAAATGACTTATTTGATAGACTTTTAGGCTTAATTGATCATATTACACTTCCTCCCCTTGGAAATTGACTATTTGCAAAATCTGAGCTTTTGTGCGTAATTTTGACTATTTTTAATGCAAAGTTAATCGGTTCTTGAATCTTATGAAAGACAAATACAAGGAGAAAAAGTGAGAATAAAGTATTAGTGTATTTTAGAGTGTTAGGAAATGATTTTGAGTCGAGTTTCTATTTTGAGAGTACACTTTCCTATTTCGTTTTCTTGATTTATTGATTTATTCTTTTTAAGCATATGCGGTTTAATAATTTATTTAATGTGAAGCTTTAAGAGATAAATGGTAATTACTTAGAGATCAAGTCAAGATAAAGATGAAAGGAAAGAAGATTTACATGGAAATAAGAAGATTTAGGAAAGATTTATTCAAAGGAGGAAAAGATAAAGCTGCCTTTTGAAATCTGAAAATCCAGCCACGTTTTAGAGATTAAATCATAATAAAAGATTGGCTAGGATTCTGGACGAGTGGTCTGCACCAATAGAAAGCTCTTTCCAAGACAAGCAGTTTAATATATTGGAACTTCTCAAACGAATAAGTATTGAAAAAGATATGACCAAATCAAATCAGCAGAATCTTATCTTTTAGAGCTACGAATTTGAGAGTCTTTGACTTGTCTTCCACTCCAAGCAAAATTCGACCTTGGGTCTTCTAACACCTATAAATACACCCCTTAACCTCCTACTTTCACACACTTCAGAGAATTACACAAGAGGCTTAAGGTTTTCAAGTCAGAGCACGAAGGAGAGAAGAAGCTAGAAGCTGGAGGAATCCTGTTCTTCCAACAATAGTCATTCAACCCTTTAGGTTTTTCATTTATCTTTTGTATTTGAACATGAATTCCTTTTCTTTTATGTTAGTTTTTAATTTCATCATAAGCTAAATTTCTTTATACTTGAGAATCGCATAAAAGGGATGAACCTTAATTAATTGTTTTCTATGTTTTGAATTTGGGATTGTTAGATTTAAATAGGATTGAGTTTTATATATTGGATATTACTTTGTTTTCATTACTAATTCTTTTAGGAACAACTAGAATTAACTGTTAGTATTTGGGCTATTCACTTTAGTGGCGAAGTGATCATCCGACAGGGGGGTTTGAATACAGATCTAGGTAATTCCCGTGTAATGTCCGTTATTGACCGACAGGCTTAACTAGTTACATAGCCAAAGAGGTAAAATCATATCATCCGAAAAGCCATATTCGACCATACAGGTGTTTATGATACTTTAGGATAGCTTCTAGGTCCACCCGACAGGGGGCTAGGAGATATTAGAGTCCCGACTAATATTATAATTCCAATTCTACCCTTAAACATAGCATAGATTAGATTGATTAAGTGGATTCCTTTGCGAGGATCAAGTATCTCTCCTATCTGAAGTTAGTCGTTTATTTGCTTTATTTCCTTTCTGTTAATTTAATTTTAGTCTTTATTTTATTTGCATCTTTCAATTTCTAAAAACCAAACAAAAATTCTATCTTTTATTTTTCTGTTTAGCAATTATTCCTACTACTTGATTGATATTTGGGTTGAACCTAATCCGTCCCTGAGAACGGACTTGTTTATCATATATTACTTGGGACAACCGTACACTTGCGGTTAAGTGGTTCCTTTATTTTTGCACTTTATTTTATAACATCCTAGGACCCACCAAGTTTTTTGCGCCGCTGCCGGGGAAGTATTCTTGTGTGACCCCGGCAAACCAGATTTTGCCGGGGAGGAAGTGTAATATGATCAATTAAGCCTAAAAGTCTATCAAATAAGTCATTTATTCACCTAAAAGGATGTCTCCAAGGGGCTAATAATTAGAACAAATCGGGAGACATCAATTCTGGATACCATGTAGGCGAGGATCCAGGCGAGCAATGCACCTTATCTTGAGAATCCACTTAACAATAAGTTTTATAACAACGCACCTTATTTTATAACATCCTAGGTTGCCCATTCACCACTTAACAAGTCCTAGGACACTTCATATAATTATCAAAGAGGCTTAAGGATTCAAGTCAGAGCAAGCAGGAAGGAAGAACGCTGAGAGCTGGAGACTGTCTATATCTCCAATTCAAGCCAAACCCAACCTCTTCATTAGGTTTATTTATTTTCTTTCTGTAAAACATTATGTCTTTTAATTTATTTGTTTTAGTTTTATTTTCCGTTATGAGCTAAACTTCTTAAGTGCTTGAGAATCGCTGTAAGGGTTGAACCTTAATTTATTTAATTAATGCTTTCTGATTTGGGATTTTTATAATTTAATTCGAATTGAGTAATTTAGTATTGTTTGATATCTTAAGTTAATTTCACTATATTTAATTTGGCCAATTAGACATAGGTTTGAGTAATTAGGCTATTCCAATTAGTGGCGATTGGATCATCTTGATGGGGGGTTTAATTACTGACATAGATAATAAACGTAAGATAGAAATTATTGATCCTGACGGACTTAGTTAATCTTATAGCCAATTGGGTAGAGAACCTGACACTCGAAGGTGGATTATGATCCCGCTGACGGGGTTCGTAACACCTGAGAATAGCTCCTAAGTTCACACTGACGGGGGTTAGGAGAATCTAGAATCCCGACTATTACTAGTTACTAATTTGTCCCTTAGAAGAAGCATTGATTAAGTTTATTTTGGTGAAACCTAGCGTGACTCAAGTACTACTCTCTCATCCTTTTAGTCCCTTCATATTTAATTTCTTGCATTAGTTTAATTTCAGTTTAATATTTACTTTATTTGCACTTTAGTCCTTTAATCAAAAAAATCAAATAAAAATCTATTTTCTTTACTTTTAATTTTTATTCAAGCAACTAGTTCCATTTATTGCATAACACTTTGAATCATACCTAATCCGTCCCTGAGATCAAAATCCCGTTTACCGGATATTACTTGGACGACCCGTACACTTGCGGTACGTGTCTTGCCTTTTTAGGTGTGTTTATTTAGAACACACTAGGAGACACCAAGTTTTGGAGACACTTCCTAGGGTGTTATAAAATTAAGTGCAAAAAATGAAGGAACCACTTAACCGCAAGTTTTTGGCGCCGCTGCCGGGGACGGTAGCGTGTGACCCCGGTGTTAATCTTTTAGTAGTTTAATTGTTAGTTTAGTTTTAGTTTTATTTTTCAGTTTTACGCTTTAGGTTATCTTTCTTTCTCAGGTTTACAGGTTTTGGTTTATGCGTGAAGATATCGTGATTCTTGAAAATCCCGAAAACCTAGTTCGAGAAGCAAACAAAAGAAAGAGAAACGCTAAAGCACAAGAGTTAGAAGAGAAATTAGCAAGAGAGATTGCTGAAGACCCAGTTGACAATCGACAACGCGGCCCTCCAGCTGCTCCTGTTGCTCAGAACAATGATCCGTGATTCATCAATGGCCCTGAAGAAGCTCCGTTTCGAGCTCCTGCCCTCGGAATTGGCTCGGCAAATATTAATGTCGAGAGATTCAGACCTGATCCCGGAATGTTATCTCAGTTTCAAAGTTATGGCAATTTCCGAGGAGCACCTAGCGAAGATCCAATCCGTGCTGTACAGACGTTCATGCAAATTTGCGATTCTTATATTACGCAAGGAGTAACTAAAGAGCAAATGTATTTTGCTAATTTTAGATACTTCGTTATTGATGGAGCAAGTGAGTGGCATGATTCTCAAGAACCCGGAACAATTACAACATGGGACACATTACAAACCGCGTTCTTCGATAGATACTACCCAACGAATATGAGATTAGATGCGCAAGTTGAACTAACCTCATTCAAACAAGATCAAGACAAGACTTTGTGTAGAAGTTGGAAGAGATTTCAGATTTGCTTACGAAGAGTCCCTGATCATGGCCTCACAGAAGTTCAACAAATGAAAATATTTTACCGAGGACTTGATGGCTCTTCAAGGAAGGATCTAGATTTGATTTGTGGTGGTGGATTCCTATAGGTACAACCAGTTCATGCGAAGATTATTTTGAATAGAACTGTAACAAATGAACTTGGTTGGAACACTGTAAGAACACCTGTTCGAGGTGGAAATACTGCGTCAATTGAAGAAAAAGTCACCGCCATGGAAAGCAAACTCGAACAACAACTAAAACAGCTTACTCTAGCCATTACAAAAAGTGTTACTGGTAGAAGAGCAGATGTTAACGCTACACAAGAAGTTTATGGATGCTCTAATTGCGGTACAGACGATCATGATTGGGAGACTTGTCAAAACAATCCAGAATCCGTAATGTTCGTATCCAACCGAGGGAATTACAATTCAAGTGGTCAAGGCTTATCAACCGAATAGAAACCATCCGGGTTTCCAATATTCAAATCCAAATGGGGCTGCTAATCCAACATATGCATATCAACCACGCCCCCAAGGAAACAACTTTCAACCAAGACTTCATAACAACTATCAAGGTGGACAAGCATACGGAAATCAAGCTCAGAGACAACCTCCTCAAGATGCTTATACCGAAACCATGAACCAAAAATCTTTACCTGCTCAACCTCAAGAAGGCGCATTAGATGTTCAGCAAACCTTGACAACACTAATCAACATTCAACAGTCTACCGCTGCAGCACTTAAGTTGATGAAACTCAAATGGCTCAGATAAATAAGCAATTAAATCAACGTCAGCAAGGACAATTATCGAGTGATACTGAAGAACCTAAGCAGAGAGAAGATTGTAATGCAGTAACACTTGGAAGTGGTAAGAAACTCGCTCCACCTCCTTTTCCCGTAATGAAAGAAAAAGAAACGACTGTGAAAGAGAAACCGGCAAAAGAGGTGGAAGGACAAGAAGATGAACCCGAAATAGTGGAAGTGGAGAAGATTCCGGAGAAGCCAAAATCCAAAGATGTTACAGAAACCCGTCCTCCTCCACCTTTTCCCTCAAGGGTTCAGAAGAAAGGAGACATGGCCGAATATCAGAAATTCTTGAATATGGTACGTGGTCTCAATATTAACGTTCCGTTCTTAGATTCTATACGCGATGTTCCGAAGTACGTTAAATTTCTGAAAAGAGCCATTACCAACAAGAGACCATACCGTGAGAATGAGATGATAGGATTGCCAGAAGAATGCAGCGCTATATGCCAAAGTAAGTTGCCACCTAAACTACTTGATCCTGGGAGTTTCACGATTCCTATTTCTATTGGTAATGAGTGGCAAGGAAAAGCTTTGTGTGACTTGGGCGCGAGTATCAATTTGATGCCCAAGTCAATTTTCGAGAAATTGAAGATAGGAAACGCTAGACCAACTTCCATGATCCTACAAATGGCTGATAGATCCCTCGCTCACCCAGAGGGATGAATCGAAGATGTCCTCGTTAAGGCAGGTACGTTAATTTTTCCAGTTGATTTCGTTATTCTTGAATACGACGCGGATAGGAATGTCCCCATCATCTTGGGTCGACCATTCTTAGCCACGGGGCGTACTGTTATTGATGTAGAAAACGGCGAATTAACTATGCGAATCCAAGACGAGATGGTAAAGTTCAACGTGTTTAGGGCCATGAAGTTTCCAGATACTCCTGAAGAATGCTTCCGAATGGATGTACTCGATTTAACTACGCAAGAAACGTTTGATTGTATGAACTTTAATGATATCTTGCAAGCAGCCCTAACACTTGACTTACCGGAATTGATGGAAGAACTAACCGAGACTGTAGCTGCTTTGAATTCCGGAAACATGAAACATAGGCATCTCGCCTATGAGCCATTCTAAGAGCCTGGGGAGATAGTATCTAAAAAGAAACCGTCCATCGAGTCTCCCCCACAACTAGAAGAAAAGCCGCTTCCATCACACCTGAGGTATGCATATTTAGGTACTAACAACACTCTACCTGTTATTGTTTCAGCTACTTTAACGAGGCCTCAGGAAGACAAACTATTGCGCATACTAAGAGCTAATAAAGAGGCGATTGGGTGGACTATTGCTGACATCAAAGGTATTAGTCCTTCCTATTGCCAACACAAAATCATTCTAGACGATGAAAAAGCACGCTCATTTGAAGGACAAAGAAGATTGATGCCAGCTATGAAGGAAGTGGTGAAGAAAGAAGTTATCAAGTTGCTAGATGCGGGAATCATCTATCCCATAGCTAGCAGTGAATGGGTGAGTCCAGTTCAATGCGTACCAAAGAAGGGTGGTATTACTACCATCTTGAACGTGCAGAATGAAGCCATTCCCTCAAGGACCGTTGTTGGTTGGAGAGTGTGTATGGACTATCGAAAGTTGAACAAGGCCACCAGAAAAGATCACTTCCCTCTTCCGTTTATTGATCAGATGTTAGACAAGCTAGCTGGTAGAGAATATTATTGCTTTTTGGATGGATATTCAGGATACAATCAAATTTATGTAGATCCAAAAGACCAATACAAGACAACCTTTACATGTCCTTTTGGTACCTTTGCCTTCCGAAGGATGCCATTTGGATTATGTAATGCACCCGCTACTTTTCAAAGATGTATGATGGCAATTTTCTGGGACATGATTGATGACTTCCTTGAGGTATTTATGGATGACTTCTCTGTCTTTGGTGATAACTTTGAGGAGTGTTTACGGAACTTGGAGAAGGTATTGATTAGATGGAAGGAGACTGACTTGGTTTTGAACTGGGAGAAATGTCACTTTATGGTTCGAGAGGGTATAGTGTTGGGTCACTGGTGGGTCCTGGTGTGTTATAAAATTAATGCGAAAATAAAAGGAACCACAATACCGCAAGTGTACGGTTGTCCAAGTAATACTCCGATAAGTCGGATTCGTTCTCCGGGATTGGACTGGTATAACCCAAGTGTTCAATAAACAAGTAGTAGTAATTGCAAATACAGAAAATAAAAGATGAGAAATATTTATTTGGTTTTTATATTAATCCTAAGAATGCATGAAAATAAATAACTGAAAATAAATACTAAAGGACTAGATGCAGATATGAGTTATACTTGAGTTTCGCAAGGAATCCACTTAATCAATATAATCTATGCTATGTTTAAGGGTAGAATTGGAATTATAATATTAGTCGGGACTCTAATATCTCCTAGCCCCATGTCGGGTGGACCTAGAAGCTATCTTAAAGTATCATAAACACCTGTATGGTCGAATATGCCTCTTCGGATGATATGATTTTACCTCTTTGGCTATGTAACTAGTTAAGCTTGTCGGTCAATAACGGACATTACACGGGTATTACCTAGATCTGTATTCAAACCCCCCTGTCGGATGATCACTTCGCCACTAAAGTGAATAGCCCAAATACTAAAAGCTAATTCTAATTGTTCTTAAAAGAATTAGTGATGAAAACAAGTAATATCCAATATCTAAGACCTAATTCAATTTAAATCATAACCATCCCAAATTCAAAACATAGAAATAATTAATTAAGGTTCATCATTTTATTGCGATTCTCAAGTATATAAAAGTTTAGATCATAGCAATATTAAAGACTGAAACTAAATAGAAAGACATCATATTTAATTACAGAAAAGAAATATATAACCTAAGGATTAGATGACTGTTGATGGAAGAACAGAATTCCTCCAGCTCTAGCTTCTCCTTTGCCTTCTTGCTCTTGAAGTCTTTGACTCTCTCTAAATATGTATATATTGAATGATAATTGAGAGGTACTGAATTATGACGTCTAAGAGGTGTATTTATAGGTGTTAGCAAGCCCTAGGTCGAATTACTTGGAGTGGAAAACAAGGCAAAGACTCTTAAATTCGTAGCTCTAAAAGATAAGATTCTGCTGATTTGATTTGGTCATATATTTTTCAATACTTATCCGTTTTAGAAGTTCCAATATATGAAACTGCTTGTCTTGGAAACCTCTTTCTATTGGTGCAGACCATTCGTCCAGAATCCATGCCAATCTTTTATTATGATTTAATCTCTATAACGTGGCTGGATTTTCAGATTTCAAAAGGCAGCTTTATCTTTTCCTCCTTTGAATAAATCTTTCCTAAATCTTCTTATTTCCATGTAAATCTTCTTTCCTTTCATCTTTATCTTGACTTGGTCTCTAAGTAATTACCATTTATCTTTTAAAGCTTCACATTAAATAAATAATTAAACCGCATATGCTTAAAAAGAATAAATCAACAAATCAAGAAATCGAAATAGGAAAGTGTACTCTAAAAATAGAAACTCGACTCAAAATCATTTCCTAACACTCTAAAATACATTAAGACTTTATTCTCACTTTTTCTCCTTGGATTGGTCTTTCATGAGATTCAAGAACCAATTAACTTTGCATTAAGAATAGTCAAATTTACGCACAAAAGCTCAGATTCTGCAAATAGTTAATTTCCAAGGGGAGAAAGTCCAATATGATCAAATAAGCCTAAAAGTCTATCATATAAGTCATTTATTCACCTAAAAGGATGTCTCCACGGGGTTAATAATTAGAACAAATCGGGAGACATCAAGACCCCAAACTCAAACCTTTGTCGTCCCGACAAAGTAAAATAAAAACAAAGGATCTTTTAGGTGAACGCAGAAGGTAGAATCTAGAAAATAATCCCAAAGCAAAACTTAAAACAAATCTCATATAGTCTAATCTAGGAATTAATATACACATATACTTATCATGCAAAATCAAATACAAAACAATATCAATCCAAAATTAATTTCACAATGCTAGAAGGTTACGCTCAATTACTTATCTCAAGATGGTGGCTATAGGGTGTTCCTCGATCCTTACTTGTGTTGAATGTTCCACTTAGAATAATCCCTATTAACTCACTGTGCATCTAGGAATCACGAGGTCTTTACGGTTTTAGCGTAGGCTTAAGGACGGTATGGTATGTATATTTGGTAAATTTGAAGTGAGCTTTTGGCTCTCTCCTCACTTACCATCAAAAAAACTGTCCAAGAGCTTGAGTTTACACTCGAATAACGTTCTCACTCAACCCAATTGACGCGCTTAATTAGCGTCCCCAAATTAACCCAATAAGCACTAAGGATGATTCACCTAAAAATTTCCACTTTGCCGGTCCGAATATGTATATACTTTTCAAATCATTCGTTTTTTTCTTATAGCTATGACTCTCTTTATGATGTTGAGATATCATGCTATTTTTCATAGTTATGCCTATTCATAACTTGAGCTCGAAACTTCTTTTCCATTCACTATTACCCCGGCAAAGGGTTACAATACAATAAACCTGTGAATCATCATCATGTATAGCACAAAGAACAATTGATAAGCTCGAATATCCCAACCCAATGTAAATTCCCATATAGTGGACCCACCACCCCAAACTCAAGCTCAAGACAGGAAGTCTCAGGATCGTTATTCAAGTGCGGGTCATATGGTCATGCCTAATAATCTAAAGGGAAATTGGCTTATAATGTGGCGACAAAATAAAGGCTTAAAGGCTAAAAATTTGTCTAAGAAGGATAAAATTAATTCAGGGATAGACGGCCAAAAAGGATTCAAAGGGCTAACAAAGAACTGCCTCTATCATCTTCCTATTTACACAATTTGCCTCTAGTTCATACCTAAGTGGGTTCTCTCCTCATTTAGATCTCACGTTCTACAAACCACCTATTATCCTTAAGTACAAGTTTACTTCTTTTGCATTGTTCGTTAATTCTTCCTATCAAATATTTCATATTTGCATGCAATCAAAGTACAGTTTACACTAACTCCTAAAGTCAACTATTTTCTATCGTTAATTCATAAAAAGCATGCTTGATGGGGGCATTTAAAATACTTTACAACTCTACAGTCAAAACATTCCTCAAACTAAAATTGAAAAAAAAACTGTAAAACACATAAAATTGGGATGAGGCAACGAACCCACCCCAAACTCAAAAATGAGTCGTGTCCCCACGACTCGAAAAAGACTCAATAAAGAAAATAAACAAATAAAACAAATAAGAAAGGGATAGGAAAACGTATCTGAACCAGCACGAAGCTGGTTTCCATGGTTGCGTGTAGGTTGAGCTCCTTATGTTGCGTAGGTGGCATGTTGAACATTGCTCAGTCCACGTAATATGATTTGCATAAGCTCCGACTCTTTTGTGACTTTTTCCTATGGTTGTCAATCACCTCTTCATGATTATCCTCCAAAGTTTCCATTCTTCCAACTACATCTTTCAACACCCAAAAGTAATACAAGCTTCTCCAACTTCTCTTTTCTCTTCATGGTATTCTTGACCTCCCAATCTTTGACATCTCAATGGACCCCAAACTCAAAACTTCAAATAATCAAAAACTAGAGAGGAGTTTTGAAATTTGATGTTTTGAGGATTTGTAATGAAGTATTATGGAGTCATATGAGATGGGTAATGAATATGTAACAGCTTGGGGAAGGTTTAATGAATAGGATTGAAGCTTTGATGAAGAGGTTTAAGGTTGAAGGAGAAGATTTCTTGATTTTCTTGAAGGATTATGGTGTTAGATGTGTGTTTAGAATGAAATAGGAGGAAGGATTTGATGTTCTTTGGTGTTGTAGTGGTCTTTGTGCAGGTATATAAGGGTTAAGGTCTGGAAAATTCGTTTTTGAAGAGGCTAGGGTTACTTTTTGATGAAGTAAGAAGTTTATAAGGCACAAACTCTTCAAACCGACCTAGCTGCGGTATACCGGAGGAATTGTGCGGTATACCGGACCCAGCAGGTCTTCATTTTTTCGTCTCGGCAAAGACCCCGCGGTATATACCCCGTGGCACGGGTTTTCGCCAATTTCTCTTCTCCGTCCAAAAACCCGCGGTACCTAACCCGTGGTACAGGTTTTTCCCTCCTGCGGTATACCGGACATCTCACGCGGTATACCGAACCGCGCATCGAATTTTTTTTTTTCTCCTTTCTGTATAAAACCTGCGTGAGTAACACGTGACACGGGTTTTCTTCCTGTGGTATACCGGGGTTCTGGGGCGGTATACCGGACTTCGCGCTGAATTTCCCTTGTGTTTCCAGCACTAATAACACACTACCCTTCTTATTTCTTTTAAAAGTAGACACTAAAACTCGACACTAACTTAAAATTATACACTAGGAATTGAAAACAGAAAGCAAATTAAACATGGGTTGTCTCCCAAGAAGCACTTTTGTTTATTACGTCTTTAAGTTCGACGCGTTACCTTCCATGAAGATGGTATTGAGGCCCTTGCGGTTCTCCTCCGCTTGAATTCGCCTCGTCCTTGGCATGTAAGCTTTAAAACCTTCCCACCTCGAATGCTATTTAATCGATCCTTGAAAGGGGTGGGTAAGTACTTCGTTTCACCTTCTTATTTTCACGACGAAACTCATTTTCCCCCACACAATAGTAGATGACCGTTTTCCACGGTATAAGCTCACTTTTATTCATTGTTTCAATCTCACATTCCTCTTTAAAATGTGGTGGGTAGGTGCTCCTCCTTGCCGCTTTACTCTCGCGGTGTGGCACCTTGTTTGTATAGCACATGTCTGAACTTTGCGGTGGTGATTCAAATTTTTCAGCTCTAATATCTTTCATGATTTGGGGTAGAGATGGTAATTGGTGAACTTTATGTGGTGGAGATTCAACTTCTGTTTTAGCATGAACCTTGAATTCTTCAATGGATTCTCCAACCACTTCAGATTCGTCTTCGCTGTCAACCCAATCTTCCACTATTACCTCGTCATATTTTGTAACCTCGATCACCACCTCTTCTTGTTTGCGTTCTAAATCTTGATCATGCGCATACACCATAGGAATAGCAATTTCTGTGTTAACTTCTAGGAATTGCGTCGCTACTCCTTCTTCTACCATGCTAACAAGATTTTCAACCACATGGTGGTCTCCATTTATAATCGGCACGGTGGTCGTATCACTATCACTAATATTTTCATTCAACATTTTCTCCTCAACTACGTCTTCCAGTTTAATAAGATTTGCTACTGCTTTTGGCAAGTTGGGAAGCCAGATCATCTAGCATCTGATTTATTCTTTCAAGTCTAGCATTGCTTTCCTCGTCTCTTGCCTTTTGCTCTTGATCTCTTCCCATGATTTTCTCTTCGTCACAGCATTCGAATGTGTGGTCTTCATAAGACTTACTTTTGCTCTCGGCAAAGTCATGAGAATCATATCTGGAACCCCTTTCTAGCAACCGTTCTATTTTTGCACTGCTTTCCTCGCTGTTGCGAATGTATTTAGCAAGTGTTTCATTCAAATCAGCCAGAGTTATATGTGGAGGTTGTTGAATATTCCATCTTTGATCTGGTTGATAGTGATAAGATGGTTGTTCTTGATGATAGTGATACGGAAATTGTTGTTGATTACTCCCGATCCATTGGTTGTTCCAATTTTGCTCTTGCGGGTGTTGATAAGGTGGTTGGTAGAAGTTACTACCCCATCGTTGTTGCCCCGAAGAGTCTTCCCAATAATCATATGGATCGGGATTTGGGTAATGTCCTCTATACATCTTTCAATCAAATCTCTTGAACATTACCTAAATAAAGAACCTGTAAAGACAAAACAAAACAAAGACAAGCGTAAAACTGCAAAAAAAAAATAAACAATTAAAACTACTTAAAGATTAAACACCGGGGTCACACGCTGCAATCCCCGGCAGCGGCGCCAAAAACTTGGTGGGTCCTGGTGTGTTATAAAATTAATGCGAAAATAAAAGGAACCACAATACCGCAAGTGTACGGTTGTCCAAGTAATACTCCGATAAGTCGGATTCGTTCTCAGGGATTGGACTGGTATAACCCAAGTGTTCAATAAACAAGTAGTAGTAATTGCAAATACAGAAAATAAAAGATGAGAAATATTTATTTGGTTTTTATATTAATCCTAAGAATGCATGAAAATAAATAACTGAAAATAAATACTAAAGGACTAGATGCAGATATGAGCTATACTTGAGTCTCGCAAGGAATCCACTTAATCAATATAATCTATGCTATGTTTAAGGGTAGAATTGGAATTATAATATTAGTCGGGACTCTAATATCTCCTAGCCCCCTGTCGGGTGGACCTAGAAGCTATCCTAAAGTATCATAAACACCTGTATGGTCGAATATGCCTCTTCGGATGATATGATTTTACCTCTTTGGCTATGTAACTAGTTAAGCCTGTCGGTCAATAACGGACATTACACGGGTATTACCTAGATCTGTATTCAAACCCCCCAGTCGGATGATCACTTCGCTACTAAAGTGAATAGCCCAAATACTAAAAGCTAATTCTAGTTGTTCCTAAAAGAATTAGTGATGAAAACAAGTAATATCCAATATCTAAGACCTAATTCAATTTAATTCATAACAATCCCAAATTCAAAACATAGAAATAATTAATTAAGGTTCATCATTTTATTACGATTCTCAAGTATATAAAAGTTTAGCTCATAGCAATATTAAAGACTGAAACTTAACAGAAAGACATCATATTTAATTACAGAAAAGAAATATATAACCTAAGGATTAGATGACTGTTGATGGAAGAACAGAATTCCTCCAGCTCTAGCTTCTCCTTTGCCTTCTTGCTCTTGAAGTCTTTGACTCTCTCTCTCTGAAGATGTATATATTGAATGATAATTGAGAGGTACTGAATTATGAGGTCTAAGAGGTGTATTTATAGGTGTTAGCAAGCCCTAGGTCGAATTACTTGGAGTGGAAGACAAGGCAAAGACTCTTAAATTCGTAGCTCTAAAAGATAAGATTCTGCTGATTTGATTTGGTCATATCTTTTTCAATACTTATCCGTTTGAGAAGTTCCAATATATGAAACTGCTTGTCTTGGAAACCTCATTCTATTGGTGTAGACCATTCGTCCAGAATCCATGCCAATCTTTTATTATGATTTAATCTCCAAAACGTGGCTGGATTTTCAGATTTCAAAAGGCAGCTTTATCTTTTCCTCCTTTGAATAAATCTTTTCTAAATCTTCTTATTTCCATGTAAATCTTCTTTCCTTTCATCTTTATCTTGACTTGGTCTCTAAGTAATTACCATTTATCTTTTAAAGCTTCACATTAAATAAATAATTAAACCGCGTATGCTTAAAAAGTATAAATCAATAAATCAAGAAATCGAAATAGGAAAGTGTACTCTAAAAATAGAAACTCGACTCAAAATCATTTCCTAACACTCTAAAATACATTAAGACTTTATTCTCACTTTTTCTCCTTGGATTGGTCTTTCATGAGATTCAAGAACCAATTAACTTTGCATTAAGAATAGTCAAATTTACGAACAAAAGCTCAGATTCTGCAAATAGTTAATTTCCAAGGGGAGAAAGTGCAATATGATCAAATAAGCCTAAAAGTCTATCATATAAGTCATTTATTCACCTAAAAGGATGTCTCCACGGGGCTAATAATTAGAACAAATCGGGAGACATCAGTCACAAGTTTTCAAGTGCTGGTTTGGAAGTTGATCGTGCGAAGATTGAGGTAATCAAGACTCTTCCCCTCCTATTTCTGTTAAAGGGGTATGAAGCTTCTTGGGTCATGCTGGTTTATACCGACGTTTTATCGAGGACTTCTCCAAAATCTCTAAGCCGTTGTGCAACTTACTTGAGTAGGACACTAAATTCCTTTTTGATGAAGCTTGCATAAAGGCATTCAACAAGATTAAAGAGAAGCTTATTTCTGCACCTATTGTATTACCTCCTGATTGGAAGATTCCGTTTGAAGTTATGTGTGATGCTAGTGATCTCGCTATGGGTGCTGTTCTGGGTCAACAAAAAGATAAGGTATTTCATTCCATCTACTACGCTAGTAAGGTCTTTACAAATTCTCAAGTGAATTATACCGTAACTGAGAAGGAGTTACTAGCAGTAGTATATGCATTCGACAAATTTAGTTCCTATCTTCTTGGGGCGAAAGTTATTGTCTTTACTGACCATTCTGCGATAAAATACCTTATGGAGAAGAAAGATGCGAAGCCGAGGTTGATTAGATGGGTTTTACTGTTGCAAGAGTTTGATTTAGAAATTTGGGATCGAAAGGGTTGTGATAATCAGGTTGCTGATCATTTGTCACGTCTCGAAGGTTCTGAATCTAATGGAGGACCTGAGTTGGTAAGAGAAGAGTTTCCTGACGAAAGTTTGTTTTCAGTTTATTCATTAGAGACTCCTTGGTACGCGGATATTGCAAATCTTATTGTGAGTGGTTCTTTTCCTCAAGGAGCTACTTCACAAGAGAAAAAGAGACTAGCCCACCGTGCTAAACAATTCTTTTGGGAGGATCCTTTCCTCTACAAAGTATGCAGTGATCAGATGGTGAGGAGATGCATACCAGATAAAGACATTCTATCCATTATTATGGGTTGTCATGATTCACCGTACGGAAGACACTTCAAGGTTGACCGCACAGCTGCAAAGGTACTACAATCCGGTTTTTATTGGCCCACTTTACATAAGGATTGTCATGAGTTTGTCAAGAAATGTCACAGATGCCAGTTTACTGGTAATATATCTAAGAGAGATGAGATGCCGCGTAATAATGTTCTTGAAGTTGAGATATTCGATGTATGGGGTATTGATTTCATGGGTCCTTTTGTACCATCTAACGGAAATCTATACCTCCTACTAGCTGTTGATTACGTGTCTAAATGGGTAGAGGTTGTAGCTCTACCAACTAATGATTCGCGAGTAGTGATTAAATTCTTGAAATCACACATCTTCACTAGACATGGTACACCTCGAGTTATTATCAGTGATGGAGGTTCACACTTTGTGAACAAATATCTGAAGAAAGTTCTAGAGAAGTATGGTGTGAGACATCGTGTATCTACCGCGTATCATCTACAAGCCAATGGTCAAGCTGAGGTCTCTAATCGAGAGATCAAATCCATTCTTGAGAAGACAGTTGGTTCCACACGCAAAGATTGGTCAATGAAATTAGATGATACGTTGTGGGCATATCGTACTGCGTTCAAGACGCCTGTGGCTGCATCTCCGTATCGTATTGTTTATGGTAAGGCTTGTCACTTACCTCTTGAGCTTGAAATGGGTGCCTACTGGGCAATTGCGGAGATGAATATGGATCCAACCTTAGCTGCGGAGAATCGTATGATGAAGTTGAATGAACTTGACGAGTTTCGATTTCATGCCTATGAGAATGCCAAACTTTACAAAGAAAAAACGAAAAGATGGCATGACAATCGCATTCGTGAGAAGAAATTCAAAGTTGGACAGACGGTCCTCAAGTATAACTCCAAGTTCAGCAACTATCCGGGCAAGTTGAGATCAAAGTGGTCTGGTCCGTTCGTGGTGACCAAAGTTACGCCTCATGGAGCTATAGAAATCGAGAATCCAGACGAGCAACGCACCTTCATGGTGCATGGCCATCGTCTAAAACTTTACCATGTAGGTGAGGATACCAATCGCAGAATTGATCCACATCCGGGGGAGGTCATGTACCTCCTTGAAGCTGAATAGATGAGAGAGGTAACCCGTCGAGCTTAACGACGTTAAACAAAAGCCATTTCATTGTATATTAGTTTATTGCTTTAAGTTTTTCAATTCCTAGTGTATAATTCTAAGTTAGTGTCAAGTTTTAGTGTCTACTTTTAAAGAAATGAGAAGGGTAGTGTGTTGATAGTGCAGGAATCGAGTTTGAGATGCTAGAAAAAATTCTTGGAGAGATACAAAGCCTGGCGCGGACTACCCCCGCGGTGTACCCCCTATACCACAGGGATGTACCGCGCCCTAAAAACCCGTACCACGGGTCGCGCACCACGGGTCTTATCCAGAGGCGAGAAAAAAAGAGGCTGATAGGCGTGGTGCACCGCACCCTACACCGCACGCCCAAAACGCGTGCCACGGGGTATGCACCGCGGGTTTTTTCACGGAGGACGTGCGGACTACCCATGCACCGCACCCCTGCACCGCACGGCAAAACGCGTGCCACGGGGTGCTAGCACGGGTACAAGGCAGAAGCGAAAAAAAAACACACCACAGCGCTGCGGTGTACCCCCGCGGTATACCCCATGCACCGCAGGTATGCACCGCGCCAGGCGGTTTGTGAAGAGTTCAAAGCCCAGTCAACTTCTAACCTTAAAAAGATAAACCCTAGCCTCTTCCACACGAATTTTCTAGCTCCCAACCCTATAAAAACACCTTGAAGCTTGATTAAACCTCCACAACAAACACATTAACATCATTAAATCTATCCTCCATCCTCCATAAACATAACCTCTTCATCAAATTCATCACAAAACACCATTAAACACAACCAAGATCATCAAGCTTTCAAGAGTTCTTCCAAGAATCATCAAGAAAACAACTTCCTTCATATAATCCAAGTAAGAAACTCAAGCTATACCAAGTTTTCTTAACTTTATTCTCTCCTTGGTATAAACTTGAGTTTGGGGTCAATTCAACCATGACAAACAGAACAGATGCTTTGGATTACAAGAAGAGGTGTTGTATCCTAGGGAAGAACAAAAATTTGCCTGGTTCAACAATCGAAAAGGCCATCAATCTTGATGATCTTATTGAAGAAACACAAGAAGAAAAGGCACCTGCACCACCACAACAAGGGAAATTAACAGCAAGGATGAGGGTATCATCAAAGCCTAGAGACAAGATACGAATTCAAGTTCAAGGTTCTTCTTCTTCTCAAACTAATTCTGGTATTCCTCCATGGGCTCGCAATTTGCAACAAGAATTCAAACTTTTACGATTAGACATCGGAGCACTTTGGAAGGAAATTACACAGATTAAATCAACATTGGAAGAGGTAACTTTGTTCATGGATATTGATAATTATTCTCCCCATTCGGAGGAGGACACGATGGATCTTCATGGCCAGGTACCCCGTTCTAATTCTTCTTCTTAATTGATGGTAGGCACTAGTTAGGTAGTTTAGTTTAATTTTATTGCTTTATTGAGTCTTTTTTGAGTCGTGGGGACACGACTTACTTTTGAGTTTGGGGTGGTGTTCGTTGCCTCATCCCAATTCTTTGTGTTTTACATGCTTTAAATAAAATTAATCTTAGGGCTGCGTTGACTGTAGAGAATTTTAAATGCCCACATCAAGCATGCTTTTTGTGAATTAATGATAGAAAATAGTTGACTTTAGGAGTTAGTATGAAACTGAACTTTGATTGCATGCAAATATGAAGTGATTGATAGGAAAAATTAATGAAAAATGCAAAAGAAGTAAACTTGTGCTTAAGGATAATAGGTGGTTTGTAGAACGTGAGATCTAAATGAGTAGAGAACCCACTTAGGTATGAACTAGAGACAAGTTGTGTAGATAGGAAGATGATAGAGGCAGTTATTTGTTAGCCCTTTGAATCCTTTTTGGCTGTCTATCCCTGAATTAATTT
Source organism: Nemophila menziesii (assembly GCA_029959085.1). NCBI lineage: Eukaryota > Viridiplantae > Streptophyta > Magnoliopsida > Boraginales > Hydrophyllaceae > Nemophila > Nemophila menziesii. The sequence goes on from JARWIR010000014.1 coordinate 5,471,921, forward strand.
TATCCTTCTTAGACAAATTTTTAGCCTTTAAGCGTTTCTTTTGTCGCCACATTATAAGCCAATATCCCTTTAGATTGTTAGGCATGACCATATGACCCGCACTTGAATCATGATCCTGAGACTTCCTGTCTTGAGCTTGAGTTTGGGGTGGTGGGTCCACCATATGGGAATTTACATTGGGTTGGGAGTTTTGAGCTTATCAATGATGCTTTGTGCTTTACATGATGATTCACAGGTTTATTATATTGTAACCTTTTGCCGGGGTAATAGTGAATGGAAAAGAAGCTTCGAGCTCCAGTTATGAATTGGCATAACTATGAAAAATAGCATGACATCTCAACATCATAAAGAGAGTCATAGCTATAAGAAAAGAAAAAACAAATGATTTGAAAAGAATATACATATTCGGACCGGCAAAGTGGAAATTTTTTATGTGAATCATCCTTAGTGCTTATTGGGTTAATTTGGGGATGCTACATAAGCACGTCAATTGGGTTGAGTGAGAACGTTAATCGAGTGTAAACTCAAGCTCTTGGACAGTTGTTGATGGTAAGTGAGGAGAGAGCCAAAAGCTCACTTCAAATTTACCAAATATACATACCATACCGTCCTTCAGCCTATGCTAAAACCATAAAGTCCTCGTGATTCCTAGATGCACGGTGAGTTAATAGGGATTATTCTAAGTGGAACATTCAACACAAGTAAAGATCGAGGAACACCCTATAGCCACCATCTTGAGATAAGTAATAAGCGTAACCTTCTAGCATTGTGAAATTAATTTTGGATTGATATTGTTTTGTATTTGATTTTGCATGATTAGTGTAGGTGTATAATAATTCCTAGGTTAGACTATATGAAATTTGTTTTAAGCTTTGCTTTGGGATTATTTACTAGATTCTACCTTCTGCGTTCACCTAAAAGATCCTTTGTTTTTATTTTACTTTGTCGGGACGACAAAGGTTTGAGTTTGCGGTCTTGATGTCTCCCTATTTGTTCTAATTATTAGCCCCTTGGAGACATCCTTTTAGGTGAATAAATGAATTATTTGATAGACTTTTAGGCTTATTTGATCATATTACACTTTCTCCCCTTGGAAATTAACTATTTGCAGAATCTGAGCTTCTGTGCCTAAATTTGACTATTTTTAATGCAAAGTTAATTGGTTCTTGAATTTCATGAAAGACCAATCCAAGGAGAAGAAGTGAGAATAAATTTTTAGTGTATTTTAGAGTGTTAGGAAATGATTTTGAGTCGAGTTTCTATTTTTAGAGTACACTTTCCTATTTCGATTTCTTGATTTCTTGATTTATTCTTTTTAAGCATGTGCGGTTTAATTATTTATTTAATGTGAAGCTTTAAGAGATAAATGGTAATTACTTAGAGATCAAGTCAAGATAAAGATGAAAGGAAAGAAGACTTACATGGAAATAAGAAGATTTAGGAAAGATTTATTCAAAGGAGGAAAAGATAAAGCTGCCTTTTGAAATCTGAAAATCCAGCCACGTTTTAAATATTAATTCATAATTAAAGATTGGCTAGGATTATGGACAAGTGGTATGCACCAATAGAAAGCTCTTTCTAAGACAAGCAGTTTCATATATTGGAACTTCTCAAACGGATAAGTATTGAAAAAGATATGACCAAATCAAATCAGCAGAAGAATCTTACCTTTCCTAGAATTTAGAGCTACGAATTAAAGAGTCCTTGACTTGTCTTCCACTCCAAGTAAATTCGACCTAGGGGTTTCTAACACCTATAAATACACCCCTTAGACCTCATTATTCAGTACCTCTCAATTATTCATTAATATATACATCTTTAGAGAGAGAGTCAGAACCACCTCTCATATTTTACACAATTCATAACATCCTTAGAGAGAGAGTCAACCACTTCAGAGCAAGATGGCAAAGGAGAAGCTAGAGCTGGAGGAATTATGTTCTTCCATCAACAGTCATCTAATCCTTAGGTTATATATTTCTTTTCTGTAATTAAATATGATGTCTTTCTATTTAGTTTCAGTCTTTAAATTTATCATGAGCTAAACTTTTATATACTTGAGAATCGCATTAAAGGGATGAACCCTAATTAATTTATTCTATGTTTTGAATTTGGGATTGTATGATTTAAATTGAATTAGGTCTTAGATATTGGATATTACTTTGTTCTTAATCACTATTTCTTTTCCGTACAACTAGAAATAGATTTTATTTGGGCTATTCACTTTAGTGGCAAAGTGATCATCCGACAGGGGGGTTTGAATACAGACTTAGGTAATACCCGTGTAATGGACGAAAGTCATATGATTTACATAGCCAAAGAGGTAAAATATTATTCATCTGAAAGTAGCTTATATTCACCCTGACGGGGTTTGTAATACCGTAGGATAGCTCTTAGGTCCACCCTGACGTGGGCTAGGAGATATTTGATTCCCGACTAATATACTAATACCAATTTTACCCTTAAACATAGCATAGATTATATTAATTAGGTGGATTCCTTGCGAGACTCGAGTATCTCTCTTATCTGAAGCCAGTCTTTTATTTTCTTTTATTTATTTTAATTTAGTTTTTATTTATTTGCATCTTAGTTTTAATAAAACCAAACAAAAATCTCTTCTTTACTTTTCTGTTAAACAATTATTCTTGCTATCTGATTAATACTGGAGTTGAACCTAATCCGTCCCTGAGAACGAACTCGATTTATCGAATATTACTTGGACAACCGTACACTTGTGGTAATTGTGGTTCCTTTATTTTTGCACTTAATTTTATAACACACCAGGACCCACCAAGTTTTTGGCGCCGCTGCCGGTAATTGTGGTTCCTTTGCGAGGCTTAACAATTATATGAAGAATCCAAACAATCAATATAATCAATATAAACTTGGTGGGTCCTAGGATGTTATAAAATAAAGTGGTTCCTTCATTTTTAGCGTTCCTTCAAACCTTTGTCGTCCCGACAAAGTAAAATAAAAAACAAAGGATCTTTTAGGTGAATGCAAAAGGTAGAATCTAGAAAATAATCCCAAAGCAAAACTTAAAACAAATTTCATATAGACTAATCTAGGAATTAATATACACATACACTTATCATGCAAAATCAAACACAAAATAATATCAATCCAAAATTAATTTCACAATGCTAGAAGGTTACGCTTATTACTTATCTCAAGATGGTGGCTATAGGGTGTTCCTCGATCCTTACTTGCTTTGAATGCTCCACTTAGAATACTCCCTATTAACTCACTGTGTATCTAGGAATAACGAGGTCTTTACGGTTTTAGCATAGGCTGAAGGACGGTATGGTATGTATATTTGGTAAATTTGAAGTGAGCTTTTGGCTCTCTCCTCACTTACCATCAACAAAACTGTCCAAGAGCTTGAGTTTACACTCGAATTACGTTCTCACTCAACCCAATTGACGCGCTTAATTAGCGTCCCCAAATTAACCCAATAAGCACTAAGGATGATTCACCTAAAATTTCTACTTTGCCGGTCCGAATATATTTTCATTTCAAATCATTCATTTTTTTCTTTTCTTTTAGCTATGACTCTCTTTTTGATGTCGAGATATCATGCTATTTTTCACAGTTATGCCTATTCATAACTTGAGATCGAAGCTTCTTTTCCATTCACTATTACCCCGGCAAAGGGTTACAATATAATAAACCTGTGAATCATCATCATGTATAGCACAAAGCATCATTGATAAGCTCAAAAATCCCAACCCAATGATAAATTCCCATATGGTGGACCCACCACCCCAAACTCAAGCTCAAGACAGGAAGTCTCAGGATCGTGATTCAAGTGCGGGTCATATGGTCATGCCTAATAATCTAAAGGGAAATTGGCTTATAATGTGGCGACAAAAGAAAGGCTTAAAGGCTAAAAATTTGTCTAAGAAGGATAAAATTAATTCAGGGATAGACAGCCAAAAAGGATTCAAAGGGCTAACAAAGAACTGTCTCTATCATCTTCCTATCTACACAACTTGTCTCTAGTTCATACCTAAGTGGGTTCTCTACTCATTTAGATCTCACGTTTTATAAACCACCCATTATCCTTAAGTACAAGTTTACTTCTTTTGCATTGTTCATTAATTTTTCCTATCAATTACTTCATATTTGCATGTAATCAAAGTTCAGTTTACACTAACTCCTAAAGTCAACTATTTTCTATCATAAATTCATAAAAAGCATGCTTGATGGGGGGCATTTAAAATACTCTACAGTCAACGCAACCCTTAGATTAATTTTAAAAAAAAACAGTAAAATACATAAAATTGGGATGAGGCAACGAACCCCACCCCAAACTCAAAAATGAGTCGTGTCCCCACGACTCGAAAAAGACTCAATAAAGCAAATAAACAAATAAAACAAATAAGAAAGGGATAGGAAAACGTATCTGAACCAGCACGAAGCTGGTTTCCATGGTTGCGTGTAGGTTGAGCTCCTTGTGTTGCGTAGGTGGCATGTTGAACATTGCTCACTCCACGTAATATTATTTGCATAAGCTCCAACTCGTTTGTGATTTTTCCTATGGATCTCAACACCTCTTCATGATTATCCTCCAAAATTTCCACTCTTTCAACTACATCTTTCAACACCAAAAGTAATACAAGGTTCTTCAACTTCTTCTTCCTCTTCATAGTATTCTTGACCTCCCAATCTTCATCATCTCAATGAACCCCAAACTCAAAACTTCAAATAATCAAAAACTAGAGAAGAGTTTTGAAATTTGATATTTTGAGGATTTATAATGAAGGTCTTAGGTGTTATATGAGATGGGTAATGAATATGTAATGGCTTGGGGAAGGTCTAATGAATAGGTTTGAAGCTTTGATGAAGAGGCTAAAGTTTGAAGGAGAAGATTTCTTGATTTTCTTGAATGATTGTGGTGTTGGATGTGTGTTTGGAATGGATTAGGAGGAAGGATTTAATGTTCTTGGGTTTTGTAGTGGTCTTTGTGCAGGTATATAAGGGTTAAGTTCTGAAAAATTCGTATTGGGGGAGGTTAGGGTTTAGTCTTGACAAGGTAAGAAGCTTATAAGGTGAAGACTCTTCAAAACCGACATAGCGCGGTATACCGGGCATAACCCGCGGTATACCGCAGCTTCTGTTGCTCCAAATTTTCGTCTCTGCCAAGAACCCGTGATATATACCCCGTGGCACGGGTTCTTGCTACTGTTCAATATCTCTTTTACGTCCAAAAACCCGCGGTACCTAACCCGTGGTACGGGTTTTTCCCTCCTGCGGTATACCGGACATCTCACGCGGTATACCGGACCGCGCATCGAATTTTTTTTCTCCTTTCTGATTAAAACCCGCGTGAGTAACACGTGACACGGGTTTTCTTCTTGAGGTATACCGGGGTTCTGGGGCGGTATACCGGACCTCGCGCCGAATTTTCCCTCCTAGCACCCCAAACTCGATCCCTGCACCATTAACACACTACCCTTCTCATTTCTTTTAAAAGTAGACACTAAAACTCGACACTAACTTAGAATGAAAAACTTAAAGAAAAATTAAACATGGGTTGTCTCCCAATAAGCACTTTTGTTTATTACGTCTTTAAGTTCGACGCGTTACCTTCCATGAAGATGGTAATGAGGCCCTTGCGGTTCTCCTCCGCTTGAATTCGCCTCGTCCTTGGCATGTAAGTTTTAGAACCTTCCCCCTTAAAATTTTATTCAATCGATCTCTGAAAGGGGGAGGGTAGTATCTCCGTTTCGCCTTCTTACTTTCATGACGAAACGTATTCTTCACCACACGATAGTAGATAACCGTCCTCAACGGTATAAGCTCATTTTCATTCTTTTTAATCTCGCGTTACTCTTTAAAGTGTGGTGGGTAGGTGCTCCTCCTTGCCGCTTTACTCTCACTGTGTAGCACCTTTCTTGTGTAGCACCTATTGATCATTTTTTATAATAGAGATGATTCCGACATTTTATCTCTAATGATGACTTGTGGTGGAGATAATGATTAGTGAACTTTTTGTGGTGGGAATTCGATTTCTCTTTTATTATGAAGCTTTAACTCTTCAATTGATTTCTCAACCACTTCACATTCGTCTTCGCTTTCAACCCAATCTTCCACTATTACTTCATCATATTCTTGATGTGGAATCTGAATCTTGATCACCTCTTTTTCTTGTTTGTGTTCTGTATCATGATCCTGTGCACGCACCATAGGAATAGCAATCTCAGTTTCTAGGATTTTCTTTGCTACTCCTTCTTCCACCATGCTAATAAGATTGTCAACCACATGGTGGTCTTCTTTTATAACCGGCATGATGGTCATATCACTATCAATAGTATCTCTAATAAAGAGATAATTAGAGATAGGATCAACGTACCTATGTCCTTTCTCCTCCTTGAAGAAACCATGAACTTCTTCATTTATAGCCATTTAATAGAAAGGAGTAGTGACACAAGCCATAATCCAATCAACGACCTTCTTCAAAAAATTTAACCCCTTACGCACCTCATGGAGAAACTCCTAAGAAATAGGATCATATGCTTTATGCAAGACGATCTTAATAGTACATCTCAAAGAGATACTATTATTATATAACCCCTCAATAATTTTTGTATAAGTTGTATATTTTCGATCATCATTCTCTCGAGAACATAATCATTTTGGGCTTTGTCCACGAGATCCTCAAGTACCGGTTTTAGCCAATCCGCGATTCTCATTTTGATCTCCTTATAAATCACATCACAACAAAAGATAGGACAATAGTCATCAATACTAATAGGATCATCATTTTTTGGAATCAATGCAACAATTGTAGTGTTGAGTTGTTTAAGCAAAAATCTAGAAAGGAAAAATTCACGTACCGCTTGAACAACTTTATTGCCAATAAGGTCCCATGATCGCTTGAAAAAGAGTGAAAATAACCATCGGCGCCGGGAGATTTGTCATTAGAAATGCAAAAATAGCCTCCTTAATTTCAAGGCCGGAGACCTCTTTGCACATTTCTATGCCTTGTTCATGCGAATGAATATTACCCCAACTGAAAACATCTTGATTAACATATGAAGTAGTATCTTTCTTACCCAACAAGGCCTTGAAGCGATCAATAAAATCATCATACACAATTAATCACTCGAAGTAGTCATATCCCCATTAGGCCGCAAAATATAAGGAATAAAATGACGAGTTTGTTTGCTCTTCAAAAGATAATGAAAGAGTTTTGAACATCTATCACTCTTGAGGGTATAATCAAGCTTAGATTTTTGTTGAAGAAAACCGATCTCGGCTTCCTCAAGAGTATTCTCCTTCTCCCAAAGCCCAACTATTTCATCAAAATTACTATCAATAGCCAAGTTTTGTTGAAAACTAAACTCAGCTACCTCAAGTTCTTTCCTCGCCTTCTTTGTTCTCTTAGAAATATATGAAAAGTTCTCCTTAGTTAGCTTCCTCAAGTCAAACTTTATCGCACATAACTTTTGACATAAAATATATTGTTTTCCCCCAAAATGGAACTCCTATTGTATCCATTTTCCACCGTATTATTACAATCTGCACGTTCCACCCATATGTCAAAGAAATAAAAAGGAGTGATTCTTTGAATGTGTTGTAGAAATAACGAGAACGACACATGGAGAGTGATCAGACACACTACAGTTTGTAAAGAACTCGACATGAATATAATGATATGAAGCTTATTGTTTTCAATCCCCCAACGCACGACCAATTCTACTAAAGATATGGTTTTTATCCCAAGTACAAAATTGATCGAAAATTGTACATCTTCAAGTCCAAGACTATTGCAACAATCCGCAAATTCCTCAAAATCACCCAAGGTAACATTTTGCCCCTTAGTATTTTCATTAGTTGCAAGAATATTATTTAAATCACCCAAGAGAAGCTATATCATCACAAAAGTATAAGCATGATCAATTTGGTTCTTCCACAAATCCCTCCTTGAATTTTTGTTATTAAAACCATAAGTAAAAGAAGTGGAAAAGCTTATAGATGATACCTTGCTCACTACTTTGCAATGGATTGCTTGAGGTGGTTTTAAAAAGAATCTCCACCTCAACCTTATCCGGGTCCCAAACAACAAGAATCCTTCTGTGTTCGACAAGATCAGTATTTTGTACAAAATTCCACCCCCTAAGCATTGTACTCAAGAACTTCTCCACACGCTTCACTTTACTATTAGTCTCCAAAATAACCAAAATATCTATATTTTTTATCCTAATTAATTTTACAACACCTCGTCTCTTATGGTTAGAGCCAAAACCCTTCGTATTCCATGTTGTAATCATCATTAAAAAGTTACGTCGGGTTTCCCCATATTCGCGCTCCTAATGCTTGCTCCTTTAACTCTCCAAAATTTTATTTTTTGTCGAGCATACTCCTTTCTAGCAAGTATTAATTTAATATTACCCGCTTCATGTTTCTTGGATATTTTTACTAATCGCCGTTTGGAAAGGAACCACCACTATCTCGGAACCCACATCAAAACCTTCACATCCCACTCCACCCTTACTACCCATACCTAAGCTACCCAAATATCTCTCACTATTTCGATTACTCGAGTCCTTCGCCATGGTTCTGGTGGGTCCTTGTGTGTTATAAATTAATGCGATAAAGATTAAGGAACCACAATACCGCAAGTGTACGGTTGTCCAAGTAATACTCCGACAAGACGGGTTTCGTTCACAGGGATTGGACTGGTATAACCCAAGTGTTCAATAAACAAGTAGTAGTAATTGCAAATACAGAAAAGTAAAAGATAAAATATATTTGTTTGGTTTTTTTTATATTAATCCTAAGAATGCAAGAAAATAAATAACTGAAAATAAATACTAAAGGACTAGATGCAGATATGAGCTATACTTGAGTCTCGCAAGGATTCCACTTAATCAATATAATCTATGCTATGTTTAAGGGTAGAATTGGAATTATAATATTAGTCGGGACTCTAATATCTCCTAGCCCCCTGTCGGGTGGACCTAGAAGCTATCCTAAAGTATCATAAACACCTGCATGGTCGAATATGGCTTTTCGGATGATAAGATTTTACCTCTTTGGCTATGTAACTAGTTAAGCCTGTCGGTCAATAACGGACATTACACGGGTATTACCTAGATCTGTATTCAAACCCCCCTGTCGGATGATCACTTCGCCACTAAAGTGAATAGCCCAAATACTAAAAGCTATTTCTAGTTGTACGGAAAAGAAATAGTGATTAAAACAAAATAATATCCAATATCTAAGACCTAATTCAATTTAAATCATAACAATCCCAAATTCAAAACATAAATTAAATTAATTAGGGTTCATCCCTTTATTGCGATTCTCAAGTAATTAAGGTTTAGCTCATATTAAAAGTAAAAACAATAAAGAAATTAATACTATACATGTTCCTAATAACAGAAATAAAATAAGAACCTAGATAGAGGAATTGGCTTGAACTGTTGTTGGAGATATAGACAGTCTCCAGCTTCTGCTCTTGCTTCCGCCTCTTGACGCTCTCTCTAAGGATGTATGAATTGAATAAATTGTGAGAGGTCTTTGACTCTCTCTCTAAGGATATTGAATAAATTGTGAGAGGTACTGAATTATGAGGTCTAAAGGGTGTATTTATAGGTGTTAGCAAGCCCTAGGTCGAATTACTTGGAGTGGAAGACAAGGCAAAGACTCTTAAATTCGTAGCTCTAAAAGATAAGATTCTGCTGATTTAATTTGGTCATATCTTTTTCAATACTTATCCGTTTGAGAAGTTCCAATATATGAAACTGCTTGTCTTGGAAAGCTCTTTCTATTGGTGCAGACCATTCATCCAGAATCCATGCCAATATTTTATTATGATTTAATCTCTAAAACGTGGCTGGATTTTCAGATTCACAAGGCAGCTTTATCTTTTCCTCCTTTGAATAAATCTTTCCTAAATCTTCTTATTTCCATGTAAATCTTCTTTCCTTTAATCTTTATCTTGACTTGGCCTCTAAGTAATTACCATTTATCTTTTAAAGCTTCACATTAAATAAATAATTAAACCGCATATGTTTAAAAAGAATAAATCAAGTAAACGAAATAGGAAAGTGTACTCTAAAAATAGAAAATCGACTAAAAATCATTTCCTAACACTCTAAAATACACTAAGACTTTATTCTCACTTCTTCTCCTTGGATTGGTCTTTCATGAATTTCAAGAACCAATTAACTTTGCATTAAAAATAGTCAAATTTACGCACAAAAGCTCAGATTCTGCAAATAGTTAATTTCCAAGGGGAGGAAGTGCAATATGATCAAATAAGCCTAAAAGTCTATCAAACAAGTCATTTATTCACCTAAAAGGATGTCTCCAATGGGCTAAGAATTAGAACACATCGGGAGACATCAGGTTCCCTCATGCCCACTATTATTAATCTCCACACTAGTAGGCTCCGCAAAAACAGATAAAGCTGTTGTGAGTTTTCCAGCTCCCATTTCCATAACTGAAACAATAATCGAATTATTTCCAGTGCTACGCGGATGTCTTGTTGCTAAATATGCAGTAACGCGCAAACTGCCATGGTTTCCAGCACTCGCTTGGACGATCAATGGTGTCGGTTAGGGCGTGATAAAATAACAATAAATAAGATAAAAATAAAAACCTTAACCTAAACACAATACTCAATACAAGTATCACAGGTCGTATGCAAGTTTTAATGATAAGTAAGATTCATTCCTCAGAGACTGCGAAAGTTAGAAGAACTTATGCAATATAAAGTGCAAGTAAGAAAGCTAGCTAAATAATACACTGTAAATAAAAGACTAATGAAATATTTGTTGGGTTTCTAAAGAATCTAACAATTAACTAAATAAATTAAAGACAGAAAAAATAAATAAAGTAAAGAAGATAGTATGAGAGTTTAGCTCGAGATCTAGCAAGTAATTCCCACTAGCCTTATTTATTCTAATCATGTATGGGAGAATTGTGTGATATGCAATAGCCAAGATTCTATATTCCTCCTAACCCCTCTTTCAGGTGGACTTAGGTGGCGAACTAACAATTACCAAGGGACTTGGGTAAGAGGATCTTGCATAATGATCCGTAATTAAATCTTAAAATCTAATGGCTATTTAGTTAGGCAAGCCCTTCCGGATCACTACCGCACACTAGACGTTTATGTGGTGTTTCAATAATTAGACACCCCTTCTAGGTGACCATCTAACTACTATTAAGGTAATCCTATACGTTTGCAACCGCGAGAACTACAGACAATAAATCAAAACACATAACAACAGAGAATAAACCACTAATTTCATTTAAATCCTAACATCCCAAATTAAAATAGATGTAAAACAAGTCTAGGGTTCATACCCATATGCTAATATCAAGCTAAAATATAATTAGTTCATACTAGAGAAATAAAAGAAAACAATTACAGATTTGAAGGATTGGGAAGGCATAATTTGTTGTCCAACTCATACCGATCTTCTCTTCTCTTGATGAAGGCTTCTTCTTGGCTTAAAGGCTGACCAAGGATGATTTTATAATGAGAAGAGGGGGTATTTATAGGGTTTTCCAAACCCTAGTTTGAAATCTTGGAGTAGAGGACAATTAATTTGAGTCAAAGTCCAACTCAAATCCGTTTCCTAAAATATAGGAGATGGGATAAACTGCTGTTGTCTTGTTTTACTCGTAACTTATTTATTATTGATCCGACTTTTTCATCTTTTATATCTAAATGAACGCATCGAAAAGATATACACTTTTCCTTTAGATTTCTCCTCCAAATTCCCAGCCGATTTTGAGTTATCTTCATCTTAGTGGACGTGGCTGCAAAATTTCAGATTTACTTGACAACTTTTCCTTTCCTATTTTATTTCTATTTCCTTATATCTCTAATTTCCATCCATATCTTCTTTTATTATCTCTTTAGAATTGATTTTCCATCTAATTAATTTCCATATATCTTTAGAGCTTCACATTAACACACAAATTAAACCAAATATGCTCTAAAAATAATAAATCATCAAATCAAGACAAGAAATAGGAAAATATAAAAATATGAATAAAAAACTATATTTAATTAAACAAACACACCTAAAATGATGTCTCCAACCTAGATTATTATATCACAAATAGGGAGACATCAATCGAAATTCTGTTTCTAGGATTCTTCTAGCTCTCGGCTGAAGCTGTTCTAGCCCAACAAAAGACCTACTCAAACCAACAACTGCAGGTGGAATATTCCTTTCGAAAAGATGGGTAGAGGACCACGAATCATCGGCTAATTGCACAGCAAGTCCTTGCACATTTACACCCTCTTTCCTTTATCCACATCCTTAACCCCACTACTCAAACCTCCCTGATCATTCCCTCCATCCATGTAAAAATATTTATTACCAAATTGCCCAAACGCTTTGAATTTCAAGAAACACGGTAGGAGGTGTTCATACTCCACCTCAACTCGGTGTTTCTTCCCCTTATGCGATTCAAACTCAATCATATACTTGCATTCCTTACTCAAGTTTAAATCAGTTTCCACTCTCGCATAGCTAGTGTCTTCGCTATCATTAGTTATTCATCGGTACGTATAGGTTTCCCCACTTGCGAGGCAAGTTTAGCTAAACATAGCTCGTTCTAGGTTGTTGAGGAAGTTTTCTTAAGATGACCAAAGCAGGAATCTTTTTTATCTCAAGGTTTTTGAAATTAAAAAACTCAAGAATCTCGGCTATAATAAGGTACACCCATAAAATAAGAATGGTCTTTTAGCTAAAATGCGATTTCTATCTTCATCTTTCGCAAATTTGAACACGAGCCACCCACTTAAATGCCTCCTCACTTTACACTCCACATTCTACGCTCTCACAATCCTTCTAATATCCTCCATATCTTGCAATTTATTACCGACCACATACCCAATTAATGAATTCTCAAACGCTTCTTCAACTGTAAGCGCATCAGTTTCCAACAATTTTAGCGTTGTTCCTACCAAGGGGTTTAAAGTAATGTAATTTAATACCAGCCGAAGGTTTTTGATTGTTCAATAACACAAATTTATAATCCAAATTAGCTCCTTTATCCTTCCTGGACACTTAGTATCGGCGACGAGTTCCCCAGTTATGATCACGGGTCCCTCGGTGGTCCTTTAACGCCCTCCGTTGACCACCTTCTTTGATACACAAGTGCCCTCAACTAGGTATGTTTTAATTATTGAACATAACCCGTTGAGACACTTAATTATAAAAAATATTCTCCAATCACATTTTCTTATTAAAAAAAACCTTTGACAAAATATTCTTATTTGATCCTTTTAATTTAAGGGATAATGACCGAAAAATAATTATAACAAATTTTAGTTCTTAAAACATAAATTTCATTAATGTTTAACCAAAAACATCAATCTATTAATTTATATATGATTTAAATTAAACTTAATATTTTTTCTTTTTCTTAATTATTTTTCTTTTTCTTTTTAATTCTAATTTTTTTTAGTTTTTCTTTAAATTTTTTATTAATTTACTTTTATTTTCTTTCGTAGGATTTATCACATAAAAAGATTTGATAATTAAAAAAAGTATATAAAAAGAGTATTTCTTAAAAAACTCTTAATAATTGAAGATGGTAGTTTTTCATCTATAATTTCTTTGAAAATGATACACATATTCTGATATTTAATATGTAATAACTAAGAAATAATTTTTTTTTGAATTGTGCATGTGATGGGATTTGTCCCATCAATTTTGAGATGTACATTCTCCTATCAATTTTGAGATGTGATTTATCCCATTAACTAATATGTAATAACTAATAAACTATTTTTATTGAATTGTGTATGTGATGAGATTTGTCCTATCAAGTCGAAAATAGGACTTGTCCCATTAACTGTGAGATGAGATTTATCCCATCAACTCTGAGATGCGATTTGTTCAATCAACCCTGAGGTGAGATTTTCTCACTTCATTGTAATATTAAGATGAGAACTGTCACATCTCATTTCTAAGATTGAGATGAGATTTTTCTACAAATCACTAAAAAATTTGACCCTCTCTTGTAACCTCGTTTGAAACGGAAAAAAATTAATTTTTTTTAATAAAAATTGTTTCAAAAGAAAACGACATAATTTTAATTTAAAAAAAATATTACATTTTTGAAAAAAATTGTTAACCTAAATAATATTATATGATTTTTTTTGGTCAATATCAATTTCAGCATGAACTTTTTATGGGTAATTAACTATATTAGATAATGTTTTGGGTCTAACATATTATTAAATTGATTTTTTGAGTCAATAAACCCATTAATTAATTTATTATTTATATAAAAATCATTTAAATTCAACCAATCTTATAATAACCTTAAACCATCACCATCACCTTCAGTTACCACCACCTCTAGCATCCAACACTACCACCACTGCCAACGAGGTTTTTAACATAAATTTTTGGTCGACAACATCTCTAGCTACTACTCCCACCACCACCACCGCCACCACTAGGCAAATGTTTTGGCAAAAATTTCGGCCACCACAATCACCACCACCACACATCTGACAATTTTTTCCAACTGATGGTATCTCCGACCACCACTGCCGTCACCACCACCATCACCACCACCAACTCCGATCTGATTTTTTACATTTTAGCCGACAACACCTCTAACCGACCTTTCCATCACCAACAACGTATCTAGTTTTTTCTTTGATCAAACCTTGGGACAACAAGTCGTATAACATAAACTTTCGTGCTTTGAACATGAACTCACTATTCGAAATATAAATTTGATGCTTGAAACATGAAAATATAAACATGAAATTATTTGTTTTGGATAATGAATTCTTTGTATCGAATAGTGAATTTCATGTATGTAGAATAGCTGGCCGGAAAAAATTCCCAAAGTTTGTGGTAGTGGCATTTATTACCGAGCTTTTCCCACCAACTTTTTTAGAAAAACACAAAAATGATTTTCAAAGTTTGAGCCGAATTCAATTGGCGCATTTGAACATATAATTCAAAGGTTGAATGCGTGGTTTGCATCAAATAAATACTCACTATTCGAATTGTTTCAACACGAAGTGGAATCTGTAGAAAATTGCACAAATTTTTTCTGAATGCAACCTATGATACAATTTTTTTGACAAAAGGATAGCACAACTAACTTTTACACACGGTCTCAAGCTATAGTTTGATTGATGATTGGTGAAAGAAAAAACATCTTGAATACGCCTAATCTTACAATAAAAACGAGATTGATACTATTATTTGTAGGTTCAAAGAAACATGAAGATAATAGAGGAGAATGAGAAAATATAAGAGACGATAGAGCCAAAGGGATGAAAATTGATCCAATAAGATAGAAGATCATGAAGATGATGAATGAATGATTGATCCTAGATGATTGGAGAGATAAGAAGGATATTATGTGTCGTCCCCCAACGCGTGATATAAAATCCAAAACATGGGGAAACGCGGCTACTCCTAGAGAGTGTACGAGTAGTTCCTAAGTAATAAAGTAAGTATAAATTATTTTTCTCCACAGGGGACTATGAGGTTAATATTTTCTTTTTTATAAAGTGAATAGGGTTTAAGTTACAATTAATAAAATATAAAACTATATTTGATTTTGGTTTTAGTGGAGAAAAAGTCTAAAATGAAAATAACTAAATTGAAATAACAATATTAAAGATAAAGGTGCAATTAAGATGCAGATGTTAATGAGAGGTATAGCTCGAGAACCCACTAGTAATCCCCACTAATTTTTTACATGTTATTGACTTAAAGGCATGTTCATATTACTTGAATTAGTCAAGATTAATTTATATCCCTAGATCCTTCCCAGGTAGATAGGGTGTTGTTCTACAATGATAGGGACATCTCCAGAGTGACCCTACAACGCTTTAAAAGACAATGAATACTAACATTATGGACTATCCAGTTAGTCAAGATATCCAATTTCACTAACGCACACCAGACGTTTATATACTTGTCGGTCTTGTGAGTGTGATTAATAATCACCTAAAAATAAAGGACTTTAACCACTCGCAATTGTACGAGGTTTGTTGACAAGAAATGAAATAGGTAAGGAAAATGATTTTTGTTCTCAGGGATTACAGAAGTTATGGTAATTATGTTTAGGAGAATCTTGGTTTAATTGCGAATACAAAAAATACAAAGATAAATGTTTGTTTGGTTTTATTCAAATAAAACTAATTGCGGTAAATTGAAGACAATAATTAAATGATTAAGAGAAAACAAAATAATAAAATAGAATGCAAAGCAAATTAATTAAGAAGAGTTGTAAAATATGGGAGAGTAGTGCTTGATCATTGCTAGTAATCCCCAAAGTTGATTAATTAGATCTTTTTAGATGTAAGGGTAAATTGGTCATTCTATATTACCCGGATTTCAACTCTCTTACTAACCCCTCCCGCTTTTAATAGGACGCTATCCTATGATACTAGGGACCCCTCCCGGGTGACCCTATAATATTTTTGGACGTATTTATTGCCTACCCTATTGACTACTTGCCCAATCAAGACCTTTCCGACTCACTAACGCACACTGAGCGCTTATATCCAAAGTTCGTAATTAAACACCCCCTCTTGGGCGATAGTCTAACTACTATTACTATCTTATACTTAATCAAAGTATGAATATCCCTTAAACTCAATAATATAATCAATGAGAATGTATTAAATTTATTTCAATATTAAAATATAACAAAAGCTAAGAATCATCAATTAATTAAGCAAAGGTTCATACACTTTGTAATTCTTAAGCACAAAATAGTTTAGGTCATACTAAAATACTATAAATCAACAAAAAGTATGAAATTCATTCTCAAAACTAAAAACGATTAAAATTACTATAATGGTTGAGTTGAAATAAGCTTCAGATGATGAAGAATGGTGGAGTTGATGTTGAAATCCATTCCTTCTTCTCTTCTTTTGCTCCATGCGTGATTTAGCTTTTAAATATGTGGGTTGTGTGTGTTTTCCAACTGATAAAAGGTATTTATATGAGTTAAAAAATATTTTAGGTCCATATAGGCCCCCTTTGGAGGGTCCAAAAGGCCGAATCCGTTTTTACTTATCATTGGCCTAGTTCGAGTCACCGTGGGAGAATCGCCATAACTTCTTCGTCTCAATTATGAATCGACTTCGGTCACCTCTCACAAGTCACTGACTTCATGATATTCCAAATAAAAACGAATCAGGTCGAAATATTTGATCAACTATGACTTAACCACGTAGCTATGAATCCTAAGGTATTCTCTGTTATAAAGTAGGTTTAGGGATGGTATGATATGTATTTGGATATTGTGAAGTGAGCTTTTGGCTCTCTCCTCACAACCATCAACACATAGCCCTAGATCTTGGATTTACACTCAAAGATTTTCTCACTCAACCCAATTAGATGCCTCTTGATAGCATCCCCAATTACCCCAATAATATTTTAGTATGATTCTCCAAAACACCTACTTTGCCGGTTACTTTATTTAATTTCCTTTTCAATTTATTCGGTTCACCTCTTTTTTGTAAGATCTCTATGACACTCTTTTTTAGGTGAGTTTCCATGTCTCTTATTTTCTATTTCTTCTTATTTTATTTTCACAACTCTTTTTTTTCAAGGTCGAGGTTAAACTATACTATCAACAAATCATAGACTAAGTGTGCGTTCCTAGTGAAAATGGAATTGGTGAATTTACTGACACTGATTAAGATCGAGTTATACTCTTAATAAAATCATTGACTAAGTGTTTGAAAAAAGAGTCAATGAGAGTCAACACAAAAAAAATGCTCCTTAGCCATTCATCACCCAATAAACTTATTCCACAAAATCTTTTTCTCTTTTAACCTTTTTAGCCATTTTTGTCAACTTTTTCCTTTTTCCTTTTAAAGATTCGGTGTTAATTCGATCATCTAAAATCTAACACCAAATATTTTTCATTTTTCTTCATAAAATTTAAACCCACTCACTCACACCCAACCGCCTCATCCTCCTCCACCGGCACATACTCCCATCCCCTCACTTTCCCTACCGTGTTATACTCTTAGAATGACCAAAATGTTGAGTTCTAGTCAGGCCAATCAAATTGGAAATACAAATCCGAGAAGCAAGACCAAGTACAGTAACATAATGAAAATGATTTTCTCACCTAATGGTACAGATATGGAAGATGGTGGGTCGGAAGTTAATGAAACTAAGTTACAGAAGCTACGGTGCAAGTTGTTGAAGTACGAACTCCGGTCAATACACTGATTCAAACTCAGGATCGAAATCCGATTCAAGCTCCAATTGAAGTAGTCAAAAGTACGCCAGACATGTGGTCAACTCTGTTCAGAAAAAGGTGTAAGTACTGAAGCTCAATTTTCATACGCCGACCAAATAAGATGGCAGGAAAGTAATCAAACCTCCTCGTGATGTGTTTGAACAAGGAGATGATTTATTGAAAAATTGTCTCATCAGACAGTTTTTGGACAACCCTCCTCCTTTCTATGCTATAGTGAATTTCGTAAAGTATCAATGGAAAAATTTAGGCAAGACAGAGGTGAAATCAAGCGAGAAAGGAGTGTATGTGTTCAAGTTCGAAAATCAGCAATTCTATAACAAAGCTATGGAACAACTATGGCATATAAATGGTAAGCCACTCTTATTATGACCATGGAGTGCTGAGATGCAGTTTGAAAAAAATGATGTTACTAAAATCCCAATTTAGGCGAAATTAGTTAATGTTCCTATGAACCTATGGAATCATAGAGGTTTGAGCTATGTAGCGAGTGGTATAGGGGTCCCATTACAAATGGAATCTGTTACAAAATCCAAAACAAAATTAAGATACACTAGTGTGTGGAGATAAACACTAAATAGGAATTACTGGATAATGTATACATTGATGTTGGATCAGAGGAATTACATGAGGTTAGGGTGGAATATGATTAGAAGCCTATCATATGCACTAAATGCAATAAGTTTGATCACGTTGAAAGAAAATGCAACAATGTACAGAAAGCGTGGGTACCAAAAAGAAGTAATACAGGCGTGGGTAGAGAAAATACAAAAAGTAAAGAGAAAAACAACGTAAATGAAGCAGATGAATGGAAAGTAATGAGAGTAAACAATATGTCCAATCAAGAAGGTGAATCCAATATTGTTTAGGTATCAAACTCATTTGAAAAGTTATAGGGTGGACACAAAATTGATCAAGACACTCTGAGCTCCATCAATCATGAAGGTAGGAAAGAGATAACTAGACCACCAAAATTATGAATATAGCTACATGAAATATTACAGGTTTAAATAATGACCTGAGACAATTAGATGTTAAGGACTTTCTCATTAGGAATAAAGTAAGAATGACTGTCTTGAAACTAAAGTGAAGTCTGATAGGTTTTTACCAATAGTAAGTGCTCATTTATCCAACTTGGAGATGATGCGCAATTATAATAAAGATGATAGTGGCAGAGTATGGGTATTATGGGATTGAAGGTATGTAGAAGTTAAAGTTATTCAAGAGAATTTTCAGGCTATATTTGTTCATTTAAAAATTATAGATGGAGGAGATGAATTCTTCTTGGGAATTATCTATGGTAATAATGATAAAGATGATAGAAAACTTTTATGGAAAGACATGGTAAAGTGGATTTTAGACTATAAGGATCACAAGGTTGCCTTCCTTGGTGATTTTAATAAAATATTCAAAAATTAGAGATAGACTGAATTGTGATGTGTTGGATAAAAGCTCTGTAGAATTTGTTGACTGCATTGATTAAGCTAATGTGTATGAACATAAGTGTGGAGGTCAATTTTATACTTGGACTAATAAAACCAGAACATGGAAGCTTAAAGATAGTAAGATTGACAGGGTTTTTGTTAATGATAAATGGTTGAATAGCATGAACTCGAGTGTGGTGATAGTCCCTCCTTCAACATCAAATCACTGTGCTTTGATGGTTACACTGGGAGTTAAGAAAGATAACAAGTTGAGCTCATTCAAATCATGGCCGGTCCTGACCTTTTGGGGGCCTAAGGCAAACTTTAGAAAAAGGGACCCTTAAAAAAATTATATCTTACATAAATAAAATAAAAAAAAAGGCAAAATATAATAAGGAAAACGACTACATAATTTTAAGAAAAACACAAACAAATTTATCACTTGAACACTCATCTCCTTACAGTTTTTTATGCAAATTCACTAATATTTTTTAGTCTAAAAATAATTTGATATCACTTATATGCAAAATTCAGAAAAATTATTAATGAATTAACAATCTAATTATAATTTACTTTTCTAATTAATTAGATATAAATAAAATAAATTATAAACTATAAAATTTATAACTATTCATTTAATAATTTTTTAATCATAAACCTAATTATTTAGAAAACATAAAATAATTAAATAAATATAATCTAAATAATATATATTCTAACAAAAAAACAGCATAAATAAAAGTTATAAAATAATAAAATAATATTATAATAAATTTAAAAAAAAAAAAAAAAATACATACCTTTGATTATTAAAGGAGGCACACACGCTATTCTTTTTTGTTCCAATCAGGCCAACCGCCGCACGTTGACTATTGTGTATTAGTCTTCAACTTTTTATTTATTAATTATAGTATACTGAGTAGTATTGAATATCAGATTTTTTTTTATCGGACGAATGAACAAAGTATTATTAAGTACGGATATATATATACAATTTTTGACTTGGTCAAGAAGTTATTTTAATTTTTTGTTTCTTTTGAATTGGGCTGGTATATTAAGTTGGGCCTTTTTAATTTTTTTACCTATAATATTTTATACATAAAATAAATTTGGGGCCCTAAAATTTTCATTTATTGGGGGACCCAAGGCCATGGCCTCCTTGGCCTACCCCCAAAACCGGCTCTGATTCAAATTCTTCAACATTTGGGCAAAACATGAAAACTTTATGGATATAATCAAAGAAACCTGGAAGACTAATGTTGAAGGTAATCATATGTTCAAGCTGTGTCAAAAACTTAAAGGAATTAAACATGCTATGAAGAAATTTAATTATATGTACTTCAAAAGGAATTCAATGAGCGTAGAAAATATCAGAAAGCAATTGTCTGATATTCAACATAAGATTATAAGTGGGATCACAGATAATGGAGATTTAATTACTGATTCTGAGAAAATAAAAGAGGAGTTTGTTGAGTTCTATACAAATTTACTTGGTAAAGAAGTTGATAATGAAGAGATATGTGCTATCTGTACTTTAAAGGAGGTTATCAAGTAAGAACTTACAGAAGATAAAAAAATTGAGCTCATCAAGCCTTTCTCAAAAAAAGAAATTGCACTCTTCTCAATCAATGAACACAAGAGTCCAGGACATGATGGATTCAATTCCCGCTTTTCTAAATCCTCTTGGAATAAAATTTAGGAAGATTTCAATATAGCAGTTAAACAATGATTTGAGAATGGTCAACTGTTGAAGCAGGTGAATGCCACAAACATTGTACTTATCCCTAAAGAAAAGAATGCTACAAGTGTCAGGAAATTCAGACCTATATCATGTGTGAATACAACTTACAAGACTATTTCTAAAGCTATAGCAAATAGGTCACTGAAAGTACTTGAATCAATCATATCAATTAATCAAGCTGCTTATGTTGGAGGAAGATACATTAGTGACAATATTATAGTGGCTCAGGATATTGTATTAGATTATGACAAGAAAAACTCCCCACCAAGCTGGACTATCATCCTAGGTTTGCAAAAAGCGTATGATATAAACTGGAAGTTTATGATCAATGTGTTATATGCTTTTGGTTTCCCAGGAAAGTTTATTCGATGGATAAAAATGTGTGTGTACTCCCTCTTATTCAGTATGTGTAAATGGAGAAGCATGTGGTTTTTTCAAAGGCAAGAGGGGTCTCAGACAAGGAGACCCCCTCTCTCCATACCTCTTTGCAATTCGTATGGAGCTGTTTACAAGGCTGTTCAATCACATGGCTAGAAAAACTCAGTTCAGCTATCATAATAAGTGCAAAAGCTTAAAATTAAATCATATGATTTTTGCAGATGATGTGCTAATATTTCTTAAAGCTGATGTAAAATCTGCAAAAGTTGTGAAGGAGGCTTTGAACTTATTCTTCAGGATCTCAGGGCTTAATATAAATTACAACAAAAGTGAATTTTACTTTGGAGGGACAAGTGAAGAGATTAAAAGAAACATCTCAGATATCCTGAATATTAAAATTGGAGCTCCACCCTGTCAGGTATTTAGGAGTACCTCTTAACTCAAAAAAACTAAGTGTTGATGAAGGAAACAGACTTGTAAAAAAATATGTGACAGCATCAACAAATGGTCATCTAAGCTGCTATCATATGCAGGGAAAATATAGTTGATTAGAAGTGTTCTTGTAAGTAAAATCTTATTTTGGTGTAGAGTGTTTCTTCTACCGAAGCAAGTCATCTATAAACTCAATCAAAAGATGGCTAGTTTCTTATGGAAATGAAATGAACAGGGTGCATAAGGAGCCAAGATAGCTTGGATTGATATTTGTAAAAAAAGGGAGAATGGAGGGTTAAATATTCCAAATATTGATGATTTGAACAAGGTATGTTTATTATTTAAATTTTGGAGAATGTATTCATAGGAACATAACTTATGGAGCAAATGGATCAAGAAAACATTCTAAAAGGTAAATGTATTTTGGGGTTAGAAGCAAAACAACACCATACATGGATTTGGAAACAACTGTTGAAAATTAGAGGAGTTGCCTTTGATTTCATCCACCATAAAGTGAGAGATGGAGGTAATACTTTCTTGATATGTGACAAATGGATACATGGAAGAAATGCTCAGGATATACTGAATATTGACCTTAACAATCATAATGTTAACTGTAACAAGACAGTTAGTTCATGCTATGGTAGGGGTAGATGGAGAATGTAACTTAGTGCAGGTAAAGATGTGAAAGTCTGGGGAGAAAGTAACATAAGAGTCTTCTCTTTCAATAAACTCTTCACAAAATTACAGAAAGAAGTGAATAAGTAAAATGGTATAAGATTGTATGGGGGAGTAGCTGTACTCCTAGATGCTCATTCATTGCATGGCTAGCATGTCAAGACAAACTAGCTACTAAAAGCATAATGGTGGGATGGGGTTTAAATGTTAATCCTCTATATAGCTTCTGCTTAAGGGGTACAGAAGATATAAATCACATATTTTTTAATTGCTCTTTCTCGAACAGGATATTGGGAAAGCTTCTAAAACTTGTGGTATTTAATCCTCAGCAGTTAGTTTAAATGAAGTTATTGATGTTATAGTACAAATAACATCTAAGGAGCATCTAATTATTGTAATTTCATGCTTTACATCATCTATATATTTGATGTGGATGGAAAGAAATAATAGAGAGCATGGGGGAATCACACTAAGCGAGGATCAAATCTGGGAGAAAATATGCTATCAATCGAGTATAAAGCTGAATAAAAGGAAAACGAAAGAGAAATGATGTGAAGAAATATTAGAGTGTATTTTTAAATATCTGTAATGTCTTTCTAGTTAGTAGGCCGAGTTTTGTAAGTAATAACTAAATGGGCTAAATATAAAGCCTTATTTATTTTAACTTAGTTGAGTAGACTAGTTTATAAAGGCGAGGAAAAGTATTGATGTAATAGATGGGCTATTGAGTTTTTAATATAAAAGTTTGATTTGCTGATAAAAAAATCATTGACTAAGTGAACAGTCCTAGTGAAAAGGGACATGATGATTTTAGCGACACAGACCAAGGTTGAGTTATACTAAAAAATAAATTCATAGCTTATGCGGGTGGTCTAGTGTAAACAAACTCGAAAGATTCACTGACACAAATCAAGGTTGAGTTATAATATTAATAAATTCATAATTTAAGTGGACGGTCTTAGTGAAAACTGACTTAATGAATTTACCAATACATATATAGGTTGAGTGATACTCTTAATAAATTCATAACCTAAGTGGGCGGTCCTAGTGAACGAACTTGATGAATACATCAAAATTAAATCTACACTTAAATAATTGATATACTACGAGGGGCGGTTCTACTGAACAAACTTGATGAATACATTAAGGTTGAGTCTTATACTTAATGAGTTCATAACTTAAGAATGGTTGTCCTAGTGAATTGATTTTATAAATTTACCAACATAGACTGAGGTTGAGTTTCACTAATCTTAATTATTTCAAAAACCAAAAGGGGTAGTCCACTATGATAGATGTTTTAAAAAATTGCCTACTTTAATGAAAATGTTGGACCACTTTTATAAGAAACATAACATGTATTCTTTTAAACCTTCGCAAGAACCAAGTTATACGTACGTCCTTCCTAAATGCGTGGAAAGAAAACATCACTAAATATTTGCTTGAAACCCGAGTTAAGTATGTGTTGTGGGGTGTCAGTTGAAGAAAGACTTTGGTGATTGGATTTGGTTGTTGCCTCATTTAAAAATGTATCAATCCACGTCTTTGCTGATTGAACATTGGTCCCTAAGTGAAATTTAACCCACTACTTGCCCATGAATTCACCTTTTCTTATTTGTCTTTTTTATCAATTTGTGGAATATTGTTTGTTAAATGACTTAAAATCCATGAATTTAGTAACCCCATATTCATGTATTGTACCCCCTAATTATTGTGTGTACACCCCCTTATGATGTGTAACATCCCTCTTTATATGGTGTAACCCTCTTTTTATGAGGTTGTAACCCTTGATGTTTAATGCCGCTATGTGATACTTGTCTGGAGAAGTCTTCTTAGTAGCTATATATACCAATTGTTCTCCTCCCATATAAAACACACTAATAATCATTAGAGCGTCAATTATCTCTAGCTCTCTTAATCTTCCAACTCATAACTCCTTTGTGTGTAAAAAGATTTTTCTGGGTAGTTCGAGCAATACTCCAACCATCATTTAGAGAGTTCACTCTAAATAGGGAAGTATTATTCATACCTTAGAAAACAACCGGTGAATATAGTTTATCACCCCACCTGCACTGCAAATTGTTTCTAAGGCAGTAGACTTGTCCACGTTACGACAATATAGTCGTCAGGTTCTTTTACGTTAAGTTTACTATATATTATTGTTGTCTTATATATACCCGGTTTTTCTATTATTTCCGACAATCATATACATTAATTAATAACTATTTTGTTCTTGATACTACTATTATTTGCAATATATAAAAGCATGACTTGAAACTCAAACTATGTCTGTGGTGAAGAAAAACTTTGTTTATGTTGAAAAGAATGGTAAAACGTGACAATTTTAAAGTTGAGTTAGTGTAAGAATTGTGAATCTGATTTAGTGTGACAACTATGGGATTTATTTTGCAAAAAAAGGATGATTGTATGATCTGAATTTTGAACCAATTCCATTTTGGAGAAGATCTTAAATTTGACAACATATACCACTCACACAAACAATCATCGTTGTAGGATCAAACACATTTATGATACAGACTGATCAATCACTATGTTTTTCGTAATACTATAATGATTTACATTTGGAATTTGGCCTCACAACTCTCACTAAGAATTTGTTGTGGAAGGAGATTGTGTATCTGGTAAAAATATGAGAAAAAGTCATAAAAAGTGTGTTATTTGGTCAATAATGACACCCAACCTAAATATTGCATCTTAGAAAACTAGTCCAAATTGTAAATGTTACATAAGTGTAACTATAGAGATCACCCCTTTTCATGTCACCTTTTATGACTCTTCTATATATATGTACACTTTGTTTTTCTTACAAATTAGATATCAAACAATAAATTAGAATGTATAAATCATATCATTGGGTCATGTAAGTATACATTTAGGTGGTGAAAAAGGTTATACAAAAAGGGTGACGTTTATCCTTACTTGTTATATAATTAACCACATTTATCATATACATCGATCAATATGCACATGGTGTTAAAAAGTTTATTTATGTGACATAAAGAATGAGAAAAATCAACACAATGTAGATTGTGTCCAATTATGACAGTTGTGGGATTTGAACACACGCCATTTTAGAACAAAACCTAAATCTGGCGCCTTAGACCACTCGACCAAACTATCAGTAATAAACAACTAAACAAAATTACCAAATTTTTATATACACGATTTGTCACTATGTTATTAGTAATACTACTATGATTAGGGATCATCTTCCGCAAATAAAAAAATCATATAAGAAACTTAAATCAAAATTGTTTGAATTCATAAATCAATTCTAAATTCAAAACTTTGGAAATTCGCCAATCTTTTTGAAATTTTTGAAATTTTCCGAGTTTCAATATTTTTTGGATTATTTTCAGATTTTTAACAAGATATACATGTTCATAATAGGAAATCTAACTTTATAACCCCAAAAATAGGAAATGTACCCTTAAACCCAAAAAAGGAAATATACTAATGTAAACCTAAAATGTAGCAACATAACCCAATTGTTGCAACTAATTTGCCTAAAATGGCTAACCTTATAAGGTATCTCATTTTTAGGTATAAGAGCTACAAAGGTTTGGTTGATGTCTTCAATAGAACCTTTATTGTTCCAAAAATCATTTATAATTCACATTACATCAAGTTTGATAATTTCCCAGTAGTTATTGTAAAAGGAACCTGCAAAGCCATCTGGCCCTTGTGCTTTGTTTATTCCAAGCTCCAAAAACCTCTTCTTTTTCTGCATCACAGGTAATAAGAGCAATTAAAGCATTATTCATGCTATTATTAACACATGGTTTCACTACGGAAAGCACATAAGAGAAGTCCCTAGGCCCCACTGTCTTAAAAATATTATTAAAATAATCAGATATCACATCATTTTATACAGTCTTGTTTTTTCACCCAATTGTTATTTTTATCTCTAATTCTTTTAATATTGTTTCTTTCTCTCAGAGCTTTGGTGCAAGCATGGGAATAAGCCGTGTTTTTATCACCTTTTTTAAGTGATGTCTCCCTATTTTCGATATAATAATATATGTTGGAGACATCATTGTAGGTCTATTTGATTAATTAATTATATATTTTTACACGTTATTGATAATTTCTTAGTTCTTGTCTTGATTTGAAGAATTATTACTTTTTAAGCATATTTGGTTTAATTTGTGTGTTAATGTGAAGCTCTTGAGGTTTATGGAATTTAATTCAATGCCAAATCAATTCTAGTAAGATAAGGAAAGAAGATATGGAAGGAATCAAGAGATAAAAGGAAGTAGAGATAAAATAGAAAAGGAAAAGCTGTCATGAAAATCTGAAATTCTGCAACTATGTCCACTAAAATAAAGATAACTTACTATTGGCTGCAAATTTGGATGATCCTTTAAATAGTTAGATAGATATTTCTACTGTGGTCGTTTTGATATCTCATGGGTGAAAATCGAACCAATAACGAAGGAGATATGACAATAATAGTGAGCAGTGTTTATCATCTCCGATATTTTAGGAAAGGATTTTGTATTGGAAAAGGATTCAAATTACTTGCCTTCCCCTCAAGATTTCGACCTAGGGTCTCCTCAACACCTATAAATACACCCTCATATTATTGTAAACATGTCCTTGCTCAATTATTAGTCCTTATTTTCAAGAAATCATTCAAGAGAAGCAAGTTGACAGTATGTATATTTATTTTAGTTTATTTCGAACTAATTTTCCCATAACTTGGGTTTTGCACATGTATAATATTTTACTTATATTTTATTTTATCTAATTTTGTTGTGGAAAAACCTTTTTAAATTGATTCTAGGTTCTTAACCTTTATATTTGTTTTATGTGCTTTGATGTATTGACCATAGTTCTTGCTAGTGCACGAGTATAGACTACCTCATTAATAGTAGTTAGATGGTCACCCAGAAGGGGTGTCTAATTATTAAATACCACATAAACGTCTAGTGTGCGGTAGTGATCCGGAAGGGCTTGCCTAACTAGATAGTTATTAGGGTTTGAGATTTAACCACCGATTATTGTGCATGGTCCCCATACCCAAGTCCTCTGGTAATTGTTAGGTCGCCACCTAAGTCCACCGCGAAGGAGGTTACAAGGAATATATAATCTTGGCTACTTACCTTATGATCTTTAATCACCCTTAATAACTAGTAGAAGAAATAGAAGGATAAGTGTATACTAGCAAACCCAAGCTATATTTCTCACCTTATTCTTACATATTTTATTTTATTGCATTAGTTTAATTAATCATCATTCTTCTCAATTATTCATATCTACTTTTCTTATCTTTTCATTCATTGAGCTAATTCTTACTACGCTTTATTTTAATCCATTTGTATAACAGACTAAGTCCCTGAGTACGAATCTGAACTTATCATCAAAACTTGTGTACAACCTGTGATACGTGCAGTGACTAACGTGATTGGTTAGGGTGAGCAGTGTCCTATATTTATCTATTATTTTATCACACCTTACCAGCCACCAAGTTTTTGGGGCCGCTGCCGGGGACTTGTGTCTCGTTAGCGTGTGGGTTTAATTTTTAGTGTAGTAGTTTTTAGTTATTTTTTCAGATTTACGCTTTCTTTTTGTTTTTGTCTCTTTCAGTTTCTAGTGTATGCTCGAGAATCCTGAACGTGAATTCACGGCTCACAATAAACTCTTAAGAGAAGAGAGAGAGCAAATAAAAGCCATGTCTAATCACGAGGAAATTCTAATTCCACCGGGGGATAATCTTAATCCTAATGATAATCATCAAGTACCGATTCCTTAGGTATTACCTATTCCTTAAGCACCACCAGGAGGAGATAACATAAATAATCAACGTCAAGAACAAGATCTCCCAGGCTTTGGAGCACCTTTTCGAGTTCAACCATTAGGTTATCGTCCTCTAGTGATCCAGAATATTAAATTCAGGCCCGATCTGGGTATGCTTAGTCAATTTTTTAGTTATGGATACTATAATGGTGCAACGATTCAAGACCCAGTAAGAGCGACTCAGAAGTTTATGCAGATTTGTGATGCGTATATTACTCCTAGTATTACACGTGAGCAACTGTATTGTCATATGTTTACGTTCTTCTTGACCGGAAGTGCTGGTGATTGACTAGATAGACAACCACCAAACACAATAAGTACTTGGTATGAACTACAAGTTGCATTCTTTAACCGTTTTTATCCGAAGAGTATGAGATTAAAAGATCAGAAGGAGCTTGCTAGTTTTCGCCAAGAGGATGATGAAGAAGTAGGAGATGCATGGAAAAGGGTTCAAAAGAAGTTAGCAAGATGTCCACTCCACGGTTACACCCCATAGTTGCGGTTAGCTCTATTTTATCAAGGTATTAATGCAGAAAGTAGATTGAGGGTAAATAATATTGGAATAGGAGGATTTGTGTCCATGGATCCTATAGAAGCTTTAGAAGGTATGTAACACATTATAGAAACAAAAAGGAGTTGGCCAACGTCGCGAGCTCCTATTACAAATACCAAAGGTACACTTTGATTAAGTTCATAAACCGCTCAATCAGCTAAGTTAACAATATTAGAGAATCAAGTCAAAGAGATAAAGCTTGAGATGCAACAAAAACGTCAAAATTTAGCTGCAACAAATGTAGTGCAAGAAGCACAAGGATGTCTATATTGTTACGTACCAAATCATACATGGAAAGAGTGTGAAGGAAATCCAACATCTGTCTACTTCATATTTAACCGAGAGAAGAATTACCAATTTGGTAATAGAAATCATCCATGTATGCAGTATTCAAAACCTGAGTGGGCCGCAAATCAAGGTAATTATCAACCTCGTCCATAAAACAACACTTACCAACCAAGAGGTCAAGGTCCTTATCAAGGAAATCAGAATTTTAATATACCAGCTCCTCCACAACAAGCTACCAATGATGCTTATAACGATAATCTGGCTGAGAAGGCTTTACCACAATATCCTCAATAAGGAGTAGTGTGGATCTAGTTACGAATAATATTCAATAACATAGTGAGAAGTTTAGAGAACAAGAGGCCACAATTCAGATCTTGAGCACACAAGTAGATCGATTGAAGAAAGATTTAACTAATATTGTGGAAGCAAGAGATTTTAAGGCCATTGAAGAAGGTGATGCCAATGTTGGGTTCGAAGCTTGTAAGGGAAATTTTCCTTGAAATATAAAAGAAGGAGGAAGTACCGTATGCTGCAGAACTTGACGTGGAAGTTCCAGAAATTGGAGAAAAATCAACCAATTCTAGCCCCGAAGACTCTGACTTTCCGAGGATCCTGATTCTTCCAAAAGATCCAAGTTTATAGATCTTATCAAGGACATGCAAGAAGATATTAGACCGTTTATTGAGCTACAAGCTACCAGAGCAAAAAAATCAGGCCCACGAGGGGTATCAAAAATCAGACCGTTTCGTGGATGGGACCATTCATTGTCACATAAGTTGTTTAAGCTAAATTGATAGAAATCAGGCCCACGAGGGGTATCAAACAAAGATTAGTAGACGTTCATATCCTTTCTCATTGTTGGGGAGTCTATATACGGAAATCTTGATAGAGGTAACATGTCTAACTTTGAAAGACTTTTAACAAAAGTGATGTACGTGAGACAACCCGCAATATTTATTTATGTTTTTATGTCTTCAATTTATGTTTAGATTAGTTTTTTAGTAGATATTGCAGTATTGAGAAAGGTATTAGTGTTTTTGATGTGTAGGTACTTAAGAAATCAATCTAGGAAGAAGAAACACGAAAAAATTGGAAAAAACCAGAGCTTTTGTGCGGTACACCGCACAAGTGCTCCGGTACACCGCACCCAAAGAAACACTGACACGGTTTAGCAGAGATGGTCCAACATGATAGACCGTATTGTCACTCGCGTCAGACTGCGAACACGATCTCGAACAGAACATCCATGCGGTATACCGCATGTCCAGTCCGGTGCACAGCGCGACATGAAAAGCGTCACAACAATATGCTAAAATCAAGTTCCTTGCCGAGACCCTTAACCTAAAACCATTTCGTCAAGACCGTGGCATGGGGTCCAACAAAACTTTCATGCAGTACGCCGCAGTTCTAGTCTGGTGCATCGCACGGCACCGCCAGATCAAGTAATAAAAGGGTTTAAAGAGAAGGTTAGTTCATATTTACGAAAATCAAAACCTTAAGCCTCTCTTTCTTCCCCAAAGCTCTCCCAACTCCATTAAACCTTCTACTAACCTTCACTTCACATCAAAACACTACCCAATCCTCATAATTTCACATCCAATTACTTCCCACACCATTATAAAGAAGACTCAACCACCCAAATCAATTCAAAACACCTAGAGTCCAAGAATCAAAACTAGAAATTTTCAAATCTTATCCAACAATTTCTTAAAACCCATACCAATCAAGCAAGAGTTCATCTTACCCACATAGAGATTTATCATCCTTACACCTTTCCTAACCCAAACAGAACTTGTTTAACCTAAAATCAAGGGGTAAAAATTTCAAGAGTGTTTAAGCATTTGAGTTGGAGGTCAATTGAGATGACGAAAAGAAAAGAAACATTATCTACTGTATAAGGTATTGGGTTTTATAGAGAAGAAGACAATTGAGAAAAGTTCAAATTCTAGTATGAAGAAAAAGGCTAAAATAGGTCAAGAGAATAGAGGAAAGAATGTAGTGGTAAATTCAAAGAGAAAAAAGATTACAACTTTAAAGAAGAAGACACCACAACCTCTACAAATCGAGATCCCTATGCCTGAGATAAATGAAGCTTCAAAGGCCTTGTTAGCTTCCGTAAAGACACATAGGTGGTCCTTTGTGTGTTCTAAAAATAATGCAATAAATAATCGAACCACAACCGCAAGTGTACAGTTGTCCCAAGTAATATAGTTGATAAAACAGATTCGTTCCAAGGACGGGATGGTTGACTACAATGCTTATCTATTAATGATTGATTGCACTTACGAAAGCAAATAAAAGTAATATGATTGGTTTTGTTTTTGTATTAATCCTAAGTAATAAAAGACTAATGCGAAAATGTAAATAAATAACTAAGACGCAAGTAAATAAAAGTGATACGCAAGTATGAGAAGGTAGTACTTGAGAGACGCAAGGGTTTTCCTAACTATCATTCATTTCATACATTGTTTAAGGGACAAATCGGTAAATTTGTATTGGTCGGGATTCTATATTCTCCTTACCCCCGTCAGGGTGGACTAAGGAGCAACTTTTAAGTGCTACAAACCCCGTCAGGGTGATTATAGTCCACTCTCAAGTGATTAAGTCTAAATTACCCAATAGGCCATAGGTTTAATTAAGCTCGTCAGAGTCAAATAATTTCTAACCTACATTCATTAACTAGTTCGGTACCTAAACCCCCCGTCAAGGTGATCCAATCGCCACTAATTGGAATAGCCTAGATACTAAATCCTATCATTGGTTAATTACGTCAATAATAGTAATTAAAATGCAAATTAAAGAAAAATACGAATTACCCAATTTGATTTAAATAATAAATATCCCAAATTCAAATGTATAGAATGAAATCAAATTGGGATTAACCCATTATGCGTTCTCAAGCACTAATTAGGTTTAGCTCATAATAATTAAAAAGAAAACTAAAGAAACAAATAGGTTCATCATGTTTTACAGAATAAAATAGAATATAGAGAAACCTAATTTTGGAGTTGAATTGGCTGAGAATCGGAGATATAGACCGTCTCCAGCTCTTGCTTCTTCTTTTCCTTGTTTCTGCTTCTTCTCTGGACGCTCTCTTCTAAGGATGTTTTAATTTTAAGAATAAAAATGAGAGGTGCTGAATAATGAGGTCTAAAAGCCTATTTATAATGATAAAATCGGATTAGGGCTTTTACTTAAGGTTTAAGTGAAAATTAGAAAAGCCCAAGTCCACTAATTAAACCCAAATCCCGTAACTGCTGCACCACCTCCACTAAAACAGCTCTAGCCGATTCGTTATAACTCCGATTGACCTCAAATCACTTGCTAAATTTCCGTAACTCGATATAGAACATAATCTCTTCAAAGGTCAGCGGCTAAATCAACTCGTAAGTGCCTCGAAATCAGCAATCTTTGGCCTGTTTTCCAGATTTGCAGCTTCAAAATATAATTCTTTTCGGGATTTTATCTTCAAGCTTTGACTCCATATCACGATCTTTGACTTTATTCTCGTGTTCCTCTCCTAGCTAATATTCAAAACCTACAAACTTTTCACTAAAATACACAAGATTACGCGCAAAAGTTTAATAAATCAAAAATACTAGAAATAAAAGAGGAAATTCGGATTATTGCATATTTAGCCCAAAAGTCTATCAAATTAATCAAATAAACACCAAAAATGATGTCTACCAAGGGCATAAAATTAGAACATTTAGGGAGACATCAAGACCCCCAACTCAAACCTTTGTCGTCCCGACAAAGCAAAACTAAAAACAAGGGGAATGAAGTAGATGCAAGAGAAAATAGAAGCTAGTAAATACATCCTAAAGCAATTCTTAAAATAAATCTCATATAGCAAACATTAAGAACTAACATACACATACACTAATCATGCAACATCAAACACAAATAACTTCAATCATAAAATTAACTTTGCAATGCTAGAAGGTTACACTTGTACTTATCTCATTATGATGGCTATAGTTTGTTCTCGATCCTTACTAGCTTTGAACGCTCCACTTAGTATACAACCTATTAACTTACCATGCACCTAGGAATCACGAGGACTTTACGGTTTTAGCGTAGGCTTAGGGACGGTGTGGTATGTATATTTGGTAAATTTGAAGTGAGATTTTGGCTCTCTCCTCACTTACCATCAACAACTGTCCACGAGCTTGAGTTTACACTCATATAATGTTCTCACTCAACCCATTTGACGCGCTAATGTTGCGTCCCCATGTCAACCCAATATAAACTAAGATGATTTTTCAAAATATTCCACTTTGCCGGTTTATTTTATTCTTTCTTTCTTTCTTTTTCTTTTTCATTTCTTTTCTTCTTTTTTTTGTACAAGATACCCATGACCATCATTTTGATGTGAAAGGTCATGTCTCTTATAATTTTTTTTTTCTTTTCTCTTTTTTTTTCTTTTTCAAATCCCGGCAAAGGGTTACAAATAATAATATCATCTTTTATTTGTGTTCCTTAATACAAACACATATAATCCCTTCCCAATGTATCTTCCCAAATGTGGACCCTCCACCCCAAACTCAAGCTCGAGACAGGTCTCAGGATCGTGATTCAAGTGCGGGTCATTTGGTCATGCTTAATAATCTAAGGGATAATGGGCTTATATCGTGGCTACAAAAGAAAGGCTTAAGGCTCAAAATTGGGCTAAGACGGATAAAATTATAATAAGGGATAGCAAGCTAAAAGGCTTCAAATGGCTAACAAAGAACTGCCTCTATCATTTTCCTAACTACATGGTTCGTCTCTAGTTCATATCTAAGTGGGTTCTCTACTAATTTAGATCTCACGTTCTACAAACCAAACATTTTCCCTAAGTACAAGCTTACTTCTTTTGCAAAGTTCATTAATTTTTCCTATTCATTATCTATGTTCGCATGCAATTGTAAGTGCGTTTTATGTTATTCCCTAAGGTCCACTATTTACTATCATAGATTCATCAAAAGTATGCTTAAAAGGGACATTTAAAATCTTCTACAGTCAAACGCAACTCCTACTTAATTTATTGAAAGCAATTAAAAACAAATAAACACATAAAAACTGGGATGAGGCAACGAACCCTACCCCAAACTCCAAAATGAGTCGTGTCCCCACGACTCGAAAAGACTCAATAAAGCAATTAAAATAATATACACTAAATGAGAAAAGGATTGGAAAACATATCTGGATCGACACTAGGCCGATTACGTGTAGTCTCATGTTGAAATTTTGAATACTTCTTTATCAAGCTTAAAAGATCATGTATTTGTTGCGTTCATCTTGATTAAAGTGTTCTTCATTACCTCGAACTCTTTTGTCATATTTTCCAAGTCTTCATCATTTCCTAACCCTCTAAATCATCATCTCTTCAATCTTTCCTCAACATCCAACTTTTTATCTTCATCATGTTCTTCGTACCTTTTCCAACCTTCATGGTCATCTTTGATGACCCCAAACTCAATTTTTCACCTACTTAAAGATTATTTGCAAAATATATAATATTAATAGGCTCAAACAATTCACAATTCCTCCGCTAAATAACTAAAATAAATCTTAATTCCCAACTGGTAATAGAAATAAAAGAATAGTTCTAGCTATTTTACCGGATTGGCCATGGAATTTATGATGATTTGATACCTTGCACTTGCAATCTCCAACCTTCAAATTACCAAAGCTTTTGATGAAATTTGTGTCTCTTGATATTGTTGAAAGTGGCACAGTAGTGGAACTGGTGATTTATTTGAGATGGGTATTTAATATCTATGGTGTTGGAAAGGTTTAAAGGATATAATTTAAGCTTTGGTGAAGAAATTTTTGGATTCAAACTTGAATTTCTTGGTGTTTTTGGAAAGATTTGTGATTGATTATGTGTTGGGATAATGTTTAGAGGTAAGGATTGGTGATATATTGGTGTTTTGATGATGGAATTTGAGTGTTCTTGGAGTTTTGGTTCATCATCAATGGTGTTTCATGTGTTGGAGGCCAAAGGAGAGGGAAAAATAAGGTTTTTTAAGCTTTAGGTTTGTTTTCGCCGAGACCACGACCGGCATGCCGGTCAGATGACCGGCTAGCCGGTCGCGAACAACGACCTCCCCAACAGCTAGGTCTTGAAAAGTTATGCAGTTTAGGCTCAAAGATCACCTGATTCGGACACCCGAGCGCAAAGATATCGCTTGCCGAACTATTCTGCTTTTTTTTTTTTTTTTACCTCTGACGCAAGCCTCTTGCGTCGTTGCTGACGCAGTAACCAGAAACATCATCGTCATCGGCCGGCTAGCCGGTCATCTGACAGGTATGCCGGTGGCACGTCGCTGGCGCGAATGAAGACGCAGTCATGCTGTGACGCAGTGGTCAGAAACTTTTAGCTGTTTATCTGAACTTTTCGACTTCACCATTGGATAGAGCTCGAAAAGTTATGCGGTTTAGGCTCAAGAAAAAGTTAATTCCGACCTCCGAGCATCAAGTTATGATCTTCCGAAGTTGCTGAATGAGGACGCATTCGTGCTGCGTCGTCGCTGACGCAGTGGTCAGAAACTTTTAGCTGCTTATCTGAACTTTTCGACTTCACCATTGGATAGAGCTCGAAAAGTTATGCGGTTTAGGCTCAAGAAAAGGTTAATTCCGACCTCCGAGCATCAAGTTATGATCTTCCGAAGTTGCTGATAACCTAACTACCCCAAACTCATGACCTTTACTCCTGTAATCATCAAAAACACCAACCTTTCTCATTTCTTGAAAATAAACACTAAATAAAGAACCATTACTCTAATTTACACTAAGAATTTAAAAGACATGAAAGCAATTTAAAACATGGGTTGTCTCCCAAGAAGCACTTTTGTTTATTACGTCTTTAAGTTCGACGCGTTACCTTCCATGAAGATGGTATTGAGGCCCTTGCGGTGTTCCTCCGCTTAAACTCGCCTCTTCCATGATGTAAAAGCTTTAGAACCTTCCCCTTTAGAATAGTATTCAATTGATCTCTAAAAGGGGGTGGGTAAGTACTTCGTTTCGCCTTCTTACTTTCACGACGAAACTCATTTTCCACCACATTAGAGTAGATAACCGTTCTCAACGGTATAAGATTATTTTTACTCCTTGGTTCAATCTCGTATTCATCTTTAAAATGTGGTGGGTAGGTGCTCCTCCTTGCCTTTTTGCTCTCGCGGTGTGGCACCTTGCTTGTATAACACATATTGATCATTTGTGGTAGTGGAGGTAATTCTGATTTTTCATCTCTAATAATGATTCGTGGTAGAGATGGTGATTGGTGAACTTCTTGTGGCGGATATTCAATTTCTATTTTATCTTTAACCTTTAATTCTTCAATTGATTCTCCAACCATTTCACATTCGTCTTCACTTTCAACCCAATCTTCCACTATTACCTCATAATATTCTTTCTTTGGATTTTCTATAACCTCGATCTCCACCTCTTCTTGTTTGCGTTCTATATCTTGATCATGTGTATACACCTTGGGAATAGCAATCTCTGTGTTAGCTTCTAGGATTTGCGTTGCTACTCCTTCTTCCCCCATGCTAACAAGATCCTCAACCACATGGTGGTCTTCATTTGTAATTGGCACGATGGTCATATCACTATCAATAATATCTTCTTTCAACACCTCCTCCTCAACTATTTCTTCCGGTTGATCTCTTTCATCTTCATAAGACTTGATACTATTGGAAGAATACTGAGAATTAATTATGGATTCTATTTCGTTTAGCTCTTTTTGCAGTCTTTGCAAGCGGGAATCTCTTTCATCTGCTAACTTCTGCGATTGTTCATATAAGCTCATGAGTTCTGTAACTGATCTATATAATTGGGAAATTTGTGGTGAAGGTGGAGGTTGTTGAATGTCTTCAATCCATTGGTTGCTCCATCCTTGCTCTTGCAGATAGTTATGAGATGGATAATGTTGATTATTCTCAACCCAATGGTGGTTCCATACTTGTTCTTGTTGATAGTGATATGGTGTTTGTTGTTGATTATTCCTGATCCATTGATTGTTCCATCCTTGCTCTTGCGGTTATTGATAAGGTTGTTGGTAAGAATTTATACCCCATTGTTGTTGTCCCGAAGAGTCTTCCCAATAGTCAAATGGACCAGGATTTGGGTAATGTTCTCTATACATCTTTAATTAAAGTTCTTGATCATTACCTGAATAAAGCATCTGTAAAAACAAAACAAACACAAGCGTAAAACTGAAAATAAAAATGCAACTATCACTAAAGGATAAATCCCGTGGTCACAAGCTACCGTCCCCGGCAGCGGCGCCAAAAACCTGGTGGTCCTTTGTGTGTTCTAAAAATAATGCAATAAATAATCGAACCACAACCACAAGTGTACGGTTGTTCCAAGTAATATAGTTCATATAACAGATTCGTTCCAAGGACGGGATGGTTGACTACAATGCTTATCTATTAATGATTGATTGCACTTACGAAAGCAAATAAAAGTAATATGATTGGTTTTGTTTTTGTATTAATCCTAAGTAATAAAAGACTAATGCGAAAATGTAAATAAATAATTAAGACGCAAGTAAATAAAAGTGATACGCAAGTATGAGAAGGTAGTACTTGAGAGACGCAAGGGTTTTCCTAACTATCATTCATTTCATACATTGATTAAGGGACAAATCGGTCAATTTGTATTGGTCGGGATTCTATATTCTCCTTACCCCCGTCAGGGTGGACTAACGAGCAACTTTCAAGTGCTACAAACCCCGTCAGGGTGATTATAGTCCACTCTCAAGTGATTAAGTCTAAATTACCCAATAGGCCATAGGTTTAATTAAGCTCGTCAGAGTCAAATAATTTCTAACCTACATTCGTTAACTAGTTCGGTACCTAAACCCCCCGTCAAGGTGATCCAATCGCCACTAATTGGAATAGCCTAGATACTAAATCCTATCATTGGTTAATTACGTCAATAATAGTAATTAAAATGAAAAGTAAAGAAAAATACGAATTACCCAATTTGATTTAAATAATAAATATCCCAAATTCAAATGTATAGAATGAAATCAAATTGAGATTAACCCATTATGCGTTCTCAAGCACTAATTAGGTTTAGCTCATAATAATTAAAAAGAAAACTAAAGAAACAAATAGGTTCATCATGTTTTACAGAATAAAATAGAATACAGAGAAACCTAATTTTGGAGTTGAATTGGCTGAGAATCGGAGATACAGACCGTCTCCAGCTCTTGCTTCTTCTTTTCCTTGTTTCTGCTTCTTCTCTGGACGCTCTCTTCTAAGGATGTTTTAATTTTAAGAATAAAAATGAGAGGTGCTGAATAATGAGGTCTAAAAGCCTATTTATAATGATAAAATCGGATTAGGGCTTTTACTTAAGGTTTAAATGAAAATTAGAAAAGCCCAAGTCCACTAATTAAACCCAAATCCCGTAACTGCTGCACCACCTCCACTAAAACAGCTCTAGCCGATTCGTTATAACTCCGATTGACCTCAAATCACTTGCTAAATTTCCGTAACTCGATAAGGAACATAATCTCTTCAAAGGTCAGCGGCTAAATCAACTCGTAAGTGCCTCGAAATCAGCAATCTTTGGCCTGTTTTCCAGATTTGCAGCTTCAAAATATAATTCTTTTCGGGATTTTATCTTCAAGCTTTGACTCCATATCACGATCTTTGACTTTATTCTCGTGTTCCTCTCCTAGCTAATATTCAAAACCTACAAACTTTTCACTAAAATACACAAGATTACGCGCAAAAGTTTAATAAATCAAAAATACTAGAAATAAAAGAGGAAATTCGGATTATTGCATATTTAGCCCAAAAGTCTATCAAATTAATCAAATAAACACCAAAAATGATGTCTTCCAAGGGCATAAAATTAGAACATTTTGGGAGATATCACACATTTACCGGACTTGACCTTTGAAATAGAAGTTGTAGAGGTGATTACAAGAGATTGATAGAGATGGGTGATAGATTGGGTTGGTCTACATTCATGATGAGACGTTCAAATTTATGTATGGAGTTAGTTTCTGTGTTCTATTTAGGCTTCTTTAGCCGAGATAGTGAAGGTCGTGTTCTAGTTAGAGGTAAGTTAGTTCCTTTTACAGTTGAAGAGACTAGAAACCACTTCCAGTTCAAGAAATTGGTGGGACCATGTAAGTTTAGAGAAGCGGTGGAAAATATCAAGACTTTCAATTGGAATCAACGTTTTGAGCATGTATTAGACAAAGAGAAAGTGCAATCACATAAGTGAGAATTGAAGGCACCATGGCCTTACAAATATCTTCAAGCAGATACAAGAGTTTGGAACAATTTTCTAACACCAAACGCCTTTGGAAACACGCAAACTTCAGATGTAACTAAGAGAAATGCCATCTTTTTGAATTATGTTTTAAGAGGGGAAGAAGTGGATGTGTCATAGTTGATTGAGGAGGTGATGTGATTTTCGGTCTCTCCCCTTTCGCGATTTAATATGAAATATCCTACTAACATCACGTGCCTTATACGGAAATCGAATGTGATTCCAGGTGAAGAAGAGAAACTAATGTATAAGATGAGCAATAATATCGACAATACATGGATCAAGACAATTTTGAGAGGAGCAGGAATTAAGAATCCTCCACAAGAAGAATCTAAAGACGAGGATCTTATTTGGCGAGAAAGGTTAGATGAGCGATTGAATAAAGTTGAAGCAGCTCAAACCTTCTTATCCGATGATGTGGTACAAATCAAAGCAAATAAGGTGCACATCATTACACTTCTTAACCAATTAAAGCGCATAGCGAAAGATCCATTAATTCCTATCTTGGATGCTGATAAAGTGAGGTAATAACCTCTAGAGCATGTTCTATATCTTCCTTACCATTTATGTATATGCTTTTTTGCTTGTTATTTATTTATATTTAGAGTCTTTTTCGAGTCGTGGGGACACGCCTCATTTTTGAGTTGGGGGTATGGG
Organism: Nemophila menziesii; assembly: GCA_029959085.1. Taxonomy (NCBI): domain Eukaryota; kingdom Viridiplantae; phylum Streptophyta; class Magnoliopsida; order Boraginales; family Hydrophyllaceae; genus Nemophila; species Nemophila menziesii. Next base: position 5,512,407 of record JARWIR010000014.1, read on the forward strand.
GATTCGTTGTCTCATCTCCATTTTTATGTGATGTACTATTTTAGGAAGAAATTAACTTTTTTGATACATGGGAATCAGATGTAGAGTGTGTTTAATAGCTTGAAAGAATAAGCTTAGTGAGTTAATGATAGAAATTAATATGTTTATGAGCTGTTTGATTTTGTATGCTTTGAGTATTTACAGGAAACACACATCGATAGTAAAGAAAAGATTAGTGAACTATGCGGTAGAAGTATGTTTGATCTTAGGGCGCCTTGACTGGTGTGTAGGATGTGAGATCTGAGCTAGTTGATAAACCTATTTAATGAACGTGATAAAGGAAAGAGAATAACGAAATTGCATAGTTTAGAAAGTGATTTAGGCGGTTCTTTGATAAGCCTCTTGTTGCCTTTTAGCTTGCTGTCCATTTATTATATTTATATCCTTCTCAGCCCCTTCTAGTCTTTCTAAAGCTTTTTTATTAACCATATTATAAGCCATATCCCTTTAGATTTTAGGACTTTTCCATATGACCCACACTCGAATCGCGATTCACATACAATTGTTTTAGAGCTTGAGTTTGGGGTGGTGTGTCCACCATTATGGCAAATATTATTGGGTTAGGAATTTCGAGCTAATGTATCTGTGCTCTATATTTTTTTATCATTAATTGTCTATTATATTATAACTCTTTTACGTGGAAAAAGTAAATGAAAAAAAAAGTTATGAAAAGAAAAGAAAAATATGTGAAAAAGTAGCATGATATCTCACATCAAAAAGAGAGTCATGGCTATATTCAAAAGAGAAGAAAACCTGATATGGAAAGAATATATATTTGGACCGGCAAAGTGAAATTTTTATGCGATCATATTTATGCTTTAGTATTTTGTTATTTGGGATGCTAATGTGTATCAAATCATTGGGTTGAGTGAGAATCTTTTGTGAGAGTAACTCAAGCTCTAGGGCGATTTGTTGATGGCTAGTGAGGAGAGATCCAAAAGCTCACTTTAAATTATCCAAATATACTATCATACCGTCCCTAAGACAACATTACAACCCCAAAGACTTTTTGATTCTTTTTTATGTATTCTAGAAGTGATTGAGCCATTATAGAGTAGTTAGATAGATCTTCAGATACTAGTAAAGTTCGATGAACACTCTATAGCCTCCTTGGTAAGCTAAGTGAAGAACCTCTCTTTCACGCATTGCAAAGCTAATCTGATCTTGAATTTGAGTCGTGTTGATTGTGAGTATGACAAGTGTAAAGGTTATATAGTTTGTAAATATTATTACATGAAATTTTATGAGTAGTTTCTTTAAGTTTATTATCTATATTCTATCTTCTCCCCACTGTGCTTAATTGACTTACGTGTGTATTTAGAGACTTCCCTTTGTAATTATCTTTATTGTATCAGGACTATACAACTTTGAGTTGGGGGTATTGATGTCTCCCTAATAATCTAGGTTAGAGACATTATCTTAGGTGTACTTGATTAATTAATTAGGGATTTTTTTCCGTTATTTGATAATTACTTATTTTTTGTCTTGATTTGATGATTTATTACTTTTAGAGCATACTTTTTTTTTGCTCGCAAGTAGAATTTTATTACTCAAACATAAAAAGTACACGTGCTTATCTAAATAGGCCTATAACAAAGAGTACTTGGGCCAGTCCACTTGGACCCCTCTACTATTTAGACAACTAAACAACAAAAAGAAAGTACAACTTAAGTGTACATAAGTACACCGACACTTATCTTTCCAATCTAACCCTAATTAGACCGATCTCCTTCTTCTCTTCATTTTTCTTGAATCTGAACAGAGAATCTCTGAAGGCCATTGAAATACCTTCCATAATATTATCTTCGGATTTTAAAATCCCTTTGAAAATCCTCTCATTTCTCTCAATCCATTTATAATAAGTAGCAATCGACAAGAGGATTCTCATTACATTTTGTTTCGTCGCTTTGCCATTCTGATATTCTATATACCACTTTCAGACCACTTAGAGATTTTGGTGGTTGAGCCTTGAATGTTCAAGCATTTGAGCCAAATCCGTTTTGTAAAAGAATATTCCCAAAAGAGATGGGTTCTATCTTCACTCGCCATCTTACAAAATTCACAAAGTGAGTTAGAAATTACCCCCAAGAAGCCAATCGGTATTTTGTCGGTAATCGATCCAGATGTAAAAGCCAGAGGATGAACTTATACTTAGGTGGACTTTTGGAGCTCCAGATGACCGTTGACCATTCATTTGCTGGCTTCTTAGGTCTCAGGTGCTCATACGTGTCTTTTAATGTAAAGGTACCCTTTAGACAGCAACCCCAAACAATCTTATCTCTTGAATAGGGCAACAGACAGAGGCCCAGACTACCTTAGCTCCACCCTGAAACTCACTAGACCCCCTCCATAAAAATGCCATACTTTTCTGTTATAACTCTATAACTATCCTTTTAGGTATAGAAAATATACTAAACCAGAAGCTAGATAGGTTATCAAGAACAGATTTGATTAATTGGAGCCTTCTAGCAAAAGATAGATGCTTTGAGATCCAATGTTCAATTTTCTTTATCATTTTCTCAACTAAAGGTTTGCAATCCTCTATACTCAATCTTCCAGAAATCAGAGTGGTGTTTCCTAGGGTGTGATAAAAATAAGATAAAATTAAGCCAAGAAACTACGCACTCTCACCCTAGACAGGCACAGTACTGCAAGTATTACAGGACGTATGCAAGTTTTAATGATAAATAGAGTTCGTTCTGAGGGACTTAAGTGTGTTAATCGCGTGAGTAGAAATTACGAGTAAGAGTAAATAATTAGAGAACAGAAAAGTAAAGGGAACAGATTTCGAAATTAAGCAATTAAAACTAAGAAAGTAAAGACAATAAAATAAAAGATTAAGAATATGAGATGAGAAATATAGCTTAGATTTTGCTAGTATGCACTAATCCTTCTAATTCTATCTATAAATCTAGTTCATAAGGGAGAATATTAGCTCTTGGTATACCTAGTCAGGATTCTAAATTCCCCAATCTTAGACCTTGAGAGCGACTAAGGGGGCTACGGCACAACCAAGACGAGGACTCAAATAGGGTTATCAAACGCCACTAAGGCCCTATCCAGCACACTACAATCAATTGGAAATATGGTGATTAAAACAAACCCTAATGACTATCTAGTTAGAAGCATGTTTTGTCAGAACTACTATCGACACTAGACATTATGTGGTGGTTCAATAGTTAAACACCCTGTCAAGGAGACCATCTAACTACTCTTAAAACAATCCTAAAGTGATCAGCTCTAGGAAAGTCATTAAATCAAAACACATAAACAAATATTAAGTAAGTAGCTAATATCAGATTAAAACATGTAATTCCCAAAGAAACTTAGATAGAAGAATTAGAATTCATAGATTATACATATGCAAAACCCAAGCTATGGGGAGTTTAGTTCATACCTGTAGGAAATAAACTAAAAGAAATTACAAAAGACATCATCTTGCTCTCTACAATAAACTGGAAGACTAAAACCTTAAGAACTAATTACTATGAGGCAAGGATTTCTAGGGTGGTAGAATTACAAGTGATATAAGGGTGTATTTATAGGTGTTTAGAAGACCTAATTCGTTTTCTTGAGGAAGAGGTAAGTTATTGGACTTCTAGCCCAACTCAAATTCGTATGGAAATAAAGATAAACACTGCTGCACCGTTTTGAGCATATCTTCTTTGTTATTGGTCGGATTTTGCTCCATAAGATACCAAAAGAATCGCAACAGAATTATCTTGACCCTTTAGAAGGAAATCATCAGATTCGGCCTATTTCTTAGGTAAAAACGCATATCTTTGGACGTGTATGCAAAATCCCAGATTTAGTTAGTTTTTCCTTTTCCATCTTTTTAGTTTTTGTTTCCTTAACTCCAATTACCATGCAAATCTCTTTCCATAAGTTGTTGTCTTTGACTTGGACTCTAATTAATCTCCATAATTATCTTTAAAGCTTCACACTAAATACACAATTAAACCCAATATGCTCTAAAAATATTATTTCTACAAATCAAGACTCAAAATAGGAAAGTGCACTAAAACTCAAGAAAATCGACATTATTGACTTCTAAATCACTAAAAATGATGTCTCATCCTAACATTAATCTATCACAAATGAGGAGACATCAAGACCCCCAACTCAAAGTTGTATCGTCCCGATACAATAAAGATAAAAACAAAGGGAAGTCTATAAATACACACTTATAAAATTCTCAACACAAGGGAAAAAGCATAGCAGAATATATATAATAAACCTAAAGCACATAACTCAGAAAATTTCATGCAATAATATTCATAAACTACATACCTGTACACTTCTCATATCCACAGTCAACACGGCTTGAATTCAAGATCAGATTAGTTTCGCAATGTAAGAAGGATTGGGACTTTACTCAGTTCCCCAAGAGAGCTATAGATTGTTCATTGATTTTCACTAGTTTCAAAGGTCCACTCAACTAATCTCTAATGGCTCAATTACATAGCAAAGAATCAAAAGGTCTTTAAGGTTGTAATGTAGGCTCAGGGACGGTATGATAGTATATTTGGATAATTTGGAGTGAGCTTTTGGCTCTCTCCTCACTAGCCATCAACAAATCGCCCTAGAGCTTGAGTTACTCTCATAAAACGTTTCTCACTTAACCCAATTAATTCTTTGATTCATAATTTAGCATCCCCAATAACCCAATTAAAGCTTAAGATGTTCACATAAAAATTCACTTTGCCGGTCCGAATATATATATTTTTCTTTTCTTTTCAAATCAATTTCTCTAGCTATGACTCTCCTTAATGTTGAGATATCATGCTAATTTCTCATATATATATATATATATTCTTTGTAATGCCCTTGTTGGAAAATTTAGCTTGTAGCTTCTTTTTCATTCACTATTACCCCGGCAAAGGGTTACAATAAGAATCTGTGAATCATCATAAATATAAAGCACAAAGCACAATTAATAAGCTCAAAAATCCCAACCCAATAATAATTCCCATAATGGTGGACCCACCACCCCAAACTCAAGCTCTAAGACAACTGTCTATGCATCGCGATTCGAGTGCGGGTCATATGGAAAAGTCCTATAATCTAAAGGATATGGCTTATAACGTGGTTCAATAAAAGGCTTTAGAAAGGCTAGAAGGGGCTGAGAAGGATATAGTATATAAAATCAAAAATCACAAGGTGAGAAGGTATAAAAAGGCTTCAAGGGCTTCAAAATATGAAAGAACCGCCTTAATCACTTTCTACACTATGTAATTAATTATTTTCTTACCTTTAGCACTTTCATCAAATGGTTTTTCAACTAGCTCGGATCTCACGGCCTACATACTTTCAAGGTTCCCTGAGATCGAACATACTTTCTATCGCATTGCTCACTAATCTTTTCTTTACTATCAACGTGTGTTTTCCTGCAAATACTCAAAGCATACAAATACATAGCTCATAAACATATTACTTACTATCATCAATCTACTGAGCTTATGCTTTCAAGCTATTAAACACATTCTACATCTAATTCCCATTTATCAAAAAATTTAATTTCACCCAAAAAAAAACAGAAAAATGGAGATGAGAGACAACGAATCCCCACACCCCCAACTCAAAAATGAGTCGTGTCCCCACGACTCGAAAAAGACTCGAAAAACAGAAATTAAAATTAGCAGATAGTCATATTTACAGAATTGGTAAGGAAGAAAGAGAACATACTCTCGAGGCTATTGCCTCGCATCATTGATATCCAAGGTTGGAATTGCTGGACCTTTCGTTAATTGCTCAAGGAGTTTCATGATGTGCACATGATTAGCGTTGATTTGTGCCACATCATTGACTAAGGAAGTTTGAGCTGCTTCGAATTTCGTTAAACGCTCCTCCATCTTCTCTTGCCAAGTTTCCTCCTTTTCTTCCTTCGAGACTTGCGTAGAACCCGCTCTTCGAAGAATTTCCTTGATCCAAGCATTATCAATATAACTCGTCTTAAATTCGAGTTTCTCTTCTTCACCCAATACTACATTCGCTTTTCGCACAAGACACGTGATCATAGTTGGAAATTTAACATTATAAACTGATTTAGGAGAGACCGAAAATCGTATCACCTCCTCATAGATCAACTGTGCCACATCAACTTCTTCTCCTCTCAAAATACAGTCCAACAGTAGAGCGTACTTCATAGTCACATCCAAAGTTCGTGTGTTTCCAAAAATATTAGGGACAAGGAAATTGTGCCAAATTCGCGCATCCGCTTGAAGATATTTGTAAGGCCAAGGTGCCTTCAATTCTCCCTTATGTGATTGCACTTTCTCTTTGTCTAAAACATGCTCAAAAAGTAATTCCTCATCAAAGATTTTTCGTTTAGCAACTGCTTCTTCAAATTTGCAAAAACCTTTCAATTTCTTAAACTTGAAGTGGTTTCTAATTTCCTCAACTGTGAAAGGAACTAACTTTCCTCTAATCGGAACACCATTACTATCTCGGCTAAAGAGGCCTAAATAGAATTCCAAAACTAATTCATGACATAATTCAGAACGTCTTACCATGAACGTAGACCAACCCAATTTCTCATCAAGCTCTAAGAATCTTGCATATTCTCCATCTCTAATTTCTTCCTTGAATACTTTCTCATAGGCAAAAGGTAGCTCTTTTAACTGTTTCTCTGCAGAAATCTTCAGAGCTCTTGAAGTATCCACTTTCTCTATAGGTATAAGATCTTGTTGAGGTTGTGTTCTCTCCTTTGCATAAGAGTAAAAGCTTTTTACCATTACGATCAAACAAAGGTATCCCACTCTTTTCAACTTTCTCTTTAACCTTTGATTTAGAACTAGCACCTTTGTCAATTGATTTTTTCTTGTTTAAATCCAATCCCTTGTTACTCTTCACCTCCCTCTTGTTAGCTAAAATTGTTGTTCTATTAGTCATCTTCAATTAACCCCCAACTCAAAGCTTTAGCAACCCTTGAAATTTAACTTGTGAATTAATGGTTGAACAAGCTTGATTTGGCTTAGGAAATATGAATTGATGATTAATCTCTATGTGGGTGAGGTGGATTTGTAATGGGTTGGCTTGGATTTAAGAAATTGTAGGATGAATTTTAAAAATTTGGCTCTTTGATTCTTCAATTTGAATGTATTTGGTGAAGATTGGGTGTTTGATTCTCTCTTGTAATGATGTGGAGAGAAGGTTTGATGTGTTTTTCTTGATGATTGGGTAGTGTTTTGGTGATTGGTGAAGGTTTTGATGAGCTTCAATGGAGTTAGGAGAGTTTTGGAGAGAAGAAAGAGGTTTAAGGTTTAATAAATTCGGAATAATAAGCTTTAGATCTCTTTATAAACTTGAAACCCTTTCTTTTCTCTCTCTGGCGGCTCGTGCGGACTACCCCTGCGGACCATGGGGTATACCGCGGGGTACACCGCGACATCTGATGCTCGAAAATTTTTGCTCACTGGTTAACACCCGTGGTAGGACCCCGTGGCACGTGTTTCTGGGCTGCGGACTAGGGCGCGGTACACCGGAGGGTACCCCGCACCTTCTGTAGCTAACTCCGTCAAAATACCCGTGGCATCTACCCCGTGGCTCGTGTTTTTGAGGTGCGGACCATGGTGCGGTATAGGGGGGGTAGTCCGCGGGTCATTTTTTCTTCGGTTCTGGATCAAACCCGTGGCTCCACCAGTGGCACGTGTTTTGACCACGCGGACCATCCCTGCGGTATAGGGGGTACACCATGGGGTAGTCCGCGCAGGTCATTCTTGCGCTCCAAAAATTTTCGTTTTCTTCCCTAACTCGATTTCTCCAATTCCTACACACCAAAAACACTAGGACCTTTCTCAAATATGCATTATCAACTAAAAACATCTAAAATAAACTTAAACTAAAAATGTGAAAGACATGAAAACATAAAAAAACTACGGGTTGTCTCCCGTACAACACTTTTGTTTTACGTCTTTCAAAGTTAGACGTGTTACCTCTGTCAAGATTTGCGAATATAGCCTCCCCAACAACGAGTAAGGCTATGAACGTCAACTAATCTGCGCTTGACCCCAGTTTTGGGGAGAATTTCTATCACCTTGGCTGAAACAACCTTAGTGACAATGAATGGTCCCATCCACGAATCTTTGAAACTTTGTGGCCTATTCTCTCGTTTGTGAGCTTTCCATAGAACTTCATGGCCAACCCCAAACTCAATGTTTGGCTCAGTATCCACAGGTTTTAAGTGGATCTTCTCAGGAGGGACTTTGTGATATGAAAGGCTGTGGATGATGGGCACGGTGGGATCCAACTTCCTCGGTTTCTTACCCAAGACATAGAAGGTCTCGGATACATTCTTTGCATGAAGGGTGATGGTCCCTTCTTGGAAGTTGATCACACTTTGACTTGTGGCCATGAAAGGCCGTCCAAGTATGATCGGAACCTGCTTATCTGCATCAAACTCAAGAATAACAAAGTCAGTAGGGATGACGATATTACCTGCACGGACTAAGACGTCCTCCACTGTTCCCCATGTCCTTTTAACTGAGTTGTCAGCAAACTGCAACTTCACTGGAGTCTTCTCTGATTTCTGAAGTCCAAGTCTCTCGAACACAGACTTAGGCATAAGATTCACACCAGAACCCACATCGTACATAGCTTTCACCTTGAGCATACCATGTAACTGAATAGGAAGATTGAAACTTCCCGGATTTTTAAGCTTGGTAGGCAGCTCTTTCTCACTTCTTCTCGAAACCCTCAGGTTCTCTCTTGGAATCTCTACACTCGCTTCTTTCTCAGGAATAACTTGCGTATAAACTTGTTGCGGTGTAAGTCCTCTCTTCGCAATCTCAAGCATTTGGGCGTTGATATTTTCAGGTTGGTACGCCTCTACAAATGTCTTGAGAACAGTGTCATCTTTAGGATTTGTATCAGGGATAGTTGATGACACTGGTTGAACAACAGGTGGCGATTCCACCTTCTCTTCTTCTTTCTCTTCTATCACAGCAGGTGCCACTTCATCTTTCGATTCCTCTTTTGAGGCCTCTTCCTCTTTCTCTTTAGCCAACTCAGCTGCATATTCCACTACCGATCGAATCTCCTCTTGCACCTTCCTCAGTAACTCTATAAATTCGTCTTTCTCTTGATCGTCCTCCACATAAACAGATTCCTCGGGGCTGGACTTGATTGGTTCTTCTTCAACACTGGGAACTTCCACGGCACTAATGGCAGCATGTGGTACTTCCTCTCTCGCTTTTTCAATTTCAAGGCATATAGCCTTGCAAGCTTCGAACCCATCATTGTCTTCACCTCCTTCGATTGCCTTTACTTCTTTCTGTTCTACTACACTTGTTAACACTTTGTTTAACTGTGTTACTTGAGTACTTAGCATCTGAAGTATGGCATTGTGTCCTCTGACCTTCTCTTCTTGAGCGTTAATAGTTGTGTTCAAACGGTCTAGAGCTTGTACTATCTGTGTATTGTCCATAGATCCTTCTTGAGGGTACTGAGGTAAAGCTTTTTGATCTAATGAATCGGTATAAGCATCTTGAGCAGGTTGTTGTGGGGGATCAGGTCTATTCTGATTTTGGTACTGACCTCTCTGTTGGAAAGAGTTGTTCTTGGGACGCTATTGATAATGACCAGGATTAGCTGCCCCTTGTGGATTTGAATACTGCATACCCGGATGGTTTCGGTTACCCCATTGATAACCTCCGCGATTGGATATAAAGTAAACAGATTGCGGATTTGATTCACACTCTTCCCATGTATGATCGTTAACACCAAATTGTTGACAACCTTGTGCTTCTTGTACTACTTTTGTAGCTGCTAAATTTTTCTCCATCGCTATCGTCAGCTCTTTGATTTGACTTTCTAAAGCGGATATTTGAGATGAGTTTGCGGTTTCTGCATCTAAACGAAGCGTTCCTCGGGTCTTTGCTACAGAAGCTCGCGTTGAGGGCCAACTTCTTTCTTGTTCCATAATATTCTCTAACACCTCGGAAGCTTCATTGTGATTCATGAACACAAAATTACCCTTCCCAATGTTATCCACCTTTTCTCTACCTTTATCATTAAGACCTTCATAGAATATAGCAAGTTGTAGAGCAGGTGTATAACCATGGAGCGGACATCTAGCTAATTTTTGTTGAAACCTTGTCCATGCTTCTCCCACTGTTTCTCCATCTTCTTGGGAAAATCTTGCAAGCTCGTCTTGATCTTTGAGTCTCATGCTCTTTGGATAAAATCTGTTAAAGAATGCTGCTTGAAGTTCTCTCCAAGAGTGAATGGTTCCATGTGGTTGTCTTTCTAGCCAATCTCTAGCTCTTTCGGTCAAGAAAAACGAAAACATATGACAATACAGTTGCTCGCGTGTAATGCCAGGAGTAATGTAGGCATCACAAATCTGCATGAACTTCTGAATCGCTTTTACCGGATCTTGAATTGATGTACCAGTATAGAGTCCGAAACTTTGAAATTGACTGAGCATACCCGGATCGGGTCTAAATTTGATATTCGGAATCTCAGGAGGGCGGTAACCAATTGGTTGAACATGGAATGGTACATTAAGGCCAGGTAGGTCTTGTTCAACTCGGTTCTGTTGATTATTAAGATTATTCTGCCCATTACCTCCTCCTGCTGGTAGTTGTTGTCCTTCTTGTCCACCGAGTGGTGGATCTTGTTGACCAAGGGGAGGATCTTGTTGACCCCCTCCAACTGGTGGATTTAGTTGGGCTGCCATAACTCTTCTCAAGGCTCTTTCCTCACGAACTCGTTTGTTGTAAGGTCTGAAGCTCTTCTCAGGCTCCGATAAAGGAGGCCAAGAATTAAACACTGTGAAACCTGAAAAAGACTAAAGCAAACCACAAGCGTAAATCTGGAAAAATAAAACTAAACTAAAAATTGAAATGTAAAAACTAATTAAAAGCTACTACTCGAAATAGATAACCCACACGCTAACGAGACACAAGTCCCCGGCAGCGGCGCCAAAAACTTGGTGTCGCCTAGGGTGTGATAAAAATAAGATAAAATTAAGCCAAGAAACTACGCACTCTCACCCTAGACAGGCACAGTACTGCAAGTATTACAGGACGTATGCAAGTTTTAATGATAAATAGAGTTCATTCTCAGGGACTTAAGTGTGTTAATCGCGTGAGTAGAAATTACGAGTAAGAGTAAATAATTAGAGAACAGAAAAGTAAAGGGAACATATTTCGAAATTAAGCAATTAAAACTAAGAAAGTAAAGACAATAAGATAAAAGATTAAGAATATGAGATGAGAAATATAGCTTAGGTTTTGCTAGTATGCAATAATCCTTCTAATTCTATCTATAAATCTAGTTCATAAGGGAGAATATTAGCTCTTGGTATACCTAGTCAGGATTCTAAATTCCCCAATCTTAGACCTTGAGAGCGACTAAGGGGGCTACGGCACAACCAAGACGAGGACTCAAATAGGGTTATCAAACGCCACTAAGGCCCTATCCAGCACACTACAATCAATTGGAAATATGGTGATTAAAACAAACCCTAATGACTATCTAGTTAGAAGCATGTTTTGTCAGAACTACTATCGACACTAGACATTATGTGGTGGTTCAATAGTTAAACACCCTGTCAAGGAGACCATCTAACTACTCTTAAAACAATCCTAAAGTGATCAGTTCTAGGAAAGACATTAAATCAAAACACATAAACAAATATTAAGTAAGTAGCTAATATCAGATTAAAACATGTAATTCCCAAAGAAACTTAGATAGAAGAATTAGAATTCATAGATTATACATATGCAAAACCCAAGCTATGGGGAGTTTAGTTCATACCTGTAGGAAATAAACTAAAAGAAATTACAAAAGACATCATCTTGCTCTCTACAATAAACTGGAAGACTAAAACCTTAATAACTAATTACTATGAGGCAAGGATTTCTAGGGTGGTAGAATTACAAGTGATATAAGGGTGTATTTATAGGTGTTTAGAAGACCTAATCCGTTTTCTTGAGGAAGAGGTAAGTTATTGGACTTCTAGCCCAACTCAAATTTGTATGGAAATAAAGATAAACACTGCTGCAGCGTTTTGTGCATATCTTCTTCATTATTGGTCGGATTTTGCTCCATAAGATACCAAAAGAATCGCAACAGAATTATCTTGACCCTTTAGAAGGAAATCATCAGATTCGGCCTATTTCTTAGGTAAAAACGCATATCTTTGGACGTGTATGCAGAATCCCAAATTTAGGCAGCTTTTCCTTTTCCATCTTTTTAGCTTTTGTTTCCTTAACTCCAATTACCATGCAAATCTCTTTCCATAAGTTGTTGTCTTTTACTTGGACTCTAATTAATCTCCATAATTATCTTTAAAGCTTCACACTAAATAAACAATTAAACCCAATATGCTCTAAAAATATTATTTCTACAAATCAAAACTCAAAATAGGAAAGTGCACTAAAACTCAAGAAAATCGACATTATTGACTTCTAAATCACTAAAAATGATGTCTCATCCTAACATTAATCTATCACAAATGAGGAGACATCACAGAGGTACCCCTAAATATTTCATGGGTAATTGACCCTCTAGAATTGTAATATATCCCACATTTCTTGTTTTACTTCATCTGTACAACCACCATAAAAATGTTGCTTTTATTGTAGCTGATTTGAAGTCCAGATAGTCTATAAAATAGTTCCAGTCCCTGTTTGATAAGATTTGTTGTTTCTTGTTGGTGTTCTTTTGTGTGTTCTAAATAAATGCAAATAATAATCGAACCACAACCGCAAGTGTACGGTTGTCCCAAGTAGTATAACTGATAAAACAGATTCGTTCCAAGGATGGGATGGTTGACTACAATGCTTATCTATTAATGATTGATGCACTTATGAAAACAAATAAAAGTAATATGTTTGTTTGGTTTTTGTTATTAAAGCTACTGAATGAAAAATAACTATTAAAATGCAAATAAAAGCTAAGACGCAAGTAAAATGATGTAAAACGCAATATGAGAAGTAGCACTTGAGAAAGCAAGGATTCCCCCAATCCTATTTCCTAACTTATGTTGTTTAAGGGCTAAATTGGTCAATTACAATGGTCGGGATTCTAAATTCCTTATACCCCCGTCAGGGTGGACTATAAGGCGATCCTAGAGTGTCACTAGTCCCGTCAGGGTAAATATGATCCACTTTTAGATGTTTAAGTTAATTACCACATTGGCCCTAAAATTAGCTAAGTTCGTCAGAATCAATAGCTTCTATTTTAGATTAAATAAATATTTCCGTACCTAAACCCTCCGTCAGGATGATCCAATTGCCACTAATTGGAATAGCCTAAATACTAACACTTGTTCCTAGTTCATGACGCTAAAAACAGCAAAATAATCTCAATTTATTGAAAAGAGTAAAAGCCCTAATCTAGTTTAATTTAACAGAAACCCAAATTCAACATTCGTTATTCAATAAAATTGGGATTCACCCATTGTTTGTTCTCAAGCACTATGAATTGTTTAGCTCATATTAAAACGAAATACTAAATTAAAATAAATAGAATTCATATTGTCTTACAAATAAAAGATAAAAGAAACCTAATTTCCGGAGTTGGAATGACTGAGAACGGAGCTATAGACCCACTCCAGCTCTAGCAGCTTCTTCTTCCTTCCTTCTGTTGCTTCTCTCTGATGTTTTTAATTGTAAAGAATGAATTGTGTGAAAAATAGAAGTCCAGACCTCCTTTTATAAGCATAAAAACGGATTAGGGCTTGGACCAGAAAATAAAACACTAATTAAATGTCTAAGCCCAAAATCCCATAACTGCTGATAAGGAATGATTTATCTTCAAAGGTCAGCGGCTAAATCATCGCTTAAGCACCTTGAAATCTGCAATCTATGGCCTGGAAAATGGATTTTCAGCTCTAAAAATAATATCTTCGGGATTTATCTTCAAGTCTTGACTCTAATTCACGATCTTTGACTTTCTCCTCGGATTCCTCTCCTAGCTAACATCTAAAACCTGTAAACTTTACACTAAAAATACCAATATTACGCGCAAAAGCTTAATAATTTAAAAATGCTAGAAATAAAAAGGGAATTCCGGATTATTGCATATTTAGTCCAAAAGTCTATCAAATTAATTAAATAAACACCAAAAATGATGTCTCCTAAGGGTCGAAAATAAGAACAATTAGGGAGACATCAAGACCCCCAACTCAAACCTTTGTCGTCCTGATAAAGTAAAACAAAACAAAGGGGTAGAATTAAGCGTATAAACAAATAGAAGCTAACAGATAAACCCTAAAGCAATTCTCAAAATAAATCTCATATAGCAAATTCTAAAAACTAATATACACATACATCTAGAATGCAACATCAAACATAAATAATCTCAATCATAAAATTAAAATGCTTGAATGTTACACTTGTACTCATCTCTGTATGATGGCTATAGGGTGGTCATTAATCCTAACTCGCTTTAAACGCTCCACCTAGTGTATTCCCTATCAACAGAATAATAAATTCACTATGCACTTAGGAATCACGAGGTCTTTACGGTTATAATATTGGCTTAAGGACGGGTGTGGATGTATATTGGTAAATTTGAAGTGAGCTTTTGGCTCTCTCCTCACTTACCATCAACAGTGTCCTTGAGCTTGAGTTAACGCTCAAAAGATGTTCTCACTCACCCATATACGCAACAATTTAGCGTCCCATGTCTACCCACTATTAACGAGATGATTTTCAGAAAATTCCACTTTGCCGGATGTTTTATTCATTCATATTTTTCTTTTTCTTTTCTTTTCTCTTTTTCTCTTTTTTTTTTGTACAGAAGCAAACCGGGTTCCCGGTTCCTACTGTATGAATTTTCAACTTTTTTTCATTTTTTATTTCTTTTTCATTTTTCTTCATTCCCGGCAAAGGGTTACAAGTATATATCATCTGCAATTGTGCTACAATACAAAGCACATCAATCCCTACCCATTTAATTTCCTATAAGTGGTCCCACCACCCCAAACTCAAGCTCGAGACATGTCTCAGGATTGTGATTCAAGTGCGGGTCATATGGTCATGCCTAATAATCTAAGGGATAGTGGCTTACATCGTGGCTACAAAGAAAAGACTAAAGGCTCAAAGTGGGCTAAGACGGATGATCATTAATACAAGGGATAAAAGGCTAAAAAGGCACAAATGGCTAACAAAGAACTACCCCTATCATTTTCCTAAGTACATAGCTTGTCTTTAGTTCATACCTAGGTGGGTTCTCTACTAATTAGGATTTCACTTTCTAACACCAAACATATTCCTTGAGTACAAGCTTACTTCATTTGCATTGTTCATTAATTTTTCCTATTAATTACCTATCTTTGCATGCAATTCTAAATGTGTTTTATATCAATCCCTAAAGTCCACTATTTACTATCATAGATTCATCAAAAGTATGCTTAAAGGGATATTTAAAAATTTCTACAGTCAAACGCAACTCCGAAAATTCTTTTATTGAAAGCAAATAAAACAAATAACACATAAAAACTGGGATGAGGCAACGAACCCCACCCCAAACTCAAAAATGAGTCGTGTCCCCACGACTCGAAAAGACTCAAAGAAATAAAATAATTTACACTAAATGAGAAGGATTAGAAAACGTATCTTAACCAGCGCGTGGCTGGTTTTCGGTGTTGCGTCCATGAACTTTATCTCGCGTCTAGACATCGTAAGCTGTGCTTTGAACAAATAAAGTTCAACTTGTTTGTAACGTTTCCCAAAATAGCGCATCTCGTATCCTGATTCTCTTCCAACACCTTGATTTTCGATTTCAATTCATCATCGGATCATTTTCTTCCTCACTTTCAGGTTCCTCAATCACTTTCCTCTTCTTCGGATTAGCCTTAATTTGAACCTCTTCTGTCTTGTGTTTGAAACGTGAAATAGGAATCTCAATAGCTTGTTCTTGAATAGCACCAAAAGCGTTTCTGTTTCTTGGAGAATTCCTTCGATAAGCACACATGAAAACGGTGTTGATAGGCATCTCTTTCCACCCCAAACTCAAAACTTCAAATAGTGAGAAGCTAAGGCTTAGAACTTTGATGTTTTGAGGCTTAAGACTTGAAGATTATGGTGGAATATGAGATGGGTAAAGGCTAATTGATGTGTGGGAAGAGGGAATTGGATTTTATTTGAAGCTTGGACGAAGAACAAGTGGAGAAAAATGGGAATTTCATGGTGATTTGGATAGGAGATGAATTGATTGTATGTTATTATGGTGGAAGAGGGTAGGATTTGATGATTATGTGGTTGTAGATGATAATTTTCGGAAGATTCTGGGTTTTGGGAGTGTTTTTGGAGGCTGGTTTGAAGAAAGAGGTAAAAATCTAGGGCTAAAAAGCTTCAAACGGCCCTGTCACAGATGAAACCGGGTACCCGCATTTGCAAATGCGGGGCCCTAGTTTCGCGTCGCTGTGTCGGCGCGAAAAAAATAATTTTTTTTTTTAACTCAAAATGCAGCCAAAACGCGGGACCCAAAACGCGGGGTCAGAGAAATGCCCTTCGAAACTGGGTTCCCGCATTTGCAAATGCGGGTACCCGGATTTTCGTCGATGGCGCGAGCCAAGACGCGCCAAGACGCAACCTCCCAAGACGTCGGGTCAGAGAATTTGGAAAAGTACAGCTCCGAAACCGGGTTCCCGCATTTGCAAATGTGGGTACCCAGTTTTGCGTCGATGGCGCGAATCAAAACGCAACAAAACGCAGTGGTGACGCAGCAAAACGCGGGACCCAAGACGCAGGGTCAGAAAGTTGGAATTTTTAGCTTTCGAAACTGGGTACCCGCATTTGCGAATGCGGGTACCCGGTTTGCCCCTGGAACACCACAAATTTTTCTTCTATTTTCGTCCTTTCGACCCCAAACTCATGACCTTTTTATCCCTGAAATCATCAAAAACAACTACCCTTCCTCATTTCTTACTAATAAACACTAAATTAACGAAAATCAAACGAATTTAAACTACGAAAAATAAAAATTTAAAATAATATACAAGAAATGGCTTTTGTTTAACGTCGTTAAGCTCGACGGGTTACCTCATTCTTTAGTCATTAACATAACCTCCCCAGCAATGAGTGAGGTTGTCAATATTTGCAACTCGAAATTTGCATCCCTTAGCTTTTATGCCCACTAGTTTATCTGAGATAACCTTCGTGACCATGAATGGTCCTAGCCAAGAACTTTTTGATTCACGTACCCTTGGAGGGGGATTTGGTTTCTTCATAGCTACTTCTTCACCTACTTTGAACCCCTTTTTCTTTCTTTCTTTCTTAGGTTCCTTCGGAACCTTCGTGGCACGTGCTTTCTCTTTCTTCTTCGCATGATTTAGTTGTGGATTTTTAGGGTATGGAGGAGCTTTAATTGGTGGTTTCTTTCGTAGCTCTTTCTCCTCCACTCCTAAAGTGTCCACAACATTAATTGGCTCTTTTCTTATCGGTTCCATTACATCTACACGAAAACATTCTTCCTTGGAATCCGGAAACTTCATAGGTCTAAACACATTAAACTTCATCTCCTCGTCTTGGATTCTCATAATCATTTCTCCGTTCTCTACATCAATCAAGGTACGCCCCGTGGCTAGGAATGGTCTTCCCAAAATAATGGGGACATTCCTATCCGCGTCGTAATCAAGTATAATGAAATCAGCGGGAAAAATTAACGTGCCTGCCTTAACGAGGACATCTTCGATTCGGCCTTCTGGATGTGCAAGAGATCGATCCGCCATTCGCAAGACCATAGAAGTGGGTCTTGCTTCGATATTAAGCTTATCAAAGATCGATTTGGGCATAAGATTTATGCTTGCACCAAAATCACATAATGCCTTACCTTTCCATTCTTCTCCAATCGATATCGGAATTGTGAAACTCCCAGGATCAACTAACTTTGGAGGTAGCTTACTTCGACAAATGGCACTACATTCTTCAGGAAGACCAATCATCTCATTATCACAATACGGCCTTTTGTTAGTGAGGGCTCTCTTCAGAAACTTAGCATACTTGGGTACATCTCGAATAGCTTTTAGCAACGGAATATTGATACTTAGGCCCTCACTCTATTAAAGAATTTCTGAAAATCACCCAAATCACCCTTTTTCTGAACTCGAGATGGAAATGGTGGTGGAGGGCGATTTATCACAATATCATCTTTTTTTTTCGGAACTTCTCTTGGTCTTTCGATTTCTTCAACCTCACTATCTTTCTCATTCTCTTTCTCTTTCTCACCCACTTCCTTTTCTTTTCTTGGAACTTCTTTCTCTTTCATAACGGGAAAAGGAGGTGGAGGAAGATTTTTACCACTTCTTAATGTGACGGCTTTGCAATCTTCACGTTGTATTGGATTCTCAGTATCGCTAGGAAGTTGTCCTTGTGGACGTTGATTCAGTTGCTTATTTATTTGACTTAGTTGATTCTGAAACAACTTCATATTTGCTTCGGCTGCATTTTGACGTTCCATAGCTTGTGTCTGAAGAGCAATTAAATTTTCAACCGTCTTCTGAAGGGTAACTACTCCTTCTTGTGGATGGGCAGGTAAAGCTTTCTGGTTCAAATTTTCATCATAAGTATTCTGAGGAGCTTGTCTTTGTACATAATTGTTTTGATTCTGTCCTCCTTGATAATTGTTGTGTGGTCTTGGATTATAGTTTTTGCCTTGAGGACGCGGCTGATAAGCATAGGTAGGATTGGCTGCCCCATTAGGATTTGAGTATTGAAACCCAGGATGGTTTCTGTTAGGCTGATATCCATTACCACTTGAATTAAAATTACCTCTATTGGACATAAACATCACAGATTCTTGGTTATTCGGACAACTTTCCTCATCATGATCATCTACTCTGCAAATTGAACACATATAAACCTCTTGTGCAGCTTGCACAGCTACCTTCTTACCCGAAAATCCTTCTTTTACAGCTAAAGTAAGCTGCTTCAATTGTTGCTCTATGGTATTCTTAATCTTATTCTCAAGCGTAGCAAATTTCTCTTCCATATCAACATTATTCACTCCCTTAACTGGTGTTCTTACTGAATTCCACCCAACTTCATTCTTGACTGTTCTCTCTAGAATAATTTTAGCATGAGCGGGTTGAACTTGAAGAAAACCTGCACCACATAGCGTATCCAATTTCTCTCTCGAAGTCCCATCAAGGCCTCTGTAAAAGATCTTAAGCTGTTGTTGTTCAGAAAAGCCATGAGTGGGAACTCTACGTAAACACATCTGAAATCTTGTCCAACTCTTACCCACAGTTTCATCATATTCTTGACGGAAATGCGTCAATTCTAACTCAGCATCTAATCGCATATTACTTGGGTAATACCTGTCAAAGAAAGCAGTCTCTAATTGGTCCCAATTAGTAATCTTTGTAGGATCTTGCGTATCGTGCCATTCACTTGCTCCATCAATAACAAAAAATTTAAACGCAGCGAAATACATCTGTTCTCTTGAAACTCCTTGTGTGATATAAGAATCACATATCTGCTTAAACTTCTGTACTGCTCTAAGAGGATCTTCTGATGGTCTTCCACGAAAATTTCCAAAATTTTGGAATTGAGCTAACATACCCGAATCTGGACGGAATCGCGGAACATCAATATCTGGAGCACCTACTCCTATAGCAGGAGCACGGAATGGAACTTCTGGTGGACCATTAGTAAACCATGGATCTTGATTCATCACTATCTGAACTTGAGGATTAGGAATCACTGGTGGAATTGGAGGAATAGCGCCTGGGGCCAAAGGTTGACCATTTGCGCCTAGTTGACCTGGTTGATTATCTTGTTGATTCTGAAGATTGATGTTCTCCATTCTGTTAACTAACTCTTCTACTTCTAAAGCTTCTCGTTCTCTTCTTCTCTTGTTAGCAAGTCTGATCAACGATTCTGGATTACTAAGGATCGGAGGTGTTGGCTCTAGATCCTTGAATAGCCTTCTTCGCATACACCAAACCTAAAAACTTGAGAAAGATAAACGAACAAAAAGCGTAAAACTGATAAAATAAAATAAATGCAACTATCACTAAAGGATAAACACCGTGGTCACACGCTACCGTCCCCGGCAGCGGCGCCAAAAACTTGGTGGTCCTTTGTGTGTTCTAAATAAATGCAAATAATAATCGAACCACAACCGCAGGTGTACGGTTGTCCCAAGTAGTATAACTGATAAAACAGATTCGTTCCAAGGACGGGATGGTGGACTACAATGCTTATCTAATAATGATTAATGCACTTATGAAAACAAATAAAAGTAATATGTTTGTTTGGTTTTTGTTATTAAAGCTACTGAATGAAAAATAACTATTAAAATGCAAATAAAAGCTAAGACACAAGTAAAATGATGTAAAACGCAATATGAGAAGTAGCACTTGAGAACGCAAGGATCATCCCAATCCTATTTCCTAACTTATGTTGTTTAAGGGCTAAATTGGTCAATTACAATGGTCGGGATTCAAAATTCCTTATACCCCCGTCAGGGTGGACTATAAGGCTATCCTAGAGTGTCACTAGTCCCGTCAGGGTAAATATGATCCACTTTTAGATGTTTAAGTTAATTACCACATTGGCCCTAAAATTAGCTAAGTTTTTCAGAATCAATAGCTTCTATTTTAGATTAAATAAATATTTCCGTACCTAAACCCTCCGTCAGGATGATCCAATTGCCACTAATTGGAATAGCCTAAATACTAACACCTGTTCCTAGTTCATGACGCTAAAAACAGTAAAATAATCTCAATTTATTGAAAAGAGTAAAAGCCCTAATCTAGTTTAATTTAACAGAAACCCAAATTCAACATTTGTTATTCAATAAAATTGGGATTCACCCATTGTTTGTTCTCAAGCACTATGAATTGTTTAGCTCATATTTAAACGAAATACTAAATTAAAATAAATAGAATTCATATTGTCTTACAAATAAAAGATAAAAGAAACCTAATTTCCGGAATTGGAATGACTGAGAACGGAGCTATAGACCCACTCCAGCTCTAGCAGCTTCTTCTTCCTTCCATCTGTTGCTTCTCTCTGATGTTTTTAATTGTAAAGAATGAATTGTGTGAAAAATAGAAGTCCAGACCTCCTTTTATAAGCATAAAAACGGATTAGGGCTTGGACCAGAAAATAAAACACTAATTAAATGTCCAAACCCAAATTCTAAGCCCAAAATCCCGTAACTGCTGATACACCTTCACTAAAACGGCTTTTCCCGATGCGTTATGACTCCGATTGACCTCATTCCAGTTGCTAAAGTTCCGTAACTCGATAAGGAATGATTTCTCTTCAAAGGTCAGCGGCTAAATCATCGCTTAAGAACCTTGAAATCAGCAATCTATGGCCTGTAAAATGGATTTTCAGCTCTAAAAATAATATCTTCGGGATTTATCTTCAAGTCTTGACTCTAATTCACGATCTTTGACTTTCTCCTCGGATTCCTCTCCTAGCTAACATCTAAAACCTGTAAAATTTACACTAAAAAAACCAATATTACGCGCAAAAGCTTAATAATTTAAAAATGCTAGAAATAAAAAGGGAATTCCGGATTATTGCATATTTAGTCCAAAAGTCTATCAAATTAATTAAATAAACACCAAAAATGATGTCTCCTAAGGGTCGAAAATAAGAACAATTAGGGAGGCATCACTTGTGCAGGTTTGAAAAATATCATGAGATCATCATCAAGCATTAAGTTGTTTAACTGAAGTTCTTAACATTTTGGGTGCCAAGCAAAATTATCTTTTTTGCCAATTTTCTTTAATATTTGAGAAAGTATTTCCATACACAATACAAATAGATAGGGGGACAGTGGGTCCCCCCTGTCTCAAACCCCTAGATCCTTTAATGAAACCTTTTGGTGCTCCATTGATTAATAAGCTGTATGAAGTAGTGGTCAAACACATTTTAATCCAAGATATGAACATTTCTGGATAACCAAATGCCTCTAGAACTTTTAAAACAAATTCCCAACCCAGAGAATCATAGGCTTTCATTAAGTCCAATTTTAAGGCACATCTCTTGGATATTTGAGCTCTAGAGTACCCTCTCACCAATTCTTGGGCAATAATGATATTCTCATCAATGTTTCTGTTTTGAACAAAAGTTGATTGATTGTTAGATATTAAGTCTTGTAATATGTTCTTAAGCCTGTTAACAATCAGTTTCGAGATACATTTGTAAATTATGTTACAACACGCAATTGGTCTGTAACTTTTGACTGAGACTGGGTTATGAGATTTTGGGATCAATGTGATAACAGCTGAGTTCACTTCTTTCAGTAACTAGCAATCTTGTAAGGCATTCTTTATAGCAGTACAAACATCAGGGCCGATAAGATGCCATGTTTTCTTAAATAACCAGCTGTATAACTATCAGGTCCTGGACTTTTTGAGCTATCAATTGAGAATAAGGCCTCTTTTATCTCTTTACCTGAAACAGGTACTATTAAATATTTAGCTTGATCTTCTGTAATCTTTTTAACACTTATTTTCTTTATAAGATTAACATCATAATCCTCTTGGTTTTCTCTTTTCATTCCCAGGAGATCAGAGTAATACTTCACAAATTCCTGTGAAATTTCTTCCTCAGATGTGATAATAGTCCCATTATCCAAAGTAA
Organism: Nemophila menziesii; assembly: GCA_029959085.1. Taxonomy (NCBI): domain Eukaryota; kingdom Viridiplantae; phylum Streptophyta; class Magnoliopsida; order Boraginales; family Hydrophyllaceae; genus Nemophila; species Nemophila menziesii. Next base: position 5,535,005 of record JARWIR010000014.1, read on the forward strand.
GATTATTTATACTATTATGTACCTTTCTACCATCTACCCATTTCATAAAGTAAGTTGTGTTCAAATCACCCTCATCAACCCAAAGAGCTCTTGATTTCTGTCTGGTAATAGATTCCTCCTTAATCTTCTCCTCATACAAATCACTAAGGAGTTTAGTTTCCTCATTTAAGATCTCACTAGCTTTATCACCTCGCATTCTTAAATTCTGAATATCATTTAGTCTGCTCTGAATATGATTAATATTATTTGAAATATTCTTGAAATGCAGATTATTAAATTCCTTGAGTTTACTCTTGAGAATTTTCAGCTTCTTGGTCAGGATGTACATAGGAGAACCAAATATCTGGGTTTTCCATGCTTCTTCCACCAAGGGTAAAAAAGAATCATGTTCATCCATATATTATAAAATCTAAAAGGTGAGGGGGCCCTCCTCCTAAATGGTATGATTTCAAGGTGTTGACTACAATGGTCAGAGACACCTGGTGGTTTGAGAATCAGAGATGTTTGAGTAAATTTTGTAAGCCAGGTAGAATTGACATAAGTTCTATCAATCCTACTGGCTCTCATATCATCCCCAACAGCTCTGTTAGTCCAAGTAAACTTTGGGACATTATAAATGAGGTCTATAAGTTCTAGATCTTCTATACATTTGATCATATCATAAGAACTCTCTGTTAGACTATCACAGTTTAACCTCTCTTCGATATTGGTTATCTCATTAAAGTCACCTTGTATCACCCAAGCCTCATCTTTAATAGTAGTTTCCCAATCCCTTAAAGTATGCCACGGATTGAGTCTTAGTTTGACATCATTCATAGCATACACAAGGGTATAGAAAAATTATGTTTTAGTATCTATGTGAATGATCTTGAGAAGTAAAGCTTGATCAGTCATATCTAGAACAGTAACATTAACTTTGTTGGGGTTCCGGCAGGTCCATATTCTCCCATGGTCATGTTTGCTATAATTAGTAACTACTTGCCATTTATTAAAAGTAGAATTTAAGACTTTAACTGACTTGTGTTTCTTTATTTTGGTTTCCAGGAAACTGAAAATCCAAACCTCTTTATTCACTACTATCATCTTGCTTGAGATTTTTATTCATGTCCCTAACATTCCAAGTAATAATCATTGGGTTGATAGGGGGTCAGGAGGCTTTTCAGCCACCACCTCTGCATCATCCTTTAACAAGTTTGTGACAACTTCCTCAAGTGGGACTTCATTCAGGATATCAAAGCTATTTTTGGTAATTGTATTCTTTTGATTATCATTGTTAGGTGAATTACCTCTTTTGGAAGCAACTGTTACCCATTGAAAACCTTGAGGGTCTGACTTAACCTTGTCGATAACATTTTTTAGTTCTTTTTTGACTTTAGGCATCCACACTTCCTTGGTATATCTGCAGCTATTTTCAATTTGCCCTAACTTTTTACATTTTTGGCATAGTACAGGCTTCCATGAATATTCAACTTCTACAGTATCAATTGTAAATTGACCCATATCTAGATCAAAGTCTTCAATGAGTTCTTTGTTGAGATCCATCTCCACATAGACTCTCGCATAACTTAATCTGGTTTGAGTTTTGGTTATTTAATCTATCTGGATTGGTCTACCCAAAGCACTGGCAACCACACTTAAACCCTCTCTTGTCCAAATCTCACCAGGTACTTTCCTTAGCTTTACCCATACAGGCACCTTACCAAGCTTAAACTTATCAATATGGGTATTAGGGCCCCATTTTCTGAGAAGGAGATGCCTATTATTGACATGCCAGAGCTCACACTTATAGTAGGCTTCCTCTGTTTCAAACTTGAACATGTAAAGGCCTTGATCAGATGTACATATTTTAACCTTACCAAACTCTTTCCATTGATTGAGAACCTTGTTCCTCACCATATGGAAAGGATGAGGTCTTTCCAGAAATTGACCCACAACACAGTTAACCCAAGATTTACAGCCATTCTCAATAATCTGTGGAGCTGGTGTGACTCTGATTCTACCATTTACAATTTGAGGAGCATTGTAGTCTAACATGACCTCATCTCTGATTTTGAGATCAAACATGGAGCTCCAGGTCTTAGCTGGTGATACCCAAGTGGAATTTTCCCTAGGTTCTGGATCTCTAGCTGGACTTAAAATAATTGGAGGGGAATGATGAAATTCCTCTGATCCCTCACTCGTAACATTACAAACAGGTATTATTGGGCTAGATCTCCCTTTTGGAGTAGGTAGAGAAGGGAAATTGACCTCACTTTGAGTCTTAAAACCAGATCTGCTACTTGAGGATACTTGTACAACAGGTGAGGTACTTGTAACCCTAGATTGAGATGCTGGCGGCGTGATATTCTTGGGTGTTTGGCTTGTGTTTGTGTTTTTGCCTAACCCAGTAGATCTGCTACTCACTACTTGTTTCTGTTCAATGACAGGTTTCAGATCTGGCTGCTGGGTCTTATTTGCTTTTCCCCTCGCCATTAGATCTAACTGTTCAGGAGGATATAGTTAGCGAATTTCGAAGAAAAGAAGAAACGAAGAACAGACCAAGAAAAACAGAATAGAATGAAGAACTAGAGCAGAAAATGTAAAAATATGATATGTTTTGCTGTAGTTTGACTAAAAGAAATTGTTAAAACACCCTTGTACACGTTAGCAAGTGATAACGTGTACTAAAAGTTGTAACCACCTAGAGAGGACTTTTCTATCATGAGAGAGAAAACTTTTTATGTTACAAAATACTTTTTTAGAGCATACTTTGTTTAAATTGTGTTTTAATGTGAAGCTCTTGAGGTTTATAAAATATTATTAGATACCAAATCAATTATAAGAAGATAAGGAAAGAAGATATGGAAGGAATCAAGATATAAAAGGAACTAGAGATAAAATTTGAAAGGAAGAGCTGTCAAGTAAATCTGAAACTCTGTAGCTACGTCCACTAAAGTGAAGATAACTTCAAATAGGATATGAATTTGGATGAGCATTCAAAATAGTAAAGATACATCTTTTCACTGCGGATATTTCGATATAAAGTAGGTGAAAATTAGACCAATAACGAAGGAGATATGGTCAAAGTAGTGAGCAGTGTTTATCCTCTACGATATTTTAGGAAACAAAATTAAATTGGAAAAGAATTCCAATTTCTTGCCTTCCACTCAAGATTTCTACCTAGGGTCTTCTTAGCACCTATAAATACACTCTCGTATCATTGTAAACATGTTCTTGCTTGTCCTTGCTCAGTTATTAGTCCTTAGTTTCATAGAAGTCATTCAAGAGAAGCAAGTTGACAGTATGTATCTTTTTTTTAGATTTAATCTTGAAAGCATGAACTAAATTTCTCATAGCTTGGGTTTTGCATATGTATAATATTTAAATTCAATTTTCTTCTATCTAAGTTTGTTTGGGAAAACCTTTTTAAATTGATTCTAGCTTCTTAACCTTTATATTTGTTTTATGTGCTTTGATTTATTGACTGTAGCTCTTGCTAGTGCACGAGCATAGACTACCCCATTAATAGTAGTTAAAGGGTCACCCGGAAGGGGTGACTAATTATTGAAACACCACATAAACATCTAGTGTATGGTATCCGGAAGGGCTTGCCTAACTAGATAGTCATTAAGGTTTGAGAATTAACCACCGATCATTGCGCAGCGTCCCCTTACTCAAGTCCCGTGGTGATTGTTAGGTCGCCACACAAGTCCACCCGGAAGGGGGTTAGGAGGAATATAGAATCCAGGCTACTTACTTTAAGAGCTTTAATAAACCTTATTAACTAGTATAAAAATTAGAAGGATAAGTGCATACTAGCAAACCTAAGTTATACTTCTCATCTTATTCTTAAACATTTTATTTATTGTCTTTTTTTTAGTTTAATTATTATTCTCCTCAATTATTCATATTTACTTTTCTTATCTTTTATCTAAATTCTTACTACGCTTTCTTGTAATCCATTCTTATAACACATTAAGTCCTTGAGAACGAATATGAACTTATCATTAGAACTTGCGTACGACATGTGATACTTGCACTGAGTAACGTGATTGGTTAGGGTAATCAGTGTACTATTTTTATCTATTATTTTATCACACCCTACCAGCCACCAAGAAATAAGCCAAGGAAAATAATAAAAAATCGGTAGAAGCTGAAGAAGCCTAATGGGGCATGATCTAGGAACTATTTCCAAACTCGAGATATCATTTAAGAGGTACATAATATTTTTAAAATATTTAGAATAATAAGTCTACAATTGAATGGAAATGGGAAATTTAAAGACCCCCATCTCTGGCTCATTGGTGGTGACTAATTAATCAACTCAGCAACAAATCTCAATTCCACCAATGGGAGGCTTCTTTGTGGACGTAGGCTGGGATAAGAAGACGAAAGAGTGGCGAACCAAGAAGTACAAATTGGTCGATGTAAGTATGTATTTATTAAATCTTAATATTTAAGATAATAAATTTTTAAATTGTATGTCTTTAATGAAACATGCATCTCTAAAGGAAAAGTTAAAAGAGAAAGTGACCAGACTCAATTTGGGTCATTTGAAACTCCATCCTTCGCTCGTGATTTGACACTTAAGGAGCAAGTAGACGCGGTGAAGGAGGCGGAGAATGAGTGTATGACCCCGTCGAAGAGGAGTTGGGAACCACGTGTGGGTCCGCCAAATAAGAAAAGACGTGTTTCCAGAGCTAGTCCTTCTTCCATAGCCCATGGCGATCAATATAGTTATATTATGGAAGTTGTGAATAAGATTCGTGTAGCCCAGGGCCTTCCCCATATGTTCCTCCAGCTTCTCGATCTACTTTGTCCATTACTAGCACCCATCCTCCAGTTTTCTCTATGGCAGATTTGTCCGAAGCGATGAAGTTTGTTAATCAAATGAGGGCAAAGTCGGGTTTAACCCCTTTCACTCTGATGCCAAGAAAGCCTCCATCTGATCAATCTACAACTGGTACATCTAATACTCGAGTATTGCCGATTGAAGATGATGATGAAGAAGAAAGTGAAGGAGAAGAAGAAGTTAGTTTATATAGTCGTTAGTTGGTGGATGTGTTTGGTTTTTTTTGGTTAACTGTTTTACCCGATTATCCATGTGTTTTGACTTTATTTTGTATTTTCGTTTGACTTTTGATTTATGTTTTTGACTTTATTTTGTAGTTGACGATGATTTTTTTTAATATATTAATAGTAGTCTCTTTTTAAATGTTTTTATGCATTATTTATATCAATTCTAATTAAATTAGAAGCAAAATAAAAAGAATTTAATTTTTTTATAAAAAATTCAAATTGTCATAATTGACTACAATTTAGTCGCCAATGATATACTCCATGTAGTGGCAAATTAATTATCTCTTACGAGTACACGGTAATCGCGGTTTTGAGTCGCAATGTAGTCGCAGATAAATATATCATTAGCGAATACATTGTAGTCGAGAAGTAAAGGAATTTAACGACTATATAAGTAGTCGTGAATAACAATAAATCACGACTACAAAATGTAGTCTCTAATAATTTATCAATAACGACTACTTTTGTAGTCGTAAATGAAAATTGTGTTTTGGCGAGTACAACTCATGAAATACTCGCTAAAGAGTTACTCTAACGACGATTTACTACTGACCAAATATCAATGACTACTTGTAGTTGCTATTATTAAAATGTGACTTTCGCCACTACTTTTTTACCACTAGCGACTACAAATGCAGTCACGAGTGGTACAAAATGAAACGGTTCTAGCTGAGATGAACTTTCTTAATTGATATAGGCCTTTTGCAAATATATATGGATACCATTTACTCCCAATTGATACAAACATCTGAGCAAAAAATGTTTTATATCTTATCTCTTAGTGCTAAAATCGGATTAGAAACATTGTTAATGTAAAATTTCAATGTTTATAACTCTTTTTATAAAGTATTAAAGGTCTCTACAAAATGTCCACACTAATGGTCTATTATAAAGATGTTCACCATAAAGACATAAACGTGTTTCATATTTGAGTAATTGAAATGAACCTAAACACTCTTCTTGTGGCTTGTTAGAAAATGAATTTGAAAAAGTTTTGTATCTCTGCAGCGACGCGTCATTATTACGGGAGTTTATGAACTCTGGGGATGGGCTATTCAAGATTTGACTTTTTTTACTAATGGAATTTCCAAACGTGGCCAATGAGGTGTATAAGTACCAAAAGTTTTGAAATATTGTTTTTTGATTTACCCAACTCCCCATGACCACGACCACGGCCACGTCACGCGTCATTGGTGCTGGTCTAGGTCGATTGTTAAAATGTGACTTTTTTCTTTGTAATTATTAAGTTTGGATTTTCTCTTACTCGTTTTCTCTAGTAAACTTCCATCAACAATTAACTTGCTGGTCCTTGTTAAAACCCACCTTGTGATACCATGATCATTTGACATAATCACCCCATGAAATATCGACGCCTCCGCCCGAGTTTCACGGCCTTTCATAGGTTCATTGAAGACTGAATTGAACACATCAAGTCTATACGGAGGTAGCTTCTCTAGCTTCGACGACATAGTGACTATGTTATCTTCCTCTACACATGATTTGAGATCTTGTACTTGGATCTTGTTCAAATATCATCAATAAGTACTTATAACCTAAGTTATTCTGTCCTAGCTAGCGAATTATCAAAGTATACAATCCTACCTACACCCTTGCGCTTTTTGTCTTGCACTACAAGTTAGCTGCATATACGTTTTGTCCTCATGTATAACATCATCAACTAACCCCAAAGTCTCATCCCCATCGACCATGTCTTCATACTCTTCTCTGGTACTATGATGTTCCTTCTGGTATTGAAGGTGAGTGTCCATATCAGTTGCGAAGCCATTTGAAGGGGGCTTAAAATATATGGAAGTTCGAGAGTCAATGCTTTCCAAAATTTATTAAGGTAAAATTATGAGACATAATCATATAACTAGCAATGTCAAAATGTAACTATGAGAATCCAACGTCATTACGTTTTTTGTTTTTTAAATTGATGAGTTTACCCTTCCTAGTTACCCTAAAAATATGTAAACCAACATCATTATATACACTTAATTTATATAATATCATTACTATTATATTAATATACTATATGTTATACTAATATTTTAATGTATAAATATAAAAAAATCATTTATTAAAAATAAACACCATAATTATATTGGAGTGATACAATTAGTAAATAAATAGGTTTTATGAAAATTGACGAATTTTTAACATAAATCTCTATTTGAAAAATGATAAAGTAATTGCTAAGATTCGAACACCTAACCTCCTTTTTAAATGCTAAAATGTAAAATTCCTAAACCAATAAGCCATAATACCTTATATGTTTTTTAGAGCATACAAGTTTTACATAAATATTCAGAGGGGGACTAATTATTTTTCGAGACAAAATTACTATGATGTATTATAAAATTTCCGGGTTTAAGGGGGACTCAAGTCCCCCATAGGCCTCAAAGGGGTCCGCCCAAATCTACTCTATTTACATAACAATTTTAATTTGTGATAGGCGTCAAACCGATTCGTTATGTTCCAAATCAGTGTTCATTTCTTTTTATATAATATGTAGTCATTCTGTCTTCAAGCTTTAAATTATTGTTTCATTATATAAGTCTATTGACTCTATTTACATATTAAAATCTTATATATTGAAATGACGATACAAGTTTGCAAATGTCAACAATATTAATGTTACTAATTGTTTTGAAATGACTATACAAATTTACAAATGTCAACAATAGTAATCTTACTAATTTTTAATAGGAGACGTATTAATAACACATCCTAATTGAAGGAACATGCTGTTTGACGGAAGACTCTTGAAAACAAAATTTTCACATATACAGTGCAGCAACTTTGGTAGATAGCAGATGTTAAAATTCTTCATTTCCAACTTTTTGTAGTTTCAGTTTAGAATAATAACAATTGATCACCGCCCAATAGGGCTAAACGCAAGGGAATTTGAAAACGAAGCTTTCTGTGGCGATTACTTTGGAGGATGACATAAAATATTCGGATACCACTTACTCCCAGTTAATAAGTAAAGCTGAGCAAAAAATATTAAAGTAAATACACGGGTTGTTTATGTACTTTTCTTGAATTATCAGCTTATCTCTCTTGTTTTTTAAAACATGTAAACTTACCCACTATCTTTTTAAAATGTGACCGGTTATCCTTTATGATGGATTTTGTCATTTTTTACCGCTAAGTCATCCCGTGTCACGCATGTGTTGCATTTTTTAATATTAAAAATATTTTAAATTATTTTAAAAAAAATTAAACTCTAATAATATAAAAACAAAAAAAAACATCTTCTGCACACTCACGTTAGAACAAAAGCAAAACAAATCTCTTCAACTGTAGTCACCAAGAGCCAAGCTTTGGATAAATGTACACGTTTTAGCAGAAGGTAAGCTAACAATTTCAGGAAAAGCAGTTAAATATATAAGATATGTATCCAATATCATCCATAGACCCCCAATTAATACTTAATTATAGTCATCCCTATTTTTATATTAAACCATAAAGAAACCAAACCTTACATCTCTTAGATTTATATACGCCTTCCATATCTAGATTTGTTCCAATATCATCAACAAGTACTTATAACCTAGATATTTTGTTCGAGCTATCGAGTTATCAAAGTATACCCTTGTGTTTTTTGTCTTTTTTGTCTTGCCCTATGAATCAGCATCGGATATGTTTTGTTATCATGTATAATCCCCCAGAGTATCATCCCCATCGGCCATGTCTGGTACTAGGATGTTCCTTCTGGTATTGAAGGTGAGAGTCCATATCAGTTCCGAAGCCAGTGCTATTAATTAAGGGCGTCTACAAATGAGATACTCTGCTTATCCATATTACTTTTTTTCAATTTTAGATGGAGAACTCTCAAAAAGTAAATTGTATGATATCATACCAATAGGCAAAGACGTTGATCCTTCCCTAATATCTTAACCAATGGGATATAGATCATCTCTATCTTCACGGAAAAAGGTTCTTTTAATTGCCTTGTGTGGCACGCTAAGTTGGAACCATGTTTGTGTAGTGTCAAGAAAAAAGAAGAAACGGAAGTGTAAAGTAGGTTTAGAAAAGAAGAAATGAACTGAAATCAAAAAGAAAAAGAGGCTGGAAAGGTTTAATGAATTTTATATAGATCCTAGGATATACGATAAAACATAAAATTCTGAAAAAGAGAATCCAAATAATGTGAAATTCTATGATATTTTGCTGAAATCAGTTCAAAAAGTTGTTAAAGGAGAAGAGATAACTAGTGGTATATTACTACTATGTGTTCCACAATCATTTTTTCCATCAACTTTAAAAATAAGATTTTATAGGTAGACATTTATTTTTTTATTAATATTAAGTTTTATGATTGTATGCCACTTTTTCCATCAAATATCGACCGTTTATGAAAGTCTTTGTTCCACCATAAAAAAAATTATAATGAGTAATACGAGCTCGCCTTCAAAAAGCTTGTTCTATATTTTAAACAAACAAATTTCAATATTTCTGACTTAGATTACTCAAAGTTCGCGCTCGGCTAAGCTTGGCTCGGCACAACTCATTTAAACTTGGCTAGACCCGCCTCGAGAAATTTAACAAACTGTACATCTAATATTCGACTCATTTACCACCCTATTGAGCATTTGGATTAGGTACTCAAACTGCTTTCAACCCTAGTGACTAGAGAGTACTCCTTGACCTAAATAGTTCCTTAAACTTATAAAAGCTTGTTTGAAAACACCTCTTTTAACTCCCGATTCTCAACTCAGCAAATAATCAAATCAGTTTTTCTCTAATCTCTTTGTGAAAAAAGGTTGGAGGTGAAGGAAGTGGAGAAGCTTCTCAAGTGACACTGTTGATGATCTCATTGATGGGGGAAATTAGATTATTATCTTCTTCCCGAAGACATCTTCGTCAATGAGGTTCTGTCTAGGCTACCCGTTAAATCTCTGTTACAGTTTAGGTGTGTTTGCAAATCATGGCATTCTCTGATCTCATCGGCTCGATTTATCCAAACTTAACTAATCAAGAACTCAAAATTCAACAATTATGCCAACCATAAGGCGATTATACAAGGTATAGACTCATCTACCAACAATTTCAACTACTACACCTATCCTTATTACTTGATTCTCAATTATGGTAGCTCCCAAGTGAATGACATAAAGCAAATTGATTTTCCAATAATTGATTTCATTTTCAAGTCCCGTGTCATTCCAATTGGCTCTTGTAATGGCTTGTTGTGTGTATCTACGAAGTCAGGTACATATATAATTTTCAACCCTTCTTTGAAAAAGTTCCATAGATTGAGGTTACCTGATAGCTATGTTGTAGATCTCGCTGCCTAGGCGCGCCTAGGCACCGCCTAGGCGTTAACTCCCCCCTGAGCCTCTTACGCCTAGTATAAATTCTAGGCGTTTTGGCCTAGCACCTTAGTCGCCGTGGAAGAGGCGCCTAGCCTGCCTAACTCCGATTGATGACAAAAATGACTGTCTAGGCGCCGATTAATGGCAAAAAAATGACCGTATAGGCCTTCTTTTTATTATTGTTAGCCTCGAGAATTCTTAAATTGATATTATAACTCAAATGTTATTATCTTTATATTTACTATACTGTTGTTAGATGAATTTTATGACTTAAATAGTTAAAATTGTTATAATTACTACGTTTATAATACTAAATATACAAAATTACACAACGAGATTCAAAACCGTGTAGTTCCGCCTAGGCCCCGTGTAATCCTGTCCTGGCACTAGGCCCTGGTCGACCGTCTAGGCCGTGAAACCGAGATCTACAGCATAGCCTGATAGACCACCGGGGTGCCGTTATACTCCTAGGTTCGGTTATGATGAAGTAAATGAGGATTATAAAGTCGTTTTACTTGTTGGTAACACTGGAAAATATACTGAGGCAAAGATTTATAGTATAAAGAATAGTTGTTGGATAACATTGAAGAGCCGCCCATTTGGAAACTTTTACAGTGGTCGAAGCGGTGTTTTAGTCTCGGGAAAACTTCACTGGCCAGTAATTGGTAGCAAAAGTAGTGTATTTATGTCACTAGATATGGATGCAGATGAGTTTGGAAAGGTGGCCCATCCTAAGCACGGATATGACGATGGTGAAATTTTAGGATGGTATTTAGTAGAGTCTCGTGGACGTCTCTATTCATTTGCTTGTGCAAGGAGCAAGTGTTGTATGGAAGTTTGGGAGATGAAAGAATATGGTGTGGATGAGGAGTCGTGGATTAAGTTAGGGTCACTTCCTTTGTCTATTGATAATTGCGCATTGTACTTTTTTATGGCAGAGTTCATAGTAAGACCTCTGTGGTTTTGTATAGTTTAAATTATTCTAAAATTATGGGTCGCAAAATATATGGTAAATTATATGGTGGTATGAGGGACTTCAGTTATTTTCAAGCCTACTTCGAAAGCCTTGTTCCACCTTATCCTGGTGGGGGTGATGATTATTGGGGTGAAGAAACTATTTAGTTCCATCAACACTTGCTATTTTAATTTATGGTGAATACTTTAAGATCCTCTCGTTTTGATGTTGAAACAATACTATGTTGGGGTTATTTCCCTTGTGTTTGTAGCAGCAGGCACAACTCATTATTGTAAGTAGATCAAGATTATTGCTACACCTTGTTTTGGTTATTAATTATAAGAATCGAGAATGTATACTTTAATTATTTATATTGTAATGCTCTCAACTCTTTCTGTTTGATTAATCATAAATTATGCAGTTGCTTTAATATTCGTTATCTTTGTAATATTTCCTAGATTTTGTCAGGACCCGGTCATTAACTCTGTACAAACCAAAACTAAAAAGTCACAGTTTCTTAGGGGAATTTTTGTTTTTGAGGTGAAAATATTGAATATACCCATGATTTTTGCTCTTCACTAGCGAGACGGAAATGAGTTCACTTTCAAAAAATGAAAGCTAGTTCAGGTGTATATATGCACACAGTCTGGATCCTCGGTGATGGGTTAGGCATTTATCGACCATTTAGGCTAAAACAGGTTCTTGTTGTCAAAGGGAACTCCTCTGTCGTGTTAGTAGTGCAGTTTCCCTCGCCTTTTCGTTACTTTCGTAATAGGATATAGACAAAAGTTTAGTCAAAATCAAAGATACTAATAATGATCATAGCTTTAAAGCTGATATAATCTGACTTCCTTTTACTCGTGTCTAAATTTGACAAATTTTTTATTTATTTTTATGATCTAACTTCTTCTTCCTCTTCCTCTTCCTCGTCAAATACCATCTTTTCTTTACTGTTTCAATATATTATTCTCTTCCTCATTGCCAAATTCTTATTTTTGCACAGCGATTTGACAACTTCAAATAACCCAAAAGTGATAAACTCTCTTCTGCACCTTCAACAATCTGCAAACACTCTACATCGAGGCAAACAAAACCTTAATACATATCCCAGGGGCGGATCCAGGAACTAATTTGAGGGGGGTTTGAAATATATGGAAGTTCGAGAGTCAACGCTTTCCAAATTTTATTAAGGTAAAAATATGACACATAATCATGTAACTAGCAATATCAAAATGTAACTATGAGAATCCAACGTCATTACGTTTTTTGTTTTTTTAAATTGATGAGTTTACCCGTTCCTAGTTACCCTAAAAATATGTAAACCAACATCATTATATACACTTAATTTATATAATATCATTACTATTATATTAATATATTATATGTTATACTAATATTTTAATGTATAAATATAAAAAAAATCATTTATTAATAATAAACACTATAATTTTATTGTAGTAATACAATAAATAAATAAATAGGTTTTATGTTGACAAATTTTTAACATAAATCTCTATTTAGAAAAATGATAAAGTAATTGCTAAGATTCGAACACCTAACCTCCTTTTTAAATGCTAAAATGTAAAATTCCCGAACCAATAAGCCATAATACCTTATATATTCTTTAGAGCATACAAGTTTTACATAAATATTCAGAGGGGGACTAATTATTTTTCGAGACAAAATTACTATGACGTATTATAAAATTTCCGGGTTTAGGGGGACACAAGTCCCCCCCTGTGCCTCAAAGGGGTCAGCCCTGTCCAAATCTACTCTATTTACATAACAATTTTAATTTGTGATAGACTTCAAACCTATTCGTTATGTTCCAAATTTGTGTTCATTTCATTTTATATAATATGTAGTTGTTCTGTCTTCAAGCTTTAAATTATTGTTTCATTATATAAGTCTATTGACTCTATTTACATGTTAAAATCTTATATATTGAAATGACGATACAAGTTTACAAATGTCAACAATATTAATTTTACTAATTGTTTTTAAATGACTACAAATTTACAAATGTCAACAATAGTAATCTTACTAATTTTTAATAGGAGACGTATTAATAACACATCCTAATTGAAGGAATATGCTGTTTGACGGAAGACTCTTGAAAACAAAATTTTCACATATACAGTACAACAACTTTGGTAGATAGCAGATGTTAAAATTCTTCATTTCCAACTTTTTGTAGTTTCAGTTTAGAATAATAACAATTGATCACAGCCCAATAGGGCTAAACGCAAGGGAATTTGGAAACGAAGCTTTCTGTGGCGATTACTTTGGAGGATGACATAAAATATTCGGATACCACTTACTCCCAAGTTAATAAGTAAAGCTGAGCAAAAAATATAAAGTACATACACGGGTTGTTTATGTACTTTTCTTGAATTATCAGCTTATCTCTTCTTTTTTTAAAACATGTAAACTTACCCACTATCTTTTTAAAATGTAACTGGTTATCCTTTATGATGGATTTTATCATTTTTTACCGCTAAGTCATCACGTGTCACGCATTTGCTGCATTTTTTAATATTTAAAATATTTTAAATCATTTAAAAAAAATTAAACTCTAATAATATTAATAAAAAAACAAAAAAAAAACATCTTCTGCACACTCACCTTAGAACAAAAGCAAAACAAATCTCTTCAACTGTAGTCACTAAGAGCCAAGCTCCGGCAACTACCGCCGCTGCTCAAATTCACACTCGCTATGGAAAAAAAATTAAAAAAATCTCTCCAAACTCACTTTCCTACTCGCAATGGAACAGAGAACAAAAAGGAAATTTCCAACACAATTTAAAGATTCAAAGAAATTTGAGCCAAATGGATATTTACTGCTAAACAATTTAAAGAATACAATACACAATGCAAAGATTCAACTAAAAGTCTGAACTAGTAGAAGAAGTTAGAGAACAGGCTAATATGATATTTATATTCCAACACATATGATATTTATATTCCAACACGCCCAGACGTGCATGCTTAACAGATGAGATGGATATGATATTTATATTCCAACACGCCCAGACGTGCATGCTTAACAGATGAGATGGATTGATCTAAGCAATGCACGTGGAGATATCGAGGTGGATTTTAAGTATTTGGAGCTCTGATACCATGTCAACTTGCCAACTCAACAAAAAGTTCAAACTGGTAGAAAAAGACGGAGAACAGGTTATAAGATATTTATACTCCAACAACTGCAACAGAATCAATGAATATTGTATATGACAAAATTTCTCACACTAACAACACCAAATGGATATTTACTGCAAACCAATACAAATTATACAGTCACGACAACTTATAAAACCTACAAAACTCACACCGCATCGCTTGCTTAGCATATCACTTCTCATACGGTTAAAGGCTTCCAACACTTATAAAATGGCCATTGTAGGATTTGTAAAAAATATAATAATCATCAGAACTGTAATTATACTTAAATCAGATAATTTTGGAAAATTGTAAAAGTGGTGAGATTTTGTTAAAAATAATTCAATTTTTTTTTTGAGTTTCAATGGTAAAAACTAATTTGTTTACCTTAGTTTTTTTTTTTTGACGTTTAATACATTTCAAACCCTATCCCTTTTAATATCTATTATCCGATCCCTAGTCGAGAAAATCGAGATGTTAAAAGCTCACAATTATTTCCTCGTTCTTGCTGCTCCCTGTGACTGGCTTGTTTTGCTTAACAAAGACCGGGGCTACCATTGCTGCCAGTCTTTTGATTATTTCCTTGGGTTATTCAATTGTTGATTACGTAGACAAGTTGATAGTTGATGGTGGTGCAGAATGGTCCCGAGCGGTTTGGATAAATGTACACGTTTTAGCAGAAGGTAAGCTGACAATTTCAGGGAAAGTAGTGTATTTACACAAGTTAATATATAAGATATGTATCCAATATCATCCATAGACCCCAATTAATACTTAATTATAGTCATCCCTATTTTTATATTGAACCACAAAGAAACCAAACCTTACATCTCTTAGATTTATATACGCCTTCCATTCCATATCTAGATTTGTTCCAATATCATCAAGTACTTATACCCTTGTGTGTTTTTGTCTTTTTTGTCTTGCCCTATGAATCAGCAGCGGATATGTTTTGTTATCATGTATAATCCCCCAGAGTATCATCCCCATCGGCCATGTCTGGTACTAGGATGTTCCTTCTGGTATTGAAGGTGAGAGTCCATATCAGTTGCGAAGCCAGTGCTATTAATTAAGGACGTCTACAAATGAGATACTCTGCTTGTCCATATTACTTTTTTTTCAATTTTAGATGGAGAACTCTCAAAAAGTCAATTGTATGATTTCATACCAATAGGCAAAGACGTTGATCCTTCCCTAATTTCTTCACCAATGGGATATAGATCATCTCTATCTTCACGGAAAAAGCTTCTTTTATTTGCCTTGACTGGAGACTTCTTTGGACTTGCCGCTGTGATTTGTTGATCTGTTAACATCCCCGTTTTGTGTCTTTTCAATGACAGAGTCCGAGCTTTAATCAAATCGTACATGGGTGCCCTCTGAATTAGATTATTAGGTAACGATATCGTAGGCTTGTTTTGTGGTCTCCACATAGAGATAGATATACAATATACAACCCATCTTTGAGAAGGTTCTGTAAATTGCCTATTTCAAATACCTTTAATAGACTAGGGGTAAGGGGACATACCTATGCTCAGGGATTTGGGTATGATGTGTGATATTGTATAATTTAAAGTATTCTACAATCGTGGGTAGCAAATTATCTTGATGGGGAGGATGATGATTATATAGATATTGGTAGCAGCACTTAAAGTTGTGTGGTGTGAAGTACCTGAATTACTCATCATCCTGTTAGTAGATCAAGATTCTTGATTTAGTTATGTATATAAAGAAGTATACAGTAAAATGTTTTTTTTGTTTCTATTAAGGATTATTTATCTATCTATTTTTGCCTTAAAAAAATCTATCTATTTTTGCCTTAAAAAAATCTATCTATTTATCTTCTCTTTTCTATTCTCTTGTAGTTTGCTTTGATTATAAAAAAGACTTGATCTTGCTCTTATATTATGTTCTTTCTCATATTATGTCTGCAATTTAGAGTATAAGTATTTATTTGGTATGACCATAAGTAGCAATTTTAAAGATGATTATCAAAGCTTGCCCAATAATATTTATGTTTTACACAGATTCTGAAAATACAGGAAAGTAAATCACCACAATAATTTACACAGTGCAAAGGAAAAAATGAAATACAGATGCGCCAAATATCAAAACCCCCAATGAGTCGATATACAAATATATATATTTACATAAAAATGATTTCCTCGAATTAATGATGAAAGCATATGTCATCCAATCGCTATATTCCCTTTCCATTTCCGAGCATCATTGTATCTAGGAGAAAATGGATACTTAACCTCTTTTAAGTACTATTAAAATTTTATATTCATATAAAACCCGATATCTATCTCGAATCGAGTAAACAGTAATTGTTGGATCCGACGCTTTGCATATAGATTGGGTTTGATTTTGGGTGTTTTGGTCGGGTACCCAACCCATTTCTCCCCCTAGTGACTAGAGTACTGCTTAACCTAAATAATTTCTTTAACTTATCAAAACGCCTCTTTTAACTCTAGTTTCTCAACTCAGCAAATAATCAAATCATTTTTTCTCTAATCTCTTTCTGGAAAAAATGGATGGAGGGGAAGGAAGTGGAGGAGCTTCTCAAGTGACACCATTGATGATCTCATCTATGGGGCTGTTAAACTATTATCTTCTTCCTGAAGACATCTTCGTCAATGAGATTCTGTCTAGGCTACCCGTGACATCATTGTTGAAATTCAAGTGTGTTTGCAAATCATGGCGTTCTCTGATCTCCTCGGCTCGGTTCATCAAAATTCACCAAATCAAGAGCTCAAAATCCAAATATTATGCCAATCATAAGGCGATTATACAAGGTATAGACTCATCTACCCACAATTACAACTACTACACCTACCCTTATTACTCGATCCTCTATGATGGTAGCTCCCCAGTGAATGATATAAAGCAAATTGACTTTCCAATTATTGATTCCATTTTCAAGTCTAAAGTCATTCCAATTGGCTCTTGTAATGGCTTGTTGTGTGTTTCTCCAAAGTCAGGTACATTTATAATTTTCAACCCTTCTTTGAAAAAGTTCCATAGATTGAGGTTACCTGATAGACCACCGGGGTGCCGTTATACTCCTGGGTTCGGTTATGATGAAGTACATGAGGATTATAAAGTCGTTTTACTTGTTGGTAATGCTGTAAAATATACTGAGGCCAAGATTTATAGTATAAAGAATAGTTGTTGGAGAACATTGAAGAGCCGCCCAATTGGAAACTTTTACAGTGGTCGAAGCGGTGTTTTAGTCTCCGGAAAACTTCACTGGCCATCAATTGGTAGCAAAAGTAGTGTATTTATGTCACTAGATATGGTTACAGAGGAGTTTGGAAAGGTGGCCCATCCTAAGCACGGATATGACAATGGTGAGATTTTAGGATGGTATTTAGTAGAGTCACATGGACGTCTCTATTCTTCTGCTTGTGCAAGGAGTAAGTGTTGTATGGACGTTTGGGAGATGAAAGAATACGGTGTTAATGAGGATTCCTGGATTAAGTTGGGATCAATTCCTTTCTCTATCGATAATTGCATATTGTACCCTTTTTTAATAGCAGAGAATGGTATGGTTTTACTTCATAGTAAGACCTCTGTGATTTTGTATAGCTTAAAGAATTCTGAAGTTGTGGGTCGCAAAATATATGGTCAGCTGTATGGTAATACGGTTGACTTTAAATATTTTCTAGGCTATTTTCAGACCCTTGTTCCACCTTATCCTGATGGGGGTGATGATTACTGATATTTCCTATAGTTTTTGCCAGGGGCCAGGCATAAAAAAATTACAGTTGCTTGGGGGAATTTTTGTTTTTTGGTGAAAATTTTGAATATGCCCAGTGTTTTTGTTCTTCAATATTGAGACAGAAATGAGTTGGCTTTCAAAAAATGAGTTGGCATTGATCGACCATGGCTTGCTGTCAATGTTTCCTTAGCCTTTCTTGTTTCTTGTCGGGAAACTAAGAAGTCCAGTTTCCTTTGCCTCTTCGTGACTCTCATAAGAGAAATCTGACAAAAGATTAGTCCAAATCAAATCAAAGATACTAATTATGATTACAACCTCGTAGCTGCTATCTCTACTCTTCCTCGTAGGTGAATTTGACAATCTGTCAAGTACCACCTTTTTTTAATCTATTTTTCTCTCCCTCGTTGCTGAAGTCTTTATAATTTAAAGTGAACACTGATTTGACACCTTCAGTTCACCCAAGATGGTAAACTCTCTTATGCACCTTCACCGATCTGCAAACACTATACATCGAGACAAACAAAACCTTAATAGCAACGCCAAAACACAATCAAACGCCCTTTACTTCCATTCCAGCAGGGCATTTTGAATAAATTCTATACTTTGTGAGTGTCGACTGATCAACATCATTACCTTTTCATGAGCTACAACAATGTTAATATTGTGACCTTACCACCTTAGACTACTCTCGTCCGCCTGTAAAAACATACATCTTACTTAATATATATCCACATTTACTAGTTTTTGTGATAGACTTCAAACATATTAACATACTTTGTTGTGAACCCACCATGTCCTGTTTATAATTGTATGATGGCGTGAATTTTCAAAGAATAATACTAGTAGAAGGATTCGTGTGTTGACCTAAAAACTTCAAAGGACCCATCCCCGTCTCACTGCCCAAGCTTTAGAAACTAAATTTCCTGTATTATATATGAGTTTTAGTCAAAACGTTTATTGTTAATTTCTAGTTAAATCTGCATTTTGATTTCTCGCTATGTATTTATTTTTTATATCTTTCTTCAGTTTTCTTTATGTTCCTAACCAGTGGTATGTCTTTTTGTTTAATATAGTCGTTCGCATTCAACCTTTAAATTATTGTTATAAGTCTATTGACTCTATTCAAATGTTAATCTCCTCTTTTATTTCAAATGACAATACAAGATTACAAATGTCAACAATATTACTTTTGTTAATTTTAACTACACAACATAATAATAATATAATTTTCAAGCACAACATATCCTAATTGAAAGAACTTGCTACTAATTTCATCTATAGAGTGCAGCAACTTCGGTAGATGGTAAAAAGTTTATAAATTCTTCATTTTCAATTTTTAGCTGTTTCAATTTAGAATAACAGCCCCATAGGGCCTGAGCGCAAGAGAATTCGGAAACGAAACTTTTGAGGATAATATCTTGGTGGATGACCTTATCTGATACCACTTACCCCCAATTGTTACGAACTGAGCACAAATTCAATGGATGTACTCTACTCTGCTATTAACGGGTGGCCAAAGAGATACATGATTTGTATGAGAACTTGAGTATTATTTTTAAGAATAAATGCTCCAACTCGATCTTTCTTCCTAGCTATTTTTTTGGATTTGTCAATTCCTCTTAATCGCACAATTGGGTTTTTTCCGATTTGATCATTCTAATCCATTTTCCATTAGTTTTCAAAGAAATTATACATATATCTCACGGTCTTTTTTGCAATATGTGCACATAATTAGTTCTGACGGTAAAAGGGTATTTTTTATAGGTTTAAAATAGAATTCAAACTATTGTGTCATCTTGTAAATTTTTAAATTTGACTTTGAAAATTTCAATCTCCTTTTTCTAAAAAGTGTTCTCAAGTGTGAAAATCTATTAAAAATTGAGAAGTTTCAAAATACCTTTCTTTCTCTTCTTTTAATTTTCTGAAAATAATATTTTTCTCGTTTATAGAGATTAATATATCGCTATGTAATGAGTCAAAAGTATCTTGAAACTATTTTAAATTATTTAGAGAAGACTAAGAGTTAGAAAATACCTCATCGAATTCATCGAAAGTGTAGAATTTAGATTCATCGAAAGTGTAGAATTTAGAGGTATGACTATTACTCGCTTGACGTTCCAAGACTTCTTCTTTTCACATAGAGCTTGAAATAACACATTCGTGTAGTATAAGTGAGTGGTCATCCATACATGGACGCGAATTATCTTCATTGTTGTTTTGACAACGTTTTTCAAGGGATCTTTGAGTCGCATCTATCTTTATTTCTCAAAGTATATAATTGTACCTACAAACAATGAAGGACTAGTAATACTTATTCTTTTCTATTTGTTAGATTCTAAGTTGTAGTGCTCTAGGTATGACTAATCACAATCAAAATTTAATCTAGGTTATTATACCAATCTAAATCCAAGATATAGCCCTAGAAAGGAAAAGGCTGAATAGGACAATGTAGGATTAAAAATCTAATGTAAATCATATACTTAGTGTCTATCTAAAAAACTACTCTTTAAAGATTTTAGACATGATAGCAAGAAGAATACTAAATATTGAATATAAGGATATAACGTTCAATCAAACTCCAAATTTATATATTTAATGAAAAGGATTACCCGACGATTCAAATAAATAATCTAACAAATTTTGTGCATGCAAAATAATATGATAAAAAATAGATATAATATAGAGGAAATTGATCAAACATATTGCATGCACAAAAGTAAGGATATTGAAAAATTGGGGTAAATATATCTTTTAGTTCCTCTGTTTTTCTATTGTTCTCACCAGACTCGTGTTACCTTATATGCCTCGTAACTGGTCCTCAACTATCCCGATTTGGTTATAATCTCTCGTTACTAGCCAAGGGACCCAAATACACCTTAGGGCCTCTTGAGGGCTTGCTAGAGCTCTGGACGTATTAATGACTTTGTGTTAGCATAAACAGTAGAAAATGTCTAAGTTACACATGACTCTTTATTAATTAGAACAGAGTAAATACCATTTTTCCCTTTTTAATTATTGGGCTTTATTTATTAAATCAGAAATATGATTTTTTTAGTTAAAAAAAATTAAGGCACATGACCTGCAAGTGATGAGTTAACGATGTAATTTCCTCTTCCCCGTCGCTGAATTGTAGGTCAAGTACCATCTTTTCTCTACTGTTTCAATCTATATGTCTCTTCCTCATTGCCAAACTCTTAGTTTTGCACACTGATTTGACAACTTCAGATAACCCAAAAATGATAAACTGGCTTCTGCACCTTCACAGATCTGCAAACACTCTACATCGAGACAAGCAAACCTTAATAGCAATGCCAAAACGCCTTAAAAATCAACCGCCCCTTACCAAAGCAAAACATAAATATATATTTCCACATTTACCTATTTATATAACAATTTTAATTTGTGATAGACTTCAAACCTATTAATTATATAAATCTAGGAAAGGTATTAATAATATAATTAATTTGTGATAGACTTCAAACCTATTAATCATATAATTCTAGGAGAGGTATTAATAATATAATTCTAAGCGCAACATATATTCTAATTGAAGGAACATGCTGCTGTTTGACTGAAGACTATTGCAAAAACAAAATTTTCATGTATAAGGGGAGCAACTTTGGTAGATGGTAGATACTAAAATTCTTCATTTTCAATTTTTTATAGTTTCAATTTAGATTAATAATCTTTGATCACAGCCCAATAGGGCCTGAACGCAAGGGAATTTGGATTCTAAGCTTATGAGGCGGTTACTTTGGTGGAAGACATTAAATATATCGATACCACTTACATCCACCATTAAATATATGGATACCACTTACTCCCAGTTAATAAGTACAGCTGATCAAAAAAAATACTATGAATGTATGGTATGGTACTCTAAAGTGTGTGAGATATTTAAACAAATAGAAGAGAGAAAAGAAAAAAGAAAAAATAATATATTAATAATGAAAGAGTCGTAAAGTATAAAGAACAAGAGATTATTAGAGATTATATTGTGAATGAGTTCTAATACAATAAAATGAGAAATTATTATTGAACTAACTACTTGGTGAACAAGAATAGTAAAACTATACTAAATAGAAAACAAATATAGTATGAAATCAAACTAGTCTAATAAGGTAATAATATATTATGTTAATAATATATGTAACACCCCCCTCAAACTCAAGTAGGTCGGAGAGAGAGCAATTTGAGTTTGAAATATGGATCGTTGATGACGTATCTTGAGCGTTGTTGATGGAGAAGCATGACAGAGGAGTTGATGTGGTGACAATGTTGATGTTGTGGCATCGAGGTGGAGTGACGAGTCGATCTCTATAAACTAAAAACCGAGTTATGAGTGAATTACCAAGATGATACCATGGAAGGTCTAACGAGATGGGACCATTGAATGGTCTAACGAGATGAGACCACTGAAGGGTCTAACGAGATGAGACCACCGAAAAGTCTAACGAGATGAGACCACTTAAGGACCTAACAAGATGAGACCACTGAAGGGCCTAACAAGATGATACCACTGATGGGTCCAACGATATGAGACCAATGAAGGGTCTAAAGAGATGAGACTATTGAACGGCCTTAAGAGATGAGACCATTGGACGACCTAACGAGATGAGAATTCTACAAGAGGATTAAGATTTTGATTCCTACGAGTGGAATAAGATTGTGATTCCTACAAGAGGAATAAGATTTCGAATCCCACGAGAGGATTAAGAGAAAAAAGTTTTTTTTGTAAAGAAGCAATTGAAACAATAAAACGATAACGAAAGAGAGCCATGGATAGTGGCTCTGATACTGTGAAAGATATTTAAATAAATGGAAGAGAGAAAAGATAAAAGGGGAAATAATATATTAATTTTGAAAGAGGCATAAAGGTTAGATAATAAGAAAATCCTAGAGACTAAATTGTGAATGAGTTGATATTAATTATGAAAGAGGCATAAAGGTTAGATAATAAGAAATTCCTAGAGACTAAAAGTATGAGACTCAAAGATCAAAGCGAGCTTGCAAGATTTTATCAAGAAGATGGTGAAACAGTAGGAGAATCATGGACAAGGTTTAAACATAAATTAGCTAGATGTCCGCTCCATGGTTATACCCCCTTTTTACAACTTGCTATATTCTATGAAGGTCTTAATGATAAAGGTAGAGAGAAGGTGGATAACATAGGAAAGGGTAATTTTGTGTCCATGAATCATAATGAAGCATCCGAGGTTTTGGAAAATATTATTGAACAAGAAAGGAGTTGGCCTTCTATGCGAGCACCTGTAGCAAAGACCCGAGGTACGCTTCGTTTAGATGCAGAAACTGCAAACTCAGCTCAAATATCCGCATTAGAAAATCAAACCAAAGAGCTTAAGCTAGAGATGCAGAAAAATTTAGCCGCGGCAAATGTAGTACAAGAAGCACAAGGTTGTCAACAATGTGAGGTTAATAATTTTACATGGGAAGAGTGCGAAGCAAATCCACAATCTGTTTACTTCATATCCAACTGAGGAGGTTATCAATTTGGTAACCGAAACCATCCGGGTATGCAGTATTCAAATCCAAAGGGCGCCGCTAATCCTAGTCACTATCAACCGCGCCCCCAGAACAACTTTTTCCAACCAAGAGGTCAGTATCAAAATCAACATCAAAACAAACCTGCTCCCCCTCAACAACCTGTTCAAGATTCCTATACCATTGCGTTAGATCAGAAAGCTTTACCACAGTATCCTCAAGAAGGATATATGGATAATCAACAATTAGTAAAAGTCTTGGACCGTTTGACCACGAATATGAACGCCCAGGAAGAGAAGTTACGAGGACAAGATGCCGCAATTCAGATTTTAGGTACTCAAGTAAAACAGTTGAACAAAGTTCTAACGAATTTAATGGAACAAAAAGAATTGAAGGCTATCGAAGGAGGCGATGACAATGTTGGGTTCGAAGGTTGTAAGGCTATTTGCCTTGAAATTGAAGAAGAAAAGAAGGAAGTACCGCATGCTGCCGTTAGTGCCGTGGAAGTTCCGAGTACCGAAGAAGAACCAACCAAGTCTAGCCCCGTGGAATCTGACTGTTCTGAGGTTTATGTGGAGGACGATTCAGAAAAAGCAGAATTTATACAGCTTCTGAAGGATATGCAAGAAGAGATTCGATCGGTTATGGATTATCAAGCTGAGCTGGCTAAAGAGAAAGAGAAAGAAGCCTCAAAGGAGGAATCAAGAGATGAAGTTGAAGTTGCACCTGATGTGCAAGAAGAGAAAGAAGAAGAGAAGGTGGAACCTCCACCTGTTGTTCAAACAGTGTCACCAACTATTCCTGATACAAATCCAAAGGATGACACTGAACTCAAGACATTTGTAGAGGCGTATACACCTGAAAATATCAACGCCCAAATGCTTGAGATAGCGAAGAAAGGACTTACACCGCAACAAGTTTGTACGCAAGTTATTCCTGAGAAAGAGGAGAGTGTAGAGATCCCAAGATAGAACCTGATAGTCTCAAGAAGAAGTGAACGAGAGCTACCAACGAAGCTTAAAGATCCGGGAAGTTTCAACCTTCCTATTCAAACGAATGGTATGCTCAAGGTGAAATCTATGTACGATGTGGGTTCTGGTGTGAATCTTATGCCTAAGTCCGTGTTCGAGAGACTTGCACTTCAGAAATCAGAGAAAACTCCACTGAAGTTGCAGTTCACTGACATCCCAGTTACCAGGACATGGGGAACAGTGGAGGACGTCTTAGTCCGAGCAGGTAGTATCACCATCCCTACTGACTTTGTTATACTTGAGTTTGATGCAGATAAGCAGGTTCCAAGCATACTTGGACGGCGTTTCATGGCCACAAGTCAAAGTGTCATCAACTTCCGAGAAGGGACCATCACCCTTCATGCAAAGAATGTATCCGAGACCTTCTATGTCTTGGGTAAGAAACCAAGGAAGTTAGATCCCACCGTTCCTGTCATCCACGGCCTTTCACATCAAAAAGTCCCTCCTGAGAAGACCCACTTAAAGCCTGTGGATACCGAGCCAAACATTAAGTTTGGGGTTGGCCATGAAGTTCTATGGAAATCTCACAAACGCGAGAATAGGCCACGTAGTTTCAAAGACTCGTGGATGGGACCATTCATTGTCACTAAGGTTGTTTCAGCCAAGGTGATAGAAATCCGACCCAAGAAGGGGATCAAGCGCAGATTAGTTGACGTTCATATCCTAACTCGTTGTTACGGAGGCTATATTCGCCAATCTTGATAGAGGTAACACGTCTAACTTTGAAAGACGTTAAATAAAAGTGCTGAACGGGAGACAACCCGCAATTTTTTAAGTTTTTGTCTTTAGTTTATGTTTAGTTTAGTTATTTTTAGTTGATATTGAATATTTGAGAAAGGTATTAGTGTTTTTGATGCTAAGGTAATGGAGAAATCGAGTTCGAGAGGAGAAAACAAAATTGTTCGGAAAATTCTGACCATCGGGCCGGTATACCGGACCTCATCCCCGGTATACCGCAGAGAGAAAAACCCGTGTTACTGGTAGGTGCCTCGGTTTTTGTGCCGAGAAGAAAAAAAAATCTGGACGATAGGTCCGGTATACCGGACCATATCCCCAGTATACCGCGTAATCAAAAACCCGTGCCACGGGTATGAGGCGCGTGTTTATTGATGAGACAAATTTTTTTTGAACAACAGAAGTTCCGGTATACCGGAGGATGTGCCCGGTATACCATGGCGCGCCGCTGGAGAGAGAAAATTGCGGATTGGAGATTATAAAAGAGGGATAATGCTTATTATTTGGAATTTACAAAACCTCAAGCCTCTCTTTCTTCTCCAAACCTCTCCCAACTCCATTAAAGCTCATACAAACCTTCACCAATCATCAAAACACTACCCAATCATCAAGAAAAACACATCAAATCTTCTCTCCACCTCATTACAAAGAAGATTCAAGCACCCAATTCTCACCAAACACATTAAATTGAAGAATCAAGAGCTCAAATTTTCAAAATTCATCCTACAATTTCTTAAAATCCAAGCCAATCCATCAAGAATTCACCTTACCCACATAGAGATTCATCATCAATTCATCTTTCCTAAGCGAAATCAAGCTTGTTCAACCAAAAATTCACAAGTTCAAATTTCAAGAGTTGTTAAAGCTTTGAGTTGGGGGTCAATTGAAGATGACTAATAGAACAGAAATATTAGCTAACTAGAGGGAGGTGAAGAAAAGCAAGGTATTGGGTTCAATTGAGAAGAAATCAAATAAAAAAGGCTCTAGTTCTAAAACAAAGGGTAAAAACGATGTTGAAGATGGAGGTAAGCTAGCTATGTTTGATCGTAATGGTAAAAGGCTCTACTTTTATTCAAAGGAGAAAACACAACTTCCACCTTTCAAAGGTCCTACACCCAAGGAAAAAGAGAAAGCTGCAAAGGCCTTGATAGCTTCTGCAGAAAAACAATTAAAAGAACTACCTTTTGCTTATGAGAAAGTATTCAAGGAGGAAGTTGGTACAGGAGAATACAAGAGATTCTTAGAGCTTGGTACAAAATTGGGTTGGTCTACGTTCATGGTAAGACGTTCTGAATTATGTCATGAGTTAGTTTTAGAATTCTATTTAGTCCTCTTTAGCCGAGATAGTAAAGGTTGTGTCCGATTAGAGGAAAGTTAGTTCCTTTCACAGTTAATGAGATTAGAAACCACTTCAAGTTTAAGAAATTAATTGGATATTGCAAGTATGATGAAGTGGTTTCTAAACAAAAAATCTTTGATGAGGAATTACTTTTTGAGCATGTTTTAGACAAGGAGAAAGTGCAATCACATAAGGGAGAGTTAAAGGCACCTTGGCCTTACAAATATCTTCAACCGGATGCGAGAGTTTGGCACAATTTCCTTATTCCTAATGTCTTTGGAAACACACGAACTTTGGATGTGACTAAAAAGAACACTCTACTTTTGGATTGTATTTTGAGAGGAGAAGAAGTGGATGTGCCACAGTTGATCTATGAGGAGGTGATGCGATTTTCGGTCTCTCCTAAATCAGTTTATAGTGTTAAATTTCCTACTATGATCACGTGTCTTGTGCGAAAAGCGAATTTTACATTGGGTGAAGAAGAGAAACTCGAGTTTAAGGAGAATTATATTGATAATGCTTGGATCAAAGATGTCTTTCGAAAAGCGGGTGTTACGCAAGTCTCGAAAGAAGAAAAGGAGCAAAGTTGGCAAGAGAAGATGGAGGAGCGTTTAAATAAATTCGAAGCAGCTCAAACTTCTTTAGTCAATGATGTGGCACAAATCAACGCGAATCAAGTGCACATCATGAAACTCCTTGAGCAATTAACGAAAGATCGAGCAAATCCGACCTTGGATGTCAATAATGCGAGGCAATAAGCCTCGAGAGTATGTTCTCTTTCTTCCTTACCATTTCTGTAAATGCTTTTATCTGCTAATTTTAATTTCTTTTTCGAGTCTTTTTCGAGTCGTGGGGACACGGCTCATTTTTGAGTTGGGGGTGTGGGGATTCATTGTCTCTCATCTCCATTTTTCTGTTTTTAGGTAGAAATTAAAAATTTTGATACATGGGAATTAGATGTGTTTAATAGCTTGAAAGCATAAGCTCAGTGAATTGATGATAGTAAGTAGTATGTTTATGAGCTATGTTATTTGTATGCTTTGAGTATTTGCAGGAAAACACACGTTGATAGTAAAGAAAAGATTAGTGAGCAATGTGATAGAAAGTATGTTCGATCTCAGGGAACCTTGAGAAGTGGGTAGGGCGTGAGATCCAA
The DNA here is from genome assembly GCA_029959085.1 of Nemophila menziesii. NCBI lineage: Eukaryota > Viridiplantae > Streptophyta > Magnoliopsida > Boraginales > Hydrophyllaceae > Nemophila > Nemophila menziesii. Next base: position 5,562,985 of record JARWIR010000014.1, read on the forward strand.
GCTAGTTGACAAACCCATTTGATGAAAGTGCTAAAGGTAAGAAAATAACGAAATTACATAATGTAGAAAGTGATTAAGGCGGTTCTTTCATATTTGAAGCCACTTGAAGCCTTTTTATACCTTCTCACCTTGTATTTTGATTTTATATGCTATATCCTTCTCAGCCTCTTCTAGCCTTTCTATTTATATGCTATATCCTTCTCAGCCCCTTCTAGCCTTTCTAAAGCTTTTTATTGAAACACATTATAAGCCATATCCCTTTAGATTATAGGACTTTTCCATATGACCCGCACTCGAATCGCGATGCATAGACAGCTGTTTTAGAGCTTGAGTTTGGGGTGGTGGGTGCACCATTATGGGAATTGTTATTGGGATGGGATTTTTGAGCTTATTAAGTGTGCTATGTTCTTTATATTGATGATGATTCACAGATTTTTATTGTAACCCTTTGACGGGGTAATAGTGAATGAAAAAGAAGCTACGAGCTAAATTTGCCAACAAGGGCATTAAAAGAAATATATATATGAGAAAATAGCGTGATATCTCAACATCAAAAAGAGAGTCATAGCTATAGAAAAATTGATTTGAAAAGAAAAGAAAATATATATATTCGGACCGACAATGTGGAATTTTTATGTGAACATCTCATGCTTTAATTGGGTTATTGGGGATGCTAAATTGTGCATCAAGGAATTCATTGGGTTAAGTGAGAAACGTTTTATGAGAGTAACTCAAGCTCTAGGGCGATTCGTTGATGGCTAGTGAGAAGAGAGCCAAAAGCTCACTCTAAATTATCCAAACATACTATCATACCGTCCCTAAGCCTAAATTACAACTTTAAAGACCTTTTGATTCTTTGTTATGTAATTGAGAAGTGATTGAGCCATTAGAGAGTAGTTAAGTGGATCTTTGGATACTAGTGAAGTTCGATGAACAATCTATAGCTTTCTTGGGGAACTGAGTAAAGTCCCAATCCTTCTTACATTGCGAAACTAATCTGATCTTGAATTCAAGCCGTGTTGACTGTGGATATGAGAAGTGTACAGGTATGTAGTTTATAAATATTATTGCATGAAATTTTCTGAGTTGTTGCTTTATGTCTATTCTTTATATTCTGCTATGTTCTTTCCATTGTGTTGAAAATTCCATAAGTGTGTATTTATAGACTTCCCTTTGTTTTTATCTTTATTGTATCGGGACGATACAACTTTGAGTTGGAGTCTTGATGTCTCCTCATTTGTGATAGATTTATATTAGGATGAGACATCATTTTTAGTGATTTAGAAGTCATAATAGTCGATTTTCTTGAGAAATAGTGCACTTTCCTATTTTGAGTCTTGATTTAGTAACATAATATTTTTAGAGCAGATTGGGTTTAATTATTTATTTAGTGTGAAGCTTTAAAGATAATTATGGAGATTAATTAGAGTCCAAGTCAAAGACTACAAAGATATGGAAAGAGATAAGCATGGAAATTGGAGATAAAGGAAAGAAAAGCTAAAAACATGGAAAAGGAAAACCTGCCTTAATCCTGAATTTCTGCACCTACAACCACAAATCAGATTATATCTCAAATACGGTGAGAAATCTGGAGAAACGGTCAAGAGAAAAGTTGAAGATCTTTCCGAGACGATGAATTTGGTATATTCATACGCATCAAAAGGATGAAAACAGAAGCTGCTTGGACCAAAAGAAAAATGGGCCTGATTTCATGTTTTTAGGGTTACGAATTTGAGTTGGGCTTGGAGTCCATTACTTAACCTCTCCTTCAAGAAAACGAATTAGGTCTTCAAAACACCTATAAATACACCCTTATATCACTTGTAAATCATCCTTGCCTCATAGTAATTATTTCTTAAGGTTTTATTCTTCCAGTTTATTGTAGAGAGCAAGATGATGTCTTTCATTATTTCTTTTAGTTCATTTCCTTCAGGTATGAACTAAACTCACAATAGCTTGGGTTTTGCATCATGTGTAATCTATGAATTCTAATTTCTTTCTATCTAAGTTTCTTTAGGAATTACATGTTTTAATCTGATATTAGCTTCTTACCTTTATATTTGTTTATGTGTTTTGATTTATTGCCTGTCCTAGAACTGATCACTTTAGGCTTTCTTAATAGTAATTAGATGGTCACCTTAACTGGGTGTCTAATTATTGAAACACCACATAACGTCTAGTGTCGATATTAGTCCTGACAAAACTAATTCTAACTAGATAGTCATTAGGGTATGATTTAACCACTATCACCATGTATGGAAATTGATTACTTAGGGCCTTGGTAGCGCTTGATAACCCTATTTGAACCAGCCTCGTGGTGTGTCCGGAGCCCCATTAGTCGCTCTCAAGGTCTAAGGAATGGGAATTTAGAATCCTGACTAAGTATACAAGAGCTAATATACTCCCTTATTAACTAGATCTAATAGAAAGAATTAGAAGGATTAGTGCATACTAGCAAAACCTAAGCTATATCCCTCATCTCATATTCCTCGTATTTTATTTTATTGTCTTTATTTTCCTAGTTTTAATTAGTTATTTTCGAAATCTATTCCTTTAATTTTCTGTCTTTTAATTATTTACTCCTTACTCGTTATTGCTACCCATTCGACTAGCACACTAAGTCCCTGAGAACGAACTTTCTTATCATTAAAACTTGCATACGTCCTGTAATACTTGCAGTACTGTGCCTGTCTAGGGTGAGAGTGCGTAGTTTTCTAGACTTAATTTTATCTTAATTTTACCACACCCTAGGCGACACCAACAACTCCTTCCAGACTTCTTTTCTTGTATTGTAAGCTTCCTCTTGGCTTAGGGTTTTACCAAGGATGATTTTCTAATGTTAAGAGGCTGTATTTATAGTATATAGGTTGACCTAATCTTTTTCTTGAAGGAAAAGGTAAATGTTGGACTTTTAGCCCAACTCAAATTCGTAGCCAGAAAAAAAAATCCTGGTTTATCGATGAGCTTACCAGTCCAGTTATCTTCCCAAATCAGAGTATTATGACCATCACCTATAGCTTTTACCAGGTTGGGCTTGAGAAAATCACAGCCTTTACGAATGCTGTTCCATATCCATGATCCCTTCTTAATGTCACCAGTATCAAGCATATCCTTATCAGGGAAATAGACACTTTTAAGAACCTGATGAACCAGGGATGATGGGCGCAATAGAATGGACCAAGCCTGCTTCGCAAGGAGGGCTAAGTTAAACACTTCAAGATTTTTAATACTAAGACCACCAAACTCTTTGGGAGATGAAATTTTATTCCAGTTAATTCAGTGGATGCCACGATCCTCCTCATTACCCCAAAGGAAATGGCAAGTCAGAGAATTAATCTTCTTGATAACCCCTTTAGGAAGAGCTAGAAGGGACATAAAGTAGGTAGAAAAGGCATGAATGATAAAAGAGATAAGAACAGCCTTCCCTGCCATAGATAATAAAGATTTTTTTCCATCCACTTAGCTTAGAAGCGATCTTCTCAATTAAGGAATCCATAACTTTAGTTTTAGAGTTACCCATTCAGTGGGTAAGCCTAGGTAAATCCCTAGATCCTCAGAGATAGGCATTCGGAAAGCTTTAGTTAATAAAAATTTCAGAATCAGGGAAATTAGGACTCAAGAAGATGGATGACTTATTAAGGTTAATGGTGAGACCAGAAGCAAAGCAGAACTTATAAAGGATTTCTTTAAAAGCATGAATTTCCAATACTGAATTCCTAAGAAAAAAGATTGAGTCATCAGCAAAAAGAAGGTGGTTGATATGAGGTCCTTGCCTACCAAGCTGGATACCCTTAATATCACCCATCAAGAAATCAGATTCTATAAGGATGGAGAGAACATTGGAAACGATAGTGAAAAGGTAGGGGGAAAGAGGGTCACCCTGACGAAGACCTCTAGACGGTTTAAAAGAGCCTATCTTTTTACCATTAGTAAAGACATTAAAGGTAACAGAAGTAACACATTTTTGAATAATTGAGATCCAGTTGGTATTGAATCTCATTCTTTGAAGAACATCAAATAGGAAGGGCCAGCTAACTCTGTCATAGGCTTTGTGAATATCAGCCTTTATGATGGAGTAGCTGTCCTTGGAATTTTTTCTAAGGTGCTTGAGTTTGTGTAAAACTTCATGCTCACACTAACAACACCAAATGGATATTTACTGCAAAACAATACAAATTATACTGTATAAAACTAATTGCTCACTCCAACCGTCACGACAACTTATGAAACCCACAAAACTCACACTGCATCGCTTGCTTAGCACATCACTTCTCATACGGTAAAAGGCTTCCCACTCATAAAATGGCCATTGTAGGATTTGTAAAAAAATATAATAATCATCACAACTGTAATTATACTTAAATCAGATAATTTTGGAAAATTGTAAGAGTGGTGAGATTTCGTTAAAAATAATTCAATTTTTTAAAGTTTCAATGGTAAAAATTAATTTGTTTACCTTAGTTTGGGTTATTCAATTGTTGATTGTGTAGACAAGTTGATAGTTGATGGTGGTACAGAATGGTCCCGAGTGGCTGCGGTTTGGATAAATGTACACGTTTTAGCAGAAGGTAACCAGGGAAAAACAGTGTATTTACACAAGTTAATATATAAGATATGTATCCAATATCATCCATAGACCCCCAATTAATACTTAATTATAGTCATCCCTATTTTTATATTGAACCACAAAGAAACCAAACCTTACATCTCTTAGATTTATATACGCCTTCCATATCTAGATTTGTTCCAATATCATCAAGAGCTATCGAGTTATCAAAGTATACCCTTGTGTGTTTTTGTCTTTTTTGTCTTGCCCTACGAATCAGCAGCGGATATGTTTTGTTATCATGTATAATCCCCCAGAGTATCATCCCCATCGGCCATGTCTGGTACTAGGATGTTCCTTCTGGTATTGAAGGTGAGAGTCCATATCAGTTACGAAGCCAGTGCTATTAATTAAGGGCGTCTACAAATGAGATACTCTCCTTGTCCATATTACTTATTTCAACAGGTCCCCCATTTCTGCATCCTCTCGCTCAATTTTAGATGGAGAACTCTCAAAAAGTCAATTGTATGATTTCATACCATTAAGCAAAGGCGTTGATCCTTCCCTAATTTCTTCACCAATGGGATATAGATCATCTCTATCTTCACGGAAAAAGGTTCTGTTAATTGCCTTGACAGGAGACTTCTTTGGACTTGCCGCTGTGATTTGTTGATTTGTTAACATCCCCGTTTTGTGTCTTTTCAATGACAGAGTCCGAGCTTTAATCAAATCGTACATGGGTTCCCTCTGAATTAGATTATTAGGTAACGATATCGTAGGCTTGTTTTGTGGTCTCCACATAGAGATAAGATATAAAATATACAACCCATCTTTGAGAAAGTTCTGTAAATTGCGTATTTCAAATACCTTTGATAGACTACACCTATACTCAGGGATTTGGGTACAATGAAGTCATAATTACACTCTGTGATATTGTATAATTTAAAGTATTCTACAATCGTGGGTAGCAAATTATCTTAATACGGAGGATGATGATTATATAGATATTGGTAGCAGCACTTAAAATTGTGTGGTGTCAAGTAGCTGAATTACTCATCATCCTGTAAGTAGATCAAGATTCTTGATTTAGTTATATATATAATGAAGTATACAGTAAAATGAAATACAGATGCGCCAAATATCAAAACCCCCAATGAGTCGATATACAAATATATATATATATATATATTTACATAAAAATGATTTCCTCGAATTAATGATGAATTCATATGTCATCCAATCGCTATATTCCCTTTCCATTTCCGAGCATCATTGTATCTAGGAGAAAATGGATACTTAACCTCTTTTAAGTACTATTAAAATTTTATATTCATATAAAACCCGATATCTATCTCGAATCGAGTAAACTCTGTAATTGTTGGATCCGACGCTTTGCATATAGATCGGGTTTGATTTTGGGTGTTTTGGTCGGGTACCCAAAACTCTGTAATGGGGCTGTTAAACTATTATCTTCTTCCTGAAGACATCTTCGTCAATGAGATTCTGTCTAGGCTACCCGTGAAATCATTGTTGAAATTCAAGTGTGTTTGCAAATCATGGCGTTCTCTGATCTCCTCGGCTCGGTTCATCAAAATTCACCAAATCAAGAGCTCAAAATCCAAATATTATGCCAATCATAAGGCGATTATACAAGGTATAGACTCATCTACCCACAATTACAACTACTACACCTACCCTTATTACTCGATCCTCTATGATGGTAGCTCCCCAGTGAATGAAATAAAGCAAATTGACTTTCCAATTATTGATTCCATTTTCAAGTCTAAAGTCATTCCAATTGGCTCTTGTAATGGCTTGTTGTGTGTTTCTCCAAAGTCAGGTACATTTATAATTTTCAACCCTTCTTTGAAAAAGTTCCATAGATTGAGGTTACCTGATAGACCACCGGGGTGCCGTTATACTCCTGGGTTCGGTTATGATGAAGTACATGAGGATTATAAAGTCGTTTTACTTGTTGGTAATGCTGTAAAATATACTGAGGCCAAGATTTATAGTATAAAGAATAGTTGTTGGAGAACATTGAAGAGCCGCCCAATTGGAAACTTTTACAGTGGTCGAAGCGGTGTTTTAGTCTCCGGAAAACTTCACTGGCCATCAATTGGTAGCAAAAGTAGTGTATTTATGTCACTAGATATGGTTACAGAGGAGTTTGGAAAGGTGGCCCATCCTAAGCACGGATATGACAATGGTGAGATTTTAGGATGGTATTTAGTAGAGTCACATGGACGTCTCTATTCTTCTGCTTGTGCAAGGAGTAAGTGTTGTATGGACGTTTGGGAGATGAAAGAATACGGTGTTAATGAGGATTCCTGGATTAAGTTGGGATCAATTCCTTTCTCTATCGATAATTGCATATTGTACCCTTTTTTAATAGCAGAGAATGGTATGGTTTTACTTCATAGTAAGACCTCTGTGATTTTGTATAGCTTAAAGAATTCTGAAGTTGTGGGTCGCAAAATATATGGTCAGCTGTATGGTAATACGGTTGACTTTAAATATTTTCTAGGCTATTTTCAGACCCTTGTTCCACCTTATCCTGATGGGGGTAATGATTACTGATATTAGTAGGTTGTATTGGAATTGCAAGGTGGGAAGTAGTGAAGTAACTATTTAATTCTATCAACACTTGCTAGTTGCTACTTTTTATGGTGAATACTCCAAGATTTTCTCGTTTTGATGTTGAAACAATACTAGGTTGGTACTATTTCCCTTGTGTTTGTAGCTGCAGTAGCAACTCCTTATCGTAAGTAAATCAAGATTATTGCTACACCTTGTTTTGGTAATTAATTTTAAGAATCAAGAATGTTTACTTTAATTGTTTATTTTGTAATGCTCTCTACTCTTGGTGTTTGATTAATCATAAATTATGCACTTGCTTTAATATCATTATCTTGTCATATTTCCTATAGTTTTTGCCAGGGGCCAGGCATAAAAAATTACAGTTGCTTGGGGGAATTTTTGTTTTTTGGTGAAAATTTTGAATATGCCCAGTGTTTTTGTTCTTCAATATTGAGACAGAAATGAGTTGGCTTTCAAAAAATGAGTTGGCATTGATCGACCATGGCTTGCTGTCAATGTTTCCTTAGCCTTTCTTGTTTCTTGTCGGGAAACTAAGAAGTCCAGTTTCCTTTGCCTCTTCGTGACTCTCATAAGAGAAATCTGACAAAAGATTAGTCCAAATCAAATCAAAGATACTAATTATGATTACAACCTCGTAGCTGCTATCTCTACTCTTCCTCGTAGGTGAATTTGACAATCTGTCAAGTACCACCTTTTTTTAATCTATTTTTCTCTCCCTCGTTGCTGAAGTCTTTATAATTTAAAGTGAACACTGATTTGACACCTTCAGTTCACCCAAGATGGTAAACTCTCTTATGCACCTTCACCGATCTGCAAACACTATACATCGAGACAAACAAAACCTTAATAGCAACGCCAAAACACAATCAAACGCCCTTTACTTCCATTCCAGCAGGGCATTTTGAATAAATTCTATACTTTGTGAGTGTCGACTGATCAACATCATTACCTTTTCATGAGCTACAACAATGTTAATATTGTGACCTTACCACCTTAGACTACTCTCGTCCGCCTGTAAAAACATACATCTTACTTAATATATATCCACATTTACTAGTTTTTGTGATAGACTTCAAACATATTAACATACTTTGTTGTGAACCCACCATGTCCTGTTTATAATTGTATGATGGCGTGAATTTTCAAAGAATAATACTAGTAGAAGGATTCGTGTGTTGACCTAAAAACTTCAAAGGACCCATCCCCGTCTCACTGCCCAAGCTTTAGAAACTAAATTTCCTGTATTATATATGAGTTTTAGTCAAAACGTTTATTGTTAATTTCTAGTTAAATCTGCATTTTGATTTCTCGCTATGTATTTATTTTTTATATCTTTCTTCAGTTTTCTTTATGTTCCTAACCAGTGGTATGTCTTTTTGTTTAATATAGTCGTTCGGATTCAAGCTTTGAAATATTGTTATAAGTCTATTAACTCTATTCAAATGTTAAACTCCTCTTTTATTTCAAATGACAATACAAGATTACAAATGTCAACAATATTACTTTTGTTAATTTTAACTACACAACATAATAATAATATAATTTTCAAGCACAACATATCCTAATTGAAAGAACTTGCTACTAATTTCATCTATAGAGTGCAGCAACTTCGGTAGATGGTAAAAAGTTTATAAATTCTTCATTTTCAATTTTTAGCTGTTTCAATTTAGAATAACAGCCCCATAGGGCCTGAGCGCAAGAGAATTCGGAAACGAAACTTTTGAGGATAATATCTTGGTGGATGACCTTATCTGATACCACTTACCCCCAATTGTTACGAACTGAGCACAAATTCAATGGATGTACTCTACTCTGCTATTAACGGGTGGCCAAAGAGATACATGATTTGTATGAGAACTTGAGTATTATTTTTAAGAATAAATGCTCCAACTCGATCTTTCTTCCTAGCTATTTTTTTGGATTTGTCAATTCCTCTTAATCGCACAATTGGGTTTTTTCCGATTTGATCATTCTAATCCATTTTCCATTAGTTTTCAAAGAAATTATACATATATCTCACGGTCTTTTTTGCAATATGTGCACATAATTAGTTCTGACGGTAAAAGGGTATTTTTTATAGGTTTAAAATAGAATTCAAACTATTGTGTCATCTTGTAAATTTTTAAATTTGACTTTGAAAATTTCAATCTCCTTTTTCTAAAAAGTGTTCTCAAGTGTGAAAATCTATTAAAAATTGAGAAGTTTCAAAATACCTTTCTTTCTCTTCTTTTAATTTTCTGAAAATAATATTTTTCTCGTTTATAGAGATTAATATATCGCTATGTAATGAGTCAAAAGTATCTTGAAACTATTTTAAATTATTTAGAGAAGACTAAGAGTTAGAAAATACCTCATCGAATTCATCGAAAGTGTAGAATTTAGATTCATCGAAAGTGTAGAATTTAGAGGTATGACTATTACTCGCTTGACGTTCCAAGACTTCTTCTTTTCACATAGAGCTTGAAATAACACATTCGTGTAGTATAAGTGAGTGGTCATCCATACATGGACGCGAATTATCTTCATTGTTGTTTTGACAACGTTTTTCAAGGGATCTTTGAGTCGCATCTATCTTTATTTCTCAAAGTATATAATTGTACCTACAAACAATGAAGGACTAGTAATACTTATTCTTTTCTATTTGTTAGATTCTAAGTTGTAGTGCTCTAGGTATGACTAATCACAATCAAAATTTAATCTAGGTTATTATACCAATCTAAATCCAAGATATAGCCCTAGAAAGGAAAAGGCTGAATAGGACAATGTAGGATTAAAAATCTAATGTAAATCATATACTTAGTGTCTATCTAAAAAACTACTCTTTAAAGATTTTAGACATGATAGCAAGAAGAATACTAAATATTGAATATAAGGATATAACGTTCAATCAAACTCCAAATTTATATATTTAATGAAAAGGATTACCCGACGATTCAAATAAATAATCTAACAAATTTTGTGCATGCAAAATAATATGATAAAAAATAGATATAATATAGAGGAAATTGATCAAACATATTGCATGCACAAAAGTAAGGATATTGAAAAATTGGGGTAAATATATCTTTTAGTTCCTCTGTTTTTCTATTGTTCTCACCAGACTCGTGTTACCTTATATGCCTCGTAACTGGTCCTCAACTATCCCGATTTGGTTATAATCTCTCGTTACTAGCCAAGGGACCCAAATACACCTTAGGGCCTCTTGAGGGCTTGCTAGAGCTCTGGACGTATTAATGACTTTGTGTTAGCATAAACAGTAGAAAATGTCTAAGTTACACATGACTCTTTATTAATTAGAACAGAGTAAATACCATTTTTTCCCTTTTTAATTATTGAGCTTTATTTATTAAATCAGAAATATGATTTTTTTAGTTAAAAAAAATTAAGGCACATGACCTGCAAGTGATGAGTTAACGGAGAAAGTTAACGGATTCCGTCAAAAAGGGCTACCTAGTCACGAAAATGATACATAAGGGGCATCCAGTACCAAAAAATATAGTAGAGGGAAAACTGTCATGATGGCCAAACTTTAGGGGATTTACAATGTATTTACTCATTAAAACATTAAACTTGCTTATCTGTGGATTAAACCCATACACATATATTCATGTTATCCCAAAGAATCCTACACTATCATTTTTCCTCTGAATTTGAATTCGCAACAATAACCACCTGATTATGTTATATTGAGTCCATATTTTTTTTACCCATCTAAGCTCTACATGTGTGCCCCATTATTAAAATCACAGACATGTTGCTTATCAAATTTGATATTGTTATAACAAACCACATCATGAATGGTATATTAAAACAAAGAACACAAGATATTTTACGTGGTTCACTAGCGGAGAATCCTTAACTACTTTCACGATGGAAATTAACTATTTATTTCTTAAGAGGAACAATTACAATGTTTGCATACAATTATGGAACCCAAGGAGTCCTTTATATAGAACCTAGAAAGACTTACCAAATCAATTTGTTTCCTATATTGGGCTATTACCAAATACAATTTGTATTCTGATCTATATTTGACTAATACAAAACCAATTTATTTCCTAGTCTATATTTGATTTATAACGAATCAATTTATTTCCTAATGTATTTTTTTCCTTATTTGACAATCAAGTCATATTCAACATATGCCTTCTTTTCTAAAAATGTTATTCGAATGTGCACCATATGTGACTGATTAAGTAACCTCTCTCCCTTGATCCATGTTATATATTGAGATCCCATCTCCTCCATCTCAATTTCAGTTGTATCTAATCCTACTTTTCTCACTGTAATTATTATGTTTGGATTTTCTCTTACTCGTTTGCTCTAGTAAACTTCCATCAACAATTAACTTGTTGGTCCTTGTTGAAAACACATCTTGTGATCCCATGATAATATCACATAATCACCCCCATTCCTCCGCCCTTACATGTGTTTCTCCCCCTTTAATAGGTTAATGTAAGACTGAACTAAACTCTTCAAGTCTATCCGGAGGTAGCCTTTGTAGCTACGACGACATAGTGACTATGTTATCTTCCTCTACATCACATAAACCTAAGATTTTGTACCTGGATCTTTTGCCTTTGTTTTGTGACCCTGTATGTGTTTAGTGTCTACTAGGAGTGGCCCTTTGCTTACTAACCAACATAGAAGTCGCTTTCACAGTCCCTCGTGCCATCATACTTGCACTAGTGTTTCTAGGTCTTTCAAGTCCTCTACCCATAAAGAGGAGGGGTGGTGGTGGTCTATAACTCACACATTTGTGTTAGATGTCTCATCACCGATTGTTACATCAATTTTTAGACTCGGTCACGTCTCATGTCCTAGAGGGCCACAGGCAAAGCTAATTTTGTGAAATCCTTCTTATGATTACCTTGTTTTTTAACGTAAATTCCTTGATATTCTCACATTAGAAGGTTAAATAATTGATTTCGTTTCAATTGAAGTATTTTTAGTAGTATGTGTTTTAGGTGTAGAGAGAGAGAAGGAATGTAGATAGTTTTCTGGTTTAATGATTTTTTTGTTAGTGTGGTAGTGGGGAAGAGGGGGACGGTTTTTTTTCTTTTTTATAAAATTATTATTGGTAAAGGGTATTAGTGTCATGTGGCATATTTTTGAAAAACTAATTTCGTTGGCCTAAACTTTGAAGCCTAATATGGAATTATCCCAAAAAAGGACAGGTGTCTTCAAAACCTGTTGGTAAAAATATCTATTTTCAACCGACGTCAAAATCTCTTTTAAATAGGCTTGTGCTATTCGTCTTGCCCTACGAATCAGCTGCGAATATGTTTTGTTCTCAGGTATAACATCATCAACTAACACCAAGTCTCATCCCAATCGACCATGTCTGCATACTCTTGTCTGGTACTACAATGTAATAGATGACATAAAATAGAATGTATTTTATATATTTTTGTACAATAAAATGTATTACAATCGATCTCTGTATATAGAGAAAACAATCACAAAGAGTGTGTTGTTTTAGTTGTACTACTTATAAAATAATCTCTCTAACTTTTTTTGTCTTCTAGTAAATCAACTATACTAGTGTGCAATGCAGAGTATATTTGTTCCTGTGGGGTAGCTTTGTATTACTAATTATCATCCCCCCTCAAGCTGAGGCGTTGAAGGAGTGGAAGCTTGATAATTAGTGATGAGAAAATTGCAGTAGCAAGTCCTTTAGTGAAAACATCAACCACCTATAGATGAGAAGGGACATGGTGAATGAGCAACGACTTAGCTTTGACTTGTTCACGAACAAAGTAAAAATCAACAACAATATGTCTTGTCCTTGAGTGAAACACCGGATTTATAGCAAATGCAATTGCAGAGATATTATCACACGCTAATGATGAGGAGAAAATGGAACTTGTAAACTTTTCAACAAGTATGTGATCCATTTTAATTCAGCTGAGACATATGCTAAGGCTCGATATTCTGCTTCTGTGGAGGAACGAGAAACAGTGGATTGTTTCTTCGAACCCAACGATATTAAATTATTACCAAGAAAAATGCAGTAACCCGTGGTAGAGAGACGATCTACTGAGTTACTTTCCCAGTCTGAGTCAGAGAAAGCTAAAAAACAAGGGGTAGAGCGAGTAAAAACCAAACCAATATGTAAAGAACCCTTTATATATCGAAGAAGTTTCTTTAAGGCTTCATAGTCAGCTTTAGTGGGATGATGCATCGCCTGACAAATCTGGTTAACAGCAAACCCCATATCTGGTCTAGTAATCGTAAGATATTGCAAAGCACCTGTAAGACTGCGAAATAAAAAAGGATCTTTATAGGGAAGCAATCCATGATCAGTCTTAACTGAATATTTATTTAAAGTAGGTGTTGGTGAAGATTTACAATCACTCATTCCTGCCTTATGTGAAACAGAAGAAGCATAGTTAGATTGTGACACAAGAAGATGATCAGAAGATCGATTTATGTCAAGTCCCAAAAAAATAAGCTAAATAACCAAGGTCCTTCATGTCAAAACAATTATTTAATTTAGAAATAATATAAAACATTCCATCTGAATCACCACATGTAATAATAAGATCATCCATAATACTAATATAATTGTTAATTTACCATAACTAGTGCAAATATACATAGATGTGTCTGCAGCACGTACTACAAAACCATGAGCTTCAAGAAACGCAGTAAGTAAATGATTCCAAGCCCTAGGTGCTTGTTTGAGCCCATACAAGGAGCTTTTTAGTTTACAAACATAAGATGGATAATCTTTATTTATAAACCCAACTGGTTGAATCATGTAAACATCTTCAAGTAATTCACCATGAAGAAAAGAATTTGAGACATCTAACTGATGTATAGACCAATCATGAGTCATGGAAAGAGATAAAACAACCCTTATTGTCTGATGCTTAACAACTGGGCTGAAAGTCTCAGTATAATCAATACCATATTCTTGAAGGAACCCACGCGCAACTAATCTGGCTTTATAGCGAGCAATAGAGCCATCACTATTTCTTTTACTTTTAAAAACCCATTTACAGGTAATTGGATCACGACCCAAAAGAGGTGGAACTAACTCCAGGTCTGTTGTTGCAAAAGAGCAGTGTATTCTTCAGTCATTTCCAATTGCCAAAATGGAATCTTAATAGCTTCTTTAAAATAGGTAGGTTCAAGATTAGAAGAATGAACAATTGTAGACTGACACTTATAAGATGGTTTAAAAGTACCAATCTGTTTTCTAGTAACCATAGGGTGTTTATTTTGGAGTGGTGGTGGTGGTGGTGGAGGTGGTATAGGTGATATTGGTGGTGAAGGATGAGTAGATGGTGACTGACTTTGTGTTGAAATAGGTGATAAAGGAACAGTCTCAATAATAGATTTAATAGGATGTGAAAGTGGATTAGCTAAAGAAAAAGGATTAATATGAAATAAATCAACAAAAAGGGAGTATATTTGTTCCTGTGTATGTGTATTGAGAGAAGCTGAAGAGGGAAGAAAGGACTTAAAAGGAAAATATGACTCATTGAAAACAACATGCGTTGAAATTAAAATTTTATGAGAAGTCATAGGGTAGCATTTATACCCCTTGGTGTAATTACAATAGCCTAAAAATACACAAGCTTCAGAGAGAGGTGAGAGTTTTTGAGGGCTATACGGTTTTTACCATGGAAAACAAAGGTCCAAAAATTCTTAAATGATCATATGTAGGAAGAGCCTGAAAAATATTTTGATAAGGATAAATATTAGACAAAACAGGAGTAGGCATTATATTGATCAAATAGACAGCTGTAGCAAGAGCTTCCAATCAAAATTGAGATGGAGCATAACTATGAGCTAAAAGGGAGCTAGTTGTTTCAATTAAACGGTGATGTTTTCGTTCAGCCACTCCATTTTGCTCAGGAGTATGGGGACAAGTTGTTTGGTAAATAATACCATGAAGAGAAATAAATTTTTTAAACAAATGACTGGTAAATTCTCCACCATTATCTGAGCACAGGGTCTTAATTTTAGTGTTAAATTGTGTAAGGACTAAGTTGTAAAAAGATTGAAAGACTGAACAAACATCAGATTTTAGATGAAGTGGATAAACCCAGGTAAAACGACTAAAATCATCAATGAAAACAAGATAATATCTAAAATTTGAACAATATGATACATGAGAAGGTCCCCAAACATCTGTATGTATTAATTCAAAAAGGGAAGAAGATTGTGTTACTAGATAATTTGAAAGGTAGTTTATGTGCTTTAGAAATAGCACAAGCAGTACAATTCACACCATAAAAGTCTAATTTAACATCTTAGACGTTAGATAAAGTACTAGAGGCACGTGATGTGGGATGACCCAATTTGTAATGCCAATGTTGACTTGTAGGACACATCAATGAAGATGACATGCACTAAATTTGAGAAGAAGGAATAGACGCCTTGAAACATGGCTGGCCAGAATCAAATGCAATGGGGTACAGACCATGCTTAGAGGGGCCCTGAGACATAAGAGAATGGGTAGTGGAGTCATATATAGACACAGAAGAAGGAGTAAGAACAATATAACAATCGTTATCCTTAGTAAGCTGATAAATAGACAACAGGTTAGTTTAAATAGAGGGGACATGAAGGATAGAATTAACATGAAATGAGGAAGAAGAAGAGTGAAACTTACTATGTCCAATAATGGCAATATTCAATGACTGGCCACTACCAACTGCTACAGCATTAGAACCATGATAAGGAGAAGCTTGTTGAACCAAAGCTAGATCAGGAGTAACATGATTGTTGGCGCCAGAATCTAAATACCATTGTTCAGGATTATAAGAAGAACCAGGCTAAGATTGAGCAGTGAGAGCAAGATTATTCTGAGCTCGTGGTGATGGAAATGTAACAAAATCTGAATGAGACCAACAGTCAAGAGCAAAATTACCATACCTGCTACAAGTCTGACAAGTAGGCACTGAATTAGATGTAGTAACACCATTATTTGACTGAGGTTGAGCACCTAAAATAGAAGTAGATTGTGGATGAGAGCCTCTTGAGCGCTCCCTTCCTCGACCTCGATGTTATAACCACGACCATATGAAGGAGGTTGAGCAGCAGAAAATAAAGTTGTATGAGAGGAAGCAGAATTTTCACTCGGTTCACACATATTCATATGTTTTCTCAGATACTAACAAGTTGCCTAAAGAATGAAAACTGATATTATTAGATTGAGCATTAGTTATACGTATACTCGATTTAAATTGGTTATATTCTTGAAGTAAACCCTTCAAAGTATACTTTATAACACCTTCTAAGGAAGAGAAGATGAAGCTGTGTCAAGACCATAACATATGTCTTGAATTTCAACTAAGTAATCTAACATACACCTAGCATCCTTCTTAACATTACATAACTTCATTTTTAACTGATGAAGGTGAGTGCGGCATTAAGAGACAATATTTCTTATAGTTTCAGCCACACATCACAAGCATGAACAAGTTTTACTACTTGAGAAAGAATTGAAAGTATCATCGAAGAGAGTAGAGATACCTTTAACTGTTGATCCTCAATTACACAAGTAGAATACGTCGAATCTGTTGAAGAAGGTGATCGACTAGATCCATTCACATGACCTAAATACCCATGAGCTTCTAGAATCTTCTAACTGCGTTCACCAGAGAACATAATTGGAGGAGTCAAGCTTTATTGGGACGATTCGTTGATGGAACGTGAGGAGAGAGACAAAAGCTTACTTTTCGTTATCCAAATATACCACACCGTCCCTAAGCCACGTTATAACCAAAGACCTTAGGATTTCTAACAGCTTGGTGGAGAAACAATTTAGCTACTAGGTTGTAGGTAAGTGGACCATTGGATACTATATTAGGACCTATGAAAAACCTATAGCCATGAGCACGAACTAAGTTGAGACCATCTCCTTCTGGCATTGCGAAATTAATCTGGACTTGAATTTATGGATTGTTTATTATGTGTATATTAAGCATACATGTGCATTATTTCTTGAGCATTACTACATGAGACTTTGTAGACACTATGGTCTAGGATCATTCATTGTTTTCTGTTCTTATTCTCCTCTTACTTCTTCCTCTTGACTTCCCTACTATTCTTTATTTTTATTGTATCGTGACGATACAACTTTGAGTTGGGGGTCTTGATGTCTCCCTATTTGTCATGAATTAATCGTAGTTGGATACATCATTTTAGGTGTATTTATTAGAGTATAGGTCGATTTTATCATGATTTAGTACACTTTCCTATTTTGTGTCTTGAATTAATTATTTATTATTTTTAGAGCATATTGGGTTTAATTATTTATTTAGTGTGAAGCTTTAAAGATATATGGTAATTAATTAGATGCCAAGTTAATTCTAAGAGATAAAGGAAAGAAGATAAACATGGAAATTGGAGATAGAGACAAGAATTATGAAAAAGGAAAATATAAAGTTGCCATATAAATCTGAATTCCAGCAGCTACGACCACAAAAGGGCTTATATCTTAAGATTGGTTAGGAATTTGGAATAATGGTCTACATCAAAGTTAAAGAGATTTTCGAGAAGACGAATTTCAACTACTCATACGCATCAAACGGATAAGTATTGAAACAGTTACGGCCAAAACAAAACATCATCAAAATCTTACCTTTTTTAGATTCTAGGGCTATGGATTTGAGTTGGGATTGGAGTCCAAAACCTACCTTATACTCCAAGAAACGAATTAGGTATTCCTATCCCCTATAAATACAACCTCTTATCATAAGAAAATCATCCTTGGCCAGTCCTTTGGCCAGGAAGAAGTTACAACACAAGAAGAGAAGTCTGGAAGGAGATGTGCATCAATTATGTCTCCTTCAACCTTCAAATCTGTAATTGTTTTGTTCTCTTTTACTAGTATGAATTAAATAAATATAGCTTGCGTTTTAGCATATATGTATGAACCCTAGATTTGGTCGACATCTATGTAATTTGGGAATTATATGTTTTAAATTGAATTCATGTTTTATTCCTCTGTTTATGTGTCTGAGTTATAGTCTGTTTTCTTTGCGGATTGCAACCGTATATGATTACTCTAATAATAGTTAGATAGTTAATAGCTAAGGCATATTTAACTATTGTAAACAACACATAGCATCTAGTGTAAGGTATAGAGCTGACAAATAAACCTAACTAGATAGTCATTGTGGTTTGGTGTTAGCATCATTAATCAATTGTAGGAAAAGTTTTCTTATGACCCCTTATTGACACAAGTTAACCCTAATTTAAACTACCTAGCACAATTGAAACCGATTATTAGAATACTACGTGATTCACCCTTACATGTTTAGAACAACAAGACTAGTGGGGATTACTTGCTAATTACTCAAGCTAAACTATCATACTACCTTCTTCTCTTGCATTTAATTTTCTGTCTTTATTTTATTAGTTTAATTTTCTTAATCAAAAACCCAATAAAAATCTATTTGTCTTTTATTTCTCTGTGTATTATTTGTTCTAACTTTTAATATTTGCACTTGATTATTTGCATAAGTTCTTCCTAACCTTCGTAGTCTCTGAGGAACGAATCTTACTTATTTATTAAAACTTGCATACGTCCTGTAACAATTGTGATTAGCCTAGGATGTTTATTTGCGTTTATTTATCTATTATTTTATCACACCTTAGGCGACACCAGGTTGAGCACCTAAAATAGAAGTAGATTGTGAATGAGAGCCTCTTGAGCACCCCCTTCCTCGACCTCGATTGTTATAACCACAGCCATATGAAGGAGGTTGAGTAGCAGAAAATAAAGCTGTATGAGGGAAGCAGGATTTTCACTTGGTTCACACATTTTCATATGTAATTCCTCAGATACTAACAAGCTGCCTAAATAATGAAAACTAATAGTAGTAGATTGAGCATTAGTTATACGTATACTCGATTTGAATTGGTTAAATTCTTGAAGTAAACCCTTCAAAGTATACATTATAACATCTTCTAGGGGAAGAGAATATGAAGTTGTGTCAAGACTGATGTCTCCTTAATTGTTCTTATTTTAGACCCTTAGGAGACATCATTTTTGGTGTTTATTTAATCAATTTAATAGACTTTTGGACTAAATATGCAATAATATGATTTTCCTCTTTTATTTCTAGCATTATTGATTTATTAAGCTTTTGCGCTTAATATTGGTAGTTTTAGTGAAGATTTTACAGGTTTTAGATGTTAGCTAGAAGAGGAATCCGAGGAGAAAGTCAAAAGATCAAAAGATAGAGTCAAGACTTGAAAAGAAATCCCGAAGATATTATTTTAGAGCTGAAAATCCATTTTCCAGGCCATAGATTGCTGATTTCGAGGTGCTTAAGCGATAATTTAGCCGCTGACCTTTGAAGAGAAAATATTCCTTATCGAGTTACGGAACTTTAGCAACTGGAATGAGGTCAATCGGAGTCATAACACATCGGGAAAAGCCGTTTTAGTGAAGGTGTATCAGCAGTTACGGGATTTTGGGCTTAGAAAGTGGACTTGGACATTTAATTAATATTCTATTTTCTGGTCCAAGCCCTAGAACGAATTATTGCTTATAAAAAGAGGTCTGGACTTCTATTTTTCATACAATTCACATTCTGCAAGATTAAAAACACCAGAGAGAAGCAACTGAAGGAAGGAGAAGAAGCTACAAGAGCTGGAGAGGGTCTATATCTCCGTTCGTAGTCATTCCGATTCCGGAAATTAGGTTCTTTTATCTTTTTAATTCTGTAAACAATATGAATTCCATTACTTTTAATTTCGTATTTCATTTTAATATGAGCTAAGTTTTCCATAGTGCTTGAGAACAAACAATGGGTGAATCCCAATTCTTATTAATTAACGAATGTTGAATTTGGGTTTTTATTGAATTAAACTAAATTAGGGCTTTTACTCTTTTCGATAAATTGTGAATGTTTACTGTTGTTAGCGTCATGAACTAGGAACAGGTAATAGTATTTAGGCTATTCCAATTAGTGGCAATTGGATCATCCTGACGGAGGGTTTAAATACGGAACCATTTATTCAATCTAGGATAGAAGTTAATGATTCTGACGAGCTTAGCTAATCCTAGGGCCAATGAGGTAATAACACTTAATCATCCAACGGTGGATCATATTTACCCTGACGGGACTAGTGACACTTTAGGATCGCCTTATAGTCCACCCTGACGGGGGTATAAGGAAATTAGAATCCCGACCATTGTAATTGACTAATTTAGCCCTTAAACAACATAAGTTAAGAAATAGGATAGGGAGGATCCTTGCGTTCTCAAGTGCTACATCTCATATTGCGTTTTAAACCCTTTTACTTGCGTCTTAGCTTTTATTTACATTTTAGTAATTGTCTTTCATTCATTAGCTTTAGTAACAAAAACCAAACAAACATATTATTATCTTTTATTTTCATAAGTACATCAATCACTATTTGCTAGACATTGTGATCAACCATTCCGTCCTTGGAACGAATCTGTATTATCAGATATACTACTTGGGACAACCGTACACTTGCGGTTGTGGTTCGATTTACTTTTGCATTTATTTTAGAACACACAAAGGACCACCAAAGACCATGACATATGTCTTGAATTTCAGCTAAGTAACCTGTCATACACCAAACACCCTTCTTAACATTACATAACTTCTTTTTTAACTGATAAATATGAGTGCGACACTGAGAGACAAAAATTTCTTCTAGTTTCAGCTACACATCACAAGCCTGAGCAAGTTTTGCTACTTGAGAATGAATTGAAGGTATCATCGAAGAGAGTAGAGATACCTTTAACTGTTGATCCTCAATTATACAAGTAGAATACGTCGAATCCGTTGAAGAAGGTGATCGACTAGATCCATTCACATGACCTAAATACCCATGAGCTTCTAGAATCTTCTAATTGCATTCGCCGGAGGACGTAATTGGAGGAGTCAAGCTTTATTTGAACCAAGCTGCTCCAATTTTGGCGAAGTAACAAGAGTTCAGCTGGAATAGACGAGCTCGAACTAATGTGTGGTGTAGAGAAAGAGAGGATGATGATGCCATAGGAATGCGGAAGAAAGGATCGAAAAGAGGTGAGATATTTAAAAAAATTCAAAGCTATCCTTTAATGGCAGAACAAAAGATTGAAAAAAAAAAAAATCTCATTTAGTTCTATACCATAATAGATGAGAGAAAATAGAATGTATTTTATATATGTTTGTACAATAAAATGAATCACAATCGACCTATATATATATATAGACCTCTATATATATATATCAAGTCCCATCTTTTATTTACT
Organism: Nemophila menziesii; assembly: GCA_029959085.1. Lineage (NCBI taxonomy): Eukaryota > Viridiplantae > Streptophyta > Magnoliopsida > Boraginales > Hydrophyllaceae > Nemophila > Nemophila menziesii. Next base: position 5,584,371 of record JARWIR010000014.1, read on the forward strand.
TTTACGATGTAACTTCCTCTTCCCCGTCGCTAAATCGTAGGTCAAGTACCATCTTTTTTCTACTGTTTCAATCTATATGTCTCTTCCTCATTGCCAAAGTCTTATTTTTGCACACTGATTTGACAACTTCGGATAACCCAAAAATGATAAACTGGCTTCTGCACCTTCACAGATCTGCAAGCACTCTACATCGAGACAAGCAAACCTTAATAGCAATGCCAAAACGCCTTAAAAATCAACCGCCCCTTACCAAAGCAAAACATAAATATATATATTTCCACATTTACTCTATTTATATAATAATTTTAATTTGTGATAGACTTCAAACCTATTAATTATATAATTCTAGGAGAGGTATAAATAATATAATTAATTTGTGATAGACTTCAAACCTTTTAATCATATAGGAGAGGTATTCATAATATAATTCTAAGCGCAACATATATTCTAATTGAAGGAACATGCGGCTGTTTGACTGAAGACTATTGCAAAAACAAATTTTTCATGTATAAGGGCATCAACTTTTATAGATGGTAGATTTTAAAATTCTTCATTTTCAATTTTTTGTAGTCTCAATTTAGATTAATAATCTTTGATCACAGCCCAATAGGGCCTGTACGCAAGAGAATTTGGATTTTAAGCTTATGAGGCGATTACTTTGATGGATGACATTAAATATATGGATACCACTTACTCTCAGTTAATAAGTATAGCTGATCAAAAAATACTATGAATTTATGGTATAGTATTCTAAAGTGTGTGAGATATTTTAACAAATGAAAAAGAGAAAAGAGAAAAGGGAAAATAATATATTGATAATGAAAGAGTAATAAAGTATAGAAAATAAGAGAATATTAGAGACTATATTGTGAATGAGTTGATATTCTAATGCAATAAAATGAGATCATATTTATAGGACTAACTACTTGGTGAACAATAATGGTAAAACTATACTAAATAGAAAACAAATATAATATGAAAACAAACTAGTCTAATAAGGTAATAATATATTATGCTAATAATATATTTAACACCGCCCTCAAACTCAAGTAGGTCGGGGAGAGAGCAACTTTAGTTTGAAAATATAGATCGTTGATGACGTATCTTGAGCGTTGTTGATGGAGAAGCATGACAGAAGAGTTGACGTGGTGACAATGTTGATATTGTGGCGTCGAGGTGGTGTGACGAGTCGAGCTCTATGAACCAAAAAACGAGTTATGAGTGAATTACCGAGATGAGACCATGGAAGGTCTAACGATATGGGACCATTAAATGGTCTCACGAGATGAGACCACTGAAGGGTCAAACGAGATGAGACCACTGAAATGTCTAACATGATGAGACCACTTAAGGACCTAACAAGATGAGACCACTGAAGGGTCTAACAAGATGAGACCACTGAAGGGCCTAAAGAGATGAGACTATTGAACGGCCTAAAGAGATGAGACAATTGAACGACCTATCGAGATGAGAATCCTACAAGAGGATTAAGATTTTGATTCCTACGAGAGGAATAAGATTTTGATTCCTACGAGAGGAATAAGATTTCGAATCCCACGAGAGGATTAAGAAAAGAGTTTTTTTTTGTGCAGAAGCGATTGAAACAATAAAACGATTACGAAAGATAACCATGGATAGTGGCTCTGATACTATGAAAGATATTTAAATAAATGGAAGAAAGAAAAGAGAAAAGGGAAAATAATATATTAATTATGAAAGAGCATAAAGGTTAGAGAATAAGAGAATCCTAAAGACTAAATTGTGAATGAGTTGATATTTTAATACAATAGAATGAGATTCTATTTGTAGGACTAGCTACTTGGTGAACCAGAAATATAAAATTATGCTAAATAGGAAGCAAATTTAATATAAAAATAAACTAATCTAATAAGGTAATATTATATTAGGGTAATAATATATTATTATCGTAATATATCATGGTAATAATATATTTTAATAATAATATATTTAACAATGTGATTGTCTGTTGATAGGGTCATCTGTTTACTAATGGATATCTAAAAGAGAAAATACAAAATAGTGATTTAAAGTACAAAGGCAATAAAATAAATCTAACACTAAAGAGAATAAAAAGAGTGTTCAAAAATATTTCTATGTATTGGTAAACAAAGCAGTTTATCTAATGATGTTTTTTTTTTCTATTATTTGTTCAAGAGATAAAACATACAAGGTTAGCCAAACTATTTTTATGGTATAGGCTATTGAGATAATTAAAGCTATTAATCAGCAACCGTCTTTTCAGCTGGATATATCCAAATTTTGTTAAGAGATCTGCAATCTCATTGAAATTTCTTCTAATATAATTAATATTTCATTTTGTAAATAATTTCCTCTATTTCCAGATTTAATCAACCAATCGACTGAGTTGATCAATAGACTCTTACTTTTTTTTAGATCCCTTGTATGATTTAAAGGTTATCTAATTAAAAAAAACTCCCAGAAATGAGATCAATGGCCGACCTCATAGCCATCAAGACGGCCTAGACTTTTTCCTTGATACATGACTTAATTCTATATTGTTTGACAACCATATGGATGATATTTTCTTCGTTATTAATTTCAGCTGATGCAATTCCAGCCTCTTACCATTCTTTGGTAAAGGATGCATCATTTATCCAAATTATTTATTCCTCATCATCGAGAATCGGGTTAATTAATAAGTTAGGATTACGTTGGCTCGTATGCACTAACTTTCCAGATATTTAATATAATATATTATTGTTAAATATTCATATATATCAATCAATTGTGTAGTTGTCCCAAAAAAAAATCAATTATGTATTTATATAATTTTGAATTGATTTCTAAATAGTTGTCTGGTGACCAAGAAATTACGCATTGACCAATTCAATCTGTTCGTTTACCAAGATCTTTGAACTAGAGTTGACTTTGACAGTAGATAGTTAACTTTTTTGCTAGCTTTTTTTACCAGGCCTACCCATTGATGGTTCGATGTGTCGTTTTTAATATTGGATTCTCCAAATTTCGAGTATTATTATAGCTATTTTCAGTTTTGTCTTTGACTATAAACTTTGAACATCAGGGATATTTGTTCTCAAAGTTTTTCTCCGTTCTTAATCTGTTTTCGAAGTCATGTTTTCAGAATTTTGAGAAGTTTTGCCATTTTTTTATTTGTATATAAACCACTTTGATCGAAGTTATTTTTATCGGTTGGTTGAGTTGACAAAAGATATTCCTATGTTTTTCAAGCCTTCTAGATTTATTTTTGACGTCTGCTTAACCAATTTTTTTAGTTATATATCCTTTTTTCTTGTATTTGTTTTGTTATTATGTGTTTATTATAATCGAAAAATTTGACTTTCTTCTATTGGATCGCAATACCAATATCTTTTCTGGCACATTACGTTTTTCTTTTGAGCAGTCAATTCTGGTTTTGTTGATCTATGATATTTTTCACATTTGATTAATCGAGTTGTTACATACTGAGGGTAGTTTCTCGAGATTTTCATGTAACATGATTTTTTTGGTATTGTGTTGATACATATCTCTTAATCTTGGAAACTTTGGATAATTTTAATTTAAGACTATTGTTTTTGTAAGTTAAATTGCGGGGTTATACTTGCGCATACAAATTTAGAAGAATATGTTGTGAAAACTCGGTCTCTAAATGAGAGTGAGAAGGTGAGAGTGAATATATTAGTATTAGGTTTACTAAGGATTTTTTAAGGTTAGGTAACAAACCATAATTTATCTATTCTTTTATTAATATAAACCACTATACTATCAATTGATATCAATTGTGAGTCACCTTAAAAAATTATCATCATATGTGGAATTTAGAAGTGTTTTAATAGTATAATAATAATATTAAGGCACAATTACATCATAAAAAATAAAAATAGATATAGAAACCATCAGCCTAGAACATGTCTGTGTTGTTCCCCTTGGTAGTTATTTAGTGCTTTTGGTTAGCAGTTGTTCCCTTGGGGTCGTGGCTGATACACATAAGTTAGATTTGCGGCCCCATTTTTATTTGAATATTGGAAACCAAGATGGTTTCTGTTTGGTTGACCATAGTCTTGACCATTCGAATTATAGTTCCCTCGATTGGAAACAAACAATACAAATTCTAGATTGCTTTGACAACTTTCCCAATCATGACCATGTACTCCACAGTTTGAAAAACCATATACCTCATGTGTGGAACTCACATCAGCTCTTTTACCTGCCAAAACTTCCTTAACATCCAAAGTAAGTTATCTCATATGCTGCTCAAATGTCGTTTTTAACTTGCTCTCCATCACAGATAGCTTTTCATCAGTTACATTTATACTGTCTCAGTATAATGTACCTTGTTTAGGTGCTCTCACGGTATTCCATCCCATCTCGTTCTTCACTATTCTGTCTAAAATTATTGTTGCGTGGGGTGGCATTACCATTACGAATTCACCTCCGCATAACGAATCTCAATCTTTTCTTGCACTTCCATTAAGGACTTTATAGAAAATTAACAGTTGTTGAACGTCAGAGTAGCCATGATCTAGAACTCTTCTTAAACACATTTGAAATCTTGTCCAATATGTCCCCAATGGTTCATCTTGCTCTTGACGGAATGATGTCAACTCTAGTATTACATTCAACGTCATGTTTCTCGGATAATAACGGTCAAAGAATGATTTTTGTAACTCATCCCAATTAGTGACTCCATCTCATGGTTGTTGATCAAGCCACTCACTTGTTGCGTCTATGAGGAAGAATCGGAAAAATTCGAAGTACATTTAAAACCTTGTAACACCTTGCGTGATGTACGCATCGCATGTCTGTATGAACTTCTGCACTGCTCGAATTGCATCTTCGCTAGCGACTCCTCAAAAATTTCTGAAGTCTTAGAATTGATTCAACATACCCTGACCGGGCTTGAATCTAGCAACGTGAATGTATGGAGGGACAACCCCTAGATCAGGTACTCAGAATGGGTGTTGTTCTGGATTTTGCACGAACCATGGATCATATATATTAGTTAGAATTGAGCATTTCCTACTGGTGGATGTTGAACTGCTTGATTATGAACTTCTTGATTCTGTGGGACTACTCGAATCCCATTCTCATCAACTTCCACCTGAATAGATCATGAGCAACTCTAACTGGATTCTCAATCCTAATTGTAGAGCAATGTTTTGGGTTACTAACCACCTTATTGTTTTGGTTCACCGATTTGTTATTACTATGAACATCTTTGTCAGGGCCGGTCCTGACATTTTGGGGGCCCAAGGCAAACTTTTAAAAGTGGGCCTCTCAAAAAATATTACGTGTTTATAGATAATTTTTTTTTTTACTTAAGGAAGTTAAACAATTTTTTATTTAAAACAAAAAAGATTAACTAGTATTTTTGCTTTGAATTGGGCTACAATTAGGCCTTTTTATATAAAAAAAGTTATACTATATATATAAAAAAAATTGGGGCCCTAAAAGTTATAATAATTGAGGGGGGCCCAAGGCCATGGCCTCCTTGGCCTCCCCTCAGGACCGGCACTGATCTTTGTTACCGTTGTTAGGTCTCACCATGGTCTTGGTCTTAGCACTTTGACTGTCCTCAAATATTTCCTTAGTAATATTTTTTTTGTGTAGCACGCTAAGTTGGAACCATGTTTGTGTAGTGTCAAGAAAAAAGAAGAAACGGAAATGTAAAGTAGGTTTAGAAAAGAAGAAATGAACTGAAATAAAAAAAGAAAATAGGCTCGAAAGGTTTTATGAATTTTATGTAGATACCAAGATATACGATAAACATAAAATTTTGAAAAAGAGAATCCAAATAATGTGAAATTCTATGATTTTTGCTGAAATCAGTTCAAAAAGTTGTTAAAGTAGAAGAGAGAACTATTGGTGTATTACTCATGCACATTCCACAATCATTTTTTCCATCTACTCTAAAAAATAAGATTTTATAGGTAGATATTTATTTTTTATTAATATCAAGTTCTATGATTTTATACCACATTTTCCATCAAATATCGACCGTTTATGAAAATACTTTTTCTACCATAAAAAATAAATTATAATGAGTAATACGAGCTCGCCTTCAAAAAGCTTGTTTTATATTTTAAACAAACAAATTTTAATATTTCTGACTTAGATCACTGAAAGTTTACGCTCGACTGGCTTAAACTTGAGCTAAGTTCGGCTTGACTTATTTAAATTTGAGCTAAGCTCGACTCGGTCCGACTCATTTAAACTTGGCTAGACCCGCCTCGAGAAATTAAACAAACCGTACATCTAATATTCGACTCATTAACCTCCCTTATTATGAGTTTTTTTTTTAATTTTTTTTACAAAATTTTGAGCATTTGGATTAGGTACTCAACCCGCTTTCAACCCTAGTGACTAGAGAGTACTCCTTAACCTAAATAATTCCTTAAACTTATAAAAGCTTGTTTGATTTAACTCCAGATTCTCAACTCAGCAAATAATCGAATCAGTTTTTCTCTAATCTCTTTGTGAAAATGGTTAGAGGTAAAGGAGGTGGAGAAGCTTCTCAAGCTTCTCAAGTGACACCGTTGATGATCTCATTGATGGGGCAATTAAATTATTATCTTCTTCCCGAAGACATCCTCGTCAATGAGGTTCTGTCTAGGCTACCCGTTAAATCTCTTTTAAAGTTCAGGTGTGTTTGCAAATCATGGCGTTCTCTGATCTCATCGGCTCGATTTATCCAAACTCAGCTAATTAAGAACTCAGAATTCAATAATTATGCCAACCAGAAGGCGATTATACAAGGTATATACTCATGTGGAAAAAATTTCACCTACTATGCCTACCCTTATAACTCGATTCTCTATCATGGTAGCTCCCCAGTTAATGCTATGAAGCAAATTGACTTTCCAATAATTGATTCCAATTTCAAGTCCCGTGTCCTAGCAATTGGGTCTTGTAATGGGTTGTTGTGTGTATCTCCGAATTCAGATACATATATAATTTTCAACCCTTCTTTGAAAAAGTTCCATACATTGACGTTACCTGATAGACTACCTGGTTGCCGTTATACTCCTGGGTTCGGTTATGATGAAGTAAATGAGGATTATAAAGTCGTATTACTTGTTGGTGGTGTTGGAATATATACTGAGGTCAAAATTTATAGTATAAAGAATAGTTGTTGGAGAACATTGAAGAGCCGCCCAATTGGAAACTTTTACAGTAGTCGAAGCGGTGTTTTAGTCTCAGGAAAACTTCACTGGCCATCAACTGGTAGCAAAAATAATGTATTTATGTCATTAGATATGGTGACGGAGGAGTTTGGAAAGGTGGCCCATCCTAAGCACGGATATGATGATGGTGAAACTTTGCGATGGTTTTTAGTAGAGTCTCGTGGACGTCTCTATTCGTTTGCTTGTGCAAGGAGTAAGTGTTGTATGGACGTTTGGGAGATGAAAGAATATGGTGTGGATGAGGATTCGTGGATTAAGTTGGGTTCAATTCCTTTGTCTAGCGATAATTGCTCATTGTACCCTTTTTTTATGGCAGAGAATGGTATAATTTTACTTCATAGTAAGACCTCTGTGGTTTTGTATAGTTTAAAGTATTCTAAAATTGTGGGTCGCAAAATATATGGTAAATTATATGGTGGTATGTGCGACTTTAGTTATTTTCAAAGCTACTTCGAAAGCCTTGTTCCACCTTATCCTGGTGGGGGTGATGATTACTGATATTAGTAGCTAGTATTTCAAGATTCTTTCGTTTTGATGTTGAAATTTTTCTAGGTCGGTGTCAACTCTTTATCGTAAGTAGATCAAGATTATTTCTACACCTTGTTTGGGTATTTATTAAAAATTAAGAATGGCAACTTTAATTCTCTATCTTGTAATCCTCTCTATTCTCTCCTGATTAATCATAAATTATGCACTTTCTTTAATATCATTAACTTTGTTTTTTGGGTGAAATTCTTGAATATGCCCAATTATTTTGCTCTTCAATATCAAGATGCAAATGAGTTGGCTTTCAAAAAATGAAAGATAGTGCAGGTGTGTATGCACACTATCTGGATCCTTGCTTGGGTTCTTTTTTTCTTTTCCCAGTACGAATCATATACCATTGTAACGTCAGATTTTGCTTACTTGGTGATGTGTTGGGCATTCATAGACCATTTAGAGTATCAAAGTGTCAGGCTCTGTCGGGACAGCAATGCAGTTTCCTTAACCTTTCTTGTTTCTTTGCCACCTAGGCAACTAAGAAGTGCAGTTTCCCTCGCCTTTTCGTTGCTTTTGTAAGAGGATTAGTCAAAATCAACTTCGGGGCTGCTGCTATCAACTAATTTTCTCTTCCTCGTTTCTAAATTTGACAAAATGTTTCATCAAGTACCATCTTTTTATTTACTTTTATGATCTAACTTCCTCTTCCTCGTCGCTGAATTGTAGTTCAAGTAACCATCTTTTCTCTTCCTCATTGCCAAAGTCTTATTTTAAGCACACTGATTTGAGAACTTCAATTCACCCAAAAATGATAAACTCGAATCTGCACCTTCACCAATCTGCAAACACTCTATATCAAGACAAACAAAACCTTACCAAAGCAAACATAAATAAATATTTCCACATTTACAATAGCAACGCCAAAACGCCATAAAAATCAACTGCCCATTACCAAAACAAACATAAATATATATTAATATATATTCCCACATTTACTCTCTTTATATAACAAATTTAATTTGTGATAGACTTCAAACCTATCAATTATATAATTCTAGGAGAGGTATTAATAAATATAATTCTAAGCGCAACATATATTCTAGTTGAAGGAACCTGCGAACCTGCTGCTGTTTGACTGAAGACTATTGCAAAAACAAAATTTGCATGTATAAAGGGCAGCAACTTTAGTAGATGGTAGATTTAAAAATTCTTCATTTTCAATTTTTTGTAGTTTCAAATTAGAATAATAACGTTTGATCACAGCCCAATAGAGCCAGAACGCAAGGGAATTTGGATCCTAAGCTTCTGTGGCGCTTACCTTGGTGGATGACACTAAGTGGACACTTACTCTAAGTTAATAAGTATAGCTGATCAAAAAATACTATGAATGTATTGCATGGTACTCTAATGTGATTATTCGTTGATTGGGTCATATCTATTTACTACGGTAGTCTAAAAGGGAAAAAACAAAACAGCCATTTTTTTTTTTTTTTTTTTTTTTTGGTCGAAAGTACAAATACCGAATATAGAGACTAAATTAGCCTATTCCTAGTCTCGTAAAGGCGGGCCCCAAGTCCAAGGGGTCCAGCAGATTCGATGCCGATTGCCTAGCTAAACGCGCGGCTCGGTCAGCCAGACCGTTCCATCTACGCGGAAGATGTTTGAAGCACAGTGCTCCATGAACCTCAACCATCTTGTTAATCCGCGTAACGTACGGACGGACTTTCCACCATGCAGCTGGCAACGACTTCAGTCCTTGAACCAAGTCAAGGTTGTCTGAACAGATCACGGTCTTCAAACCCGGGTGTGCTAGGCTAAGCCTGGAAGCTTCCAAAACCGCTGAAGCTTCCCCTTCCGCCGCTGAATCTATCCAGATAGGTTTCGAGAAAGTGACACGTTGGCCCGTAAGGGTATTCCGCTGAACTATTCCAATAACAAAACAGCCATTTAAAGTAGGGATATTAATTTTATAAAACTAAATTAATGATATTGAACACCCATTTTCTATTCCCAACTCAATCCCATCTTCTGCTTTTCTCACTAAAGATCTCAATAAGATTTTAATACTATAGACTAAATTTTTATTTACAAATTTGCTTTTATTTTTATTTTTTATATATAGTATTTTATTTTCAGAAATTACTATTTTATTAAAACCCTAGACTCATTTCTCTCTCATCTCTCTTGTTCTCCGGCAGCAGAAAATCAAATCATGGCCGGAGCAAGCTTTATCCGAACTGCTGGAGCAAGCTTTATTCGAACCGCTGGAGCCGGTGTTTTGCCTGAGATTCGTCCGTGAAGTCGCTCTCCTGCTATTCGAGATCCAAGCTGTTCGCGGAGGTGTTGTTCGTGATCCAAGCCACTCCGGCGAAGAGCACTGCTGTTGCTGCAGCCAAGCCGTTGTTCTGCTGTTCGAGATCCAAGCTGTTCGCGGAGGTGATGTTCGAGATCCAAGCCACTCCGGCAAAGACCACTGCTGCTCCATCCAAGCCGCTCTCCTGCTCCTTCGTTTCCGGATGCTGCTGCAAGATCCGTTCGAGATCTAGCGTGAGGTTCGCGCGCCTTGTTTCCAGTCTGCAGCCTTCGTCATTGTTGCAGAAATCTGAGTGAGCTCCTTGTTTCTGCAACTCAGATCTCGGCCTCCTTCTTCTCCGGTGAGCTCCTTGTTTCTGCGCTCCTTGTAGAATATGGCCCAAATTTCGTGAGCTCGCATTCTTCCGCGCCTGGTTCACCGTTCGTAAAGATGGAGAAGAGCCTTTATTTTTTGTTTAGTAAGATCTGGTCAAACCAGATTTTAGAACGTTTTTTTGTTGTAATTAGACTTGTTTTCTTTTTTTTGTTTAATAGTTGATGTAAATAGTTTTGTTTTGTTGTAATAATGAACTAGGTATTACCCGTGCCTTAAGGCACAATGAAAAAAAAAAATTTCACTACTTATTTAGTAATCGTACATAATCATATTCGATTGGCAATTAAACATATATTTGAACAGAGGACTAAAAAGATGCATTAATATAATAATTAACATCAACAAAATTAACAGTCTTAGCATCTTTTACATTATTCGTTAACCTAATTGAATAGCAAGATATTTTACATTTGTTAAAGTAATCGATTGTAATATAGTAATATCCCAGACCATACTGAACACCAATCAAGAAACTTGAATTTTTTTTAATATTGGGTTCTATTGAGAAGAAATCAAGTGAGAAAAGTTCTAGTTCCAACACAAAGGGTAAAACATGTCAAGAGAAGAGAGGTCAGCTAGTTGTGTTTGATTCAATGGACAAAAAGACTCCAAATTTCGTGAAGAAAACAAAACAACCTCTACAGATCAAAGGTCCTACACCCGAATAAAAAAAAGAAAGCTTCAATGGCCATGATATCTTCTGCAGAGAAACAATTAAAGGATCTACCTTTTGCGTATGAGAGAGTATTTGATGAATAAATTGGTAAAGGAGAATACAAGAAGATTCTTGGAGATTTGGAGAAAGATTGGGTTGTTCTACGTTCATGGTAAGGCGTTCTAAAACAACGTCTTTTTGTTGAATTGTATTTTGAGGAGAAGAAGAGGATGTGGCACAGTTGATCTATGAGGAGGTGATGCGATTTTCGGTCTCTCTCATGTCGCTATTTAATATGCAATATCCTACTATGATCACGTGTCTTGTTCGAAAAGCGAATGCAATTTTGGGTGAAGAAGAAACACTTGGAATATCGATAAGGCGAGGCAATAGCCTCGAAGAGTGTGTTTTCTTTCTTCCTTACCATTTATTTATGTGCAATATGTGTGCTAATTTTAAATTTTATTTCTTTATTGAGTCGTTTTCGAGTCGTAGGGACACGACTCACTTTTGAGTTAAGGGTGGGGATTCGTTGTCCTCATCTTCCTTTTCTTTTTCGCATAAAATTTAAATATTTGGGTTGAAATAGGCATAGAATATATTGAATGTACCTATTGAACATGATTTTATTAAGTTAATTATAGTAAGTAGTTGGTGGTCCTTTGTGTGTTCTAAAAATAAATGCAAATGATAATCGAACCACAACCGCAAGTGTACGGTTGTCCCAAGTAATATAGTTGATAAAACAGATTCGTTCCAAGGACGGAATGGTTGATCACAATGTCTAGCAAATAGTGATTGATGCACTTATGAAAATAAAAGACAATAAAATGTTTGTTTGGTTTTGTTTATTAAAACTAAATAAATGAAAGACAATTATTAAATGCAAGTAAAAGCTAAGACGCAAGTAAAATGAGTGAAAACGCAATATGAGATGTAGTACTTGAGAACGCAAGGATCCTCCTAATCTTATTTCCTAACTTATGTTGTTTAAGGGCTAAATTGGTCAATTACAATGGTCGGGATTCTAAATTCCTTATACCCCCGTCAGGGTGGACTATAAGGCAATCCTAAAGTGTCACTAGTCCCGTCAGGGTAAATATGATCCACCGTTGGATGTTTAAGTGTTTTACCTCGTTGGCCCTAAAATTAGCTAAGTTCGTCAGAATCAATAGCTTCTATTTCAGATTCAATAAATATTTCCGTACCTAAACCCTCCATCAGGATGATCCAATCGCCACTAATTGGAATAGCCTAGATACTAATACCTAATCTTAGTTCGCGACTCTAAAATCAGTAAATAATCACAAATTATTGAAAAGAGTAATGAACCCAATCTAATTTAATTTAATCTAAACCCAAATTCAACATTTGTTATTTCGTAAAATTAAGATTCACCCATTGTTTGTTCTCAAGCACTATGGAAAGCTTAGCTCATATTAAAATTAAAAACTAAATTAAAAATAAAGGAATTCATATTTGATTACAAAATTAAAGACAAGAAAAACCTAATTTCCAGAATAGGAATGACTATGAACGGAGATATAGACCCTCTCCAGCTCTTGTAGCTTATTCTTCTTCCTTCCGTTGACTTCTCTCTGGTGTTTAATCTTGTAGAATGTGAATTGTCTTGACACTCTCTTCTAAGGATGTTTTAATTTGAAGAATAAATTGAGAGGTGAGAAATAATGAGGTCAAAATCTCCTTTTATAAGGTTAAAAACGGATTAGGGCTTGGACCTAATAATAAAACACTAATTAAATGTCCAAGCCCAATTTCTAAGCCCAAAATCCCGTAACTGCTGATACACCTTCACTAAAACGGCTTTTCCCGATGCGTTACAACTCCGATTGACCTCATTCCAGTTGCTAAAGTTCCGTAACTCGATAAGGAATGATTTCTCTTCAAAGGTCAACAGCTAAATCATCGCTTAAGCACCTCGAAATCAGCAATCTATGGCCTGGAAAATGGATTTTCAGCTCTAAAAATAATATCTTCGGGATTTATCTTCGAGTTTTGACTCTATCTCTTGATCTTTGACTTTCTCCTCGGATTTTTCTTCTAGCTAACATCTAAAACCTGTAAAATCTTCACTAAAAATACCAATATTACGCGCAAAAGCTTAATAAATCAAAAATGCTAGAAATAAAAGAGGAAAATCATATTATTGCATATTTAGTCCAAAAGTCTATCGAATTGATTAAATAAACACCAAAAATGATGTCTCCTAAGGGTCGAAAATAAGAACATTTAAGGAGACATCAAGACCCCCAACTCAAACCTTTGTCGTCCCGACAAAGCGAAACAAAACAAAACAAGGGGTAGAAGTAGACGCAAGAACAAATAGAAGCTTAGCAAATAAACCTAAAGCAATTCTTAAGATAAATCTCATATAGCAAAACTTTAAGAACTAACATATACATACACTAATCATGCAACATCAAACATAAATAATCTCAATCATAAAATTAAAGTCGCAATGCTTGAAGATTACACTTGTACTCATCTTTGTATGATGGCTATAAGGTGGTCATTAATCCTAACTTGCTTTGAACGCTCCACCTAGTCTATTCCCTATCAACAGAATAATAAATTCACTATGTACTTAAGAATCAAGAGGTCTTTACGGTTTTAATATTGGCTTAAGGACGGTATGGATGTATATTTGGTAAATTTGAAGTGAGCTTTTGGCTCTCTCCTCACTTACCATCAACAATGTCCTCGAGCTTGAGTTTACGCTCAAAATTGTTCTCACTCACCCATTTGACGCGTTAATGTTGCGTCCCCAATGTCAACCCAATTAAAACTAAGATGATTTCCAAAAATATTCCACTTTGCCGGTTTATTTTATTTTTCATTTCTTTTCTTCTTCTTTTTTTTTTTTTTTACAAGATACCCATGACCATCATTTTGATATGAAAGGTCATGTCTCTTATAATTTTCTTTTTCTTTATTCTATTTTTTCTTTTTCGAATTTCGGCAAAGGGTTACAAATAATAATATCATCTACCTTTTTGTGCCTCAATACAAACACATATAATCCCTTCCCAATGTAATTTCCCAAATGTGGTCCCACCACCCCAAACTCAAGCTCGAGACAAGTCTCAGGGTTGTGATTCAGTGCGGGTCATTTGGTCATGCCTAATAATCTAAAGGATAATGGGCTTTATATCGTGGCTACAAAAGAAAAGCTTAAGGCTCAAAATTGGGCTAAGACGGATAAAATTATAATATAAGGGATAGCAAGCTAAAAGGCTTCAAATGGCTAACAAAGAACTGCCCCTATCATTTTCCTAAGTACATAGCTCGTCTTTAGTTCATATCTAGGTGGGTTCTCTACTAATTAAGATTTCACGTTCTACACACCAAACATATTCCTTAAGTACAAGCTTACTTCATTTGCATTGTTCATTAATTTTTCCTATCAATTACCTATGTTCGCATGCAATTGTAAGTGCGTTTTATGTTCTTCCCTAAAATCCACTATCTACTATCATAGATTCATCAAAAGTATGCTTAAAAGGGACATTTAAAATCTTCTATAGTCAAACGCAACTCCGAAAATTATTTTTATTGAAAGCAAATAAAACATATAACACATAAAAACTGGGATGAGGCAACGAACCCCACCCCAAACTCAAAAATGAGTCGTGTCCCCATGACTCGAAAAGACTCAAAGCAATAAAATAATTAACACTTAAATGAGAAGGGAAAGAAAACGTATCTGAACCAGCGCGAGGCTGGTGTCGGTGTTGCGTCCAAGTTGAGGTTTTGAATTCTTCTTCATCAATGGTTGCGTTAAAATTGTTCTTCATTACCTCGAACTTCTTCAAATTTTCCACGTTTTCATTTATTACTTGCCCTCTAAGCATCATCTCCTCTATCAAAATCTCTCCTTAATACCCAAATCGCTTTCTTCACCATGTTCTTCGTACCTTTCCTAACCTTCATGGTCATCTCCGATGACCCCAAACTCAAAGCTTCAAGACCCTTGGATAAAATTGTGATTTTAGTATTCTTGAAGGTTTGGGTTTGAATTATGGATTGTTTAGAGCTGGATCATGGATAATTCAAGGTTTGGGAAAGGTTTAATGGATAAATTTTAGCTTTGGTGAAAGAAAACTTCGGATTAAAGTGTGAAGCTTTGGTATTTTGGAAGTTTAATGGTTTGATTGTGATCTTGGATGATGTTTAGAGGGAAGGATTGGTGGTATGATGTTGTTTTGATGATGATTTTAGGAGTAGTTGGAAGCTAGGATTCGTCAATGGAGGCTTAGCATGAGAAAGAGGCTAAATTTTTTTTTTTTTTTTTTACCTCTGACGCAAGCCTCTTGCGTCGTCGATGACGCAGTGATCAGAAAGTCCAGCTTCTTCGGCCGGCTAGCAGGCGGATACGCCGGCATGCCGGCGAAATGTCGATGGCGCATTTCAAGACGCAGCAACCTTGCGTCGTCGCTGACGCAAGGACCAGAAATTCTTCCTCCAGTTGGCCGGCTAGCCGGCGGATTCGCCGGCATGCCGGTGGATTTCTCGCTGGCGCGAATGGTGACGCAGCAATGCTGCGTCATCGCTGATGCAGTGGTCAGAGAGTTTGGGGGTCTTCAGCGTTTTTGGCCGGTATGCCGGCGTATCCGCCGGCTAGCCGGTCAAACCTGCTGTTGACTCCATAATTTTTCGTTTTCTCCTCGTTTTGACCCCAAACTCATGACCATTATACCCCTGAAATCATCAAAAACAAACACCCTTCCTCATTTCTTACTAATAAACACTAAATTAACGAAAATCAAACTAATTTAAACTACGCAGAAAGACATGAAAGCAATTTAAAACATGGGTTGTCTCCCAAGAAGCACTTTTGTTTATTACGTCTTTAAGTTCGACGCATTACCTTCCATGAAGATGGTATTGAGGCCCCTGCGGTGTTCCTCCGCTTAAACTCGCCTCTTCCTTTATGTAAAAGCTTAAGAACCTCCCCCCTTTGAATATTATTCAATCGATCTCTAAAAGGAGGTGGGTAAGTACTTCGTTTCGCCTTTTTATTTTCATGACGAAACTCATTTTCCACCACATTAGAGTAGATAACCGTTTTCAACGGTATAAGATCATTTTTATTCCTTGTTTCAATCTCAGATTCATCTTTAAAATGTGGTGGATAGGTGCTTCTCCTTGCCTTTTTGCTCTCGCGGTGTGGCACCTTGCTTGTATAACACATATTGATAATTTGTGGTAGTCGAGGTGATTCAAATTTTTCATCTTTAATAATGATTCGTGGTAGAGATGGTGATTGGTGAACTTTTTGTGGCGGATATTCAATTTCTATTTTATCTTTAACCTTTAATTCTTCAATTGATTCTCCAACCATTTCATATTCATCTTCGCTTTCAACCCAATCTTCCACTATTACCTCATAATATTCTTTATTTGGATTTTCTATAACCTCGATCACCACCTCTTCTTGTTTGCGCTCTATATCTTGATCATGTGTATACACCTTAGGAATAGCAATCTCTGTGTTCATTTCTAGGGTTTGCGTTGCTACTCCTTCTTCCACTATGCTAACAAGATTCTCACCTTCTTTCAACACCTCCTCCTCAACAACTTCTTCCAATTGATCCGTTCCATCCCTCGAGGGAGTGGGAACTTCATAAGACTTACTACCACTTTCAGCTAAGTTAGGAGAGTTGTTTATCAGCAACAAACGGGCATCCCTTTCATCTAGCATCTGTTGTATGTGTGCATGGGTGGCTTTGAATTCCTCGTCTCTTGCCTTACGCTCTGGTTCTCTTGCCTGAAATTCCTCGAGTAGGCGATTGGCTTTCTCTAGTAGTGTATCTTGTTGATCTTGATGAGGTGGATATTGTTGAATGTTTTCAACCCACTGGTTGTTCCATTCATGCTCGTGTTGTTCTTGTTGATAGTTATGAGATGGATAATGTTGATATTCTCAACCCAATGGTGGTTCCATACTTGTTCTTGTTGATAGTGATATGGTGTTTGTTGTTGATTATTCCCGATCCATTGATTGTTCCATCTTGGCTCTTGCGGGTATTGATATGGTTGTTGGTAAGAATTTATACCCCATTGTTGTTGTCCCGAAGAGTCTTCCCAATAGTCAAATGGACCAGGATTTGGGTAATGTTCTCTATACATCTTCAATTAAATTTCTTGATCATTACCTGAATAAAACACCTGTAAAAACAAAACAAAGCAAACACAAGCGTAAAACTGAAAATAAAAAATAAATAAAATAAATGCAACTATCACTAAAGGATAAACACCGTGGTCACACGCTACCGTCCCCGGCAGCGGCGCCAAAAACTTGGTGGTCCTTTGTGTGTTCTAAAAATAAATGCAAATGATAATCGAACCACAACCGCAAGTGTACGGTTGTCCCAAGTAATATAGTTGATAAAACAGATTCGTTCCAAGGACGGAATGGTTGATCACAATGTCTAGCAAATAGTGATTGATGCACTTATGAAAATAAAAGACAATAAAATGTTTGTTTGGTTTTGTTTATTAAAACTAAATAAATGAAAGACAATTATTAAATGCAAGTAAAAGCTAAGACGCAAGTAAAATGAGTGAAAACGCAATATGAGATGTAGTACTTGAGAACGCAAGGATCCTCCTAATCTTATTTCCTAACTTATGTTGTTTAAGGGCTAAATTGGTCAATTACAATGGTCGGGATTCTAAATTCCTTATACCCCCGTCAGGGTGGACTATAAGGCAATCCTAAAGTGTCACTAGTCCCGTCAGGGTAAATATGATCCACCGTTGGATGTTTAAGTGTTTTACCTCGTTGGCCCTAAAATTAGCTACGTTCGTCAGAATCAATAGCTTCTATTTCAGATTCAATAAATATTTCCGTACCTAAACCCTCCATCAGGATGATCCAATCGCCACTAATTGGAATAGCCTAGATACTAATACCTAATCTTAGTTCGCGACTCTAAAATCAGTAAATAATCACAAATTATTGAAAAGAGTAATGAACCCAATCTAATTTAATTTAATCTAAACCCAAATTCAACATTTGTTATTTCGTAAAATTAAGATTCACCCATTGTTTGTTCTCAAGCACTATGGAAAGCTTAGCTCATATTAAAATTAAAAACTAAATTAAAAATAAAGGAATTCATATTTGATTACAAAATTAAAGACAAGAAAAACCTAATTTCCAGAATAGGAATGACTATGAACGGAGATATAGACCCTCTCCAGCTCTTGTAGCTTCTTCTTCTTCCTTCCGTTGACTTCTCTCTGGTGTTTAATCTTGTAGAATGTGAATTGTCTTGACACTCTCTTCTAAGGATGTTTTAATTTGAAGAATAAATTGAGAGGTGAGAAATAATGAGGTCAAAATCTCCTTTTATAAGGTTAAAAACGGATTAGGGCTTGGACCTAATAATAAAACACTAATTAAATGTCCAAGCCCAATTTCTAAGCCCAAAATCCCGTAACTGCTGATACACCTTCACTAAAACGGCTTTTCCCGATGCGTTACAACTCCGATTGACCTCATTCCAGTTGCTAAAGTTCCGTAACTCGATAAGGAATGATTTCTCTTCAAAGGTCAACAGCTAAATCATCGCTTAAGCACCTCGAAATCAGCAATCTATGGCCTGGAAAATGGATTTTCAGCTCTAAAAATAATATCTTCGGGATTTATCTTCGAGTTTTGACTCTATCTCTTGATCTTTGACTTTCTCCTCGGATTCCTCTTCTAGCTAACATCTAAAACCTGTAAAATCTTCACTAAAAATACCAATATTACGCGCAAAAGCTTAATAAATAAAAAATGCTAGAAATAAAAGAGGAAAATCATATTATTGCATATTTAGTCCAAAAGTCTATCGAATTGATTAAATAAACACCAAAAATGATGTCTCCTAAGGGTCGAAAATAAGAACATTTAAGGAGACATCAGTAGTATGTCTTGAAAGATGTTACAAATATGTTTATCATGCATGTATGAAAACAGGAAATAAAAGATAGAAAAGTTAATGAGCAATTCTAAGAAGTCACGTTGAAACTTATGGAGAGTTATTTGGTGTGTAGAACGTGAGGTTTGAAGTTAGTTGAAAAACCGCTTGTCTATGAACTAGTAGTAAAAAAAGTAACAAAATTCGGTAGTTAGAAAGATGAATAAGGCTGTTCTTCCATATTGAAGCCACTTGAAGCCTTTTTATACCTTCTCACCCTTTTATTTGATTATTTTTATTATTTATCCGTCTTAGCCCCTCTAAGCCTTTCTAAAGCCTTTTATTTAATCACATTATAATACATACCCTTAGTTTGTAGGACTTATCTATATGACCCGCACTCGAATCGCAAAACTTGAGACAAGTCATTTTTAGAGCTTGAGTTTGGGGTGGTGGGTTTCATCATTAGGGAACATTGGGTTTGGAAAATTGTGATTGTGATTTTATTGATGATGAAAAAGTCATTATTGTAACCCCTTGCCGGGGTAATAGTGAATGAAAAAAGCCGAAAAGCATGAATTGAAAAGAAAAAAATGAGAAAAGATAGCGTGATATCTCGAACATCAAAAAGAGAGTCATAGCTATACAAAAGAAAAAAAATGATATGAAAAGAATATATATTCGGACCGGCAAAGTGGAATTTGTATATCATCATGAAAGGTTTTATTTGGGATTATTGGGGATGCACATCAAAGGCATCAAAAATTGGGTTGAGTGAGAACATCTTCGAGTAAAAACTCAATCTCTAGGACGATTCGTTGATGGAATGTGAGGAGAGAGACAAAAGCTTACTTTTCATTATCCAAATATACCACACCGTCCCTAAGCCACGTTATAACCAAAGACCTTAGGATTTCTAACAGCTTGGTGGAGAAACAATTTAGCTACTAGGTTGTAGGTAAGTGGACCATTGGATACTATATTAGGACCTATGAACAACCTATAGCAATGAGCACGAACTAAGTTGAGACCTCTCCTTCTGGCATTGCGAAATTAATCTGGACTTGAATTTATGGATTGTTTATTATGTGTATATTAAGCATACGTGTGCATTATTTCTTGAGCATTAATACATGAGACTTTTTAGACACTATGGTCTAGGATCATTCATTGTTTTCTGTTCTTATTATCCTCTTACTTCTTCCTCTTGACTTCCCTACTATTCTTTATTTTTATTGTATCGTGACGATACAACTTTGAGTTGGGGGTCTTGATGTCTCCCTATTTGTCATGAATTAATCGTAGTTGGATACATCATTTTAGGTGTATTTATTAGAGTATAGGCCGATTTTATCATGATTTAGTACACTTTCCTATTTTGTGTCTTGAATTAATTATTTATTATTTTTAGCGCATATTGGGTTTAATTATTTATTTAGTGTGAAGTTTTAAAGATATATGGTAATTAATTAGATGGCAAGTTAATTCTAAGAGATAAAGAAAAGAAGATAAACCTGGAAATTGGAGATAGAGACAAGAGTTATGAAAAAGGAAAGTATAAAGTTGCCATATAAATCTGAATTCCAGCAGCTACGACCACAAAAGGGCTTATATCTTAAGATTGGCTAGGAATTTGGAATAATGGTCTACATCAAAGTTAAAGAGATTTTCGAGAAGACGAATTTCGACTACTCATACGCATCAAACGGATAAGTATTGAAACAGTTACGGCCAAAACAAAACAGCATCAATATCTTACCTTTTTTAGATTCTAGGGCTACGGATTTGAGTTGGGATTGGAGTCCAAAACCTACCTTATACTCCAAGAAACGAATTAGGTATTCCTATCCCCTATAAATACAACCTCTTATCATAAGAAAATCATCCTTGTCCAGTCCTTAGGCCAGGAAGAAGCTACAACACAAGAAGAGAAGTCTGGAAGGAGCTGTGCATCAATTATGTCTCCTTCAACCTTCAAATCTGTAATTGTTTTATTTTGTTTTATTAGTATGAATTAAATAAATATAGCTTGAGTTTTAGCATATATGTATGAACCCTATATTTGGTCGACATCTATGTAATTTGGGAATTATATGTTTTAAATTGAATTCATGTTTTATTCCTCTGTTTATGTGTCTGATTTATAGTCTGTTTTCTTTGCGGATTGCAACCGTATAGGATTACTCTAATAATAGTTAGATAGTTAATAGCTAAGGCATATTTAACTATTGTAAACAACAACACATAGCATCTAGTGTAAGGTATAGAGCTGACAAATAAACCTAACTAGATAGTCATTGTGGTTTGGTGTTAGCATCATTAATCAATTGTAGGAAAAGTTTTCTTATGACCCCTTATTGACACAAGTTAACCCTAATTTAAACTACCTAGCGTTTAGAACAACAAGACTAGTGGGGATTACTTGCTAATTACTCAAGCTAAACTACCTTCTTCTCTTGCATTTAATTTTCTGTCTTTATTTTATTAGTTTAATTTTCTTAATCAAAAACCCAATAAAAATCTATTTGTCTTTTATTTCTCTGCGTATTATTTGTTCTAACTTTTAATATTTGCACTTGATTATTTGCATAAGTTCTTCCTAACCTTCGTAGTCTCTGAGGAACGAATCTTACTTATTCATTAAAACTTGCATACGTCATGTAACAATTGCAGAACCGTGATTAGCCTAGGATATTTATTTGCTTTTATTTATCTATTATTTTATCACACCTTAGGCGACACCAGGTTGAGCACCTAAAATAGAAGTAGATTGTGAATGAGAGCCTCTTGAGCGCCCCTTCCTCGACCTCGATTGTTATAACCACAGCCATATGAAGGAGGTTGAGTAGCAGAAAATAAAGCTGTATGAGGGAAGCAGGATTTTCACTTGGTTCACACATTTTCATATGTAATTCCTCAGATACTAACAAGATGCCTAAATAATGAAAACTAATAGTAGTAGATTGAGCATTAGTTATACGTATACTCGATTTAAATTGGTTAAATTCTTGAAGTAAACCCTTCAAAGTATACATTATAACATCTTCTAGAGGAAGAGAATATGAAGTTGTGTCAAGACCATCACATATGTCTTGAATTTCAGCTAAGTAACCTGTCATACACCTAACACCCTTCTTAACATTACATAACTTCATTTTTAACTGATAAATATGAGTGCGACATTGAGAGACAAATATTTCTTCTAGTTTCATCTACACATCACAAGCCTGAGCAAGTTTTGCTACTTGAGAATGAATTGAAGGTATCATCGAAGAGAGTAGAGATACCTTTAACTGTCGATCCTCAATTACACAAGTAGAATACGTCGAATCCGTTGAAGAAGGTGATCGACTAGATCCATTCACATGACCTAAATACCCATGAGCTTCTAGAATCTTCTAATTGCGTTCGCCAGAGGACGTAATTGGAGGAGTCAAGCTTTATTTGAACCAAGCTGCTCCAATTTTGACGAAGTAACAAGAGTTCAGCTGGAATAGACGAGCTCGAACTAATGTGTGGTGTAGAGAAAGAGAGGATGATGATGCCATAGGAATGCGGAAGCAAGGATCGAAAAGAGGTGAGATATTTAAAAAAAATTCAAAGCTGTCCTTTAATGGCAGAACAAAAGTTTGAAAAAAAAAATCTCATTTAGTTCTATACCATAATAGATGAGAGAAAATAGAATGTATTTTATATATGTTTGTACAATAAAATGAATCACAATCGACCTCTATATATATATATATAGAACAATCACAAAGAATGTATTGTATTGTTGTAGCTGTACTACTTATAAAATATTCTCTTTTAACTGTTTTTGTCTTTTAGTAAATCAGCTATACTTGTATGCAATGCAAAGTATATTTGTTCGTGTGGGGTAGCTTTGTATTACTATGATATTCCATCTGGTATTAACTAACGGGCGTCTACAAATGAGATGCTTTGCTTGTCATGAACAATCACTGAAGTTGATTGTATGAATTCATACCTGGAATTTTCCCGGACTTGAGATTTCCGGGAAAAGGTTCTTTTAATTTCCTATCTTCACGGGAAAAGGTGCTTTGTATGATCCTCCCCCTATCTTCACGGGAAAAGGTTCTTTTAATTTCCTTGACTGGAGACGTCTTCGGACTTGCCGCTGTGATTTGTTAACATCCCTGTTTTGTGTTTTTTCGATGACAGAATCCGAGCTTTAATCAAATAGTTCATGGGCGCCCTCTGAATCAGCGTATTAGGTAACAATAGCGTAGGGTTGTTTCTGTCATTTTAAGCAATCCTTGGAACCTACCACCCGTATGGGGGAGAAGGGTCCGTTCACGGTGTTTAGGGAGGCCCAATTGGTCTGTTTGACATTTGAGCGTTCTTCAACGATCACATAAAACAAGAAAGTTCTATTTTATCGTTGAGAGAACAAAAACAGATTTTCGCCAAGACATTCAGAAAAAAAGCTTCAAGAAAATCAAAGTTTCAAAATAATATTTCACAAAAGCTTACCTATTGATAGTTACAATTCCAAAACTCATCAGCTATCTATCTGTTTTTTCTCTCAGTGAAGTCTCTATTAATATTCAGGTGTATTAGAAAATCTCTATTAAATTCATCCTCTCAATTCATCAAAAACCATTTCATCCTCTCTATTATATTTACTATAGATTTATCCACCAACAACGTCACTTACTACGCCTACTCTTTAACTCTATTCTCTGTGACCCAAACTTCTCTATGAATGCTATAGAACAAATTGATATTTCAATGAGTCTACCCATTACAGTGGTTCTTTTAATGGCTTGTTATGTGTGTCACCATGTAGAGATAAATATACAATATACAACCCATCTTTGAGAAAGTTCTGTAAATTGCGTATTTCAAATACCTTTGATAGACTACACCTATACTCAGGGATTTGGGTACGATGAAGTCATAATTAGACTCTGTGATATTGTATAACTTAAAGTATTCTATAATCGTGGGTAGCAAATTATCTTGATGGTGAATATGATGATTATATAGATATTGGTAGCAGCTCTTATAATTGCGTGGTGTGAAGTAGCTGAATTACTCATCATCCTCTAAGTAGATCAAGATTCTTGTTTTAGTTATTTATATTAAGAAGTATACAGTAAAATATTTTTTCCCTTTTGATGTTGAAACAATACTAGGTTGGTACTATTTCCCTTGTGTTTGTAGCTGCAGTAGCAACTCCTTATCGTAAGTAAATCAAGATTATTGCTACACCTTGTTTTGGTAATTAATTTTAAAAATCGAGAATGTTAACTTTAATTATCTATCTTGTAATCCTCTTTATTCTTGCCGTTTGATTAATCATAAATTATGCACTTTCTATAATATCGTTATCTTTGTTTTTTGGGTGAAATTCTTGAATATGCCCAATGTTTTTGCTCTTCAATATCAAGACGCAAATGAGTTGGCTTTCAAAAAATGAAAGATAGTGCAGGTGTGTATGCACACTATCTGGATCCTTGCTTGGGTTCTTTATTTCTTTTCCCAGTACGAATCATATACCATTGTAACGGAAGATTTTGCTTCCTTGGTGATGTGTTGCGCATTCATAGACAATTTAGGGTATAACAGGTTCTTGCTGTCAAAGTGTCAGGCTCTGTCCGGACAGTAATGCAGTTTCTTTAACCTTTCTTGTTTCTTTGCCACCTAGGCAACTAAGAAGTGCAGTTTCCCTCGTATTTTCGTTACTTTTGAAAGAGGATTTAGGCAAAAGATTAGTCAAAATCAAAGTTACAAATGATGTTCACAACTTCGGGGCTGCTGCTATCAACTAATTTTCTCTTCATTCCTAAATTTGACAAAAGTTTTATCAAGTACCATCTTTTATTTACTTTTACGATGTAACTTCCTCTTCCCTGTCGCTGAATTGTAGGTCAAGTACCATCTTTTCTCTACTGTTTCAATCTATATGTCTCTTCCTCATTGCCAAACTCTTATTTTTGCACACTGATTTGACAACTTCAGATAACCCAAAAATGATAAACTGGCTTCTGCACCTTCACAGATCTGCAAACACTCTACATCGAGACAAGCAAACCTTAATAGCAATGCCAAAACGCCTTAAAAATCAACCGCCCCTTACCAAAGCAAAACATAAATATATATTTCCACATTGACTCTATTTATATAACAATTTTAATTTGTGATAGACTTCAAACCTATTAATTATATAAATCTAGGAGAGGTATTAATAATATAATTAATTTGTGATAGACTTCAAACCTATTAATCATATAATTCTAGGAGAGGTATTAATAATATAATTCTAAGCGCAACATATATTCTAATTGAAGGAACATGCTGCTGTTTGACTGAAGACTATTGCAAAAACAAAATTTTCATGTATAAGGGGAGCAACTTTGGTAGATGGTAGATTTTAAAATTCTTCATTTCCAATTTTTTATAGTTTCAATTTAGATTAATAATCTTTGATCACAGCCCAATAGGGCCTGAACGCAAGGGAATTTGGATTCTAAGCTTATGAGGCGGTTACTTTGGTGGAAGACATTAAATATATCGATACCACTTACATCCACCATTAAATATATGGATACCACTTACTCCCAGTTAATAAGTACAGCTGATAAAAAAAAATACTATGAATGTATGGTATGGTACTCTAAAGTGTGTGAGATATTTAAACAAATAGAAGAGAGAAAAGAGAAAAGAAAAAATAATATATTAATAATGAAAGAGTCGTAAAGTATAAAGAACAAGAGATTATTAGAGATTATATTGTGAATGAGTTCTAATACAATAAAATGAGAAATTATTATTGAACTAACTACTTGGTGAACAAGAATAGTAAAACTATACCAAATAGAAAACAAATATAGTATGAAATTAAACTAGTCTAATAAGGTAATAATATATTATGTTAATAATATATGTAACACCCCCCCCTCAAACTCAAGTAGGTCGGAGAGAGAGCAATTTGAGTTTGAAATATGGATCGTTGATGACGTATCTTGAGCGTTGTTGATGGAGAAGCATGACAGAGGAGTTGATGTGGTGACAATGTTGATGTTGTGGCATCGAGGTGGAGTGACGAGTCGATCTCTATAAACTAAAAACCGAGTTATGAGTGAATTACCAAGATGAGACCATGGAAGGTCTAACGAGATGGGACCATTGAATGGTCTAACGAGATGAGACCACTGAAGGGTCTAACGAGATGAGACCACTGAAAAGTCTAACGAGATGAGACCACTTAAGGACCTAACAAGATGAGACCACTGAAGGGCCTAACAAGATGATACCACTGATGGGTCCAACGATATGAGACCAATGAAGGGTCTAAAGAGATGAGACTATTGAACGGCCTTAAGAGATGAGACCATTGGACGACCTAACGAGATGAGAATTCTACAAGAGGATTAAGATTTTGATTCCTACGAGAGGAATAAGATTGTGATTCCTACAAGAGGAATAAGATTTCGAATCCCACGAGAGGATTAAGAGAAAAGAGTTTTTTTTTGTAAAGAAGCAATTGAAACAATAAAACGATAACGAAAGAGAACCATGGATAGTGGCTCTGATACTGTGAAAGATATTTAAATAAATGGAAGAGAGAAAAGATAAAAGGGGAAATAATATATTAATTTTGAAAGAGGCATAAAGGTTAGATAATAAGAAAATCCTAGAGACTAAATTGTGAATGAGTTGATATTAATTATGAAAGAGGCATAAAGGTTAGATAATAAGAAATTCCTAGAGACTAAATGTATGAGACTCAAAGATCAAAGCGAGCTTGCAAGATTTTGTCAAGAAGATGGTGAAACAGTAGGAGAATCATGGACAAGGTTTAAACATAAATTAGCTAGATGTCCTCTCCATGGTTATACCCCCTTTTTACAACTTGCTATATTCTATGAAGGTCTTAATGATAAAGGTAGAGAGAAGGTGGATAACATAGGAAAGGGTAATTTTGTGTCCATGAATCATAATGAAGCATCCGAGGTTTTGGAAAATATTATTGAACAAGAAAGGAGTTGGCCTTCTATGCGAGCACCTGTAGCAAAGACCCGAGGTACGCTTCGTTTAGATGCAGAAACTGCAAACTCAGCTCAAATATCCGCATTAGAAAATCAAACCAAAGAGCTTAAGCTAGAGATGCAGAAAAATTTAGCCGCGGCAAATGTAGTACAAGAAGCACAAGGTTGTCAACAATGTGAGGTTAATAATCATACATGGGAAGAGTGCGAAGCAAATCCACAATCTGTTTACTTCATATCCAACTGAGGAGGTTATCAATTTGGTAACCGAAACCATCCGGGTATGCAGTATTCAAATCCAAAGGGCGCCGCTAATCCTAGTCACTATCAACCGCGCCCCCAGAACAACTTTTTCCAACCAAGAGGTCAGTATCAAAATCAACATCAAAACAGACCTGCTCCCCCTCAATAACCTGTTCAAGATGCATATACCGTTGCGTTAGATCAGAAAGCTTTACCACAGTATCCTCAAGAAGGATATATGGATAATCAACAATTAGTAAAAGTCTTGGACCGTTTGACCACGAATATGAACGCCCAGGAAGAGAAGTTACGAGGACAAGATGCCGCAATTCAGATTTTAGGTACTCAAGTAGAACAGTTGAACAAAGTTCTAACGAATTTAATGGAACAAAAAGAATTGAAGGCTATCGAAGGAGGCGATGACAATGTTGGGTTCAAAGCTTGTAAGGCTATTTGCCTTGAAATTGAAGAAGAAAAGAAGGAAGTACCGCATGCTGCCGTTAGTGCCGTGGAAGTTCCGAGTACCGAAGAAGAACCAACCAAGTCTAGCCCCGTGGAATCTGACTGTTCTGAGGTTTATGTGGAGGACGATTCAGAAAAAGCTGAATTTATACAGCTTCTGAAGGATATGCAAGAAGAGATTCGATCGGTTATGGATTATCAAGCTGAACTGGCTAAAGAGAAAGAGAAAGAAGCCTCAAAGGAGGAATCAAGAGATGAAGTTGAAGTTGCACCTGCTGTGCAAGAAGAGAAAGAAGAAGAGAAGGTGGAACCGCCACCTGTTGTTCAAACAGTGTCACCAACTATTCCTGATACAAATCCAAAGGATGACACTGAACTCAAGACATTTGTAGAGGCGTATACACCTGAAAATATCAACGCCCAAATGCTTGAGATAGCGAAGAAAGGACTTACACCGCAACAAGTTTGTACGCAAGTTATTCCTGAGAAAGAGGCGAGTGTAGAGATCCCAAGATAGAACCTGATAGTCTCAAGAAGAAGTGAATGAGAGCTACCAACGAAGCTTAAAGATCCGGGAAGTTTCAACCTTCCTATTCAAACGAATGGTATGCTCAAGGTGAAATCTATGTACGATGTGGGTTCTGGTGTGAATCTTATGCCTAAGTCCGTGTTCGAGAGACTTGCACTTCAGAAATCAGAGAAAACTCCACTGAAGTTGCAGTTCGCTGACAACCCAGTTACCAGGACATGGGGAACAGTGGAGGACGTCTTAGTCCGAGCAGGTAGTATCGCCATCCCTACTGACTTTGTTATACTTGAG
The DNA here is from genome assembly GCA_029959085.1 of Nemophila menziesii. Lineage (NCBI taxonomy): Eukaryota > Viridiplantae > Streptophyta > Magnoliopsida > Boraginales > Hydrophyllaceae > Nemophila > Nemophila menziesii. Next base: position 5,612,847 of record JARWIR010000014.1, read on the forward strand.
TTTGATGCAGATAAGCAGGTTCCAAGCATACTTGGACGGCGTTTCATGGCCACAAGTCAAAGTGTCATCAACTTCCGAGAAGGGACCATCACCCTTCATGCAAAGAATGTATCCGAGACCTTCTATGTCTTGGGTAAGAAACCAAGGAAGTTAGATCCCACCGTTCCTGTCATACACGGCCTTTCACATCAAAAAGTCCCTCCTGAGAAGACCCACTTAAAGCCTGTGGATACCGAGCCAAACATTGAGTTTGGGGTTGGCCATGAAGTTCTATGGAAATCTCACAAACGCGAGAATAGGCCACGTAGTTTCAAAGACTCGTGGATGGGACCATTCATTGTCACTAAGGTTGTTTCAGCCAAGGTGATAGAAATCCGACCCAAGAAGGGGATCAAGCGCAGATTAGTTGACGTTCATATCCTAACTCGTTGTTGCGGAGGCTATATTCGCCAATCTTGATAGAGGTAACACGTCTAACTTTGAAAGACGTTAAATAAAAGTGCTGAACGGGAGACAACCCGCAATTTTTTAAGTTTTTATGTCTTTAGTTTATGTTTAGTTTAGTTATTTTTAGTTGATATTGAATATTTGAGAAAGGTATTAGTGTTTTTGATGCTAAGGTAATGGAGAAATCGAGTTCGAGAGGAGAAAACAAAATTGTTCGGAAAATTCTGACCATCGGGCCGGTATACCGGACCTCATCCCCGGTATACCGCAGAGAGAAAAACCCGTGTTACTGGTAGGTGCCTCGATTTTTGTGCCGAGAAGAAAAAAAAATCTGGACGATAGGTCCGGTATACCGGACCATATCCCCGGTATACCGCGGGATCAAAAACCCGTGCCACGGGTATGAGGCGCGTGCTTATTGACGAGACAAATTTTTTTTGAACAACAGAAGTTCCGGTATACCGGAGGATGTGCCCGGTATACCACGGCGCGCCGCTGGAGAGAGAAAATTGCGGATTGGAGATTATAAAAGAGGGATAATGCTTATTATTCGGAATTTACAAAACCTCAAGCCTCTCTTTCTTCTCCAAACCTCTCCCAACTCCATTAAAGCTCATACAAACCTTCACCAATCATCAAAACACTACCCAATCATCAAGAAAAACACATCAAATCTTCTATCCACCTCATTACAAAGAAGATTCAAGCACCCAATTCTCACCAAACACATTAAATTGAAGAATCAAGAGCTCAAATTTTCAAAATTCATCCTACAATTTCTTAAAATCCAAGCCAATCCATCAAGAATTCACCTTACCCACATAGAGATTCATCATCAATTCATATTTCCTAAGCGAAATCAAGCTTGTTCAACCAAAAATTCACAAGTTCAAATTTCAAGAGTTGTTAAAGCTTTGAGTTGGGGGTCAATTGAAGATGACTAATAGAACAGAAGTATTAGCTAACAAGAGGGAGGTGAAGAAAAGCAAGGTATTGGGTTCAATTGAGAAGAAATCAAATAAAAAAGGCTCTAGTTCTAAAACAAAGGGTAAAAACGATGTTGAAGATGGAGGTAAGCTAGCTATGTTTGATCGTAATGGTAAAAGGCTCTACTTTTATTCAAAGGAGAAAACACAACTTCCACCTTTCAAAGGTCCTACACCCAAGGAAAAAGAGAAAGCTGCAAAGGCCTTGATAGCTTCTGCAGAAAAACAATTAAAAGAACTACCTTTTGCTTATGAGAAAGTATTCAAGGAGGAAGTTGGTACAGGAGAATACAAGAGATTCTTAGAGCTTGGTACAAAATTGGGTTGGTCTACGTTCATGGTAAGACGTTCTGAATTATGTCATGAGTTAGTTTTAGAATTCTATTTAGGCCTCTTTAGCCGAGATAGTAAAGGTTGTGTTCCGATTAGAGGAAAGTTAGTTCCTTTCACAGTTAATGAGATTAGAAACCACTTCAAGTTTAAGAAATTAATTGGATATTGCAAGTATGATGAAGCGGTTTCTAAACAAAAAATCTTTGATGAGGAATTACTTTTTGAGCATGTTTTAGACAAGGAGAAAGTGCAATCACATAAGGGAGAGTTAAAGGCACCTTGGCCTTACAAATATCTTCAACCGGATGTGAGAGTTTGGCACAATTTCCTTATTCCTAATGTCTTTGGAAACACACGAACTTTGGATGTGACTAAAAAGAACACTCTACTTTTGGATTGTATTTTGAGAGGAGAAAAAGTGGAATTGCCACAGTTGATCTATGAGGAGGTGATGCGATTTTTGGTCTCTCCTAAATCAGTTTATAATGTTAAATTTCCTACTATGATCACGTGTCTTGTGGGAAAAGCGAATTTTACATTGGGTGAAGAAGAGAAACTCGAGTTTAAGGAGAATTATATTGATAATGCTTGGATCAAAGATGTCTTTCGAAAAGCGGGTGTTACGCAAGTCTCGAAAGAAGAAAAGGAGCAAAGTTGGCAAGAGAAGATGGAGGAGCGTTTAAATAAATTCGAAGCAGCTCAAACTTCTTTAGTCAATGATGTGGCACAAATCAACGGGAATCAAGTGCACATCATGAAACTCCTTGAGCAATTAACGAAAGATCGAGCAAATCCGACCTTGGATGTCAATAATGCGAGGCAATAAGCCTCGAGAGTATGTTCTCTTTCTTCCTTACCATTTTTGTAAATGCTTTTATCTGCTAATTTTAATTTCTTTTTCGAGTCTTTTTCGAGTCGTGGGGACACGGCTCATTTTTGAGTTAGGGGTGTGGGGATTCATTGTCTCTCATCTCCATTTTTCTGTTTTTAGGTAGAAATTAAAATTTTTGATACATGGGAATTAGATGTGTTTAATAGCTTGAAAGCATAAGCTCAGTGAATTGATGATAGTAAGTAGTATGTTTATGAGCTATGTTATTTGTATGCTTTGAGTATTTGCAGGAAAACACACGTTGATAGTAAATAAAAGATTAGTGAACAATGTGATAGAAAGTATGTTCGATCTCAGGGAACATTGAGAAGTGGGTAGGGCGTGAGATCCAAGCTAGTTGACAAACCCATTTGATGAAAGTGCTAAAGGTAAGAAAATAACGAAATTACATAGTGTAGAAAGTGATTAAGGCGGTTCTTTAATATTTGAAGCCACTTGAAGCCTTTTTATACCTTCTCACCTTGTATTTTGATTTTATATGCTATATCCTTCTCAGCCCCTTCTAGCTTTTCTAAAGCTTTTTATTGAAACACATTATAAGCCATATCCCTTTAGATTATAGGACTTTTCCATATGACCCGCACTCGAATCGCGATGCATAGACAGCTATTTTAGAGCTTGAGTTTGGGGTGGTGGGTGCACCATTATGGGAATTGTTATTGGGATGGGATTTTTGAGCTTATTAAGTGTGCTATGTTCTTTATATTGATGATGATTCACATATTTTTATTGTAACCCTTTGACGGGGTAATAGTGAATGAAAAAGAAGCTACGAGCTAAATTTGCCAACAAGGGCATTAAAAGAAATATATATATATGAGAAAATAGCGTGATATCTCAACATCAAAAAGAGAGTCATAGCTATAGAAAAATTGATTTGAAAAGAAAAGAAAATATATATATTCGGACCGACAATGTGGAATTTTTATGTGAACATCTCATGCTTTAATTGGGTTATTGGGGATGCTAAATTGTGCATCAAGGAATTCATTGGGTTAAGTGAGAAACGTTTTATGAGAGTAACTCAAGCTCTAGGGCAATTCGTTGATGGCTAGTGAGAAGAGAGCCAAAAGCTCACTCTAAATTATCCAAACATACTATCATACCGTCCCTAAGCCTAAATTACAACTTTAAAGACCTTTTGATTCTTTGTTATGTAATTGAGAAGTGATTGAGCCATTAGAGAGTAGTTAAGTGGATCTTTGGATACTAGTGAAGTTCGATGAACAATCTATAGCTTTCTTGGGGAACTGAGTAAAGTCCCAATCCTTCTTACATTGCGAAACTAATCTGATCTTGAATTCAAGCCGTGTTGACTGTGGATATGAGAAGCGTACAGGTATGTAGTTTATAAATATTATTGCATGAAATTTTCTGAGTTGTTGCTTTATGTCTATTCTATATATTCTGCTATGTTCTTTCCATTGTGTTGAAAATTCCATAAGTGTGTATTTATAGACTTCCCTTTGTTTTTATCTTTATTGTATCGGGACGATACAACTTTGAGTTGGGGGTCTTGATGTCTCCTCATTTGTGATAGATTTATATTAGGATGAGACATCATTTTTAGTGATTTAGAAGTCATAATAGTCGATTTTCTTGAGAAATAGTGCACTTTCCTATTTTGAGTCTTGATTTAGTAACATAATATTTTTAGAGCAGATTGGGTTTAATTATTTATTTAGTGTGAAGCTTTAAAGATAATTATGGAGATTAATTAGAGTCCAAGTCAAAAACTACAAGATATGGAAAGAGATAAGCATGGAAATTGGAGATAAAGGAAAGAAAAGCTAAAAACATGGAAAAGGAAAACCTGCCTTAATCCTGAATTTCTGCACCTACAACCACAAATCAGATTATATCTCAAAAACGGTGAGAAATCTGGAGAAACGGTCAAGAGAAAAGTTGAATATCTTTCCGAGACGATGAATTTGGTATATTCATACGCACCAAAAGGATGAAAATAGAAGCTGCTTGGACCAAAAGAAAAATGGGCCTGATTTCATGTTTTTAGTGTTACGAATTTGAGTTGGGCTTGGAGTCCATTACTTAACCTCTCCTTCAAGAAAACGAATTAGGTCTTCAAAACACCTATAAATACACCCTTATATCACTTGTAAATCATCCTTGCCTCATAGTAATTATTTCTTAAGGTTTTATTCTTCCAGTTTATTGTAGAGAGCAAGATGATGTCTTTCATTATTTCTTTTAGTTCATTTCCTTCAGGTATGAACTAAACTCACAATAGCTTGGGTTTTGCATCATGTTTAATCTATGAATTCTAATTTCTTTCTATCTAAGTTTCTTTAGGAATTACATGTTTTAATCTGATATTAGCTTCTTACCTTTATATTTGTTTATGTGTTTTGATTTATTGCCTGTCCTAGAACTGATCACTTTAGGCTTTCTTAATAGTAATTAGATGGTCACCTTAACTGGGTGTCTAATTACTGAAACACCACATAACGTCTAGTGTCGATATTAGTCCTGACAAAACTGATTCTAACTAGATAGTCATTAGGGTATGATTTAACCACTATCACCATGTATGGAAATTGATTGCTTAGGGCCTTGGTAGCGCTTGATAACCCTATTTGAACCAGCCTCGTGGTGTGTCCGGAGCCCCATTAGTCGCTCTCAAGGTATAAGGAATGGGAATTTAGAATCCTGACTAAGTATACAATAGCTAATATACTCCCTTATTAACTAGATCTAATAGAAAGAATTAGAAGGATTAGTGCATACTAGCAAAACCTAAGCTATATCCCTCATCTCATATTCCTCGTATTTTATTTTATTGTCTTTATTTTCCTAGTTTTAATTAGTTATTTTCGAAATCTATTCCTTTAATTTTCTGTCTTTTAATTATTTACTCCTTACTCGTTATTGCTACCCATTCGACTAGCACACTAAGTCCCTGAGAACGAACTTTCTTATCATTAAAACTTGCATACGTCCTGTAATACTTGCAGTACTGTGCCTGTCTAGGGTGAGAGTGCGTAGTTTTCTAGACTTAATTTTATCTTAATTTTACCACACCCTAGGCGACACCAACAACTCCTTCCAGACTTCTTTTCTTGTATTGTAAGCTTCCTCTTGGCTTAGGGTTTTACCAAGGATGATTTTCTAATGTTAAGAGGCTGTATTTATAGTATATAGGTTGACCTAATCTTTTTCTTGAAGGAAAAGGTAAATGTTGGACTTTTAGCCCAACTCAAATTCGTAGCCAGAAAAAAAATCCTGGTTTATCGATGAGCTTACCAGTCCAGTTATCTTCCCAAATCAGAGTATTATGACCATCACCTATAGCTTTTACCAGGTTGGGCTTGAGAAAATCACAGCCTTTACGAATGCTGTTCCATATCCATGATCCCTTCTTAATGTCACCAGTATCAAGCATATCCTTATCAGGGAAATAGACACTTTTAAGAACCTGATGAACCAGGGATGATGGGCGCAATAGAATGGACCAAGCCTGCTTCGCAAGGAGGGCTAAGTTAAACACTTCAAGATTTTTAATACTAAGACCACCAAACTCTTTGGGAGATGAAATTTTATTCCAGTTAATTCAGTGGATGCCACGATCCTCCTCATTACCCCAAAGGAAATGGCAAGTCAGAGAATTAATCTTCTTGATAACCCCTTTAGGAAGAGCTAGAAGGGACATAAAGTAGGTAGGAAAGGCATGAATGATAAAAGAGATAAGAACAGCCTTCCCTGCCATAGATAATAAAGATTTTTTTCCATCCACTTAGCTTAGAAGCGATCTTCTCAATTAAGGAATCCATAACTTTAGTTTTAGAGTTACCCATTCAGTGGGTAAGCCTAGGTAAATCCCTAGATCCTCAGAGATAGGCATTCGGAAAGCTTTAGTTAATAAAAATTTCAGAATCAGGGAAATTAGGACTCAAGAAGATGGATGACTTATTAAGGTTAATGGTGAGACCAGAAGCAAAGCAGAACTTATAAAGGATTTCTTTAAAAGCATGAATTTCCAATACTGAATTCCTAAGAAAAAAGATTGAGTCATCAGCAAAAAGAAGGTGGTTGATATGAGGTCCTTGCCTACCAAGCTGGATACCCTTAATATCACCCATCAAGAAATCAGATTCTATAAGGATGGAGAGAACATTGGAAACGATAGTGAAAAGGTAGGGGGAAAGAGGGTCACCCTGACGAAGACCTCTAGACGGTTTAAAAGAGCCTATCTTTTTACCATTAATAAAGACATTAAAGGTAACAGAAGTAACACATTTTTGAATAATTGAGATCCAGTTGGTATTGAATCTCATTCTTTGAAGAACATCAAATAGGAAGGGCCAGCTAACTCTGTCATAGGCTTTGTGAATATCAGCCTTTATGATGGAGTAGCTGTCCTTGGAATTTTTTCTAAGGTGCTTGAGTTTGTGTAAAACTTCATGCTCACACTAACAACACCAAATGGATATTTACTGCAAAACAATACAAATTATACTGTATAAAACTAATTGCTCACTCCAACCGTCACGACAACTTATGAAACCCACAAAACTCACACTGCATCGCTTGCTTAGCACATCACTTCTCATACGGTAAAAGGCTTCCCACTCATAAAATGGCCATTGTAGGATTTGTAAAAAAATATAATAATCATCACAACTGTAATTATACTTAAATCAGATAATTTTGGAAAATTGTAAGAGTGGTGAGATTTCGTTAAAAATAATTCAATTTTTTAAAGTTTCAATGGTAAAAATTAATTTGTTTACCTTAGTTTGGGTTATTCAATTGTTGATTGTGTAGACAAGTTGATAGTTGATGGTGGTACAGAATGGTCCCGAGTGGCTGCGGTTTGGATAAATGTACACGTTTTAGCAGAAGGTAACCAGGGAAAAACAGTGTATTTACACAAGTTAATATATAAGATATGTATCCAATATCATCCATAGACCCCCAATTAATACTTAATTATAGTCATCCCTATTTTTATATTGAACCACAAAGAAACCAAACCTTACATCTCTTAGATTTATATACGCCTTCCATATCTAGATTTGTTCCAATATCATCAAGAGCTATCGAGTTATCAAAGTATACCCTTGTGTGTTTTTGTCTTTTTTGTCTTGCCCTACGAATCAGCAGCGGATATGTTTTGTTATCATGTATAATCCCCCAGAGTATCATCCCCATCGGCCATGTCTGGTACTAGGATGTTCCTTCTGGTATTGAAGGTGAGAGTCCATATCAGTTACGAAGCCAGTGCTATTAATTAAGGGCGTCTACAAATGAGATACTCTCCTTGTCCATATTACTTATTTCAACAGGTCCCCCATTTCTGCATCCTCTCGCTCAATTTTAGATGGAGAACTCTCAAAAAGTCAATTGTATGATTTCATACCATTAAGCAAAGGCGTTGATCCTTCCCTAATTTCTTCACCAATGGGATATAGATCATCTCTATCTTCACGGAAAAAGGTTCTGTTAATTGCCTTGACAGGAGACTTCTTTGGACTTGCCGCTGTGATTTGTTGATTTGTTAACATCCCCGTTTTGTGTCTTTTCAATGACAGAGTCCGAGCTTTAATCAAATCGTACATGGGTTCCCTCTGAATTAGATTATTAGGTAACGATATCGTAGGCTTGTTTTGTGGTCTCCACATAGAGATAAGATATAAAATATACAACCCATCTTTGAGAAAGTTCTGTAAATTGCGTATTTCAAATACCTTTGATAGACTACACCTATACTCAGGGATTTGGGTACAATGAAGTCATAATTACACTCTGTGATATTGTATAATTTAAAGTATTCTACAATCGTGGGTAGCAAATTATCTTAATACGGAGGATGATGATTATATAGATATTGGTAGCAGCACTTAAAATTGTGTGGTGTCAAGTAGCTGAATTACTCATCATCCTGTAAGTAGATCAAGATTCTTGATTTAGTTATATATATAATGAAGTATACAGTAAAATGAAATACAGATGCGCCAAATATCAAAACCCCCAATGAGTCGATATACAAATATATATATATATATATATTTACATAAAAATGATTTCCTCGAATTAATGATGAATTCATATGTCATCCAATCGCTATATTCCCTTTCCATTTCCGAGCATCATTGTATCTAGGAGAAAATGGATACTTAACCTCTTTTAAGTACTATTAAAATTTTATATTCATATAAAACCCGATATCTATCTCGAATCGAGTAAACTCTGTAATTGTTGGATCCGACGCTTTGCATATAGATCGGGTTTGATTTTGGGTGTTTTGGTCGGGTACCCAAAACTCTGTAATGGGGCTGTTAAACTATTATCTTCTTCCTGAAGACATCTTCGTCAATGAGATTCTGTCTAGGCTACCCGTGAAATCATTGTTGAAATTCAAGTGTGTTTGCAAATCATGGCGTTCTCTGATCTCCTCGGCTCGGTTCATCAAAATTCACCAAATCAAGAGCTCAAAATCCAAATATTATGCCAATCATAAGGCGATTATACAAGGTATAGACTCATCTACCCACAATTACAACTACTACACCTACCCTTATTACTCGATCCTCTATGATGGTAGCTCCCCAGTGAATGAAATAAAGCAAATTGACTTTCCAATTATTGATTCCATTTTCAAGTCTAAAGTCATTCCAATTGGCTCTTGTAATGGCTTGTTGTGTGTTTCTCCAAAGTCAGGTACATTTATAATTTTCAACCCTTCTTTGAAAAAGTTCCATAGATTGAGGTTACCTGATAGACCACCGGGGTGCCGTTATACTCCTGGGTTCGGTTATGATGAAGTACATGAGGATTATAAAGTCGTTTTACTTGTTGGTAATGCTGTAAAATATACTGAGGCCAAGATTTATAGTATAAAGAATAGTTGTTGGAGAACATTGAAGAGCCGCCCAATTGGAAACTTTTACAGTGGTCGAAGCGGTGTTTTAGTCTCCGGAAAACTTCACTGGCCATCAATTGGTAGCAAAAGTAGTGTATTTATGTCACTAGATATGGTTACAGAGGAGTTTGGAAAGGTGGCCCATCCTAAGCACGGATATGACAATGGTGAGATTTTAGGATGGTATTTAGTAGAGTCACATGGACGTCTCTATTCTTCTGCTTGTGCAAGGAGTAAGTGTTGTATGGACGTTTGGGAGATGAAAGAATACGGTGTTAATGAGGATTCCTGGATTAAGTTGGGATCAATTCCTTTCTCTATCGATAATTGCATATTGTACCCTTTTTTAATAGCAGAGAATGGTATGGTTTTACTTCATAGTAAGACCTCTGTGATTTTGTATAGCTTAAAGAATTCTGAAGTTGTGGGTCGCAAAATATATGGTCAGCTGTATGGTAATACGGTTGACTTTAAATATTTTCTAGGCTATTTTCAGACCCTTGTTCCACCTTATCCTGATGGGGGTAATGATTACTGATATTAGTAGGTTGTATTGGAATTGCAAGGTGGGAAGTAGTGAAGTAACTATTTAATTCTATCAACACTTGCTAGTTGCTACTTTTTATGGTGAATACTCCAAGATTTTCTCGTTTTGATGTTGAAACAATACTAGGTTGGTACTATTTCCCTTGTGTTTGTAGCTGCAGTAGCAACTCCTTATCGTAAGTAAATCAAGATTATTGCTACACCTTGTTTTGGTAATTAATTTTAAGAATCAAGAATGTTTACTTTAATTGTTTATTTTGTAATGCTCTCTACTCTTGGTGTTTGATTAATCATAAATTATGCACTTGCTTTAATATCATTATCTTGTCATATTTCCTATAGTTTTTGCCAGGGGCCAGGCATAAAAAAATTACAGTTGCTTGGGGGAATTTTTGTTTTTTGGTGAAAATTTTGAATATGCCCAGTGTTTTTGTTCTTCAATATTGAGACAGAAATGAGTTGGCTTTCAAAAAATGAGTTGGCATTGATCGACCATGGCTTGCTGTCAATGTTTCCTTAGCCTTTCTTGTTTCTTGTCGGGAAACTAAGAAGTCCAGTTTCCTTTGCCTCTTCGTGACTCTCATAAGAGAAATCTGACAAAAGATTAGTCCAAATCAAATCAAAGATACTAATTATGATTACAACCTCGTAGCTTCTATCATCTAATTGCCTCTTCCTCGTAGGTGAATTTGACAATCTGTCAAGTACCACCTTTTTCTTTACTTTTTTTAATCTATTTTTCTCTCCCTCGTTGCTGAAGTCTTTATAATTTAAAGTGAACACTGATTTGACACCTTCAGTTCACCCAAGATGGTAAACTCTCTTATGCACCTTCACCGATCTGCAAACACTATACATCGAGACAAACAAAACCTTAATAGCAACGCCAAAACACAATCAAACGCCCTTTACTTCCATTCCAGCAGGGCATTTTGAATAAATTCTATACTTTGTGAGTGTCGACTGATCAACATCATTACCTTTTCATGAGCTACAACAATGTTAATATTGTGACCTTACCACCTTAGACTACTCTCGTCCGCCTGTAAAAACATACATCTTACTTAATATATATCCACATTTACTAGTTTTTGTGATAGACTTCAAACATATTAACATACTTTGTTGTGAACCCACCATGTCCTGTTTATAATTGTATGATGGCGTGAATTTTCAAAGAATAATACTAGTAGAAGGATTCGTGTGTTGACCTAAAAACTTCAAAGGACCCATCCCCGTCTCACTGCCCAAGCTTTAGAAACTAAATTTCCTGTATTATATATGAGTTTTAGTCAAAACGTTTATTGTTAATTTCTAGTTAAATCTGCATTTTGATTTCTCGCTATGTATTAATTTTTTATATCTTTCTTCAGTTTTCTTTATGTTCCTAACCAGTGGTATGTCTTTTTGTTTAATATAGTCGTTCGCATTCAACCTTTAAATTATTGTTATAAGTCTATTGACTCTATTCAAATATTAAACTCCTCTTTTATTTCAAATGACAATACAAGATTACAAATGTCAACAATATTACTTTTGTTAATTTTAACTACACAACATAATAATAATATAATTTTCAAACACAACATATCCTAATTGAAAGAACTTGCTACTAATTTCATCTATAGAGTGCAGCAACTTCGGTAGATGGTAAAAAGTTTATAAATTCTTCATTTTCAATTTTTAGCTGTTTCAAATAACAGCCCCATAGGGCCTGAGCGCAAGAGAATTCGGAAACGAAACTTTTGAGGATAATATCTTGGTGGATGACCTTATCTGATACCACTTACCCCCAATTGTTACGAACTGAGCACAAATTCAATGGATGTACTCTACTCTGCTATTAACGGGTGGCCAAAGAGATACATGATTTGTATGAGAACTTGAGTATTATTTTTTAGAATAAATGCTCCAACTCGATCTTTCTTCCTAGCTATTTTTTTGGATTTGTCAATTCCTCTTAATCGCACAATTGGGTTTTTTCCGATTTGATCATTCTAATCCATTTTCCATTAGTTTTCAAAGAAATTATACATATATCTCACGGTCTTTTTTGCAATACGTGCACATAATTAGTTCTGACGGTAAAAGAGTATTCTTTATAGGTTTAAAATAGAATTCAAACTATTGTGTCATCTTGTAAATTTTTAGATTTGACTTTGAAAATTTCAATCTCCTTTTTCTAAAAAGTGTTCTCAAGTGTGAAAATCTATTAAAAATTGAGAAGTTTCAAAATACCTTTCTTTCTCTTCTTTTAATTTTCTGAAAATAATATTTTCCTCGTTTATAGAGATTAATATATCGCTATGTAATGAGTCAAAAGTATCTTGAAACTATTTTAAATTATTTAGAGAAGACTAAGAGTTAGAAAATACCTCATCGAATTCATCGAAAGTGTAGAATTTAGAGGTATGACTATTACTCGCTTGACGTTCCAAGACTTCTTCTTTTCACATAGAGCTTGAAATAACACATTCGTGTAGTATAAGTGAGTGGTCATCCATACATGGACGCGAATTATCTTCATTGTTATTTTGACAACGTTTTTCAAGGGATCTTTGAGTCGCATCTATCTTTATTTCTCAAAGTATATAATTGTACCTACAAACAATGAAGGACTAGTAATACTTATTCTTTTCTATTTGTTAGATTCTAAGTTGTAGTGCTCTAGGTATAGGTATGACTAATCACAATCAAAATTTAATCTAGGTTATTATACCAATCTAAATCCAAGATATAGCCCTAGAAAGGAAAAGGCTGAATAGGACAATGTAGGATTAAAAATCTAATGTAAATCATATACTTAGTGTCTATCTAAAAAACTACTCTTTAAAGATTTTAGACATGATAGCAAGAAGAATACTAAATATTGAATATAAGGATATAACGTTCAATCAAACTCCAAATTTATATATTTAATGAAAAGGATTACCCGACGATTCAAATAAATAATCTAACAAATTTTGTGCATGCAAAATAATATGATAAAAAATAGATATAATATAGAGGAAATTGATCAAACATATTGCATGCACAAAAGTAAGGATATTGAAAAATTGGGGTAAATATATCTTTTAGTTCCTCTGTTTTTCTATTGTTCTCACCAGACTCGTGTTACCTTATATGCCTCGTAACTGGTCCTCAACTATCCCGATTTGGTTATCATCTCTCGTTACTAGCCAAGGGACCCAAATACACCTTAGGGCCTCTTGAGGGCTTGCTAGAGCTCTGGACGTATTAATGACTTTGTGTTAGCATAAACAGTAGAAAATGTCTAAGTTACACATGACTCTTTATTAATTAGAACAGAGTAAATACCATTTTTTCCCTTTTTAATTATTGGGCTTTATTTATTAAATCAGAAATATGATTTTTTTTAGTTAAAAAAAATTAAGGCACATGACCTGCAAGTGATGAGTTAACGATGTAATTTCCTCTTCCCCGTCGCTGAATTGTAGGTCAAGTACCATCTTTTCTCTACTGTTTCAATCTATATGTCTCTTCCTCATAAAAATGATAAACTGGCTTCTGCACCTTCACAGATCTGCAAACACTCTACATCGAGACAAGCAAACCTTAATAGCAATGCCAAAACGCCTTAAAAATCAACCGCCCCTTACCAAAGCAAAACATAAATATATATTTCCACATTTACTCTATTTATATAACAATTTTAATTTGTGATAGACTTCAAACCTATTAATTATATAAATCTAGGAAAGGTATTAATAATATAATTAATTTGTGATAGACTTCAAACCTATTAATCATATAATTCTAGGAGAGGTATTAATAATATAATTCTAAGCGCAACATATATTCTAATTGAAGGAACATGCTGCTGTTTGACTGAAGACTATTGCAAAAACAAAATTTTCATGTATAAGGGGAGCAACTTTGGTAGATGGTAGATACTAAAATTCTTCATTTTCAATTTTTTATAGTTTCAATTTAGATTAATAATCTTTGATCACAGCCCAATAGGGCCTGAACGCAAGGGAATTTGGATTCTAAGCTTATGAGGCGGTTACTTTGGTGGAAGACATTAAATATATCGATACCACTTACATCCACCATTAAATATATGGATACCACTTACTCCCATTTAATAAGTACAGCTGATCAAAAAAAATACTATGAATGTATGGTATGGTACTCTAAAGTGTGTGAGATATTTAAACAAATAGAAGAGAGAAAAGAGAAAAGAAAAAATAATATATTAATAATGAAAGAGTCGTAAAGTATAAAGAACAAGAGATTATTAGAGATTATATTGTGAATGAGTTCTAATACAATAAAATGAGAAATTATTATTGAACTAACTACTTGGTGAACAAGAATAGTAAAACTATACTAAATAGAAAACAAATATAGTATGAAATCAAACTAGTCTAATAAGGTAATAATATATTATGTTAATAATATATGTAACACCCCCCTCAAACTCAAGTAGGTCGGAGAGAGAGCAATTTGAGTTTGAAATATGGATCGTTGATGACGTATCTTGAGCGTTGTTGATGGAGAAGCATGACAGAGGAATTGATGTGGTGACAATGTTGATGTTGTGGCATCGAGGTGGAGTGACGAGTCGATCTCTATAAACTAAAAACCGAGTTATGAGTGAATTACCAAGATGAGACCATGGAAGGTCTAACGAGATGGGACCATTGAATGGTCTAACGAGATGAGACCACTGAAGGGTCTAACGAGATGAGACCACCGAAAAGTCGAACGAGATGAGACCACTTAAGGACCTAACAAGATGAGACCACTGAAGGGCCTAACAAGATGATACCACTGATGGGTCCAACGATATGAGACCAATGAAGGGTCTAAAGAGATGAGACTATTGAACGGCCTTAAGAGATGAGACCATTGGACGACCTAACGAGATGAGAATTCTACAAGAGGATTAAGATTTTGATTCCTACGAGAGGAATAAGATTGTGATTCCTACAAGAGGAATAAGATTTCGAATCCCACGAGAGGATTAAGAGAAAAGAGTTTTTTTTGTAAAGAAGCAATTGAAACAATAAAACGATAACGAAAGAGAACCATGGATAGTGGCTCTGATACTGTGAAAGATATTTAAATAAATGGAAGAGAGAAAAGATAAAAGGGGAAATAATATATTAATTTTGAAAGAGGCATAAAGGTTAGATAATAAGAAAATCCTAGAGACTAAATTGTGAATGAGTTGATATTAATTATGAAAGAGGCATAAAGGTTAGATAATAAGAAATTCCTAGAGACTAAATGTATGAGACTCAAAGATCAAAGCGAGCTTGCAAGATTTTGTCAAGAAGATGGTGAAACAGTAGGAGAATCATGGACAAGGTTTAAACATAAATTAGCTAGATGTCCGCTCCATGGTTATACCCCCTTTTTACAACTTGCTATATTCTATGAAGGTCTTAATGATAAAGGTAGAGAGAAGGTGGATAACATAGGAAAAGGGTAATTTTGTGTCCATGAATCATAATGAAGCATCCGAGGTTTTGGAAAATATTATTGAACAAGAAAGGAGTTGGCCTTCTATGCGAGCACCTGTAGCAAAGACCCGAGGTACGCTTCGTTTAGATGCAGAAACTGCAAACTCAGCTCAAATATCCGCATTAGAAAATCAAACCAAAGAGCTTAAGCTAGAGATGCAGAAAAATTTAGCCGCGGCAAATGTAGTACAAGAAGCACAAGGTTGTCAACAATGTGAGGTTAATAATCATACATGGGAAGAGTGCGAAGCAAATCCACAATCTGTTTACTTCATATCCAACTGAGGAGGTTATCAATTTGGTAACCGAAACCATCCGGGTATGCAGTATTCAAATCCAAAGGGCGCCGCTAATCCTAGTCACTATCAACCGCGCCCCCAGAACAACTTTTTCCAACCAAGAGGTCAGTATCAAAATCAACATCAAAACAGACCTGCTCCCCCTCAACAACCTGTTCAAGATGCCTATACCATTGCGTTAGATCAGAAAGCTTTACCACAGTATCCTCAAGAAGGATATATGGATAATCAACAATTAGTAAAAGTCTTGGACCGTTTGACCACGAATATGAACGCCCAGGAAGAGAAGTTACGAGGACAAGATGCCGCAATTCAGATTTTAGGTACTCAAGTAAAACAGTTGAACAAAGTTCTAACGAATTTAATGGAACAAAAAGAATTGAAGGCTATCGAAGGAGGCGATGACAATGTTGGGTTCGAAGCTTGTAAGGCTATTTGCCTTGAAATTGAAGAAGAAAAGAAGGAAGTACCGCATGCTGCCGTTAGTGCCGTGGAAGTTCCGAGTACCGAAGAAGAACCAACCAAGTCTAGCCCCGTGGAATCTGACTGTTCTGAGGTTTATGTGGAGGACGATTCAGAAAAAGCAGAATTTATACAGCTTCTGAAGGATATGCAAGAAGAGATTCGATCGGTTATGGATTATCAAGCTGAGCTGGCTAAAGAGAAAGAGAAAGAAGCCTCAAAGGAGGAATCAAGAGATGAAGTTGAAGTTGCACCTGCTGTGCAAGAAGAGAAAGAAGAAGAGAAGGTGGAACCTCCACCTGTTGTTCAAACAGTGTCACCAACTAATCCTGATACAAATCCAAAGGATGACACTGAACTCAAGACATTTGTAGAGGCGTATACACCTGAAAATATCAACGCCCAAATGCTTGAGATAGCGAAGAAAGGACTTACACCGCAACAAGTTTGTACGCAAGTTATTCCTGAGAAAGAGGCGAGTGTAGAGATCCCAAGATAGAACCTGATAGTCTCAAGAAGAAGTGAACGAGAGATACCAACGAAGCTTAAAGATCCGGGAAGTTTCAACCTTCCTATTCAAACGAATGGTATGCTCAAGGTGAAATCTATGTACGATGTGGGTTCTGGTGTGAATCTTATGCCTAAGTCCGTGTTCGAGAGACTTGCACTTCAGAAATCAGAGAAAACTCCACTGAAGTTGCAGTTCGCTGACATCCCAGTTACCAGGACATGGGGAACAGTGGAGGACGTCTTAGTCCGAGCAGGTAGTATCGCCATCCCTACTGACTTTGTTATACTTGAGTTTGATGCAGATAAGCAGGTTCCAAGCATACTTGGACGGCGTTTCATGGCCACAAGTCAAAGTGTCATCAACTTCCGAGAAGGGACCATCACCCTTCATGCAAAGAATGTATCCGAGACCTTCATGTCTTGGGTAAGAAACCAAGGAAGTTAGATCCCACCGTTCCTGTCATCCACGGCCTTTCACATCAAAAAGTCCCTCCTGAGAAGACCCACTTAAAGCCTGTGGATACCGAGCCAAACATTGAGTTTGGGGTTGTCCATGAAGTTCTATGGAAATCTCACAAACGCGAGAATAGGCCACGTAGTTTCAAAGACTCGTGGATGGGACCATTCATTGTCACTAAGGTTGTTTCAGCCAAGGTGATAGAAATCCGACCCAAGAAGGGGATCAAGCGCAGATTAGTTGACGTTCATATCCTAACTCGTTGTTGCGGAGGCTATATTCGCCAATCTTGATAGAGGTAACACGTCTAACTTTGAAAGACGTTAAATAAAAGTGCTGAACGGGAGACAACCCGCAATTTTTTAAGTTTTTATGTCTTTAGTTTATGTTTAGTTTAGTTATTTTTAGTTGATATTGAATATTTGAGAAAGGTATTAGTGTTTTTGATGCTAAGGTAATGGAGAAATCGAGTTCGAGAGGAGAAAACAAAATTGTTCGGAAAATTCTGACCATCGGGCCGGTATACCGGACCTCATCCCCGGTATACCGCAGAGAGAAAAACCCGTGTTACTGGTAGGTGCCTCGGTTTTTGTGCCGAGAAGAAAAAAAAATCTGGACGATAGGTCCGGTATACCGGACCATATCCCCGGTATACCGCGGGATCAAAAACCCGTGCCACGGGTATGAGGCGCGTGTTTATTGACGAGACAAATTTTTTTTGAACAACAGAAGTTCCGGTATACCGGAGGATGTGCCCGGTATACCATGGCGCGCCGCTGGAGAGAGAAAATTGCGGATTGGAGATTATAAAAGAGGGATAATGCTTATTATTTGGAATTTACAAAACCTCAAGCCTCTCTTTCTTCTCCAAACCTCTCCCAACTCCATTAAAGCTCATACAAACCTTCACCAATCATCAAAACACTACCCAATCATCAAGAAAAACACATCAAATTTTCTCTCCACCTCATTACAAAGAAGATTCAAGCACCCAATTCTCACCAAACACATTAAATTGAAGAATCAAGAGCTCAAATTTTCAAAATTCATCCTACAATTTCTTAAAATCCAAGCCAATCCATCAAGAATTCACCTTACCCACATAGAGATTCATCATCAATTCATCTTTCCTAAGCGAAATCAAGCTTGTTCAACCAAAAATTCACAAGTTCAAATTTCAAGAGTTGTTAAAGCTTTGAGTTGGGGGTCAATTGAAGATGACTAATAGAACAGAAATATTAGCTAACAAGAGGGAGGTGAAGAAAAGCAAGGTATTGGGTTCAATTGAGAAGAAATCAAATAAAAAAGGCTCTAGTTCTAAAACAAAGGGTAAAAACGATGTTGAAGATGGAGGTAAGCTAGCTATGTTTGATCGTAATGGTAAAAGGCTCTACTTTTATTCAAAGGAGAAAACACAACTTCCACCTTTCAAAGGTCCTACACCCAAGGAAAAAGAGAAAGCTGCAAAGGCCTTGATAGCTTCTGCAGAAAAACAATTAAAAGAACTACCTTTTGCTTATGAGAAAGTATTCAAGGAGGAAGTTGGTACAGGAGAATACAAGAGATTCTTAGAGCTTGGTACAAAATTGGGTTGGTCTACGTTCATGGTAAGACGTTCTGAATTATGTCATGAGTTAGTTTTAGAATTCTATTTAGTCCTCTTTAGCCGAGATAGTAAAGGTTGTGTCCGATTAGAGGAAAGTTAGTTCCTTTCACAGTTAATGAGATTAGAAACCACTTCAAGTTTAAGAAATTAATTGGATATTGCAAGTATGATGAAGCGGTTTCTAAACAAAAAATCTTTGATGAGGAATTACTTTTTGAGCATGTTTTAGACAAGGAGAAAGTGCAATCACATAAGGGAGAGTTAAAGGCACCTTGGCCTTACAAATATCTTCAACCGGATGCGAGAGTTTGGCACAATTTCCTTATTCCTAATGTCTTTGGAAACACACGAACGTTGGATGTGACTAAAAAGAACACTCTACTTTTGGATTGTATTTTGAGAGGAGAAAAAGTGGATGTGCCACAGTTGATCTATGAGGAGGTGATGCGATTTTCGGTCTCTCCTAAATCAGTTTATAATGTTAAATTTCCAACTATGATCACGTGTCTTGTGGGAAAAGCGAATTTTACATTGGGTGAAGAAGAGAAACTCGAGTTTAAGGAGAATTATATTGATAATGCTTGGATCAAAGATGTCTTTCGAAAAGCGGGTGTTACGCAAGTCTCGAAAGAAGAAAAGGAGCAAAGTTGGCAAGAGAAGATGGAGGAGCGTTTAAATAAATTCGAAGCAGCTCAAACTTCTTTAGTCAATGATGTGGCACAAATCAACGCGAATCAAGTGCACATCATGAAACTCCTTGAGCAATTAACGAAAGATCGAGCAAATCCGACCTTGGATGTCAATAATGCGAGGCAATAAGCCTCGAGAGTATGTTCTCTTTCTTCCTTACCATTTCTGTAAATGCTTTTATCTGCTAATTTTAATTTCTTTTTCGAGTCTTTTTCGAGTCGTGGGGACACGACTCATTTTTGAGTTGGGGGTGTGGGGATTCATTGTCTCTCATCTCCATTTTTCTGTTTTTAGGTAGAAATTAAAATTTTTGATACATGGGAATTAGATGTGTTTAATAGCTTGAAAGCATAAGCTCAGTGAATTGATGATAGTAAGTAGTATGTTTATGAGCTATGTTATTTGTATGCTTTGAGTATTTGCAGGAAAACACACGTTGATAGTAAAGAAAAGATTAGTGAGCAATGTGATAGAAAGTATGTTCGATCTCAGGGAACCTTGAGAAGTGGGTAGGGCGTGAGATCCAAGCTAGTTGACAAACCCATTTGATTAAAGTGCTAAAGGTAAGAAAATAACGAAATTACATAATGTAGAAAGTGATTAAGGCGGTTCTTTCATATTTGAAGCCACTTGAAGCCCTTTTATACCTTCTCACCTTGTATTTTGATTTTATATGCTATATCCTTCTCAGCCTCTTCTAGCCTTTCTATTTATATGCTATATCCTTCTCAGCCCCTTCTAGCCTTTCTAAAGCTTTTTATTGAAACACATTATAAGCCATATCCCTTTAGATTATAGGACTTTTCCATATGACCCGCACTCGAATCGCGATGCATAGACAGCGGTTTTAGAGCTTGAGTTTGGGGTGGTGGGTGCACCATTATGGGAATTGTTATTGGGATGGGATTTTTGAGCTTATTAAGTGTGCTATGTTCTTTATATTGATGATGATTCACAGATTTTTATTGTAACCCTTTGACGGGGTAATAGTGAATGAAAAAGAAGCTACGAGCTAAATTTGCCAACAAGGGCATTAAAAGAAATATATATATATATGAGAAAATAGCGTGATATCTCAACATCAAAAAGAGAGTCATAGCTATAGAAAAATTGATTTGAAAAGAAAAGAAAATATATATATTCGGACCGACAATGTGGAATTTTTATGTGAACATCTCATGCTTTAATTGGGTTATTGGGGATGCTAAATTGTGCATCAAGGAATTCATTGGGTTAAGTGAGAAACGTTTTATGAGAGTAACTCAAGCTCTAGGGCGATTCGTTGATGGCTAGTGAGAAGAGAGCCAAAAGCTCACTCTAAATTATCCAAACATACTATCATACCGTCCCTAAGCCTAAATTACAACTTTAAAGACCTTTTGATTCTTTGTTATGTAATTGAGAAGTGATTGAGCCATTAGAGAGTAGTTAAGTGGATCTTTGGATACTAGTGAAGTTCGATGAACAATCTATAGCTTTCTTGGGGAACTGAGTAAAGTCCCAATCCTTCTTACATTCCGAAACTAATCTGATCTTGAATTCAAGCCGTGTTGACTGTGGATATGAGAAGTGTACAGGTATGTAGTTTATAAATATTATTGCATGAAATTTTCGGAGTTGTTGCTTTATGTCTATTCTATATATTCTGCTATGTTCTTTCCATTGTGTTGAAAATTCCATAAGTGTGTATTTATAGACTTCCCTTTGTTTTTATCTTTATTGTATCGGGACGATACAACTTTGAGTTGGGAGTCTTGATGTCTCCTCATTTGTGATAGATTTATATTAGGATGAGACATCATTTTTAGTGATTTAGAAGTCATAATAGTCGATTTTCTTGAGAAATAGTGCACTTTCCTATTTTGAGTCTTGATTTAGTAACATAATATTTTTAGAGCAGATTGGGTTTAATTATTTATTTAGTGTGAAGCTTTAAAGATAATTATGGAGATTAATTAGAGTCCAAGTCAAAGACTACAAGATATGGAAAGAGATAAGCATGGAAATTGGAGATAAAGGAAAGAAAAGCTAAAAATATGGAAAAGGAAAACCTGCCTTAATCCTGAATTTCTGCACCTACAACCACAAATCAGATTATATCTCAAATACGGTGAGAAATCTGGAGAAACGGTCAAGAGAAAAGTTGAAGATTTTTCCGAGACGATGAATTTGGTATATTCATACGCATCAAAAGGATGAAAATAGAAGCTGCTTGGACCAAAAGAAAAATGGGCCTGATTTCATGTTTTTAGGGTTACGAATTTGAGTTGAGCTTGGAGTCCATTACTTAACCTCTCCTTCAAGAAAACGAATTAGGTCTTCAAAACACCTATAAATACACCCTTATATCACTTGTAAATCATCCTTGCCTCATAGTAATTATTTCTTAAGGTTTTATTCTTCCAGTTTATTGTAGAGAGCAAGATGATGTCTTTCATTATTTCTTTTAGTTCATTTCCTTCAGGTATGAACTAAACTCACAATAGCTTGGGTTTTGCATCATGTTTAATCTATGAATTCTAATTTCTTTCTATCTAAGTTTCTTTAGGAATTACATGTTTTAATCTGATATTAGCTTCTTACCTTTATATTTGTTTATGTGTTTTGATTTATTGCCTGTCCTAGAACTGATCACTTTAGGCTTTCTTAATAGTAATTAGATGGTCACCTTAACTGGGTGTCTAATTATTGAAACACCACATAACGTCTAGTGTCGATATTAGTCCTGACAAAACTAATTCTAACTATATAGTCATTAGGGTATGATTTAACCACTATCACCATGTATGGAAATTGATTACTTAGGGCCTTGGTAGCGCTTGATAACCCTATTTGAACCAGCCTCGTGGTGTGTCCGGAGCCCCATTAGTCGCTTTCAAGGTCTAAGGAATGGGAATTTAGAATCCTGACTAAGTATACAAGAGCTAATATACTCCCTTATTAACTAGATCTAATAGAAAGAATTAGAAGGATTAGTGCATACTAGCAAAACCTAAGCTATATCCCTCATCTCATATTCCTCGTATTTTATTTTATTGTCTTTATTTTCCTAGTTTTAATTAGTTATTTTCGAAATCTATTCCTTTAATTTTCTGTCTTTTAATTATTTACTCCTTACTCGTTATTGCTACCCATTCGACTAGCACACTAAGTCCCTGAGAACGAACTTTCTTATCATTAAAACTTGCATACGTCCTGTAATACTTGCAGTACTGTGCATGTCTAGGGTGAGAGTGCGTAGTTTTCTAGACTTAATTTTATCTTAATTTTACCACACCCTAGGTGACACCAACAACTCCTTCCAGACTTCTTTTCTTGTATTGTAAGCTTCCTCTTGGCTTAGGGTTTTACCAAGGATGATTTTCTAATGTTAAGAGGCTGTATTTATAGTATATAGGTTGACCTAATCTTTTTCTTGAAGGAAAAGGTAAATGTTGGACTTTTAGCCCAACTCAAATTCGTAGCCTAGAAAAAAAAATCCTGGTTTATCGATGAGCTTACCAGTCCAGTTATCTTCCCAAATCAGAGTATTATGACCATCACCTATAGCTTTTACCAGGTTGGGCTTGAGAAAATCACAGCCTTTACGAATGCTGTTCCATATCCATGATCCCTTCTTAATGTCACCAGTATCAAGCATATCCTTATCAGGGAAATAGACACTTTTAAGAACCTGATGAACCAGGGATGATGGGCGCAATAGAATGGACCAAGCCTGCTTCGCAAGGAGGGCTAAGTTAAACACTTCAAGATTTTTAATACTAAGACCACCAAACTCTTTGGGAGATGAAATTTTATTCCAGTTAATTCAGTGGATGCCACGATCCTCCTCATTACCCCAAAGGAAATGGCAAGTCAGAGAATTAATCTTCTTGATAACCCCTTTAGGAAGAGCTAGAAGGGACATAAAGTAGGTAGGAAAGGCATGAATGATAGAAGAGATAAGAACAGCCTTCCCTGCCATAGATAATAAAGATTTTTTTCCATCCACTTAGCTTAGAAGCGATCTTCTCAATTAAGGAATCCATAGCTTTAGTTTTAGAGTTACCCATTCAGTGGGTAAGCCTAGGTAAAGCCCTAGATCCTCAGAGATAGGCATTCGGAAAGCTTTAGTTAATAAAAATTTCATAGAATCAGGGAAATTAGGACTCAAGAAGATGGATGACTTATTAAGGTTAATGGTGAGACCAGAAGCAAAGCAGAACTTATAAAGGATTTCTTTAAAAGCATGAATTTCCAATACTGAATTCCTAAGAAAAAAGATTGAGTCATCAGCAAAAAGAAGGTGGTTGATATGAGGTCCTTGCCTACCAAGCTGGATACCCTTAATATCACCCATCAAGAAATCAGATTCTATAAGGATGGAGAGAACATTGGAAACGATAGTGAAAAGGTAGGGGGAAAGAGGGTCACCCTGACGAAGACCTCTAGACGGTTTAAAAGAGCCTATCTTTTTACCATTAATAAAGATATTAAAGGTAACAGAAGTAACACATTTTTGAATAATTGAGATCCAGTTGGTATTGAATCTCATTCTTTGAAGAACATCAAATAGGAAGGGCCAACTAACTCTGTCATAGGCTTTGTGAATATCAATCTTTATGATGGAGTAGCTGTCCTTGGAATTTTTTCTAAGGTACTTGAGTTTGTGTAAAACTTCATGCTCACACTAACAACACCAAATGGATATTTACTGCAAAACAATACAAATTATACTGTATAAAACTAATTGCTCACTCCAACCGTCACGACAACTTATGAAACCCACAAAACTCACACTGCATCGCTTGCTTAGCACATCACTTCTCATACGGTAAAAGGCTTCCAACACTCATAAAATGGCCATTGTAGGATTTGTAAAAAAATATAATAATCATCACAACTGTAATTATACTTAAATCAGATAATTTTGGAAAATTGTAAGAGTGGTGAGATTTCGTTAAAAATAATTCAATTTTTTAAAGTTTCAATGGTAAAAATTAATTTGTTTACCTTAGTTTGGGTTATTCAATTGTTGATTGTGTAGACAAGTTGATAGTTGATGGTGGTACAGAATGGTCCCGAGTGGCTGCGGTTTGGATAAATGTACACGTTTTAGCAGAAGGTAACCAGGGAAAAACAGTGTATTTACACAAGTTAATATATAAGATATGTATCCAATATCATCCATAGACCCCCAATTAATACTTAATTATAGTCATCCCTATTTTTATATTGAACCACAAAGAAACCAAACCTTACATCTCTTAGATTTATATACGCCTTCCATATCTAGATTTGTTCCAATATCATCAAGAGCTATCGAGTTATCAAAGTATACCCTTGTGTGTTTTTGTCTTTTTTGTCTTGCCCTACGAATCAGCAGCGGATATGTTTTGTTATCATGTATAATCCCCCAGAGTATCATCCCCATCGGCCATGTCTGGTACTAGGATGTTCCTTCTGGTATTGAAGGTGAGAGTCCATATCAGTTCCGAAGCCAGTGCTATTAATTAAGGACGTCTACAAATGAGATACTCTGCTTGTCCATATTACTTTTTTTCAATTTTAGATGGAGAACTCTCAAAAAGTCAATTGTATGATTTCATACCATTAAGCAAAGGCGTTGATCCTTCCCTAATTTCTTCACCAATGGGATATAGATCATCTCTATCTTCACGGAAAAAGGTTCTGTTAATTGCCTTGACAGGAGACTTCTTTGGACTTGCCGCTGTGATTTGTTGATTTGTTAACATCCCCGTTTTGTGTCTTTTCAATGACAGAGTCCGAGCTTTAATCAAATCGTACATGGGTTCCCTCTGAATTAGATTATTAGGTAACGATATCGTAGGCTTGTTTTGTGGTCTCCACATAGAGATAAGATATAAAATATACAACCCATCTTTGAGAAAGTTCTGTAAATTGCGTATTTCAAATACCTTTGATAGACTACACCTATACTCAGGGATTTGGGTACAATGAAGTCATAATTACACTCTGTGATATTGTATAATTTAAAGTATTCTACAATCGTGGGTAGCAAATTATCTTAATACGGAGGATGATGATTATATAGATATTGGTAGCAGCACTTAAAATTGTGTGGTGTCAAGTAGCTGAATTACTCATCATCCTGTAAGTAGATCAAGATTCTTGATTTAGTTATATATATAATGAAGTATACAGTAAAATGAAATACAGATGCGCCAAATATCAAAACCCCCAATGAGTCGATATACAAATATATATATATATATATTTACATAAAAATGATTTCCTCGAATTAATGATGAATTCATATGTCATCCAATCGCTATATTCCCTTTCCATTTCCGAGCATCATTGTATCTAGGAGAAAATGGATACTTAACCTCTTTTAAGTACTATTAAAATTTTATATTCATATAAAACCCGATATCTATCTCGAATCGAGTAAACTCTGTAATTGTTGGATCCGACGCTTTGCATATAGATCGGGTTTGATTTTGGGTGTTTTGGTCGGGTACCCAAAACTCTGTAATGGGGCTGTTAAACTATTATCTTCTTCCTGAAGACATCTTCGTCAATGAGATTCTGTCTAGGCTACCCGTGAAATCATTGTTGAAATTCAAGTGTGTTTGCAAATCATGGCGTTCTCTGATCTCCTCGGCTCGGTTCATCAAAATTCACCAAATCAAGAGCTCAAAATCCAAATATTATGCCAATCATAAGGCGATTATACAAGGTATAGACTCATCTACCCACAATTACAACTACTACACCTACCCTTATTACTCGATCCTCTATGATGGTAGCTCCCCAGTGAATGAAATAAAGCAAATTGACTTTCCAATTATTGATTCCATTTTCAAGTCTAAAGTCATTCCAATTGGCTCTTGTAATGGCTTGTTGTGTGTTTCTCCAAAGTCAGGTACATTTATAATTTTCAACCCTTCTTTGAAAAAGTTCCATAGATTGAGGTTACCTGATAGACCACCGGGGTGCCGTTATACTCCTGGGTTCGGTTATGATGAAGTACATGAGGATTATAAAGTCGTTTTACTTGTTGGTAATGCTGTAAAATATACTGAGGCCAAGATTTATAGTATAAAGAATAGTTGTTGGAGAACATTGAAGAGCCGCCCAATTGGAAACTTTTACAGTGGTCGAAGCGGTGTTTTAGTCTCCGGAAAACTTCACTGGCCATCAATTGGTAGCAAAAGTAGTGTATTTATGTCACTAGATATGGTTACAGAGGAGTTTGGAAAGGTGGCCCATCCTAAGCACGGATATGACAATGGTGAGATTTTAGGATGGTATTTAGTAGAGTCACATGGACGTCTCTATTCTTCTGCTTGTGCAAGGAGTAAGTGTTGTATGGACGTTTGGGAGATGAAAGAATACGGTGTTAATGAGGATTCCTGGATTAAGTTGGGATCAATTCCTTTCTCTATCGATAATTGCATATTGTACCCTTTTTTAATAGCAGAGAATGGTATGGTTTTACTTCATAGTAAGACCTCTGTGATTTTGTATAGCTTAAAGAATTCTGAAGTTGTGGGTCGCAAAATATATGGTCAGCTGTATGGTAATACGGTTGACTTTAAATATTTTCTAGGCTATTTTCAGACCCTTGTTCCACCTTATCCTGATGGGGGTAATGATTACTGATATTAGTAGGTTGTATTGGAATTGCAAGGTGGGAAGTAGTGAAGTAACTATTTAATTCTATCAACACTTGCTAGTTGCTACTTTTTATGGTGAATACTCCAAGATTTTCTCGTTTTGATGTTGAAACAATACTAGGTTGGTACTATTTCCCTTGTGTTTGTAGCTGCAGTAGCAACTCCTTATCGTAAGTAAATCAAGATTATTGCTACACCTTGTTTTGGTAATTAATTTTAAGAATCAAGAATGTTTACTTTAATTGTTTATTTTGTAATGCTCTCTACTCTTGGTGTTTGATTAATCATAAATTATGCACTTGCTTTAATATCATTATCTTGTCATATTTCCTATAGTTTTTGCCAGGGGCCAGGCATAAAAAATTACAGTTGCTTGGGGGAATTTTTGTTTTTTGGTGAAAATTTTGAATATGCCCAGTGTTTTTGTTCTTCAATATTGAGACAGAAATGAGTTGGCTTTCAAAAAATGAGTTGGCATTGATCGACCATGGCTTGCTGTCAATGTTTCCTTAGCCTTTCTTGTTTCTTGTCGGGAAACTAAGAAGTCCAGTTTCCTTTGCCTCTTCGTGACTCTCATAAGAGAAATCTGACAAAAGATTAGTCCAAATCAAATCAAAGATACTAATTATGATTACAACCTCGTAGCTGCTATCATCTAATAGCAACGCTAAAACACAATAAAAATCAACCGCCCTTTACTTCCATTCCAGCAGGGCATTTTGAATAAATTCTATACTTTGTGAGTGTCGACTGATCAACATCATTACCTTTTCATGAGCTACAACAATGTTAATATTGTGACCTTACCACCTTAGACTACTCTCGTCCGCCTGTAAAAACATACATCTTACTTAATATATATCCACATTTACTAGTTTTTGTGATAGACTTCAAACATATTACCATACTTTATTGTGAACCCACCATGTCCTGTTTATAATTGTATGATGGCGTGAATTTTTAAAGAATAATAGTAGTAGAAGGATTCGTGTGTTGACCTAAAAACTTCAAAGGACCCATCCCCGTCTCACTGCCCAAGCTTTAGAAACTAAATTTCCTGTATATGAGTTTTAGTCAAAACGTTTATTGTTAATTTCTAGTTAAATCTGCATTTTGATTTCTCGCTATGTATTAATTTTTTATATCTTTCTTCAGTTTTCTTTATGTTCCTAACCAGTGGTATGTCTTTTTGTTTAATATAGTCGTTCGCATTCAACCTTTAAATTATTGTTATAAGTCTATTGACTCTATTCAAATGTTAAACTCCTCTTTTATTTCAAATGACAATACAAGATTACAAATGTCAACAATATTACTTTTGTTAATTTTAACTACACAACATAATAATAATATAATTTTCAAGCACAACATATCCTAATTGAAAGAACTTGCTACTAATTTCACCTATAGAGTGCAGCAACTTCGGTAGATGGTAAAAAGTTTATAAATTCTTCATTTTCAATTTTTAGCTGTTTCAATTTAGAATAACAGCCCCATAGGGCCTGAGCGCAAGAGAATTCGGAAACGAAACTTTTGAGGATAATATCTTGGTGGATGACCTTATCTGATACCACTTACCCCCAATTGTTACGAACTGAGCACAAATTCAATGGATGTACTCTACTCTGCTATTAACGGGTGGCCAAAGAGATACATGATTTGTATGAGAACTTGAGTATTATTTTTTAGAATAAATGCTCCAACTCGATCTTTCTTCCTAGCTATTTTTTTGGATTTGTCAATTCCTCTTAATCGCACAATTGGGTTTTTTCCGATTTGATCATTCTAATCCATTTTCCATTGGTTTTCAAAGAAATTATACATATATCTCACGGTCTTTTTTGCAATACGTGCACATAATAAGTTCTGACTAGGGCTGCAAACGAACCAAGCCGCTCGAGAGCCGCTCGAGCTCGGCTCGGAAAAAAGCTCGTTCGAGATCGAATATAAACAAGCTCAAGCTTCATTTTAAGCTCGATAAATAAACGAGCCTGCTCGAACTCGACTCGTGAGCTCGTTTAAAATTATGAATTATAAATTAATAAATTATTTACTTATAAATATACTTTAAAACTTTCAATATTAAGTTGGATATTTTTAATTTATTTAGACATTTATTTTTTTATTAATGTTATGTTTCATATTTTCATATTATACACTCCATCAAATACCAAATATTCATGAAAATCTCATTTCAACTATACAAAACAACTAAAAAAGATGGTTCTATAAGTTAAATAAACAAGTTATAACATTTCTGATTTGGATCATTGGAAGCTCGGGCTCGACTCGTTTAAATTTGAGCTCGGCTCGGCCCGGCTCGTATAATTTTGAGCTCGGCTCGGCTCGAAAAATTAAACAAACAAGCCTGTACATCTAGTATTCGGCTCGGCTCGGCTCGTTTGCAGCCCTAGTTCTGACGGTAAAAGGGTATTCTTTATAGGTTTAAAATAGAATTCAAACTATTGTGTCATCTTGTAAATTTTTAGATTTGACTCTGAAAATTTCAATCTCCTTTTTCTAAAAAGTGTTCTCAAGTGTGAAAATCTATTAAAAATTGAGAAGTTTCAAAATACCTTTCTTTCTCTTCTTTTAATTTTCTGAAAATAATAATATTTTCTTCCTTTATAGAGATCAATATATATCTATGTAATGAGTCAAAAGTATCTTGAAACTATTTTAAATTATTTAGAGAAGACTAAGAGTTAGAAAATACCTCATCGAATTCATCGAAAGTGTAGAATTTAGAGGTATGACTATTACTCGCTTGACGTTCCAAGACTTCTTCTTTTCACATAGAGCTTGAAATAACACATTCGTGTAGTATAAGTGAGTGGTCATCCATACATGGACGCGAATTATCTTCATTGTTGTTTTGACAACGTTTTTCAAGGGAACTTTGAGTCGCATCTATCTTTATTTTTCAAAGTATATAATTGTACCTACAAACAATGAAGGACTAGTAGTACTTATTCTTTTCTATTTGTTAGATTCTAAGTTGTAGTGCTCTAGGTATGACTAATCACAATCAAAATTTGATCTAGGTTATTATACCAATCTAAATCCAAGATATAGCCCTAGAAAAGAAAGGGCTGAATAGGACAATGTAGGATTAAAAATCTAATGTAAATCATATACTTAGTGTCTATCTAAAAAACTACTCTTTAAAGATTTTAGACATGATAACTAGAAGAATACTAAATATTGAATATAAGGATATAACGTTCAATCAAACTCGAAATTTATATATTTAATGAAAAGGATTACCCAACGATTCAAATAAATAATCTAACAAATTTTGTGCATGCAAAATAATATGATAAAAAATAGATATAATATAGAGGAAATTGATCAAACATATTGCATGCACAAAAGTAAGGATATTGAAAAATTGGGGTAAATATATCTTTTAGTTCCTCTGTTTTTCTATTGTTCTCACCAGACTCGTGTTACCTTATATGCCTCGTAACTGGTCCTCAACTATCCCGATTTGGTTATAATCTCTCGTTACTAGCCAAGGGACCCAAATGCACCTTAGGGCCTCTTGAGGGCTTGCTAGAGCTCTGGACGTATTAATGACTCTGTGTTAGCATAAACGGTAGAAAATGTCTAAGTTACACATGACTCTTTATTAATTAGAACAGAGTAACTACCATTTTTTTCTCTTTATAAATTGGGCTTTATTTATTAAATCAGAAATATGATTTTTTTAGTTAAAAAAATTAAGGCACATGACCTGCAAGTGATGAGTTAACGGAGAAAGTTAATGGATTCTGTCAAAAAGGGCTACCTAGTCACGAAAATGATACCTAAGGGGCATCCAGTACCAAAAAATATAGTAGGGGGAAAACTGTCATGACGGCAAAACTTTAGGGGATAAACAATGTATTTACTCATTAAAACATTAAACTTGCTTATTAGTGGATTAAACCCATACACATATATTCATGTTATCCCAAAGAATCCTACACTATCATTTTTCTTCTGAATTTGAATTCGCAACAATAACCACCTGATTATGTTATGTTGAGTCCATATTTTTTTACCCATCTAAGCTCTACATGTGTGCCCCATTATTAAAATCACAGACATGCTGCTTATCAAATTTGATATTGTTATAACAAACCACATCGCGAATGGTATATTAAAACAAAGAACACAAGATATTTTACGTGGTTCACTAGCGGAGAATCCTAAACTACTTCCACGATGGAAATGAACTATTTATTTCTTAAGAGGAACAATTACAATGTTTGCATATAATTATGGAACCCAAGGAGTCCTTTATATAGAACCTAGAAAGACTTACCAAATCAATTTGTTTCCTATATTGGCCTATTACCAAATACAATTTGTTTTCTGATCTATATTTGACTAGTACAAAACCAATTTGTTTCCTAGTCTATATTTGACTTATAACGAATCAATTTATTTCCTAATGTATTTTTTTCCTTATTTGACAATCAAGTCATATTCAACATATGCCTTCTTTTCTAAAAATGTTATTCGAATGTGCACCATATGTGACTGATTAAGTAACCTCTCTCCCTTGATCATGTTATCTATTGAGATCCCTTCTCCTCCATCTCAATTTCAGTTGTATCCAATCCTACTTTTCTCATTGTAATTATTATGTTTGGATTTTCTCTTACTCGTTTGCTCTAGTAAACTTCCATCAACAATTAACTTGCTGGTCCTTGTTGAAAACACATCTTGTGATCCCATGATAATATCACATAATCACCCCCCATTCCTCCGCCCTTACATGTGTTTCTCCCCCTTTAATAGGTTCATGTAAGACTGAACTAAACTCTTCAAGTCTATCCGTAGGTAGCTTCTATAGCTGCGACGACATAGTGACTATGTTATCTTCCTCTACATCACATAAACCTAAGATTTTGTACTTGGATCTTTTGCCTTTGTTTTGTGACCCCGTATGTGTTTAGTGTCTACTAGGAGTGACCCTTTGCTTACGAACCAACATAGAAGTCATTTTCACAGTCCCTCGTGCCATCATACTTTCACTAGTGTTTCTAGGTCTTCCAAGTCCTCTACGCTCTGACATCCATTACCCATAAAGAGGAGGGGTGGTGGTGGTCTATAACTCACACACTTGTGTTAGATGTCTCATAATCGATTGTTACATCAATTTTCAGACTCGGTCACATCTCATGTCCTAGAGGGCCACAGGCAAAGCTATTTATGTGAAATCCTTCTTATGATTACCTTGTTTTTTAACGTAAATTCCTTGATATTCTCACATTAGAAGGTTAAATAGTTGATTTCGTTTCCAAAACGTTATGAAATTCGAATGAAATTGAAGAATTTTTAGTAGTGTGTGTTTTAGGTGTAGAGAGAGAGAAGGAATGTAGATAGTTTTCTGGTTTAATGATTTTTTTTGTTAGTGTGGTAGTGGGGAAGTGGGGGACGGTTTTTTTTCTTTTTTTTAAAATTATTATTGGTAAAGGGTATTAGTGTCATGTGGCGTATTTTTGAAAAACTAATTTCATTGGCCTATACTTTGAAGCCTAATATGGAATTATCCCCAAAAAAGGACAGGTGTCTTCAAAACCTGTTGGTAAAAATGTCTATTTTCAAGCGACGTCAAAATCTCTTTTAAATAGGCTTGTGCTATTCGTCTTGCCCTACGACTCAGGTGCGAGTATGTTTTGTTCTCAGGTATAACATCATCAACTAACACCAAGTCTCATCCCAATCGACCATGTCTGCATACTCTTGTCTGGTACTACAATGTAATAGATGACATAAAATAGAATGTATTTTATATATTTTTGTACAATAAAATGTATTACAATCGATCTCTATATATAGAGAAAACAATCACAAAGAGTGTGTTGTTGTATTTGTACTAATAAAATAATCTCTCTAACTGTTTTTGTCTTCTAGTAAATCAACTATACTAGTGTGCAATGCAGAGTATATTTGTTCCTGTGGGGTAGCTTTGTATTACTAATTATCATCCCCCTCAAGTTGAGGCGTTGAAGGAGTGGAAGCTTGATAATTAGTGATGAGAAAATTGCAGTAGCAAGTTCTTTTAGTGAAAACATCAACCACCTATAGATGAGAAGGGACATGGTGAATGAGCCACGACTTAGCTTTGACTTGTTCACGAACAAATTAAAAATCAACGTCAATATGTCTTGTTCTTGAGTGAAACACCGGATTTATAGAAAATGCAATTGCAGAGATATTATCACACGCTAATGATGAGGAGAAAATGGAACTTGTAAACTTTTCAACAAGTATGTAATCCATTTTAATTCAGCTGAGACATATACTAAGGCTCGATATTCTGCTTCTGTGGAGGAACGAGAAACAGTGTATTGTTTCTTCGAACCCCACGATATTAAATTATTACCAAGAAAAATGCAGTAACCCGTGGTAGAGCGACGATCTACTGAGTTACTTTCCCAGTCTGAGTCAGAGAAAGCTAAAAAACAAGGGGTAGAGCAAGTAAAAACCAAACTTATATGTAAAGAACCCTTTATATATCGAAGAAGTTTCTTTAAGGCTTCATAGTCAGCTTTAGTGGGATGATGCATCGCCTGACAAATCTAGTTAATAGCAAACCCAATATCTGGTCTAGTAATCGTAAGATATTGCAAAGCACCTGTAAGACTGCGAAATAAGAAAGGATCTTTATAGGGAAGCAATCCATGATCAGTCTTAACTGAATATTTATTTAAAGTAGGTGTTGGTGAAGATTTACAATCACTCATTCCTGCCTTATGTGAAATAGAAGAAGCATAGTTAGATTTTGACACAAGAAGATGATCAGAAGATCGATTTATGTCAAGTCCCAAAAAATAAGCTAAATAAACAAGGTCCTTCATGTCAAAACAATTATTTAATTTAGAAATAATATAAAACATTCCATCTGAATCACCACATGTAATAATAAGATCATCCATATATACTAATATAATTGTT
This sequence comes from Nemophila menziesii, assembly GCA_029959085.1. Classification (NCBI taxonomy): domain Eukaryota; kingdom Viridiplantae; phylum Streptophyta; class Magnoliopsida; order Boraginales; family Hydrophyllaceae; genus Nemophila; species Nemophila menziesii. The sequence goes on from JARWIR010000014.1 coordinate 5,647,041, forward strand.
AATTTACCATAACTAGTGCAAATATACATAGATGTGTCTGCAACACATACTACAAAACCATGAGCTTCAAGAAACGCAGTAAGTAAATGATTCCAGGCCTAGGTGCTTGTTTGAGCCCATACAAGGAGCTTTTTAGTTTACAAACATAAGATGGATAATCTTTATTTATAAACCCAGCTGGTTGAATCATGTAAACATCTTCAAGTAATTCACCATGAAGAAAAGAATTTAAGACATCTAACTGATGTATAGACCAATCATGAGTCATGGAAAGAGATAAAACAACCCTTATTGTCTGATGCTTAACAACTGGGCTGAAAGTCTCAGTATAATCAATACCATATTCTTGAAGGAACCCACGCGCAACTACTCTGGATTTATAGCGAGCAATAGAGCCATCACTATTTCTTTTAATTTTAAAAACCCATTTACAGGTAATTGGATCACGACCCAAAAGAGGTGGAACTAACTCCCAGGTCTGTTGTTGCAAAAGAGCAGTGTATTCTTCAGTCATTGTCAATTGCCAAAATGGAATCTTAATAGCTTCTTTAAAATAGGTAGGTTCAAGATTAGAAGAATGAACAATTGTAGACTGACACTTATAAGATGGTTTAAAAGTACCAGTCTGTTTTCTAGTAACCATAGGGTGTTTATTTTGGAGTAGTGGTGGTGGTATAGGTGATATTGGTGGTGAAGGATGAGTAGATGGTGACTGACTTTGTGTTGAAATAGGTGATAAAGGAACAGTCTCAATATTAGATTTAATAGGATATGAAAGTGGATTAGCTAAAGAAAAAGGATTAATATGAAATAAATCAACAAAAGGGGAGTATATTTGTTCCTGTGTATTGAGAGAAGCTGAAGAGGGAAGAAAGGACTTAAAAGGAAAATATGACTCATTGAAAACAACATGCCTTGAAATTAAAATTTTATGAGAAGTCATAGAGTAGAATTTATACCCCTTGGTGTAATTACAATAGCCTAAAAATACACAAGCTTCAGAGAGAGGTGAGAGTTTTTTAGGGCTATACGGTTTTAACCATGGAAAACAAAGGTCCAAAAATTCTTAAATGATCATATGTAGGAAGAGCTTGAAAAAGATTTTGATAAGGATAAATATTAGACAAAACAGGAGTAGGCATTATATTGATCAAATAGACAGCTGTAGCAAGAGCTTCCAATCAAAATTGAGATGGAGCAGAACTATGAGCTAAAAGGGAGCGAGTTGTCTCAATTAAACGGCGGTGTTTTCGTTCAGCCACTCCATTTTGCTCAGGAGTATGGGGACAAGTTGTTTGGTAAATAATACCATGAATAGAAATAATTTTTTTAAACAAATGACTGGTAAGTTCTCCACCATTATCTGAGCACAGGGTCTTAATTTTAGTGTTAAATTGTGTAAGGACTAAGTTGTAAAAAGATTGAAAGACTGAACAAACATTAGATTTTAGATGAAGTGGATAAACCCAGGTAAAACGACTAAAATCATCAATGAAAACAAGATAATATCTAAAATTTGAACAATATAAAACAGGAGAAGGTCCCCAAACATCTGTATGTATTAATTCAAAAAGGGAACAAGATTGTGTTACTAGATAACTTGAAAGGTAGTTTATGTGCTTTAGAAATAGCACAAGCAGTACAATTCACACCATAAAAGACTAATTTAACATCTTAGACGTTAGATAAAGTACTAGAGGCACGTGATGTGGGATGACCCAATTTGTAATGCCAATGTTCACTTGTAGGACACATCAATGAAGATGACACGCACTAAATTTGAGAAGAAGGAATATACGGCTTGAAACATGGCTGACCAGAATCAAATGCAATGGGCTACAGACCATGCTTAGAGGGGCCCTGAGACATAAGAGAATGGGTAGTGGAGTCATATATAGACACAGAAGAAGGAGTAAGAACAACATAACAATCGTTATCCTTAGTAAGCAAATAAATAGACAATAGGTTAGTTTAAATAGATGGGACATGAAGGATAGAATTAACATGAAATGAGGAAGAAGAAGAGTGAAACTTACTATGTCCAATATTGGCAATATTCAATGACTGGCCACTACCAACTGCTACAACATTAGAACCATGATAAGGAGAAGCTTGTTGAACCAAAGCTAGATCAGGAGTAACATGATTGTTGGCGCCAGAATCTAAATACCATTGTTCAGGATTATAAGAAGAACCAGGCTAAGATTGAGCAGTGAGAGCAAGTTATTCTGAGCTCGTGGTGATGGAAATGTAACAAAATCTAATTGAGACCAACAGTCAAGAGCAAAATGACCATACCTGCTACAAGTTTGACAAGTAGGCACTGAATTAGATGCAGTAACACCATTATTTGACTGAGGTTGAGCACCTAAAATAGAAGTAGATTGTGGATGAGAGCCTCTTGAGCGCTCCCTTCCTCGACCTCGATTGTTATAACCACGACCATGAAGGAGGTTGAGCAGTAGAAAATAAAGTTGTATGAGAGGAAGCAAAATTTTCACTCGGTTCACACATTTTCATATGTTTTCTCAGATACTAACAAGTTGCCTAAAGAATGAAAACTAATATTATTAGATTGAGCATTAGTTATACGTATACTCGATTTAAATTGGTTATATTCTTGAAGTAAACCCTTCAAAGTATATTTTATAACACCTTCTAAGGAAGAGAAGATGAAGTTGTAACATATGTCTTGAATTTCAACTAAGTAATCTAACATACATCTATCACCCTTCTTAACATTACATAACTTCATTTTTAACTGATGAAGGTGAGTGCGGCATTAAGAGACAATATTTCTTATAGTTTCAGCCACACATCACAAGCATGAACAAGTTTTACTACTTGAGAAAGAATTGAAAGTATCATCGAAGAGAGTAGAGATACCTTTAACTGTTGATCCTCAATTACACAAGTAGAATACGTCGAATCCGTTGAAGAAGGTGATCGACTAGATCCATTCACATGACCTAAATACCCATGAGCTTCTAGAATGTTCTAACTGTGTTCGCCAGAGAACGTAATTGGAGGAGTCAAGCTTTATTTGAACCAAGCTGCTCCAATTTTGACGAAGTAACAAGAGTGCAGCTGGAATAGACGAGCTCGAACTAATGTGTGGTGTAGAGAAAGAAGAGGATGATGATGCCATAGGAATGCGGAAGCAAGGATCGAAAAGAGGTGAGATATTTAAAAAAAATCAAAGCTGACCTTTAATGGCAGAACAAAAGTTTGAAAAAAAAAATCTCATTTAGTTCTATACCATAATAGATGAGAGAAAATAGAATGTATTTTATATATGTTTGTACAATAAAATGAATCACAATCGACCTCTATATATATATAGAGAACAATCACAAAGAATGTATTGTATTGTTGTAGCTGTACTACTTATAAAATATTCTCTTTTAACTGTTTTTGTCTTTTAGTAAATCAGCTATACTTGTATGCAATGCAAAGTATATTTGTTCGTGTGGGGTAGCTTTGTATTACTATGATATTCCATCTGGTATTAACTAACGGGCGTCTACAAATGAGATGCTTTGCTTGTCATGAACAATCACTGAAGTTGATTGTATGAATTCATACCTGGAATTTTCCCGGACTTGAGATTTCCGGGAAAAGGTTCTTTTAATTTCCTATCTTCACGGGAAAAGGTGCTTTGTATGATCCTCCCCCTATCTTCACGGGAAAAGGTTCTTTTAATTTCCTTGACTGGAGACGTCTTCGGACTTGCCGCTGTGATTTGTTGATTTGTTAACATCCCTATTTTGTGTTTTTTCAATGACAGAATCTGAGCTTTAATCAAATAGTTCATGGGCGCCCTCTGAATCAGCGTATTAAGCAATCCTTGGACCCCACCACCCGTATGGGGGAGAAGGGTCCGTTCACGTTGTTTAGGGAGGCCCAATTGGCCTGTTTGACATTTCCCCTGTGTTTTGCCATTTTTTTGATTTGTTTATAAACCACTTTGATCGAAGTTATTTTTATCGGTTGGTTGAGTTAACAAAAGATATTCCAATATTTTTCAAGCCTTCAAGATTTATTTTTGACGTCTGCTTAACCAATTTTTTTAGTTATATTTCCTTTTTTCTTGTATTTGTTTTGTTATTATGTGTTTATTATAATCGAAAAATTTGAGTTTCTTCTATTGGACCGCAATACCAATATCTTTATCTTTTCTGGCACATTACGCTTTTCTTTTGAGCAGTCAATTCTGGTTTTGTTGATCAATGATATTTTTCACATTTGATTAATCGAGTTGTTACATATTGAGGGTAGTTTCTCGATATTTTCATGTAACATGATTTTTTTGGTATTGTGTTGATACATATCTCTTAATCATGGAAACTTTGGATAATTTTAATTTAACACTATTGTTTTTGTAAGTTAATTTGCGGGGTTATACTTGCGCATACAAATTTAGTAGAATATGTTGTGAAAACTCGGTCCCTAAATGAGAGTGAAAAGGTAAGAGTGAAAATATTAGTATTAGGTTTAATAAGGATTTTTTAAGGTTAGGTAACAAACCATAATTTATCTATTCTTTTATTAATATAAACCACTCTACTATCAATTGATATCAATTGTGAGTCACCTTAAAAAATTATCATCATATGTGGAATTTAGAAGTGTTTTAATAGTATAATAATAATATCAAGGCGTAATTACATCATAAAAAATAAAAATAGATATAGAAACCATCAGCCTAGAACATGTCTGTGTTGTTGTTTCCCTTGGTAGTTATTTAGTGCTCTTGGTTGGTAGTTGTTCCCTTGGGGTCGTGGCTGATACACATAAGTTAGATTTTCGGCCCCATTTTTATTTGAATATTGGAAACCAAGATGGCTTCTGTTTGGTTGACCATAGTCTTGACCATTAGAATTATAGTTCCCTCGATTGGAAACAAACAATACAAATTCTAGATTGTTTTGACAACTTTCCCAATCATGACCATGTACTCCACAGTTTGAACATCCATATACCTCATGTGTGTAACTCACGTCAGCTCTTTTACCTGCCAAACCTTCCTTAACATCCAAAGTAAGTTATCTCATATGCTGCTCAAATGTCGTTTTTAACTTGCTCTCTGGTGGGTCCTAGGGTGTTATAAAATTAAGTGCAAAATAAAGGAACCACTTAACCGCAAGTGTACGGTTGTCCCAAGTAATATATGGTAATCAAGTTCGTTCTCAGGGACGGATTAGGTTCAACCCAAATATTAATCAAGTAGTAGGAATAATTGCTAAATAGAAAATAAAAGATAATAATTTTTGTTTGGTTTTTGTAAATTAAAATTGCAAATAAATTAAAGACTAAAATTAAATTAACAGAAAGGAAATAAAACAAATAAAAGACTAACTTCAGATAAGAGAGATACTTGAGTCTCGCAAGGAATCCACTTAATCAATATAATCTAGGGGTTATTGTTGAAAACATCCTCATAAAACTCTCTAATTGTTTTTTTGTGCCTTCAATAATCTTATTTATAAAAAAATGCCTAATGAAGTAATTATTTATAGAAAACATCCCCTTTATATTTTCTATACCTTTACTACCCTTATTATTAAATATATTATTTTATTTTAATACAATATTAATTTTTAAATATTAAACAAATAATAGGGTACTTCTTTTTCCTCCTCCACCACCACCACCACCACCACCACAACCACCACAACCACCACCACAACCACCATGTATGTAACCACTACTACATCCACCACAACCATCACCACCTCCACCACAACCACCACCACCACCACCACCACCACCTACTACTACTAATTCTATCGCACGCGCGCGTCCGTGAATTTTTTTTAAAAATCGTCATAACTAATTCAAAAAAAATCAGAAAATTAAAAAAATTGTATTTTTGAATAAAGCAAATTAATATTTACGTCTATGAAATTTTTTGATTTTTTTTGAATTTTTTGATTTTTTTGAATTTTTTTGATTTTTTTTTTTCGCAGACACGGATTTTCATGTTTTAAACATGGAATTCCATGTTTTAAACATGAAATTCCATGTTTTAAACCGTGAAATAAACATGAAATTCCATGTTTAAAACATGAAATTCCATGTTTAAAACATGAAATTCCATGTTTAAAACATGTAATTTCGTGTCTGCGAAAAAAAAAATCAAAAAAATCAAAAAATTCAGAAAATTCCGAAAAAAATCATAGACGTAAATATTAATTTGATTTATCCAAATATAATTTTTTTTGATTTTTTTGATTTTTTTTGAATTAGTTATGACGATTTTAAAAAAAATTCACGGACGTGCGCGTGTGATTATTAGTCTTTTTCTTATTTTTTAATTGTTAATTATAAGGGTAATTTTAGGATGGGGCTGTTTTCAATAAATATTTTTTCCTAGGCACCTTTTTCTAAATAAGTTTTTTAATAGGCATCAATCAACAATTGGCTCTATAATCTATGCTATGTTTAAGGGTAGAATTGGAATTATAATATTAGTCGGGATTCTAATATCTCCTAGCCCCCTGTCGGGTGGACCTAGAAGCTATCCTAAAGTATCATAAACACCTGTATGGTCGAATATGCCTCTTCGGATGATATGATTTTACCTCTTTGGTTATGTAACTAGTTAAGCCTGTCGGTCAATAACGGACATTACACGGGTATTACCTAGATCTGTATTCAAACCCCCCTGTCGGATGATCACTTCGTCACTAAAGTGAATAGCCCAAATACTAAAAGCTAATTCTAGTTGTTCCTAAAAGAATTAGTAATGAAAACAAAGTAATATCCAATATATAAAACTCAATCCTATTTAAATCTAAACAATCCTAAATTCAAAACATAGAAATAATTAATTAAGGTTCATCCCTTTAATGCGATTCTCAAGTATAAAGAAATTTAGCTCATATGAAAATTAAAGACTAACATAAAAGAAAAGGAATTCATGTTTAATTACAAGAAAGAAATAAATAACCTAAAGGGTTGAATGACTATTGTTGGAAGAACAGGATTCCTCCAGCTTCTAGCTTCTTCTCTCCTTCGTGCTCTGACTTGAAAACCTTAAGCCTCTTGTTTAATTCTCTAAAGTGTGTGAAAGTAGGAGGTTAAGGGGTGTATTTATAGGTGTTGGAGGACCCTAGGTTGAAATTTCTTGGAGTGGAAGACAAGTTAAAGACTCTTAAATTCGTAGCCCTAAATTCTAGGAAAGGTAAGATTTTGCTGCTGATTTGATTTGGTCATATCTTTTTCAATACTTATCCGTTTGAGAAGTTCCAAAATATGAAACTGCTTGTCTTGGAAAGAGATTTCTATTGGTGCAGACCACTCGTCCAGATTCCTATCCAATCGTGAGTTATGAATTAATAATTAAAACGTGGCTGAAATTTCAGATTCACAAGGCAGCTTTATCTTTTCCTTCTTTGAATAAATCTTTCCTAAATCTTCTTATTTCCATGTAAATCTTCTTTCCTTTAATCCTTTATCTTGACTTGGTCTCTAAGTAATTACCATTTATCTTTTAAAGCTTCACATTAAATAAATAATTAAACCGCATATGTTTAAAAAGAATAAATCAATAAATCAAGAAAACGAAATAGGAAAACGTACTCTAAAAATAGAAACTCGAGTAAAAATCATTTCCTAACATTCTAAAATACACTAAGACTTTATTCTCATTTCTCCTCCTTGGATTGGTCTTTCATGAAATTCAAGAACCAATTAACTTTGCATTAAAAATAGTCAAATTTACGCATAAAAGCTCAGATTCTGCAAATAGTTAATTTCCAAGGGGAGAAAGTGCAATATGATCAATTAGGCCTAAAAGTATATCAAATAAGTCATTTATTCACCTAAAAGGATGTCTCCAAGGGGCTAATAATTAGAACAAATAGGGAGACATCAAGACCCCAAACTCAAACCTTTGTCGTCCCGACAAAGTAAAATAAAAACAAAGGATCTTTTAGGTGAACGCGGAAGGTAGAATCTAGAAAATAATCCCAAAGCAAAACTTAAAACAAATCTCATATAGTCTAATCTAGGAATTAATATACACCTACACTTATCATGTAAAATCAAAACACAAAATAATATCAATCCAAAATTAATTTCACAATGCTAGAAGGTTACGCTTACTACTTATCTCAAGATGGTGGCTATAGGGTGTTCCTCGATCTTTACTTGCTTTGAACGCTCCACTTAGCATATTCCCTATTAACTCACTGTGCATCTAGGAATCACGAGGACTTTACGGTTTTAGCGTAGGCTTAGGGACGGTATGGTATGTATATTTGGTAAATTTGAAGTGAGTTTTTGGCTCTCTCCTCACTTACCATCAACAAACTGTCCAAGAGCTTGAGTTTACACTCGAATAACGTTCTCACTCAACCCAATTGACGCGCTTAATTAGTGTCCCCAAATTATCCCAATAAGCACTAAGGATGATTCACTTAAAAATTTCCACTTTGCCGGTCCGAATATATTTTCTTTTCAAATCATTTATTTTTTTCTTTTCTTTTGTATAGCTATGACTCTCGTTTTTAATGTTGAGATATCTTGCTATTTTTTTCATAGTTATGCCTATTCATAACTTGAGCTCGAAGCTTCTTTTCCATTCACTATTACCCCGGCAAAGGGTTACAATATAATAAACCTGTGAATCATTATCATGTATAGCACAAAGCACAATTGATAAACTCAAAAGTCCCAACCCAATGTAAATTCCCATATAGTGGACCCACCACCCCAAACTCAAGCTCAAGACAAGAAGTCTCAGGATCGTGATTCAAGTGTGGGTCATATGGTCATGCCTAACAATCTAAAGGGATATTGGCTTATAATGTGGCGACAAAAGAAAGGCTTAAAGGCTAAAAATTTGTCTAAGAAGGATAAAATTAGTTCAGGGATAGACGGCCAAAAAGGATTCAAAGGGCTAACAAAGAACTGCCTCTATCATCTTCCTATTTACACAACTTGTCTCTAGTTCATACCTAAGTGGGTTCTCTACTCATTTAGATCTCACGTTCTACAAACCACCTATTATCCTTAAGCACAAGTTTACTTCTTTTGCATTGTTCATTAATTTTTCCTATCAATTATCTCATATTTGCATGCAATCAAAGTTCAGCTTCATACTAACTCCTAAAGTCAACTATTTTCTTTCATTAATTCATAAAAAGCATGCTTGATGGGGGCATTTAAAATTCTCTACAGTCAACGCAACCCTAAGATTAATTTTATTGAAAGCATGTAAAACACAAAAAATTGGGATGAGGCAACGAACCCCACCCCAAACTCAAAAGTGAGTCGTGTCCCCACGACTCGAAAAAGACTCAATAAAACAATAAAATTAAACTAAAACTACCTAATTAGTGTCTACCATCAACTAAGAAGAAGAATTAGAACGGGGTACCTGGCCATAAAGATCCATCATGTCCTCCTCCGAAAGGGAAGAATAATTATCAATATCCATGTACATAGTTACCTCTTCCAATGTTGACTTAATCTGTGTAATTTCCTTCCAAAGTGCTCCGATGTCTAGTCGTAAAAGTTCGAATTTTTGTTGCAAATTGCGAGCCCATGGAGGAATACCAGAATTAGTTTGAGAAGAAGAAGAACCTTGAACTTGAATTTGTGTCTTGTCTTTAAGCTTTGATGATACCCTCATCCTTGCTGTTAATTTCTTGTGTTGTGGTGGTGCAGGTGCCTTTTCTTCTTGTTTTTCTTCAATAGGCTCATCAAGATTGATGGCCTTTTCAATTGTAGAACCAGGCAAATTCTTGTTCTTCCCTAGATACAACACTTCTTCTTGTAATTCATAGCAACTGTTCTTTTTGTCATGGTTGAATTGACCCCAAACTCAAGTTATAACAAGGATAGAATAAAGTTAAGAAAACTTGGTGTAGCTTGAGTTTCTTGCTTGGATTAGATGAAGGAAGGTGGTTTCTTGATGAATCTTGGAAGAATTCTTGAAATCTTGATGATCTTGTTTGTGTTTAATGGTGTTTTGTGATGAATTTGATGAAGAGGTTATGTTTATGGAGGATGGAGGAGAGAATTATTGATGTTAATGTGTTTGTTGTGGAGGTTTAATCAAGCTTCAAGGTGTTTTTATAAGGTTGGGAGCTGGAAAATTCGTATGGAAGAGGCTAGGGTTTATCTGGTTAAGGTAAGAAGTTGAATGGGCCTTGATTTCTTCACAAACCGCCTGGCGCGGTGCATCCCTGCGGTATATGGGTGTACCGCGAGGGTACACCGCAGCGCTGTTACTCTTCAAATTTTGGCCTTGGCAATATACCCGTGCTAGCTGATGTCTCCTCATTTGTGATAATATAATATACTTCAGAGACATCATTTTAGGCTTATTTATTAGTTTATAGGTCGATCTTAGCTTAATTTAGTGCACTTTCCTATTTTGAGTCTTGATTTGTAGAATTATTATTTTCAGAGCATATTGGGTTTAATTGTTTATTTAGTGTGAAGCTTTAAAGATAATTATGGAGATTAATTAGAGTCCAAGTCAAAGACTACAACTTATGGAAAGAGATTAGCATGGAAATTGGAGATAGAAGGAAACTGAGTTCAATTAGGAAAAGGAAAAGCTGCCTAAATCTGGGATTCTGCATACACGTCTAAAGATGTGAGTTTTTACCTAAGAAATAGGCCGATTTTTGTAATTTCCTTCTTCAGGGTCAAGATAATTCCGTTGCGATTCTTTTGGTATCTTATGGAGCTCAAACCGACCAATAACGAAGAAGATATGCTCAAAACGGTCCAGCAGTGTTTATCTTTATTTCCATACGAATTTTAGTTGGACTAGGAGTCCATTATTTTCCTTCTCCTTCAAGAAAACGAATTAGGTCTTCCTATACCCTATAAATACAGCCTCTTAACACTCTAAAATAATCCTTGGCCAGACCCTAAGGCCAAGAGGAAGCTGCAACACAAGAGAAGAAGACTGGAAGGAGCTGTGCATCAATCATGTCTCCTTCAACCTCTTATTTTGTAATTCTTTCTTCTTCTTTTCTTTGTATGAACTAATTCTATTAGCTTAGGTTTTGCATAATGTATAAACTATGAATTCTAATTCTTCTATCTAAGTTCTTTGGGAATTATATGTTTTAATCTGATATTAGCTACTTACCTTTATATTTGATTATGTGTTTTGATTTAATGACGGTTTTCCTTGCGAATGCATGCGTATAGGATTACCTTAATAGTAGTTAGATGGTCTCCTTGACAGGGTGTTTAACTATTGAACTACCAATAGTAGTTCTGACAAAACATGCTTCTAACTAGATAGTCATTAGGGTTTGTTTTAACCACCATATCACCAATTGATTGTAGTGTGCTGGATAGAGTCTTAGTGGCGTTTGATAACCCTATTTGAGTCCTCGTCTTGGTTGTGCCGTAGCCCCCTTAGTCGCTCTCAAGGTCTAAGATTGGGGAATTTAGAATCCTGACTAAGTATACCAAGAGCTAATATTCTCCCTTATAAATTAGATCTAATAAATAGAATTAGAAGGATTAGTGCATACTAGTAAAACCTAAGCTATAACTTTCATACTATCTTCTTTTCTTTTCTTTATTTAGTTTTTGTCTTTAGTTTATTAGTTTAGTTTATTAGAAAACCAAATAAATATTTATCTATCTCTTCTTTCTACTTGCGTATTATCTTTTCGATCTTTAATATCTGCACTTGATAATTTGCATAAGTTCTCTCTAACTTTCGTCAGTCCCTGAGGAACGAATCTTCTTATCATTAAAACTTGCATACGTCCTGTAATACTTGCAGTACCGTGTTAGCTTAGGGTGTTTATTTTCACTTATTTTATACATCTTTTTATCACACCTTAGGCCACACCAAGTTTTTGGCGCCGCTGCTGGGGACTACATCGTTAGTCCTTGTGCAATTATCTTGTGCTTTTATTTTAGTTAGTTCTATTTTACGCTTTTCTTTTTAGTTTTTGTCTTTACAGATTTTTTTTAGGCGAAGGCAGATTTATTAGGAGATAAAGGTTTCGTGTTATTAGATCCTGAAGAAGCTAATTCATGATGGAATCTCTAAAGCTCAAGGAGTTAAGCCAACAACTTGAGGAATTACGAGAACAATCGCGAAAACTAGCTCAGAGGAATCTAGTACATACCGTACCTTCATGTCCTAGTTGTGGAGCAAGAGACCACTCATGGGAATATTGCATGAACAACCCAGCCTCAATTTCCTTCATGCCTTATCAAAGAGACCATTATCATGATGGTTATTATCAAGGAAATTACGCTGATTATCAACCCCCACAGAGTTACAATTGGGTAGGAGATCAACAGAATTATTATCATAATAACCATTATCATGATGATTATTATCAACCATGACAACAAGCTTACTATCCTCCACAACCTATCTATCAAGAAACGCCAATTTATAAGGAAGCTTATCAAGAACCACCTCCTTATTCAATGCAGCAAACCGTCCAAGAACAACCTTCGAGTTCGAATTCAATCATGGCTAAGATAATGAACCTAACTGAAAAAATGGAGATTCGCCAGCAAATATTCCAAAGCTCAAAAAATGCGCTTAAGGATATCGAGCATACAATGTCACAAATGGTGAATAAGCTTCAAACCTTTGCAGAAAGGCAACTCCGAAGTAATACTAGTGCTCCAGCAAACACAGTTTGTCATGCAGTTGAATTAGGAAGTGGAAAACAACTACCTTCACCAAGACCAGAACCAGAACCAGTCCCTATTCCAGAAACGGGGGGAGAAGAAACACTAGAAGATAAGGTCGAAGAGGTAGTTGAAAAAAAAGTGTCCAAGAGAAGACACCAGAAAAGATAAAGAGCCCAGTGGTAACCAACACATGTCCTCCTCCACCATTCCCGTCACGTGTCAGAAAGGACAATTGCCTGGAATTCAAGAAGTTCGTTGACACGGTGAACAAGTTAAAGATAAGCACTCCGTTTGTAGAAGTTCTCACAAGAATGTCAAAATACGGTCAGTTCATGAAGGACATTCTTTCTAACAAACGAAGTTTAGAAACCAAAAAGATGAATGGATTGCCAGAGGAGTGTAATGCTACAAATAAAATCGAGTTACCACTAGAAACACCTTCTTCCCCGAAATCTTGGATGGCACCATTCATGATCATGAAGAATCGAGCTGAAAAGTTCGTGGGAATTAAAGGCAAAGGGTGGAAATTTCGTCATCCTTAATCGAGGTAACACGTCTAACTTTGAAAGACGTTAAACAAAAGTGCTAAACGGGAGACAACCCGTAATTTCTTTTATGTTTTTACGTTTTTTAGTTTTTTTATTTATGTTTAGCTTAGTTAATTTTAGTTGATATTGCATATTTGAGAAAGGTATTAGTGTTTTTGATGATTAGGTATTGGAGAAATCGAGTTAGGGAAGCGAGCAAAATTTTTCGGAACGGAGAAATTTCGGCAAGTCATATCTTTGCGCTCGGATGTCGAAATCAGGTGATCTTTGAGCCTAAACTGCATAACTTTTCGAGATCTAGCTGTTGGGGAGGTTTTTCCTAGTGCGGTACACCGGACCTCAGCCGCGGTGCACCGAAGGGTAAAAACCCGTGCCACGGGTGGAGCCACGGGTCGAGTCCAGAAGCCGCGAAAAAGTGACCCGCGGACTACCCCATGGTCCGTGCCATGGTCTGCGAGGCACAAACACGTACCACGGGGTAGGTCCACGGGTATTTTGACGTAGGAGACGCGGAGCACCCCCGCGGTACACCGCACCCTGGTCCGCAGAGCAAAAACACGTGCCACGGGGTCCTACCACGGGTGTTAACCAGTGAGCAAAATTTTTCATCAGATATCGCGGTGTACCCCGCGGTACACCCCATGGTCCGCAGGGGTAGTCCGCACGAGCCGCCAGAGAGAGAAAAGAAAGGGTTTCAAGGTTATATGAAGATCTAATGCTCATTATTCCGAATTTTATAAACCTTAAACCTCTTTCTCTTCCCCAAAACTCTCCCAACTCCATTGAAGCTCATAAAAAACCTTCACCAATCATCAAAACACTACCCAATCACCATGAAAACATAACCAATTCATTCTCCACATCATTACAAGGAAGATTCAACCACCTATATCATCCCAAAACACCTTGAATCCAAGATCAAAAGCTTAAATTTTCAAAAATTCATCCTACAATTTCTTAAATCCAAGCCAATCCATGAAGAATCCATTTTACCCACATAGAGAATCATCATCCAATCACTCTTCCTAACCCAAATTAAGCTTGTACAACCAATAACCAAAAGTTCAAATTTCAAGAGTGGTTAAAGCTTTGAGTTGGGGGTCGATTGAGATGATTAACATGAACATTATCTACTATAAGGGCGATGAAGAAATCAAGTTATTGGATTTAATTAAGAAGAAATCGAGTGAGAAAAGTCCTAATTCCAATTCAAAGGGTAAAATAAGTCAAGAAAAGAGAGGTTAGCTAGCTGTGTTTGATTCAATGAGCAAAAAGATTCCAACTTCTGTGAAGAAGACAACACAACCTCTACAAATCAACGACCCTACACCCGAAGAACAAGAGAAAGCTTCAATGGCCATGATAGCTTCTCCGAAGTAACAATTAAAGGAACTACTGTTTTCTTATAAGATAGTATTTAAAGAAGATGTTGAAGGAGAATATATGAAGGTTCATGGAAATTTGGAATGCTTGGGTTGTTTGTGAATTGTATTTTGTGAGGAGAAGAAGAAGATGTGGCACAGTTGATCTATGAGGAGGTGATACGGATTTTTGATCTCTCCCATGATGTTATATAATGCAATATCCTATTATGATCACGTGTCCTGAACGAAAAGCGAATAAGAAGTTGGGTGAAGAAGATACATTAGATTTAATCCGAGTACCGATAAGGCGAGGTAATAGCCTCGAAGAGTATGTTTTCTTTCTTCCCTACCATTTCTTTATGTGCAATATGTATGCTAATTTTAAATGTTATTTTTCTTGAGTCTTTTTCGAGTCGTGGGGACACGGCTCATTTTTGAGTTGGGGGTGGGGATTCGTTGTCCTCATCTTCCTTTTTGTTTTTTGCATAAAATTTAAAATTTTTTGGGTTGAATTAGGCATAGAATATCTTTGAATGTACCTATTGAGCATGATTTAACTAGGTCAATGATAGTAGGTAGTATGTTTTTGAAAGATGTCATAAGTTTGTTTAGATGCATGTATGAAAACAGGAAATAAAATATAGAAAAGTTAATGAGCAATGCTAAGAAGTACGTTGAAACTTAGGAATAGTTATTTGGTGTGTAGAACGTGAGGTTTAAAATTAGTTGAAAACCCACTTGTCTATGAACTAATAATGAAAAAGTAACAAAATCCGGTAGTTAGAAAAATGAATAAGGCAGTTCTTTCATGATTAAAACACTTGAAGCCTTTAGACCTTCTCACCCTTTTATTTGATTAGTGTTATTTATCCGTCTTAGCCCCTCTGAGCCTTTCTAAAGCCTTTTTATTGAAACACATTATAATCCATACCCTTAGTTTTTAGGACTATCTATATGACCCGCACTCGAATCGCAAAACTTGAGACAACTCGTTTTAGAGCTTGAGTTTGGGGTGGTGGGTTTCATCAATAGGGAACATTGGAATTTGGGAATTATAATTGTGAATTTAGTGATGATGAGAAAGTTATTATTGTAACCCTTTGCCGGGGTAATAGTGAATGGAAAAGAAGCTACGAGCTAAATTTGCCAACAAGGGCATTAAAAAGAAAGAATATATATATATGAAAAAATAGTGTGATATCTCGAGCATCAAAAGAGAATCATAGCTATGCAAAAGAAAAAATTGATATGAAAAGAATATATATTCGGACCGGCAAAGTGGATTTATTATCATCAAAGGGTTTAATTGGGATTATTGGGGATGCACATTAAAAAGCATCAATAAATTGGGTTGAGTGAGAACATCTTCGAGTAAAAACTCAAGCTCTAGGGCGATTCGTTGATGGCTAGTGAGGAGAGAGCCAAAAGCTCACTTTTCATTATCCAAATATACCACACCCGTCCTTAAGCCAAGTTATAACCAAGACCTTAGGATTTCTAACTGCTAGATGGAGAAACAATTGAGCTATTAGGTAGTAGGTAAGTGGACCATTGGATTCTGTATTTGGGACCTATGAACAACCTATAGCCATTAACCTGAACTAAGTTATCATCCTCTCCTTCTGGCATTGCGAAATTAATCTTAACTTAAATTTATGGATTGTTGAATACATATATATTAAGCATCTTTGTGCATTATTTCTTGAGCATTACTACATGAGACTTTTTAGATATTTTGCTCTAGGAGCATTCATTATGTTCTGTTCTTATTCTCCTCCTACTTATTCTTCTTGACTACCCTACTGTTCTTTACTTTTATTGTATCGGGACGATACAACTTTGAGTTGGGGGTCTTGATGTCTCCTCATTTGTGATAATATAATATACTTCAGAGACATCATTTTAGGCTTATTTATTAGTTTATAGGTCGATCTTAGCTTAATTTAGTGCACTTTCCTATTTTGAGTCTTGATTTGTAGAATTATTATTTTCAGAGCATATTGGGTTTAATTGTTTATTTAGTGTGAAGCTTTAAAGATAATTATGGAGATTAATTAGAGTCCAAGTCAAAGACTACAACTTATGGAAAGAGATTAGCATGGAAATTGGAGATAGAAGGAAACTAAGTTCAATTAGGAAAAGGAAAAGCTGCCTAAATCTGGGATTCTGCATACACGTCTAAAGATGTGAGTTTTTACCTAAGAAATAGGCCGATTTTTGTAATTTCCTTCTTCAGGGTCAAGATAATTCCGTTGCGATTCTTTTGGTATCTTATGGAGCTCAAACCGACCAATAACGAAGAAGATATGCTCAAAACGGTCCAGCAGTGTTTATCTTTATTTCCATACGAATTTGAGTTGGACTAGGAGTCCATTATTTTCCTTCTCCTTCAAGAAAACGAATTAGATCTTCCTATACCCTATAAATACAGCCTCTTAACACTCTAAAATAATCCTTGGCCAGACCCTAAGGCCAAGAGGAAGCTGCAACACAAGAGAAGAAGTCTGGAAGGAGCTGTGCATCAATCATGTCTCCTTCAACCTCTTATTTTGTAATTCTTTCTTCTTCTTTTCTTTGTATGAACTAATTCTATTAGCTTAGGTTTTGCATAATGTATAAACTATGAATTCTAATTCTTCTATCTAAGTTCTTTGGGAATTATATGTTTTAATCTGATATTAGCTACTTACCTTTATATTTGATTATGTGTTTTGATTTAATGACTGTTTTCCTTGCGAATGCATGCGTATAGGATTACCTTAATAGTAGTTAGATGGTCTCCTTGACAGGGTGTTTAACTATTGAACCACCACATAATGTCTAGTGTCGATAGTAGTTCTGACAAAACATGCTTCTAACTAGATAGTCATTAGGGTTTGTTTTAACCACCATATCACCAATTGATTGTAGTGTGCTGGATAGGGCCTTAGTGGCATTTGATAACCCTATTTGAGTCCTCGTCTTGGTTGTGCCGTAGTCCCCTTAGTCGCTCTCAAGGTCTAAGATTGGGGAATTTAGAATCCTGACTAAGTATACCAAGAGCTAATATTCTCCCTTATAAATTAGATCTAATAAATAGAATTAGAATGATTAGTGCATACTAGTAAAACCTAAGCTATAAATTTCATACTATCTTCTTTTCTTTTCTTTATTTAGTTTTTGTCTTTAGTTTATTAGTTTAGTTTATTAGAAAACCAAATAAATATTTATCTATCTCTTCTTTCTACTTGCGTATTATCTTTTCTATCTTTAATATCTGCACTTGATAATTTGCATAAGTTCTCTCTAACTTTCGTCAGTCCCTGAGGAACGAATCTTCTTATCATTAAAACTTGCATACGTCCTGTAATACTTGCAGTACTGTGTTAGCTTAGGGTGTTTATTTGCACTTATTTTATACATCTTTTTATTACACCTTAGGCCACACCACTAGCACCCCGTGGCACGCGTTTTGGGCGTGCGGTATAGGGGTGCGGTGCATGGGTACACCGCAGGAACCTCGTCAAAAAACCCGCGGTACATCACCCCGTGGCATGCGTTTCAGGCGTGCGGTATAGGGGTGCGGTGCACCGCATCTATCAGCTATCTTTTTCTCGTCTCGGTAGAAAGCCCGTGGTGCTTGACCCGTGGTACGGGTTTTCAGGCGCGGTACATCCCTGCGGTATAGGGGTATACCGCATGGGTAGTCCGCACCAGCCTTTGAATTTTTCCAAGAATTTTCTTTTGCGTTTCCTAGCACCCCAAACTCGATTCCTGCACCATTAACACACTACCCTTCTATTTCTTTTTAAAAGTAGACACTAAAACTCGACACTAACTTAGAAATATACACTAGGAATTGAAAAACTTAAAGCAATAAACTAATATACATTGAAATGTCCTATTTTTAACGTCGTTAAGCTCGACGGGTTACCTCTCGCATCTATTCAGCTTCAGGTACATGACCTCCCCAGGATGTGGATCAACTCTGCGATTGGTATCCTCGCCTACATGGTATAGTTTTAGACGATGCCCATTCACCATGAAGGTGCGTTGCTCGTCTGGATTCTCGATCTCGATTGCTCCATGAGGCGTAACTTTGGTCACCACGAATGGACCAGACCACTTTGATCTCAACTTGCCCGGATAGTTGCTGAACTTGGAGTTATGCTTGAGGACCATCTGTCCAACTTTGAATTTCTTCTCACGAATGCGATTGTCATGCCATATTTTCGTTTTTTCTTTGTAAAGTTTAGCATTCTCATAGGCATGAAATCGAAACTCGTCAAGTTCATTCAGCATCATCATACGATTCTCCGCAGCTAAGGTTGGATCCATATTCATCTCCGCAATTGCCCAATAGGCACCCATTTCAAGTTCAAGAGGTAAGTGACAAGCCTTACCATAAACAATACGATACGGAGATGCACCCACAGGCGTCTTGAACGCGGTACGATATGCCCAACACGCATCATCTAATTTCATTGACCAATCCTTGCGTGTGGAACCAACTGTCTTCTCAAGAATGGATTTGATCTCTCTATTAGAGACCTCGGCTTGACCATTGGCTTGTGGACGATACGTGGTAGATACACGATGTCTCACACCATACTTCTCTAGAACTTTCTTCAGATATTTGTTCACAAAGTGTGACCCTCCATCACTGATAATAACTCGAGGTGTAACATGTCTAGTGAAGATGTGTGACTTTAAGAATTTAATCACTACTCACGAATCGTTAGTTGGTAGAGCTATAGCCTCTACCCATTTAGACACGTAATCAACAGCTAGTAGGATGTACAGGTTTCCGTTAGAGGGTACAAAAGGACCCATGAAATCAATACCCCATACATCGAATATCTCAACTTCAAGAACATTATTACGCGGCATCTCATCTCTCTTAGATATATTACCAGTAAAATGGCATCTATGACATTTCTTGACATACTCATGACAATCCTTATGTAAAGTAGGCCAATAAAAACCGGATTGTAGTACCTTTGCAGCTGTACGATCTCCTTTGAAGTGTCCTCGGTATGGTGAATCGTGACAACCTACAATAATGGATAGAATATCTTTATCTGGTATACATCTCCTTACCATCTGATCACTACATGTTTTGTAGAGGAAAGGATCCTCCCAAAAGAATTGTTTAGCTCGATGGGCTAGTCTCTTTTTCTCTTGTGAGGTAGCTCCTTGAGGGAAAGAACCACTCACAATTAGATTTGCAATATCCGCATACCAATGAGTCTCTAATGAATATACTGAAAACAAACTCTCGTCAGGAAACTCTTCTCTAACCAACTCAGGTCCTCCATTAGACTCAGAACCTTCAAAACGTGACAAATGATCAGCAACCTGATTATCACAACCCTTTCGATCCCGAATCTCTAAATCAAACTCTTGTAACAGTAAAACCCATCTAATCAACCTCGGCTTCACATCTTTCTTCTCCATAAGGTATTTAATCGCGGAATGGTTGGTAAACACAACAACTTTCGCCCCAAGGAGGTAGGAACGAAATTTGTCAAATGCATACACGACAACTAGTAATTCCTTCTCAGTTACGGTATAATTAATTTGAGCACTTGTGAAGGTTTTACTAGCGTAGTAGATAGAGTGAAATACCTTTTCTTTTATTTGACCAAGAACAACACCCATCGCAAGATCACTAGCATCACACATTATCTCAAACGGAATCTTCCAATCAGGAGGTAATACAATAGGTGCAGAAATAAGCTTCTCTTTAATCTCGTTGAATTCCTTTATGCAAGCTTCATCAAAAAGGAATTTGGTGTCCTTCTCAAGTAAGTTGCACAACGGCTTAGAGATTTTGGAGAAGTCCTTGATAAAATGTCGGTAAAAACCAGCATGACCCAAAAAGCTTCTTACCCCTTTTACAGAAATAGGAGGGGGAAGAGTCTTGATTACCTCAATCTTCGCACGATCAACTTCCAAACCAGCACTTGAAACCTTGTGACCCAACACTATACCCTCTCGAACCATAAAGTGACATTTCTCCCAGTTCAAAACCAAATCAGTCTCCTTGCATCTAATCAATACCTTCTCCAAGTTTCGTAAACACTCCTTAAAGTTATCACCAAACACAGAAAAGTCATCCATAAATACCTCAAGGAAGTCATCAATCATATCCCAGAAGATTGCCATCATACATCTTTGAAACGTAGCAGGTGCATTACATAATCCGAATGGCATCCTTCGGAAGGCAAAGGTACGGAAAGGACATGTAAAGGTTGTCTTGTGTTGGTCTTTTGGATCTACATAAATCTGATTGTATCCTGAATATCCATCCAAAAAGCAATAATATTCTCTACTAGCTAGCTTGTCTAACATTTGATCAATAAACGGAAGAGGGAAGTGATCTTTTCTGGTGGCCTTGTTCAACTTTCGATAGTCCATACACACTCTCCAACCAACAACGGTCCTTGAGGGAATGGCTTCATTCTGCTCGTTCAAGATGGTAGTGATACCACCCTTCTTTGGTACGCATTGAACTGGACTGACCCATTCGCTGCTAGCTATGGGATAGATGATTCCCGCATCTAGCAACTTGATAACTTCTTTCTTCACTACTTCCTTCATGGATGGCATCAATCTTCTTTGTCCTTCAACTGAGCGTGTGTTTTCATCGTCTAGAATGATTTTGTGTTGGCAATAGGAGGGACTAATACCTTTGATGTCAGCAATAGTCCAACCAATTGCCTCTTTGTTAGCTCTCAGTATGCGCAACAGTTTGTCTTCTTGAGGACCTATTAAAGTAGATGAAACAATAACAGGTAGAGTGTTGTTAGTACCTAAATATGCATACCTCAAGTGTGACGGAAGCGGCTTTTCTTCTAGTTGTGGGGAGACTCGATAGATGGTTTCTTTTTAGGTGCTATCTCCCAAGGCTCTCAGACTGGCTCATAGGTGAGATGCCAATGTTTCATAGTTCCGGAATTCAAAGCAGCTACGGTTTCGGTTAGTTCTTCCATCAATTCCGGTAAGTCAAGTGTTAGGGATGCTTGCAAGATATCGTTAAAATTCATACAATCAAACGTTTCTTGCGTAGTTACATCGAGTACATCCATTCGAAAACACTCTTCAGGAATATCTGGAAACTTCATGGCCCTAAACACGTTGAACTTTACCGTCTCGTCTTGGATTCGCATGGTTAATTCGCCGTTTTCTACATCAATAACAGTACGCCCCGTGGCTAGGAATGGTCGACCCAAGATGATGGGGACATTCCTATCCGCGTCGTATACAAGAATTACAAAATCAACTGGAAAAATTAACGTACCTGCCTTGACGAGGACATCTTCGTTTCGTCCCTCAGGATGTGCGAGGGATCTAACAGCCATTTGTAGAATCATGGAAGTTGGTCTAGCGTTCCTATCTTCAGTTTTTCGAAAATTGACTTGGGCATCAAATTGATACTCGCGCCCAAGTCACACAAAGCTTTTCCTTGCCACTCATTACCAATAGAAATAGGAATCGTGAAACTCCCAGGATCAAGTAGTTTAGGAAGCAACTTATTTTGGCATATAGCGCTGCATTCTACTGGCAATCCTATAATCTCATTCTCACGGTATGGTCTCTTGTTGGTAATGGCTCTTTTCAGAAATTTAACGTATTTCAGAACATCGCGTATAGCATCTAAGAACGGAACGTTAATATTGAGACCACGTACCATATTCAAGAACTTTTGATATTCTGCCATGTCTCCTTTCTTCTGAACTCTGGAGGGAAAAGGTGGAGGAGGACGGGTTTCTGTAACATCTTTGGATTTTGTCTTTTCCGGAATCTTCTCCACTTCAATTATTTCAGGTTCATCTTCTTTCTCCTCCACATCTTTTACCGGTTTCTCTTTCACAGTTGTTTCTTTTTCTTTCATCACGGGAAAAGGAGGTGGAGCGAGCTTCTTACCACTTCGAAGTGTCACTACATTACAATCTTCTCTTTGCTTAGGTTCTTCAGTGTCACTCGGTAATTGTCCTTGCTGACGTTGATTTAATTGCTTATTAATTAGAGCCATCTGAGTTTCCATCAATTTAAGTGCTGCGGTGGTAGATTGTTGAATGTTGATTAATGTTGTCAAGGTTTGCTGAACATCTAATGTACCTTCTTGAGGTTGAGCAGGTAGAGCTTTCTGGTTCATGGTTTCGGCATAAGTATCTTGAGGAGGTTGTCTCTGAGATTGATTTCCGTATGCTTGTCCACCCTGGTAGTTGTTCTGAGGTCTTGGTTGAAAGTTGTTTCCTTGGGGACGTGGTTGATATGCATAGGTTGGATTAGCAGCCCCATTTGGATTCGAATATTGGAAACCCGGATGGTTTCTGTTTGGTTGATAACCTTGACCACTTGAGTTATAATTTTCTCGGTTGGATACGAACATTACGGATTCTGGATTGTTTTGACATGTCTCCCAATCATGATCTTGTGTACCGTAGTTAGAACATCCATATACTTCTTGTGTAACATTAACATCTGCTCTTCTACCAGAAACACTTTTTGTAACAGCTAGAGTAAGCTGTTTCAGTTGTTGTTCGTGTTTGTTTTCTATGGCGGTGAATCAGTGCAATATTTCCACCTCGGACAGGTGTTCTTACGGTGTTCCAACCTAGTTCATTCGTTACAGTTCTATTCAAAATAATCTTAGCATGGACAGGTTGTACCCGTAGAAATGCACCACCACAAAGTAAGTCTAGATCCTTTTTCGAAGAGCCATCAAGTCCTCGGTAAAATATCTTCATCTGTTGAATTTCTGTGAGGCCATGATCAGGGACTCTTCTTAAGCAAATCTGAAATCTCTTCCAACTTCTACCCAAAGTATCGTCTTCCTCTTGTTTGAATGACGTTATTTCAACTTGCGCATCTAATCTCATGTTTGCTGGGTAGTATCTATCGAAGAACGCGGTTTGTAATGCGTCCCATGTTGTAATTGTTCCGGGTTCTTGAGAATCATGCCACTCACTTGCTCCATCAATAACGAAATATCTAAAATGAGCAAAATACATTTGCTCTTTAGTTACTCCTTGCGTAATATAAGAATCGCAAATTTGCATGAACTTCTGTACAGCACGGATTGGATCTTCGGTAGGTGCTCCTCGGAAATTGCCATAACTTTGAAACTGAGATAACATACCAGGATCGGGTCTGAATCTCTCGACATTAATATTTGCAGGGCCAATTCCGAGGGCATGAGCTCGAAATGGAGCTTCTTCAGGGTCATTGATGAACCACGGATCATTGTTTCGAGGAGGGTTGAATTGATTTCCAGCCATTTTTTCTCTTGCTAATTGCTCCTCTAACTCTTTTGCTTTAGCTTCTCTCTTTCTTTTATTTGCTTCTCGAACTAGATTTTCGGGATTTGCAAGAATCACGATATCTTCACGCATAAACCAAAACCTGTAAACCTGAGAAAGAAAGACAACTCAAAGCGTAAAACTAAAAAATAAAACTAAAACTAACTAACAATTAAACTACTAAAAGATTAACCCCGGGGTCACACGCTACCGTCCCCGGCAGCGGCGCCAAAAACTTGGTGGGTCCTAGGGTGTTATAAAATTAAGTGCAAAATAAAGGAACCACTTAACCGCAAGTGTACGGTTGTCCCAAGTAATATATGATAATCAAGTTCGTTCTCAGGGATGGATTAGGTTCAACCCAAATATTAATCAAGTAGTAGGAATAATTGCTAAACAGAAAATAAAAGATAATAATTTTTGTTTGGTTTTTGTAAATTAAAATTGCAAATAAAGTAAAGACTAAAATTAAATTAACAGAAAGGAAATAAAACAAATAAAAGACTAACTTCAGATAAGAGAGATACTTGAGTCTCGCAAGGAATCCACTTAATCAATATAATCTATGCTATGTTTAAGGGTAGAATTGGAATTATAATATTAGTCGGGATTCTAATATCTCCTAGCCCCCTGTCGGGTGGACCTAGAAGCTATCTAAAGTATCATAAACACCTGTATGGTCGAATATGCCTCTTCGGATGATATGATTTTACCTCTTTGGCTATGTAACTAGTTAAGCCTGTCGGTCAATAACGGACATTACACGGGTATTACCTAGATCTGTATTCAAACCCCCCTGTCGGATGATCACTTCGTCACTAAAGTGAATAGCCCAAATACTAAAAGCTAATTCTAGTTGTTCCTAAAAGAATTAGTAATGAAAACAAAGTAATATCCAATATATAAAACTCAATCCTATTTAAATCTAAAAAATCCCAAATTCAAAACATAGAAATAATTAATTAAGGTTCATCCCTTTAATGCGATTCTCAAGTATAAAGAAATTTAGCTCATAAGAAAATTAAAGACTAACATAAAAGAAAAGGAATTCATGTTCAATTACAAGAAAGAAATAAATAACCTAAAGGGTTGAATGACTATTGTTGGAAGAACAGGATTCCTCCAGCTTCTAGCTTCATCTCTCCTTCGTGCTCTGACTTGAAAACCTTAAGCCTCTTATTTAATTATCTAAAGTGTGTGAAAGTAGGAGGTTAAGGGGTGTATTTATAGGTGTTGGAGGACCCTAGGTCGAATTTGCTTGGAGTGGAAGACAAGTTAAAGACTCTTAAATTCGTAGCCCTAAATTCTAGGAAAGGTAAGATTTTGCTGTTGATTTGATTTGGTCATATCTTTTTCAATACTTATCCGTTTGAGAAGTTCCAAAATATGAAACTGCTTGTCTTGGAAAGAGCTTTCTATTGGTGCAGACCACTCGTCCAGATTCCTAGCCAATCGTGAGTTATGAATTAATATTTAAAACGTGGCTGAAATTTCAGATTCACAAGGCAGCTTTATCTTTTCCTTCTTTAAATAAATCTTTCCTAAATCTTCTTATTTCCATGTAAATCTTCTTTCCTTTAATCCTTTATCTTGACTTGGTCTCTAAGTAATTACCATTTATCTTTTAAAGCTTCACATTAAATAAATAATTAAACCGCATATGCTTAAAAAGAATAAATCAAGAAATCAAGAAATCGAAATAGGAAAGCGTACTCTAAAAATAGAAACTCGAGTAAAAATCATTTCCTAACACTCTAAAATACACTAAGACTTTATTCTCATTTCTCCTCCTTGGATTGGTCTTTCATGAAATTCAAGAACCAATTAACTTTGCATTAAAAATAGTCAAATTTACGCACAAAAGCTCAGATTCTGCAAATAGTTAATTTCCAAGGGGAGAAAGTGCAATATGATCAATTAAGCCTAAAAGTCTATCAAATAAGTCATTTATTCACCTAAAAAGATGTCTCCAAGGGGCTAATAATTAGAACAAATAGGGAGACATCACTCTCCATCACAGATAGCTTTTCATCAGTTACATTTATACTGTCTCGATGTAATCTACCTTGTTTAGGTGCTCTCACGGTATTCCATCCCTTCTCGTTCTTCACTATTCTGTCTAAAATTATTGTTGCGTGGGGTGGCATTACCAGTACGAATTCACCTCCGCATAACGGATCTAAATCATTTCTTGCACTTCCATTAAGGACTTTATAGAAAATTAACAATTGTTGAACGTCAGAGTATCCATGATCTAGAACTCTTCTTAAACACATTTGAAATCATGTCCAATATGTCCCCACTGGTTCATCTTGCTCTTGACGGAATGATGTCAACTCTACTATTACGTTCAACGTCATGTTTCTCGGATAGTAACGGTCAAAGAATGATTTTTGTAACTCATCCAAATTAGTGACTCCATCTCATGGTTGTTGATCAAGCCACTCACTTGCTGCGTCTATGAGGAAGAATCGGAAAAATTCGAAGTACATTTAAAACCTTGTCACACCTTGCGTGATGTACGCATCGCATGTCTGTTTGAACTTCTGCACTGCTCGAATTGCATCTTCGCTAGCTACTCCTCAAAAATTTCTGAAGTCTTAGAATTGATTCAACATACCCTGATCGGGCTTGAATCTAGCAACGTGAATGTATGGAGGGACAACCCCTAGATCAGGTACTCGGAATGGGTGTTGTTTTGGATTTTGCACGAACCAAGGATCATATATATTAGTTAGAATTGAGCATTTCCTACTGGTGGATGTTGAACTGCTTGATTATGAACTTCTTGATTCTGTGGGACTACTCAAATCCCATTCTCATCAACTTCCACCTAAATAGATCATGAGCAACTCTAACTGGATTCTCAATCCTAATTGTAGAGCAATGTTTTGGGTTACTAACCACCTTATTGTTTTGGTTCACCGATTTGTTATTACTATGAACATCTTTGTTACCGTTGTTAGGTCTCACCATGGTGTTGTTCTTAGCACTTTGACTGTCCTCAAATATTTCCTTAGTAATATTTTTTTGTGTAGCACGCTAAGTTGGAACCATGTTTGTGTAGTGTCAAGAAAAAAGAAGAAACAGAAGTGTAAAGTAGGTTTAGAAAAGAAGAAATGAACTGAAATAAAAAAAAGATAAATAGGCTCGAAAGGTTTTATGAATTTTATGTAGATACCAAGATATACGATAAACATAAAATTCTGAAAAAGAGAATCCAAATAATGTGAAATTCTATGATTTTTGCTGAAACCAGTTCAAAAAGTTGTTAAAGTAGAAGATAGAACTATTGGTCTATTACTCATGCACGTTCCACAATCATATCATTTTTTCCATCTACTCTAAAAAATAAGATTTTATAGGTAGACATTTATTTTTTATTAATATCAAGTTCTATGATTTTATACCACACTTTCCATCAAATATCGACCATTTATGAAAAAAAATATTTCTACCATAAAAAATAAATTATAATGAGTAATACGAGCTCGCCTTCAAAAAGCTTGTTTTATATTTTAAACAAACAAATTTTAATATATCTGACTTAGATCACTGAAAGTTCGCGCTCGACTGGCTTAACCTTGAGCTAAGTTCGGCTTGACTCATTTAAATTTGAGCTAAGCTCGGCTCGGTCCGACTTATTTAAACTTGGCTAGACCCGCCTCGAGAAATTAACAAACCGTACATCTAATATTTGACTCATTAACCTCCCTTATTATGAGATTTATTTATTATTTTTTTTAATTTTTTTTTGAGCATTTGGATTAGGTACTCAACCCGCTTTCAACCCTAGTGACTAGAGAGTACTCCTTAACCTAAATAATTCCTTAAACTTATAAAAGCTTGTTTGATTTAACTCCAGATTCTCAACTCAGCAAATAATCGAATCAGTTTTTCTCTAATCTCTTTGTGAAAATGGTTAGAGGTAAAGGAGGTGGAGAAGCTTCTCAAGCTTCTCAAGTGACACCGTTGATGATCTCATTGATGGGGCAATTAAATTATTATCTTCTTCCCGAAGACATCCTCGTCAATGAGGTTCTGTCTAGGCTACCCGTTAAATCTCTTTTAAAGTTCAGGTGTGTTTGCAAATCATGGCGTTCTCTGATCTCATCGGCTCGATTTATCCAAACTCAGCTAATTAAGAACTCAGAATTCAATAATTATGCCAACCAGAAGGCGATTATACAAGGTATATACTCATGTGGAAAAAATTTCACCTACTATGCCTACCCTTATAACTCGATTCTCTATCATGGTAGCTCCCCAGTTAATGCTATGAAGCAAATTGACTTTCCAATAATTGATTCCAATTTCAAGTCCCGTGTCCTAGCAATTGGGTCTTGTAATGGGTTGTTGTGTGTATCTCCAAATTCAGATACATATATAATATTCAACCCTTCTTTGAAAAAGTTCCATACATTGACGTTACCTGATAGACTACCTGGGTGCCGTTATACTCCTGGGTTCGGTTATGATGAAGTTAATGAGGATTATAAAGTCGTATTACTTGTTGGTGGTGTTGGAAATTATACTGAGATCAAGATTTACAGTGTAAAAAATAGTTGTTGGAGAACATCAAAGAACCGTCCAATTGGAAATTTTTACAGTAATGATGATGTTTTAGTAGAAGCGTCCAATTACTTTTACAGTAGTCGAAGCGGTGTTTTAGTCTCCGGAAAACTTCACTGGCCATCAACTGGTAGCAAAAATAATGTATTTATATCATTAGATATGGTGACAGAGCAGTTTGGAAAGGTGGCCCATCCTAAGCACGGATATGATGATGGTGAAACTTTGCGATGGTTTTTAGTAGAGTCTCGTGGATGTCTCTATTCGTTTGCTTGTGCAAGGAGTAAGTGTTGTATGGACGTTTGGGAGATGAAAGAATATGGTGTGGATGAGGATTCGTGGATTAAGTTGGGGTCAATTCCTTTGTCTAGCGATAATTGCGCATTGTACCCTTTTTTTATGGCAGAGAATGGTATAATTTTACTTCATAGTAAGACCTCTGTGCTTTTGTATAGTTTAAAGTATTCTAAAATTGTGGGTCGCAAAATATATGGTAAATTATATGGTGGTATGTGCGACTTTAGTTATTTTCAAAGCTACTTCGAAAGCCTTGTTCCACCTTATCCTGGTGGGGGTGATGATTACTGATATTAGTAGCTAGTATTTCAAGATTCTTTCGTTTTGATGTTGAAATTTTTCTAGGTCGGTGTCAACTCTTTATCGTAAGTAGATCAAGATTATTTCTACACCTTGTTTGGGTATTTATTAAAAATTAAGAATGGCAACTTTAATTCTCTATCTTGTAATCCTCTCTATTCTCTCCGTTTGATTAATCATAAATTATGCACTTTCTTTAATATCATTAACTTTGTTTTTTGGGTGAAATTCTTGAATATGCCCAATTATTTTGCTCTTCAATATCAAGATGCAAATGAGTTGGCTTTCAAAAAATGAAAGATAGTGCAGGTGTGTATGCACACTATCTAGATCCTTGCTTGGGTTCTTTTTTTCTTTTCCCAGTACGAATCATATACCATTGTAACGTCAGATTTTGCTTACTTGGTGATGTGTTGGGCATTCATAGACCATTTAGGGTATCAAAGTGTCAGGCTCTGTCGGGACAGCAATGCAGTTTCCTTAACCTTTCTTGTTTCTTTGCCACCTAGGCAACTAAGAAGTGCAGTTTCCCTCGCCTTTTCGTTGCTTTTTAGTCAAAATCAACTTCGGGGCTGCTGCTATATATCAACTAATTTTCTCTTCCTCGTTTCTAAATTTGACAAAATGTTTCATCAAGTACCATCTTTTTATTTACTTTTATGATCTAACTTCCTCTTCCTCGTCGCTGAATTGTAGTTCAAGTAACCATCTTTTCTCTTCCTCATTGCCAAAGTCTTATTTTAAGCACACTGATTTGAGAACTTCAATTCCCCCAAAAATGATAAACTCGAATCTGCACCTTCACCGATCTGCAAACACTCTATATCAAGACAAACAAAACCTTACCAAAGCAAACATAAATAAATATTTCCACATTTACAATAGCAACGCCAAAACGCCATAAAAATCAACTGCCCCTTACCAAAACAAACATAAATATATATTAATATATATTCCCACATTTACTCTCTTTATATAACAAATTTAATTTGTGATAGACTTCAAACCTATCAATTATATAATTCTAGGAGAGGTATTAATAAATATAATTCTAAGCGCAACATATATTCTAGTTGAAGGAACCTGCGAACCTGCTGCTGTTTGACTGAAGACTATTGCAAAAACAAAATTTGCATGTATAAAGGGCAGCAACTTTAGTAGATGGTAGATTTAAAAATTCTTCATTTTCAACTTTTTGTAGTTTCAAATTAGAATAATAACGTTTGATCACAGCCCAATAGAGCCAGAACGCAAGGGAATTTGGATCCTAAGCTTCTGTGGCGCTTACCTTGGTGGATGACACTAAGTGGACACTTACTCTAAGTTAATAAGTATAGCTGATCAAAAAATACTATGAATGTATTGTATGGTACTCTAATGTGATTATTCGTTGATTGGGTCATATCTATTTACTACGGTAGTCTAAAAGGGAAAAAACAAAACAGCCATTTAAAGTAGGGATATTAATTTTATAAAACTAAATTAATGATATTGAACACCCATTTTCTATTCCCAACTCAATCCCATCTTCTGCTTTTCTCACTAAAGATCTCAATAAGATTTTAATACTATAGACTAAATTTTTATTTACAAATTTGCTTTTTATTTTATTTTTTATATATAGTATTTTATTTTCAGAAATTACTATTTTATTAAAACCCTAGACTCATTTCTCTCTCATCTCTCTTGTTTATATCGGCTACTTTTATCTCCGGCAGCAGAAAATCAAATCATGGCCGGAGCAAGCTTTATCCGAACTGCTGGAGCAAGCTTTATTCGAACCGCTGGAGCCGGCGTTTTGCCTGAGATTCGTCCGTGAAGTCGCTCTCCTGCTATTCGAGATCCAAGCTGTTCGCGGAGGTGTTGTTCGTGATCCAAGCCACTCCGACGAAGAGCACTGCTGTTGCTGCAGCCAAGCCGTTGTTCTGCTGTTCGAGATCCAAGCTGTTCGCGGAGGTGATGTTCGAGATCCAAGCCACTCCGGCAAAGACCACTGCTGCTCCATCCAAGCCGCTCTCCTGCTCCTTCGTTTCCGGATGCTGCTGCAAGATCCGTTCGAGATCTAGCGTGAGGTTCGCGCGCCTTGTTTCCAGTCTGCAGCCTTCGTCATTGTTGCAGAAATCTGAGTGAGCTCCTTGTTTCTGCAACTCAGATCTCGGCCTCCTTCTTCTCCGGTGAGCTCCTTGTTTCTGCGCTCCTTGTAGAATATGGCCCAAACTTCATGAGCTCGCATTCTTCCGCGCCTGGTTCACCGTTCGTAAAGATGGAGAAGAGCCTTTATTTTTTGTTTAGTAAGATCTGGTCAAACTAGATTTTAGAACGTTTTTTTGTTGTAATTAGACTTGTTTTCTTTTTTTTTGTTTAATAGTTGATGTAAATAGTTTTGTTTTGTTGTAATAATGAACTAGGTATTACCCGTGCCTTAAGGCACAATGAAAAATAAAAATTTCACTACTTATTTGGTAATCGTCCATAATCATATTCGATTGGCAATTAAACATATATCTGAACAGAGGACTAAAAAGATGCATTAATATAATAATTAACATCAACAAAATTAACAGTCTTAGCATCTTTTACATTATTCGTTAACCTAATTGAATAGCAAGATATTTTACATTGTTAAAGTAATCGATTGTAATATAGTAATATCCCAGACCATACTGAACACCAATCAAGAAACTTGAATTTTTTTTAATATTGGGTTCTATTGAGAAGAAATCAAGTGAGAAAAGTTCTAGTTCCAACACAAAGAGTAAAACATGTCAAGAGAAGAGAGGTTAGCTAGTTGTGTTTGATTCAATGGACAAAAAGACTCCAAATTTCGTGAAGAAAACAAAACAACCTCTACAGATCAAAGGTCCTACACCCGAATAAAAAAAAGAAAGCTTCAATGGCCATGATATCTTCTGCAGAGAAACAATTAAAGGATCTACCTTTTGCGTATGAGAGAGTATTTGATGAATAAATTGGTGAAGGAGAATACAAGAAGATTCTTGGAGATTTGGAGAAAGATTGGGTTGTTCTACGTTCATGGTAAGGCGTTCTAAAACAACGTCTTTTTGTTGAATTGTATTTTGAGGAGAAGAAGAGGATGTGGCACAGTTGATCTATGAGGAGGTGATGCGATTTTCGGTCTCTCTCATGTCGCTATTTAATATGCAATATCCTACTATGATCACGTGTCTTGTTCGAAAAGCGAATGCAATTTTGGGTGAAGAAGAAACACTTGGAATATCGATAAGGCGAGGCAATAGCCTCGAAGAGTATGTTTTCTTTCTTCCTTACCATTTATTTATGTGCAATATGTGTGCTAATTTTAAATTTTATTTCTTTATTGAGTCGTTTTCGAGTCGTAAGGACACGGCTCACTTTTGAGTTAAGGGTGGGGATTCATTGTCCTCATCTTCCTTTTCTTTTTCGCATAAAATTTAAATATTTGGGTTGAAATAGGCATAGAATATATTGAATGTACCTATTGAACATGATTTTATTAAGTTAATTATAGTAAGTAGTATGTCTTGAAAGATGTTACAAATATGTTTATCATGCATGTATGAAAACAGGAAATAAAAGATAGAAAAGTTAATGAGCAATTCTAAGAAGTCACGTTGAAACTTATGGAGAGTTATTTGGTGTGTAGAACGTGAGGTTTGAAGTTAGTTGAAAACCCGCTTGTCTATGAACTAGTAGTAAAAAAAGTAACAAAATTCGGTAGTTAGAAAGATGAATAAGGCTGTTCTTCCATATTGAAGCCACTTGAAACCTTTTTATACCTTCTCACCCTTTTATTTGATTATTTTTATTATTTATCCGTCTTAGCCCCTCTAAGCCTTTCTAAAGCCTTTTATTTAATCACATTATAATACATACCCTTAGTTTGTAGGACTTATCTATATGACCCGCACTCGAATCGCAAAACTTGAGACAAGTCATTTTTAGAGCTTGAGTTTGGGGTGGTGGGTTTCATCATTAGGGAACATTGGGTTTGGAAAATTGTGATTGTGATTTTATTGATGATGAAAAAGTCATTATTGTAACCCTTTGCCGGGGTAATAGTGAATGAAAAAAGCCGAAAAGCATGAATTGAAAAGAAAAAAATGAGAAAAGATAGCGTGATATCTCGAACATCAAAAAGAGAGTCATAGCTATACAAAAGAAAAAAAAATGATATGAAAAGAATATATATTCGGACCGGCAAAGTGGAATTTGTATATCATCATGAAAGGTTTGATTTGGGATTATTGGGGATGCACATCAAAGGCATCAAAAATTGGGTTGAGTGAGAACATCTTCGAGTAAAAACTCAATCTCTAGGACGATTCGTTGATGGAATGTGAGGAGAGAGACAAAAGCTTACTTTTCATTATCCAAATATACCACACCGTCCCTAAGCCACGTTATAACCAAAGACCTTAGGATTTCTAACAGCTTGGTGGAGAAACAATTTAGCTACTAGGTTGTAGGTAAGTGGACCATTGGATACTATATTAGGACCTATGAACAACCTATAGCCATGAGCACGAACTAAGTTGAGACCTCTCCTTCTGGCATTGCGAAATTAATCTGGACTTGAATTTATGGATTGTTTATTATGTGTATATTAAGCATACGTGTGCATTATTTCTTGAGCATTAATACATGAGACTTTTTAGACACTATGGTCTAGGATCATTCATTGTTTTCTGTTCTTATTATCCTCTTACTTCTTCCTCTTGACTTCCCTACTATTCATTATTATTATTGTATCGTGACGATACAACTTTGAGTTGGGGGTCTTGATGTCTCCCTATTTGTCATGAATTAATCGTAGTTGGATACATCATTTTAGGTGTATTTATTAGAGTATAGGTCGATTTTATCATGATTTAGTACACTTTCCTATTTTGTGTCTTGAATTAATTATTTATTATTTTTAGAGCATATTGGGTTTAATTATTTATTTAGTGTGAAGCTTTAAAGATATATGGTAATTAATTAGATGGCAAGTTAATTCTAAGAGATAAAGGAAAAAAGATAAACCTGGAAATTGGAGATAGAGACAAGAGTTATGAAACGGAAAATATAAAGTTGCCATATAAATCTAAATTCCAGCAGCTACGACCACAAAGGGCTTATATCTTAAGATTGGCTAGGAATTTGGAATAATGGTCTACATCAAAGTTAAAGAGATTTTCGAGAAGACGAATTTCGACTACTCATACGCATCAAACAGATAAGTATTGAAACAGTTACGGCCAAAACAAAACAGCATCAAAATCTTACCTTTTTTAGATTCTAGGGCTACGGATTTGAGTTGGGATTGGAGTCCAAAACCTACCTTATACTCCAAGAAACGAATTAGGTATTCCTATCCCCTATAAATACAACCTCTTATCATAAGAAAATCATCCTTGGCCAGTCCTTAGGCCAGGAAGAAGCTACAACACAAGAAGAGAAGTCTGGAAGGAGCTGTGCATCAATTATGTCTCCTTCAACTTTCAAATCTGTAATTGTTTTGTTTTGTTTTATTAGTATGAATTAAATAAATATAGCTTGAGTTTTAGCATATATGTATGAACCCTATATTTGGTCGACATCTATGTAATTTGGGAATTATATGTTTTAAATTGAATTCATGTTTTATTCCTCTGTTTATGTGTCTGATTTATAGTCTGTTTTCTTTGTGGATTGCAACCGTATAGGATTACTCTAATAATAGTTAGATAGTTAATAGCTAAGGCATATTTAACTATTGTAAACAACACATAGCATCTAGTGTAAGGTATAGAGCTGACAAATAAACCTAACTAGATAGTCATTGTGGTTTGGTGTTAGCATCATTAATCAATTGTAGGAAAAGTTTTCTTATGACCCCTTATTGACACAAGTTAACCCTAATTTAAACTACCTAGCGTTTAGAACAACAAGACTAGTGGGGATTACTTGCTAATTACTCAAGCTAAACTACCTTCTTCTCTTGCATTTAATTTTCTGTCTTTATTTTATTAGTTTAATTTTCTTAATCAAAAACCCAATAAAAATCTATTTGTCTTTTATTTCTCTGCGTATTATTTGTTCTAACTTTTAATATTTGCACTTGATTATTTGCATAAGTTCTTCCTAACCTTCGTAGTCTCTGAGGAACGAATCTTACTTATTCATTAAAACTTGCATACGTCATGTAACAATTGCAGAACCGTGATTAGCCTAGGATGTTTATTTGCGTTTATTTATCTATTATTTTATCACACCTTAGGCGACACCAGGTTGAGCACCTAAAATAGAAGTAGATTGTGAATGAGAGCCTCTTGAGTGCCCCTTCCTCGACCTCGATTGTTATAACCACAGCCATATGAAGGAGGTTGAGTAGCAGAAAATAAAGTTGTATGAGGGAAGCAGGATTTTCACTTGGTTCACACATTTTCATATGTAATTCCTCAGATACTAACAAGCTGCCTAAATAATGAAAACTAATAGTAGTAGATTGAGCATTAGTTATACGTATACTCGATTTGAATTGGTTAAATTCTTGAAGTAAACCCTTCAAAGTATACATTATAACATCTTCTAGAGGAAGAGAATATGAAGTTGTGTCAAGACCATCACATATGTCTTGAATTTCAGCTAAGTAACCTGTCATACACCTAACACCCTTCTTAACATTACATAACTTCATTTTTAACTGATAAATATGAGTGCGACATTGAGAGACAAATATTTCTTCTAGTTTCAGCTACACATCACAAGCCTGAGCAAGTTTTGCTACTTGAGAATGAATTGAAGGTATCATCGAAGAGAGTAGAGATACCTTTAACTGTCGATCCTCAATTACACAAGTAGAATACGTCGAATCCGTTGAAGAAGGTGATTGACTAGATCCATTCACATGACCTAAATACCCATGAGCTTCTAGAATCTTCTAATTGCGTTCGCCAG
Source organism: Nemophila menziesii (assembly GCA_029959085.1). Lineage (NCBI taxonomy): Eukaryota > Viridiplantae > Streptophyta > Magnoliopsida > Boraginales > Hydrophyllaceae > Nemophila > Nemophila menziesii. The sequence goes on from JARWIR010000014.1 coordinate 5,682,969, forward strand.
AGGACGTAATTGGAGGAGTCAAGCTTTATTTGAACCAAGCTGCTCCAATTTTGACGAAGTAACAAGAGTTCAGCTTGAATAGACGAGCTCGAACTAATGTGTGGTGTAGAGAAAGAGAGGATGATGATGCCATAGGAATGCGGAAGCAAGGATCGAAAAGAGGTGAGATATTTAAAAAAATTCAAAGCTGTCCTTTAATGGCAGAACAAAAGTTTGAAAAAAAAAAATCTCATTTAGTTCTATACCATAATAGATGAGAGAAAATAGAATGTATTTTATATATGTTTGTACAATAAAATGAATCACAATCGACCTCTATATATATATAGAGAACAATCACAAAGAATGTATTGTATTGTTGTAGCTGTACTACTTATAAAATATTCTCTTTTAACTGTTTTTGTCTTTTAGTAAATTAGCTATACTTGTATGCAATGCAAAGTATATTTGTTCGTGTGGGGTAGCTTTGTATTACTATGATATTCCATCTGGTATTAACTAACGGGCGTCTACAAATGAGATGCTTTGCTTGTCATGAACAATCACTGAAGTTGATTGTATGAATTCATACCTGGAATTTTCCCGGACTTGAGATTTCCGGGAAAAGGTTCTTTTAATTTCCTATCTTCACGGGAAAAGGTGCTTTGTATGATCCTCCCCCTATCTTCACGGGAAAAGGTTCTTTTAATTTCCTTGACTGGAGACGTCTTCGGACTTGCCGCTGTGATTTGTTAACATCCCTGTTTTGTGTTTTTTCGATGACAGAATCCGAGCTTTAATCAAATAGTTCATGGGCGCCCTCTGAATCAGCGTATTAGGTAACAATAGCGTAGGGTTGTTTCTGTCATTTTAAGCAATCCTTGGAACCTACCACCGGTATGGGGGAGAAGGGTCCGTTCACGGTGTTTAGGGAGGCCCAATTGGTCTGTTTGACATTTGAGCGTTCTTCAACGATCACATAAAACAGGAAAGTTCTATTTTATCGTTGAGAGAACAAAAACAGATTTTCGCCAAGACATTCAGAAAAAAAGCTTCAAGAAAATCAAAGTTTCAAAATAATATTTCACAAAAGCTTACCTATTGATAGTTACAATTCCAAAACTCATCAGCTATCTATCTGTTTTTTCTCTCAGTGAAGTCTCTATTAATATTCAGGTGTATTAGAAAATCTCTATTAAATTCATCCTCTCAATTCATCAAAAACCATTTCATCCTCTCTATTATATTTACTATAGATTTATCCACCAACAACGTCACTTACTACGCCTACTCTTTAACTCTATTCTCTGTGACCCAAACTTCTCTATGAATGCTATAGAACAAATTGATATTTCAATGAGTCTACCCATTAACAGTGGTTCTTTTAATGGCTTGTTATGTGTATCACCATGTAGAGATAAATATACAATATACAACCCATCTTTGAGAAAGTTCTGTAAATTGCCTATTTCAAATACCTTTGATAGACTACACCTATACTCAGGAATTTGGGTACGATGAAGTCATAATTAGACTCTGTGATATTGTATAACTTAAAGTATTCTATAATCGTGGGTAGCAAATTATCTTGATGGTGAATATGATGATTATATAGATATTGGTAGCAGCTCTTATAATTGCGTGGTGTGAAGTAGCTGAATTACTCATCATCCTCTAAGTAGATCAAGATTCTTGTTTTAGTTATTTATATTAAGAAGTATACAGTAAAATATTTTTTTGTTTCGCTTTAGGGTGATTTATCTATCAATGTATCTTCTCTTTTCTATTCTCTTTTAGTTTGTTTTAATTATAAAAAAGACTTGATCTTGCTCTGATATTATGTTCTTTCTCATATTTCCTTGAAGTTGATGTCTGCAATTTAGAGTATAAGTATTTATTTGGTATGAACATATGTAGCAATTTTAAAGATGATTATCAAAGCTTGCCCAATGATATTTATGTTCTACACAGATTCTGAAAATACAGGAAAGTAAATCACCGAAGTAAATTTACACAGTGCAAAGGAAAAAATGGAATTCAGATGTGCCAAATATCAAAACCCCAATGAGTCAATGTACAAATATATATTTATAAAAATGATTTCCTCGAATTAATGATGAGTGCATATGTCATCCAATCGCTGTATTCCCTTTCCATTTCCGAGCATCATTGTATCTAGGAGAAAATGGATATTTAACCTCTTTTAGTACTAATAAAATTCTATATTCATATAAACCGATATCTATATTGAATCGAGTAAACTGTACTTTTTCGATCTGACAGTTTACATATAGATCGGGTTTGATTTTGGGCGTTTTGGTCGGGTACCCAACCCATTTTCCCCCTAGTGACTAGAGTACTGCTTAACCTAAATAATTCCTTAAACTTATCAAAACGCCTCTTTTAACTACAGTTTCTCAACTCAGAAAATAATCAAATCATATTTTCTCTAATATACTGATGCCAAGATTTATAGTATAAAGAATAGTTGTTGGAGAACATTGAAGAACCCCCCAATTAGAAACTTGTACAGTAGTGGAAGCTGTGTTTTAGTCGCCGGAAAACTTCACTGGCCATCATTTGGTAGCAAAAGTAATGTATTTATCTCATTAGATATGGTGACGGAGGAGTTTGGAAAGGTGGCCCATCCTAAGCACGGATATGATGATGGTGAAATTTTTCAATGGTTTTTAGTAGAGTCTCGTGGACGTCTCTATTCATTTGCTTGTGCGATTAAGAAGCGTTGTACGCACGTTTGGGAGATGAAAGAATATGGTGTGGATGAGGATTCGTGGATTAAGTTGGGGTCCGTTCCTTTGTTTATCGATAATTTCGCATTGTACCCTTTTTTATGGCAGAGAATGATATGGTTTTACTTCATTGTAAGACCTCTGTGGTTTTGTATAGTTTAAAGTATTCTGAAATTTTGGGTCGCAAAATATATGGTGGTACGAGTGACTATAGTCATTTTCAAGGCTACTTTAAAAGCCTTGTTCCACCTCATCCTGATGGGGGTGATGATTACTGATATTAGTAGGTTGTATTGGAAATGCAAGGTGGGAAGTAGTGAAGTAACTATTTTAGTTCTATCAACACTTGCTAGTTGATACTTTCATTTATGGTGAAGTAACTATTTTATTTCCCTTGTGTTTGTAGCAGCAGCTGCAGCAACTCCTTATCTTAAGTAGATCAAGATTATTGCTACACCTTGTTTTGGTAATTTATTTTAAGAATCAAGAATGTTTACTTTAGTTATCTATCTTGTAATGCTCTCTACTCTTGCCATTTGATTATTCATGAATTATGCAATTTCTTTAATATCGTTATCTTTGTCATATTTCCTATAGTTTTTGTGTGGGGCCCGTATGTCTACACACGGAAACTAAAAAATTACAGTTGCATGGGGTGTATTTGTTTTTTGGGTGAAAATCTTGAATATGCCCAATGTTTTTGTTATTCAATATCGAGACAGAAATGAGTTGGCTTGCAAAAAATGAAAGCTAGTGCAGGTGTGTCTGCTTACTGTCTGGATCCTTGGGTTCTTTTTTTTCTTTTTCTGTACAAATTATTCGACCATGGCTTTCTGTCAATGTTTCCTTAGCCTTTCTTGTTTCTTGTCGGGAAACTAAGAAGTCTAGTTTCCTTTGCCTCTTCGTGACTCTCATAAGAGAAATTTGACAAAAGATTAGTCCAAATCAAATCAAAGATACTAATTATGATTACAACCTCGTAGCTGCTATCATCTAATTGCCTCTTCCTCGTAGGTGAATTTGACAATCTGTCAAGTACCACCTTTTTTTAATCTATTTTTCTCTCCCTCGTTGCTGAAGTCTTTATAATTTAAAGTGAACACTGATTTGACACCTTCAGTTCACCCAAGATGGTAAACTCTCTTATGCACCTTCACCGATCTGCAAACACTATACATCGAGACAAACAAAACCTTAATAGCAACGCCAAAACACAATCAAACGCCCTTTACTTCCATTCCAGCAGGGCATTTTGAATAAATTCTATACTTTGTGAGTGTCGACTGATCAACATCATTACCTTTTCATGAGCTACAACAATGTTAATATTGTGACCTTACCACCTTAGACTACTCTCGTCCGCCTGTAAAAACATACATCTTACTTAATATATATCCACATTTACTAGTTTTTGTGATAGACTTCAAACATATTAACATACTTTGTTGTGAACCCACCATGTCCTGTTTATAATAGTAGAAGGATTCGTGTGTTGACCTAAAAACTTCAAAGGACCCATCCCCGTCTCACTGCCCAAGCTTTAGAAACTAAATTTCCTGTATATGAGTTTTAGTCAAAACGTTTATTGTTAATTTCTAGTTAAATCTGCATTTTGATTTCTCGCTATGTATTTATTTTTTATATCTTTCTTCAGTTTTCTTTATGTTCCTAACCAGTGGTATGTCTTTTTGTTTAATATAGTCGTTCGGATTCAAGCTTTGAAATATTGTTATAAGTCTATTAACTCTATTCAAATGTTAAACTCCTCTTTTATTTCAAATGACAATACAAGATTACAAATGTCAACAATATTACTTTTGTTAATTTTAACTACACAACATAATAATAATAATATAATTTTCAAGCACAACATATCCTAATTGAAAGAACTTGCTACTAATTTCATCTATAGAGTGCAGCAACTTCGGTAGATGGTAAAAAGTTTATAAATTCTTCATTTTCAATTTTTAGCTGTTTCAATTTAGAATAATAACGTTTGATAACAGCCCCATAGGGCCTGAGCGCAAGAGAATTCGGAAACGAAACTTTTGAGGATAATATCTTGGTGGATGACCTTATCTGATACCACTTACCCCCAATTGTTACGAACTGAGCACAAATTCAATGGATGTACTCTACTCTGCTATTAACGGGTGGCCAAAGAGATACATGATTTGTATGAGAACTTGAGTATTATTTTTTAGAATAAATGCTCCAACTCGATCTTTCTTCCTAGCTATTTTTTTGGATTTGTCAATTCCTCTTAATCGCACAATTGGGTTTTTTCCGATTTGATCATTCTAATCCATTTTCCATTGGTTTTCAAAGAAATTATACATATATCTCACGGTCTTTTTTGCAATACGTGCACATAATTAGTTCTGACGGTAAAAGGGTATTCTTTATAGGTTTAAAATAGAATTCAAACTATTGTGTCATCTTGTAAACTTTATTTTAAAATAGAATTCAAATTATACATATGCACTCTCACCCTAGACAGGCACAGTACTGCAAGTATTACAGGACGTATGCAAGTTTTAATGATAAGTAGAGTTCGTTCTCAGGGACTTAAGTGTGTTAATCGCGTAGGAAATAATGACGAGTAAAAGTAAATAACTAGAAGACAGTAAATTAAAGCAAATAAGAATTCGAAAATAGCAATTAAATCTAAGAAAATAAAGACAATAAAGTAAAAGATTAAGAATATGAGATGAGAAGTATAGCTTAGGTTTTGCTAGTATGCACTAATCCTTCTAATTCTATCTATAAATCTAGTTCATAAGGGAGAATATTAGCTCTTGGTAATACTTAGTCAGGATTCTAAATTCCCCAAGCTTAGACCTTGAGAGCGACTAAGGGGGCTACGTCACAACCAAGAAGTGATTTCAAATAGGGTTATCAAACGCCACTAAGGCCCTAAGCAAATACTGCAATCTTGGTGATACGGTGGTTAAAACAAACCCTAATGACTATCTAGTTAGAAGTATGTTTTGTCAGAACTGCTATCGACACCAGACATTATGTGGTGGTTCAATAGTTAAACACCCTGTCAAGGAGACCATCTAACTACTCTTAAAACAATCCTAAAGTGATCAGTTCTAGGAAAGACAATAAATCAAAACACATAAGCAAATATAAAGTAAGTAGCTAATATCAGATTAAAACATGTAATTCCCAAAGAAACTTAGATAGAAGAATTAGAATTCATAGATTATACATATGCAAAACCCAAGCTATGGGGAGTTTAGTTCATACCTGAAGGAAATAAACTAAAAGAAATTACAAAAGACATCATCTTGCTCTCTACAATAAACTGGAAGAATAAAACCTTAAGAACTAATTACTATGAGGCAAGGATGATTTACAAGTGATATAAGGGTGTATTTATAGGTGTTTAGAAGACCTAATTCGTTTTCTTGAGGAAGAGTTAAGGTAATGGACTTCTAGCCCAACTCAAATTCGTATGGAAATAAAGATAAACACTGCTGCGTTGTTTTGAGTGTATCTTCTTCGTTATTGGTCGGATTTTGCTCCACAAGATACCAAAAGAATCGCAACAGAATTATCTAGACCCTACGGAAGGAAATCATCAGATTCGGCCTATTTCTTAGGTAAAAACGCCTATCTTTGGACGTGTATGCAGAATCTCAGTTTTAGGCAGCTTTTCCTTTTCCATCTTTTTAGCAATTCTTTCCTTATCTCCAATTACCATGCAAATCTCTTTCCATAAGTTGTTGTCTTTGACTTGGACTCTAATTAAGCTCCATAATTATCTTTAAAGCTACACACTAAATAAACAATTAAACCCAATATGCTCTAAAAACAATAATTCTATAAATCAAGACACAAAATAGGAAAGTGCACTAAAACTCAAGAAAATCGACATTATTGACTTCTAAATCACTTAAAATGATGTCTCATCCTAACATTAATCTATCACAAATGAGGAGACATCAAGACCCCCAACTCAAAGTTGTATCGTCCCGATACAATAAAAGATAAAAACAAAGGGAAGTCTAGAAATACACACTTATAAAATTCTCAATACAACGGAAAAAGCATAGCAGAATATATAGAATAAACCTAAAGCACATAACTCAGAAAATTTCACGCAATAATATTTATAAACTACATACCTGTACACTTCTCATATCCACAGTCAACACGGCTTGAATTCAAGATCAGATTAGTTTCGCAATGTAAGAAGGATTGGGACTTTACTCAGTTCCCCAAGAGAGCTATAGATTGTTCATCAAACCTTACTAGTATCCAAGGATCCACTTAACTAATCTCTAATGGCTCAATCACTTCTCAATTACATAGCAAAGAATCAAAAGGTCTTTAAGGTTGTAATGTAGGCTTAGGGACGGTAGGATCATATATTTGGATAATTTGGAGTGAGATTTTGGCTCTCTCCTCACTAGCCATCAACGAATCGCCCTAGAGCTTGAGTTACTCTCATAAACGTTTCTCACTCAACCCAATGAATTCCTTGATGCATAATTTAGCATCCCCAAATAACCCAATTAAAGCTTTAGATGTTCACATAAAAATCCACTTTGCCGGTCCGAATATATATATTTTCTTTTTCTTTTCAAATCAATTTTCTCTATAGCTATGACTCTCTTTTATGATGAGATATCACGCTAATTTCTCATATATATATTTTTCTTTTTAATGCCCTTGTTGGCAAATTTAGCTCGAAGCTTCTTTTTCATTCACTATTACCCCGGCAAAGGGTTACAATACAAATCTGTGAATCATCATCAATATAAAGCACAAAGCACAATTAATAAGCTCAAAAATACCAACAAAATCACAATTCCCATAATGGTGGATCCACCACCCCAAACTCAAGCTCTAAAACAACTGTCTATGCATCGCGATTCGAGTGCGGGTCATATGGAAAAGTCCTAAAATCTAAAGGATATGGCTTGTAATGTGTTTCAATAAAAAGGCTTTAGAAAGGCTATAAGGGGCTGAGAAGGATATAGCATATAAAATCAAAATCACAAGGTGAGAAGGTATAAAAAGGCTTCAAGGGCTTCAAAATATGAAAGAACCGCCTTAATCACTTTCTACACTATGTAAATTCGAAAATTTCTTACCTTTAGCACTTTCATCAAATGGTTTTTCAACTAGCTTGGATCTCACGGCCTACACACTTCTCAAGGTTCCCTGAGATCGAACATACTTTCTATCGCATTGCTCACTAATCTTTTCTTTACTATCAATGTGTGTTTTCCTGCAAATACTCAAAGCATACAAATACATAGCTCATAAACATATTACTTACTATCATTAATCTACCGAGCTTATGCTTTCAGGCTATTAAACACACTCTACATCTAATTCCCATGTATCAAATATTTTAATTTCACCCAAAAACAGAAAAATGGAGATGAGAGACAACGAATCCCCACACCCCCAACTCAAAAATGAGCCGTGTCCCCACGACTCGAAAAAGACTCGAAAAACAGAAATTAAAATTAGCAGATAAATATATTTACAGAAATGGTAAGGAACAAAGAGAACATACTCTCGAGGCTATTGCCTCGCATCATTGACATCCAAGGTTGGAATTGCTGGACCTTTCGTTAATTGCTCAAGGAGTTTCATGATATGCACTTGATTAGCGTTGATTTGTGCCACACCATTGACTAAGGAATTTTGAGCTGCTTCAAATTTCGTTAAGCGCTCCTCCATCTTCTCTTGCCAATTTTCCTCCTTTTCTTCCTTCGAGATTTGAGTAAAACCCGCTCTTCGAAGACTTTCTTTGATCCATGCATTATCAATATAACTCATTTTAAACTCGAGTTTCTCCTCTTCACCCAATACTACATTCGCTTTTCGCACAAGACACGTGATCATAGTTGGAAATTTAACATTATAAACTGATTTAGGAGAGACTGAAAATCGTATCACCTCCTCATAGATCAACTGTGCCACATCAACTTCTTCTCCTCTCAAAATACAGTCCAACAGTAGAGCGTTCTTCATAGTCACATCCAAAGTTCGTGTGTTTCCAAAGACATTAGGAATAAGAAAATTGTGCCAAATTCGCGCATCCGCTTGAAGATATTTGTAAGGCCAAGGTGCCTTCAATTCTCCCTTATGTGATTGCACTTTCTCTTTGTCTAAAACATGCTCAAAAAGTAATTCCTCATCAAAGATTTTTCGTTTAGCAACTGCTTCTTCAAATTTGCAAAAACCTTTCAGTTTCTTAAACTTGAAGTGGTTTCTAATCTCCTCAACTGTGAAAGGAACTATCTTTCCTCTAATCGGAACACCATCACTATCTCGGCTAAAGAGGCCTAAATAGAATTCCAAAACTAATTCAGGACATAATTCAGAACGTCTTACCATGAACGTAGACCAACCCAATTTGTCACCAAGCTCAAAGAATCTCTTGTATTCTCCATCTCTAATTTCTTCCTTGAATACTTTCTCATAAGCAAAAGGTAGTTCTTTTAACTGTTTTTCTGCAGAAATCTTCAGAGCTCTTGAAGTATCCACTTTCTCTATAGGTATAAGATCTTGTTGAGTTTGAGTTTTCTCCTTTGCATAATAATAAAGCTTTTTACCATTACGATCATACGAAGGTTTCCCACTCTTCTTCACATTCTCTTTACCCTTTGATTTAGAACTAGCACCTTTGTAAATTGATTTCTTCTTGTTTAAATCCAATCCATTGTTACTCTTCACCTCCCTCTTGTTAGCTAAGATTGTTGTTCTATTAGTCATCTTCAATTAACCCCCAACTCGAAGCTTTAGCAACCCTTGAAATTTAACTCTTGAATTAATGGATGAACAAGCTTGATTTGGCCTAGGATGGGTGAATTGGTGATGAATCTCTATGTGGGTGAGGATGATTTGTAATGGGTAGGCTTGGATTTTAGAAATTGTGTGATGAATTTTGAAAATTTGGCTCTTTGATTCTTCAATTTGAATGGATTTGGTGATGATTGGTAGCTTAATTCTCTCTTGTAATGATGTGGAGAGAAGGTTTGATGTGTTTTTCTTGATGATTGGGTAGTGTTTTGGTGATTGGTGAAGGTTTTGATGAGCTTCAATGGAGTGAGGAGGGTTGTGGAGAAGAAAAAGAGGGTTAAGGTTTAATAAATTCAGAATAATAGGATTTATACCTCCTTTATAACTCAATCCCGTAACTTTTTCTCTCTCTGGCGGCGCTGTGGACTACCCCTGCGGACCATGGGGTGTACCGCAGGGTAGTCCACGACATCTGATGCTCGAAAATTTTTGCTCACTGGATTGGACCCGTGGTAGGACCCCGTGGCACGGGTTTTTAGTTCGCGGACTAGGGTCCGGTGTACCGGAGGGTACACCGCGGCATCTGTAGCTAACTCCGTCAAAATACCCGTGGCACCTACCCCGTGGCACGCGTTTTGGGGCGCGGACCATGGTGCGGTGCAGGGGGGTAGTCCGCGGTCAACTTTTTCTGGTTTCTGGATCAAACCCGCGGTGCAACCCGTGGTACGGGTTTTGACCATGCGGACCATCCCTGCGGACCATGGGGTAGTCCGTGGGGTAGTCCGCGCAGGTCATTCTTGCGCTCCAAAAATTTTCCTTGCGTTCCCTAACTCGATTTCTCCAATTCCTACACACCAAAAACACTAAACCTTTCTCAAATATGCATTATCAACTAAAAACAACTAAAATAAACTTAAACTAAAAACATAAAAGACATGAAAACATAAAAAAAACTTCGGGTTGTCTCCCGAACAGCACTTTTGTTTAACGTCTTTCAAAGTTAGACGTGTTACCTCTGTCAAGATTTGCGAATATAGCCTCCCCAACAACGAGTAAGGCTATGAACGTCAACTAATCTGCGCTTGACCCCAGTTTTGGGGCGAATTTCTATCACCTTGGCTGAAACAACCTTAGTGACAATGAATGGTCCCATCCACGAGGCTTTGAAACTTCGTGGCCTGTTCTCGCGTTTGTGGGCTTTCCATAGGACTTCATGGCCAACCCCAAACTCAATGTTTGGCTCAGTATCCACAGGCTTTAAGTGGATATCCTCAGGAGGGACTTTGTGATGTGAAAGGCTGTGGATGATAGGCACTGTGGGATCCAACTTCCTCGGTTTTTTACCCAAGACATAGAAGGTCTCGGATACATTCTTAGCATGAAGGGTGATTGTCCCATCTTGAAAGTTGATCACACTTTGACTTGTGGCTATGAAAGGCCGTCCAAGTATGATTGGAACCTGCTTATCTGCATCAAACTCAAGTATAACAAAGTCAGTAGGGATGGCGATATTACCTGCTCGGACTAAGACGTCCTCCACTGTTCCCCATGTCCTTTTCACTGAGTTGTCAGCAAACTGCAACTTCACTGGAGTTTTCTCTGATTTCTGAAGTCCAAGTCTCTCGAACACGGACTTAGGCATAAGATTCACACCAAAACCCACATCGTACATAGCTTTCACTTTGAGCATACCATGTAATTGAATAGGAAGGTTGAAACTTCCCGGATCTTTAAGCTTTAATGGTAGCTCTTTCTCACTTCTTCTTGAAACCCTTAGGTTCTCTCTCGGGATCTCTACACTCGCCTCTTTCTCAGGAATAATTTGCGTATAAACTTGTTGCGGTGTAAGTCCTCTCTTCGCAATCTCAAGCATTTGGGCGTTGATATTTTCAGGTTGGTACGCCTCTACAAATGTCTTGAGAACAGTGTCATCTTTAGGATTTGTATCAGGAATGGTTGATGACACTGGTTGAACACTAGGTGGCGATTCCACCTTCTCTTCTTCTTTATCTTCTAGCACAGCAGGTGCCACTTCATCTTTCGATCCTCCTTTGAGGCTTCTTCCTCTTTCTCTTTAGCCAACTCAGCTGCATATTCCACTACCGATCGAATCTCCTCTTGCACCTTCCTCAGTAACTCTATGAACTCGTCTTTCTCTTGATCGTCCTCCACATAAACTTCAGAACAGTCAGATTCCATGGGGCTAGACTTGGTTGGTTCTTCTTCAGTACTCGGAATTTCCACGGCTCTAATGGCAGCATGTGGTATTTCTTCTTTTTCTTCTTCAATTTCAAGGCATATAGCCTTGCAAGCTTCGAACCCAACATTGTTTTCACCTCCTTCGATTGCCTTTACTTCTTTTTGTTCTACTACACTTGTTAACACTTTGTTTAACTGTTCTACTTGAGTACTTAGCATCTGAAGTATGGCATCGTGTCCTCTAACCTTCTCGTCCTGAGCGTTTATAGTCGTGGTCAAACGGTCTAGAGCTTGTACTATCTGTGTATTGTCTATAGCTCCTTCTTGCGGATATTGAGGTAAAGCTTTCTGATCTAAAGTATCGGTATAGGCGTCTTGAGCAGGTTGTTGTGGAGGAGCAGGTCGATTCTGATATTGATTTTGGTACTGACCTCTCTGTTGGTAAGAGTTGTTCTGGGGGCGCGGTTGATAATGACCAGGATTAGCGGCCCCTTGTGGATTTGAATACTGCATACCCGGATGGTTGCGGTTGCCCCATCGGTTGGATATAAAGTAAACAGATTGCGGATTTGATTCGCACTCTTCCCATGAATGATCGTTAACTCCACATTGTTGACAACCTTGTGCTTCTTGTACTACCTTTGTTGCGGTTATATTCTTCTCCATCGCGATTTTCAGCTCCTTGATTTGATTTTCTAAAGACGATATTTGAGCTGAGTTCGCAGTTTCTGCATCTAAACGAAGCGTTCCTCGGGTCTTTGCTACAGAAGCTCGCGTTGAAGGCCAACTTCTTTCTTGTTCCATAATATTCTCTAACACCTCAGAAGCATCATTATGATTCATGGACACAAAATTACCCTTTCCAATGTTATCCACCTTTTCTCTACCTTTATCATTAAGACCTTCATAGAACATAGCAAGTTGTAGAGCAGGTGTATAACCATGGAGCGGACATCTTGTTAAATTTTGTTGAAACCTTGTCCATGCTTCTCCCACTGTTTCTCCATCCTCTTGGCAAAATCTTGCAAGCTCGGTTTGATCTTTAAGTCTCATGCTCTTCGGATAAAATCGGTTAAAGAATGCGGCTTGAAGTTCTCTCCAAGAGTGAATGGTTCCATGTGGTTGTATTTCTAGCCAATCGCTAGCTCTTCCGGTCAAGAAAAACGAAAACATATGACAATACAGTTGCTCGCGTGTAATGCCTGGAGTAATGTAGGCATCACAAATCTGCATGAACTTCTGAATCGCTTTTACCGGATCCTGAATAGTTGTACCTAGGGCTGTAAACGAACCGAGTCGAGCCGAATACTAGATGTGCAAGCTTGTTTGATAAGATTTACGAGTCGAGTCGAGTCGAGCTCAAATTTTAACGAGTCGAGCCGAGCTCAAATTTTAAGGCTTGATAACATATCGAACGAGCTTTTTTCGAGCCGATCTCGAGTTATTAACGAATATTTTTTTTTTATAGTTTTAACAATATATTTATTGATAACTAAACCATTAATTTACAGATTATAAATTTTTAACGAGTTAACGAACGAGCTCGAACGAACGCGTTTTTTAGCGAACGAGTTCGAACGAACATTTTTTTCCTGTTTATATAAACGAACGAGTTCGAACGAGCTTTTTACCGAGCCGAGCTCGAGCGGTTCGCGAGCGGCTTGGTTCGTTTACAGCCCTAGTTGTACCAGTGTAGAGTCCGAAACTTTGAAATTGACTGAGCATACCCGGATCGGGTCTAAATTTGATATTCGGAATCTCAGGAGGGCGGTAACCGATGGGTTGAACATGGAATGGTACATTAAGGCCAGGTAGATCTTGTTCAACTCGGTTCTGTTGATTATTAAGGTTGTTATTCCCATTACCTCCTCCTGCTGGTAGCTGTACTCCTTCTTGTCCACCAAGTGGTAGCTCTTTTTGTTGTCCACCTTGTTGGTTATTCTGCACTCCACCGAGTGGTGGTCCAAGTGGTGGATCTTGATGTAATCCTCCTCCAACTGGTGGATCTCGTTGGGATGCCATGACTCTTCTCAAGGCTCTTTCCTCACGAACTCGTTTGTTGTAAGGTTTGAAGCTCCTCTCAGGCTCCGATAAGGGAGGCCAAGAATTAAACACTGTGAAACCTGAAAAAGACTGAAGCAAACCCAAGCGTAAATCTGGAAAAAATAAAAACTAAACTAAAAACTGAAAAGTAAAACTAATTAAAAACTAAAACTCGAAATAGATAACCCACACGCTAACGAGACACAAGTCCCCGGCAGCGGCGCCAAAAACTTGGTGTCGCCTAGGGTGTGATAAAAATAAGATCGATTTAAGTATGGAAAACTATCCACTCTCACCCTAGACAGGCACAGTACTGCAAGTATTACAGGACGTATGCAAGTTTTAATGATAAGTAGAGTTCGTTCTCAGGGACTTAAGTGTGTTAATCGCGTAGGAAATAATGACGAGTAAAAGTAAATAACTAGAAGACAGTAAATTAAAGCAAATAAGAATTCGAAAATAGCAATTAAATCTAAGAAAATAAAGACAATAAAGTAAAAGATTAAGAATATGAGATGAGAAGTATAGCTTAGGTTTTGCTAGTATGCACTAATCCTTCTAATTCTATCTATAAATATAGTTCATAAGGGAGAATATTAGCTCTTGGTAATACTTAGTCAGGATTCTAAATTCCCCAAGCTTAGACTTTGAGAGCGACTAAGGGGGCTACGTCACAACCAAGAAGTGATTTCAAATAGGGTTATCAAACGCCACTAAGGCCCTAAGCAAATACTGCAATCTTGGTGATACGGTGGTTAAAACAAACCCTAATGACTATCTAGTTAGAAGTATGTTTTGTCAGAACTGCTATCGACACTAGACATTATGTGGTGGTTCAATAGTTAAACACCCTGTCAAGGAGACCATCTAACTACTCTTAAAACAATCTTAAAGTGATCAGTTCTAGGAAAGACAATAAATCAAAACACATAAGCAAATATAAAGTAAGTAGCTAATATCAGATTAAAACATGTAATTCCCAAAGAAACTTAGATAGAAGAATTAGAATTCATAGATTATACATATGCAAAACCCAAGCTATGGGGAGTTTAGTTCATACCTGAAGGAAATAAACTAAAAGAAATTACAAAAGACATCATCTTGCTCTCTACAATAAACTGGAAGAATAAAACCTTAAGAACTAATTACTATGAGGCAAGGATGATTTACAAGTGATATAAGGGTGTATTTATAGGTGTTTAGAAGACCTAATTCGTTTTCTTGAGGAAGAGTTAAGGTAATGGACTTCTAGCCCAACTCAAATTCGTATGGAAATAAAGATAAACACTGCTGCGTTGTTTTGAGTGTATCTTCTTCGTTATTGGTCGGATTTTGCTCCACAAGATACCAAAAGAATCGCAACAGAATTATCTAGACCCCTTAGAAGGAAATCACCAGATTCGGCCTATTTCTTAGGTAAAAACGCCTATCTTTGGACGTGTATGCAGAATCCCAGTTTTAGGCAGCTTTTCCTTTTCCATCTTTTTAGCAATTCTTTCCTTATCTCCAATTACCATGCAAATCTCTTTCCATAAGTTGTTGTCTTTGACTTGGACTCTAATTAAGCTCCATAATTATCTTTAAAGCTACACACTAAATAAACAATTAAACCCAATATTCTCTAAAAACAATAATTCTATAAATCAAGACACAAACTAGTAAAGTGCACTAAAACTCAAGAAAATCGACATTATTGACTTCTAAATCACTTAAAATGATGTCTCATCCTAACATTAATCTATCACAAATGAGGAGACATCATGTGTGTATCTCCGAATTCAGGTACATATATAATTTTCAACCCTTCTTTGAAAAAGTTCCATAGAATGAGGTTACCTGATAGCTATGTTGTAGATCTCGCCGCCTAGACGTTAACTCCCCCCTCAGCCTCTTACGCCTAGTATAAATTCTAGGAGTTTTGGCCTAGCACCTTAGTCACCGTGGAATAGGCGCCTAGCCTGCCTAAGCGCCAATTAATGACAAAAAATGACCGCAAAGGCCTTCTTTTTATTTTTGTTAGCCTCGAGAATTCTTAAATTGATATTATAACTCAAATTTTATTATCTTTATATTTACTATACTGTTGAGAGATGAATTTTATGACTTAAATAGTTAAAATTGTTATAATTACTATGTTTATATTACTAAATATACAAAATTACACAACGAGTTAAAACCGTGTAGTTCCACCTAGGACCCGTGTAATCCTGTCTAGGGACTAGGCCCTGGTCGACCGTCTAGGCTGCGAAACCGAGATCTACAGCATAGCCTGATAGACCACCGGGGTGCCGTTATACTCCTAGGTTCGGTTATGATGAAGTAAATGAGGATTATAAAGTCATTTTACTTGTTAGTAACTCTGGAAAATATATTGAGGCTATGATTTATAGTATAAAGAATAGTTATTGGAGAACATTGAAGAGCCGACCATTTGGAAACTTTTACAGTGGTCGAAGCGGTGTATAAGTCTCCGAAAAACATCACTGGCGATTAATTGGTAGCACAAGTAATGTATTTATGTCACTAGATATGGTGGCAGAGGAGTTTGGAAAGGTGGCCCATCCTAAGCACGAATATGACGATGGTGAAATTTTAGGATGGTATTTAGAAGAGTCTCGTGGACGTCTCTATTCATTTTCTTATGCAAGGAGCAAGTGTTGTATGGAAGTTTGGGAGATGAAAGAATATGGTGTGGATGAGGAGTCGTGGATTAAGTTGGGGTCACTTCCTTTGTCTATTGATAATTGCGCATTGTACTTTTTTATGGCAGAGAATGGTATGGTTTTACTTCATAGTAAGACCTCTGTGGTTTTGTATAGTTTAAAGTATTCTGAAATTATGGGTCGCAAAATATATGATAAATTATATGGTGGTATGAGGGACTTTAGTTATTTTCAAGGCTACTTCGAAAGCCTTGTTCCACCTTATCCTGGTGGGGGTGAAGAAACTATTTAGTTCCATCAACACTTGCTATTTTAATTTATGGTGAATACTTTAAGATCCTCTCGTTTTGATGTTGAAACAATACTATGTTGGGGTTATTTCCCTTTTTATGTAGCAACAAGCGCAACTCATTATTGTAAGTAGATCATTGCTACACCTTGTTTTGGTTATTAATTATAAGAATCGAGAATGTATAACTTTAATTATTTATATTGTAATGCTCTCAACTCTTTCTGTTTGATTAATCATAAATTATGCAGTTGCTTTAATATTTGTTATCTTTGTAATATTTCCTAGATTTTGTCAGGACCCGGTCATTAACCCTCCCTAAAAACCAAAACTAAAAATTGACAGTTGCTTAGGGGATTTTTTGTTTTTTAGGTGAAAATATTGAATATGCCCATGATTTTTGCTCTTCACTAGCGAGACGAAAATGAGTTCACTTTCAAAAAATGAAAGCTAGTTCAGGTGTATATATGCACACAGTCTGGATCCTTGGTGATGGGTTGGGCATTTATCGACCATTTAGGCTAAAACAGGTGCTTGTTGTCAAAGGGAACTCCTCTGTCGTGTTAGTAGTGCAGTTTCCCTCGCCTTTTCGTTACTTTCTTAAGAGGATTTAGACAAAAGTTTAGTCAAAATAAAAGATACTAATAATGTTCATAGCTTTAGAGCTGATATCATCTAACTTCCTTTTCCTCGTGTCTAAATTTGACAAATTTTTTATTCATTTTTATGATCTAACTTCCTCTTCCTCTTCCTCGTCGCTGAATTGGAAAAAAAAGATTCGTCAAATACCATCTTTTCTTTACCGTTTCAATCTATTATTCTCTTCCTCATTGCCAAAGTCTTATTTTTGCATAGTGATTTGACAACTTCAAATAACCCAAAAGTGATAAACTCGCTTCTGCACCTTCAACAATCTGCAAACACTCTACATCGAGACAAACAAAACCTTAATATATATCCACATACAGGGGCGGATCCAGGAACTAATTTCGGGGGGGGGGGGGGCTTGAAATATATGGAAGTTTGAGGGTCAACGCTTTCCAAAATTTATTAAGGTAAAAATATGACAAATAATCATATAACTAGCAATGTCAAAATGTAACTATGAGAATCCAACGTCATTACGTTTTTTGTTTTTTTAAATTGATGAGTTTACCCGTTCCTAGTTACCCTAAAAATATGTAAACCAACATCATTATATACACTTAATTTATATAATATCATTACTATTATATTAATATATTATATGTTATACTAATATTTTAAGGGGGAATATTATTTTACAGCCCCATAACATTAAAAGTTCTATAATAAAGCCTATAGTTACTTAACCCAACTAACCCAATTAAAGAATGTAAAAAACCATACAGTAAGAAACAACTCAATAAGAAGGCTATACAATTGTGATCCACACAGTGAGAAACAAAAAACAAAAACCAAAACCCCATATAGGGGTTTCGATCAACTTTCTCTGTCTTCACTGTCCTCTCTCTGTACCTTCCCTCTCTACACCCTGGACCACCCGCCTTCCTCTCCCCACAGCCCCTACGCCTCCCTCTTCCCTCCTTCACCCACCACCTTGCCCTCCACCATAGCCTTCCACCTTCCCCCACCCTCTTCCACAGCTTCCCACCATCGAAGATCACCTTCCCCCTCCACCATTGGAGCTCAGTAGATAACGGCAGCATCGGCTTCATTGCTGCATCAACTGTTCTGTACCCCACAGACCGCCGGAGCTCTGTAGCCCTTCGTTCCTTTGTGAAGAAGAAGACACGATGCAGATCTGACCACCAGCGAACTGGACCAGCGCTGCCTTCTTCTCCGGCCAGATCCACTCTGCTCCCTCCACCTATCTCCTCCACTGCAGATCTCTTCTATTTAGATCCGACACGATGCAGCAACACTGTAACATCACCCCCGCACTGTAACACCAAATCCTCCGAAGCCACCACAACGAAGCCAAGATCCAAGAAGCCACCACCACACTGTAACACTCATCTCTTCTCCTCCTCCAACGCCTCATCTCTTCTTCTCCTCCGACGCTTCTCCTCCGCCTCATCTCCAGACGCGTCGTGCCTCAGCTTGTTGGGTTCAACCCACTGGTATAGACTTGGTGGTCCAAGTCTTTATGTTATTTTTGTTTGCCGTGTGAGTGTAGTGAGAGAGGTCCAGGCTTTGCATTTTTTTAACGTGTATGTCCAGCCCATTTTGGGTGGGCCGAGCAGTACAGATCCAAACAAGCCCTTGACATACAATTCTTTTTAATTGTTACTTTTTTTTAAGCGTGTATGTCTAGGCCATTTGGGCCGAGCAGTACAGATAAGGGAAATAAGTCTAGGTCGTTGTAGGATTCTAGCTTGTTTTAAAATAAAAATAAAAATTGTTTATCTAGCCTTTTTTTGTTGGGTTTTATTTGGGTCCAGACTCTTTGGGTTCATACATGGGCTCAAGCCTTTTTAGAAGTAAAAATGTTTACATTAGGTTTTACATGTTTATCTAGCCTTTTTGTGTTGAGTTTTATTTTGTCTAGTTCATTAGGGACAAACCTTTGGGTTCATACAGTAGGGTTTAGACATTAGAGGCTTATTTTTTGGATTGGTTGTTAAAAAATATACTGTTATTGGTTGTTTCATTTTTTTGGATTAGTTTATACCAGCCCATTAGGTCTAGACAATAGGGATCTTTATTATCCACCAATTTTATTAGTCTTGGATATATTTGGATAATTTTGGCTTAGGTACAGCCCTAGGGGTAAAGAATTGGATTATTTTTATTACATTGGACATGTATTTTAGTAAAAAAGCTTGGGTACAGCCCTATGGGTGCAGACTAGGACAAATTTTGACTTGGACAAACCCGTTGCTTTGGTACATTCTGACTTGGAAAAAATCGAAGCTTGGGAAAAAATCGAAGCTTGGGTGCATACTTGGACAAATTTTGACTTGGACTAAAATTACTACACAACATAAAAACCTAAAAACCCCGAACAAAGGTACGTACCCGATGGTACGGACTGCATACGGATTAATGGAAATAACAAAACAAAGGTACGTACCCGATGGTATGGTCTGCATACGAATTAATGGTTAATAACAAAAGAATAAAACAAAGAAATGTATGTCAGAAAAAGTAAGAGAGAGAAAGAGTTTGTATGGTTGGGTTAGGCTTTAAAATGAACATTTTCTAACCTAGGCTTTAAAATTGGGTTGGAAGGGGATTTGGGCTGTAATTTGAAGATTCCTCATATTTTAATGTATAAATATATAAAAAAATCATTTATGAAAAATAAACACTATAATTTTATTGTAGTAATACAATAAATAAATAAATAGGTTTTATGAAAATTGACAAATTTTTAACATAAATCTCTATTTAGAAAAATGATAAATTAATTGCTCAGATTCGAACACCTAACCTTCTTTTTAAATGCTAAAATGTAAAATTCCCAAACCAATAAGCCATAATACCTTATATATTCTTTAGAGCATACAAGTTTTACATAAATATTCAGAGGGGACTAATTATTTTTCGAGACAAAATTACTATGACGTATTATAAAATTTTCGGGTTTAGGGGGCACTCAAGTCCCCCTGGGCCTCAACGGGGTCCGCCCTGTCCAAATCTACTCTATTTACATAACAATTTTAAATTGTGATAGACTTCAAACCTATTCGTTATGTTCCAAATTTGTGTTCATTTCATTTTATATAATATGTAGTTGTTCTGTCTTCAAGCTTTGAATTATTGTTTCATGTTATAAGTCTATTGACTCTATTGACATGTTAAAATCTTATATATTGAAATGACGATACAAGTTTACAAATGTCAACAATATTAATTTTACTAATTGTTTTGAAATGACTATACAAATTTACAAATGTCAACAATAGTAATCTTACTAATTTTTAAAAGGAGACAGTATTGATAACACATCCTAATTGAAGGAACATGCTGTTTGACGGAAGACTCTTTAAAACAAAATTTTCACATATACAGTGCAGCAACTTTGGTAGATAGCAGATGTTAAAATTCTTCATTTCCAACTTTTTGTAGTTTCAATTTAGAAGAATAACAATTGTTCACAGCCCAATAGGGCTAAACGCAAGGGAATTTGGAAACGAAGCTTTCTGTGGAGATTACTTTGGAGGATGACATAAAATATTCGGATACCACTTACTCCCAGTTAATAAGTAAAGCTGAGCAAAAAATATTAGAGTATATACACGAGTTGTTTATGTACTTTTCTTGAATTATCAGCTTATCTCTTGTTTTTTAAACGATGTAAACTTACCCACTATCTTTTTAAAATGTGATTGGTTATCCCTTACGATGGATTTTGTCCATTTTGACCGTTAAGTCATTACGTGTCACGCATGTGCTGCATTTTTTTAATATTAAAAATATTTTAAATTATTTAAAAACAAAAAAAATTAAACTCTAATAATATTAATTAAAAAAAACATCTTCTGCACACTCACGTTAGAACAAAAGCAAAACAAATCTCTTCAACTTTCGTCACCAAGAGCCAAGCTCCGGCAACTACCGCCGTTGTTCAAATTCCCACTCGCTATGGAATAAAAAAATTAAAAAAATCTCTCCAAACTCACCTTCCCACTCGCAATGGAACAGAGAACAAAAAGTAAATTTCTAACACAATTTAAAGATTCAAAGAAATCTGAGCCAAATGGATATTTACTGCAAAACAATTTAAAGAATACAGTACACAATGCAAAGATTCAACTAAAAGTCTGAACTAGTAGAAGAAGTCAGAGAACAGGTTAATATGATATTTATATTCCAACACGCCCAGACGTGCATGCTTAGCAGATGAGATGGATTGATCTAAGCAATGCACGCGGAGATATCGAGGTGGACCTTAAGTACTTGGAGCTCTGATACCATGTCAACTTGCCAACTCAACTAAAAGTTCAAACTGGTAGAAAAAGGCAGAGAACAGGTTATAAGATATTTATACTCCAACAACTGCAACAGAATCAAAAAAATACTATATATGACAAAATTGCTCACACTAAGAACACCAAATGGATATTAACTGCAAAACAATACAAATTATACTGTATAAAACCAATTTCTCACTCCAACAGTAACGACAACTTATCAAACCCACAAAACTCACACCGCATCGCTTGCTTAGAACATAACTTCTCATACGGTAAAAGGCTTCCAACACTCATAAAATGGACATTGTAGAATTTGTAAAAAAATATAATAATCATCAATACTGTAATTATACTTGAATCTGATAATTTTGGAAAATTGTAAAAGTGGTGAGATTTCGTTAAAAATAATTTATTTTTTTAGAGTTTTAATGGTAAAAATTAATTTGTTTACCTTAGTTTGGGTTATTCAATTGTTGATTGCGTAGACAAGTTGATAGTTGATGGTGGTGCAGAATGGTCCCGAGTGGCGGCGGTTTGTATAAATGTACACGTTTTAGCAGAAGGTAAGCTGACAATTTCAGGGAAAGCAGTGTACTTATACAAGTTAGAGTAAAGATATATATCACCTTCTATGTGGAGGTTTTAAAAACCAATAAAATCATTTATCTTTCCTAATTAATTATTTTCTCTTTTTTGTTTAATGACACACATACAGACACATAAGAGTTAAAATATGGGGGAAGCAAATAGGGATGATATATAGCAATGCTCTACAAGTTAATATTTCACCCCCATACAATTATGTATCCAATATCATCCATAGACCCCCAATTAATACTTAATTATAGTCATCTCTATTTTTATATTGAACCACAAAGAAACCAAACCTTACATCTCTTAGATTTATATACGCCTTCCATATCTAAATTTGTTCCAATATCATCAACAAGTACTTATAACCTAGATATTTTGTTCGAGCTATCGAGTTATCAAAGTATACCCTTGTGTTTTTTGTCTTTTTTGTCTTTTTTGTCTTGCCCTATGAATCAGCAACGGATATGTTTTGTTCTCATGTATAATCCCCCAGAGTATTATCCCCATCGGCCATGTCTGGATACTCTTGTCTAGTACTAGGATGTTCCTTCTGGTATTGAAGGTGAGAGTCCATATCAGTTGCGAAGCCAGTGCTATTAATTAAGGGCGTCTACAAATGAGATACTCTGCTTGTCCATATTACTTTTTTTCAATTTTAGATGGAGAACTCTCAAAAAGTCAATTGTATGATTTCATACAAATAGGCAAAGACGTTGATCCTTCCCTAATTTCTTCACCAATGGGATATAGATCATCTCTATCTTCACGGAAAAAGCTTCTTTTAATTGTCTTGACTGGAGACTTCTTTGGACTTGCCGCTGTGATTTGTTGATCTGTTAACATCCCCGTTTTGTGTCTTTTCAATGACAGAGTCCGAGCTTTAATCAAATCGTACATGGGTGCCCTCTTAATTAGATTATTAGGTAACGATATCGTAGGGTTTTTTCGGTCACAGTGGATGCCCAATTGAACTGTTTGACGTTTGAGCGTTCTTCATATAAGTAGACGATCACATAAAACAGGAAAGTTTTATTTTACAGTTGAAAGAACAAAAGCCGATTTTTTTCTAGTACACGTATGTAAGATAAATTAACAAATGTTGACATTCAGAAAAAAAGCTCCAAGAAAATCAAAGTTTTAGAATAACTGCCCGCCACAAAAATATTTCACCACAAAAGCTTGCTTATTGATGAATACAATTCCGAAACTCATCAGCTATCTATCTGTTTTTTCTCTCATATTCCCGTGTATATCACTTGACGCCACAAAGAGAGGTGAAGCAAAACACTGTTCTATTTAATTGAAAAATTCAACTACTCTTCCTGATGAAAAATCATTGAGGACGAGATTCTGTCAGGGTTGCCAGTGAAATCTCTATTAAATTCATCTCTCGATTCATCATAAACCATTTTATTTAAAACTCAAAAACCCAATTATTATACTAAACATAAGACTGATTATATTTACTATAAACTCATCTATCAACAATGTCACTTACTATGCCTACTCTTTTAACTCTATTCTCTGTAATCCAAACTACTCTATGAATGCTATAGAACAAATTGATATTTCAATGACTCTACCCATTATTAGTGGTTCTTCTAATGGCTTGTTTCGTGGTCTCCACGTAGAGATAGATATACAATATACAACCCATCTTTGAGAAAGTTCTGTAAATTGCCTATTTCAAATACCTTTGATAGACTACACCTATACTCAGGGATTTGGGTACGATGAAGTCATAATTACACTCTGTGATATTGTATAATTTAAAGTATTCTACAATCGTGGGTAGCAAATTATCTTGATGGGGAGGATGATGATTATATAGATATTGGTAGCAGCACTTAAAATTGTGTGGTGTCAAGTAGCTAAATTACTCATCATCCTGTAAGTAGATCAAGATTCTTGATTTAGTTATATATATAATGAAGTATACAGTAAAATGAAATACAGATGCGCCAAATATCAAAACCCCCAATGAGTCGATATACAAATATATATATATATTTACATAAAAATGATTTCCTCGAATTAATGATGAAAGCATATGTCATCCAATCGCTTTATTCCCTTTCCATTTCCGAGCATCATTGTATCTAGGAGAAAATGGATACTTAACCTCTTTTAAGTACTATTAAAATTTTATATTCATATAAAACCCGATATCTATCTCGAATCGAGTAAACAGTAATTGTTGGATCCGACGCTTTGCATATAGATCGGGTTTGATTTTGGGTGTTTTGGTCGGGTACCCAACCCATTTCTCCCCCTAGTGACTAGAGTACTGCTTAACCTAAATAATTTCTTAAACTTATCAAAACGCCTCTTTTAACTCTAGTTTCTCAACTCAGAAAATAATCAAATCATTTTTTCTCTAATCTCTTTCTCAAAAAATGGATGGAGGGGAAGGAAGTGGAGGAGCTTCTCAAGTGACACCATTGATGATCTCATCAATGGGGCAATTTAACTATTATCTTCTTCCTGAAGACATCTTCGTCAATGAGGTTCTGTCTAGGCTACCCGTGAAATCATTGTTGAAATTCAAGTGTGTTTGCAAATCATGGCGTTCTCTGATCTCCTCGGCTCGGTTCATCAAAATTCACCAAATCAAGAGCTCAAAATCCAAATATTATGCCAATCATAAGGCGATTATACAAGGTATAGACTCATCTACCCACAATTACAACTACTACACCTACCCTTATTACTCGATCCTCTATGATGGTAGCTCCCCAGTGAATGATATAAAGCAAATTGACTTTCCAATTATTGATTCCATTTTCAAGTCTCAAGTCATTCCAATTGGCTCTTGTAATGGCTTGTTGTGTGTTTCTCCAAAGTCAGGTACATTTATAATTTTCAACCCTTCTTTGAAAAAGTTCCATAGATTGAGGTTACCTGATAGACCACCGGGGTGCCGTTATACTCCTGGGTTCGGTTATGATGAAGTACATGAGGATTATAAAGTCGTTTTACTTGTTGGTAATGCTGTAAAATATACTGAGGCCAAGATTTATAGTATAAAGAATAGTTGTTGGAGAACATTGAAGAGCCGCCCAATTGGAAACTTTTACAGTGGTCGAAGCGGTGTTTTAGTCTCCGGAAAACTTCACTGGCCATCAATTGGTAGCAAAAGTAGTGTATTTATGTCACTAGATATGGTTACAGAGGAGTTTGGAAAGGTGGCCCATCCTAAGCACGGATATGACAATGGTGAGATTTTAGGATGGTATTTAGTAGAGTCACATGGACGTCTCTATTCTTCTGCTTGTGCAAGGAGTAAGTGTTGTATGGACGTTTGGGAGATGAAAGAATATGGTGTTGATGAGGATTCCTGGATTAAGTTGGGATCAATTCCTTTCTCTATCGATAATTGCATATTGTACCCTTTTTTAATAGCAGAGAATGGTATGGTTTTACTTCATAGTAAAACCTCTGTGATTTTGTATAGCTTAAAGTATTCTGAAGTTGTGGGTCGCAAAATATATGGTCAGCTGTATGGTAATACGGTTGACTTCAGATACTTTTTAGGCTATTTTCAGACCCTTGTTCCACCTTATCCTGATGGGGGTGATGATTACTGATATTAGTAGGTTGTATTGGAATTGCAAGGTGGGAAGTAGTGAAGTAACTATTTAATTCTATCAACACTTGCTAGTTGTTACTTTCATTTATGGTGAATACTAAGTTGGCGTTATTTCCCCTGTGTTTGTAGCAGCAGCAGCAACTCCTTATCGTAAGTAAATCAAGATTATTGCTACACCTTGTTTTGGTAATTAATTTTGAAAATCGAGGATGTTAACTTTATTTATCTATCTTGTAATCCTCTTTATTCTTGCCGTTTGATTAACCATAAATTATGCACTTTCTTTAATATCGTTATCTTTGTCTTTTGGGTTAAATTCTTGAATATGCCCAATGTTTTTGCTCTTCAATATCAAGACGCAAATGAGTTGGCTTTCAAAAAATGAAAGATAGTGCAGGTGTGTATGCACACTATCTGGATCCTTGCTTTGGTTCTTTATTTCTTTTCCCAGTACGAATCATATACCATTGTAACGGAAGATTTTGCTTCCTTGGTGATGTGTTGCGCATTCATAGACCATTTAGGGTATAACAGGTTCTTGCTGTCAAAGTGTCAGGCTCTGTCCGGACAGTAATGCAGTTTCCTTAACCTTTCTTGTTTCTTTGCCACTTAGGCAACTAAGAAGTGCAGTTTCCCTCGTATTTTCGTTACTTTTGAAAGAGGTTTTAGGCAAAAGATTAGTCAAAATCAAAGATACAAATGATGTTCACAACTTCGGGGCTGCTGCTATCAACTAATTTTCTCTTCATTCCTAAATTTGACAAAAGTTTTATCAAGTACCATCTTTTATTTACTTTTACGATGTAACTTCCTCTTCCCCGTCGCTGAATTGTAGGTCAAGTACCATCTTTTCTCTACTGTTTCAATCTATATGTCTCTTCCTCATTGCCAAACTCTTATTTTTGCACACTGATTTGACAACTTCAGATAACCCAAAAATGATAAACTGGCTTCTGCACCTTCACAGATCTGCAAACACTCTACATCGAGACAAGCAAACCTTAATAGCAATTCCAAAACGCCTTAAAAATCAACCGCCCCTTACCAAAGCAAAACATAAATATATATTTCCACATTTACTCTATTTATATAACAATTATAATTTGTGATAGACTTCAAACCTATTAATTATATATTTCTAGGAGAGGTATTAATAATATAATTAATTTGTGATAGACTTCAAACCTATTAATCATATAATTCTAGGAGAGGTATTAATAATATAATTATAAACGCAACATATATTCTAATTGAAGGAACATGCTGCTGTTTGAGTGAAGACTATTGCAAAGACAAAATCTTCATGTATAAGGGCAGCAACTTTGGTAGATGGTAGATTTTAAAATTCTTCATTTTCAATTTTTTGTAGTTCCAATTTTGATTAATAATCTTTGATCACAGCCCAATAGGGCCTGAACGCAAGGGAATTTGGATTCTAAGCTTATGTGGCGATTACTTTGGTGGATGACATTAAAAATATATGGATACCACTAACATCCACCATTAAATATATGGATACCACTTACTCCCAGTTAATAAGTACAGCTGATAAAAAAATACTATGAATATATGGTATGGTACTCTAAAGTTTGAGATATTTAAACAAATGAAAGAGAGAAGAGAAAAAATAAAATTTAAAAACAGGCCGGTCAAATGAGAGTCAACCATTAAAAATTCTCTCTCAATTCATTCTTAGCCTCTAATATTATTCCATCCTAAAAATCCACTACCCGAACCACTTAACCCTTTTTTTTTTAGTTTTTTGCTTTTCTTTTACTCAGATTGAGTGTTATTTCCCAAATCTGGGATCTAACATTCATCTGATTTTTCTTAGCACCAGTCTTAAAAAACCCTAGCCCACCCATTTCTTAACCTTTCATCTCATTTCCGACCTTTTTCCTTTCGATTTTCTCTTTCTAGGTTGAGTCTTAGATCGGTAATGACTAAAATGATAAACTCAAACCGAGTTAGCGGTACAAATACCAAATCGAGAACAAAAACTAAATACACTGATATTACAAAGATGATGTTCTCGCCCCAAAGTGAAAGTAGCGTGGTCACTCCTCCGATGAGTCCTGATAATAAGGATTCATGTAGTGAGGAGGATGAATCGCGAAAATCGGTTACCCAAGGTGAAGTTTCGGTAGTAGTTGCCCAGATTGATGAAAATCTAACTGAGGTAGCACCGAAACCTAAAGAATGGTCAAAGTTATTTGGTAAAAATGATAATCCAGCGCTGAATTTGGAGTATCATGTCCCGATGCGTAAGGAAGGTAAAAGAATCATAACGCCTGATAAGGATGTCTTAAATGAGGGATATGCTCAGTGGGAAAATTGCTTAATCGGTCAATTTCTTGACTCTCCGCCGTTGTTCTATAATGTTGTTAACTTTGTTAAGTTTCAATGGTCAAAGTTTGGTAAGATTGATGTTAAATCTAGTAGTAATGGTACGTTTATCTTTAAATTTGAGAATGAACAGATGTATGCTAAAGTTTTAGAGCAGATGTGGCATATTAATGGCTCACCTCTGTTATTAAGACCTTGGAAAGTTGGTATGCAGTTTGAGAAACTTGATGTATCAAAAATCCCAATCTGGGCTAAATTAGTCAACATACCTATGGTTATGTGGACTAAGAAAGGCTTAGGTTATATGGCAAGTGGTATTGGAAAGCCATTACAGATGGATAGTATGACTGAATCTATGACTAGATTGGGTTATGCGAGGGTTTGTGTGGAAATTGATACTAAGGAAGAGTTACCTGATGAATTGTATGTTGATATTGGGCTAGAAGAGTTACAAATTGTTAATGTTGTGTATGATTGGAAGCCTAAAATATGTACTAAGTGCAATAAAATTGGGCACTTAGAAAACAAATGTAAGAATATTATTAAAGTGTGGGTTCCAAAAGCTGGTATTAATGAAAAGAGGGATAAAGGGAAAGAAAAAGTTAATGATAAGGAATGGAAAATTGTGGGAAGTAAGTCTCAGGACAGAAAACATTATGATCAATCATCTAATAGACTATCTTGCTCTAACTCATATGAAAAGCTACAGGAAACTGTGGTTAATGATATTGATAAGGATGTTCTGAAATTTATTAATCAAGGTGGTGAAGGAGAAGTTACTAGACCACCTAATATATGAGTATAGCTTCATGGAATGTAAGAGGGTTTAACAGCCTTCTTAGACAGTTAGATGTTAAAGATTTTGTGATTAGAAATAAAATTAAGCTTATCGGCCTCCTGGAAACAAAAGTAAGGATCCATAATAGCTTAAGGATAATAAGTGATCATTTCTCTCACTTGGAAATGATTCACAACTATAAAATGTGAAAGTGGAAGGATTTGGATAATGTGGGATAAAAACTGTGTTGAGGTACTGAGGCTGTTTGAAACTTCTCAAATTATGTTTATTAAAGTCAAAATATTACAATCAAATATTTCTTTCTGTGTTGGATATGTGTATGCGAGTAATGATGATGATGAAAGAAAAGTTTTATGGAAGGATATAGTTAAATTGAGTAATGATTATGAGGATCAGTGTATATGCTATACTGGAGATTTCAATGAGATTCTTAAAATTGAGGATAGATTGAACTGTTACACTATTCCTACTAGTTCTATTTTTTTAGCAAACTGTATTGAGGATGCTAATTTATATGAACACCAATATGCAGGTCAATACTTCACATGGACAAATAAGAATGATCGAGGGCAATTGCGCGCAAGTAAGATTGATAGAGTGTTTGTCAATACGAAATGGATGAACACATATCAATCTAATGCTATTATTGTGCCTCCCTCTACTTCTGACCACTGTGCAATAAAGATACTTATTGATGAAAAGGAAAAAGCTGGGCCTTGTTCCTTTAAATTTTTTAACATATGGACTAAACATGAGGGGTTTAAAGATATGATTAAGAATATGCGGGATACAGAGATTAATGGCAATAAGATGTTTCAGCTTTGTATGAAACTGAGATTGGTAAAAAGTGAGCTTAAAAAGTTTAATAACAAATATTTTAGAAGGAATTCTGATGATATTGAAAACTTAAAGTCTCAGCTTGAGGTTGTGCAAGTAAGAATAGTGAAAGGTATTGCTAGTGATACTGATATATCTGAGGAAAAAATTCTTATCAAACAACTAGAGGAATCTGTAATTACTCATCATGAGGTTCTGAAACAAAAATCTAGAGCCTTGTTTATTAAAGACTATGATATTAGTTCTGCTTATTATTACAGAATGATTAAAGGGAGGGTTGCAAATCTCTACTATCACTTGTGATGATGGAAAGATTTTAACTGAGCAAGATGAGATAAAAAATGAATTTGTGAGCTATTATAAGTCTTTACTTGGTATGGAGGAATGCAATCAAGAATTATGCTCTGTTGATACTATTAAAGCTATATTAAATAAAGTAGTCCCTGAAAATCTTATTGAAGGCTTGATTGCCCCCATAACAGATAAAGAAATAAAAAATTCTTTGTTTGCTATGGGAGATGCGAAAAGCCCAGGACCTGATGGTTTCACTGCTTGCTTTTTTAAACAATCATGGGACATAATTGGTGATAGCTTCTGTTCAGCTATTAAACAGACCTTTGAATCAGGTAAAATACTTAAACA
Organism: Nemophila menziesii; assembly: GCA_029959085.1. Classification (NCBI taxonomy): domain Eukaryota; kingdom Viridiplantae; phylum Streptophyta; class Magnoliopsida; order Boraginales; family Hydrophyllaceae; genus Nemophila; species Nemophila menziesii. The sequence goes on from JARWIR010000014.1 coordinate 5,713,371, forward strand.
AATTAATGCGACAAATATTGTTTTGATTCCTAAAGAAAAGAACCCATCCTGTGTGAGGAAGTTCAGGCCTATATCATGCACTAATATCACATATAAAACCATTTCTAGAGTTATTATGAATAGGCTTAAGAAAGTGATGAGTTCCATAATATCTTTAAATCAAGGTGCCTATGTTAGTGGGAGGAATATAAATGAATATTCTTGTTGCGCAAGAAATTGTTACTGGCTATGAGAAGAAATCTATTAACTCTTCTTGTACCATTAACTTGGACTTGCAAAAAGCCTATGATAGTGTAAATTGGCAGTTCTTAATTAATACTCTCCATGCCTTAAAGTTTCCTGGTAAATTTATAAATTGGATACATATGTGTATAAGTACCCCTTACTACTCTATATGTGTAAATGGAGATTCTTGTGGTTTTTTAAAGGGAAGAGAGGGTTGAGGCAGGGAGATCCTCTCTCACCTTATTTGTTTGCAATATGTATGGAGGTATTCTCTATGTTATTCTATAGGGTTGCTCAGAACAAAGAATTTACATTTCATCCAAAATGTAAAGAAATTAACCTGAATCACCTGGTATTTGCTGATGATGTTTTAATATTTATGAAGAGCAATAGTGAATCAGCTGGTGTGGTAAAGGAGGCCCTGGATTTATTCTCTAGATGCTCTGGCTTAAACATAAATTTCACTAAAAGTGAATTATATTTTAGTGGGGGAGTAAATGAAAAAAGTAAAAGAGATATTTCTCAGATTCTTAACATTAAAATAGGCAGTTTGCCTGTTAGATACTTGGGCATTCCTTTAAATTCTAAGAAAATGAGTGTATCTGATGGGAATGTTTTAATTGAGAGGATTTGGCAAAGTATTACACAATGGAGCTCTAAAATGCTCTCTTATGCAGGTAGAGTTGAGTTAATAAGGGTTGTACTTATAAGTAAGATAATGTTTTGGTGCAGAGTATTCTTGCTTCCTAAACAAGTTATATATAAATTAAATAAAAAATTATCAATGTTCCTTTGGGGCTCTAGTAATAATGCCCATGGTGCGAGAGTATCTTGGGCTAAAATTTGTAGTCCAAAGGAAGAAGGAGGGCTCAATATACCTAATATTGAAAATCTGAATAGAGTTTGTTTATCATATAACTTTTGGAGGTTTTATTCTCATGAACAAAACCTATGGAGTAAATGGGTTAATGTGAACATTCTAAAAAAACAGATGTATTTGGAGTATTAGTCAAAAACAGTATCACTCTTGGATGTGGAAGCAGGTGTTAAAAGTCAGAAAATTTGCCTTTGACCTTATATATCATGAAGTGGGAAATGGTGAATTAACTTACATTATGTGGGACAAATGGGTGGATAAAAAGGATATCCAAGGAATTTTAGGGGTTAAAATTGATGAAGCTAATATTAGCTGTAATAAAAAAGTGAAGGACTGCTATGGTAGAGGAAGGTGGAGAATACCACCTAATATTGCGCAAATTGTCCCTAAAATACAAGGAATTATACTCAATGATGCTAGTGATAAAATTATCAGGACTGAGAGTATAAAGAACAAGTTTTCTTTTAAGAAAACTCTTATTAAAATCTCAATACATGAGCCTCAGGTTGAGTGGTTTGATATTGTATGGGCAAAAGCTTGTATTCCAAGATGTTCATTTGTCTCTTGGCAAGTTGCAATGAACAGACTTCCTACTAAGGATAGGATGTTGGATTGGGGATTAAATATTAATCCTATTTGTCTGTTATGTGATAAAGAGGCTGAAAATAATGAGCATTTGTTTGTTAACTGTAAATTTTCAAATGCTATACTTAGCCGCTTATTGACAGTTTGTGGCTTTAATACAAATATTAGTAATGTGGAGGACCTGTTAGTGAAATTAAAAGTTGGAGCTAATTTGGAAGTTATTAATGTTATTGGTGTATGCTTAACAACTTACATTTATTTTGTATGGAATGAAAGGAATAGGCGAGAACATGGATAATATGCAGCTAGTGAAGAAAGACTTTACAACAAAATTATAACATATGTGGCTGTTAAACTTAAGGAGAGAAGGTTCAAGAATAGCAAAGTGAAGAAAGTAATTGAAGATTTATGTAATAGTTAGGCATTATTTCTCTTTTAATTTGAAAGTTATTGTAATGTCTCTATTTCATTCATGAAAGTTGTAATAGTTTATTGACAGGTGTTTAGGTGTTTGCTCATAATAATTGGGTAAAGTTGTAATGTTTTGACAGTTTGATCTTCATTTAATAAAAAGTTTTGATTTGCCGATCAAAAAAAAAAGAGAAATAATAGGAAATAATATATTGATAATGCAAGAGATATAAAGTATAGAGAACACGAGAATATTAGAGAGGATATTGTAAATAAGTTGATATTCTAATACAATAAAACGAGATCCTATTTATAGGACTAACTACTTGGTAAACAAGAATAGTAAAACTATACTAAATAAAAAACAAATATAATATGAAAACAAACTAGTCTAATAAGATAATAATATATTATACTAATAATATATTTAACACCCCCCTCAAACTCAAGTAGGTCGGAGAAAGAGCAACTTGAGTTTGAAATATGGATCGTTGATGACGTATCTTGAGCGTTGTTGATGGAGAAGCATGACAAAGGAGTTGACGTGGTGACAATGTTAATGTTGTGGTGTCGAGGTGGAGTGACAAGTCGAGCTCTATGAACCAAAAACCAATCTATGATTGAAATACCGAGATGAGACCATGGAAGGTCTAACGGGATGGGACCATTGAATGATCTCACGAGATGAGACCACTAAAGGGTCTAACGAGATGAGACCACTGAAAAGTCTAACAAGATGAGACCACTTAAGGACCAAACAAGATGAGATCACTGAAGGGCCTAACGAGATGAGACCACTGAAGGACCTAACGAGATGAGACCACTGAAGGGTCTAAAGAGATGAGACTAACGAACAGTCGAGCTCTATGAACCAAAAACCGATCTATGAGTGAATTACCGAGATGAGACCATGGAAGGTCTAACGGGATGGGACCATTGAATGATCTCACGAGATGAGGCCAATAAAGGGTCTAACGAGATGAGACCACTGAAAAGTCTAACAAGATGAGACCACTTAAGGACCTAACAAGATGAGACCACTAAAGGGCCTAACGAGATGAGACCACTGAAGGGTCTAACGAGATGAGGCCACTGAAGGGTCTAAAGAGATGAGACTAACGAACGGACTAAAGAGATGAGACCATTGAACGACCTAACAAGATGAGAATCCTACAAGAGGATTATGATTTTGATTCCTACGAGAGGAATAAGATTGTGATTTCTACGAGAGGAATAATATTTCGAATCCCACGAGAGGATTAAGAGAAAAGATTTTTTTTTTGTACGGAAGCGATTGAAACAATAAAACGATAACGAAAGAGAACCATGGATAGTGGCTCTGATACCATGAAAGATATTTAAATAAATGGAAAAGAGAAAAGAGAAAAGAGAAAAGAGAAAAGGAGAAATAATATATAAATTATGAAAGAGGCATAAAAGTTTGAGAATAAGAGAATCCTAGAGACTAAATTGTGAATGAGTTGATATTTTAATATAATAGAATAAGATCCTATTTGTAGAACTAGCTATTTGGTGAACCAGTAAGGTAAAACTATGCTAAATAAGAAACAAATTTAATATGAAAATAAACTAATTTAATAAGGAAATATTATATTAGGGTAATAATATATTATTATCGTAATATATCATAGTAATAATATATTTTAATAATAATATATTTATCAATGTGATTGTTCGTCGATAGGGTCATCTGTTTACTAATAGATGTTTAAAAGGAAAAATACAAAATAGTTATTTAAAGTACAAATACAATAAAATAAATATAACACTAAAGATAATAAAAAGAGTGTTCAAAAATATTTCCATGTATTGGTAAACAAAGCAGTTTACCTAATGCTGTTTTTTTTTTCAGTTATTTGTTCAAGAGATAAAACATATAAAGTTAGCCAAACAATTTTTATCATATAGGCTATTGAAATAATTAAAGCTATTAATCACCAAACCGCCTTTCTAGTCGGATATATCTAAATTTTGCTTAAGAAATCTGCAATCTCATTAAAATTTCTCCTAATATAATTAATATTTCATTTTGTAAATAATTTCCTCCATCAACAATCGATTGAATCGATCAATAGACTCTTACTTTTTTTAGATTCCTTGTATGATTTAAAGGTTGTCTAATTAAAAAGAACAACTCCGAGAAATGAGATCAACGGTTGACCTCAAAACCATCAAGACAACCTAGATTTTTCCCTTGATACATGACTTAATTAATAAGTTAGGATTACGTTGGCTTGTATGCCCTAACTTTCCATATATATAATATAATATATTATTGTTAAATATTCATATATATCAATCAATTGTGTAGTTCTCCAAAAAAAAAATCAATTGTGTATTTATATAAATTTGAATTGATTTTTTAAATAATTGGCTGGTGACCAAGAAATTACGCATTGACCAATTCAATCTATTCGTTTACCAAGATCTTTGAACTGGAGTTGACTTTGACAGTTGATAGTTAACTTTTTTGCTAGCTTTTTTTACCAAACCTACCCATGGATAGTTCGATGTTACGTTTTTAATATTGGATTCACCAAATTTCGAGTATTATTACAACTATTTTCAGTTTTGTCTTTGACTATAAACTTTGAACATCGGGGATATTTGTTCTCAAAGTTTTTCTCCGTTCTTAATCTATTTCCGAAGTCATGTTTTCTGAATTTTGAGTAGTTTTGCCAGTTTTTTTGATTTGTTTATTAACCACTTTGATCGAATATATTTTATCGGTTGGTTGAGTTGACAAAAGGTATTCCTATGTTTTTCAAGCCTTCTAGATTTATTTTTGAATTCTGCTTAACCAATTTTTTTAGTTATATTGCCTTTTTTCTTGTATTTGTTTTGTTATTATGTGGTTATTATAATCGAAAAATTTGAGTTTCTTCTATTGGATCGCAATACCAATATCTTTTCTGGCACATTACATTTTTCTTTTGAGCAGTCAATTCTGGTTTTGTTGATCAAAGATATTTTTCACATTTGATTGATCGAGTTGTTACATATTGAGGGTAGTTTTTCGAGATTTTATATAACTTGATTTTCTTGGTATTGTGTTGATACATTGCTCTTAATAATGGAAACTTTGAATAATTTCAATTTAAGACTATTGTTTTTATAAGTTAAATTGCGGGGTTATACTCGCACATACAAATTTAGAATAATATGATGTGAAAAATCGGTCTCTAAATGAGAGTGAGAAGGTAAGAGTGAAAATATTTGTATAAGGTTTAATAAGGATTTTTTATGGTTAGGTAACAAACCATGATTTAACTATTCTTTTATTAATATAAACCACTCTACTATCAATTGATATCAATTGTGAGTCACCTTAAAAAATTATCATCATATGTGGAATTTAGAAGTGTTTTAATAGTATAATAATAATATCAAGGCACAATTACATCATAAAAAATTAAAAAAGATATAGAAACTATCAGCCCAGAACAAGTCTTTGTTGTTGTTCCCCTTGGTAGTATTATGTGCTCTTGGTTGGTAGTTGTTCCCTTGGGGTCGTGGCTGATACGCATAAGTTAGATTTGTGGCCCCATTTTGATGTGAATATTGGAAACCAAGATGGTTTCTGTTTGGTTGACCATAGCCTTGACCATTCGAATTATAGTTCCATCGATTAGAAACAAACATTACAGATTTTAGATTGCTTTGACAACTTTCCCAATCATGATCATGTATTCCACAGTTTAAACATCCATATACCTCATGTGTGGAACTCACATCAGCTCTTTTACCTGCCAAACCTTCCTTAAAATCCAAAGTAAGTTATCTCATATGCTGCTCAAATGTCGTTTTTAACTTGCTCTCCATCACAAATAGCTTTTCATAAGTTTCATTTATCATGTCTCGATGTACTGTACCTTGTTTTGGTGCTCTCACGGTATTCCATCCCATCTCATGCTTCACTATTCTGTCTAAAAGTAATGTTGCGTGGGGTGGCATTACCATTAGGAATTCACCTCCGTATAACAGATCTAACTATTTTTTTGGACTTCCATCAAGACCTTTAAAAAAATTAACAATGGTTGATTGTCAGAGTAGCCATGATCTAGAACTCTTCTTAAACACATCTGAAATCTTGTCCAATATGTCCCCACCGGTTCATCTTTCTCTTGACGGAATGATTTCAACTCTAGTTGTGCGTTCAACGTCATGTTTCTCGGATAGTAACGGTCAAAGAATGTTTTTTTGTAACTCTTCCCAATTAGTGATTCCATCCCATGGTTTTTGGTCAAACCACTCACTTGTTGCGTCTATGAGGAAGAATCAGAAATATTCAAAGTACATTTGAACCCTTGTCACACCTTGCGTGATGTACGCATCGCATATCTGTTTGAACTTCTGCACTGCTCGAATGGCATCTTCGCTAGCAACTCCTCGAAAATTTCTGAAGTCTTGAAATTGATTCAACATACTCTGACCGGGCTTGAATCTAGCAACGTGAATGTCTGGAGGGACAACTCCTATATCGGGTACTCGAAATGGGCGTTGTTCTGGATTTTGCACGAACCATGGATCATATATCAGTTAGAATTGAGCATTTCCTACTGGTGGGTGTTGAACTGCTTAATTTCAAACTTCTTGATTATGTGGGACTACTCGAATCCCATTCTCATCAACTTCCACCTAAATAGATCTCGATCAACTCTAAATGGACTCTCAATCCTAATTGCAGAGCAATGTTTTGTGTTACTAACCACCTTATTCTTTTGGTTCACCGATTTGTTATCACTATGAACATCTTTGTTACCGCTGTTAGGTCTCACCATGGTGTTGTTCTTAGCACTTTGACTATCCTCGAATATTTCCTTAGAATTTTTTCTTATGTAGCACGCTAAGTTGGAACCATGTTTGTGTAGTGTCAAGAAAAAAGAAGAAACAGAAGTGTAAAGTAGGTTTAGAAAAGAGGAAATGAACTGTAATCAAAAAGAAAAAGAGGCTGGAAAGGTTTAATGAATTTTATGTAGATCCTAGGATATACGATAAAACATAAAATTCTGAAAAAGAGAATCCAAATAATTTGAAATTCTATGATATTTTGCTGAAATCCGTTCAAAAAGTTGTTAAAGTAGAAGAGATAACTATTGGTGTATTACTCCTATGCGTTCCACAATCATTTTTTCCATCTACTCTAAAAATAAGATTTTATAGGTAGACATTTTTTTTTATTAATATTAAGTTTTAAGATTTTATGCCACTTTTTCCATCAAATATCGACCGTTTATGAAAGTCTTTGTTCCACCATAAAAAAAATTATAATGAGTAATACGAGCTCGCCTTCAAAAAGCTTGTTCTATATTTTAAACAAACAAATTTCAATATTTCTGACTTAGATTACTGAAAGTTCGCGCTCGGCTAAGCTTGGCTCGTCACAACTCATTTAAACTTGGCTAGACCCGCCTCAAGAAATTTAACAAACTGTACATCTAATATTCTACTCATTTACCTCCCTATTGAGCATTTGAATTAGGTACTCAAACTGCTTTCAACCCTAGTGACTAGAGAGTACTCCTTGACCTAAATAATTCCTTAAACTTATAAAAGCTTGTTTGAAAACACCTCTTTTAACTCCAGATTCTCAACTCAGCAAATAATCAAATCAGTTTTTCTCTAATCTCTTTGTGAAAAAAGGTCGGAGGTGAAGGAAGTGGAGAAGCTTCTCAAGTGACACTGTTGATGATCTCATTGATGGAAACAATTAGATTATTATCTTCTTCCCGAAGACATCTTCGTCAATGAGGTTCTGTCTAGGCTACCCGTTAACTCTCTGTTAAAGTTTAGGTGTGTTTGCAAATCATGGTGTTCTCTGATCTCATCGGCTCGATTTATCCGAACTCAACTAATCAAGAACTCAAAATTCAACAATTATGCCAACCATAAGGCGATTCTACAAGGTATATCATATACCAACAATTTAAACTACTACACCTATCCTTATTACTCGATTCTCAATGATGGTAGCTCCCAAGTGAATGACATAAAGCAAATTGATTTTCCAATAATTGATTCCATTTTCAAGTCCCGTGTCATTCCAATTGGCTCTTGTAATGGCTTGCTGTGTGTATTTCCGAAGTCAGGTACATATATAATTTTCAACCCTTCTTTGAAAAAGTTCCATAGATTGAGGTTACCAGATAGCTATGTTGTAGATCTCTCCGCCTAGGCGCGCCTAGGAACCGCCTAGGCGTTAACTCCCCCCTCAGCCTCTTACGCCTAGTATAAATTCTAGGCGTTTTGGCCTAGCACCTTAGTCGCCGTTGAAGAGGCGCCTAGCCTGCCTAAGCTTCAATTAATGACAAAAATGACTGTTTAGGCGCCGGTTAATGGCAATAAAATGACCGCATAGGCCTTCTTTTTATTTTTGTTAGCCTCGAGAATTCTTAAATTGATATTAAGTTTAATTTTATTATCTTTATATTTACTATACTGTTGTTAGATGAATTTTATGACTTAAATAGTTAAAATTGTTATAATTACTACGTTTGTAATACTAAATATACAAAATTACATAACGAGATTCAAAACCGTGTAGTTCCGCCTAGGTCCCGTGTAATCCTGTCTAGGCACTAGGCCCTGGTCGACCGTCTAGGTCGTGAGACCGAGATCTACAGCATAGCCTGATAGACCACCGGGGTGCCGTTATACTCCTAGGTTCGGTTATGATGAAGTACATGAGGATTATAAAGTCGTTTTACTTGTTGGTAATGCTGGAAAATATATAGAGGCCAAGATTTATAGTATAAAGAATAGTTGTTGGAGAACATTAAAGAGCCGCCCATTTGGAAACTTTTACAGTGGTCGAAGCGGTGTTTTAGTCTCAGGAAAACTTCACTGGCCAGTAATTGGTAGCAAAAGTAATGTATTTATGTCACTGGATATGGAGGCAGAGGAGTTTGGAAAGGTGGCCCATCCTAAGCACGGATATGACGATGGTGAAATTTTAGGATGGTATTTAGTAGAGTCTCGTGGACGTCTCTATTCATTTGCTTGTACAAGGAGCAAGTGTTGTATGGAAGTTTGGGAGATGAAAGAATATGGTGTGGATGAGGAGTCGTGGATTAAGTTAGGGTCACTTCCTTTGTCTATTGATAATTGCGCATTGTACTTTTTAATGGCAGAGAATGGTATGGTTTTACTTCATAGTAAGACCTCTGTGGTTTTGTATAGTTTAAATTATTCTGAAATTATGTGTCGCAAAGTATATGGAAAATTATATGGTGGTATGAGGGACTTTAGTTATTTTCAAGGCTATTTCGAAAGCCTTGTTCCACCTTATCCTGGTGGGGGTGATGATTATTGGGGTGAAGAAACTATTTAGTTCCATCAACACTTGCTATTTTAATTTATGGTGAATACTTTAAGATCCTCTCGTTTTGATGTTGAAACAATACTATGTTGGGGTTATTTCCCTTGTGTTTGTAGCAGCAGGCACAACTCTTTATTGTAAGTAGATCAAGATTATTGCTACACCTTGTTTTGGTTATTAATTATAAGAATCGAGAATGTATACTTTAATTATTTATATTGTAATTCTCTCAACTCTTTCTGTTTGATTAATCATAAATTATGCAGTTGCTTTAATATTCGTTATCTTTGTAATATTTCCTAGATTTTGTCAGGACCCGGTCATTAACCCTCCCTACAAACCAAAACTAAAAAATGACAGTTGCTTAGGGGAATGTTTGTTTTTGAGGTGAAAATATTGAATATGCCCATGATATTTGCTCTTTACTAGCGAGACGGAAATGAGTTCACTTTCAAAAAATGAAAGCTAGTTCAGGTGTATATATGCACACAGTCTGGATCCTCAGTGATGGGTTGGGAATTTATCGACCATTTAGGCTAAAACAGGTGCTTGTTGTCAAAGGGAACTCCTCTGTCGTGTTAGTATTGCAGTTTGCCTCGCCTTTTCGTTACTTTCGTAAGAGGATTTAGACAAAAGTTTAGTCAAAATCAAAGATACTAATAATGTTCATAGCTTTAGAGCTGATATCATCTAACTTCCTTCTCCTCATGTCTAAATTTGACAAATTTTTTATTTATTTTTATGATCTAACTTCCTCTTCCTCTTCCTCGTCACTGAATTGGAAAAAAAAGATTCGTCAAATACCATCTTTTCTTTACTGTTTCAATCTATTATTCTCTTCCTCATTGCCAAAGTCTTATTTTTGCACAATGATTTGACAACTTCAAATAACCCAAAAGTGATAAACTCTCTTCTGCACCTTCAACAATCTGCAAACACTCTACATCAAGACAAACAAAACCTTAATACATATCCACATCCAGGGGCGGATCCAGGAACTAATTTGAGGGGGAGCTTGGAATATATGGAAGCTCGAGAGTCAACGGTTTCCAAAATTTATTAAGGTAAAAATATGACACATAATTGTATAACTAGCAATATCAAAATGTAACTATGATAATCCAACGTCATTACGTTACTTGTTTTTTTTAATTGATGAGTTTACCCGTTCCTAGTTACCCTAAAAATATGTAAACCAACATCATTATATACACTTAATTTATATAATATCATTACTATTATATTAATATATTATATGTTATACTAATATTTTAATGTATAAATATAAAACAAATCATTTTTTAAAAATAAACACTATAACTTTATTGTAGTAATACAATAAATAAATAAATAGGTTTTATGAAAAATGACAAATTTTTAACATAAATCTCTATTTAGAAAAATGATAAAGTAATTGCTAAGATTCGAACACCTAAACTCCTTTTTAAATGCTAAAATGTAAAATTCCCAAACCAATAAGCCATAATACCTTATATATTCTTTAGAGCATACAAGTTTTACATAAATATTCAGAGGGGACTAATTATTTTTGGAGACAAAATTACTATGACGTATTATAAAATTTCCGAGTTTAGGGGGACTCAAGTCCCCCCTGTGCCTCAAAGGGTCCGCCCTGTCCAAATCTATTCTATTTACATAACAATTTTAATTTGTGATGGACTTCAAACCTATTCCTTATGTTCCAAATTTGTGTTCATTTCATTTTATATAATATGTAGTTGTTCTGTCTTCAAGCTTTAAATTTTTGTTTCATTATATAAGTCTATTGACTCTATTTACATGTTAAAATCTTATATATTGAAATGACGATACAAGTTTACAAATGTCAATAATATTAATTTTACTAATTGTTTTGAAATGACTATACAAATTTACAAATGTCAACAATAGTAATCTCACTAATCTTTAATAGGAGACGTATTAATAACACATCCTAATTGAAGGGACATGCTGTTTGACGGAAGACTCTTGAAAACAAAATTTTCACATATTAAATGCAGCAACTTTGGTAGATAGCAGATGTTAAAATTCTTCATTTCCAACTTTTTGTAGTTTCAGTTTAGAATAATAACAATTGATCACAACCCAATAGGGCTAAACGCAAGGGAATTTGGAAACGAAGCTTTCTGTGGCGATTACTTTGGAGGATGACATAAAATATTCGGATACCACTTACTCCCAGTTAATAAGTAAAGCCGAGCAAAAAATATTAAAGTAAATACACGAGTTGTTTATGTACTTTTCTTGAATTATCAGCTTATCTCTTGTTTTTTAAAACATGTAAACTTACCCACTATCTTTTTAAAATGTGATTGGTTATCCTTTATGATGGATTTTGTCATTTTTTACCGCTAAGTCATCACGTGTCACGCATGTTTTGCATTTTTTAATATTAAAAAATTTTTAAATCATTTAAAAACAAAAAAAATTAAACTCCAATAATATTTATAAAAAACAAAAAAAAAAACATCTTCTGCACACTCACGTTAGACGAAAGCATTCTTCCTTGGAATCCGGAAATCTCATAGGTCTGAACACGTTAAACTTCATTTCCTCGTCTTGGATTCTCATAATCATCTCTCCGTTTTCTACATCAATCAAGGTTGCCCCGTGACTAGGAATGGTCTTCCCAAAATAATGGGGACATTCTTATCCGTGTCGTAATCAAGTATAACGAAATCAGCGGGAAAAATTAACGTACCTGCCTTAACGAGGACATCTTCGATTCGGCCTTCTGGATGTGCAAGAGATCGATCCGCCATTTGCAAGACCACAGAAGTAGATCTTGCCTCTCCTATTTCAACTTCTCAAAGATATGATTTGGGCATAAGATTAATACTTGCACCCAAATCGCATAGTGCTTTTCCTTGCCATTCGTCACCAATAGATATCGGAATTGTGAAACTCCCAGGATCAAGTAGTTTCGGAGGTAATTTATTCTGACATATTGCACTACATTCTTCAGGTAAGCCAATCATCTCATTATCGCAATGTGGCCGTTTGTTGGTGAGGGCTCTTTTCAGAAACTTCGCATACTTGGGTACATCTCAAATAGCTTCTAGCAAAGGAATATTTATGCTAAGACCTCTTACCTTGTTAAAGAATTTTTGATAGTCAGCCATATCACCCTTATTTTGAACTCTCGATGGAAATGGTGGAGGAGGACGGTTTATTATAGTATCATCTTTCTTTTTCGGGACTCCAGTAGACCTCTCTACTTCTTCTACTTCAAATTCTTTATCTTCATCCACCACCTCTTTTTCTTTTCTAGCAACTTCCTTCTCTTTCATAACAGGAAAAGGAGGTGGAGGAAGGTTCTTACCACTTCTGAGAGAGATGATTTTACAATCTTCGATTTGGATCGGATTTTCAGTATTGCTAGGGAGTTTCCCTTGTGGACGTTGATTCAGTTTTTTATTCATTTGCGAAACTTGAGTTTCTAACATCTGAATGTGTGCTTCAGCAGATTGTTGCCTTTGGATTGACTGTGCATGTAGGGCAATTAATTGTTCTACGGTTTTCTGAAGGGTAATCACATCTTCTTGTGGGTGGGCAAGTAAGGCTTTTTGGTTCATGGTTTCATTGTAAGTGTCTTGAGGAACTTGTCTTTGCACATAATTTCCCTGATTCTGTCCTCCTTGATAATTATTGTGTGGTCTTGGGTTGAAGTTGTTACCTTGGGGACGCGGCTGATACGCATGTGTAGGATTGGCTACCCCATTAGGATTTGAGTATTGAAACCCAGGATGGTTTCTGTTAGGCTGATATCCATTACCACTTGAATTAAAGTTTCCTCTGTTGGAGACAAACATCATATGCTCTTGATTATTCTGACAATTCTCCCAACTATGATCATTCACACCACAATACTCACATCCATACACTTCTTGTGCAACCTTTACCTCACCTCTTTTATTCAGAAAACCTTTGATGTTTCCCTAATTTTTCTTATTTTCGACCCTTGGGAGACATCATTTTTTATGTTAATTGAATATTTTGATAGACTTTTGAGTTAAAAATGCAATAATCCGGAATTCCTATTTTATTTCTAGTATTTTTGATTTATTAAACTTTTGCGCATAATCTTGTGTATTTTAGTGGAAAGTTTGTAGGTTTTGAATATTAGCTAGTAATGGAATCCGAGAAGAAAGTCAAAGATCGTGATATGGAGTCAAGACTTGAAGATAAATCCGGAAAGAATTTGTTTTTAGAGCTGCAAATCTGTTTATTAGGCCAAATATTGCTGATTTAGAGGCACTTAAGAGATGATTGAGCCGCTGACCTTTGAAGAGAAAACATTCCTTATCGAGTTACGGAACTTTAGCAAGTGATTTCAGGTCAATCGGAGTTATAACGAAGCGGGAAAAGCCGTTTTAGTGAAGGTGTATCAACAGTTACGGGGTTTTGGGCTTAGAAATTGGGCTTGGACATTTAATTAGTGTTTTATTCTTAGGTCCAAGCCCTAATCCGTTTTTCCACATATAAAATGAGCTCTTGACTTCTATTTTACAAACAATTCACTTTTTACAAGATTAAACATTAGAGAGAAGCAACAGAAAGAAGAAAGAAGAAGCTGCAAGAGCTGGAGAGGGTCTATATCTCCGTTCTCAGCCATTCCAATTCCGGAAATTAGGTTTTCTTTATCTTTAATTCTGTAAGACAATATGAATTCCATTTCAATTAATTTAGTTTTCCTTTTAATTAGTATGAGCTAATTCCATAATAGTGCTTGAGAATGCTTTATGGGTAAATCTCAATTCTATTGAATTTCATGTCCTGAATTTGGGTTTCTGTTAAATTAAATTAAATTGGGTCTTTTACTCTTTTCAATAAATTGAGATGATTTACTGTTTTTGGAGTAGCTAACTAAGAACAGGTGTTAGTATCTAGGCTATTCCAATTAGTGGCGATTGGATCATCCTGACGGAGGGTTTAGGTACGGAAATATTTATTTAATCTAAAATAGAAGCTATTGATTCTGACGAACTTAGCTAATTTTAGGGCCAATGTGGTAATTAACTTAAACATCTAAAAGTGGATCATATTTACCCTGACGGGACTAGTGACGCTCTAGGATAGCCTTATAGTCCACCCTGACGGGGGTATAAGGAATTTAGAATCCCGACCATTGTAATTGACCGATTTAACCCTTAAACAGAATAGGTTATGAAATAGGATTGGGAGGATCCCTTGCGTTCTCAAGTGCTACCTTTTCATACTTGCGTTTTCCACTTATTTACTTGCGTTTTACTATTTACTTGCATTTTATATTTAGTCTTTCACTAATTAGAATTAATACAAAAACCAAATCAATCAATATATCTTTATTTGCTTTCATAAGTGCAACCATTCATTATTCGATAAGCATTGTAGTTAACCAAACCGTCCCTGCGAACGATCCTAGATCACTTATTACTACTTGGGACAACCGTACACTTGCGGTTGTGATTCGATTACTTTTGCATTTATTTTTAGAACACGCAAAGGACCACCAAGTTTTTGGCGCCGCTGCCGGGGACGGTAGCGTGTGACCACGGTGTTTATCCTTTAGTGATAGTTGCATTTATTTTTATTTCAGTTTTACGCTTTTTGTTTGTTCATTTCTTTTCAGGTTTTTAGGTTTGGTGTATGCGAAGAAGACTCTTTAAGGATCTAGAGCCACCATCTCCGATCCTTAATAATCCAGAATCATTAATCAGACTTGCTAACAAGAGAAGGAAAGAACAAGAAGCCTTAGAAGTAGAAGAATTAATTAACAGAATGGAGAACATTAATATTCAGAATCAACAAAACAATAACGGACAAGCTCAGATAGTGATTAATCAAGATCCATGGTTTGTTAATGGTCCGGAAGAAGTTCCCTTTCGTGCTCCTGCTCTAGGAGTAGGTGCTCCAAATATAGATGTTCCAAGGTTTCGTCCAGATTCGGGTATGTTAGCTCAATTCCAAAATTTTGGAAATTTTCGTGGTAGAGTTGGAGAAGATCCCATTCGAGCAGTACAGAAATTCAAGCGGATATGTGATTCTTACATCACACAAGGAGTTTCAAAAGAACAGATGTACTATGCTGTGTTTCGATTTTTTGTTATAGATGGGGCGAGTGAATGGCACGATACGCAAGATCCTACGAAGATAACAAACTGGGACCAATTAGAAACTTCCTTCTTTGACAGGTATTACCCAAGTAACATGAGGTTAGATGATCAACTTGAATTAACGCATTTCCGTCAAGAATATGATGAAACTTTGGGTAAAAGCTGGACAAGATTTCAGATGTGTTTACGTAGAGTTCCCGATCATGGCTTTTCAGAACAACAACAACTAAAAATCTTTTACAGAGGCCTTGATGGGACTTCAAGAGAAAAATTGGATTTGTTATGTGGTGCGGGATTTCTTCAAGTTCAACCCGTTCATGCAAAAATCATCTTGGAAAGAACAGTAAAGAATAAAGTTGGGTGGAACACCGTAAGAACACCAGTTAGAGGAGGAGTCAATAATGTCAATATTGAAGAAAAGTTCAACTCCTTAGAGACCAAGATTCAAAACACACTAGAACAACAACTGAGATAACTCACTTTAGCCGTGAAAGAAGGTTTTTCGAATAAAAGAGGTGAGGTAAAGGTTGCACAAGAGGTGTATGGATGTGAGTATTGCGGTGTTAATGATCATAGTTGGGAAAATTGTTAGAATAATCAAGAGTCCGTGATGTTTTTCTCCAACAGAGGGAATTTTAATTCGAATGGTAATGGATATCAACCTAACAGAAACCATCATGGGTTTCAATATTCAAATCCTAGTGGGGCAGCCAATCCTACATATGCGTATCGGCCTCACCCCCAAGGTAACAATTTCAATCCAAGACCACAAAATAATTATCAAGGAGGACAGAATCAGGGAAATTATGTTTAGAGACAAGCTCCTCAAGATAGTTATAATGAAACCATGAACCAAAAAGCGTTACCTGCCCATCCACAAGAAGGTGTAGTTACCCTTCAGAATACCGTAGAAAGTTTAATTGCTCTTCAGACGCAAGCTATGGAACGTCAACAAGCGTCTGACGCAAACATGAAGTTATTACAGAATCAGATAAATCAAATTAATAAACAACTGAATCAACGTCTACAAGGGCAACTCCCTAGCGATACTGAAACTCCGATCCAAATCAAAGATTGTAAAATCATCTCTCTCAGAAGTGGTAAGAACCTTCCTCCACCTCCATTTCCTGTTATGAAAGAGAAGGAAGTTGCTAGAAAGGAAAAAGAGGTGGTGAATGAAGATAAATAAGTTGAAGTAGAAGAAGTGGAGAGGTCTAGTGAAGTTCCGAAAAAGACAGATGATACTATAATAAATCGTCCTCCTCCACCATTTCCATCGAGAGTTCAAAAGAAGGGAGATATGGCTGAATATCAAAAATTCTTTAACAAGGTAAGAGGTCTTAGCATAAATATTCCGTTATTAGAAGCTATTAGAGATGTAACCAAGTATGCTAAGTTTCTGAAAAGAGCCCTCACCAACAAACGGCCATATTGCGATAATGAAATGATTGGCTTACGTGAAGAATGTAGTACAATATGTCAGAATAAATTACCTCCGAAACTACTCGATCCTGGGAGCTTTACAATTCCGATATCTATTGGTAATGAATGGAAAGGAAAAGCGCTATGCGATTTGGGTGCAAGTATTAATCTTATGCCCAAATCAATTTTTGAGAAGTTGAAAATTGGAGATGCGAAACCTACATCTATGGTTTTGCAAATGGTGGATCGATCTCTTGCACATCCAGAAGGCCGAATCGAAGATGTCCTCGTTAAGGCAGGTACATTAATTTTTCCCGTTGATTTCGTTATATTTGATTACGACGCAGATAGGAATGTCCCCATTATTTTGGGAAGACCATTCCTAGCCACGGGGCGTACCTTGATTGATGTAGAAAACGGAGAAATGATCATGAGAATCCAAGACGAGGAAGTGAAATTCAACGTGTTCAGACCAATGAAATTTCCAGATGCACATGGGGATTGTTTTCCTGTAGATGTAGTTGAACAGGTACCAAAGGAGCCAACTAAGGTTGTGGAAACCTTAGGAGTGGAGGAAAAAGAACTAAGAAAGAAACCACCGATCAAAGTTCCTCCAAATCCTAAGAGCAATCCACAACTCAATCATGCGAAGAAGAAAGAGAAAACACGTGTCACGAAGGTTCCAAAGAAACCTAAGAAAGAAAGAAAGAAAAAGGAGTTCAAAGTAGGCGAAGAAGTTGCTATGAAAAAACCTAAACCTCCTCCAAAGACACGTGAATCAAAAAGTTCTTGGCTAGGACCATTAATGGTCACGAAGGTTATATCAGACAATTTAGTTTTAATAAAAGCTAAGGGATGTAAATTTCGAGTTGCAAATATTGACAACCTCACTCACTGCTGGGGAGGTTATGTCAATGACTAATGAATGAGGTAACCCGTCGAGCTTAACGACGTTAAACAAAAGCCAATTCTTGTATATTAGTTTAAGTTTTTATTTTTCGTAGTTGAAATTAGTTTGACTTTCGTTAGTTTAGTGTTTATTATGAAGAAATAAGGAAGGGTAGTTGTTTTTGATGATTACAGGAGTAAAGGTCATGAGTTTGGGGTATTAGGTTATCAGCAACTTCGGAAGATCATAACTTGATGCTCGGAGGTCGGAATTAACTTTTTCTTGAGCCTAAACAACATAACTTTTCGATCTCTATCCAATGGTGAAGTCGAAAAGTTCAGATAAGCAGCTAAAAGTTTCTGACCACTGCGTCAGCAATGACGCAGCACGAGTGCGTCCTCATTCAGCAACTTCGGAAGATCATAACTTGATGCTCGTAGGTCGGAATTGACTTTTTCTTGAACCTAAACCACTTATTTTTTCGAGATCTATCCAATGGTGGAGTACAAAAGTTCTGATACATAGCCCAAATTTTCTGACATGTGCGTAAGAGACGCAATTCATGGTGCGAAATGAAGAAAACCGAAATACGGGAAAAAAGGTAACTCCAATGAAACATATGAGTAGTCCAATGGATTTAGAGTGAAATTTCCAATGAAAATGAGTATAAGGTTCATAAGAATCCGAGGTGTAAGAAGGAGAAATCGAAAAAACAAGATGAAAATTTTCTGCGAATACGCAACCCTTTGCGTCCAGCAAAGTGGGCAAATCCACGACCATTTCCAATTCTCTGATCACTGCGTCAGCAATGACGCAAAAGTGTTGCGTTTCGGTATTTAAAAAAAAAACAATAAAATCGAAGGCTGCATTTTATGCCTTCCGGAAAAAAAAAATCCGGACACAATCAGAGAAAAGTTCGGCAAGCGATATCTTTGCGCTCGGATGTCCGAATCAGGTGATCTTTGAGCCTAAACCGCATAACTTTTCGAGCTCTATCCAATGGTGAATTCAAAAAGTTCAGATGAGCAGTTAAAAGTTTCTGACCACTGCGTCAGCAATGACGCAGCATGACTGCGTCTCTATTCACGCCAGCGACACGCGACCGGCATTGCCGGTCAGATGACCGGCTAGCCGGCCAAGGAAGCTGAACATTCTGATCATTGCGTCAGCAACGACGCAAGGAGGCTGCGTCAAAGGTAAAAAAGAATAAAAAAGTAAAAAAATAATTCAATTTCGCAATTTATTTTTCGCCGACACAGCGACCGGCATGCCGGTCAGCCGCCGACTAGCCGGTCAACTGCTGTGATAGGCGATTTTAAGGGATCAAACCCTATAATTTTTACCATCTTTTATTAAGCCTACCTTTTCTGACGATTCCTAGCCCCCAACTACTCCGAAAATCATCATCAAAACAACATTATACCACCAATCCTTCCCTCTAAACATCATCCAAGCTCACAAGCATACCATAAATCTTCCCAAATACCAAAGATTCACACTTTAATCCAAAATTTTCTTTCACCAAAGCTAAAGTTTATCCGTTAAACCTTTCCCAAACCTTGAAATATCCATGACCCAGCTCTAAACAATCCATAATTCATATCCAAACCTTCAAGAACACTAAAATCACAATTTTTTTCCAAAACTCTTGAGAGTTCTTGAAGCTTTGAGTTTGGGGTCATCCGAGATGACCATGAAGGTTGGAAAAGGTACGAAGAACATGATGAAGAAAGAGAATTGGTTATAGAGGGAAGATTTTGATAGAGGAGATGATGCTTAGAGGGCAAGTAATAAATGGAAACGTGGGAAATTTGAAGAAGTTAGAGGTGGTGAAGAACACTTTGAACGCAACCATTGATGAAGAAGAATTCAAAACCTCGACCTGGACACAACAGTGACAACCAGCCTCACGCTGGTTAAGATACGCGTTCTAATCCTTCCTTTTTTAGTAAAATATTTTATTGCTTTGAGTCTTTTAGAGTCGTGGGGACACGACTCATTTTTGAGTTTGGGGTGGGGTTCGTTGCCTCATCCCAGTTTTTATGTGTTATATGTTTTATTTGCTTTCAATAAAATAATTTTCGGAGTTGCGTTTGACTGTAGAAGATTTTAAATGTCCCTTTAAGCATACTTTTGATGAATTAATGATAATAAATAGTGGACTTTAGGGAATAATATAAAACGCACTTAGAATTGCATGCGAACATAGGTAATTGATAGGAAAAATTAATGAACAATGCAAATGAAGTAAGCTTGTACTTAAGGAATATGTTTGGTGTGTAGAACGTGAAATCCTAATTAGTAGAGAACCCACCTAGATGTGAACTAAAAACGAACTATGTACTTAGGAAAATGATAGGGGCAGTTCTTTGTTAGCCATTTGAAGCCTTTTAACTTACTATCTCTTATTATAATTTTATCCGTCTTAGCCCAATTTTGAGCCTTAAGCCTTTTCTTTTGTAGACACGATATAACCATTATCCTTTAGATTATTAGGCATGACCAAATGACCCGCACTTGAATCACGATCCTGAGACTTGTCTCGAGCTTGAGTTTGGAGTGGAGGGTCCACATTTGGGAATTTACATTGGGAAGGGATTATTATGTGTTTGTATTGAGGCACAAAAATAAAAGATGATATTATTATTTGTAACCCTTTGCCGGGATTTGAGATAAAAAGAAAAGAGAAAAAAAAATTATAAGAGACATGACCTTTCACATCAAAATGATGGTCATGGGTATCTTGTACAAAAAAAAGAAAAGAAATGAAAAAGAAAATAAAAAGAAAGAAAGAATAAAATAAACCGGCAAAGTGGAATATTTTTTAAAGTCATCTTAGTGTTTATTGGGTTGACATGGGGACGCGACATTAGTGCGTAAAATGGGTGAGTGAGAACATTTTTGAGCGTAAACTCAAGCTCGAGGACTTTGTTAATGGTAAGTGAGGGGAGAGCCAAAAGCTCACTTCAAATTTACCAAATATACATCCACACCGTCCTTAAGCCATTATTAAAACCATAAAAACCTCGTGATTCTTAAGTACATAGTGAATTTATGATTCTGTTGATAGGGAATATACTAGGTGGAGCGTTCAAAGCAAGTTAGGATTAATGACCACCCTATAGCCATCTTACAGAGATGAGTACAAGTGTAACCTTCAAGCATTGCAACTTTAATTTTATGATTGAGATTATTTATGTTCGATTTTGTATGATAAGTGTATGTAATAGTAGTTCCTAGAGTTTTACTATATGAGATTTATCTTAAGAATTGCTTTAGGTGTATTTGCTAGCTTCTATTTGTTCTTACGTTTACTTCTACCCCATTGTTTTGTTTTGCTTTGCTTTGTCGGGACGACAAAGGTTTAAGTTGGGGGTCTTGATGTCTCCCTAATTGTTCTTATTTTCGACCCTTGGGAGACATCATTTTTTATGTTTAATTGAATATTTTGATAGACTTTTGAGTTAAAAATGCAATAATCCGGAATTCCTATTTTATTTCTAGTATTTTTGATTTATTAAACTTTTGCGCGTAATCTTGTGTATTTTAGTGGAAAGTTTGTATGCTTTGAATATTAGCTAGGAATGGAATCCGAGAAGAAAGTCAAAGATCGTGATATGGAGTCAAGACTTGAAGATAAATCTCGAAAAAATTTGTTTTTAGAGCTGCAAATCTGTTTTCCAGGCCAAAGATTGCTGATTTCGAGGCACTTAAGAGATGATTGAGCCGCTGACCTTTGAAGAGAAAACATTCGTTATTGAGTTACGGAACTTTAGCAAGTGATTTCAGGTCAATCGAAGTTATAAAGAAGCGGGAAAAGCCGTTTTAGTGAAGGTGTATCAGCAGTTACGGGATTTTGGGTTTAGAAATTGGGCTTGGACATTTAATTAGTGTTTTATTCTTAGGTCCAAGCCCTAATCCGTTTTTCCACATTTAAAAGGAGCTCTTGACTTCTATTTTACAAACAATTCACTTTTTACAAGATTAAACATCAGAGAGAAGCAACAGAAGGAAGAAAGAAGAAGCTGCAAGAGCTGGAGAGAGTCTATATCTCCGTTCTCAGCCATTCCAATTCCAGAAATTAGGTTTTCTTTATCTTTAATTCTGTAAGACAATATGGATTCCATTTCAATTAATTTAGTTTTCCTTTTAATTAGTATGAGCTAATTCCATAATAGTGCTTGAGAATGCTTTATGGGTAAATCTCAATTCTATTGAATTTCATGTCCTGAATTTGGGTTAAATTAAATTAAATTGGGTCTTTTACTCTTTTCAATAAATTGAGATTATTAACTGTTTTTGGGGTAGCTAACTAAGAACAGGTGTTAGTATCTAGGCTATTCCAATTAGTGGCGATTGGATCATCCTGACGGAGGGTTTAGGTACGGAAATATTTATTTAATCTAAAATAGAAGCTATTGATTCTGACGAACTTAGCTAATTTTAGGGCCAATATGGTAATTAACTTAACCATCTAAAAGTGGATCATATTTACCCTGACGGGACTAATGACACTCTAGGATAGCCTTATAGTCCACCCTGACGGGGGTATAAGGAATTTAGAATCCCGACCATTGTAATTGACCGATTTAACCCTTAAACAGAATAGGTTATGAAATAGGATTGGGAGGATCCCTTGCGTTCTCAAGTGCTACCTTTTCATACTTGCGTTTTCCACTTATTTACTTGCGTTTTACTATTTACTTGCATTTTATATTTACTCTTTCACTAATTAGAATATTACAAAAACCAAATCAATCATTATATCTTTACTTGCTTTCATAAGTGCAACCATTCATTATTCGATAAGAATTGTAGTTAACCAAACCGTCCCTGCGAACGATCCTAGATCACTTATTACTACTTGGGACAACCGTACACTTGCGGTTGTGGTTCGATTACTTTTGCATTTATTTTTAGAACACACAAAGGACCACCAACCTTCTTTCACGGCTAGAGTAAATTGTCTCAACTGTTGTTCTAGTGTGGTTTGAATCTTGGTCTCTAAGGAGTTGAATTTTCCTTCAATATTAACATTATTAACTCCTCCTCTAACTGGTGTTCTTACGATATTCCACCCAACTTCATTATCAACTGTTCTATCCAAAATAATTCGTGCATACGCAGGTTGAACTCGTAAAAATGCACCACCACACAACAGATCTAAATCTTTCCTAGAGCCCCCCTCAAGACCATAATAAAAACTCTTCATTTGTTGTTGTTCAGTAAGGCCATGATTCGGGACTCTTCGTAAACATTTCTCAAATCTCGACCAACTTTTACCCAACGCTTCATCATATTCTTGCTTGAAATGCGTTAACTCAAGTTCAGCATCTAACCTCATGTTGGACGGATAATATCTGTTGAAAAATGCAGCTTCTAATTGTTCCCAAATTTGTTATCTTCGTAGGATCTTGTGTATCGTGCCATTCACTCGCTCCATCAATAACGAAAAATCAAAACCCAGCAAAATACATTTGTTCTTTGGAAACTCCTTGTGTGATGTAAGAATCACATATCTGCTTGAATTTATGTACTGCTCGAAATGGATCTTCTCCAGCTTTACCACGAAAATTTCCAAAATTTTGAAATTGAGCTAACATACCCGAATTTGGACGAAACCTCGGGACATCTATATCTGGAGCACCTACCCGTAGAGCAAGAGCACAGAATGGATTTTCTTCTGGACCATTAACAAACCAGGGATCTTGGTTATTTGCCATTTCTTTTTCTTCTTGTTCTCTTCTTTTCTTATTTGCAAGTCTAATTAATAATCCGGATTATCAAGGATTTGAACTTGTGGTTCAAATCTAAGCCTTCTTCGCATACACCAAACCTAAAAAAATCTGAAAGAGAAGAACAAAAAAAAAGCGTAATACTGATAAAAATAAAAATAAATGCAACTATCACTAAAGGATTAACACCGTGGTCACACGCTGCCGTCCCCGGCAGCGGCGCCAAAAACTTGGTGGTCCTTTATGTGTTCTAAAATAAATGAAAAAGTAATTGAACCACAACCACAAGTGTACGGTTGTCCCAAGTAGTAATAAGTGATTCTAGGATCGTTCACAGGGACGGTTTGGTTAATTACAATGCTTATCAAATAATGAATGGTTGCACTTATGAAAGCAAGTAAAGATATAATGATTGATTGTTTGGTTGTATTAATTCTAAGTAATGAAAGATTAAAGTAAAAATGCAAATAAATACTAAGACGCAAGTAAATGAAGGTAAAACTTAAGTATGAGACGGCAGTACTTGAGAGACGCAAGGGATCCTCCTAATTCTATTTCATAACATATGCTGTTAAGGGTTAAATTGGTCAATTAACATTGGTCGGGATTCTAAATTCCTTATACCCCCG
The DNA here is from genome assembly GCA_029959085.1 of Nemophila menziesii. NCBI lineage: Eukaryota > Viridiplantae > Streptophyta > Magnoliopsida > Boraginales > Hydrophyllaceae > Nemophila > Nemophila menziesii. Next base: position 5,737,599 of record JARWIR010000014.1, read on the forward strand.
TCAGGGTGGACTATAAGGCCATTTTTAGAGTGTCACTAGTCCCGTCAGGGTAAGTATGATCCACTTTCGAATGATTAAGCAATTTTACCACATTGGCCCTAAAATTAACTAAGCTCGTCAGAGTCAAATAGTTTCTATTTTATATTATGTAATTAAGTCCATACCTAAACCCTCCGTCAGGATGATCCACACGCCACATATGTGGAATAGCCTAGATACTAACACCTGTTCTTAGTTGATCAATCCAAAAACAGTAAATAATCTCGAATTACAGAAAACTGTAAAAGACCCAATTTAATTTAATTTAACAGAAACCCAAATTCAAACATATGAAATTCAATAGAATCTGGATTCACCCGTTATGCATTCTCAAGTACTATGAATGAATTAGCTCATACTAATTAAAAAGAAAACTAAATAAAAAGGAATTGAATTTGGTGGGGCCTAGGGTGTGATAAAATAAGATATAAATAAAGTGCAAAAACACCCTAGAACTACACGGTTCTGCAAGTATACAGATCGTATGCAAGTTTTAGATAAAGATTCGTTCCGCAGAGACTACAGAGGTTAGGAGAATCTTATGCAAATACCAAGTGCAAATAGTTAAGGCTAGAATAATTAAACGCAAATAAAAGTAAAGACAGATAGATATTTGTTTGATTTTCTAATTAACTAAATTAAAACTAAGAATTTAAAAGACGGAAAATAAATATGGAAGAGAAGTGATATAAGAATGTAGCTTAAGTTATTAGCATGTAATCCCCACTAGTTTTGCCGTTCTAAACATGTAAGGGTGAATTATGTAGTACTTCCCTAATCGGTCCCAATATGCTATCGGTAGTTTAAAATAGGATTTACCTGTGTCAATAAGGCTTCCTAAGCAAACTTTTCCTGTAATTGGTAAATAGTCATAAAGACTAAACCATAGTGATTATCTAGCTAGGTTGGGTTGTCAGATCAAACCTAAAACTAAACGTTATGTGCTAAACATGCAATTAAACACCGTTGTCAATGGTATCCTAATTACTAGATGGTAATTCTAATGGCTGCAGTCCACAAGAACACAGAATATAAATCCAAACACATAAACAGAGAATAAAAACTATAATTCTATTTAAAACATTAAATTCCCAAATTAGACAGATGTCAATCAAAACTAGGGTTCATACATTAATGCCAAAACTCAAGCTAAAGAAAATTAGTTCATGAAAGAAAAGAAAGAAATTACAAAATTAAAGGTAGAAGAAGACATTGTTGATGACAGCTCCTTCCAGACTTCTCTCTTGTGTTGTAAGCTTCCTCTTGGTTTAAGGTTTCACCAAGGATGATTTAAGAGTGTTAAGAGGCTGTATTTATAGTGTAGAGGTTGACCTAATTCGTTTGGTGGAGATAACTTCAAGTCATGGACTTCTAGCCAAACTCAAATTCGTAAGGAAATAAAGATAAACACTGTTGCGCTGTTTTGAGTGTATCTTCTTCGTTATTGGTCGGATTGAGCTCCATAAGATACCAAACGAATCGCAACAGAATTATCTAGACCCTCTAGAAGGAAATCACCAGATTCGGTCTATTTCTTAGGTAAAAACGCATATCTTTGGACGTGTATGCAGAATCCCAGATTTAGGCAGCTTTTCCTTTTCCATCTTTTTAGCCTTTGTTTCATTTATCTCCAAAATCCATGCAAATCTCTTTCCATAAGTTGTAGTCTTTGACTTGGACTCTAATTAAGCTCCATAATTATCTTTAAAGTTTCACACTAAATAAACAATTAAACCCAATATGCTGTAAAAATAATAATTCTACAAATCAAGACCAAAAATAGGAAAGTGCACTAAAATAAGCTAAAATCAACCTATAAACTAATAAATAAGCCTAAAATGATGTCTCATGATTATATTTTATTATCACAAATGAGGAGACATCAAGACCCCCAACTCAAAGTTGTATCGTCCCGATACAATAAAAGTAAAGAACAGTAGGGTAGTCAAAATAAACAAGAAGAAGTCGGAGGAGAACAAGAACAAAATATAATGAATGATCCTAGAGCATAAATTCCAAAAAATATCATGCAGTAATGCTCAAGAAATAATGCACAAATATGCCTAATATACATGTAATCAACAATCCATAAATTCAAGTTAAGATTAATTTCGCAATGCCAGAAAGAGAGGATAATAACTTAGTTCAGGTTAATGGCTATAGGTTGTTCATAGGTCCCAAATCTAGCATCCAATGGTCCACTTGCCTACTACCTAATAGCTCAATTGTTTCTTCATCTAGTAGTTAAAAATCCTAAGGTCTTGGTTATAACTTGGCTTAAGGACGGGTGTGGTATATTTGGATAATGAAAAGTGAGCTTTTGGCTCTCTCCTCACTAGCCATCAACGAATCGCCCTAGAGCTTGAGTTTTCACTCGAAGATGTTCTCACTCGACCCAATTTATTGATGCTTTTGATGTGCATCCCCAATAATCCCAATTAAAACCTTTGATGATATAAAATCCACTTTGCCGGTCCGAATATATATTCTCTTTTTAATTCAATTTTTCTCTTTTGTATAGCTATGATTCTCTTTTGATGTTGAGATATCATACTATTTTTTCATATATATATTCTTTCTTTTTACTGCCCTTGTTGGCAAAATTAGCCCGTAGCTTCTTTTTCATTCACTATTACCCCGGCAAAGGGTTACAATAATTACTTTTCATCATCAATAAAATCACAAAGATAATTCCCAATTCCCAAAGTTCCCTAAGTATGAAACCCACCACCCCAAACTCAAGCTCTAAAACGAGTTTGTCTCAAGTTTTGCGATTCGAGTCCGGGTCATATAGATAAGTCCTACAAACTAGGGTATGGATTAAAATGTGTTTCAAATAAAAGGCTTTAGAAAGGCTCAGAGGGGCTAAGACGGATAATAATAACAATAATTAAACAAAAGGGTGAGAAAGTATAAAGGCTTCAAGTGTTTTTATCATGAAAGAACTGCCTTAGTCATTTTTCTAACTACCGGACCTCGTTACGTTTTCATTATTAGTTCATAGACAAGTGGGTTTTCAACTAATTTCAAACCTCACGTTCTACACACCAAATAACTATTCCTAAGTTTCAACGTGATTTCTTAGCATTGCTCATTAACTTTTCTATCCTTTATTTCCTGTTTTCATACATGCATCTAAACAAATTTGTTTTCATCTTTCAAAAGCATACTACCTACTATCATTGACCTAATAAAATCATGCTCAAATAGGTACATTCAAGATATTCTATGCCTTAATTCAACCTAAAAATTTTAAATTTTATGCAAAAACGAAAAGAAGATGAGGACAACGAATCCCCACCCCCAACTCAAAAGTGAGTCGTGTCCCCACGACTCGAAAAAGACTCAAGCATGAAATAAAATTTAAAATAAAACTAACTAACTACCTAATGCATACAAGCTATTGAGAAAAATTAGAATGACCTACCTGGCTGGCCATAGAGATCCATCATATCATCCTCGTCATCCGAAGGATCTGTGTAATCATCAACATCCTTATACAAGGTCAAATTTTCTACCTGTGTTTCCAACTGTATGACTTCTGCCCAAAGGTCTTTGTTATCTTCACGTAATCTTTCAACTTCGTTTTGTAACTTGAGAGCCCAAGGAGGAAGATCATAAACAATTTCAGAGGAAGAGGTAGAAGAACCTTGGTCTTGGATTTTTATTTTATTCAAAGGCCTCCTTGATGGTATGGACATTCTAGCAGTTAATCTCTTCTTTAGTAGTGGTTGTTCAGGTGCCTGTTCTTTTGATTCTTCAGTACCCTCATCAAGATTGATGGGTTTTTCAATGGTGGATCCAGGCAATTTCTTATTCTTCCCAAGGATTGAACACTTTCTCTTGTATTCCATAGCTTCAGATTTGTTAGTCATGCTTGTTTCACCCACAACTCAAGTTATACCAAGGATGGATTAAAAGTTTAAGGAAAATTTGGTGTAGCTTGATGTTGTTGCTTGGAATTGATGAAAAAGAGAGGTTATTGGATTGATCTTGGAAGAATTCTTTAAAGCTTGTTGAATTTGATGGTGTTTTGATGGTGTAGTGTGATGGATTTGATGAAGAAATTGTGTTTATGGAAGATGTAGGAGAGGTTTTGATGAGTTGTTGTGTTAATTGTGAAGGTTTGCACAAGCTTTAAGATGTTTATATAGGGTTTGGGTCTGAAAAATTCGTGGGTGGAAGGCTAGGGCTAATCTCATAAGGTAAGAGTTTGATTAGGAAAAGAATTCCATCACAAACCGCCTCTTGCGGTGTACCGGACCAGACCCGCGGTGTACCGGACCTTACAGCTCTTCAATTTTTTGTCCACTGGATAATACCCGAGCTAGCACCCCGTGGCACGTGTTTTGTGCCTGCGGACCAGGGGTGCAGTGTAGGGGGTAGTCCGCGCCTACTCCGTCAAAAAACCCGTGGTACCCGACCCCGTGGCACGCGTTTGAGGCGTGCGGACTAGGGTCCGGTGTACCGCGCCTGTCGTTCGAATTTTTTCTTGCTTTCTGGATAAAACCCGTGGTACCCGACCGTGGTACGGGTTTTCTGGGCACGGTGCATCCCTGCGGACCATGGGGTAGTCCGCGCCAGGCTTTGAGTTCCTCCAATTTTTTCCTTTCGACCCCAAACTCGTTTCCTGCACAATAACACACTACCTTTCTCTCCTATTAGCTTGTAAACACAATTAAAAATATACACTAACTTAATATTATACACTACAAAGCAAAAAAACTAATCTAAAAAGCAATTTAAACAAGGGGTGTCTCCCAAGAGCACTTTTGTTTAACGTCTTTGAGTTAGACGTGTACCTTAGGCTAAGCGCATTCAACGAGATGGATTGTCTCCTCTCGCCCAAAGTCCTCACTGTCATGGTATCTCTTCAAACGCTGGCCATTCACCATGAATGTCCGTTGCTCGGTTGGATTTTCAATTTTAATCGCTCCATGAGGTGTGACTTTAGTAACAATGTAAGGTCCTCCCCAACGGGATTTAAGCTTTCCTGGGTAGTTCAAAAATCGAGAGTTGTATAATAAAACTTTTTGTCCTATCTCGAAATGCTTTGGACGGAGCCGTTTATCATGCCATCGTTTTGTTTTCTCCTTGTAGAGACGTGAATTTTCATAGGCAAGATAACGAAACTCCTCCAACTCATTCAACTGAAATTAATTTGATTAATAATGACGAAATTTCCACCGCTTTCCTTTGATTCCCACAAACTTTTCAGCTCGATTCTTCATAAGTATGGATGGTTCCATCCAAGATTTCGTGAGAAGGGGATCTTCTGGTGGTAACTTGATAGCATGATACCTCTCTGGTGATCCACTCATATCCGTGGTTTCTATACTTCGTTTGTTCGAAAGAATGTCCTTCATGAATTTTAGATATTTCGGCATTCTTTTGATAGCTTCAACAAACGGCATTTTAATCTAAACCTTGCTCACTATGTCATCGAACTTCTTGAATTCCAGGTCATTGTCCTTCTTTCTGACACGTGAAGGGTATGGTGGTGGAGGGCGTGTATTAAGTTCTACTGGTTTTCTTGTCTTCTCAGGTGTCTCGGCTTGGACACTCTTTGGGTTAACTACCTGCTCAACTGTATCTTTGATTATTTCTTCCCCCCTTTGTTCTGGAATAGGGATTGGTTCTTGTTCTGGTTCTGGTCTTGGTGGAGGTAGTTGTTTTCCACTTCGCAACTCAACTGCATGGCAAGAATCGTCTCTAGGAGCAATAGTATCACTTGGGAGTTGCCCCTTCGGCCGATTTTGTAATGAACTCGCCATATGTGAAATAGTATGTTCTAGTTGCTTGATAATCTTATCCTGAGTTCGAACTTTTTGTTGGCTATGATTTATTTTCTCAGCTGCTTGCATCAATTTAGCCATACTCGATTTCAAGTTCTGGAGTTGTTCTTGTTTTGCCAATTGCATCGATTGTTTAGGTGGATCTTTCTTTGGTTCTTGACAAGCTTTAATAATGGGTGCCTTTTTCTGAATAGGTTGTGGTGGATTATAAGTTTGAAGTTGGGGTTGTTGATAAGTTTCTTGCTTTCTGACCCAACTTCTTTGTTGTGGAGGTTTTTGATAATTAGTGTAACTTTCTTGAGGATTGGTATCACCATTAGAATAATAGTTATCTTGAGGATATGTAACAGAAGCTACTACTGGATTATTCATACATCCTTCCCACACATGATTTCTTGATCCACAACCAGGACATGAAGGAATTGTGCGTACTGTATTCACCTGAGCAATTGTCCGGGCTTGTTCTTGTAGTTCTTTGAGTTGTTTAGCCAATTCCTTAAGCTTCAGAGATTCTGAATTGTTTTATTTTACTGTTCTCTTTGGCCAACTTCTCTCGTTCTCAAGAATTCTTTCCATCCCCAACTCAGCTTCTTCAGGATCTAGCAACACAAAACCTACGTTTCCTAACGAGTCTGCTTTCTCTCTTGATTTGTCATTAAGGCCTCCATAAAACAAGGTTAAATAATATTCTGGCGAGGATCTATGATAGGGACATCTCGCCTTCTTCTCTGTAAATCGTAACCATGCTTCACCGAAACTCTCTTCCTCTTTCTGTATAAATTGTTCAAGCTCCAACATATCTTTTAAACGTCTACTAACCGGATAGAAACGGTCTAGGAATCTTGCTTGGAGCTTGTCCCAATCTGGAATAACATGAGGGTATTGGGTATCATACCAATCGCTTGCACATCCGGTCAAGAAGAACTGGAACATCAGGTAATATACTTGCTCCCTAGTAACTCCTCTTACGATATAAGCATCACAGATCTGCATGAATTTCTGAATATATCGGATCAGATCTTGATGTGCATCTCCGCTGAATAATCCATGAGAAGCAAATTGAGTTAGCATCCCAGGATCAGGTTTAAATTTCGCGGCTTGGATTTCTGGAGCTCGAATTCCTCGTGGCTCCAATCTGAACTCGATGGGTAGCTCAAGTCTCCTTGGGTTCTCCATCTGTAACTAAATCTGAAAAACAAAAACTAAAAACAAAAGCGTAAAATAGAACTAACTAAAAAATAAAAGCACAAGATATATGCACAAGGACTAACGATGTAGTCCCCGGCAGCGGCGCCAAAAACTTGGTGGGGCCTAGGGTGTGATAAAATAAGATATAAATAAAGTGCAAAAACACCCTAGAACTACACGGTTCTGCAAGTATACAGATCGTATGCAAGTTTTAGATAAAGATTCGTTCCGCAGAGACTACAGAGGTTAGGAGAATCTTATGCAAATACCAAGTGCAAATAGTTAAGGCTAGAATAATTAAACGCAAATAAAAGTAAAGACAGATAGATATTTGTTTGATTTTCTAATTAACTAAATTAAAACTAAGAATTTAAAAGACAGAAAATAAATATGGAAGAGAAGTGATATGAGAATGTAGCTTAAGTTATTAGCATGTAATCCCCACTAGTTTTTCCGTTCTAAACATGTAAGGGTGAATTATGTAGTACTTCCCTAATCGGTCCCAATATGCTATCGGTAGTTTAAAATAGGATTTACCTGTGTCAATAAGGCTTCCTAAGCAAACTTTTCCTGTAATTGGTAAATAGTCATAAAGACTAAACCATAGTGATTATCTAGCTAGGTTGGGTTGTCAGATCAAACCTAAAACTAAACGTTATGTGCTAAACATGCAATTAAACACCGTTGTCAATGGTATCCTAATTACTAGATGGTAATTCTAATGGCTGCAGTCCACAAGAACACATAATATAAATCCAAACACATAAACAGAGAATAAAAACTATAATTCTATTTAAAACATTAAATTCCCAAATTAGATAGATGTCAATCAAAACTAGGGTTCATACATTAATGCCAAAACTCAAGCTAAAGAAAATTAGTTCATGAAAGAAAAGAAAGAAATTACAAAATTAAAGGTAGAAGAAGACATTGTTGATGACAGCTCCTTCCAGACTTCTCTCTTGTGTTGTAAGCTTCCTCTTGGTTTAAGGTTTCACCAAGGATGATTTAAGAGTGTTAAGAGGCTGTATTTATAGTGTAGAGGTTGACCTAATTCGTTTGGTGGAGATAACTTCAAGTCATGGACTTCTAGCCAAACTCAAATTCGTAAGGAAATAAAGATAAACACTGCTGCGCTGTTTTGAGTGTATCTTCTTCGTTATTGGTCGGATTGAGCTCCATAAGATACCAAACGAATCGCAACAGAATTATCTAGACCCTCTAGAAGGAAATCACCAGATTCGGTCTATTTCTTAGGTAAAAACGCATATCTTTGGACGTGTATGCAGAATCCCAGATTTAGGCAGCTTTTCCTTTTCCATCTTTTTAGCCTTTGTTTCCTTTATCTCCAATTTCCATGCAAATCTCTTTCCATAAGTTGTAGTCTTTGACTTGGACTCTAATTAAGCTCCATAATTATTTTTAAAGTTTCACACTAAATAAACAATTAAACCCAATATGCTGTAAAATCAAGACCAAAAATAGGAAAGCGCACTAAAATAAGCTAAAATCAACCTATAAACTAATAAATAAGCCTAAAATGATGTCTCATGAGTATATTTTATTATCACAAATGAGGAGACATCAGAATTCATATTTTTTTACAGAATTAAAAATAAGAAAGATCTAATTTCCGGAATTAGATTTGGCTGAGAATGGAGATATAGACCCTCTCCAGCTCTACAGCTTTCTTCTTCTTCCTTCTGCTTCTTCTCTCTTGATGTTTTATTTTGTAAAAAGTGAATTGTGTGAAAAATAGAAGTCCAAAGATCCTTTTATAAGAGGAAAAACGGATTAGGGCTTGGACCTAAGATTAAATCACTAATTAAAAGTCCAAGCCCATTTTCTAAGCCCAAAATCCCGCAACTGCTGCACCACCTCCACTAAAACAACTCTAGCCCATTCGTTATAACTCCGATTGACCTGAAATCACTTGCTAAATTTCCGTAACTCGATAAGGAACATATTCTCTTCGAAGGTCAGCGGCGAAATCAACTCGTAAGTGGCTCGAAATCAGCAATCTTTGGCATGTTTTCCAGATTTGCAGCTCCAAAATAAAATTCTTTCGGGATTTATCTTCAAGTTTTGACTCCATATCACGATCTTTGACTCTCTTATCGGATTCCTTTCCTAGCTAATATTCAAAACCTACAAACTTTTCACTAAAATACACAAGATTACACGCAAAAGTTTAATAAATCAAAAATACTAGAAATAAAATAGGAATTCCGGATTATTGCATTTTTAACTCAAAAGTCTATCAAAATATTCAATTAAACATAAAAAATGATGTCTCCCAAGGGTCGAAAATAAGAAAAATTAGGGAGACATCAAGACCCCCAACTCAAGCCTTTGTCGTCCCGACAAAGTAAAACAAAACAAAACAAAGGGGTAGAAGTAAACGTAAGAACAAATAGAAGCTAGCAAATACACCTAAATTCAATTCTAAAGATAAATCTCATATACCAAACTAAAGAAACTAATATACACATACATCTATAATGCAAAATCAAACACAAATAATCTCAATCATAAAATTAAAGTCGCAATGCTTGAAGATTACACTTGTACTCATCTCTGTATGATGGCTATAGGGTGTTCCTCAATCCTAAATCGCTTTGAACGCTCCACCTAGTATATTCCCTATCAACAGAATCGTAAATTCACTATGCACTAAAGAATCACGAGGTCTTTATGGTGTTAATAATGGATTAAGGACGGCGTGGATGTATATTTGGTAAATTTGAAGTAAACTTTTGGCTCTAACCTCACTTACCCATCAACAATGTCCTCGAACTTGAGTTTACGCTCAAAATTGTTCTCACTCACCCATTTACGCAACAAATTAGCGTCCCATGTCTACCCACTACAAATAAGATGATTTTCAGAAAAATTCCACTTTGCCGGATGTTTTATTCTTTTATATTTTTCTTTTTCTTTTCTTTTCTCTTTTTTTGTACAGATTGCAAACCGGGTTGCCGGTTTTGGCGAAACCGAGTTTCCGGTTCCTACTGTATGGATTTTTGAATTTTTTCCATTTTTTCTTTCTTTTTCACTTTTTTCTCATTCCCGGCAAAGGGTTACAAGTATAAATCATCTGCAATTGTGCTACAATACAAAGCACATCAATCCCTACCCAATAAATTCCCCATAAGTGGACCCACCACCCCAAACTCAAGCTCGAGACATGTCTCAGGATTGTGGTTCAAGTGCGGGTCATATGGTCATGCCTAATAATATAAGGGATAATGGCTTATATCGTGGCTACAAAGAAAAAGGCTAAAGTCTCAAAGTGGGCTAAGACGGATAATAATTAATACAAGGGATAGGAGGCTAAAAAGTCACAAATGGCTAACAAAGAACTGCCCCTATCATTTTCCTAGGTACATAGCTTGTCTTTAGTTCATATCTAGGTGGGTTCTCTACTAATTAGGATTTCACGTTCTACACACCAAACATATTCCTTAAGTACAAGCATACTTCATTTGCATTGTTCATTAATTTTTCCTATCAATTACCTATGTTTGCATGCAATTCTAAATGTGTTTTATATCAATCCCTAAAGTCCACTATTTACTATCGTAGATTTACCAAAAGTATGCTTAAAGGGACATTTAAAAATCTTCTACAGTCAAACGCAACTCCGAAAATTATTTTATTGAAAGCAAATAAAACACATAACACATAAAACTGGGATGAGGCAACGAACCCCACCCCAAACTCAAAAATGAGTCGTGTCCCCACGACTCAAAAAGACTCAAAGCAAAAAACTAATCTACACTAAATGAGAAGGATTAGAAAACGTATTTGAACCAGCGTGTGGCTGGTTATCGGTGTTGCGTCCATGAACCTTATCTCGCGTAAGTTGTAGTTTGAACGGATAAAGTTCAGCTTGTTTGTAACGTTTCCCAAAATATCAATCATCGCATCCGAATTTTTTTCAACACTTTAATCTTCGATTCCAACTCATCATTGGATTGATCTTTTCCTCACTTTCTGGTTCATCAATCAATTTCCTCTTCTTCGGATTAGCCTTAATCAGATATATTTCCTCTTGGATGCAGCTTTAACCTCGGATTAGGAATCTCCATAACTTGTTCTTGAACAGCACCAAAAGTGTTTCTGTTTCTTGGAGAATTCCTTCGATAAGTACACATGAAAGCGGTTCTGATAGGCATCTCTTTCCACCCCAAACTCAAAACTTCAAATAGTGAGAAGCTAAAGAAGGCTTAGAACTTTTATGTTTTGAGGTTTAAGACTTGAAGATTATGGTGGAATATGAGATGGGTAAAGGCTAATTGATATGGGGGAAGATGGAATTGGATTTGATTTGAAGTTTGGATGAAGAACAATAGAAGAAAAGTGGGATTCCATGGTGCTTTGGATAGGAGATGAATTGATTGTATGTTTTTGTGGTGAAAGAGGGTAGGATTTGATGATTGTGTGGTTGTAGATGATGATTTTTCGGGAACTTCTGGGTTTTGGAAGTGTTTTTGGAGGCTGGTTTGAAGAAAGAGGTAAATGTCTAGGGCTAAAAAGCTAAAAACCGCCCTGTCACAGAAGAAACCGGGTTCCCGGTTCGTGAAAACCGGGTTCCCGGTTTCGCGTCGCTGTGTCGGCGCGAAAAATTAGTTTTTTTTTTGGAAACGCAACCCCGAGACGCAGCGAAGGGCTGACCCCAAAACGCTGGGTCAGAACTCCTATCCTTCGAAACCGGGTTCCCGCATTTGCGAAACCGGGTTCCCGCATTTGCGAAACCGGGTTCCCGGTTTGCATCGGTGACGTGAACCAAAACGCAGACCAAGACGCAGCAAAAGGCGGAAGTGGAAACGCTGTGTCAGAAAGTTCGAAAATCTACATCACCAAAACCGGGTACCCGCATTTGCAAAACCGGTATCCCGGTTTGCGTCGATGGCGCGAATGGTGACGCAGGTGGTGACGCAGCAGATGGCGGGACCCAAGACGCTGGGTCAGAACCTCGAAATTTTAAGCTTTTGAAACCGGGTTCCCGGTTTTCCCCTGGAACACCACCTATTTTTCTCCTATTTTCGCTCCTTCGACCCCAAACTCATGACCTTCTTACCCCTGAAATCATCAAAAACAACTACCCTTCCTCATTTCTTACTAATAAACACTAAATTAATGAAAATCAAACTAATTTAAACTACGAAAAATAAAAACTTAAACTAATATACAAGAAATGGCTTTTGTTTAACGTCGTTAAGTTCGACGGGTTACCTCATTCATTATTCATTGACATAACCTCCCCAGCAGTGAGTGAGGTTGTCAATATTTGCAACTCGAAATTTACATCCCTTAGCTTTTATGCCCACTAGTTTATCTGAGATAACCTTCGTGACCATGAATGGTCCTAGCCAACAACTTTTTGATTCACGTACCTTTGGAGGGGGGTCCGGTTTCTTAATAGCTACTTCTTCACCTACTTTGAACCCCTTTTTCTTTCTTTATTTCTTAGGTTCCTTCGGACCCTTCGTGGCACGTGCTTTCTCTTTCTTCCTTGCATGATTGAGTTGTTGATTTTTAGGGTATGGAGGAGCTTTAATTGGTGGTTTCTTTCGTAGCTCTTTCTCCTCCACCCCTAATGTGTCCACAACATTAATTTGCTCCTTTCTTACCGGTTCCATTATATCTAGACGAAAGCATTCTTCCTTGGAATCCGGAAATCTTATAGGTCTGAACACATTAAACTTCATTTCCTCATCTTGGATTCTCATAATCATCTATCCGTTTTCTACATCAATCAAGGTACGCCCTGTGGCTAGGAATGGTCTTCCCAAAATAATGGGGACATTCCTATCCGCGTCGTAATCAAGTATAACGAAATCAGCGGGAAAAATTAACGTACCTGCCTTAACGAGGACATCTTCGATTCGGCCTTCTGGATGTGCAAGAGATCGATCCACCATTTGCAAGACCACATAAGTAGATCTTGCCCTCCTGTTTTCAACTTCTCAAAGATTGATTTGGGCATAAGATTAATACTTGCACCCAAATCGCATAGTGCTTTTCCTTGCCATTCGTCACCAATAGATATTGGAATTGTGAAACTCCCAGGATCAAGTAGTTTCGGAGGTAATTTATTCTGACATATTGCACTACATTCTTCAGGTAAGCCAATCATCTCATTATCGCAATATGGCCGTTTGTTGGTGAGGGCTCTTTTCAGAAACTTAGCATACTTGGGTACATCTCGAATAGCTTCTAGCAAAGGAATATTTATGCTAAGACCTCTTACATTGTTAAAGAATTTTTGATAGTCAGCCATATCACCCTTCTTTTGAACTCTCGGTGGAAATGGTGGGAGGAGGACGGTTTATTATAGTATCATCTTTCTTTTTCGGGACTTCAGTAGACCTCTCTACTTCTTCTACTTCAACTTCTTTATCTTCATCCACCACCTCTTTTTCTTTTCTAGCAACTTCCATCTCTTTCATAACAGGAAAAGGAGGTGGAGGAAGGTTCTTACCACTTATGAGAGAGATGATTTTACAATCTTCGATTTGGATCGGATTTTCAGTATCGCTAGGGAGTTGGCCTTATGGACGTTGATTCAGTTGTTTATTCATTTGCGAAACTTGAGTTTCTAACATCTGAATGTGTGCTTCAGCAGATTGTTGCCTTTGGATTGACTGTGCATATAGGGCAATTAATTGTTCTACGGTTTTCTGAAGGGTAATCACCTCTTCTTATGTGTGGGAATGTAAGTCTTTTTGGTTCATGGTTTCATTGTAAGTGTCCTGAGGAACTTGTCTTTGCATATAATTTCCCTGATTCTGTCTTCCTTGATAATTATTGTGTGGTCTTGGGTTGAAGTTGTTACCTTGGGGACGCGGCTGATACGCATGTGTAGGATTGGCTTCCCCATTAGGATTTGAGTATTGAAACCCAGGATGGTTTCTGTTAGGCTGATATCCATTACCACTTGAATTAAAGTTTCCTCTGTTGGAGACAAACATCACAGGCTCTTGATTATTCTGGCAATTCTCCCAACTATGATCATTCACACCACAATACTCACATCCATACACTTCTTGTGCAACCTTTACCTCACCTCTTTTATTCGAAAAACCTTCTTTCATGGCTAGAGTAAGTTGTCTCAACTGTTGTTCTAGTGTGGTTTGAATCTTGGTCTCTAAGGAGTTGAATTTTTCTTAAATATTAACATTATTAACTCCTCCTCTAACTGGTGTTCTTACGGTATTCCACCCAACTTCGTTATCAACTGTTCTATCCAAAATAATTCGTGCATACGCAGGTTGAACTCGTAAAAACGCACCACCACACAACAGATCTAAATCTTTCCTAGAGCCCCCCTCAAGACCATTATAAAAAATCTTCATTTGTTGTTGTTCAGTAAGGTCATGATTGGGACTCTTCGTAAACATTTCTGAAATCTCGACCAACTTTTACCCAACGCTTCATCATATTCTTGCTTGAAATGCGTTAACTCAAGTTCAGCATCTAACCCCATGTTGGACGGATAATATCTGTTGAAAAATGCAGTTTCTAATTGTTCCCAATTTGTTATCTTCGTAGGATCTTGTGTATCGTGCCATTCACTCGCTCCATCAATAACGAAAAATCGAAACACAGCAAAATACATTTGTTCTTTGGAAACTCCTTGTGTGATGTAAGAATCACATATCTGCTTGAATTTCTGTACTGCTCGAAGGGGATCTTCTCCAGCTTTAAAAAAAAAATTCCAAAATTTTGGAATTGATCTAACATACCCGAATCTGGACGAAACCTCGGGACATCTATATCTGGAGCACCTACCCCTAGAGCAGGAGCACAGAATGGAACTTCTTCTGGACCATTAACAAACCAGGGATCTTGGTTATTTGCCATTTCTTTTTCTTCTTGTTCTCTTCTTTTCTTATTTGCAAGTCTTATTAACGAATCCGGATTATCAAGGATTTGAACTTGTGGTTCAAATCTAAGCCTTCTTCGCATACACCAAACCTAAAAAAATATGAAAGAGAAGAACAAACAAAAAGCGTAAAACTGATAAAAATAAAAATAAATGCAACTATCACTAAAGGATAAACACCGTGGTCACACGCTACCGTCCCCGGCAGCGGCGCCAAAAACTTGGTGGTCCTTTGTGTGTTCTAAAATAAATGCAAAAGTAATTGAACCACAATCGCAAGTGTACGGTTGTCCCAAGTAGTAATAAGTGATTATAGGATCGTTCGCAGGGACGGTTTGGTTAACTACAATGTTTATCAAATAATGAATGGTTGCACTTATGAAAGCAAGTAAAGATATAATGATTGATTGTTTTGTTGTATTAATTCTAAGTAGTGAAAGATTAAAGTAAAAATGTAAATAAATACTAAGACGCAAGTAAATGAAGGTAAAACGCAAGTATGAGACGGCAGTACTTGAGAGACGCAAGGGATCCTCCTAATTCTATTTCATAACATATGCTGTTAAAGGTTAAATTGGTCAATTAGCATTGGTCGGGATTCTAAATTCCTTATACCCCCGTCAGGGTGGTCTATAAGGCTATTCTAGAGTGTCACTAGTCCCGTCAGGGTAAATATGATCCACTTTTGAATGATTAAGCAATTTTACCACATTGGCTCTAAAATTAACTAAGCTCGTCAAAGTCAAATAGTTTTTATTTTATGTTCTGTAATTAAGTCTATACCTAAACCCTCCGTCAGGATGATCCACACGCCACATATGTGGAATAGGCTAGATACTAACACCTGTTCTTAGTTCATCAATCCAAAAAGAGTAAATAATCTCGAATTACAGAAAAATGTAAAAGACCAAATTTTATTTAATTTAACAGAAACCCAAATTCAGACATATGAAATTCAATAGAATCGGGATTCACCCGTTATGCATTCTCAAGTACTATGAATGAATTAGCTCATACTAACTAAAAAGAAAACTAAATAAAAAGGAATTGAATTCATATTGTTTTACAGAATTAAAAATAAGAAAGACCTAATTTCCGGAATAGGATTTGGCTGAGAATGGAGATATAGACCCTCTCCAGCTCTACAGCTTTCTTCTTCTTCCTTCTGCTTCTTCTCTCTTGATGTTTTATTTTGTAAAAAGTGAATTGTGTGAAAAATAGAAGTCCAAAGATCCTTTTATAAGAGGAAAAACGGATTAGGCCTTGGACCTAAGATTAAATCACTAATTAAAAGTCCAAGCCCATTTTCTAAGCCCAAAATCCTGTAACTGCTGCACCACCTCCACTAAAACAGCTCTAGCCCATTCGTTATAACTCCGATTGACCTGAAATCACTTGCTAAATTTCCGTAACTCGATAAGGAACATATTCTATTCAAAGGTCAGCGGCTAAATCAACTCGTAAGTGGCTCGAAATCAGCAATCTTTGGCCTGTTTTCCAGATTTGCAGCTCCAAAATAAAATTCTTTCGGGATTTATCTTCAAGCTTTGACTCCATATCACGATCTTTGACTCTCTTCTCAGATTCCTTTCCTAGCTAATATTCAAAACCTACAAACTTTTCACTAAAATACACAAGATTACGCGCAAAAGTTTAATAAATCAAAAATACTAGAAATAAAATAGGAATTCCAATTATTGCATTTTTAACTCAAAAGTCTATCAAAATATTAAATTAAACATAAAAAATTATGTCTCCCAAGGGTCAAAAATAAGAACAATTAGGGAGACATCAAGACCCCCAACTCAAGCCTTTGTCGTCCCGACAAAGTAAAACAAAACAAAACAAAGGGGTAGAAGTAAACGTAAGAACAAATAGAAGCTAGCAAATACACCTAAAGCAATTCTAAAGATAAATCTCATATAGCAAACTATAGAAACTAAAATACACATACATCTATAATGCAAAATCAAACACAAATAATCTCAATCATAAAATTAAAGTCGCAATGTTTGAAGATTACACGTGTACTCATCTCTGTATGATGGGTGTAGGGTGTTCCTCAATCCTAAATCGTTTTGAACGCTCCACTTAGTATATTCCCTATCAAAAGAATCATAAATTCACTATGCACTTAAGAATCACGAGGTCTTTATGGTTTTAATAATGGATTAAGGACGGTGTGGATGTATATTTGGTAAATTTTAAGTGAGCTTTTGGCTCTCTCCTCCCTTACCATCAACAATGTCCTCGAGCTTGAGTTTACGCTCAAAATTTTTCTCACTCACCCATTTACGCAACAATTTAGCGTCCCATGTCTACCCACTAAAAATAAGATGATTTTCAGAAAAATTCCACTTTGCCGGATGTTTTATTCTTTCATATTTTTTTTTCTTTTCTTTTCTCTTTTTTTTGTACAGATTGCAAACCGGGTTCCCGGTTTTGGCGAAACAGGGTTCCCGGTTCCTATTGTATGGATTTTTGAATTTTTTTTCATTTTTTCTTTCTAATTAACTTTTTTCTCATTCCCGGCAAAGGGTTACAAGTATAAATCATCTGCAATTGTGCTACTATACAAAGCACATCAATCCCTACCCAATAAATTCCCCATAAGTGGACCCACCACCCCAAACTCAAGCTCGAGACATGTCTCAGGATTGTGATTCAAGTGCGGGTCATATGATCATGCCTAATAATCTAAGGGATAATGGCTTATATCGTGGCTACAAAGAAAAAGGCTAAAGGCTCAAAGTGGGCTAAGACGGATAATAATTAATACAAGGGATAGAAGGCTAAAAAGTCACAAATGGCCAACAAAGAACTGCCCCTATCATTTTCCTAGGTACATAGGTTGTCTTTAGTTCATATCAAGGTGGGTTCTCTACTAATTAGGATTTCACGTTCTACACACCAAACATATTCCTTAAGTACAAGCTTACTTCATTTGCATTGTTCATTAATTTTTCCTATCAATTACCTATGTTTGCATGCAATTCTAAATGTGTTTTATATCAGTCCCTAAAGTCCACTATTTACTATCATAGATTTACCAAAAGTATGCTTAAAGAGAAATTTAAAATCTTCTATAGTCAAACGCAACTCCGAAAATTATTTTATTGAAAGCAAATATAACACATAACACATAAAACTGGGATGAGGCAACGAACCCCACCCAAACTCAAAAATGAGTCGTGTCCCCACGACTCAAAAAGACTCAAAGCAAAAAAATAATCTACACTAAATGAGAAGGATTAGAAAACGTATCTGAACCAGCGCGTGGCTGGTTATCGGTGTTGCGTCCATGAACCTTATGTCGCGTAAGTTGTAGTTTGAACGGATAAAGTTCAGCTTGTTTATAACGTTTCCCAAAATATCAATCATCGCATCTGAATATTTTTTCAACACTTTAATCTTCGATTCCAACTCATCATTGGATTGATCTTTTCCTCACTTTCTGGTTCATCAATCAATTTCCTCTTCTTCGGATTAGCCTTAATCAGATATTTTTCCTCTTGGATGCAGCTTTAACCTCGGATTAGGAATCTCCATAGCTTGTTCTTGAACAACACCAAAAGTGTTTCTGTTTCTTGGAGAATTCCTTCGATAAGTACACATGAAAGCGGTTCTGATAGGCATCTCTTTCCACCCCAAACTCAAAACTTCAAATAGTGAGAAGCTAATGAAGGCTTAGAACTTTGATGTTTTGAGGTTTAAGACTTGAAGATTATGGTGGAATATGAGATGGGCAAAGGCTAATTGATGTGGGGGAAGAGGGAATTGGATTTGATTTGAAGTTTGGATGAAGAACAATAGAAGAAAAGTGGGAATTCCATGGTGCTTTGGATAGGAGATGAATTGATTGTATGTTTTTGTGGTGAAAGAGGGTAGGATTTGATGATCGTGTGGTTGTAGATGATGATTTTTCAGGAACTTCTGGGTTTTGGAAGTGTTTTTGGAGGCTGGTTTGAAGAAAGAGGTAAAAATCTAGGGCTAAAAAGCTGAAAACCGCCCTGTCACAGAAGAAACTGGGTTCCCGGTTCGTGAAAATCGGGTTCCCGGTTTCGCGTCGCTGTGTCGGCGCAGAAAATTAGTTTTTTTTTAGAAACGCAACCCCGAGACGCAGCGAAGGGCTGACCCCAATACGCTGGGTCAGAACTCCTATCCTTTGAAACCGGGTTTCCGCATTTGCGAAACCGGGTTCCCTATTTGCGTCGGTGACGTGAACCAAAACGCGAACCAAGACGCAGCAAAAGGCGGAAGTGGAAACGCTAGGTCAGAAAGTTCGTAAATCTACAGCGCCAAAACCGGGTACCCGCATTTGCGAAACCGGGATCCCGGTTTGCGTCGATGGCGCGAATGGTGACGCAGGTGGAAACGCAGCAGATGGCGGGACCCAAGACGCTGGAAAAAAATAAATGGAAGAGAGAAAAGATAAAAGGGGAAATAATATATTAATTATGAAAGAGGCATAAAGGTTAGATAATAAGAAAATCCTAGAGACTAAATTGTGAATGAGTTGATATTTTAATACAATAGAATGAAATCCTATTTGTAGGACTAACTACTTGGTGAAACGGAAAGGTAAAACTATACTAAATAGGAAAAAAATTTAATATGAAAATAAACTAATCTAATAAAGTAAAATTATATTAGGGTATTATTATCGTAATATATCATGGTAATAACATATTTTAATAATAATATATTTAACAATGTGTTTGTTCGTTGATAGGGCCGTCAGTTTACTAATGGATGTCTAAAAGGGAAAATACAAAACAGTGATGAAGTACAAAGACAATAAAATAAATCTAACACTAAAGTGAATAAAGAGAGTGTTCAAAAATATTTACATGTATTGGTAAACAAAGCAGTTTACCTAATGCTGTTTTTTCTGTTATTTGTTCAAGAGATAAAACATACAAAGTTAGCCAAACAATTTTTATCGTATATGCTATTGAGATAATTAAAGCTATTAATTAGCAAAGCGCCTTTTCAGTCAGATATATCCAAATTTTGCTAAGAAATCTACAATCTCATTAAAAAAATTCTAATATAATTAATATTTCATTCTGTAAATAATTTCCTCCATTTTCAGATTTAATCAACAATCGACTGAATCGATCAATAGACTCTACTTTTTTTAGATGCCTTGTATGATTGAAAGGTTGTCTAATTAAAAAGAACAACTCCGAGAAATGAGATCAACGGCCGACCTCATAGCCATCAAGAGGGCCTAGACTTTTCCCTTGATACATGACTCAATTCTATATTTTTTGGCAACCATATGGATGATATTTTCTTCGTTATTGATTGCAACTGATGCAATTCCTGCCTCTTACCATTTTTTAGTAAAAGATGCATCATTCATCCAAATCATTTATTCCTCATCATCGAGAACCGGGTTAATTAATAAGTTAGGATTACGTTGGCTTGTATGCACTAACTTTCCATATATTTAATATAATATATTATTGTTAAATATTCATATATATCAATCAATTGTGTATTTGTCCAAAAAAATCAATTTTGTATTTATATAATTATGAATTGATTTTTAAATAGTTGTCTCGTGACCAAGAAATTACGCATTGACCAATTCAATCTGTTCGTTTACCAAGATCTTTGAACTAGAGTTGACTTTGACAGTTGATAGTTAACTTTTTTGCTAGCTTTTTTTACCAGACCTACCCATGGATGGTTTGATGTGCCGTTTTTATTATTAGATTCTCCAAATTCCGATTATTATTACAACTATTTTCAGTTTTGTCTTTGACTATAAACTTTGAACATCGGGGATATTTGTTCTCAAAGTTTTTCTCCGTTCTTAATCCGTTTTCGAAGTCATGTTTTCTGGATTTTGAGTAGTTTTGCCAGTTTTTTTTATTTGTTTATTAACCACTTTGATCGAAGTTATTTTTATCTGTTGGTTGAGTTGACAAAAGGTATTCCTATGTTTTTCAAGCCTTCTAGATTTGTTTTGAAGTCTGCTTAACCAATTTTTTAAGTTATATTGCCTTTTTTTGTATTTGTTTTGTTATTATGTGGTTATAATAATCGAAAAATTTGAGTTTCTTTTATTGGTCCGCAATACCAATATCTTTTCTGGCACATTACGTTTTTATTTTGAGTAGTCAATTCTGTTTTTGTTGATCAAAGATATTTTTCACATTTGATTGATCGAGTTGTTACATATTGAGGGTAGTTTCTCGAGATTTTCATGTAACTTGATTTTCTTGGTATTGCGTTGATACATTGCTCTTAATCATGGAAACTTTGGATAATTTCAGTTTAAGACTATTTTTTTTGTAAGTTAAAATGCGGGGTTATACTCGCGCATACAAATTTAGAAGAATATGTTGTGAAAACTCGGTATTTAAATGAGAGTGAGAAGGTAAGAGTGAAAAATATTAGTATTAGGTTTAATAAGGATTTTTTAAGGTTAGGTAACAAACCATAATTTAACTATTCTTTTATTAATATAAACCACTCTACTATCATCATATGTGGAATTTAAAAGTGTTTTAATAGTATAATAATAATATCAAGGCACAATAACATCATAAAAAATTAAAATAGATATGGAAACCATCAGCCCAGAACAAGTCTGTGTTGTTGTTCCCCTTGGTAGTTATTATGTGCTCTTGGTTGGTAGTTGTTCCCTTGGGGTCGTGGCTGATACACATAAGTTAGATTTGTGGCTCCATTTTGATTTGAATATTGGAAACCAAGATGGTTTCTTTTTGGTTGACCATAGCCTTGACCATTCGAATTATAGTTCCCTCGATTGGAAACAAACATTACAGATTTTTGATTGCTTTGACAATTTCCCAATCATGATCATGTATTCTACAGTTTAAACATCCGTATACCCCATGTGTGGAACTCACATCAGCTCTTTACCTGCCAAACCTTCCTTAACATCCAAAGTAAGTTATCTCATATGCTGCTCAAATGTCGTTTTTAACTTGCTCTCCATCACAGATAGCTTTTCATCAGTTGCATTTATACTGTCTCGATGTACTGTACCTTGTTTTGGTGCTCTCACGGTATTCCATCCCATCTCATTCTTCACTATTCTGTCTAAAAGTATTGTTGCGTGGGGTGGCATTACCATTAGGAATTCACCTCCGTATAACAGATCTAACTCTTTTTTTGCACTTCCATCAAGACCTTTATAAAAATTAACAATGGTTGATTGTCAAAGTAGCCATGATCTAGAACTCTTCTTAAACACATATGAAATCTTGTCCAATATGTCCCCACCGGTTCATCTTTCTCTTGACGGAATGATTTCAACTCTAGTTGTGCGTTCAACGTCATGTTTCTCGGATAGTAATGGTCAAAAAATGTTTTTTGTAACTCTTCCCAATTAGTGATTCCATCTCATGGTTGTTGGTCAAACCACTCACTTGTTGCGTCTATGAGGAAGAATCGGAAAAATTCAAAGTACATTTGAACCCTTGTCACACCTTGCGTGATGTACGCATCGCATATCTGTTTGAACTTCTGCACTGCTCGAATAGCATCTTCGCTAGCTACTCCTCGAAAATTTCTGAAGTCTTAGAATTGATTCAACATAATCTGACCGGGCTTGAATCTAGCAACGTGAATGTCTGGAGGGCCAACTCCTATATCGGGTTCTCGGAATGGGTGTTGTTCTGGATTTTGCACGAACCATGGATCATATATTAGTTAGAATTGAGCATTTCCTACTGGTGGGTGTTGAACTGCTTATTATCGAACTTCTTGATTATGTGGGACTACTCGAATCCCATTCTCATCAACTTCCACCTAAATAGATCGTGATCAACTCTAAATGGACTCTCAATCCTAATTGCAGAGCAATGTTTTGTGTTACTAACCACCTTATTCTTTTGGTTCACCGATTTGTTATCACTATGAACATCTTTGTTACCGCTGTTAGGTCTCACCATGGTGATGTTCTTAGCACTTTGACTGTCCTCAAATATTTCCTTAGTAATTTTTTTTGTGTAGCATGCTAAGTTGGAACCATGTTTGTGTAGTGTCAAGAAAAAAGAAGAAACGGAAGTGTAAAGTAGGTTTAGAAAAGAAGAAATGAACTGAAATCAAAAATAAAAAGAGGCTGGAAAGGTTTAATGAATTTTATATAGATCCTATGATATACGATAAAACATAAAATTCTGAAAAAGAGAATCCAAATAATGTGAAATTCTATGATATTTTGCTGAAATCAGTTCAGGAAGTTGTTAAAGTAGAAGAGATAACTATTGGTGTATTACTCCTATGCGTTCCACAATCATTTTTTCCATCTACTCTAAAAATAAGATTTTATAGGTAGACATTTATTTTTTTATTAATATTAAATTTTAAGATTTTATGCCACTTTTTCCATCAAATATTGACCGTTTATGAGAGTCTTTGTTCCACCATAAAAAAATTATAATGAGTAATACAAGCTCGCCTTCAAAAAGCTTGTTTTATATTTTAAACAAACAAATTTCAATATTTCTGACTTAGATTACTGAAAGTTCGCGCTCGGCTAAGCTTGGATCGGCACAAATCATTTAAACTTGGCTAGACCCGCCTCGAGAAATTTAACAAACTGTACATCAAATATTCGACTCATTTACCTCCCTATTGAGCATTTGGATTAGGTACTCAAACTGCTTTCAACCCTAGTGACTAGAGAGTACTCCTTGACCTAAATAATTCCTTAAACTTATAAAAGCTTGTTTGAAAACACCTCTTTTTACTCCCGATTCTCAACTCAGCAAATAATCAAATCAGTTTTTCTCTAATCTCTTTGTGAAAAAAGGTTGGAGGTGAAGGAAGTGGAGAAGCTTCTCAAGTGACACTGTTGATGATCTCATTGATGGGGCAATTAGATTATTATCTTCTTCCCGAAGACATCTTCGTCAATGAGGTTCTGTCTAGGCTACCCGTTAAATCTCAGTTAAAGTTTAGGTGTGTTTGCAAATCATGGCATTCTTTGATCTCATCGGCTCGATTTATCCAAACTCAACTAATCAAGAACTCAAAATTCAACAATTATGCCAACCATAAGGCGATTATACAAGGTATAGACTCATCTACCAACAATTTCAACTACTACACCTATCCTTATTACTCGATTCTCAATGATGGTATCTCCCAAGTGAATGACATAAAGAAAATTGATTTTCCAATAATTGATTCCATTTTCAAGTCCCGTGTCATTCCAATTGGCTCTTGTAATGGCTTGTTGTGTGTATCTCCGAAGTCAGGTACATATATAATTTTCAACCCTTCTTTGAAAAAGTTCCATAGATTGAGGTTACCTGATAGCTATGTTGTTGATCTCGCCGCCTAGGCGCGCCTAGGCACCCCCTAGGCGTTAACTCCTCCCTCAGCCTCTTACGCCTAGTATAAATTCTAGGCGTTTTGGCCTAGCACCTTAGTCGTCGTGGAAGAGACGCCTAGCCTGCCTAAGCTCCGATTAATGACAAAAATGACTGTCTAGGCGCCGATTAATGGCAAAAAAATGACCGTATAGGCCTTCTTTTTATTTTTGTTAGCCTCGAGAATTCTTAAATTGATATTATAACTCAAATTTTATTATCTTTATATTTACTATACTGTTGTTAGATGAATTTTATGACTTAAATAGTTAAAATTGTTATAATTACTACGTTTATAATACTAAATATACAAAATTACACAACGAGATTCAAAACCGTGTAGTTCCGTCTAGGCCCCGTGTAATCCTGTCTCGGCACTAGGCTCTGGTCGACCGTCTTGGCCGTGAAACCGAGATCTAAAGCATAGCCTGATAGACCACTGGGGTGCCGTTATACTCCTAGGTTTGGTTATGATGAAGTAAATGAGGATTATAAAGTCTTTTTACTTGTTGGTAACGCTGGAAAATATACTGAGGCCAAGATTTATAGTATAACGAATAGTTGTTGGAGAACATTGAAGAGACGCCCATTTGGAAACTTTTACAGTGGTCGAAGCGGTGTTTTAGTCTCGGTTCACTTTACTGGCCAGTAATTGGTAGCAAATGTAATGTATTTATGTCACTAGATATGGAGGCAGAGGAGTTTGGAAAGGTGGCCCATCCTAAGCACGGATATGACGATGGTGAAATTTTAGGATGGTATTTAGTAGAGTCTCGTGGACGTCTCTATTCATTTGCTTGTGCAAGGAGCAAGTGATGTATGGAAGTTTGGGAGATGAAAGAATATGGTGTGGATGAGGAGTCGTGGATTAAGTTAGGGTCACTTCCTTTGTCTATTGATAATTGCGCATTATACTTTTTTATGGCAGAGAATGGTATGGTTTTACTTCATAGTAAGACCTCTGTGGATTTGTATAGTTTAAATTATTCTGAAATTATGGGTCGCAAAATATATGGTAAATTATATGGTGGTATGAGGGACTTTAGTTATTTTCAAGGCTACTTCGAAAGCCTTGTTCCACCTTATCCTGATGGGGGTGATGATTATTGGGGTGAAGAAACTATTTAGTTCCATCAACACTTGCTATTTTAATTTATAGTGAATAATTTAAGATCCTCTCGTTTTGATGTTGAAACAATACTATGTTGGGGTTATTTCCCTTGTGTTTGTAGCAGCAGGCGCAACTCATTATTGTAAGTAGATCAAGATTATTGCTGCACCTTGTTTTGGTTATTAATTATAAGAATCGAGAATGTATACTTCAATTATTTATATTGTAATGCTCTCAACTCTTTCCGTTTGATTAATCATAAATTATGCAGTTGCTTTAATGTTCGTTATCTTTTTAATATTTCCTAGATTTTGTCAGGACCCGGTCATTAACCCTCCGTACAAACCAAAACTAAAAAATGACTGTTTCTTAGGGGAATTTTTGTTTTTGAGGTGAAAATATTGAATATACCCATGATTTTTGCTCTTCACTAGCGAGATGGAAATGAGTTCACTTTCAAAAAATGAAAGTTAGTTCAGGTGTATATATGCACACAGTCTGGATCCTCGGTGATGGGTTGGGCATTTATCGACCATTTAGGCTAAAACAGGTTCTTGTTGTCAAAGGGAACTCCTCTGTCGTGTTAGTAGTGCAGTTTCCCTCGCCTTTTCGTTACTTTCGTAAGAGGATTTAGACAAAAGTTTAGTCAAAATTAAAGATACTAATAATGTTCATAGCTTTAGAGCTGATATCATCTAACTTCCTTTTCCTCGTGTCTAAATTTGACAAATTTTTTATTTATTTTTATGATCTAACTTCCTCTTCCTCTTCCTCTTCCTCGTCGCTGAATTGGAAAAAAAAGATTCGTCAAATACCATCTTTTCTTAACTGTTTCAATCTATTATTCTCTTCCTCATTGCCAAAGTCTTATTTTTGCACATCGATTTGATAACTTCAAATAACCCAAAAGTGATAAACTCTCTTCTGCATCTTCAACAATCTGCAAACACTCTACATCGAGACAAACAAAACCTTAATACATATCCCAGGGGCGGATCCAGGAACTAATTTGAGGGGGGGCTTGAAATATATGGAAGTTCCAGAGTCAACGCTTTCCAAAATTATTAAGGTAAAAATATGACACATAATCATATAACTAGCAATATCAAAATGTAACTATGAGAATCCTACGTCATTACGTTTTTTGTTTTTTTAAATTGATGAGTTTACTCGTTCCTAGTTACCCTAAAAATATGTAAACCAACATCATTATATACACTTAATTTATATAATATCATTACTATTATATTAATATACTATATGTTACACTAATATTTTAATGTATAAATATAAAAAAATCATTTATTAAAAATAAACACTATAATTTTATTGTAGTAATACTATAAATAAATAAATAGGTTTTATGAAAATTGACAATTTTTAACATAAATCTCTATGTAGAAAAATGATAAAAGTAAGAGTAATGATATTTGTCACCCTTTTTGTATCACTCTTTTATCACCTCCTACGTGTATGCCTACATGTACCAATGAATTGATTTCTCTATCCTATTTAATTTTTCTCTATCTTCTATCCAAGGAAATCAGAACATATATATAGAAGGGTGATAAAAAGGTGACATGAAAAGGGGTGACATATATCATTACTCTAAAAGTAATTGCTAAGATTCGAACACCTAACCTCCTTTTTAAATGCTAAAATTTAAAATTCTCAAACCAATAAGCCATAATACCTTATCTGTTCTTTAGAGCATACACGTTTTACATAAATATTCAGAGGGGACTAATTATTTTTCGAGACAAAATTACTATGACTTATTATAAAATTTCCGGGTTTAGGGGGACTCAAGTCCCCCCTGTGCCTCAAAGAGGTCCGCCCTGTCCAAATCTACTCTATTTACATAACAATTTTAATTTGTGATGGACTTCAAACCTATTCGTTATGTTCCAAATTTGTGTTCATTTCATTTTATATAATATGTAGTTGTTCTGTATTCAAGCTTTAAATTTTTGTTTCATTATATAAGTCTATTGACTCTATTTACATTTTAAAATCTTATATATTGAAATGAATATACAAGTTTACAAATGTCAACAATATTAATTTTACTAATTGTTTTGAAATGACTATACAAATTTACAAATGTCAACAATAGTAATCTTACTAATTTTTAATAGGAGATGTATTAATAACACATCCTAATTGAAGGAACATGCTGTTTGACGGAAGACTCTTGAAAACAAAATTTTCACATATACAGTGCATCAACTTTGGTAGATAGCAGATGTTAAAATTCTTCATTTCCAACTTTTTGTAGTTTCAGTTTAGAATAATAACAATTGATCACAGCCCAATAGGGCTAAACGCAAGGGAATTTGGAAAGAAGCTTTCTGTGACGATTACTTTGGAGGATGACATAAAATATTCGGATACTACTTACTCCCAGTTAATAAGTAAAGCTGCGCAAAATATATTAAAGTAAATACACGGGTTGTTTATGTACTTTTCTTGAATTATCAGCTTATCTCTTGTTTTTTAAAACATGTAAACTTACCCACTATCTTTTTAAAATGTGTCTGGTTATCCTTTATGATGGATTTTGTCATTTTTTACCGCTAAGTCATCACGTGTCACGCATGTTCTGCATTTTTTAATATTAAAAATATTTTAAATCATTTAAAAACAAAAAAAATTAAACTCCAATAATATTAATAAAACACACTCACGTTAGAACAAAAGCAAAACAAATCTCTTCAATTGTAGTCACCAAGAGCCAAGCTCCGGCAGCTACCACCACTGCTCGAATTCACACTCGCTATGGAAAAAAAATTAAAAAATCTCTCCAAACTCACCTTCCCACTCACAATGGAACATAGAACAAAAAGGAAATTTCCAACAATTTAAAGATTCAAAGAAATCTGAGCCAAATGGATATTTACTGCAAAACAATTTAAAGAATACTGTACACAATGCAAAGATTGAACTAAAAGTCTGAACTAGTAGAAGAAGTTAGAGAACAGGTTAATATGATATTTATATTCCAACACGCTCAGACGTGCATGCTTAGCAGATGAGATGGATTTATCTAAGCAATGCACGTGGAGATGTCGAGGTGGGCTTTAAGTACTTGGAGCTCTGATACCATGTCAACTTGCCAACTTAACTAAAAGTTCAAACTGGTAGAAAAAGACGGAGAACAGGTTATAAGATATTTATACTCCAAAAACTTCAACAGAATCAAAGAATACTGTATATGACAAAATTGCTCACACTAACAACGCCAAATGGGTATTTATTGCAAAACAATACAAATTATACTGTATAAAACCAATTGCTCACTCCAACAGTCACGACAACTTATAAAACCCACAAAACTCACACTGCATCGCTTTCTTAGCATATCACTTCTCATACGGTAAAGGCTTTCAACACTCATAAAATGGCCATTGTAGAATTTGTAAAAAAATATAATAATCATCACAACTGTAATTATACTTAAATCGGATAATTTTAGAAAATTGTAAAAGTGATAAGATTTCGTTAAAAATAAGGGTGAATTATATATAAGGTCTTGGGAAACATCTTTCTTCTCTATAGAGTAGTTTCCTAAATGCTATTCTTCTTAGGGACCTCATTTTTTACAATAGTCTTTCCTACCCTTACTAACACTAAAAGACAAACAAGTGTGATGACACTGTTTCTCTCTCCACTACCTACCACTACCCACCTACCTCCAACCTCCCACCACCTACCACCGACCTCCGACCACCAACCACCGACCACAGACCACCGACCTCAGGCCACCAGTCACCGGTCACCGGAAAAAACATAGAGTACTCCGAGAATTTGCTGAGTACTCCGACAATTTTGCTGAGTACTCTATATATTTAAATGAGTACTCTATATATCCAACCACAGACCACCGACTTCCAACCACCGACCACTGACTGCCAGAAAATCTCGGAGTACTCTAAGAAAATCTCGGAGTACTCTGAAAAAAACTCGGAGTACTCTTAAAAATTGAGGACTAATATAAAAAAATTACTGAACAATTTATTTAACAAAAGTAATGAGTATTACTAAAACAAATACAAAAATATTATTCTCATATATTATTACACAAGCTAAAAAAAATTCTATTTGGTTTGACCAGATCTAGATCTGGTCAACCTACTGAAAAAAAAAGGCTCAAAGCTTCTTCCCAAACCGGCGCCACCACCACCATAACAAGACCACCACCAAAACACAACCACCACCACTGAAATGGCTACACAACCGACACCATTCTTCGAACCATCGGAGCTCCAATGAAGCAGCGAAGAGGGAAGCTCCATGACTCCTTCGATCTGCAGATCTCTCGACGCTGGTGTGGTTCACGTCGACGAAGAAGAAGGAGGCTGAAGAAGCTGCACACTCCGGCGAAAACAAGCTGTAAACTCAGGCGAAAACACTGCTAGATCTCGGCAAAAACACTGCTGGATCTGCTCGTCTTGTCCCAGTGGTCACGAGCTCGCGAAAGGGAGTTTTCCATGGCTGCTTCCCTCTCCTCGCCACCAACAGCCATGGCAGAATCAACAGCCTGCACTTCACGGATCTGTAACGAGCTTCGATGCGATGCTGCTGTGGCCGGAGCTATATGTTTCGATGCGATGCTGCGGTGGCCGGAGATCCATTATTTGGTAATGACGTGGTGCTGCGATTCCATGGCTTCTTCACGTGGTGCTGCGATTCCATGGCTGGTTCACGCGAGGGGAGGAGAGAGAGATATGGGAGGAGGGAGATGGTGGTGGTGGTGGTTGTTCTCATGGGGGAGGATAGTGGTGGTGGCGGTTTGAGATATGGGGGAGGAGAGAGAGATAGGGGAGGAGGGGAGGTGAGAGAATTATAATCTGAAAATTATAATTGGTGGGTTTCTAAAATAGTATATATATAATTCTAAAAGGGTAGTAAGGTAACAGGGGTTTTGGGGTTCATGTGTTAAAAAGTTGCTGAGGTCTTTAGTAAGATGAGGCTCTAGACCGGGTCCCCATCTTGAAGAGGGGGGGTGTTCAAGACCCTAGGTGTCATTTTCTCATATTTTAATTGTAGCGGCAAAAAACATATTATCAAGAAAGTAAAACATCGTCTCCCTTTGCGACTTTGACCTCCTAAATTTTGTCTTTAAGTTTTCTTTCAAATGTCGTTAGAAAAAAGAATGGTGAGCGTCAAGGAAAACCAAGGCGAGTGTATTAGCAATGTCACTGCCACGATAAGTAACATCACAAGATGATATGTGAGGATAGAAAAACTTAAAAAATGAGTCCAATTCACGGTTTATTTATAGACCTTAAGATAAAAAACACCATTGGAAACATGCATGTTAAAAAAAAAATAGTGGATGTGAGTAAAAACAATGGGTTAAAATAACAATCTGTTTGAAATTAATGGCGTATGTTTGTATATAAATTAAATCAAATTGATGGGTTGTTTGTGTATTTATACATAGAGGCATGTAGCCATGGTTAGCGTCCTCCGAAGTCGCAATGAGTAGTTGTCCTTAATACTTGTTCTTCAGGCTAGTAGCATCTAGATACAACAAAGGGAGACACGAGTTAAACCTTAAGGCAAGGACCGAACGCGATATAATACCTCGTAATTGCTTGAGTCACAGGTTCGCATTTCAGCTAAACAACTCCATGGGGATCTAATGCTCAAATTATCAAAGTACAATTGGATACGATTGTAAGAGAGTCCGGTGTGGCCAAAAATATTATCACAGGCTTTACTAAGGCAGCGTACGCAACCTTGTATTTCATGTCATATCCATAGTCATATTTCGGCAAGTTCATCACATGCCCAGGCTTTGTGTCAGGTTCCGAACGAAACATGTCGATAATAATGTCTTTTATAACATCACCTGGAAGACGATT
Source organism: Nemophila menziesii (assembly GCA_029959085.1). Classification (NCBI taxonomy): domain Eukaryota; kingdom Viridiplantae; phylum Streptophyta; class Magnoliopsida; order Boraginales; family Hydrophyllaceae; genus Nemophila; species Nemophila menziesii. The sequence continues at coordinate 5,768,852 of JARWIR010000014.1, forward strand.
GTAAGATATTTGTCGTTGTGGTGGGACAGACGTGTGTTGTTTGATAAATTTCCTCACGTAAACCTTTTGGTCAGAATTGTCCTTCGAAGTGTATACCTACCATTTGTAACCGGAAGTTTTTTTATACATAGTATGCGCTGAACTCTGTGTTGGTCTGTTGTGTCCAAAGTAGAAAGGATACACAGTCTCGCAATCATAGTTTGAAAGTACACAACGGAACTCTTTGAATCCATCATGGAAGAATTGATCAGGTTCCTTCAACACGGCATTCCATACATTGCTCTTTAGAACCCTCTCACCTTGAGATGATAATTTTTTCAGCAGCCTCATCATCATCCTCGTCATCATCACTCCGGAGCCCTTACAGACTTGGTCAATTAGTATATATGATTCGAACCCCGCAGATTCCTTCATACTCTTAGTATCGAAGCCTCTAACCCAAGAGTCTAATGAGCAATATATTAGTACTTTCGTTGAGGAAGATATAGTCCTACTTTTTTGTCAAAGTTTAATGATTTGGTTGACATGCAAACCTAAGGACTTCAGACGTTGATGTCTCCTCATTTGTGATAGATTTATATTAGGATGAGACATCATTTTTAGTGATTTAGAAGTCATTATAGTCGATTTTCTTGAGAAATGCTACACTTTCCTATTTTGAGTCGTGATTTAGTAAAATAATATTTTTAGAGCATATTGGGTTTAATTATTTATTTAGTGTGAAGCTTTAAAGATAATTATGGAGATTAATTAGATTCCAAGTCAAAGACTACAAGATATGGAAAGAGATAGACATGGTAATTGGAGATAAGGAAATAAAAGCTAAAAACATGGAAAAGGAAAAGCTGCCTTAATCCTGAATTTCTGCACCTACAACCACAAATCAGCTTATATCTCAAGAACGGTGTGGAATTTGGAGAAACGGTCAAGAGCAAAGTCGAAGATCTTTCCGAGACGATGAATTTGGTGTACTCATACGCGTCAAACGGATGAGTATTGAAGCTACTGGGACCAAAAGAAACACGGGCCTGATTTCATGTTTTTAGGGTTACGAATTTGAGTTGGGCTTGGAGTCCACCACTTAGTTCTCCTTCAAGAAAACGAATTAGGGCTTCCTAAACACCTATAAATACAACCTTATACCATTGTAAACATGTCCTTGCTCAGTGCAAAGTATAGGCTTAGTCTTTACTTATATTTTCTTAGTTTTAAACAATAGCTTAGTCCTTTAGTTAGATATTCATCCTTAGAATCAAGCTATTCATTCAAGAAGCAAGCTGGCCTGTAGAAGAAGACAAAAAGAAGAAGATTGGAGACTGACAACTCCTCTTCTACATCTCACCTTCTCTATATTTAGAGTAATTAGCTATAGATCTATTCTCAACCATATTTCTAAGCTTTTATTCTGTAAGTTTACTCTTAATTGTTGGATTATTATTTTGATCTTTAAATACTATTTGGTTATTTTAATTGATTAAGCTTGGCATATATTGTATTATGTGTTTTGACTTATTTCCCTAGATTTGGCCAATCTTAGGATTAATCTTAGTTATTGATAACACCACATAATCGTCTAGTGTAACTAGATAGCCATTAAGGTTTGCTTTAATCTCCAAACATTACTTAGGAATCCCTAGTAGTGGAGAGGTTGCTCCTAAGTCTAGAAAAGGCTAGATAGTTATTAGAATCCTGGTTAATATATAATGCTTAATGTGACAGGTTAGAATAACAATTTAGTAATAGACGTAGTAATCCTAATCTATTTGACTTACTTTCATATTTAGTTATTTGTTTTGTTTATTTGTTTTATTTATTTATTTGCGTTAGATAGTATTCATATTATTTTATCTTTTTATACTTTATTCCAAGCATATAAATTCATCTACGCTTGTTAAATATAAGTAGATCTAACGGATACAATCCCTGCGAACGAACTTGACTTATCATTAAAACTTGCAAACGATCTGTGATACTTGCAGTGAGTTCCGTGGTTATCAAGGGTGTGTGACTCTTTATTATTATCTTTATTTATCTATTATTTTATCACACCTTTGCCCCCACCAAGTTTTTGCCACCGCTGCCGGGGATTTATCTTTAAGTTAAATCTATTTTGTGTTTATTTAGTGTAGAAGTTTGTATTTGTTTTCAGTTTTACGCGTTTTCTTTTTAGTCTCTTCTCAGGTTTATTAGGTATGGAGAATTATTACGCACAAAATATGCATGGGGCCCAAAGTCAAAATTTTTATCAAGAAGGTTCGAGCTATCAATTACAAGCTCCACCACAACCCATGCATAATCCACAAAATGAAGCTATGACAGAAATGATGGATAAATTATTGATTCTGGTTCAAACTTTTACGCAGCTCAACAATAAAAAATCCAAGGAGCTAGCTGAAAAAGTGGAAGCCCTGGAGACACAAGTCACTCAAGTGACCAAATCTTCTCTAAAATTCCAACAAGAGTTTCCACCGTTAATCCGAAGTATCATAGAAGAACAGGTTCGACAAGCTCTTCCGTCTCATCAAGTTTTTGAAAGTATAAGTTATTTGGAAAACATGGAAGAGCAACATGCGGAAAATATAGATGCTAATACAACCTTAATACGTTCTATGCACCAAAAATATCAAGCAATGGAGCAAAGATTAACGGACCTCACTACGATCAATCAACAGTTACAACAAGAATTACATAAGAAACTGGGTTATAGCAATGTTAGGTTCGAAATTTCAACCGTAGAAGAACCAACCAAGCTTAGCTTAGAAGAAGTAATTGTTAAAGATCAAATTACGAAGGAGGTTGAACCAGAATTCAAGCATGTGGAAGAAGAAAAAGAAACCGATAAAGAAGAGACAACCGCACAAAAGGTGCAAAAAGAAGAAGACAAGGCGGAGACACCGCCTACACATCCGTTACTATCACCACCTCATCTACAAAGAATTACATATCCTAGTGGTGATACTAAATCTGAAACGTCAAGCCCAGAAGAAATCATTGTTCCTATACTCGACGTCCCATACATGCAAACTGGCCTAGGTAAACAAATTGATGATGATGCCACTGAAATCGATAGCGATGTTTGGTTCGATGTTGTTGAAGAGTTCAGCCTTCAAGAAGAGGAGGAAGTGGAATCACCACAAGTTCCACTTAATGAGCTAGAAGAACAAAGCACGATATGCATAGAGGACGTAATCACATATAAAGAGCCTACACCACCGATAGTCTGCAAGGAAGATTTGTCTAAAAAGAGTGAAAGTGTAGATTTTGAGATTGAGAATAGGGACCGTACTAAAGAAAGCTTGACATCCATTCCGAAGAAACTACCACAAAAGATGCAAGATTTTGGAGCTTTATATCTCCACATTAATATAGGTGGTAATTTCAAAGCTAAAGCGATGTGTGACTTGGGTTCAGGAAGGAATATCATGCCCAAGAGTCTGTTCGAGAAGTTAGGCATGGGAGATGCCAACAGAAAAGATATTGATTTGCTGCTCCTAGATAATTCAACGATAAAGCCATGGGGAGTCATTGAAGACGTGCTTGTCCAAGTAGGTACTTTAACTATACCTACAGATTTTGTTATCCTTGATAGCATTGCAGGTCAACATGTTCCATTGATACTTGGACGCCCATTCTTGGCGACAAGTCATAGCATAATTGATATTCATAGGGGAACCGTGACTTTCCAAGTGGGAAAAGAATCTAAAATATTCCACTTGGTGGATGAAAAGCATGAGGAAGCACGTATAGAAAAAGCCCTGACACTCCGAGTTGTGACAAAAGAAATTAAAAAGAAAGTCCACAGTAAACCCGTGAAAAATAGAGTCAAAAGTGAGTTTGGGGTTGGTGACATGGTTGCATGGAAAGCCCCCAAACAAGAGAATAGACCACGGGGATTCAAGGATTCGTGGATGGGTCCGTTTGTAGTTACGAGAGTTATTTCGTCAAAACGGATTGAGATACAAGCTAAGAAGGGTCACAAACTTCGGATAGTAGATGAGCATGACCTATCCCGTTATTGGGGAGGTTATGTACGCAAGCCTTAATCGAGGTAACACGTCTAACTTTGAAAGACGTTAAACAAAAGTGCTGTACGGGAGACAACCCGTAGTTTTTTTAATTTTCATGTTTTTACGTTTTTAATTTATGTTTAGTTTAGTTAATTTTAGTTGATATTGCATATTTGAGGAAGGTATTAGTGTTTTTGATGATTAGGTATTGGAGAAATCGTTAGGGAAGCGAGCAAAACTTTTCGGAACGGAGAAACTTCGGCAAGTCATATCTTTGCGCTCGGATGACGAAATCAGGTGATCTTTGAGCCTAAACTGCATAACTTTTCGAAATCTAGCTGTTGGGGAGGTTTTTGCCAGGTGCGGTACACCGGACTTCAGCCGCGGTGCACCGCAGGGTAAAAACCCATGACACGGTAGCAACCACGTGTTGTGTACAGATAAGAAAAAAAATAGCTGATGGGTCCGGTATACCGGACCCTATACCGCGCCATGCACCGCACAAACACGTGCCACGGGGTCCTACCACGGGTATTTTGACGTAGGAGGCGCGGAGCACCCCCGCGGTACACCGGACCCTGGTCCGCAGCTCAAAAACGCGTGCCACGGGTCCTACCACGGGTCCAATCCAGTGAGCAAAATTTTTCACCCATCAGATGCTGTGGTGTACCCCGCGGTACACCCCCTGGTCCGCAGGGTAGTCCGCACGAGCCGCCAGAGAGAGAAAAGAAAGGGTTTCAAGCTTATAAGGAGATCTAATGCTTATTATTCCGAATTTATCAAACCTTAAACCTCTTTCTTCTCTCCAGAACTCTCCCAACTCCATTAGAGCTCATAAAAACCTTCACCAATCATCAAAACACTACCAAATCACCATGAATTCTCATCCAAATCCATCCCTACATCATTACAAAGAAGATTCAAGCACCCAAATCATATCAAACACCTAGAAACCAAGAATCAAAACCATGAATTTCAAAATCTTTTTCTCAAAATCCTTAAACCCACATCATTAAAGCTTGATTCAATCAAACCCACATGGAGAATTGTCATCCTAACACCTTTCCTAACCAAAATAAAGCTTGTTCCACCTATAATCATGAGTTACAAATTTCAAGAGTGTTTAAAGCTTTGAGTTGGGGGTCAAAAGAGATGATGAAGAGAATAGAAATATTATCAAGTGTATGGGATATGAAGAATCAAAGCAAGATATTGGGTAAGTTCTATATGAAATCAAATGAGATGGATACTAGTTTGGGAATAATTACAAGATAATTGGAGTCAAGCAATTAGAGAACCGGTTTTTGGTGGATTCAAATCCTAAAAAGCAAGCAATTGTAATTAGGGAACAGAAGATGCCAATACCTCTTCTAATCAAAGATTCCTATATCAGAGATGAATAAAAGCTTCCGGGACGCTAGTAGCTGTGTTCAAAACATATTCCTGGATGAACAACTGTCTCATGAGAGATTATTCAAAGACAAAAGTTGGAGAAGATAATCAAGAGATTTCTAGAGTGTGATTGATTGGGATGGAGCATACGAAGATGTAAGGGAAAGCAAAATTGGTGATACATAGAAATTTACATACATGAAAGCACTGCACCCTATTTCGGGTATTGATCAGGCGAGGTAATAGCCTCGAAGAGTATGTTTTCTTTCTTCCTTACCTTTTCTTTATGTGCAATATCTGTAAAATTTTAATTTTCTTTTATTTTATTTTTGAGTCTTTTTGAGTCTTTTCGAGTCGTGGGGACACGGCTCATTTTTGAGTTGGGGGTGTGGGGATTCGTTGTCTCTCATCTCCATTTTTTTTCTGTTTTTAGGTAAAATTAATTTTTTTTGAAGGTTTAGATGTATGTAGAGTGTGTTTAATAGCTCGAAAGCATAAGCTCAGTGGATTAATGATAGGAAGTAGTATGTTTAAGAGCTATTTTATTTTGTATGCTTTGAGTATTTGCAGGAAAACACACGTTGATAGTAAAGAAAAGATTAGTGAGCAATGCGATAGAAAGTATGTTCGATCTCAGGGAACCTTGAGAAGTGTGTAGGCCGTGAGATCCAAGCTAGTTGAAAAACCATTTGATGAAAGTGCTAAAGGTAAGAAAATAACGAAATTACATAGTGTAGAAAGTGATTAAGGCGGTTCTTTCATATTTGAAGCCTTTGAAGCCTTTTTATACCTTCTCACCTTGTTATTTGATTTAATATGCTATATCCTTCTCAGCCCCTTCTAGCCTTTCTAAAGCCTTTTTATTAAACACGTTATAAGCCATATCCCTTTAGATTATAGGACTTTTCCATATGACCCGCACTCGAATCGCGATGCATAGACAGTTGTTTTAGAGCTTGAGTTTGGGGTGGTGGGTCCACCATTAAGGGAATTGTTATTGGGATGGGATTTTTGAGCTTATTAATTGTGCTCTATTCTTAAAATTGATGATGATTCATAGATTTTTATTGTAACCCTTTGCCGGGGTAATAGTGAATGAAAAAGAAGCTACGAGCTAAATTGCCAACAAGGGCATAAAAAGAAAAATATATATATGAAAAAAATAGCGTGATATCTCATCATTAAAAAGAGAATCATAGCGTTTGAAAAGAAATTGATTTGAAAAGAAAAATATATATATTCGGACCGGCAAAGTGGAATTTTTATGTGAACATCTTATGCTTTAATTTGGGTTATTGGGGATGCTAAATTGTGCATCAAAGAATTCATTGGGTTGAGTGAGAACGTTTTATGAGAGTAACTCAAGCTCTAGGGCGATTCGTTGATGGCTAGTGAGGAGAGAGCCAAAAGCTCACTCTAAATTATCCAAATATACTTATCATACCGTCCCTAAGCCTAAATTACAACCTTAAAGACCTTTTGATTCTTTGCTATGTAATTGAGAAGAGCCAATAGAGAGTAGTTAAATGGATCTTTGGACACTAGTGAAGTTCGATGAACAATCTATAGCTTCCTTGGGGAACTGAGTAAAGTCCCAATCCTTCTTACATTGCGAAACTAATCTGCTCTTGAATTCAAACCGTGTTGACTGTGGATATGAGAAGTGTACAGGTATGTAGTTTTTAAATATTATTACATGAAATTTTCTGAGTAGTTGCTTTGAGTCTATTCTCCATATTCTTCTATCTTCTGTCTTCTGTGCTTAATTGACCTAGGTGTGTATTTAGAGACTTCCCTTTGTTTTTATCTTTATTGTATCGGGACGATACAACTTTGAGTTGGGGGTCTTGATGTCTCCTCATTTGTGATAGATTTATATTAGGATGAGACATCATTTTTAGTGATTTAGAAGTCATTATAGTCGATTTTCTTGAGAAATGCTACACTTTCCTATTTTGAGTCGTGATTTAGTAAAATAATATTTTTAGAGCATATTGGGTTTAATTATTTATTTAGTGTGAAGCTTTAAATATAATTATGGAGATTAATTAGATTCCAAGTCAAAGACTACAAGATATAGAAAGAGATAGACATGGTAATTGGAGATAAGGAAATAAAAGCTAAAAACATGGAAAAGGAAAAGCTGCCTTAATCCTGAATTTCTGCACCTACGACCACAAATCAGCTTATATCTCAATAACGGTGTGGAATTTGGAGAAACGGTCAAGAGCAAAGTCGAAGATCTTTCCGAGACGATGAATTTGGTGTAATCATACGCGTCAAACGGATGAGTATTGAAGCTGCTAGGACCAAAATAAACACGGGCCTGATTTCATGTTTTTAGGGTTACGAATTTGAGTTGGGCTTGGAGTCCACCACTTAGTTCTCCTTCAAGAAAACGAATTAGGGCTTCCTAAACACCTATAAATACACCCTTATACCATTGTAAACATGTCCTTGCTCAGTGCAAAGTATAGGCTTAGTCTTTACTTATATTTTCTTAGTTTTAAACAATAGCTTAGTCCTTTAGTTAGATATTCATCCTTAGAATCAAGCTATTCATTCAAGAAGCAAGCTGACCTGTAGAAGAAGACAAGAAGAAGAAGATTGGAGACTGACAACTCCTCTTCTACATCTCACCTTCTCTATATTTAGAGTAATTAGCTATAGATCTATTCTCAACCATATTTCTAAGCTTTTATTCTGTAAGTTTACTCTTAATTGTTGGATTATTATTTTGATCTTTAAATACTATTTGATTATTTTAATTGATTAAGCTTGGCATATATTGTATTATATGTTTTGACTTATTTCCCTAGATTTGGCCAATCTTAGGATTAAATCTTAGTTATTGACAACACCACATAATCGTCTAGTGTAACTAGATAGCCATTAAGGTTTGCTTTAATCTCCAAACATTACTTAGGAATCCCTAGTAGTGGAGAGGTTGCTCCTAAGTCTAGAAAAGGCTAGGTAGTTATTAGAATCCTGGTTAATATATAATGCTTAATGTGACAGGTTAGAATAACAATTTAGTAATAGACGTAGTAATCCTAATCTATTTGACTTACTTTCATATTTAGTTATTTGTTTTGTTTATTTGTTTTATTTATTTATTTGCGTTAGATAGTATTCATATTATTTTATCTTTTTATACTTTATTCCAAGCATATAAATTCATCTACGCTTGTTAAATATAAGTAGATCTAACGGATACAATCCCTGCGAACGAACTTGACTTATCATTAAAACTTGCAAACGATCTGTGATACTTGCAGTGAGTTCCGTGGTTATCAAGGGTGTGTGACTCTTTATTATTATCTTTATTTATCTATTATTTTATCACACCTTTGCCCCCACCAGACGTGCATTTTACCATGGGAGATGACACCTCAGAGAGATTGGTTTTTGTTACAGAAGTGTGAATTTTAAATGTAAAAACAAGATTGATTCTTTTATTGTTAAAATGTTTTGGGGGTTCTTTATTTCCTAAGGCCCAAAGGCATACCTGGTTTATAAATAAAAGCCTACTAGTTGAAACCCAACTAGAAGGTAGTAAAAATACACAAATGCCCCCAACCTCATTTTTACACTCTATTCATATAGTGAAAACCAAAAAAACCATTCCCCAACCCCCTATAGCACGCGGATTCTATTATTCCCCCATCCCATTATTCACTCTTCTCTTTCTCTCTCCTCCCTTAATTCTCTCTCTATCCTCTATATACTACCCAAACCACCGCCCCCAACCATCAACCTGCCACCGACCCCGAAACCTTCATCCCCACCTCCTTCTTCACCATCGCCACCTTGATCAGCCCCACCACTATCTCCGTGAACACCACCCTCCTCCACCTTCATCACCACCCTCACCATGGAAGACCCCCCACCCCTCGCGTCACTGGAAGACCCCCCCCCCCCCCACCACCGCCCACGTAGCCACAACCACTGGAACAACCCGACCCCCTTCTTTCCTCCTTCATATCTGCAGAACCCGACCCCATCACCTCTACCACCACCACCCCCCACCCCAAGAAACCACCCCTCTCCTCTCCTCCTTCTTCATATATGCAGACATCGACCCTGTCACCTCCACCCCCACCCCATATCACTGTCAGCCACTCTATCCTCCCCCTCTCTACAGCAGAAACCCACCCCACCCCCACCCGCGTCACCATCCTCACTGTCACCGGCATCCTCCCTCTCTCACTTCTCACCACCATCAACAACACCACCAGCAATAGCCTCTCTGCTCCACCACCAAGGAAGTTCGCAGCAGCAGTTCTGACCATGGAAGAAGAAGCATCAGCAGCACCAAGCATCATCAGCACCAAGCATCAGCAGCACCAAGCATCAGCAACACTAAGCATGCAGATCCGATGAACGGCGAACCTAAAGCACCATCATCGACGTCCATCTCCGTCACGAATCTCACCACCATCACCACCTGCGTGAAGAAACGAACCCACCTGCGTAGACAGAACCCCAAATCCGCGATCCCACCGTCTTCGCCGCCCTGCTGCGCCATCAAGAGTTGCGCCCCCAGTTTCGCCTCGCTGCAGATCAGCTTTGTTCATCACGAAGAAGACGACGGGCCCATCTAGATCTCGATCTTGGTTTTTTTTAATGAACTGCGTGATGGGTTCAGCCCATTAATGGGTGAATTTGCTGATGGGGCCAGCCCATTGTAGAGGTTGGTTGTAATGGGGCTGGCCCATGTAAGGGTTTTTATTTTATTTTTGTGGGCAATGGGTACAGCCCATTTGATTTGAATAGTGTGTGTTTTTGTTCTATAATGGTTAAAGCCCACCTGCTTTACAATTTAATTTTGTTTATATTTGATCCAGTTATCTCAATTGTTAGTGTTTATTTAGATTTTAGATCTAGAGATTTGTCTTGATGGGTCTGCACTTGTTTTTAACTATATGGGTATAGCCCACTTTGACAAACTAACAAAATAGCTTAAAAAATCAATTAAGGCTTACAATATTAACTATATGGGTACAACCCACTTTGTGAGCCCACTTTGTGTATTGTATTTTTTGTTTTGTCCATTAAGGGTACGGCCTCCTATTGTTTTTGTTCATTATCGGTACGGCCTTCCTTCCGTTTTTGTTCATTATGGGGCCAGTCCGCTTCGTGGGTCTGTCCTCGTGGGTCTGTCATCGTGGGTCTGTCCTTGTGGGTCTGTACCCTCACGTTGGACTGTATTGTGTAACTAGTGGAGGGTAGGATAGTAAAATGTTTGTGGTCCAAATCTAACTATGTGGCTTTATTAGAAAAATTATTGGTTTGGACTTATTCTATAAAGTGGTGAAAAAGTAGGCTCTTAAAAGTATTTTCCTTATCTTTTGGTGCCAAATGCTGTGAAATACTATTCATTGGGGTACTAGTTGTTGGCACCTTAATGAAACAAGTACAACTGCAGCATAACTGATGATTCAATATATATGTTTTTGCCTCCAAAAGAATTGGAAAATCTACTGTAAAAGTATATGAATTTAATTTTCCCTACTAAATTTCTCTATTGATATTACGTCCCACACTAAACAAGAATCCTGGATCTGCCTATCTTGAAAATAATTTCTTGGAAGTATGGTTGAGAATGGGTTAATGTATGTAAAAAAGGTGATGCATTGGATACTTTAAAGACAAATTCAATCGCTATTCTTGGCGCACCAAATATGTAGTCGTCTGGACCATCTACACCAGGGTTTCACTCAGTATCCTCGGGTCGTCCAAATTAATCATGAAATCCCAATTCTGTGGGCGAAATGAAAATCGTGGTCATGGTTTTCTTTAAACTATTTCTCAGACTTCTCATCCAAGTTTTTTGTCTTCTACATGGTCACCCCAACCACAAGGTCACTTATTGCTGAGAAATTAAATAGCCTGTCAATTCTACTACTAAGACATTCAATATGATGACTTAACAACTCTGAATGGTCATGTGTACCGATATTACATGAATTATTTAGTGGACAATAAAGGGGTCGCCAGAAATATTAGGCCACTAACAACATTTAAGTGGTTGCTAGTGTAAGCTTCTTTGATCGTTGAATTTTATTTTAATTTTGATTATCAAGTTTCCTCGGATAACCAATGCTAGTCGCTGGTACATGTGCTTCGCGACCAGATCAGACAGTCTTAGAGGTCGCGTCACTGGATGGCAGAAATGTAGTAGTGAGATAAACATTGCTCAAAAAAGATTTCTTTCTTTCTTTGCATTGTCTATCCTTTTCTTAGTTTTCCTTTCCTGTATTTTCAGAATATGTATAGAACTTAAACATCATTAGGCAAGTTTTAAGTAACTTACAGAAGTTTAGAAATATAATATTTAGCTTATCACTTGCTATCCAACATCCCAGTCATCGAATCAAATCTATTGTATGCGGACTGTCTATCCGTAAGTATGAGCTGATTTCATAATATAAAGGTCGACTTCTTTCTCTGAAGAGAAAATATAATAATGCAAACTTTGATAATCATCTCTGAATTACTACAAACTGTTATACCTATTCCAGACATTTACTTCAAGAGATATTGGAAGAACACAGCGTTAAAGCAAGAGAAGATCTCTTTTATGAATAGAACGAAAGAATAATAAAGAGATGAATTACAAAATCGATAAATAAAACATTTTATGAGAAGTACAAGATCTATAAATGGTTCGTAAAATAAATAACGAAAACGAGGTGGAAAAAGATCTTGATCTACTAAAAATGATAAGCACAATTGAAAAACACAACCGATGAGAGGACTGTATTATTTCAATATCAACATAAATCGGCAAATATCGTATAATCCTCACCCCCATCAATATAAGGTGGAACAAGGCTTTCAATGTAGCCTTGAAAATAGAAATAGCTATGTTTACCAGCATCATATAATTTGCGACCCACGATATTAGATAACTTTAAACTAAACAAAACCACAGAGTCATTTGTTTGAAGTAAAACAACACCGTTCTCTGTCACAAAGAATGGATATGGGAACCAAGTGACTGTAGGTGTCAACGCCACTTGAATCGAGCCCAACTTAGTCCATGACTCCTCATCCACACCATATTCTTTCATCTCCCAAACATCCATTTTGTTTTCTCCACGAGCAAACGAATAAAGACACCCACGGGACTCTAATAAAAGCCATTGGATGTATTCATCGTTACCATATCCATGTTTAGGCCGGGCCACCTTACCAAACTCTTCGGTCACCATATCTAGTGAAACAAATACACTATATGTTACCCAGTGGAGTTTCCCTGACACTAAAACACCACATTTACTACCATTAAAAGGCTCAACTGGTTGGTTATTTATGTTTCTCCAACAATTATTCTTTAAACTATAAATCTTGAACTCAGTATACTTTTCAGCACCACCACCAATAAGTCTTACGACTTTATAATCATCATTAACATGATCGTACCCAAACCCATGAGTATAAGTGTGCTTTGATAGACTACCTGGTAATGGCAAGTTATGGAACTTCTTTAAAGCTGGGTTGAATATTGTATATCTATCTCGAGATGGAGAGACACACAACAAACCATTACAAGAACCGATAGAAAGTGAATTCAAATAGTTTACGGGTGGACCAGTTGGAATACTAATTGGTTCTATAGCATTCATAGGGGAAGTGCCGTTATAGAGAATAGAGTTCAAAGAGTAGGTACAGTGGCTGATATTTTTGGTAAAATCTAGAGAACTTATAATGGCCCTGTGGTTGAAATAATTTTTGGAGTTGGAGCTTTTTATTAAATGGGATTTTATGAATCTAGGAGACGATGAGATTAACAAAAGCCATGATTTGCAAACACACCTGAATATTAACAGAGATTTCACCGGAAGCCTTGTCAGTATCTCGTCCATAATGATGTCTTCCGGAAGAAGAGGATTATTCGATTTCTCCTTTGATAAAATCATCAATGGCTGTATTTGTGAAACACGACTACGTTTTAATCCACATTCTTTAGCTCCAGCCATTTTTCACAAAGAGATTAGAATAAAATTGCTGAGATGAGGAATTGTAGTTAAAGAGAAATTTTTAAATTAGGAGTAAAAGAACTAGTAACGTTCTTTTAAAGATGTAATTTTCACCAGCTTAAAAAATAACTAGATACCAGAAAAGTTTGAGGTCTTTTTCAAAAGCAATAATTGAAAAGAGAAAGAAAATACAAGTGAATAGTGATTAACGGTAAAAGTTTGAGGTTGAAATCATGATCCACAGATTTCTTCGATATTCAAGGTTGAAAAAATGTTATGCTGCATTTTAGAGCGTTTCAAAAAGAAATGGTTGCATATATTTGAAGATTCTATCCTTATACTACCAATAAATTTAACCGGAATTCAAGGTAGGAAAATTGTTACGTTACATGTTAGAGTGTTTCAAAAATAAAAATAAAAATAAATTGTTGCATATATTTGAAGATTTGATCCTATACTATAAATAAGAATACGATTTGACCTACCTAACACATGAGTAAATAATTAGTAATGTTCTCTTAAAACTGTAATTTTCAATACCTTACAAATATAAATGATATATTAAGTAAAGAGAGAAAATTCTTTATGGATACCTAATGTTACAGATTTTGATAAATAAGTGCATAAGTTTATTTATGTGTACAAACAAACACCTAATGTTACGTTTTTAAGCTTCCGTCGGTACATGCCGTTACTTTTGACGTTAAATAGCACGTGTCGTTTACGTAGAAGGGTTTTTCCTCTAAAATGATGGGCAAATTCGTCTGTTATACCCGATTAAAAAAACAAAGAGGAAATTACCCAAAGGATTTTGAAGACACCACCCCAAGATCCAAGAAGATCGGATGGATTCCCTCTTCTTACTAAAGGCCACAACAAAAAATTAACACTATAGGCAAAAATTTCAATTACCTTTTTGCCCTTTTTTTATTTCTTATATATATTCACCTTTTTACAATTAATTCTAAACCCTAAAAAATAGTCAAACCCCTACTTTTTTCTCTCTTTTCTCTCTCCACAGTTTTTTTTTTTGGTTACTCAGCTTTCTAATAGCAGCCATGGCCATGGCTTCTGGTGGTGAATCTTGTGAGATAAAGATCGGAGCTCGGAGGTCGTTCGTGTTTGTGGTGGAGATCTGGCGACAACGCAGATAGCGAAGGTTCTCCGAGCAGCTGGTCTCTCTCTCTTGTGAGCGTTTTGATGGCCACCAAAAGCTTGAGAAGTGCATAACTTTCTCGAGCAATAATCAGCCTTCGAGACATCAAAGAGACCAAGAGTTTTTAGGTATTACTTAATATAAAACGATTAATTTGTTGCGTAAAGTTATTTTTATTTTTGACTCTTTAGTAATGTGTTAAATTTAGATGCGATAGGGATGTGGACAGATTTAAATAAAGCTATATGCACATAAATGTATTACGCACGTTGCATCAAGTACTTTTTTTTTTGTTCAAAGCATAGTTATATTAGATAGATAATAGAAAACGGTTACAAAGTTACCCTACCCCTATCGGGTCCTTGTCCACATAAAAGATAGATGCTAACTGGGGAGGGATACAAACATCCCAGTCACTAAACAACGTGCTTAAAAGCTGTTGTTTAGCAACCCAGTCAGCTGCAAAATTTTTACACCTAGAAATAAGGGTAAAAGAAGGACTCGAAAGTTCCGCCAAAAAATAAATATTACAAATGATGTTCTTAATAGAATGATTAGAGACTATAGTTCCTAAAGATAGGGGCTTCATGATTTGCTCAGCATCATTTTCAATGATAACGCTTCCAAAAGGGTAGTCAAGAGCCATTTCCGTAGCTTTAAGGATCCCCGTGGCTTCTGCTTCTAGCACTGAATCTGTCTCGATCTTCCAGCTTTTACCTGTTACAAGGTCTCCATTAGAGTTTCTAACTAAACATGCGATTGCTGAACCTTTATCGGAGAATGCAGCATCACAGTTTATTTTAAATTTATTGGGGGGTGGTTTTTTCCATTTGTCTTTAAATTTCACATTAGTATTTGGATTGGTGGTATTGTTAGTAGGAGGGTTTTGGGGGGAAGGGTTTTCTCTATTCATATCCTCCATATAATTTATCTCATTAGGGTTAGAGATTTTAAAATATTCTTTCCAACTATCAATAGAGTTGTTAATAGTTTTAATTGGGTCACAATTTTTACCATTATAAATAAAATTGTTTCTATTTTTCCATATATACCAGAGAGTGGTACAAATGAGTTCTAGAATTCTATCTTTTTTATTAAAAGAAGCTGTAATTTGTTGAACTTGATTTAAAATCCATTGATCTATTCTATTTGTGCTTTCATTATCGGATTTTATATTAAGTGGGCCAGTGAACCAAACACACTTGGCCCATGGGCATTTAAAAAGCATGTGTTCAATAGTTTCAATATTGTTGTTGCATATGTAGTGAAACAAATTGTTGCATCAAGTACAATTGACTATTTGGTGGCTTTTCAGATGCCAACTCAAAATATGGAAGGCTTTGTAAATAAAGCAATATGCACATAAAGCTACTTTTGCTTTATTCAGTTCATTGCCAGACTTTGTGATTACTGCTTTCTTGTTCATATTTGTGAATGTTTTATTAATTTACGTTTTTTATTTTTTTCCCTTAAATTTGAATTAGGAATAGTTGTCTAGTAATTTGATATGTGCTTGTGTCAATTACTCTCTACAGAGAGGCTTAATAGTGTTTTTTTGCCTTTTATGAAACAATATGTTGTATATAAAAATAATCTCTAAAAATAAATCAAGAAAATAATTATGCTCAATACTTTACCCTTGCATACTCAGCAAGGTTACTGAGCATACGAGCATACTCAATAAAGTTATTGAGCAAACGAGCATGCTCAGTAAAGCGACTCAACAAAAAAATTTGAATACTCAACAACTTTTTCCGACACTCAGCACTTTTTCCGATACTCAGCAACTTTTTCCATGCTCAGTTACCCATGCTCATGAACTTTTTTCCATGCTCAGAAACTTTTTCATGCTCAGAACTTTTTCCGACGGTGGTCGGCGGTGATTGGTGGTTGTGGTCAAAGCTGGAAATTATTGATAGTTAATGAAGGAGGAGAGAGAAAAAATGATAAAATAGGAGAGAGATTAATGGTAGTGGAGGAGAGAGAATAATAGTAACGGAGGAGAGAGAATAATCTATTTTTTTGTCTTATATACACTATAAGGGTAGTAATGACAATGGGTATCTTAAAGGCCTCATTGGAGGAGAGAGGATTGGACTAATTCCTTTGTAGCACTAAGATGGTCTTCAAGACCCCATGGTTATTGACCCAAAAACAAATAAAGCACTAAAACTACACGTGACTCAGGATAACTCCACTACATCATTCGCTCTCTAAATAAAAAAACTCAAGTGTTAAACCCTTACACAGAGAAGAACTGCTTGTTAATTTTTCTTCTCAAAGCTCAAAAGAATCTCTAATCAAGTTATAACCTTAGTACACATAACATTGAAGGTTTTCACAATTTTTACCATCTAATCTATTCGAAATGTGTGATAGTGGGTCATTCGATAATGACTCCAATCAAGGGAAAATTTATAGTGTTCATTTTCAAGGTATGCTTGGTTTTTCTTAAGAAATCAGGATTTAAGGTTCTCGTTAGTATCCAATCCCTATGCTAGAGATGATTAGGGCTTACTTGATAAATAGATCCAAGAAGAAACAAAATTGGATAAAGACTTGGACGAGAGACATTTGTCCAAAAAATTGCAACTTGTTCAATAGACACAAGGAGTTCACATCTATGCGAATGACATCATATGCAGGGGATAATGTTTTTGGTATAACAAGTGGCCCAGACTTGAAATTCAAGGTTGATGTGGAGAAGAGTTTCAGTAATTGTCGTTGTTGGGAGTTTTCTGGCGTACCTTGTACATATGCGATTGTCTCAATCACCTATATGGGAGAAGATATAGACTCTTATGTGGATAAATACTACACTAAACACACGTATATGAGATATTATGAATCCGTGATAATTCCCACTAATCATCCAGAGTTGTGGTCTCGTTCTGAGCATCAACCTTTGAAAGAACCCAAGTCACTTAAACTTCCCCGAAGACCAAAGACACAAATAAGTGGAGATCCCAATGAAGGACGAATTGAAGAACCACCTCAACTACCTCCAGGCAATCACAAGTGTAAAAATCCAATAGTTATAATTAGGTGTTCAAAGTGAAAAAACTAGGTCATAATAAAAGGACTTGTAAGGAGGAGGTTCATGACAAGAATTTGGGTAACGATGAAAGAGGTAACTATTGCGGTTCCATGTGTGATATAATAAATTGTTACCTATGGAACTTATAAATCACCGCAAGTGTACGAGTTGTCATCAAGTAAAAATTATTATAAGTTCAAGGCTATCGTTCCCTAGGGACTACTACAGTTGTAGTAATTATGTTTAGAGTGTAATAAAATGTTGAGTTGAAAATAAAATAATATAATATAAAGGGTATTTGTTTGATTGTTAGTTAAGGACTAAAGTTGCAATTAAAATAATTAATTAATTAAGAAGATAAATGATTAAAATACTAAAATGCAAGAAATGGGATGAGAAATATGTTTGAGTCTTATGGGTTATCCTCCTAATCAACTATTAACTCGTTATTTGGCATAAGGGTGAATTGGATGACTCTCATTAGTCAAGATTTAAAATCACTCTAAGTCCCAGTCCGGGTGATCTTAGAGCTCAACCTTATACGCATGAACTTTTCAGGTTAATTAATTCCCTGACCGTATTACTACCTATCGAGCAAGACCTTTCAGTTTAATACTTCACACTAGGCGTTTATATACTATGTCTCGAATTTGACCCCTCGAATCATGGTGCAGCTTAAACGACCCAATACTTAATCAAGGCAAGGATAGGAAATAATAAAATATATATAATCAATGGAATAAAATAAACCTCGATTCAATTAAATATCAAAGTATCCCTAATTCTCAATTAACATAAAAAATAATCAATTAGGGTTCATACCCATTGCAAGCCCCATGCATAGGAGGTTTTAAAACATAAAGATAAACTAGAAATTAAGGAAAACTAATGCTAAAATCATGTTTAAAAGCTAAAACGAAATAAAATTAACCTAAAGAATGACATGAATTGGATGCCGGATGGTTGAGAATGATGGAATTGGATGAAAACCCTCTTCCTGGTCTACTCTCCTCTAGAACAAATATGCCTCTTCTTCTCTAGAAGTATCTGATATAGAATGATGTACAATGGATAAGGAGTCTTATATAATGACCTAAAAATGTTGTGGGCTCAAATGGGATCACTTAAGTGAGTTACTAATGACCTTACCTGTTTTTAGGTAGTGTTGTCCAAATTCGAGTCACATTGGATGTAACTGGAATAACTTTCCCGTATCAACTCCAAAAGTCATTCATCACCTCTCACGCGACATGACTTCAATATCTTTTCAAAGGAAAAGGAATCGGGTACATAGCTAATACCAATAATTCATGGTGACTAATACAATATAACGTTGCGATTTCTCTAGGAAACCCTCTAATTTTCCAAAGTGACTTTTAGCTCCAATTACGTTTTGTCTTGGGGTTTATCTTTACTTTTTGACTTCTCATTATCATCTTGGAACCATGTTCCAACCATGTACCTAAAATCTACACACTTAAGAAGAAATTAAGGCACAAAAACTCTATAAATAGTAAGATATCCAAAACAAGATGGAAAAGTGCAACATGTCAAATACTAGGTAAAATCCCTCACTTAGGTACAATAAACTCCCAAAATAATGTCTCATTCATAGATTAATCTATCACAAAAAGATATACATCATTAACGTTGAGTTAAATGAGGATGGGAATGAAAACATAGGGAATGATGCTCCGAAACAAGAATCACGATTTGAGGGTCATAATGGAAACACATGTTATTATGTTCCAAAACAATAATCCAACTTCGAAGGTATGAGTGACATGCTAGGTGGTTGTAATGATCAAGACTTTGAAGCACTCCTTGATACTTATATGACCAACTTCAAAAGTTCAATCCCTAATTCTTATCAAGTACAAGTTTTTGAAAATGAAATTGAGGCACCTACTAACAAGGAAGCCAATGTGTCGAACACGGAAGCCATCATAGCAAATGTCAAACAAAATGGTAATGCCAGGTGTACCATATGTCACAAAGTAGGACATGATGTGCATAAATGACCGGTTAGTCGTTCTAAGGTATAATCTATACAATTTACCATATACTAGTATAATGAAATATTACTAAAATGAGTTTTATTTGTTTTTGTTTTGTAGCAAAAAGTTTATGAAGCTACTACAACGAAAGGTCCTCCAATCATTACCCGTAAGAGAAAGTTAAGGCCTTCAAGAACTGGAAAAAGAAAGGAACTAGCTACAGATGCTTGAGTTGATGGATTGGATGATTTTTTTTTGGTAAGTTGGACTATTTTATGATATTTTGTGGATAATTTGACTTTTATATGTTTTCTTTGGATAATTAGTTCAATTTTACAAATTTTGGTGTAGTACTGAAGAATATGATGTATTCTGGTTTAGTACTCATGTAATGGTTTCGTACTCATGTTATTGGATGTATTTTGGCTTAGAACTCATGTCGTAGGATGTATTTGATGTTTGATTTGGAATTATTCACATCAGTTTATCTTTTGTTTTACTACAATCTGGATTTTCATAATTCAAGGACATAACTGTATCTCGTTACAAACTCTAGAGAACCTAATTTCAATTTTGCAATAGTTCTTACAAGTACAAGGACCTAATTGCAACTCTTTTCAAACTCTAGGGACCTAATTATAGCTTTGTAATAGTCTTAAAAGTTTAAGGGGCCAAGATACAACTCTTTTCAAACCTCAAGGACCTATTTGAGATTATGGAATAGTTATTAAAAGAATAGAGGCCTAATTGACTCTTATCAAACTCCAGGGACCTATTTGCAATTATGGAATAACTATTATAAGTACAAGGGCCTAATTGCAACTCTTTTCAAACATTAGGAACAAATTGCAATTTTGCAATGGCTCTTAAAAGTATAAGGACGTAATTGCAAATGTATTCAAACTTCAGGGACCTAATTGCAATTATGAAATTGTATTTAAAAGTATAGGGTCCTAAATAAAACTCTTTTAAAAATCAAGACTTATTTGCAATTTTAAATTACTTCTTAAAACAATTTCATAATTCGTGGACCAATTTGCAGTTTTATTAATTTTTTAACTCCAAGGA
Source organism: Nemophila menziesii (assembly GCA_029959085.1). NCBI lineage: Eukaryota > Viridiplantae > Streptophyta > Magnoliopsida > Boraginales > Hydrophyllaceae > Nemophila > Nemophila menziesii. Next base: position 5,789,494 of record JARWIR010000014.1, read on the forward strand.
CCATTTGCAACATGGGCCTATCTGCAAATTAAACAACAACGAACATTCTGTAACATAACAAAAAGGACCTGTTTTCAAAACAAAATTGCAATTAAAGGGAACAACTAGAAGTTTCTTAAACTTGCATTACGTTCACGGGAACAAATAGCAATTTCATACACAATAGTCTTGGACTTCAAGTTTAAACATGAATTCAACTAAACACTGAAAAAACCTATAACATTCTTGAATTAAAAAAACCCCAAAAAAACCAGAACCTTCAACTAAATTATCATTTCGTTAAACTGTAATTCAACTAACACAATCTAACAACTAACTCTACATTTATGTAATTGAACAAATTTCACTACACATTAACATCCAAGAAAAAGAACACTATTAATACAAAAAAACCAACTACGTCACGTACTCTTCTTCAACTTTAAAGTGACCCACTAAAAAACCAAGAACAATATGATATAGAGGACCCTCCTCGTCACAAATAACTTGTACTCTAACTCCATCTTCTTCAACTCCAAAGCTTAAAATTCCTTTTGAGAATCATCAATCTTTGCCTTCTTCTTGTTAATATTACTCAACAACCCAGGAGTACACATTAAAGGATCATACCAATCGAACCAGCCACAATTATTGCCTTCATTGTATTTCCAACAACTAAGATAACTTCTACAATGTTGTTTCCATGATGTTGTAAGATTTGGATTTAATCCAAACCAACAAACACGTTTCCTTTGATTAGAGGGAAATCTACCTGTGTTAAACGAACAACAATTGAATTTCAAATGTGTGGCATCTAACAGACACATGTGAACTCTAACAGATTGGGAGAAAGACTAAAATATCCCTAAAATTAATTATATTAACAAAAAACCAAAGCCACGTGCCATTTAACGTCGAAAGTAACAACATGTACAACCAGAAGATAAAAAACGCAAGGTTAGGTATATGCTTGTCACTTTTATAAACTTATTTACTTGTTTTTCTAAAGAGGAATATACGTTTTTAGGCCTCAAATTTTGAAATGAAAATTTTAAAGGCCAGGTTAGATGTTATGTTTTTTAAAGGCCTGGTTATGATTTTTCTGGTTTCTGGTTAGATTTTTGGGAGGGTATATATCCACTATTTTAATTTTTTTAATTACATTACAAGTTCCTATTGAAAATTTCTGGTTCGATGTCCTTTTTTTGTCAAGGTTCGTGTTATAATTCGGGGGTATATACCCACTGTTTTCGCTATACATTTTTCCTTTTCAAGTTCCATGACATTCCAACTCAATGATAAAGATCCATACCCACTAAAAATGCAAAATATCGGGCATATACCCACAAAAACTACAAAACAGTGCGTATATTACCACTGAAAACGCAAAACAGTGGGTATGTTAACAAATCTAGATCTGAATAAACATATCTGAGATCGATGAAGGGGGAGGCGCTCATGGCGGTGGAGGTGGTATCATGAGAACAGTTTTCTAAGGCGTGACCTTCTGTGGCTCGTTGATGGTGGTTATCTTGTACAACAGAGCGTTTTCCTGGTGATGAGATCTTGACGAATGGCGTCGGATTTCTGGTGGTGAAGATGGAGGTGAGGAGGTGAGAAGGTGGGGCGGCGTTTTTCAACTTCACAACAAGATCTTGTACAGACGAGTAGAAGAAATGGTTTGCTTGAGCGGAATACCCCCTGAATACAAAACAGTGGGCATATACCCCCTGAAAATGCAAAATAGGGGGTACAATATTGGAGGTCTAAATAAATAGATCCAAGATCAATGAATGGGGAGGCGTTCATGGTGGTGGAGAAGAAGAAGGTGGGGCCGGATCTGGTGATTTATGTTGAAGAATGTGTACAATGGCCAGATCTGAAGAGATCTGGCGAGATCTGGTCCACTACGGCGGTAATCTGGTGCAGTATGGCGGCGGCTTTGCTGCGAACGGAGGGGGAGTGATACCAGAATGAATAGAGGGAAGGTGATATATGTTGGAATGGAAGGACGGAGAGACCGGAGTGGGTTGGTTTTTCTGGTGCAGGATGGCGGTGGTTTTCTGGTGCAGGAGGACGGCGGCTTTTCTCGGAACAGAGGTGAGATGGTATGCAGCATAGCTTGTGGAGGTGAGATGGTGGTGGGGCTTGTGGTTTTCTGGTGCAGATCTGCCGAAAGAGAAAATGGGAGAGGGTGGGTTTTTAATTTCTAAACCTAATGGAAGGGGAAGGTGGTTTTATGGTGTTTTTTTAGTTTGATTCTAGTTACCTAGTTAGGTTGGGCCTTTAATTGAAAAACCAATGTTGTTAGGGCCTTTATTCTTCTTTTACCCTTTTCTAAATCGCCAAACAGTGGTACCTACACGGAAATTTGTCGTAAATAAGACAAGAATTATGAAATAGAATATGAGAAAAGTTTAAGTTTTTGTCTTACTTTTTAAAAAAAATGTATTAAAAAGAGAAAGAAAGTACAAATGATAAAAGGGGTGCACTCAATCCAGATTTTTAAAGATTTTATAGGAGTTTGTATAAATATGACTTCATAAACTTTTATTATTCTAAAAGGAATTTAATAGAATTTAATAGAATTTATTAGACTTTAGTGAACTCTAACAAAGTTTACAAATTTGTAAAATCGTATGGCGTAATAATTTCTATTGATAGATTTACATAAATAATTTCAAATTGTGCTTATTAGGTGTTTTGGCACGTTTGAAAGATATTTCATTATTTTTATTATTTTTCAAAATTCTAGATCTTTTCAATCATAATTTCCTTTTCATTAAAAATCACGACCAAAAAAATTTTAAGCAGGAGTTGGTGCGAAATAATCAAAACTGAATTTTTAATCAATAATTAATTTACTTGTCATGTAGATTTTTAATTGAAGAATATATCAGAAATTTTTTTAACTGAAGAAATTATTTTACGTATAATTTTTTCATGTAGAATTTTTAATTAAAGTCTTACATGGAACAATAAAATAGAATGTATGGGTTTTTGAACTGCAGCAATAGTCTTACTACTAATTGTTTCATGAAGTTTTTTTAAACTGAAGTCTCACATAAAAAATATAGCATGGGTTATTTTTATATATTTTTAAGTTGTTAGAAGATAGTCTAAAAAAAATCCATCAAAATCTCTAGTTGAAAGAATATATTTTTAAATTAAAATTTTGTTCTTTAAAATCCTAACGAATCCAATAATTAATAAAATTCATAAAAATCCATAAACTTTTAAATTACTTAAGATATTAAAAGTTTGTTTAAACTCCTAATTCAATTTCACAAGTTTTTAAAAGATATTTTAAAAATCTGGACTGAATACAACAAGATTTTAAATGACTTTTTGAAATCTAGATTTAACTGAAGAAATATTTTGGGTAGACCCTGCAAGAAATTTATGGAGACAAAAAGGTGACATGAATACTAAGTTTTTTCATGCTTCCACAATCACGAAGAGGAATATATATCAATTTTGCAGGCTTAAGAATGACGAAAAAAATGGGTTGAAATCCCATAAATAATTAAGGAAATGGTATCATCCTATTTCTCAAAATTATTTGAAGGAAAACAAACATCAGAAATGGAGGAAGTCTCAGTTCTTACCCCCAAAAAAACTGAATTCATGAATAATGATCTGACCAAAACGCCAATAATGGAGGAAGTCAAAGATGCAGTGTTTAGTATGTTAGGTTCAAAAGCACCGAGACCGGATGGACTACCTGGAAATTTTTACCAAAATTTCTGGGACATTCTAAAAGATGATAATATTTGAAATGGTATTGAAATTATTCAAAATTAACACGTGCTGAACAAGATTCATGACACTCTTACTACTCTAGTTTCAAAAGGCGAGTTTCAAGAACTTGTTAGCAATCTCAGGCCAATCTCTTATATCAATTGCAGCTATAAAATCATTGAAAAAAATCTTGGCACTTAGGCTACAACCTTTCATGGACGATATTGTTTATCCTACCCAATCTTCTTTCATTATAGGACGAAGTACATAATATAACACATGGATAGAAGATGAGGTTTCTTATTTTCTTAACACTAAGAGTAAATCTAAAAAGAACTATGTGACTACTAAATTGGATATGGCGAGAGTTTATGATCAATTGAATTGAGAATTCATAATCAAAATCCTAGAAAAACTAGGATTTGCAAGAAATGAGGAGATTGGATTTTCAAATGTGTCTTGACAGTATCGTTCCAAGTCAAAGTAAATGGTGAAAGACGCAAAAAATTCTCACCGAACCAAGGTATTCGATAATAGTGATCATTTATCTCCCCTATTGTTCTCACTTTTGACAAAAAGGCTTATTGGATAATACACTCTCAATGCCAAGAAAGAAACATCAAATGTATTGCAATTTCCTGCTCCCGTCCTAGGCTTACCCATCTTCTTTCTGTTGATGATGCATTGGTATTTGTTGATATTAATAAGAGGCAGATAGAAGCTTTCAAGAAGACTATAACTCTATACTATAAGGCGTCGGGTCAAAAGATCAACTTTACAAAATAAACTATTCTATTCAGTAAAGGTACGCAAGAGAAAGTTTGTAAAGAGGTATCAGAGTCTCTTAATATCGAGTCTACTAAGTCTTTGAGAAAGTACCTGGGTGTCCCACTTACGCTTAAACGAGCAAAAACAAAAAACCTAGATTACATAAAAGATATACTGCTTAGGAAATCGACATCATGGATTTCTAACCTCTTATCAGATGTGGGCAGAAAAATTTGGATCAAAGCTTTCCAACATGCAATTCTGAATTATGCAATGTCAATTTTTGAATTTCCCAAATCTCTTTGTAAGAAGATGTCGAGTATGATCGCGAATTGTCGGTGGGATGTTAACAAAAAAAATGGGTAGCATGGAAGAAATCACTAGGGAAAACTCTATTGATGGACTAGGCATGGATTTTCAAAAAAATGAATATTGTTATTCTAGCTACCATAGGGTGGAGGCTTAACCGGAACCAAAACTCTTTGGCAGCTAAAGTCTTGAAGGGTATCTATTTTCCTAAAACAATCATGTAGGAAGCTAAACTGACAAAAAAAATCTTAGAGTTGGACAAGTATCTTTAAGGTATGCAATTATTAAAAAAAGAATGTATATAACAAATTGGTTACGGCCTTACAATCAAAATTTAGGATGACATTTGGAATATAAAAGGTATCAGGATGGAGAACCTTAAAGAACGAGGTTTCATCAGGGTTGTCCAATTATTTAACAAAGATATGACAGGATGGGATGCAAGCACGATCTTGGATATATCTGGTTGGAAAGACGGTTTGCTAATTGATAGTTTTAATTATCTCAATAGTCTATGAGATAACTGTTAAAAAAAAATATTAGTCTTATGCGATAATTGTTTTGGCTAACCTTGTATATTTTATCTGTTGAAACAAAAAAAAAAAAAATCTAAACACTCTCTTTATTCTCTTTACTCTCGTTAGTTGTAGGTACTTTAAATGACTGTTTTGTATTTTCCCTTTTAGACACTGTTAGTAAATAGATATGACCCAATCAACGAACCATCACATTAGAGTACCATACCCACCATACATTCATAGTATTTTTTGCTTAGCTGTACTTATTAACTGGGAGTAAGTGGTATCCATATATTTAATGTCATCCACCAAGGTAATCGCCTCAGAAGTTTCGTTTCCAAATTCTCTTGCGTTCTGGCTCTATTGGTCTGTGATCAAACGTTATTATTCTAAGTTGAAACTGCTAAAAAGTGAAAATGAAGAATTTAAACGTTTTATCATCTACCGAAGTTGCTGCACTCTATACATGAAAATAGTAGCACGTTCCTTAAAATAGGATATGTGTGCTTGGAATTATATTATTATTACGTCGTCTATTTAAAATTAACAAAAGTAATATTGTTGACATTTGTAATCTTGTATTGTCATTTAAAAATAAAAGAGGAGTTTAACATTTGAATAGAGTCAATTGACTTATAACATGAAACAATAATTCAAAGCTTGAATCCAAACGAGTGAACGACTAAATATATTAGAGAAAAAGACATAACACTGGTTTGGAACATAAAGAAAACTCAAGAAAGATATAAAAAATTAATACATAGCGAGAAATCAAAACACAGAGTTAACTTAAACTTAACAATAAACGTTTTGACTAAAACTCATATACAGGAAATTTAGTTTCTAAAGCTTGGGCTGTGAGACGGGGATGGGTCCTTTGAAGTTGTTCAGGTCAACACACGAATCCTTCTGCTATTATTATTCTTTGAAAAGTCACCACCATACAATTATAAACAGGACATGGTGGGTTCACAACTAAGTATGGTAATATGTTTGAAGTCTATCACAAATTACAATTGTTATATAGATATAGTAAATGCGGATATATGTTAAGTAAGATACATGTTTCTACAGGCGGACAAGAGTAGTCTAAGGTAGTAAGGTCACAATATAAACATCGTTGTAGCTCATGAAAAGGTAATGGTGTTTTTTTTTTATTACATCGGAGATCCAATGGATCATGTTCTGTGAAAACCAAACGCTAGTCTATTACATTATTAAGTACCATAGGATTATATATCGCTCTAGGTGTCTTATAACCCATACGGTCCTTCGTGAGAAGGCTCCAACTACCATCCGGAGGGTCCCCAAGGAACGTGAAATCTTCTCCAACCTTCCATCCTTTCTCAGCCAGCCAATCAGTACAAGAATTCGCCTACCTAAAGATACCCTTTAGATGGTACCCCTTATTTTTATCCAAAGACATACGAATTAGTGTAATCCATTGCGCCCCAAGACCTCTACCCTCCACTGTATTATGGATTAGATCGATCGCCTCTCTTGAATCTACCTCAACGGTCACCTCATGAAAACCCAAACTCTCTACCAACTTTAGCCCCTCCCATAATGCAATTAATTCCACAATAACCGGAGACTTATGATAAATCTTCATACTAAATCCCCCGAGCCATTCACCATTGCTATCTCTTACAATACCACCTCCACCACCTATCTGTCCCTCGCTACTAAAACTCCCATCTGTATTGAGCTTAACCCCTCTAATAGGTTTCGACCATCCAACCAAAGATACCATGGGCTTCTGTGACAATGACGATCCAGGCAAACGCCCCCAAACTCTAGTAATCCCAATAGCTAAATGTCTCGCCTTCCGTACTATTGCAACCTCATTCAAAGAAGCCACCCCATTAAACACCACTTCATTGCGTTGTTTCCAAATTGTATCGACAAGCGCGCCAAAGAAAACATTCCACCGAACCCCGGCAAAGAGCAAGTTATTTGAAATATTCCTTGCCCACCATTTGCGATCATCACCCGTCAAAAGGAAGCGTCCACCCTGCTGGTTTTCATCTTCTGTAGTGCGCTCCTGATCTTCATCCTCGAGCAGCTGCTGTTGCCGACTCGCCGCCACTTCACCACTCGCCTCCTCTCCAACACCATGACTGGTCCAGCCATCAGTCCTGACTTGGCGACTCCCAGCGCTGCTGGAATGAAAATGCAGCGGAAAAGCACCCAAGGACCTGTTCGCCGAGTGGGGAAACCCCAGGGACCTGTTGTGCAAAAAACCAGATACATTATGCAGACCTGACCCCCCACCCCATAAATCACAGCCCAAAAAAGGATCAGTAACAGAGTTATGCGAACATACCTCCAGACTTCTGTCACTCCTATCCACCATTTGATCAGCAACTCCCTCTTCCGCCCTTCCATTTCTCACAACTTCGCTTCTAACAATGGCCCAGATCCTCCTGACCTTTATACACTTCCGGAATAGATGAATTGCACTCTCCACATCATGACCACACAGTGGACACATTTCTGAGACATCTATCCCCCTTTTAACGAGGTTAGCAATCCTCTCTCGAACCGCTCGCCACAAGAAGACCCGAGTCCGCTGTGTCGATTTAAGCCCCCAAATTTTCCTCCATATGCCCTCCATACTAGTATCATAATCACTACTCTCCCACCTTACGGACCTTACCGAAAACTCCCCATTCGTCTCATTCAACCAGGACACAAGGTCCCTAGACAGCCCCTCATCACCTAACCTGGTCCCCGCGATTTCCAAGAGCTTATATGAAGGGAGATAACTGTGAAAAGCCTCCCAATCCCACGCACCATCCGGACGAATGTAATCACTTATTTTCCTAGACAACTCATTAGCTACGAAGATACCTATAACATGGTCAATAAGAGGTGAATCGCCAACCCACAAATCACACCAAAAGGACACCATTTCCCCATTATGTACAATCCATCTGGAGCTTCTTCGAACCACCTCTAACCCCACCACAATAGCTCGGCACATTCTCGAATCAGTCTGCTTACTCAAATACTGCATAGGCGGCCCTTTAAAATATTTTTCTTTCATTACAAGAGGCCACAAGGTAGACTCATCGTGTATTAATTTCCAACCAAGTTTACCCAAAAGTGCTTTATTCATATCTTCAGCTAAACGAAATCCCAAACCACCTGCTTCCTTGGGTCTACAAACATCACTCCAAGCAACCCAATTAATGCATCTTTGACTCTCCGATGAACCCCAAATGAAATCCCTCCTGATTTTATCAATCTCTTCACACATACCCCGGTAATCTCTCTACTTGCATAATATACATAGGTACTGCGCTAAGAACTGATTGGGCTAGTGTAATTCGCCCCGCTAAAGATAATGTACTACCCTTCCATTTCGCCAACTTACCACGAAGATCATTTATGAACTCCCCAAAAAAACCCTTCGGACGTTGCCCAGAAAGAATATTAACACCAAGGTACTTACCAATCCCATCACTCCGTTGATATCCACTCCTCAAAGAGATGAACGAAGCCACACCCTCCTCCACGTTTTTCGAGAAATAGATAATCGATTTATCTTTACTAATTGTCTGTCCCGCATCCCGACAAAATGTATCAAGAGACTCCTGTAGTAACATGAAACTATCAACAGAAGCTTCTGCAAATAAAATCAAATCGTCCGCAAAAAATATATGAGAAATAGGAGACCCCCCTGGACTAAGGTGTATAGGCTTCCACGATCCACTCCGCACAAGACCCTGAATTAATAAAGACAACCTCTCCATACAAATAACAAAAAGATATGGTGAAATCGGATCTCCTTGCCGAATTCCTCTCTTAGGCTTGAACGGCTCAAGTGGCGAACCCCTCCATAACACACTTAGCTCATTATCCTCCATCCCTGAGATGATAATTGACACCCACATAGGTGGCAACCCAAGAAGATCCAAAGATTCTTTGATGAAGTCCCATCTGATCTTATCATAGGCTTTGGCTAAATCAACTTTAACTGCCATATATCCTTTCTTCCCTTTCGCATGCCGCATCACAAAATCCACTTCGCTCACAAGCACTACATTATCAATTGGTTGATCTTTTCGGTAAGAAACTGCTCTGATATGGTCCAATATTCCTTGCTAGTAGAGGTCGCATCCTGTTAACCAAAACTTTCATACATATCTTATAACAGACATTAATCAGGCTAATCGGTCTAAACTGTGTGATGAACTCTGGACTTCCTATCTTCGAAATCAAGTGGATAAGTGTGCCTAAAACCTCCTTAGGGAACCTCCCAACCAATAACGCATTCCGAATCATATTGCAAACTGAAGGTCCTACAATATCCCAACATTTTTGGTAAAAGCCCGCCGTTAAACCATCCGGACCCGGCGCTTTATGAGGTGACATCTGAAAAACCGCTATACGCACTTCTTCCTCAACCACCGATCCACTCAACGTCTCAATATCACCTACATCGAACCTTCTGGGATGTGGAAGTCCACCAATAGGTGGCGAGCTACCCTCAAGTGAAAATAAATCCTCGAAAAAACCCCTAACCCAAGCCTTCTCAACCTCTTTATCCACTATCCATTCCTGCCTATCGTCTCGAATACGCAACTCCTCTACTCTCCTCCTCTTGACTTGTGCTGCACAGTGATAATATCTAGTGTTGCGCTCTCCTGAATTAACCCATTCAGTGTGTGCTCTTTGGAACCAAAATACCTCCTCCTGCTCCAAAAGACTCTCGAACTCCCCAACCAACCTCGTCTCTAACCTGATCAACGAAGAATTATAAGATTTCTGAATTTCTCTCTGAATACCTCCAATCCTTGCTACTAATCTTCGCTTCTTACGAAAGATGTCCCTAAAAAAATCAAACTTCCATATCTCCAACTCCTGCCTCATAATTTCAATATTCTCACTGAGACTTTTCCCAATCACCTTCCAATTCTTCTCCACCAAATCTCTGAAACCCTCATGATAGCACCAGGCCGCCTCAAACCGAAAGCATTGCGTACTTGGAGTCCTTTCCGAAGGAGCAGTCAAAGTGACCAAAATAGGGACATGATCCGAATGCACCCTAGGAAGATGTGAAACTTTCGAATCACTGAATGTCTCAAACCACAACCGATTACCGTATGCTCTATCTAATCGCTTGAGAATACGAGCCCCAGACCGCCACGAATCACACCACGTGAACCTAGGACCAACAAACCCCATATCCTCAAGACCACACTGATCCCGCCATCTCTCGAACTTAACCATCGCGCGATTCATACCTTCCACACCGCCAACCTGATCCTCTGGTACCCCTATATGGTTAAAATCCCCAACTACTAACCATGGTTCTACAATATGGGTTGACGCCACCTCCAGTGAATCCCAAAGAGAATCTCTAAACCAACTCTTCGGGCTCGCGTAAACTGCAGAAAGCAACCAGGAAACACATGAATTTCTGGAAATTCTTAAATTGATTACCTGATTACTAGCCGATAAAAGTTGGATTGATACACCAATTTGGTTCCAAAGAACCCAAATACCCCCCGCAAAACCAATCGCGTCCACCCTAATGGATTTATCCATTCAAAGGGACTTGATTATATTTGTTGCCTCAGCTCCCGAGGCTTTAGTCTCTACAATAATCGCAATAAGAGGCTTATGTCTATCCGCTAGATCTCTAAACGCTCGTCTAAAACCGTCACTGTTCGCCCCCTACAATTCCAAAATAAAACGTTAACTGGATGGTTGGTCGAAGACCAACTTCCCCTAAAATTATTATCAATTGTATTAACCATAAAAGATTAATAAAAAAGAGAATACAAAAAGTCCAAAAAAAGGAAATAAAATACAATAACTAGAAATGAAAAAAAAAAAGAACATTACTAGGAATCAGTTGATTCCATGTTCTGACCTGTTCCAATAAAATCCATGTCTGTTGGTTCAGTATCTACCCCATGTGTAGCCTCCCTGGTGGGGGCAAAGGTGTGATAAATAAATAGATAAATAAATATAATAATAAAGAGCACACACCCTTGAGAACCACGGAACTCACTGCAAGTATCACAGATCGTTTGCAAGTTTTAATGATAAGTTAAGTTCGTTCGCAGGGATTTAATCCGTTAGATCTACTTATATTTAACAAGCGTAGATGAATTTAGATGTTTATATAAAAATATAATAAGATAAATAATAATCTAACGCAAATAAATAAATAATGAAAACAGATAAATAAGATGAATGTAAGTCAGATAAATTAGGATTAATATTATGAGTCTATTTTACTAAGTTGTTATTCTAACTTGTCACAGATTAAGCATTATATATTAACCAGGATTCTAAATTCTACCTAGCCTTTTCTAGGCTTAGGTACAACCTCTCCACTACCAAGGTCTTGGGTAATGCTTGGTGATTAAATCAAACCTTTATGGCTATCTAGTTAGGCAAAGGATCAAAACTAGAAGATTATGTGGTGTTGTCAATAACTAAGAATAATCCTAAGATTGACCTAATCTAAGGATGTAACAATAATTCAAAACACATAATAACAATATACGCCAAGCTCAATCAATTAGAATAAACAAATAGTATTATTGAATTTAAGACAAAATAATAACCCACAATTAAAAGTAAAACTTACAGAATAAAAGCTTAGAAATATGGTTGAGCATGAATCTATAGCTAATTACCCTAAATATAGAGAAGTTGAGATGTAGAAGAGGAGTTTGTCACTCTCCAACTTCTTCTTCTTGTCTTCCTCTATAGGTCAGCTTGCTTCTTGGATGAATAGCTTGATACTAAGGATGAATAATTAATTAAAGGACTAAGCTATTATTTAACGGTAAGAAAATACAAATAGGACTAAGCCTAAGCTTGAAACTGAGCAAGGACATGTTTACAATGGTATAAGGGTGTATTTATAGGTGTTTAGGAAGACCTATTTCGTTTTCTTGAAGGAGAAGTAAGTGGTGGACTCCAAGCCCAACTCTAATTCGTATGGAAATAAAGATAAACACTGCTGGACCGTTTTGAGCATATCTTCTTCGTTATTGGTCGGTTTGAGCTCCATAAGATACCAAAAGAATCGCAATAGAATTATCTTGCCCATATAGAAGGAAATTACCAAAATCGGCCTATTTCTTAGGTAAAAACGCATATCTTTAGACGTGTGCTGCAGAATCCCAGATTAAGGCAGCTTTTCCTTTTCCATATTTTTAGCTTTTATTTCCTTATCTCCAATTACCATGTCTATCTCTTTCCATAAGTTGTTGTCTTTGACTTGGACTCTAATTAAGCTCCATAATTATCTTTAAAGCTTCACACTAAATAAATAATTAAACTCAATATGCTCTAAAAATATTATTTTACTAAATCAAGACTCAAAATAGGAAAGTGTAGCATTTCTCAAGAAAATCGACTATAATGACTTCTTAAATCACTAAAAATGATGTCTCATCCTAATATAAATCTATCACAAATGAGGAGACATCAAGACCCCCAACTCAAAGTTGTATCGTCCCGATACAATAAAGATAAAAACAAAGGGAAGTCTCTAAATACACACCTAGGTCAATTAAGCACAGAGGGAAGAAGATAGCAGAATATGGAGAATAGACTCAAAGCAACTACTCAGAAAATTTCATGTAATAATATTTAAAAACTACATACCTATACACTTCTCATATTCATAGTCAACACGGTTTGAATTGAAGATTAGATTAGCTTCGCAATGTAAGAAGGAGAGGAACTTTACTCAGTTCACCAAGGAAGCTATAGATTGTTCATCGACCTTCACTGGTAAGATCCATTTAACTACTCTCTATTGGCTCAATCACTTTTCAATTACATAGCAAAGAATCAAAAGGTCTTTAAGGTTGTAATTTAGGCTTAGGGACGGTATGATAGTATATTTGGATAATTTAGAGTGAGCTTTTGGCTCTCTCCTCACTAGCCATCAACGAATCGCCCTAGAGCTTGAGTTACTCTCATAAAACGTTTCTCACTCAACCCAATGATTTCTTGATGCACAATTTAGCATCCCCAATAACCCAATTAAAGCATAAGATGTTCACATAAAAATTCCACTTTGCCGGTCCGAATATATATATATATATTTTTTCTTTTCAAATCAATTTCTTTAGCTATGACTCTCTTTTTAATGATGAGATATCACGCTATTTTTTCATATATATATTTTTCTTTTTTTTAATGCCCTTGTTGGCAAATTAGCTCGTAACTTCTTTTTCATTCACTATTACCCCGGCAAAGGGTTACAATACAATTCTGTGAAACATCATCACTATAAAGCACAAAGCACAATTAATAAGCTCAAAAATCCCAACCCAATAACAATTCCCATAATGGTGGACCCACCACCCCAAACTCAAGCTCTAAAACAACTGTCTATGCATCGCGATTCGAGTGCGGGTCATATGAAAAAGTCCTATAATGTAAAGGGATATGGCTTATAACGTGGTTCAATAAAAAGCTTTAGAAAGGCTAGAAGGGGCTGAGAAGGATATAGCATGTAAAATAAAAAATAACAAGGTGAGAAGGTATAAAAAGGCTTCAAAGGCTTCAAATATGAAAGAACCGCCTTAATCACTTTCTACACTATGTAATTTCGTTATTTTCTTACCTTTTAACACTTTCATCAAATGGTTTATCAACTAGCTTGGATCTCACGGCCTACACACTTCTCAAGGTTCCCTGAGATCGAACATACTTTCTATCGCATTTGCTCACTAATCTTTTCTTTACTATCAATGTGTGTTTTCCTGTAAATACTCAAAGCATACAAAACAAAATAGCTCATAAACATACTACTTACTATCATTAACTCACTGAGCTTATGCTTTCAAGCTATTAAACACACTCTACATACATCTAAACCTTCAAAAAATTTAATTTTTACCTAAAAACAGAAAAATGGAGATGAGAGACAACGAATCCCCACACCCCCAACTCAAAAATGAGCCGTGTCCCCACGACTCGAAAAGACTCAAAAATAAAATAAAAGAAAAATAAAATTTTACAGATATTGCACATAAAGAAAAGGTAAGGAAGAAAGAAAACATACTCTTCGAGGCTATTTACCTCGCCTGATCAATACCCGGAACAGGGTGCGGTGCTTTCCATGTATGCAAACTTCTAGTATCACTAATTTCGCTTTCCCTTACATCCTCTTATTCTCCATCCCAATCAATCACACTCTAGAAATCTCTTGTTAATCTTCTTCCAATTCTGCTCTTGAATACTTTCTCATGTGACAGTGTTCATCCAGGAACATGTTTTGGACAAAGCTACTAGCGTCCCAGAAGCTTTTATTCATCTTTGATATATAAATCTTTGATTAGAAGAGGTATTGGCATCTTCTGTTCCCTAATTACAATTGCTTGCTTTTTAGGATTTGAATCCACCAAAAACCGGTTCCTCTCTAATTGCTTGACTCCAATTATCTTGTAATATATTCCCAAACTATTATCCATCTCAATTGATTTCATCTAGAACTTACCAAATACCTTGCTTTGATTCTTCATATCCCATAACACTTGATAATTTTTCTATTCTTTTCATCATCTCTTTTGACCCCCAACTCAAAGCTTTAAACACTCTTGAAATTTGTAACTCATGATCATAGGTGGAACAAGCTTTATTTTGGTTAGGAAAGGTGTTAGGATGACAAATCCCTATGTGGGTATGATTGAATCAAGGTTTGGTGATGTGGGTTTAAGGATTTTTAAAAGATTTTGAAATTCATGGCTTTGATTCTTGGTTTCTAGGTGTTTTGATATGAATTGGGTGCTTGAATCTTCTTTGTAATGATGTAGGGAAGGATTTGGATGAGAATTCATGGTGATTTGGTAGTGTTTTGATGTTATGTGAAGGTTTTTATGAGCTTTAATGGAGTTGGGAGAGGTTTGGAGAAGAAAGAGAGGCTTGAGGTTTAGTAAATTCGGAATAATAAGCATTATACCTCTTTTATACACTTGAATCCCGTTTCTTTCTCTCTCTGGCGGCTCGTGCGGACCATCCCTGCGGACCATGGGTGTACCTTGGGGTACACCGCAACATCTGATGCTCGATAATTTTGACCTTCTGGATGATACACGTGGTAGGACCCCGTGGTACGCGTTTTGGCTCTGCGGACCATGGCACGGACTAGGGGGTACACCGCAGGGGTACCCCGCGCCTTCTTCGTCAAAATACCCGTGGATCTACCCCGTGGCACGGGTTTTAACCGTGCGGTGCATGACGCGGTGCAGGGGGTAGTCCGCGGGGCAACTTTTCTCGGTTCTGGATAGGACCCGTGGCTCCACCTGTGGTACGGGTTTTTGCCTCGCGGACCATCCCTGCGGTATAGGGGTACACCGCGGGGGTAGTCCGCGCAGGGCTTTTCTTCGCTTCGAAAAATTTCCTCGCTTCCCTAACTCGATTTCTCCAATTCCTACACACCAAAAACACTAATACCTTTCTCAAATATGCAATATCAACTAAAAACAACTAATCTAAACTAAAACTAGAAACATGAAAACATAAAAAAATTACTATGGGATGTCTCCCAAAGGGCACTTTTGTTTAACGTCTTTCAAAGTTACACGAGTTACCTCGGTTATTTCTTTTTATAGCCTCCCCAGCAGTGAGTGAGATGATTAACACTTACCAACTCGAGCTTGCAACCTTCGATAGCTTTTATATCGACCACTCCTTCTGAGATGATTTGCGTAATAATGTATGGTCCCTTCCAAGAACTGTTATGTTTGGGGTTGGGAGGTCTCCATGCTACCTCGTCTCCTTCCCCAAACTCAATCTTTTTCTCCATATTTTCTTGGGAGCTTACCGATTCTGGCTTCTTGGTTACAACTCTGATTGGATCTCGTTCTTTTGACTCATTCTTCTTTTTCTTCTTTCCCGAAACATAGAACGTTTCAGAGTTATCTTCAATACGGAGAGTCACAGTTCCTTCATTCACGTTCACTATAGTATCGCTGGTGGCTAGGAATGGACGCCCAAGAATGAATGGGACGTTCTTATCTGCTTTATAGTCAAGAATAATAAAGTCTGTTGGAATAACAAGGTTACCTACTTGAACGAGTACATCCTCAATTACTCCCCACGGCTTTGCTGTTGATTAATCAGCAAGTTGTAAGGTTACGGATGTCGGTTTCGCATCACTAATACCAATCTTCTTGAATATACTTTTGGGCATGATATTCACACTTGCCCCTAAATCACACATGGCTTTTCCATGAAATATACCACCTATTTTGATTGGGAGGTAAAACTCTCCAGGATCTTTATGCTTTGGTGGTAATCTTCTTTGAACTTGTGTTGATACCCCTTCATTGATTGCTACAGACTTGGCTCTTGTGAATCTTTTCTTATTGGAGACTGCCTCCATAAAGAATCGATCATAGTTTCTCCTTCCTTCCATAGCTTCGAGTAAAGGGACGTTAATTTTCACTTGTTTTAACGCCTCTATACACTTCTGATGTTGCTCCGCGGGATAGTGGCAATGTATGGGTGTTTGTCTTGCTCTACTTCTCTCTTCAATTCTTGGTTCATCAACCACTCTAGGCTTCTTAATCTCATCATGTTCAACTTCTTCAACCCAATCTTCAACAATTATCTCATCTAAGTTCATCCTATCTACGTTTGACTTGTTTGGTAGAACATCCCCTTTTGCTTCGGTGATTATCTCACCGTGTTCTTTTATCTTTTGAGCTTGAAGACTAATAGTCTTAACCTTATCGTCTACGTATTGGATCTTCTTCATGTTAGACGTTGTATCTTGGGTCAATTTCAAAAGTTGACTTTGCATTTGTTCTATGATTGTAGTGAGCCGCATTACATTCTTCTCTAAAAGTTGATTATGTTGTTTAAGATCTTGATTCTGTTGTTGCAGGCTTTGCACTACTGATGCATCGATCTTTGATTCAAGTCTGCTCATATTATCCTTCGTGAAGTTGATGAATTGACTAATAGTCTCTTTTAACTCCGTGATCTCTTCTTGAGGACGTGATTGAGCTTGACTTACATTATGCACATTGCAGCCTAGTGGTTGTTGAGCTTGATTTTCATATGCTTGTTCTTGCAAGTATAACTGTTGAGGTGGCTTTGGGATGCTTTCCTTAACATTTATAGCGAGTTGTTGTATTTGATCTTGCAAGCTTGAAATCCTCGCTTCTTCTTCTTCGTTAGTGGTAGGAGTTTGTTTTTGTGGTCAACTCATGTTGTTCTCAATGATTATTTCCATACCACTTTTCGCTTCTTTTGGATCCATAGAGACAAAATTACCACGACCCATATTATCTGCTCTCAGCCTTGACTCTCTATCAAGCAGACACACCTGCACTAGCTTTCATTTTTTGCAAGCCAACTCATTTCTGTCTCGATATTGAATAACAAAAACATTGGGCATATTCAAGATTTTCACCCAAAAAACAAATACTCCCCATGCAAATGTAATTTTTTAGTTGGGTCAATGCCCTCTTAAATCAAAATAACAAACTACCTTCCCATTTAGATTACACAATATTTTAGGTTCAAACATTACAAAAATACCCTTATTGTAGTTGTTATTCCCATTTAAATCAAACATTATCATAAACATGAAAGTTCATCTATATTTTTAAATAATAAGAAACATTAATTAAAAACCATCACAACCACCACCACCATCCTCACTACCCCAACCCCACTCCTACCACCACCACCCCACCCCCAACCACCACCCCCACCCCCACCCCCACCACCCCACCCCCACCCACCACCACCACCACCACCACAACCTATCCCACCACCACCACCCCTACCACCCCGCCTATACCACCACCACCACCACCACCACCACCACCACCACCACCTACTACTACTACTAATTCCATCACACGCGCTCGTCCGTGAAATTTTTTTAAAATCGTCATAACTAATTTTGAAAAAATAAAAAAAATAAAATAATTGCATTTTTTGACGAGACAAATTAATATTTACGTCTATGATTTTTTTCGATTTTTTTTAAATTTTTGTTTTTTTGGTTTTTTTTTTACTTTTTTTTTAAATGGGATTTGTCCCCTCTCTAATTTTAAGAATGGGATGAATTTGTTTCATCTCCATTCTAATATTGAGATGGGATTTGTCCCATCTCTATTGTAAAACTAAGATGGGATTTATCCCATTTACAATTAAAACCTTCCACCACTAGCCCACTTCTACCCCACCTCTACCCCACCTCTACCACCTAAAATCGTCATAATTAATTCTAGAAAAACCAAAAAATAAATGGTGATGGTGATGTGCTATTTCGCTAGACAAAAATTTAAGATGGAATTTGTCCCATATCTGGTTTGTCCCATCTCTAAAGTTTATACTGAATAAATATCTAAATAAATATAAACTCCAATACATACAATTATCAATATATAACTTAATGCTAAGAAGACAAGAAAACCTGTCATGTTACTAATTTTAGGTTAGTTGCACCACTAGTCAGTGTTGTGCGTATTAGCCAATCACACCCACCTGTGTCCTGCGTTAATCTTCCAATTTACCCATCCACACGGACATTAAAATACAGGATATATTTGGAAATTTTGCATAACAAAGTCGAGTTTAGATTTAAATCAAAGTTCCATGATTCCTAACTATCTAAAAGTCTTGTGGAAACCCTTTTAATTATTTGTATGTCGATTCTTTCTCCTCTATGTAGGCTTATGTTTAAATCCATAAGTTTTAACAACTTTTTTGAATATCAATCACATCAATAACATCCCAACATTGCATTTTTGACATACAAGCTAAACAGTAATATGCCATGTTTCATTTACAAATCACAAGTTTAATACAACTAAGCTGACACATCAGTTAAGCTTTATTCTTCAATATTTCTGTCATAAAACAAAAGAATTAAAAGAGTAAACCCAGAAAAAAAATACATAAACATTTTGCAAATTGAGCTCCTTGCTTGTAGTATTCAGCAGATTTAGAAGCAAGACCATCCAAACCTTGGCACCTAGATTCATTATTAGATTCTGGTAACAAACCCTGCAAAAAACAAGTCAACAAGTTCAATATTCACTACCAGATTCTCGAAGTACGAAATATTAATACTGAATAATTTGCAATTATCCATGGGAGTGGATGGGTAGGTTTTATAATTATCATCGTCAACATAAAAAACACTGCAAGAAAAGACAACTCGAAAGATTATTTACATTTCTACAAATGAGTAAAATGAATCACAAAAACTTTAACTTTTATGAGCAAATACATACATACATACCTGTGTAAGTCCACACGGCTCAAAGATCGGTGGGATTATGAACAAATCAGAAGCTGTATATATCAAATGGGCAAGTGCTTCATCGTACTTTAATAACAGTCTTATATGTTTATGATCCGCAAACTGCTTCACAATATCTTCAAATTCTTTCTATACAAAATTCAAATTATAGCCTTAAATTACAAACCTTTAATCGAAATATCGATACAAATAGAATAAAATCTCCCTTTAAATACCTAAATCTCTGAATAAACCATTATTCTATAAACCTTTTTTTAACAATAAAATTGGCGCCTATGATGACGCTAGAAGATAACCCCATACTCAAACCCTTTATCAGATAACATACCCTTGTATGATAAACCACTTGCAGACTCATCTTGCGCCGCTTCAGCCACCGCAACGGCCATTACTCCGACACCAAATTCAAAATTTCAAACTTACCCTTTACCATTCTGTTCAACATATGTATAAAAAATAATTCCTTTTGTTGGTACGATTAGTAACATAAATGGAATTTAATTAATGGATCTTGCAAGCGAGAGTGAAGAAGGATGACAATGGAAAAATTGCAGCGCTGTTCGATAAAGCAATTGATCATTGAAACTGGGTTTAGAATTAATGAAGAAAAATGAGAAATCTGGCCCTTTATATCCGTCGGCTGCGAGAAATAAAAAAAAAACTAAACGCTGACTTTTACTAGAAGGGTAGCAACGTAATTGTGCAGTGTGAATTTGATTTAAATGGGAAACAACCTAATTTATTTGGGAAGAAATATTCACCTGTCAACATTTAGGCATAAACAATGTGAATCATGATTTAAATGGACATTTTCCCTTTTTAGTTTCCGTGTGTAGACATACGGGCCCCACACAAAAACTATAGGAAATATGACAAAGATAACGATATTAAAGAAATTGCATAATTCATGAATAATCAAATGGCAAGAGTAGAGAGCATTACAAGATAGATAACTAAAGTAAACATTCTTGATTCTTAAAATAAATTACCAAAACAAGGTGTAGCAATAATCTTGATCTACTTAAGATAAGGAGTTGCTGCAGCTGCTGCTACAAACACAAGGGAAATAACACCAACCTGGTATTCTTTCAACTTTCATTATCAAACCGAGAGAATCTTGGAGTACTCACCATAAATGAAGGTAGCAACTATAGCAAGTGTTGATAGAACTAAAATAGTTACTTCACTACTTCCCACCTTGCATTTCCAATACGACCTACTAATATCAGTAATCATCACCCCCATCAGGATGAGGTGGAACAAGGCTTTTAAAGTAGCCTTGAAAATGACTATAGTCACTCGTACCACCATATATTTTGCGACCCAAAATTTCAGAATACTTTAAACTATACAAAACCACAGAGGTCTTACAATGAAGTAAAACCATATCATTCTCTGCCATAAAAAAAAGGCTACAATGCGAAATTATCGATAACCAAAGGAACTGACCCCAACTTAATCCACGAATCCTCATCCACACCATATTCTTTCATCTCCCAAACGTGCGTACAACGCTTCTTAATCGCACAAGCAAATGAATAGAGACGTCCACGAGACTCTACTAAAAACCATTGAAAAATTTCACCATCATCATATCCGTGCTTAGGATGGGCTACCTTTCCAAACTCCTCCGTCACCATATCTAATGAGATAAATACATTACTTTTGCTACCAAATGATGGCCAGTGAAGTTTTCCGGCGACTAAAACACAGCTTCCACTACTGTACAAGTTTCTAATTGGGGGGTTCTTCAATGTTCTCCAACAACTATTCTTTATACTATAAATCTTGGCATCAGTATATTAGAGAAAATATGATTTGATTATTTTCTGAGTTGAGAAACTGTAGTTAAAAGAGGCGTTTTGATAAGTTTAAAGAATTATTTAGGTTAAGCAGTACTCTAGTCACTAGGGGAAAAACGGGTTGGGTACCCGACCAAAACGCCCAAAATCAAACCCGATCTATACTTAAAGTGTCAGATCCAAAAAGTACAGTTTACTCGATTCAATATAGATATCGGTTTATATGAAAATAAAATTTTATTAGTACTTAAAAAGGTTAAATATCCATTTTCTCCTAGATACAATGATGCTCCGAAATGGAAAGGGAATATTAGCGATTGGATGACATATGCTTTCATCATTAATTCGAGGAAATCATTTTTATAAATATATATTTGTATATCGACTCATTGGGGTTTTGATATTTGGCGCATCTGAATTCCATTTTTTCCTTTGCACTGTGTAAATTACTTCGGTGAATTACTTTCCTGTATTTTCAGAATTTGTGTAGAACATAAATATCATTGGGCAAGCTTTGATAATCATCTTTAACATTGCTACATATGGTCATACAAAATAAATACTTATACTCTAAATTGCAGACATCAACTTCAAGGAAATATGAGAAAGAACATAATATTAGAGCAAGATCAAGTCTTTTTTATAATTAAAACCAACTAAAAGAGAATAGAAAAGAGAAGATACATTGATAGATAAATCACCCTAAAGCGAAACAAAAAAATATTTTACTGTATACTTCTTAATATAAATAACTAAAACAAGAATCTTGATCTACTTAGAGGATGATGAGTAATTCAGCTACTTCACACCACGCAATTATAAGAGCTGCTACCAATATCTATATAATCATCATATTCACCATCAAGATAATTTGCTACCCACGATTATAGAATACTTTAAGTTATACAATATCACAGAGTCTAATTATGACTTCATCTTACCCAAATCCCTGAGTATAGGTGTATTCTATCAAAGGTATTTGAAATAGGCAATTTACAGAACTTTCTCAAAGATGGGTTGTATATTGTATATTTATCTCTACATGGTGACACACATAACAAGCCATTAAAAGAACCACTGTTAATGGGTAGACTCATTGAAATATCAATTTGTTCTATAGCATTCATAGTGAAGTTTGGGTCACAGAGAATAGAGTTAAAAGAGTAGGCGTAGTAAATTTAATCAGTCTTTTTGTTTAGTATAATAGTTGGGTTTTGAGTTTTAAATGAAATGGTTTTTGATGAATTCAGTAGAGATTTACTAACACACCTGAATATTAATAGAGACTTCACTGAGAGAAAAAACATATAGATAGCTAATGAGTTTTGGAATTGTAACCATCAATAGGTAAGCTTTTGTGAAATATTATTTTGAAACTTTGATTTTCTTGAAGCTTTTTTTCTGAATGTCTTGGCGAAAATCTGTTTTTGTTCTCTCAACGATAAAATAGAACTTTCCTGTTTTATGTGATCGTTGAAGAACGCTCAAATGTCAAACAGACCAATTGGGCCTCCCTAAACACCGTGAACGGACCCTTCTCCCCCATAAGGGTGGTGGGGTCCAAGGATTGCTTAAAATGACAGAAACAACCCTACGCTATTGTTACCTAATACGCTGATTCAGAGGGCGCCCATGAACTATTTGATTAAAGCTCGGATTCTGTCATTCTTTGTGATTGTTCTCCCTATATATATAGAGGTCGATTGTGATTCATTTTATTGTACAAACATATATAAAATACATTCTATTTTCTCTCATCTATTATGGTATAGAACTAAATGAGATTTTTTTTTTTCAAACTTTTCAATCCTTGCTTCCGCATTCCTATGGCATCATCATCCTCTCTTTCTCTACACCACACATTAGTTCGAGCTCGTCTATTCCAGCTGAACTCTTGTTACTTCGTCAAAATTGGAGCAGCTTGGTTCAAATAAAGCTTGACTCCTCCAATTACGTCCTCTGACGAATGCAATTAGAAGATTCTAGAAGCTCATGGGTATTTAGGTCATGTGAATGGATCTAGTCGATCACCTTCTTCAACGGATTCGACGTATTCTACTTGTGTAATTGAGGATCAACAGTTAAAGGTATCTCTACTCTCTTAGATGATACCTTCAATTCATTCTCAAGTAGTAAAACTTACTCAGGCTTGTGATGTGTAGCTGTAACTAGAAGAAATATTTGTCTCTCAATGTCACACTCATATTTATCAGTTAAAAATGCAGTTATGTAATGTTAAGAAGGGTGTTAGGTGTATGACAGGTTACTTAGCTGAAATTCAAGACATATGTGATGGTCTTGACACAACTTCATATTCTCTTCCTCTAGAAGATGTTATAATGTATACTTTGAAGGGTTTACTTCAAGAATTTAACCAATTCAAATCGAGTATACGTATAACTAATGCTCAATCTACTACTACTAGTTTTCATTATTTAGGCAGCTTGTTAGTATCTGAGGAATTATATATGAAAATGTGTGAACCAAGTGAAAATCCTGCTTCCCTCATACAACTTTATTTTCTGCTACTCAACCTCCTTCATATGGCTGTGGTTATAACAATCGAGGTCGAGGAAGGAGGCGCTCAAGAGGCTCTCATTCACAATCTACTTCTGTTTAGGTGCTCAACCTGGTGTCGCCTAAGGTGTGATAAAATAATAGATAAATAAACGCAAATAAACATCCTAGGCTAATCACGGTTCTGCAATTGTTACAGGACGTATGCAAGTTTTAATGAATAAGTAAGATTCGTTCCTCAGAGACTACGAAGGTTAGGAAGAACTTATGCAAATAATCAAGTGCAAATATTAAAAGTTAGAACAAATAATACGCAGAGAAATAAAAGACAAATAGATTTTTATTGGTTTTTTGATTAAGAAAATTAAACTAATAAAATAAAGACAGAAAATTAAATGCAAGAGAAGAAGGTAGTATGATAGTTTAGCTTGAGTAATTAGCAAGTAATCCCCACTAGTCTTGTTGTTCTAAACATGTAAGGGTGAATCACATAGTATTCTAATAATCGGTTTTAATTGTGCTAGGTAGTTTAAATTAGGGTTAACTTGTGTCAATAAGTGGCTATCCCATGTATTAAAAAAACAATTTAGATAAATCATAAACACAGAACTTGGAAAAGGAATAGAGTAATGAAACATAGACTAAGAATGATGATGATGAAGCACCTGACTGAAATATTCATTCTACAATTTCTCAAGTATATGGGAAGGATAATCAATCCAAAGCCCTTGGGAACAATGTTTTTCACCAAGAATTCATATTCAGTACCCTCACAAGCGTAAGTTTTACCATCTATAATGTTGTAAAACTTACTCTTTTCTTGGGAAGAGTCATAGTAGAAGATCTTGTTCTCCATATGCTTAAACTCCCCAGTTGCTGGAACTGAAATCAAGTTAGAAGCAACAAACAAGGTTGTATTAGGTAAACTCGTTTTTATAGCCCATACTTCAGATGCTTTATCAAATGTGTATATTCTCCACCTATAATGATCTTCGGTTCCACATACCACTAGAAACTCCCCATTCAATCCCAACAGGTAATACTCGCTGTATTCATTTGCAATCTTATAATTATTCCAATCAAAATACAAAGTCAAATGCCAAGAAATAGGATCGTAGATTAACAAAACCCGACCACTATAATAATACAAATCGCCCTTGAAATACGCCATGCTCATAATACCAGTTGATCCTTTATCATCAAAATATAATGGTGCAATACACCATTCTCGGTAACAATGCTTATAGGTACTCAGCTTAAATTCACCAGACTGATCGGAAAACAAAAAGCAGAAAACACATTCTTTAGAAGTTAGGTCCGAGAAAAAGTGATATCAAGCCTAGTGTAGGGATAGAAATCAGGCAACTTGATAATTTGTTTAGTGAAGGGTGAAAACAATATAAACAATGTAATATCTACTTTTCCAATTGCAAGAAATACCCATCCATGCTTGGAAGTTATACAGTAGGAGAACTGTTTGTCATCTCCCATACTAATTGAAGAAGTCGTGTAAGGCTTCTCATGAATGGGATCATACAGTTTACAGCATATTTGTGATGATGTATTAGTTTTCAGCAAGTTAACTAACCATGGCAATTTGTGGCTATTCTGAAGAGGTAACAATTAAAAATCTTGACAAAGAAAACGAAACCGAATTTGATCAGCCAAACTGAGCTCTCCCGTTATCCTCAGCAATAGATCACTTGGCAAATCAGTGACAGAGTTTGTCTCCATAGCTCCACAATCCACGTAATTTTTCAACCAAAAATGTTTACCTTAGTATCCGTAAACTATATATCTAGGTTTTAACTTTTAGTAGTGGACTTCTTATATATTTAGGTTTCATATATAAACTTGGTAAAATAGGGTGTAAAATTACCGTGGGCTTCTTTTATTTCCTGGAGCCCGTAGCTGGCACACTTGATTCGTGAAAATATTTTTTAATTGCATCTTTTAATATTGTATTCAAAAGAAAATATTTTTTCAAAAAAAACAAAGAGTAAAGTTACTTGATAGTATTGTCTCGAGCTTTTGAGGTACCTATAACGAGAAAAAATATACACGTATGGCGAATCCTTATCAGTATATCAAGATAGGGTGAGCAAATGAGAACTAAAAAACCAAATCGAACCAGAAAATCAGAAAAAAGCGAACCAAAAAAACCAAACAAAAACCAAACTAACAAAGGAAAAAATAGAAAATGTGTGAACTTTTTTTATAAGAATTATGTGGAAGAAACTTTTGTTAAAAACTTATCATTTATGTGAAATTTTAGTTATACTATTAGATAGTGCTATTAGTGAGAATTTTTTTTATATCACTTAAAATTATAAGTATTCATTACTTGATTGATTTTATAAATCATGAATGTATGAAGTAGGAAGTAATAGATTTATATTTATTGTAGTATTGTAAATTCAGATAAGTATTGTTAGATTATAAGTTTATACTTAATAGATATATTAATAGCCTACATGGACAAGTAATAATAGCATAATTGTATTGGAATATTAGTCTTTATTGGACAATGTATTTCAAGAATTGAGGTGAAAATATTATTGACCAAGCATCCGAATTCGAAGCGAACCAGAACCGAACTGAAACGAACCAATTCAGAACCAAAAACCGAATGTGGAACCAAATGCGAACCACCCGGTTTGGTTATTAAAATATAAAAAACCGAACTATTCGGTTCGGTTCCGGTTTTGGGCAAAAACCGAGACGAACCGAACCATGCTCACCCCTATCGCAAGATAAGATTTTAACTAATTAGGATAGAGATAAGTCACTCAAACATTAAACAAAAAGTCGTATAACTTTTATTTTACTATGTTTTTTTTCGGAACAAAATTAAAAGGAATATTATACAATTTTCAAAATAATAGACTATTATATAATCTTCTATCACATTTAAAGTTTGGGATTACAATACCGTTGTTATTGTTGTATTTTATTTGTATAAACCAATAAAACAATATAAAAACTAATACATAAATAAAATAAAATAAAAGTAAATAAATAAATAACTTTACTTGTCAAGGCTCGAATTGGATCTGATGTTTTTAAGGTATTTAGGCCACGTACCGGTGTCTTACGTTTGTTGGCTTCAAACTCCGGGATACAACGACAAAAAAATTCAAAAGAAACTGTCACACGAATTCTTAAGAATTTCAACGAACTTCATAACGTTGCTTCTTTCTATCTCTTTTTTCTAATTTTAATGCTTAAGTATGCTTTAAAAAACGGAATGAATAAAATGTTTAAGTTGACCAACTATTTATTAAAGATGAAAATGTGGCTTTCCAAATAGTGTTGAGCCTAAGGTATGAGCCTAAGGTCCAAAATCCCAATAGGCTAGAGGGTCTAGGTTCGAATCATTTCTTTAAATCGAGTCACCGACTATCATCTTAAACATAGTCAACACTTGGGTGAAATCCTATTTGACCAACAATCCCCACATGAATGAAAATAGACTAACCACCTGAAAAATTATGCAAAAGAATGCTAAACACGAGAAAGAGCGAGAGAGAAGCGTGGAAGAATACTACATCGAGAAAGGTAGCTTTTGGCCTTAAACCTTCTCTAGTAAGAGCTATCGGATTTGCTTGCTAACTAGTGAACGTGATGTCTTGAACTATTCAGCTTTTGTGTAAAGCAAGTCAATAAAACTTACATAGTATACTTCCAAACATTATTTGGTTCTCACGGTTGTCTCTATTTACAGTACTGGACAACTCCTGGTAATTCATGAATAACTGTCGGAGAATTTTACCTTTAAAAATATCGTAGGGCGGCCCTACCCATATTTTTCATATAGGTGGTTTCTTGTCGAGAGTATTTTGCATTACTCTATCTTATGTTAACGAATATACAAGAACCATTAAAAGTTTAACTTATCCTTCACTTTTACAGGTATCACTGTTTAATTTTATCCTAGGAATGGTTTGTGGAGGTCTCCCCACAATGTGTCGCACCAAGTTGTAGTTTCATAATTCAGTCTTTCCTTTGAACCTAGAATGAGGGATCCCCACTCTGCTAGGTAGGGTTCCCATCATGGCAACTCAGCTTTCGTAGGCTTAAGACCCATTCCCCTTGACAACACTTGCATTTTCTCTCTTTGTAGACCTTTGGTCAGTGGATCCTCTATGTTATTCTTTGATAGAACGTAATCAATTGTGATAAATCCGTTTAAGAGCAGTTGTCTAACGGTATTGTGTCTACAACGTATGTGTCTAGACTTACCGTTATAGATCTCGTTTAGTGCCTTACCAATGGCACTCTGACTATCATAATGTATTCAGATAACTGAGATAGGCTTTGGCCAATTAGGAATATCCTCTAAAAAATTCTGAAGCCACTCGGCTTCCTTAGTAGCTTTGTCTAAAGTTAAAAACTCAGATTTCATAGTTGATCTGGCTATGCACGTTTTCTTAGTGGATTTTCAAGACACGCCTGCTCCTCCTAACATGTAGACAAATCCACTTGTGGATTTTGAGTCGGTGGAGTCTGATATCCATTTTGAGGGACTAAGGTGCAAATTTTCAAAGTTGAGGGACCTAAGTGCAATTTTCAAATTTTAGGGTCTAAAAGGGTATTTTCACAAATAGAGGGACTAAAAACCAAGTTTATTAAGAAGAAGGTACTTTTAAGGTCAAAATCAAAATTTAAGGGGTCGAAGGATAGTTTTCCAAAGATGAGAGACTAAATTGCAGAATTTCAAATTTTAGGGACTAAAATACAATTTTTTCAAATTTTAAGGATTAAAATGAAACATTCCAAACTTGAAGAAATAAAATTCAATGTTACATGTAGAATGGACTAAAAAGTAATTTTCAGAAAATAGTAAGGACTATTAATGCAAATTTTCAAATCTAAGGGACTAAGGTGCAAATTTTTCAAACATGAAAGACTTAAAATGCATATTTCAAACTAAGAGGGACCGAAGTGCAAAGCAACCTATAAACACAAGATCAAGAGTAGTGACAAGATAAAGATAGCAATCTCAATCTAATACTACAATAATAAGAAAAAGGAGATTAAGCTTAAAATGTTCATTATTACAATACAATATCCAACCTAAAGCAATTAAAAAAATCTTAAACACACAAAAACATAAGGTTTTTAAAGACAGTAATCAAATTAAACCAAGTTTTCAAAACACTACCACATAGATAAAATATAAAATCAACAATTTTCACGAGGAGAGCGTCGGCCAATACAGGATAGTTCATTTCGAAGATCATCAAACTTGCGCTCCATACCAACAATATTTCTCTCGAGATTCCCAATGGATTCATCTATATAATTCTTGAGAGCTTGAAGTTCATTAGAAACGAAGGACCTAAGAGAGTCATCATGAAGAGGTGGATAAGGTGGCCGAGACGAAGAAGAGACAATGGAAGGGTCGTGATTTTCAATGGGAATTTCTAGCGCCAGAATAGGTAAAAGATTCACGGTAGAAAAATCCAGACCTAAAGTGGCATACATGGCTTCCAAAATTCAATTTCGAAGACACTCATCAGAAATGCGGCTAATTAGCTTCGTTGAGACATTTATAGATGACAAACATTTTGATCGCCGAGTAATCAAATTCCAAGAAGTACTAAAAGTCTTAACATGTGTACGAGCAAACGATATCTCACAAGATTCAAGTAAAAGTGTTAAAATTACACCATAAGGAACATTAGCCTTAGAAGCCCAGACATGTATCATCCATTTAAACATAATCGAAAAGGTTGATTGGTTCTTTGTTGGAAATGAGGTAAAAGAAGATACGCCTCATACGAAAATTTAAGCATCGGGTTTATCCTTACATAACACCGTCGAATCAAGAATTTGTGGGTTATAAAAAACTATCGGTCAAAGTATTCAGATTTATAGACCCCGTCCCTACCCTAGTAACAATCAAACGACTTTCAATGAAATCACTAACGGCATTTTGGGTTACAACATCAACACACGAACCATCCTAACCCGGTGACCAAAGCCCATCAAACCCTTCGTTCGTAAGATCAAAATCATCATAAAAAGTATCAATAGTATAGTAAATGGTTTCACCCGCAACACAAGACGTACTCGAATTATTTGCACAATCATAGCTCAAATTAGTATAAAATTCCTCGACAAGTTTAACGACTAATTTATCACGCTTGAGAATGAAGAATGTATGAAACTTTTTAGCTTGAAAGAAAAGGAAAAAAGTGAATTGTTACCGGAAAGGAAATCCTCTTCGACACTACTACAAATCGCCTTTTTAGGGGCGAAAATTTAGGAGCGACTCGCGTTTCGTCGCTAATAAGTAAGACTTAGCGATGAAAATACGTTGTCGCAAAATAGCGATGAGTCGATTCCGTAGCTAATATGTTAAAATTTTGTCGCTGATATGTTTTTTTTATTTTTTATTTTTTTTACATTCAAATTTTCATCGCTATGTTTGGGACGAAAGAATTCGTCGCTATTAAAGTATCTTACCAACGACGTTTATGGACTTAGCGACGAGTCGTGTCGTCGCCAATAAAAAAGGTATTTAATGAAGAAAACATGTTTTTTATCTCCAAAAACACCCAAAAACACCAAATTGTTTCTCCCGTTTTCTCTAAAAAAACAAAACTCAAATTTGTTCTTTTTTTTTTCAATTGATTCTCCAGTTCATCTTGCACCATTCCCGGGTTTATAATCAAGGTGGGACATTGTCAATATCCAATTTCATCACACAATTAAAGGTAATTTCATGAAAATTTAATTTATTTATTTTTGGTTTATAATTGTGCTTTGTTCTTGCTATATGATTTGATTAGGTTAACTACTACATTTTCAAGGTGGGGCATGATCATCAATCTTCAATTTCTCCAACCAATTCAAGGCATTTTCAATAAATTTCAAACTTTTTAAATTTTTTATTTTTTGGATTATACTTGTGTATTAGTTGCTATAAGATATGATTAGGTTCATAATTAACTTGTTTTTTTATTATCTTGTTTATTAGTATGTTGTAAATTATGCATGTGTTCTTTTATTTATATTTTTTCTCATATATTTTTATCTGTTTAATTAATTATTTGAAATTGTTTATATATTTATTGGGTTACAATTTTATTCATTCAATAGTTTGTAATTTTATTCATTCGATGGTTTGTAATTTTTATTCATTCATTGGGTTTGTAATTTTTATTATTTTAATCAATGGGTTGTAATTTTATTCATTTTATTAATTGGGTTGTAATAATTATTTATTTTATTTTCATATGAATGTAGTTGCTTAGTTATATCATATTGTTGCTAAAAGATGGCTTCAGGTATGGATAAGAGTTGGATCAATACGACGGATTATTATAAGGAAGAATATATTTTTGGGGTTTTGACTTTTATCGAATATGCTAAGAAACAAGTTAGTTATAATGGTTTCATGTCTTGCCCGTGTAATAAATGTAATAATCACCGTCGATTAGCCACCCAAACGGTCAGGGGCCACCTTCTAACAGTGGGGTTTAAGCATACATATCAGGTTTGGACAAAACACGGTGAGCAGTTGGTAATTCCAGAAGCAATTCATGTGCCAAATATAGAAAATGAAATGCATAATGTTTATGACGATGTGAGACACAGTTACAATGTTGGTGGACATCCGGGTGATACATGATGTTTAGGGTTTAGGGTTTACCGGATTCTTCTTTTTAGTGAATTGAGCGTCCTTTTGTAGATCATTTTGTTACTTTTTACTATCCAGGTAGGTTTTTGCCTCAGAGGTATTAGTGAACCAAGTTCAAATTGTTTGTGATAAAACATTTGAAACAGGATGACCGACTTTTCCGCAGTAAGTACAAAGATTCCTTTTGGGACCATGAAAGTGGCGAAATCATTTTAAACACTATATTTTCTCACTCTTTTGTTTAACCAAATTTTTCCTCCAAGATATCTTTTCTTCAAAAAATCTATTTTCATCAAAAAGAGAAAAATTTAGTTGGGGATGATTTTTTAAGAGATTAAAAGTGATAAAGCATATATCATCCACTTTCTTAAATAATGAGGTATTTTCAATAAATCACTTATTCAATAAATATAGCAATTGGTCGTATATATGGCATTACATCAGTAAACTAATCAAGAGTAAACTAAGGAATTAATCTAGAGCAAAATCAGGAAGTAAACAACGTACTAAGAAAGAGTAAAAAACAATATCTTCAGACGGGAACTTAATCTAGGCTGGTGTATTTTCATTTTCCTAGAAATTAATTCATAAAATTAATGGGTTTGTGAGACCCCAATAACCTTAACTCTGGTACCGATTTCTAATCCACTTCAATGGTAATTCAACCTATGAACTTGCCCACGGTAACTTGTAAGGTTTTTAATACATTTCACAGTAAGTAGGCTAGTTGGTATACCTATGAGTTGAACATAGCGTGGTGTTCTTGATTTTATTCACATCATTCATATTATACTGATTTATAGCAAAATGCTTACCCAGTATAGTTCAGGTTTTTGATCTGGCACTTTTTTCCTATCTTCATCACATCCAAACTTGATAATAACTTATTTAGCTCCCAATTTTTCTGCTTCTACTTGATTTTTTAGTATCCAATATTTGTTGATACGGTTCTTGATGAAAGTATAGTTAGTTTTTTCTTGCACCAAAAGTTTAGCTACCAGTTTTGGCTCATTGAAGGTCGATGTTTAGAGTCTTGATGCAGAGTGATAACAAACCTTTTATCTTGTGTTAAAGAGTGCAAAGAGACATAGAAATTCATATATTTTGATCAGAAACAAAGTCATACCTGGATATGGAAACAACTACTATAAGTTAGGAGTCTGGCTTATAAATTTATTCATCATAAAATGAACAGTGGAAGTGGTACCTTCATTCTTTGGGATAGATGGCTAGATTCTAGAGATGTCTCAACTGTTCTAGGTAAGGAGATTTATCAATTTGGCCCAAACTGTAATAAAACTGTTTCAGGGTGTTTTGGGCACTCAAGATGGAGATTCCCCCTATATTATAGGTGATATTCTACCACACCTAAAGAACATCACACTCAACAAAAATAAAGACAAAATTATATGGGGTGAATCCATTAAAGGTAAATTCTCTTTCAGGAAAACCCTAATTAAAATAAGTGAAGATAAACCTGAAGTAAATTGGTATAAAATTGTTTGGGGAAGTGTTTATACCACGCTTCTCATTCATCACTTGGCTAGCTTGTCAAAATAGGCTTGCCACTAAATTGAGAATGCGAGATCGGGGATTAACAATCCAACCTAATTGTGATTTCTGCTCGAGTGGTACAGAGGATCTTGATTACTTAATAGTCTCTTGTTCCTTCATCGATGCGATCTTATTTAAGCTAGTTGACCGATGTGAGTTCTCTTCTATACCTGTAAATTGGGAGGAATTGATTAACTTGACCATTAATTCTTTCTCTAACAGTGATAGTACCTTAATTATCGGCTTGTGCATAACGACCTGGTATATGGGTTGAGTGTAATAAGCGTAGTCATGGTGAAGGTAAGCTCAACGCTGATCAAATTAGCAACTATATTAAATCACTAATTATGATAAAGCTGAAGAGAAGATCTTTCAAAAGTAAGGAGGGTAGACGCTTAGCTGCAAAATGGACTGAAATTTAGGAGTTGACTTCACCGACTTCTATTTGCTTCTTTATAATTTTGTTCTAAGCCCACTATGTTTTTAAGTTTTGCACAATGGCTCAAAGGTCTATTTAACTAGAAGTACTAGTTTGTAACGTTTTGGTTTGTTTGACCTCATTTCTAATGAAATTTGATTTGCCGATAAAAAAATATATATATATAATTGATTATTTTAATAATATGAGAATTGTACGTTATATTAGAAGCTACCTACTTAGACTCGTAAGTTTAAGATAGTATCTACGTCCTTTCTATACTAAAACTCAATGAGTTACAAGTAAGAAGTCGCTATTATCCAAAAATGTATAATTTAGGTACAAAAGAGACAATATAGAAAAATTACAAAATTTGATCTCTTCTAAATCTAGCTCTTTTGATGGAGTTTCACTTTTTATATAGCAAAATTATATTAGTGAGGGTCATGTATATGTAAATATATTAAAAGAGTATCACTCATTTTGATAAAAAAGATAGTGATAATCATCCCAAGAAGGTTTACTACTCCTCCTCCTTATGTTTAGCAAGTAGCATTGGTAGCTCAACACGTTTATGTTTTAAAAATAAGACACGAATGAAAGATCAAAAAGAGCAACGCAATGTGCAAGAGACAACATATGGACAAACTTTACTCCAATTAACAACAATATGAAGAATTTTACATGTAATAGTTGTTATAGACAATGAATAACAAATGAAATGAGATGTGATCTCAATAGGTTCCTAACAAATCTAAACCAAACACAAATTAGAAATGCTCAAGCTAAATCAATCTCTAGCCTAGCTAGCTTCTCATATGAAACAGCCAGAGATGAAGTGAATAGGTGTTAAAACTAAAATATAAACTAACAAAAAATAGCTTCTAGAAGCGGACAAATAGAGGCTCATCTAGACTGGATCGTCCTCAATGACACTTTCATCATCGAGTGGATCCAATGGATCAGGGACTAGAAGCAGGCCCAGTAGCTGGAGGAGCGGTGAAGCAACCAACAAGTATCTGAAAGTATCCACGTACGGGTGGGTTAGATTGACAACATATCCAAACATTAAGGACTAAATTGAAATAATTACCGTTACAGGTGATGCGGCCCTGAGCTCTCCATGAACACGACCTGTCACTGGTTTGTTATCTGAACCTGACATTGTAACACTGATACCATTTCTAAATATTTCAGGATCTTGTAGATTTGTAAAGAAAGAACCTGACAAACTCATAATATTGTATGTGCCCTGCAAACCATACACAATATTTATACCATATAGATATACATAATGCATGCTCAGCAGATTATTTAATTTGGATTCTGACCTCGTATCTAATATAACCACCATTAAATAATTCAAGGGTGGCCGAGTTAATGACACCTGTCGCATCCATAATGCTAATTGAACAAGATCTTTCCGAAGCAAAAGTAGCTAATACTTCACGTACATTCTGCAATTATCAAAACAAAGAGAGTAAGAACATAAACACACAAATATTCAACAAAATCAAAGCAGACTAATACAAAAACCATGATCACAAGAATTGGAATGTAGCTAAAAATTACATAAAATAGTACATTACAGAGAATTTGATATTTCTGATAATGCATGCATGGATCAGTGAAGTGATGATGTAATTAAGGCTTAAATTATTACCCGACCAGTATCCACGGTGATCAAATGGGGAGTAATAAACCCAGCAAGTTGTTCAGGTGAATCAGTTCTTGGTCGGCTTTGGAGCCGGTCTACTCTCGCATGGGGAACATGGCGCTGACTGGTGTCTTGTTCAGGTGAAATGATTCTTGGTCGGCTTCGGAGCCGATCTCCGGCAAGTTGTTGGCGGGCGAATGGACCCACCAAATTGCGTCGATCAGATGAAGAACCAACATGTGACATTGTATTAGCAGGTGTGGAAGAAGAAAGACCCAGAGCTCCTCTTGATTGGGCTCGTAGTTGGAGCTGACTGACGGTAGTGGTCAGAGATGGGGAACCGTCGGAGTATTGGAACAGAGGAGGGAGAGCTTGTGAGGAGGTTCTATATTCCGGCACTGGCATTAATACGGAAGGGAGAGGAGGGAAGTTGTTGCTTTGTGGTTGTTGTGGGCGGTTGTAGAGCTGCTCCTCCGCTAACGCCACCAGCTCCTCCTCCACCTTATGATCATCTTCTTCGGAAGTTGACGCCATGCGAGGAATGAATTCGAAGGGGATGATTTGTACTCTAGTGTGAGTTTCAAGACTTTCAAGAAACCAAACTACACAAGAAGACGAGAGAGAGAGAGAGAGAGAGAGAGAGAGAGAGAGAGAGAGAGAGAGAGAGAGAGAGAGAGAGAGAGAGGAATAAAGGATGCAAATATATTGAGAAAGAGAGGTTTCAAATTAAATGGATTTTTCTGAATTTCGCTTTTCCCATTGGGGTTCTACTCTATTTATATTTTATAGTGTCAACTTTTGAAGTTATAAGCATTGGTCATTAAGTATTACTCTTTTATATTATATCTTTACATTTGTATAGATGATTTAGTCCATAGAACTTTTGCCTAAAAAGAAGTCCACAGAACTAACACTTAAGACCAAACATTAAATTATTCACTAAAACAGAATGAGTAGAAAAGGAAATCGATCAAAAGAAATGTAAAGTAATTGATATGACAAAAATCGTTTTTGTCATCCCTAGCATCGTGCTGGAATCAAAATATATCACGAGTAAGATTACATACTTAGATTTACTAAAGAATTACAAATATGAGTAGACAAACACGTATGAGTATTTCCGAAAACAGGAAACCAGTATTCGCCCAATGGTTAACGAGGCATGGAGGTGATGGGTCGATTCTAAGCCTGGCTACCGGACTGGTCCCAGCGACGAATCAAGAACGAAAGGCCATTGTTACACGAACCGGACCGGACCGGTACATAAGCTACAGGTTCTGCAGTTTTAAAAAAAATACATGGGACCGGACCGGACCGAACCGATCCTTAACCTTTTTTTTTATATATCAGCCCAATAACAAAGGCCCAACCCCCAACCGATTGATTTTTAGCCCAACCTTTTTTTAGCCCAATCTCCCTTAATCATCAACCCACACATTTTATATACCCAACCCTCCTTAGACCAATCTCCCTTAATCATCAACCCGCCCCATTTTTCACCGGTTAGAAATTTAATCATCAACACATTTCATCAAGAAAAAAAAAAGGAAAACCGATAAGATCGGTTAGGAACCGGACCTGGACCGGGTTCCTTTACCGATTCGTGCATTGAGTTTCAAGACCGAAAACCGGACCAGAACCGAACCGTTAGCGGAGGACCGGTAAGACCCAGGTCCGATAAGGACCGGTCCGAAGCGGACGATAGCCAGGCTGAGTCGATTCCCCGAATGGAAAGTCACACACATTCGGTGAGAATTTAATGGAGTGGCTGACACTTTAGCTAGACTTACTATGGTTAATATTGATGTGTCAAATTGTCCATGTGAAACCGTTACCGATTTTTATAATAGCATCAGTAAGCTATGTAATAATAGGGATGTAGAGTAAGTTGTATGTTCTGATTTCTTTTATGATAAAAAAAACAGGAAATCAGTAACACTTTAATACGCAAGTCGATAGAGATTTAATTATGATTTGACTTCTCAAATGAATTTGCTGAAGGAAATGTAAAAAACTCAAAATAGGTGAAAGATATATATGTGAAATAGGAAGGTAGACGCAACAAACACAATAAGTTTTGAGATTTTTTAGAACTTGTGGGGTTAATAAAAAATATTTAATGTTATTTTATTTTTAAAATTTTTTAAAATAATTAAATAATGATTTAACGACAGAAATGGACGAAAACCAAAAATAAGTACATGTTTTTATCGTTTAGAGAGGGCGGCGGGGTAAGAAAACTTATTTTAAGAAATAAGGGCAAACAGTCAACAGGGAAAAAATCTGGTGGCAAGAATCTCCCTATTTTTTTGAATCCACATCACCGCTGGTCCTCTTTCATTCTCCACGTTACGAATTACTTCAATTATTTCCCAAGAGTCTACTTCTACTTCCACCTCAAGTAATCCTAGACTCTCACGACCTTCAATCCTTCACATAGTGCAATGAGCTCAATGATAACAACTGAGACTTGATTGACTTTCATAGAGAACCCCCGTATCCAGTTACCTTCCTCATCTTGATCCACTCCCCTCCTCCACCAATATGACACCATTTATTACAATTTTGTCCGTATTTAATTTAAACCCTCGATTCGGCTTACACCATCCAATCAAGTCCACAAAGCTCCTTCTAGGCGGCGATCTACTGAATGTTTCCCCAAGCTTTAGCGTAGCTTTGACCTTGGTATTGCGCCTTTTTCAATATCACTCTACCACCTGGAAATATATTACCATTAAAAACCACATTTATTATACTCTTACCAAATGGTTTCTACCAAAGCACCAAAAAATACTCTCCATAGTACACCGTCAAAGACATTCTTACTCGCCTAATTCTTGTTCCACCATGCAGTATCTATTTTCTCTAGGCCCCTTGATTCATGTCCAATAGCTATCGTCACTGGAATGACTGCCTTCCCTAGAGTAGCTATATCATGCGCGTGCCAAGAAGGATCTCCAACTGTTCTATGGTGGCTAGATTGCTGATGTCCACAGGCGAGCAGCGCCTATTGACCAGGAAGAGTCGGTCTGACCTGTTTACCAGGAAAAGACGGTCTGACCTGCTTCCGAGGGAGGTTCGCAACCTGTTGCGGAACTGTACCACCAGACTACCCTCACTTAATGACAGCAGTTGGAAGTCTTCACAAGTTGCATTCACATTTCCAGTGTCACAGTCCAAGACTAGCTCCCCTAAAACCGTCTGACTCCTCCCTTCCCTATCAAAATTTAGTACCGTGGAAGCCTCTAATCTTATCAACCTCCATATCTCCTTAACTTTAATTCAATCTCTAAAAAGATGCACCACACTCTTAACCAAAACCCCACAATATGGGCATAAATCAGACACTTCCATACCATGCTTGTTTAAATGACCTTTTGTCGCTAACCACTCATGAACCGTCCTCCAGAACCTGCGTTCTTTGAGGGCGTTTCATTTTCTAGATTATACCCTAATCGACATCTTCATTCACCTTGCTACTCTCATAACTCCATAAAGCCGATTTGACCAAAAAATCATCATGTGCCTCATGGATCCAAAAGATTTTGTCCTTACCGTCGTCACCTCTCTCCCTCAAACACTTATGATCTTAAATAATATAAATGATGTAAGTAAATGTTGGAAACTAACCCAATTCCATGATCCATCTCTCAACACATAATCATCAACTTTGTCAAACTTTTTTGCTCCCTCAATAGTTCCAATAGCATGATTATTCAAGGGAGACTCACATATCCACAAATCCAAATAAAAGGACACATTTTTACCATTATGTGCTAACCATCGGGATCCCTATCTCACTATGACAATACATTCCATGAGGGGTTTACTTATACGCGAATCATTCGGCTTAGACATTTATTGGATAAGATTCGCCTTAAAATACTTTTGCTTCATGACAATAGATCATATAGTCGAGTCATCATGAACCACCTTCTAGCCTAACTTTCCCAAAAGTACTTTGTTCATATCTTTAGCTAAATAGAAACCAAGGCCTTCTACACTCTTCGTCCTATATATAAAAAACCCAAACAACTATCCAACCCTCCTATTAATTAGACCAAACAATAAATTATTTATTAAAATAGAACGGGGAGGAAAAACAATCAGAATAAAAAACAAAACATGTAAGTAACTGATATTACGAAAATTGTCTTTATCCCTAGCATCGTGTTGGGATCAAAATATGTCACGACTAGATTACATTCTTAGATTTACCAAAGAATTGGAAATACAGACCTATTAAATAAACAAGATGCTAGTATTCCGGGGAACAGGGTTCTCAGTGACACTTTAATGCAAGTCAATACAGATTTATAATTTGACTTTTCAAATGCATCTTGTGAAAAAAATGTAAAAAAATTAAAATATTTTAGTGTAAAATATGTATTTGACATAGGAAGGTTGATGCAAAGAAAATAATAAATTTTGAGATTTTAGAACTTGTGGGGTTAATATAAATATTTAATGTTTTTTTAATTTTTAAAATAATTAAATGACGACTTAACAACAAAAATGGACGAAAACCCAAAATAAGGGGTTCATTACACCTTTTACCGTTGGGAAGCAGGAGAAAACTAATTTAGAGAAATAAGGGGCAAACAGTCAGCACGAAAGTCTTTTATCATAGCCTCTTCTGATGCGGAGTGATAACAAGCCTTTTATCTTTTGTTAGGGAGTGCAAAGAAACATAGAAATTCATAGCTACAGTTAACTTTATCAGGTAAATCCTCTTTAGTATCAATTTATACACAAACACGAGCAAAACCTAATCTTATTCTTGATTTAGGTATAGAGTCCATCTGAAGAGGATCCTCAACTCCACTAGCCACATAACCCAACCCTGCTTTGTTCCATAGGGTCATTGGCATGTTTATGAGCTTGATCCATAAGGGAATTTTAGTAATATCCATCTTCTCAAACTGCATGTCAGGTTTCCAGAGTCTGAGGAGAAGAGGCTTACCATTAATATGCCACATCTGTTCTAGAGCTCTTGTGTAGAACAATTCATTCTCAAATTTGAAGAGGAACACTCCTTTTTTACTAGATTTTATTTCAACCTTTCCTAATTTACCCCATTGATACTTGAAAAAGTTTGTAATAGTGTAAAAAAAGGGGGGGTTATCTAAAAACTGACCAACCAGGCAATTATTCCAAACTTTAGCTTTTTTTTCAAATATGTGTGCAGGTGGTTTAATGATTCTCATACCTTTATGTCTTATTGGTTCATAATACTTCAATTGTAGAGCTTCATTTGTACCACTTTCAAATAGTGTTGACCATGGTTTATTTTCCTTATCAACTTTCTCATAAGTGAAAATCTTTGGCATATCACCAAACTTTTGACTATGTGTGGCACTTTTTGTAGATCCACTATTAACCATAAAGTTAGTAGCAGATCTAAGCATATTGGTCGGATTTGAAGCCGGAGAAGTAGCCGGAGTAGCTACTGCGGACTCTTCATCGCCGGCGAGAATATAAGCTTAGTTATATCTTTTAATTAAGTCTTAGGCTTAGGATCATTACTATTGTTCTTGACCAAAGAATTTATCTTAGAAGAATTGAACATTTTAGTCATCTGGAAGTGAAAGAAAGGAAAGAAAAAGAGGAAAAGAGAAAAAGTGCAAAAGGTGGGTGATGATGGAAGAGAGGAAAAGAGAGGATGAAA
Organism: Nemophila menziesii; assembly: GCA_029959085.1. Classification (NCBI taxonomy): domain Eukaryota; kingdom Viridiplantae; phylum Streptophyta; class Magnoliopsida; order Boraginales; family Hydrophyllaceae; genus Nemophila; species Nemophila menziesii. Next base: position 5,830,345 of record JARWIR010000014.1, read on the forward strand.
ATGAAAAGGAAATGATGAATAACAAAAAATCTAAAAAGAAAAGAGACCAAAAAGTGAAGAAAATAAGACAAAAAAGCTAAAAGAGGAAAGAGATTTGATAGGATAAATTAATCACACCAAGAATGACTAGAGAGAACTTTTTAGAGACTTTGACTCTCATTGGACTTTGACTTTTTTTATTCGTTTATATATATGTATATATAATAGACAGAACCTGGGTATAAGTAATAGTGAAGGTTAAGATTATGCTACTTGAGGAAAAATAAAGAGGAATAAAGAACTTTTTAGGCTTAGGTGTAGGCCATTAATAACCTTAAATCCAAAAGATTATCGTTCCCTAACACCATTGGTTCTCCCAATTGCAAAACAAAAAGGATAAACCATTCGAAAGGCCATTAATCAACATATGAAATCGAATATTAAAAAAACAACAGATACACGCAACCTAATTTTGAGGATATCTTGCTATTTGAGGAAACCATAACATCGTCTTCAATCTCATCAACAGATGACTTCATCACCACCTAGCAAAAACCATACCCCTTTTAAATCTCAACCCACACCTAACGCTAATAACGACCACAGTTGGTCCTGATATTTAAGGAGTCTTAAGCGAAATTTAAAATAGGACGCCTTATATATAATTTTTTTTTTGTAAATTTAATAAAAAAATATAATAAAAAATTCAATACATAATATAAAATAACCAAATTTTTTGAAGACAATATATAAAATGTATCACTTAGATACTACTCTTCTTGCATTTTTTGATGCAAAATCACTGATTAATTTTGAATATTCTAGTTTTTAGAATATCTTTTTCAATTGATAAAGTAGCCAATTCATTTAATCTTTCTTGTGACATCGTTGACTTAAGGTATGACGTGATCAACTTCAGTTTTGAAGAACTTTTTTCTGCAGATGCAACTGTGATAGGTATTGTCAACAATATTCTATACGTAATCCACGCATTACGGAAACAACCTTCCATTAATTTTAACCACTGGGACTAGCTCAGTGGCCAGGACTCAGTCTCTCAACTAGGAGGTACAGGGTTCGAATCCCCTCAGCCGTGTTATTTCTTGAGCCCTTAAAGGGGGTAAGCAAGGGGTGCATGGTTCGAGTCTCCTCCCTGAACATGGGTAACCTAGTTCTGATTAAGTGGGAGTATGCATGAGGAGGCGTGTATATTTCCTATGGGATTAGTCGTGGTGCGCGTAAGCTGGCCCGGACACCCATACATCAAAAAAAAAAAACCTTCCATTAATTTCAAAAATAAGCACTTCAATTGGTTTTTTTGCATCGGTTTACAACATTTCTTTCAACAAATTAAAATCAGTTCAGAATATAAGCTTTCTCCATCAATATCCAAAAGCATGTCATGTTTCAATACAATCTCTAATTTGGTGCAATAGTTTATCAAAATATTTATCATTAATTAAATCAACCCGTCCAAAATTAAATAAGAAGACAATTTTTTTTGTATACCTCGAACTGCTCAAACTTACTTCTGAGTGGCTCGAGAGCTTGATCCATTATATACAAAAAGTACTCCACTAGAAAAGATTCTTGAGCAGATAGGTATACCTCATTATTAGGGTTTTCATCAAACTTTTTATTTCTCTGAATGATGTGTTTTTTGTGGAACACTAGTTCAATTTCCATTACACTTGCAATTTTTTAGCTTCCCTCATGGATTTTTCAAAACCAGTTTCTCGATACTCCTAAACAAAGATGAGTCCTTTCAATAGTTGTATAGCCACATCAATTTGCATATTTTTTGTTTGAAAGGCTTTACTAACAGTATTAACCGTATCCAACACTGTGCGCCAAATAACCATGCTAAAAAAAAATTAAAATCTTGGATATAATGTTTTGCTAAAGATTCAGCTTCACTCAATGTTTTGGGATCATTGGTTGTTTTCGCCAACTCAACCAGAGCATGTCTAATTTATGTAGTTTGATTAATTATTGTTTTTACTCTTTCTACATGACTTTTCCAACGTGTTTGTGATAATGACTTAAGTGTGGGACCTTTCACATTATCTTTAAAATTGTTTCCATCGTTTTTTTGGAACCGGAAAATAGTGAATACAAACGTTGAACTACTCTAAAAAAATATCTAGCTTTGCGACATGAATCAGACATATCACAAAGTGCAAGGTTCAAACTATGACAACCACATGGCGTGTAAAAAGCTCGAGGATTTATTTCAAGTAGTCTTTTTTGCACGTATATATATTTTCCTTTCATATTCGCGTCATTATCATAACCCTGTCCTCTTACATCATTAATATCAAGTTGAAGAGAAACCAATACTTGTTTAAGTTCGCTAAATAAACCATGCCGCGATGTATCATCCACCTTAATAAATTCTAAAAAGAACTCCTCTACTTTTATTGAAGATGATGTTATATCTCCAAGTCGTAAAACGAGAGTCATCTGTTCCTCATGACTTATATCGGGAGTACAATAGAGTATGCATGAAAAATACTTGTTTTATAAGTATCATACTCTTGATCTCACATGCTAACATTTGTATCATTTCATTCTAAATCTTATGACCAAAATAATGATATTGAATTTATTTATTTTCAATTTTTTGAATATGTTCTTGCATATATCACTGCATCAAATTCAACAATCATTTCAGTTAGGCCTAAAACATTTCCATTATTTTCTTGATAAACCTTCTCATTATCTTTATGAAATGCTAAATTATTTTTTGCATCACTTTTCACCAAGGCAAATATTCTTAATAATACTCTTTTTCAATGTTCTTTTTCTCGGTTGACTTGTTCTTACACGTTTTTATCAATAGTTTCATTTTGCTTTAATCTCATCTCCAATTCAATCTATTTTGTCATGCCAATAAGGTGTTTATTACTCAGTTCGTGACTAATCCTTTTACCAATATTCACCCAATCTTTCATCCCATCATTATCGAAATAAGTACTCCTTTATTCTTAAACAACTTACAACAAAAGCAAAATACTTTATTTCCAGAGCTTGAATATATAAGCCATTTTCGGTCATGTGTCTCATCATTTGTTAAACGCCTAATGTAATATATAGATGAAAAATGTCTTTCTCCATCATCTTGTGGGTATTTTTCAATATCATGTCTTATATGTGACCTTTCTCTATTAACACATCTTTCAAATTTAGATCAATTATTTTCCAATTACTTGGATCTTATATGTTAAAAGGCATAACAACTTTTTCAACATGTTTATATTGATCGGCTGCATTCACACCTTGTTGATTTTTTTCGTTTTCCAAATCTTCTACTTCATTATCTTTGTTTTTAATATTGTTTTGAGTTACATGTCGATCGTATTCCAATTTTTTAACTAGACCTCAATACATTTTAGAGGTGTATTGTATAGTAGAAAAAAATAAGTTTTAATATCAAATTTTGTTATAACCTTTAGTAAGTAAAAAGAATAAATTGGATAAAAATGTTTGGATGTTGAGGATGGTTTAAAAAACTTAGTGAAAAAATTATTTCTTTATTGAACATGATGCATAAATCATAATAGACACGGTGTTGGCTAAGTTTGTTCATTCGTTTAATTAATCGAGTTTAATTAGCAAAAAGAAAGTAGTAACTGTTACACTACAAGAAATAGTATCTTTAGCGGCAAAAAATTTAACACTAAAAATCTTAATTTTGCCGCTAATAGTCGTTATTTTTCGCCTCTATAAGTTTCTCGCTATAGATACCTTTAGTAGCAAATTATTTGTTTTTGCCTCTATTAACTTTATCTTTAGCGGCAAATATTGCCGCTTAAAATATAATTAGAGGCCATTTTGGTTTTAAAAAATATTATTAGAGGCCATTTTAATTGTTGCCGCAATAGCTTCCCCGCTAATGCTATTATTAGAGGTCATTTTAATTGTTGCCACAATAGCTTCCCCGCTAATGCTACTATTTCTTGTAGTGTTAGTACTATGGACGAAATCAGCAATGCTTTTTAACCTCAAAAGTTGACACAATAAAGTATAAATATAGTATAAAGTATAAACCCAAGAAAAGGCAAAATTCAGAAAACTCATTTTATCTGAACTCCATTCTCTCTCACTCTCTCTCGTCTTCTTGTGTAGTGAAGTTTCTTGATTGTAAATCATCAGCCTTGAGAGTCTTGAACTCACACTAGAATACAACACATCACCAAATTGCCCTTCGAATTCATTCCTTGCATGGCTTCAGTTCCCGACGAGGATGAGCAAAAGCTGGATGCGGCGCTGCTACGGTTAGTGAGGAGGCAGCTCCGACATGCTCCGCCTTCCCAATCGATCCCACCGCCGAATTCTCCAACCTCCTCACCGCTTCTTCATCCCACGCTTCCAGACTCCGATGGTTCCAGTTCATCATCCCTGCCCACTACCCGATCAAGAAGAGCTCGAGGCCGCCTTTCTTCCACACCTGCTAATACAATGTCACCTGTGGGGCCTTCATCTGATCAACGCACTTTGGTCAGTCCATTCGCCGGCCAACAACTCGCCGGAGCCCTAGGCCGACCAAGAAGCAATTTAGCAGAACAATTCTCTAGTCAACGCCATGTTCCCGAGCTAACAGGAATTGGGTCTATAACTCCACATATGATCACTGTGGAAACTGGTCAGGTAAGCCATAATTGCATCATTACTTCACTGATCCATGTATTATCAGAAATATCGAATTCTCTGTAAAGATATATACCCATTTACAGGAGTATATTTACTCTCTTTGTTTTAATAATTGCAGAATGTACGTGAAATACTAGCTACTTTTGCTTCGGAAAGATCTTGTTCAATTTGCATTTTGTTTGCGACAGGTGTCATCAGCACAGCCACCATTGCAAGATCTGATGGTGGTTATATTAGACACGAGGTCAGAATCCAAATTAAATCTGCTGAGCATGCATTATGTATATCTATATATATAGCAAGAATATCGTATGAGTTTTATTTATTGTTTGCAGGGACCATTCAATATTATCGGTTTGTCAGGTTTTTTCGTTACAAATTTATCAGATCGTGATAATTTCAGTCTCGTTGCTATAATGTTAGGTTCAGATAACAATCACGTAATAGGTTTTGTTGGAGAGCTCCAGGCTGCTTCACCCGTATCGGTAATAATTTCATTTTAGTCCTTAATGTTTCGAAATTAAGTCAATCTAACCCACCCGTAAATACTTCAGATACTTGTTGGTAGCTTCACTATCGAGTCCGCTCCTCCAGTCACTGGGCCCACTCCTCCCGCCACGGTGTCCGCTCCTTCGATCACCGGGCCTGCTCCAGCCACCACTGGGCCCGTTTCTCCTACTATCGGGTCTGCTCCTTCAGCCACTAGGCCCGCTTCTCCCGCTATCGGGTCAACTCCTCCCGGGGAGGATAAAAATGTAATTGAGGACGACACAGTAGATGTGCCTCTAGATGAGCCTCTATATGTCCGCTTCTAGGAGCTATTTTTTGTTAGTTTATATTTTAGTTTTAGCACCTATTCACTTCATCTTTGGCTGTTTGATATGAGAAGCTAGACTAGAGATTGGTGTAGATTTGTTAGGGACCTATTGAGATCACATCTCATTAATTTCATTTGTTATTCATTGTCTATAAGAACTATTATATGTCTTGTTGTTAATTCGCTCTTCTAAAGGGAATATAAGAAATCAAGTAGTCTTTTTATAATTCTTCATCTTGTTATTAATTCGCTCTTCTAAAGGAAATATAAGAAATCAAGTAGTCTTTTTAAAATGTAAATGATCATTCGTGTTTAGCTACAAATACTACCTACTAAACATAAGGGGGAATAGGGATAGGAAAGCAACATTTACATTCGTTCACATGATCTTACATATTAGTAGTAAGCTTTTTGGGATGTATGATTATCAATCTTTTTATCAAAATGAGGGCAACTTTTTTCTTTTTATAGAGAGTCAGCAACTCTTTCAATATATTAGATACATGACCCCTTATTAATATAATCTTGATATGAAATACGGCTGTGAAGGATGGAACAATAATTTAATAAAGCTAATATGCAATGAAAGAGAATGTAGAGAAGTTAACAAAATTAAGTGTTTTAATATTGAGAAAGAAGACAAATTAATTTGGCCCTATACAAAAGACGGAGAATACTTGACTAAATCCGGTTATCATGTCTTAGTCAACAAGGAAATTAGCAAGGAGGCGAGCACATCAACCAAAAAGACTTTAGAAGATGATCCATCTCTTTGGTCGCTTGTATGGTCATCTAATGTACCAACCAGAATGAGGAACTTCGTCTGGAAAATAGTAAATGATGCTTTACCTATCAAGGACAATTTATACAAAAGGCGGTGTGCTAATAATAAGTTGTGTGAGTGGTGCGAGGAAGCCGAGGAAACAAAAGAACATTTTTTTATTAAACGTCCATTTAGCGTCGCGGTTTGGGCAGAATCGGCCCTTCAAACCAAGATTGACCAAAGTGAAGATATTATATTTAAAGATTGGTTCGTCAGTATTATAAAAGATTATTCGGAAAATGGATGGGACAAGAAGATTCTGGTTAGTAATTTGATCGTTACGCTTTGGAACCTTTGGAAAGCCAAAATGAAAGGTTTCTTCGAAACAAAAGAATGGGATATTTCGGAAATTATAAATAATTCGAATAGAATGGTCGACAGGCTCTATGGAACAAATCAAGGTCAACTAGGAGAGCGCACTATCCAAAGAACAAGACAGCCTGAAAGTGTATCAAATGCTACCACAACTAAGGAAGAAGTAGATATAATTTGGCATAATGATGCATCCTTCTCCGGAGAACAAGAACAAGCGGGAATAGCCTCGATCGGAATAGACAAGAATAAGCAAATAATTAGTAAGCAATGCAGGAAGGGCTCCTTTAAGAATGCAAAGGAAGGTGAAACGTGGGCAATTGTGCAGGCTATGAAGGCATCTGAAGTCCTTGACAGTAGGAAAGCTATCTTCTACACCGATAACCTTGAAATAGCTCAAGGTATTAACAAAAAGACAGGAATTGACTGGACGATACGGCCTATCTACGAGCGGATTTGGCAATGGGTCGCTAAATTTCTTGAATGGAAAGTTAGATACATAAAAAGGGAGCATAATACGATAGCGGACCTTGCGGCGAAATTTGTACGGAAGAACGGCGACATGGAAAAATGGAAATTTAGAAAAATAGATGATAGTATAGAATTTCTCATGTACGCATTAAAACGGTTGTAACTAACTAATTATCTTCTTGACAAAAAAAAAAATATGAAATACAAACTATATCAAAAGAACGAGATTTAAAGAAAATAAAATTGTACACGTTTTTTTATTTTGTTCGTTTAGTATTTAAATCATATATTCTTAGATTTTTTTTTTTTTGTTCTAATCGCTTATATATATTCTTAGATAATAGTGGCCTTTTACTTATAAGTTAATGAATTGAGTAATGATATATAACACCTAAATTCATACGACCCAAATACCACCTATGACGTGGCGTGAATTGGTTGGAAGTAAATCTTTAATCAAATCAAGAAAATAAATTGATTAGTGAATTTTAACCAACCAATTTATGCTACGTCATAGGTGGTATACTTGAATGGTATGAATTTGGGTGGTATATATCATTACTCGAATGGATTTTAGTATAGCAAAACTTAGATACTATTTTAAATTTTTTAATTTAGGTAAGTAGCTTTTTGTACAATATACAATTTTTTCTCATATTATTAACATAATCATTTACCTAACAAATAAATATATATAATATTGGAGAAGGGCCAACGAACCGAAATGTCTCCTATTCCCTTCTATATTTTTTAGCCTTTTCTTTCTACCCATTAGATCTAATTCAATTAATGGTCAAGATTGTATAAATTAGATCAACAGTCTGAAATGTCTTGATTCCCGTCTATATATTTTAGTCGTTAGATTATATGTGCGCCATTTTATTATAATTTATTTATTTTTAATACAATTAACTGATTTTCATAATTTATTTGGATACAAAATACAATATTTTAATATTTTTAATAATAAAATTCTAACAAAAAGAATTAATAATAAGATTTATATTTTTTTAATTTAATTTTATCTTAAAAAATATTTATTTATTTGGTGTTTAATTTTATTTTTTTAAATTAAAAATTTTCAAAATACCTTTAGGCACGGGTTCATACCTAGTATGTATATATATATATATATATATATATATATATATATATATATATATATATATATATATATATATATATATATATATATATATATATATATATATATATATATATATATATATATCCAAAAGAGAGCGAAAGAAAAGAAATATTGAGAATGAATAATAAAGCCGAGAAAAGCATGGCAGGCAACCAAAATCTCGAGAAAAGTCGGGATATAAAGGGTCCAACAAGCATGGTGTCTAGGAAAATTCAAGAGCATGAGATAAATCTCCCTATGAAATTTTATGCCAAAGTGAAAAAGAGGAAGATGTTCGCTGGTCACCGCAAATGTTTGCAAACGAGGAGCAAGAAATATAAACAAGTATTGCCATTTTCACAAGGATCATGGGCATACGACAAACCAATGTAAACAACTGAAGAGGGAAATGAAGCGGTTGCGAGGGCTATGAAAGTTGTCAATTCCAACCGAGATTAAACAAAACAACATAAGAGGAAGAGCAACTAAAACCTCAACAACGAGTTAGGTCAGTAGAAAGAAAAATTCCCACACGACGGGACAATGAATCAAAAAATCAGGCACCAAACCCCCAACCTCATCTAGTTGTCCGATGGTATGAAGTCAAAGTAAATAAAATCGTAGGAAGCCCTGAGAGTGATCGATCAAGAAATGAACGGAAAGAATATGTGCGCAGTGTGTGAACACGTCAATAGTATGGAAGCCTAACAAATGGGGACACCATACAATTTATGGGTAAGGATGCTAGTAATTCCCCCCAACGATCCACTAGTAATCCTAGCAATCATTACCAATGGTTTTATGCGTCGAGTGATTTTCGATATAAGTAGTTCAATTAATCTCATATAGACAAGCACGTTTAATCAATTGAAAATAGAGAAACGAGCCATAAAGCCGTACACAGAACCAATTAGGGGATTTGCTTGTCAGAGCTTCCACCAATTGGGATATATCAAACTCTAGATGAGAACTAACTCGAGGTAATTGTCAAAATAAATTGGTGTATGGTTTGTGGTAGCCCACTACGAGATGACATATCATGCTATCAACTGAAGAAGGACTCTTAATAAGATCTGAGATGTTGTGTCAACTTAGCATTTGACATTGACATTTCCAACTCTAAAAGGTATAGCAGTATCCGAGGAGACAAAAAACGCACACATGAATGGTATTAAAATTCCCTCGAGGGACCGACTATTATGATCGAGAATGAAGTAGAGGGAAAGAACCCGGCAAAAAATTTTAAACTTTTGAATTAAATGCTTTGTTTTAGTATTATGTACAATGGTCAAAGTCAATCATCTGCACTCTTTTCCCCACATGAGTTTTTATTTAGACAAGTATAATAGGGGTAAGCCGGTAAAAATAATAAATCTTTTACATTCGAGCGAATCTATAAATTTCCCAACTTAAAAAAGCAAAAAGACAAATTTTGTATTAGCATCTGACTTCCTACTAGGGGTTGGTCAACAAATATTCGACCTGAAAAAGTCAAAGGACAAAATTTTTTGAAAGACCAATTTTGTATTGGCATCTGATTCGTACTCGGGGTCGGTCAATAATTTTCCAGCCTAAAAAAGTTGAAAGACAAAAACTTTTCAAAAGACTAATTTTGCATCGGCAGCTGACTTCCTACGAGGAGGTTGGTCAACAAATTCTTGACCTGGAGAAGTCAAAAGACAAAAACCTTTAAAAGATCAATTTTGCATTGGCATCTGACTTTCTACTAGGGATGGTAAACAAAATCGTGACCTAGACAAGTCAAAAAACAAAAAAAATCAAAAAAAAATTCAATTGGAATTCGACTACATAGTAAGGAGCCAGTAAACTATTTCTTGACATGAAAAGGCCTAAAATACAAAACCTTTTGAAAAGACCAAGTTTGTATAGGTACCGAACTTCCTACTTAGGGGTCCGATCAACTAATTCCCAATGTGCAAAAGGTGACAGACAAACTTTTCAAAAGACCAATTTTGCATTGGAAATTATCAACGAATTCCAAACGTAAATATGTTAAAGACAAAAACTTTTCAAAAGCCCAATTTTGCGTTGACATCTCACTTTCTCCTAGGGGGTCGATCAACGATTTGTAGACCTAAAATAGTCTAAAGACAAAAAAAATTCAAATAATTTTGCAATTACATCCAACTTCCTACTAAGGGTTTAATCAATGAATTCCCAATCTGAAAAAGTCAAAAGATAAAAACATTTCAAAAGACTAATTCTTGCATTGGTATCCGACTTTCTATAAGGGGCGATAAATAGTTTCTCGACGGAAAAATGTCAAAATACAACAAATTTTCATGAGCATTGGCATTCGACTTCCTATTATGGGGTCGATCAATGAGTTCCCCACCTGAAAAGGTCAAAATTTAAAAACTTTTCAAAAGAGCAATTTCACATTTGCATCTAACTTCTTAATAGGTCAATCAACGAATTCTCGGCCTAAAAAAATCGAAAGAGAAAAACTAGAGCGTCGATCAACCATTTCCCTAGGTCGAAAGCCAAAAACTTTTCAAAATTCCAACTTTGCATTTACATCTGACTTCCTAGTACTTAGGGGGTATCAGCGAATTCCCATCATGAAAAAGTCAAAAGATAAATACTTTTCGAAAGACAAATTTTGCATTGGTATCCGATATCCTACTAAGGGGTCGGACAGTGATTTATCGACCTAAAAAAGTCAAAATACATAAACTTTTCAAAAGATCAATTTTGCATTTGCATCAAACTTTGTACTAGGGGGTCCACTAACAAATTTTTCGGCCTAAAAAAGTCAAAAGACAAAAAAGAATTTAAAAGACCAATTACACATTGGCATCTGACTTCCGACTAAGGAGTTGGTCAATGGATTCCCAACCTGAAAAAGTCAACACACAAAAACTTATCAAAGACCAATTTTTCATTGACATTTGACTTCCTATTAGGGAACCACCCACCGAATTCTCAACATTTAAAAGTCAAAAGATAAAAACTTTTCAAAAGACCATTTTTGCATTGGCATCTAACTTCCTACTAAGGGGTCAGTCAATGATTTTCTAACCTGAAAAAGTCGAAAGACAAAAACTTTTCAAAAGACCAATTGCGTATTGACATCCGACTGCCTACTATGGGCTCGTTCAACGAATTTTTTATCTGAATACGTCAAAAGACCAAAACTATTCAAAAGACCAATTATTTTTGCTGGATCCGATTTCCAACTAAGGGGGTCGTTCAGAATTTTTCATTTTACACCAAAAGTAAAACTCTCGTATTGTTTATTTTAGATAAATCTCTCATTACATATAAAGCAAAAAGCATCAGTCTACGATATATTCAAGCATATGAGATCAAGGGCAGTTGGGTGAAATAAGAATAAATATGATATTCAATGCTACATCATTTAAGCTTCTTAGAGTAAATAGGTAATATAGTAAGATAAATAAGAAACAATACTTCGGAGACCCCACTTCATTCTCCATCCCCTGCAAGATCACACCCCAAAAAAATTGGGTAAGAAAGGAGAAATCAAACATAGGGAAAGGTGAAAAAGGCTAATACATGTAAAGAATCAAGATCTATAGGTTGGGAGATCCTAGGACGAGGTGGTGGGAGTGAACTAGGAAAAGAACTTATATCGGCAGACGCAATGAAATCAGGTATTTATTTTAGAGATGATACATACAAGATAAGAATCTTTTGCGTAAACCACCCTACGAAGAATATCCACACATGCCCAACACATACTTGTTGAAAACCGACAAAATTTTGTTCTCATCAACCACCTTCACAACCAAATCCTTCACCACGGCCAACTCCTTCGTTAAGCTTGCAACCCTAGCCTAGCTCTCTTACAACTCCTTACTAGTTTAAAGAAGATCACACATATATTCTCTCCCCTATTTTCAACAAAAAAAGAAATAGCAAATTCACGTGAATTAAATAAAAGATCGACCCCTTCGACCAAAGATTAGAAACATTGCTTTCTAAGATTATATGATAGGTTACGACTATAACTCTTGAAGTCACGACTCGTAAAAGGGAACTTGATATTTCAAAAACTATAAGCTTTTGAAAACGAAGGAGTCGGTAAAAGTTTGTACTTATATGATCTACTTTGTTTTTAAATATCTTTTGATATGTCTAGTACAAGGATCATATGATTTTAGACCTACCTCGTTTTTAAATAGATTTAATGGTACATTGTATATAATCACGAGAGTTGAGCAATTATTTATTTTTCTTTATAAATTGTTACATGTCAAATTATCCTTTTCTTTGTTATTAGTCAAAATACTTATATTTTATATTCGTTAAATGTTAGGGTACTCCACTATGGACTCAATCTATACACAATACAATGCTTCTAACCTGAAAAGTTGACACTATACGTATAAATATAGTATAAAGTATAAACCGAATGCAAAAAGCAACTTCAGAAAACCATTTTATCTAAAATATTTCTCTCAATATATTTGTATTTTTTTAAAAAAAAAAAAAAAAAAAAAAATACAAACACAGAACGGGGCACCACACACTACTACAGACGGAACCTTTCGCACGGAACTGTTTTCCTCGCAAAAAAGTTCCTCGCTAAAGACTAACCCTTTAGCGAGGAACACTTTTAGCAAGGAAAAATTCGTCCATAAAGACCAGCGTCATAAATAAGCTACCGAAATTAATTAAATAATAATCTAGCCGTTGGGAGTCGTCGCTAGAAGTCATCTTTTAGCGAGGAAGATAAAATCCTCGCTAGAGGTCACCCTTTTGCGAGGAAATTCAGTAGTTTTAGCGAGGAAATTATTTCCTCGCAAAAAGTTCTGCCACAGATGGCCATTAATGCGAACCTTGAGCTCCAAAAACCCCAAAAATTCCCAAAAAAATCCCAAAATTCTCCCAATTTTTTTGTTTAATCCACAAATTAATATTGGGCATCTCACTTAAGTAGCTTCTACAACAAATCTAGCTCCATTGGATCAAATTTTTCAAGCAAAATTATTGTCTTTTTAGTGATAAGGACTAACCTAGAAAGTAGAGTATATTTTAGTGATAAGGACTAACCTAAAAAGTAGTGAGAGGTTTTTTTTTGGATACTAGAATAGATAGATTATCAATTGCGTGGACTCATAAATATTCATCATTACGTGATAAAATATTAAATACTATGTATCATAAATAGTGATATAGTCAAAAAATGAAAAATCATCATTATTGTCTGCTGGAAAACAAGATAATGATAGCAAATGCAAAATAACTTCCTCTTCCTATACCTTTTTCAGTCACTAGACAATCAGTTCAGAGAAAGCCTATGCCTTGTAACCCTTTTTTAACACAGTTACATACAGGAAGAGAGAGAGAGAGTTTTATTTACAAAACATCCTTTTCTTTTTCAATTCTTTAGCCCAAATAATGCCTATCAATTGTTTTATATAAGCTATTATAATGAACTCAAATGGTAAAAGTTCTAATCTTCCAAATAGTCAATTTCACATAATATTTTTTAACTAAAGAATGAACACGGCCATGAACACCGCCAACAAGCCTCCTAGAGAAACCCATTCGAGGGCCACGCCTACAATATTTTGAAGCGTCTAGGTCAGCTTCAGCACCACCAAAACCGAGACCAAGACTCCTAGAGAAGCCCATGTTTTCTCCATGACTAAGATTCTCAACTGAAGCTTCAGTTTCTTCTTCACCACCACCATGATTTTCCACCTCTTCAATAACCACAGTGTTTTTTTGATCAGCACCATAACTTTGAGAAGACCCGAGACAAAGATGGAAATAGTAAACCATAGGTTGTAACAGTGTATCATAAGCATACAAGTAGTAGTAGTTTGAAGTGTAGTACACTGGTTATGGAAAACCTATGACCAAGTAAGGTCGTGGTGCATATAGTTGACTTAATACACTAAACATTCTAGTTTGACCAAAACACTTGACTTAGTACACTAAACACTCTAGTTTGACCAAAATACTTGACTTAATACACTAAACACTCTAGTTTGACCAAAATACTTGACTTAATACACTAAACACTCTAGTTTGACCAAAACACTTGAATTAATACACTAAACACTCTAGTTTGACCAAAATACTTGACTTAGTACACTAAACACTCTAGTTTGACCAAAATACTTGACTTAGTACTCTAAACACTTAAGTTTGACCAAAATACTTGACATAATACACTAAACACTCTAGTTTGACCAAAATACTTGACTTAGTACACTAAACACTCTAGTTTGACCAAAATACTTGACTTAATACACTAAACACTCTAGTTTGACCAAAATACTTGACTTAATACTCTAAACACTTAAGTTTGACCAAAATACTTGACTTAATACACTAAACACTCTAGTTTGACCAAAATACTTGGCTTAATACACTAAACACTCTAGTTTGACCAAAATACTTGACTTAATACACTAAACACTCTAGTTTGACCAAAACACTTGACTTAATACACTAAACACTCTAGTTTGACCAAAATACTTGACTTAATACACTAAACACTCTAGTTTGACCAAAATACTTGACTTAGTACTCTAAACACTTAAGTTTGACCAAAATACTTGACTTAATACACTAAACACTCTAGTTTGACCAAAATACTTGACTTAGTACACTAAACACTCTAGTTTGAGCAAAACACTTGACTTCGTACACTAAACACTCTAGTTTGACCAAAATACTTGACTTAATACTCTAAACACTTAAGTTTGACCAAAATACTTGACTTAATACACTAAACACTCTAGTTTGACCAAAATACTTGACTTAATTTTTTAGATATTATAGCGTAATTTTAGATTAGATAATATGTTATTCTAAAAAAAAAAAAAAAACTGGGATTACTTTTTGCGAGGAAATATTCCTCGCTAAAGGGTCCCTACCTTTTGTTTTTGTCTTTATGAATGGTATAAGATGTGTTATTTAAGATGTTTAATAGATATATAGAAATGTATGGTTTGATTTACGTGAATGATGGAGGGAATTGGTAAACTATAACCATATTTGGTGTGTATAGTATACTTATTGAATTGATATCTAAATTATGCACTCAGTCTTGTTCTTTGGTTAATTATGTGTACAAAATGTATCCCCCACTAAATTGTTGTTGTTAATAGATAATACCTATGTATAACTTTAATACTTGCATCTTCCTGACTATAAGCGAAATAGGAATCACAAAAGAAGATTGATTACTTGTATGAACTTTTTTTCAATCCCTCTATATCTATATATCAATCTTCTCCAATAAATTTTGTATAAGAACATGTAAATTATAAATAACATTTTCATTTCATGTAACCTTCTTGTGATAGTTTTGCCTAAAAACAATGTGGGTGCTTTTAGGTGATTATTTAGTGTAAAATACTTGAAAAATTATCATGTTTTGGTTAAAAAAAAATTAGGAGAAATTACATATAATTTGTGTTGTGGAAAATGATTTATTTAGCTTGATTTTTGTGTGACGATTGTGTTTAGATTGTGTTTTGTTTTTGTGTTAAGATTGTGTGAAGATTGTGTTTTGATTTGTGCCTTTTAGTAATTTTAGAGTCTTGGAAATTAATTTACATAAAAATTAAATTAGGGGCATTTTTGACACTTTAAATTGCGCGCGGACACGATGGAGATGGTAATGGTCAAGACCCGAATAGAATTCCGAGAAATCGTATCTCGGGATGTAATGCTCCAGGTATTTATTTCTAAAATATCAAATAGAAAAATTGCAACTTTAATTGTATTTTTAAATAGGTAACAAAAATACAAGGGGCAAGACTACTCTCAAATCGGTGACTCGTGCTAGGGAACAATTCGGAGGACGATAATGTCAAGGAACCAATGCAAGATAATGTCTCTATCGGCAAGGAACCAATGCAAGATAATGTCTCTGGAGCTTCTACATCGAGAACCCTACCCACTAGAGATGCAATCCACGAGCAGATGACTACGGCCATTCTCACGCTTAATCGATGCCGCAGGGAAAACGGAATGGACGAGCTTGATCCCCCATCTTCCGAAGATGCCGAAAATGAAGAAGAAGAAGACCTGGGTTTATTTTGACTGTTTTTATATATATGTTGACTTTTCATCTCTATCGACTGTTTAAGACTTCTATTCTATTTTTATATTTCTGAATGTTTAAGACTTTAATTCACTATGTATATTAAGTTTCGGGTTTATTTTATATGTTTGTTTTAAATTTAGTATTTTATTTAATTAGTTTCTATTATATACTACAAACAAATAAAAAAAATCGAAAAAAAAATTAAAAAAATAAAATAAAATAAAAAGGCTTTTAGGGAGGAACTTTTCCTCGCTAAAGAGTTCCTCGCTAAAGAGTTCCTCGCTAAAGAGTTCCTCGCTAAAAGTGATGGTCCTCTAGCGACGGAAACGTCGTCGCAAGAGTACAACATTTAGCGAGGAAAATTTCCTTGCAAAAGCATAACCTTTAGGGAGGAAACTATTTCCTCGCGAAAGAGTTGGCTTCTTGGGACGACTAATAAAATCGTCGTTATAAGGTACTTCTTGGGACGAAGTTTTAGGGAGGAACTTCTTGCGAGGAAGTTTTCTCGCGAAAAGTTTTAACGAAGATTACGGGACCTTTTTGCGAGGAAACGCGGCCTCCCTAAAGGTCCCGCCTGTACTAGTGACATAGGCTTGCTGTTTTAGACTATCATAATTAGTATATGTGGAGACCACAAAACAAGCCTACGATAATCTAATTCAGAGGGCACCCATGTACGATTTGATTAAAGCTCGGACTCTGTCATTGAAAATACACAAAACGGGGATGTTAACAGATCAACAAATCACAGCGGCAAGTCCAAAGAAGTCTCCAGTCAAGGCAATTAAAAGAACCTTTTTCCGTGAAGATAGAGATGATCTATATCCCATTGGTGAAGAAATTAGGGAAGGATCAACGTCTTTGCCTATTGGTATGAAATCATACAATTGACTTTTTGAGAGTTCTCCATCTAAAATTGAAAAAAGTAATATGGACAAGCAGAGTATCTCATTTGTAGACGTCCTTAATTAATAGCACTGGTTTCGCAACTGATATGGACTCTCACCTTCAATACCAAAAGGAACATCCTAGTACTAGACAAGAGTATCCAGACATGGCCGATGGGGATGATACTCAGGGGGATTATACATGAGAACAAAACATATTCGTTGCTGATTCATAGGGCAAGACAAAAAAGACAAAAAACACAAGGGTATACTTTGAGAACTCGATAGCTCGGACAAAATATCTAGGTTATAAGTACTTGATGATATTGGAACAAATCTAGATATGGAAGGCGTATATAAATCTAAGAGATGTAAGGTTTGGTTACAACAGATGTAGCAGCAAAGAAATACAAAGTTTTCTCTCTCATGCGAAAATTTCTCTTAAAGTTAGTTACAATCTAGGTGCACGTTAGCTTAGCTAACGTGTACCCAATTAGTTACAAACGTTTAATTTTCAATCAAAAAACCAAAAAACATCTTATTTTCCTAGTTTTAGCTTAGATTCTTCCTATCTACTCTGTTTTTTCTTGGTCTTCTTCGTTTTCGCTTCTTCTCTTCTCCTTTCTTACTCCAATCTCTAGCTATATCCTTCTGAGTAGCTAGATCATGGCTCGAGGAAGGGCAACTAAGGCGCAACAAGTAGACCTAAAAGAACAAAAACAACCTGTTAGTATGAAATTTAGGTCAAATCAAAGCCCATCTGGAAATACTAGCAAGGGAAGTGTTATGAAAGTAGTACCTGCTGCTAGTAGAGCCAAATCTGCAACAAACAATACCAGATCTGCAACTCCACCAAGTCAAATTGTGCCAAGTAAAGGTGATTTTCCACCCCTTACCTCATTTGTGAGTAAAATCATAGATCCAGTGTCTAGTGAGGAGTCAGAATAGAGTCATCATACTCCCCCTCATGTTTTACCAGTTAGAACTCCAGAAATTAGGGCAATTGCTCAAAGAGCTTCACCAACTAAAACCTGGAGCTCAATGTTTGATGGGTCTATTAAAGAGGAACACAAACTCGAGTATGTTACACCAACAACAGTTAATGGTAGAATTAAGGTTGCTCCATCTCCAAAAATCATAGAAGATAGGTGCAAGGCCTGGGATAAGTGTTTGGTAGGACAATTCATAGAGAAACCCCAACCTTTTCATATGGTAAGAAACATGGTGAATACACAATGGATAAGTTTGGAAAAGTGATTATTAGTACCTCTGAACAGGGGCTATATACATTCAAATTTGAAACTGAAAAAGCCTGCTCAAAAGTACTTGGTGAGTTATGGCATGTGAATAATAGGCCTTTATTACTTAGGAAATGGAAGCCTAACACTCACTTTGAAAAATTCAAGTTGGATAAAGTACCTGTTTGGGTTAAACTCAGGAAAGTACTAGGAGAATTTTGGTCAAAGGAGGGTCTAAGTGTGGTGGCTAGTGCCTTGGGCAAACCTATTCAAATGGATGAAATAACTGCTTCCCATACTAGACTCAGCTATGCGAGAGTCTGTGTAGAGATGGATCTAAATCAAGAGCTTATAGAGGATTTTGACCTTGATATGGGTCAAGGCTCAATTGATACAGTACTTGTGGAGTATACATGGAAACCTGTACTGTGTAAAAAGTGCAAACTATTGGGCCATACTGAATCAACATGTAGAAACACAAAGGAAGTATGGGTCCCAAAAAGAGCCATTGATGCCACTTTAACTGAAAATCAAAAAGATAAGGATCCAACCTGGACTACAGTGGTAGCAAGAAGGGCTTCACCACCTGTAAATCAAAATTATCAGGCCTCAACAAGTACAAATAACAGTTTTAGTGTCCTTCACTAAATGAATATAAGTGATACAGTGAATGGTTTAATCAATGAAGTACAAGAGGTGGCTACTAAGAAGCCTCCTGACCCCTCAACCTCTTAATGATTGTTACATGGAATGTGAGAGGTATGAATAAAAGGCTTAAGCAAATTGATTGCTTAAAGCAAGTAATAAATAATGAGGTTTGGTTATTCAGTTTCCTAGAAACCAAGATCAAACACCATAAATCTAGTGATGTTATCAATTCTATTTTCAATAAATGGCAAGTAGTGACAAATTATTCTCAGGATGAGAAGGGGAGAATCTGGACCTGTTGGGACCCCACTAAGGTAACTGTTACAGTGCTAAATATGACAGACCAAGCAATTCTCTGCAAGGTCAAACATATTCAGTCAAACACTGAATTTTTCTATACCCATGTATATGCTTAATGATGACAAACTTAGTCATCATCTATGGGACACTCTCAGGGGATGGAATGTAATTACTCAAGATGAACCCTGGGCTATTCAAGGAGATTTCAATGAAATTACAAGTATTGAAGAAAGATTAAATTGTACAGCTTTATATAAAAGCTCAGAGGAAATGATACAATGTATTGATGATCTTGAGCTCACAGATATGAAATATAATGGGCCTAAATACACATGGACTAATAGAGCTGCTGATAAGGAGATGAGAGCTAGTAGAATTGACAGAACCCTTGTCAATTCTACATGGTTAGCAAAATTTACACAAACAAATTTGATTCTAAAACCCCCTGGTGTTTCTGATCATTGTTGCCAACATTTAAGTGTTATCAACATTAAGAGCAAGGGACCTGTACCATTCAAATCTTATAATATATGGATGGAGCATGAGGAAATCATACCACTGGTAACTAAGGTATGGAGAACTGAATTTAGTGGTACACCCATGTATGTGCTTACAAGGAAGCTCAAGGCCCTGAAAAAGGAATTAAAAGAGTTTAACAATAAATTCTTCAAGAATGTATCTAATAATATAAATCATATGCAAGATAGTCTGGGTAATGTTCAGAAAATGAGATTACAAGGTAATAAGACTACTGCATTACTTGAAGAAGACAATAGATTAATGGAGGAAATACAAGCTGAGAAATTAAAGGAAGAATCAATTTTCAGACAGAAATCAAGAGCTATTTGGGTCTCATATGGAGAGTTAAATACAACTTACTTTATGAAGTGGGTAAATGGTAGGAAAGCTCAGAATACCATATCAAATATAACTAAAGAGGGTGGAACCATTACCACAAATGAAGAAGAAATAGTGAGTGAGTTTATATCCTTTTATAAGAACCTGTTAGGTACAAAAAGACAAGGTCAGGAAGTATATGATCATGAATTGTTAAAAATAATATGTAAGAAAGTTTTAAGTCCTGACTTACATAAGGATTTAAGCCAGCCCATATCTGAGAAATAAATCAAAGGTGCCTTGTTTTCAATTGATAGTTCAAAGAGTCCAGGCCCAGATGGATTTACCTCAGCTTTCTTTAATAAAACTTGGAGTATCACAGGACAAGAGGTATGTAAGGCTATTCAAAGTACTTTAAATGATTGTCAGTTGCTCAAAGAGGTCAACTCAGCTGCTATCACATTAATACCAAAAATTCAGAACCCAAGCTCAGTTAAAAATTATAGACCTATTGCTTGTTGCAATGTTATATATAAGTGTATATCTAAGATAATTGCCAATAGACTTAAAATTACACTACCAGATCTCATTTCTAGTAATCAGTCTGCTTTTGTTCAAGAAAGAAACATTGGGGAAAACATTCTCATTGCTCAAGAATTAGTGAGAGGATATTCAAGAGCTCAAATATCTGAAAGATGTACATTGAAATTGGATCTAATGAAATCTTATGACTCATTAGATTAGGACTTTGTGATCAAGATACTTAAAGCTTTTAACTTTCCAGAGATTATGATCAAATGGATCAAGATGTGCCTTACCTCAACATTTTATAGTCTAATGATTAATGGAAGACCTAAAGGTTTCTTTAATGGTGAAAAAGGCCTGAGGCAAGGGGACCCATCTCCCCTTACCTATTCGTGATTTGTATGGAAGTACTTACTCAGTTATTGAAAGCTATAGGTGCAAGAATAGATTTTGATTGGCACCCAAAATGTAAGAAACTTAAGCTCAACAACTTAATGTTTGCAGATGATTTAATGGTGTTCTTTAAACCAACATGTAGAACTGTCTGTCTTATTAAAAAAGTCTTGATATATTTTATAGACTCTCAGGCCTGCAAATAAGTACAAATATTAGTCACATATTCTATGGAGGATGTGATAATAAAATTAAAAATGAAATTTGGAAGATATTACAGATACCTGAGGGAACACTTCCCATGAAATACTTGGGGGTTCCATTAATCTCAGGAAGACTTAGCTCAGAAGATTGTAAGCCTCTAATTTCAAGAATAGTCAAGCAAATTGAACATTGGAGCTCTAAGTGCTTATCATTTGCAGGATGGCTCCAATTGATCGAAATGGTGCTTAGTAATTTATCATCATATTGGTATAGTATATTTGCTATCCCAAAAAAGATTATTAAAGGTATCCAAACTAAAATAACAACTTATCTTTGGAAAGGGACAAGTGAGGCTAAAGGTGGCTTCAAAGTAGCTTGGGATGTGATATGCTTACCAACAAATGAAGGTGGTTTAGGGATCAAAAACCCCTATGTTCAGAATCAGACTGCTATACTTAAATTACTTTGGAACTGCTGCTTCCCTAGGAACACTTTATAGTCAAACTGGGTGCAACCCTCAGGATACATCATGGAGATGGAGGAAAATCTTGAAGATGAGGGACATAGCAAAAAATTCCATTTCTTATAAGATTGGTGATGGTAAAAGTATATCTTTATGGTGGGACTATTGGCTGCCTGATAATAAGAGACTATATGATGTTCATAGCAGTAATTTAGCATTGGGTTACTTTGCTAACAGTAAAATCTCACAGTTCATAAGTAACAACTGTTGGAAGTGGCCTGCAAAGTTCAGATTTATGAAAGAGTTAACAAAGGATATGGAATTCAACAGTAATGAAAATGATAAAATTATTTGGAGGCACACCAAAAAAGGTAAATTCACTTTCCGAGAAACATATGAATATATACAAATCAAGAAACCTGTAAAAGACTAGACGAAAATCATTTGGAAATCGAAAAGCTTTCCAAGATATAAATTTATCTTATGGTTGGTTCATCTAGATAGAATAGCAACAAAACAGAGGCTATTATCTTGGGGGGTTATATCTAACCCTATATGCGAGTTTTGCAAATTTAATAGTGAAGATAGAAATCACCTGTTTTGGGATTGTTCAGTAACTAAGAGAGTTTGGAACAGATGCTTAATTACTCAAGGGGTTAAAACCATCATCACCGATTGGAAAACCCTTATTGACTGGTTTATAGCTCACCACTCCTCTGACGTCATCTTGAAGACTCTTCTATCGGTAGTCGTATATTTGATATGGATCGAGAGAAATAATAGAGTGTTCAAGAAAGAGATGCAATCGGAAGAAAAAATATTCGAGAACATCTCAGCAGCGTTCCGAGAGAATCTTACAAGGTTTCAGAGAGGGAAAGTAAGAAAAGCGGTGGAGGAGACGATTATTCGATGGAGTAAGTGAAAAGGCGTATCGGAAGTACGGTGTACTTCTTAGTGGACTAGATTTTGTTTTGTCCTATAATGTTTTTTTTTGTAAATGGGTCAAGTGGCCCATTAGAGTTATAAAGTAGATTAGACCCATTAGAGTTATTATAATATTTTGTAATAGCCCAATAGGTCCATGTATTCTGAAAAGTTTGATGATATAAAATTGCTACTTGCCGAGAAAAAAAAGGTTTGGTTTCTTTGTGGTTCAATATAAAAATAGGGATGACTAAGTATTAATTGGGGGTCTATGGATGATATTGGATACATATCTTATTGTATGGGAGTGAAATATTAACTTGTGTAAATACACTGCTTTCCCTGAAATTGTCAGCTTACCTTTTGCTAAAACGTGTACATTTATCCAAACCGCCGCCACTCGGGACAATTCTGCACCACCATCAACTATCAACTTGTCTACGCAATCAACAACTGAAACACAAACTAAGGTAAACAAATTAATTTTTACCATTGAAACTCTAAAAAATTGAATTATTTCTAACGAAATCTCACCACTTTTACAATTTTCCAAAATTATCTGATTTAAGTATAATTACAGTTGTGATGATTATTATATTTTTTACAAATTCTACAATGGCCATTTTATGAGTGTTGGAAGACTTTTACCGTATGAGAATTGATATGCTAAGCAAGCGATGCGGTGTGAGTTTTGTGGGTTTTATAAGTTGTCGTGACTGTTGGAGTGAGCAATTGGTTTTATACAGTATAATTTGTATTGTTTTGCAGTAAATACCCATTTGGTGTTGTTAGCGTGAGCAATTTTGTCATATATAGTATTCTCTGATTCTGTTGCAGTTGTTGGAGTATAAATATCTTATAACCTGTTCTCCGTCTTTTTCTACCAGTTTGAACTTCAAAGTACTTAAAGTCCACCTCGATATCTCCACGTGCATTGCTTAGATCAATCCATCTCATTTGCTAAGCATGCACGTCTGAGCGTGTTGGAATATAAATATCATATTAACCTGTTCTCTAACTTCTTCTACTAGTTCAGACTTTTAGTTGAGTCTTTGCATTATGTACAATATTCTTTAAATTGTTTTGCAGTAAATATCCATTTGGCTCAGATTTCTTTGAATCTTTAAATCGTGTTGGAAATTTCCTTTTTGTTCTCTGTTCCATTGCGAGTGGGAAGGTGAGTTTGGAGAGATTTTTTTAATTTTTTTTTTCCATAGCGAGTGTGAATTTGAGTAGCGGCGGTAGTTGCCGGAGCCTGGCTCTTGGCGACTACAGTTGAAGAATTTTGTTTTGCTTTTGTTCTAACGTGAGTGTGCAGAAGATGTTTTTTTTGTTTTTTTATTAATATTATTAGAGTTTAATTTTTTTTGTTTTTAAATGATTTAAAATATTTTTAATATTGAAAAATGCAGAACATGTGTGACACGTGATGACTTAGCGGTAAAAAATGACAAAATCCATCATAAAGGATAACCAGTCACATTTTAAAAAGATAGTGGGTAAGTTTACATGCTTTAAAAAACAAGAGATAAGCTGATAATTCAAGAAAAGTACATAAACAACCCGTGTATTTACTTTAATATTTTTTGCTCAGCTTTACTTATCAACTGGGAGTAAGTGGTATCCGAATATTTTATGTCATCCTCCAAAGTAATCGCCACAGAAAGCTTCGTTTCCAAATCCCCTTGCGTTTAGCCCTATTGGGATGTGATAAATTGTTATTATTCTAAACCTGAAACTACAAAAAGTTGGAAATGAAGAATTTTAACATCTGCTATCTACCAAAGTTGCTGCACTGTATATGTGAAAATTTTGTTTTCAAGAGTCTTCCGTCAAACAACATGTTCCTTCAATTAGGATGTGTTATTAATACGTCTCCTATTAAAAATTAGTAAGATTACTATTGTTGACATTTGTAAATTTTTATAGTCATTTCAAAACATTTAGTAAAATTAATATTGTTGACATTTGTAAACTTGTATATTCATTTCAATATATAAGATTTTAACATGTAAATAGAGTCAATAGACTTATATAATGAAACAAAAATTTAAAGCTTGAAGACAGAACAACTACATATTATATAAAATGAAATGAACACAAATTTGGAACATAACGAATAGGTTTGAAGTCCATCACAAATTAAAATTGTTATGTAAATAGAGTAGATTTGGACAGGGCGGACCCCTTTGAGGCACAGGGGGGACTTGAGTCCCCCTAAACCCGGAAATTTTATAATACGTCATAGTAATTTTGTCTCGGAAAATAATTAGTCCCCTCTGAATATTTGTGTAAACTTGTATGCTATAAAGAATATATAAGGTATTATGGCTTATTGGTTTGAGAATTTTACATTTTAGCATTTAAAAAGGAGGTTAGGTGTTCGAATCTTAGCAATTACTTTATCATTTTTCTAGAGATTTATGTTAAAAATTTGTCAATTTTCATAAAACCTATTTATTTATTTATTTATTTATTGTATTACTATAATAAAATTATTTTGTTTATTTTTAATAAATGATTTTTTTTATATTTATACATTAAAATATTAGTATAACATATAATATATTAATATAATAGTAAGGATATTATATAAATTAAGTGTATATAATGATGTTGGTTTATATATTTTTAGGGTAACTAGGAACGAGTAAACTCATCAATTTAAAAAAACAAAAAACGTAATGACGTTGGATTCTCATAGTTACATTTTGATATTGCTAGTTATATGATTATGTGTCATATTTTTACCTTAATAAATTTTGGAAAGCGTTGATGGTGTCGCCTAGGGTGTGATAAAAATAAGATAAAATTAAGTCAAGAAACTACGCACTCTCACCCTAGACAGGCACAGTACTGCAAGTATTACAGGACGTATGCAAGTTTTAGTTAGTAAGTTGACTTCGTTCTCAGGGACTTAAGTGTGTTATACGAATGGGTAGCAATTACGAGTAAGAAGTAAATAATTAAAGACAGAAAGTAAAAGCAAATAGATTTCGAAAATAGGAATTAAAATAAGAAATTAAAAGACAATAAAGTAAAAGATTAAGAATATGAGATGAGAATTATAGCTCAGGTTTTGCTAGTATGCACTAATCCTTCAAATTCTATCTATAAATCTAGTTAATAAGGGAGAATATTAGCTCTTCGTATACTTAGTCAGGATTCTAAAGTCCCATACCTTAGACCTTGAGAGCGACTAAGGGGGCTACGGCACAACCAAGACGTGGTTTAGAATAGGGTTATCAAACGCTACTAAGGCCTTAAGCAATCGCAACAATCAATTGGTGATATGGTGATTAAAACAAACCCTAATGACTATCTAGTTAGAATCATGTTTTGTCAGAACTAATATCGACACTAGACATTATGTGGTGATTCAATAGTTAAACACCCTGTCAAGGAGACCATCTAACTACTATTAAAACAATCCTAAAGTGATTAGTTCTAGGAAAGACAATAAATCAAAACACATAAGCAAATATTAAGTAAGTAGCTAATATCAGATAAAAACATATAATTCCCAAAGAAACTTAGATAGAAGAATTAGAATTCATAGATTATACATTATGCAAAACCCAAGCTATGGGGAGTTTAGTTCATACCTGAAGGAAATAAACTAAAAGAAATTACAAAAGACATTATCTTGCTCTCTTCAATAAACTGGAAGAGTAAAACCTTAAGAACTAATTACTATGAGGCAATGATGATTTACAAGTGATATAAGGGTGTATTGATAGGTGTTTAGAAGACCTAATTTGTTTTCTTGAGGAAGAGATAAAGTATTGGACTCCTTGCCCAACTCAAATTCGTATGGAAATAAAGATAAACACTGCTGGACCGTTTTGACCATATCTTCTTCGTTATTGGTCGGTTTGAGCTCCATAAGATACCAAAAGAATCGTAACAGAATTATCTTTGTCCCTATGAAAGGAAATTACCAAAATCGGCCTATTTCTTGGGGTAAATAGCACTTCTTTAGGCGTGTGGTGCAGAATCCCAGATTTAGGCAGCTTTTCCTTTTCCATCTTTTTAGCTTTTGTTTCCTTATCCCCAATTACCATGCAAATCGCTTTCCATAAGTTGTAGTCTTTGACTTGGACTCTAATTAAGCTCCATTATTATCTTTAAAGCTACACACTAAATAAATAATTAAACCCAATATGCTCTAAAAATATTATTTTACTAAATCAAGACTCGGAATAGGAAAGTGCACTATTTCTCAAGAAAATCGACTATTATGACTTCTAAATCACTAAAAATGATGTCTCATCCTAATATTAATCTATCACAAATGAGGAGACATCAAGACCCCCAACTCAAAGTTGTATCGTCCCGATACAATAAAGATAAAAACAAAGGGAAGTCTATAAATACACACTTATAAAATTCTCAACACAAGGGAAAAAGCATAGCAGAATATATAGAATAAACCTAAAGCACATAACTCAGAAAATTTCATGCAATAATATTTATAAACTACATACCTGTACACTTCTCATATCCACAGTCAACACGGCTTGAATTCAAGATCAGATTAGTTTCGCAATGTAAGAAGGATTGGGACTTTACTCAGTTTCCCAAGAGAGCTATAGATTGTTCATCGATTTTTACTAGTATTCAAAGCTCCACTTAACTACTCTCTAATGGCTCAATCACTTCTCAATTACATAGCAAATAATCAAAAGGTCTTTAAGGTTGTAATGTAGGCTTAGGGACGGGTATGATAGTATATTTGGATAATTTGGAGTGAGCTTTTGGCTCTTTCCTCACTAGCCATCAACGAATCGCCCTAGAGCTTGAGTTACTCTCATAAACGTTTCTCACTCAACCTAATGACTTCTTTGATGCACAATTTAGCATCCCAATAACCCAATTAAAGCTTAAGATGTTCACTTAAAAATCCACTTTGCCGGTCCGAATATATATATTTTCTTTTTCTTTTCAAATCAATTTCTATAGCTATGACTCTCTTTTAATGTTGAGATATCATGCTATTTTCTCATATATATATTTTTTCTTTTAATGCCCTTATTGGCAAATTTAGCTCGTAGCTTCTTTTTCATTCACTATTACCCCGACAAAGGGTTACAATAAAAATCTGTGAATCATCATCAATATAAAGCACAAAGCACAATTAATAAGCTCCAAAAATCCCAATCCCAATAACAATTCCCATAATGGTTGACCCACCACCCCAAACTCAAGCTCTAAAACAACTGTCTATGCATCGCGATTCGAGTGCGGGTCATATGGAAAAGTCCTATAATGTAAAGGATATGGCTTATAACGTGTTTCAATAAAAGGCTTTAGAAAGGCTAGAAGGGGCTGAGAAGGATATAACATATAAAATCAAAAATCACAAGGTGAGAAGGTATAAAAAGGCTTCAAGGGCTTCAAATATGAATGAACCACCTTAATCACTTTCTACACTATGTAATTTCGTTATTTTCTTACCTTTAGCACTTTCATCAAATGGTTTTTCAACTAGCTTGGATCTCACGACCTACACACTTTCAAGGTTCCCTGAGATCGAACATACTTTCTATCGCATTGCTCACTAATCTTTTCTTTACTATCAACGTGTGTTTTCCTGCAAATACTCAAAGCATACAAATACATATCTCATAAGCATATTACTTACTATCATTAATTCACTGAGCTTATGCTTTCAAGCTATTAAACACCATCTACATCTAGTTCCCATGTATCAAAATTTTTAATTTCTACCTAAAAACAGAAAAATGGAGATGAGAGACAACGAATCCCCACACCCACAACTCAAAAATGAGCCGTGTCCCCACGACTCGAAAAAGACTCGAAAAACAGAAATTAAAATTAGCAGATAGAAGCATATTTACAGAAATGGTAAGGAAGAAAGAGAACATACTCTCGAGGCTATAGCCTCGCATCATTGATATCCGAGGTTGGAATTGCTGGACCTTTCGTTAATTGCTCAAGGAGTTTCATGATGTGCACTTGATTAGCGTTTATTTGTGCCACATCATTGACTAAGGAAGTTTGAGCTGCTTCAAATTTCGTTAAACGCTCCTCCATCTTCTCTTGCCAATTTTCCTCCTTTTCTTCCTTCGAGACTTGCGTAGAACCCGCTCTTCGAAGAATTTCCTTGATCCAAGCATTATCAATATATCTCGCTTTAAATTCGAGTTTCTCTTCTTCACCCAATATTACATTCGCTTTTCGCACAAGACACGTGATCATAGTTGGAAATTTAACATTATAAACTGATTTAGGAGAGACCGAAAATCGTATCACCTCCTCATAGATCAACCGTGCCACATCAACTTCTTCTCTTCTCAAAATACAATTCAAAAGTAGAGCGTTCTTCTTAGTCACATCCAAAATTCGTGTGTTTCCGAAGATATTAGGGACAAGGAAATTGTGCCAAATTCGCGCATCTGCTTGAAGATATTTGTAAGGCCAAGGTGCCTTCAATTCTCCCTTATGTGATTGGACTTTCTCTTTGTCTAATACATGCTCAAAAAGTAATTCCTCATCAAAGATTTTCGCTTAGCAACTGCTTCTTCAAATTTGCAAAAACCTTTCAGTTTCTTAAACTTGAAGTGGTTTCTAATCTCCTCAACTGTGAAAGGAACTAGCTTTCCTCTAACCGGAACACAACCTTTACTATCTCGGCTAAAGAGGCCTAAATAGAATTCCAAAACTAACTCATGACATAATTCAGAACGTCTTACCATGAACGTAGACCAACCCAATTTCTCACCAAGCTCTAAGAATCTCGCGTATTCTCCTGTACCAACTTCTTCCTTGAATACTTTCTCATAAGCAAAAGGTAGTTCTTTCAATTGTTTCTCTGCAGAAGTCTTCAGGGCCCTTGAAGTTTCCTCTTTCTCTTGGGGTGCAAGACCTTGTGGAGGTTGTGTTTTCTCCTTTGCATAAAAGTAAAGCTTTTTACCATTACGATCAAACAAAGGTATTCCACTCTTCTCAACTTTATCTTTACCCTTTGATTTAGAACTAGAACCTTTGTCAATTGATTTCTTCTTGTTTAAGTCCAATCCTTTGTTACTCTTCACCTCCCTCTTGTTAGCTAAAATTGTTGTTCTATTAGTCATCTTCAATTAACCACCAACTCAAAGCTTTAGTAACCCTTGAAAATTAAACTTGTGAATTAATGGTTGAACAAGCTTGATTTGGCCTAGGATAGGTGAATTGATGATGGTTTTCTATGTGGGTGAGGTGGATTTGTAATGGGTTGGCTTGGATTTAAGAAATTGTAGGATGAATTTAGAAAATTTAAGCTCTTGATTCTTCAATTGAATGGATTTGGTGAGGATTGGGTGCTTGAATCTCTCTTGTAATGATGTGGAGAGAAGATTTAATGTGTTTTTCTTGATGATTGGGTAGTGTTTTGGTGATTGGTGAAGGTTTTGATGAGCTTCAATGGAGTTAGGAGAGTTTTGGAGAAGAGAAAGAGGCTTTAGGTTTATAAAATTCGGAATAATGGCTCATACCTCCTTTATACACTCAAATCCCGTTTCTTTCTGATGTCTCCCTAAATGTTATAATTTTATGCCCTTGGGAGACATCATTTTTGGTGTTTATTTGATTAATTTGACAGACTTTTGGACTAAATATGCAATAACCCAATTTTCCTCTTTTATTTCTAGTATTTTTGATTTATTAAATTTTTGCGCGTAATTTTGTGTATTTTAGTGAAAAGTTTGTAGGTTTTGAATATTATCTAGGAGAGGAATCCGAGAAGAAAGTCAAAGATCGTGATATGGAGTCAAAGCTTGAAGATAAATCCCGAAAAGAATTATATTTTGAAGCTGCAAATCTGGAAAACAGGCCAAAGATTGCTGATTTCAAGGCGCTTAAGAGATGATTTAGCCGCTGACCTTTGAAGAGAAAACATTCCTTATCGAGTTACGGAAATTTATCAACTGGAATCAAGTCAATCGGAGTTATAACGAAGCGGGAAAAGCCGTTTTAGTGGAGGTGGTGCAGCAGTTACGGGATTTGGGCTTGATTAGTGGACTTGGACTTTTTATTATTCACTTAAACCCTAATTAAAAACCCATTCCGAGTTTGAGCTTATAAAAGGAGCTTTTGACCTCATTATTTCTTACCTCTCATTTTATTCTTAAATTCAATTCATCATTTGAAGAGAGTGTCCAGAGAAGAAGCAGAAACAAGGAAAAGAAGAAGCTTGGAGCTGGAGACTGTCTATATCTCCAATTCACAGCCAAACCAATTCCGAAAATTAGGTTTCTCAGTATTTTATTTCTGTAAAACAATATGAATTCATTTTATTTTAATTTAGTTTTCTTTTTAATTAGTATGAGCTAATTCTATAATAGTGCTTGAGAATGCTTTATGGGTAAATCCCAAATCTATTGAATTTCATGTCCTGAATTTGGGTTTCTGTTAAATTAAATTAAATTGGGTCTTTTACTCTTTTCAATAAATTGAGATTATTTACTGTTTTTGGAGTAGCTAACTAAGAACAGGTGTTAGTATCTAGGTTATTCCAATTAGTGGCGATTGGATCATCCTGACGGAGGGTTTAGGTACAGAATTATTTATTCAATCTAAAATATAAGCTATTGATTTTGACGAACTTAGCTAATTTTAGGGCCAATGTGGTAATTAACTTAAACATCTAAAAGTGGATCATATTTACCCTGACGGGACTAGTGACACTCTAGGATAGTCTTATAGTCCACCCTGACGGGGGTATATGGAATTTAGAATCCCGACCATTGTAATTGACCAATTTAACCCTTAAACAGCATAGGTTATGAAATAGGATTAGGAGGACCCCTTGCGTTCTCAAGTGCTACTTTCTCATATTTGCATTTCACACTTATTTACTTGCGTTTTAGTATTTAATTGCATTTTCCATTTAGTTTTTCATTACTTAGAAATAATAAAAACAAACAATCAATCATATTATCTTTTATTTGCTTTCGTAAGTGCAACCATTCATTATTCGATAAGCATTGTAGTTAACCAAACCGTCCCTGCGAACGATCCTAGATCACTTATTACTACTTGGGACAACCGTACACTTGCGATTGTGGTTCGATTACTTTTGCATTTATTTTAGAACACACAAAGGACCACCAAGTTTTTGGCGCCGCTGCCGGGGACGGTAGCGTGTGACCACGGTGTTTATCCGTTAGTGATTAGTTGCATTTTTATTTTCAGTTTTACGCTTTGTTTTTGTTTTGTTTTCTTTTCAGTTTATTTTATTCAGGTAATGATCAAGAAATTATATTAAAGATGTATAGAGAACATTACCCAAATCCTGGTCCATTTGACTATTGGGAAGACTCTTCGGGACAACAACAATGGGGTATTAATTCTTACCAACAACCTTATCAATACCCGCAAGAGCAAGGATGGAACAATCAATGGATCGGGAATAATCAACAACAAACACCATATCACTATCAACAAGAGAAAGAATGGAACAACCAGTGGGTTGAAAACATTCAACAGTCTCCACCTCACTATTATCAGCAA
The DNA here is from genome assembly GCA_029959085.1 of Nemophila menziesii. Taxonomy (NCBI): domain Eukaryota; kingdom Viridiplantae; phylum Streptophyta; class Magnoliopsida; order Boraginales; family Hydrophyllaceae; genus Nemophila; species Nemophila menziesii. The sequence goes on from JARWIR010000014.1 coordinate 5,862,514, forward strand.
GATACACTACTAGAGAAAGTCAATCGCCTACTCGAGGAAGTCAAGGCAGGAGAGCCAGAACGTAAGAAAAGAGAAGAGGAAAGCAAAGCCACCCATGCACGCATACAACAGATGCTGGATGAAATGGCTTCCCGAAACAACTCTCCTAACTTAGCTGAAAGTGGTAGTAAGTCATATGAAGGTCCCACCCCCTCGAGGGATGGAACAGATCAACCGGAAGAAGTTGTTGAGGAGGAGGTGTTGAAAGAAGGTGAGAATCTTGTTAGAATGGTGGAAGAAGGAGTAGCAACGCAAATCCTAGAAGTTAACACAAAGATTGCTATTCCTAAGGTGTATACACATGATCAAGATATAGAACGCAAACAAGAAGAGGTGGAGATCGAGGTTATAGAAAATCCAAAGAAAGAATATAATGAGGTAATAGTGGAAGATTTGGTTGAAAGTGAAGACGAATGTGAAATGGTTGGAGAATCAATTGAAGAATTAAAGGTTAAAGATAAAATAGAAATTGAATATTCGCCACAAAAAGTTCACCAATCATCATCTCCACCACGACTCATTATTAGAGATGAAAAATCAGAATCACCTCTATCACTACAAATGATCATCAAGTGCTATATAAACAAGGTGCAACACTGTGAGAGTAAAGCAGCAAGGAGAAGGACCTACCCACCACATTTTAAAGATGAATACGAGATTGAAACGAGGAGTAAAAATAAGCTTATACCGTTGAGAACTGTTATCTACTCTAATGTGGTGGAAAATGAGTTTCGTCGTGAAAGTAAGAAGGCGAAACGAAGTACTTACCCATCCCCTTTCAGAGATCGGTTGAACAATATTCTAAGGGGGAAGGTTCTAAAGCTTTTACATCAAGGAAGAGGCGAGTTTAAGCGGAGGAGAACCGCAAAGGCCTCAATACCATCTTCATGGAAGGTAACACGTCGAACTTAAAGACGTAATAAACAAAAGTGCTTCTTGGGAGACAACCCATGCTTTAAATTGCTTTCATGTCTTTAAATTCTTAGTGTAAATTAGTGTAATGGTTATTGATTTAGTGTTTATTTGTAAGAAATGAGGAAGGTTGGTGTTTTTAATGATTACAGAAGTGAAGGTCACGAGTTTGGGATAGTTAGAACGAAAAAGAATGAAAATTTTGGGTTCCAACACAGTAGAAACCAGGTACCCGGTTTGTAGAATGCGGGGACCCGTTTTTGGTGCTGTACCCCAGGTATCAAAACTTCGGAAGATCATAACTTGACGCTCGGAGGTCGGAATTAACTTTTTCTTGAGCCTAAACCGCATAACTTTTCGAGCTCTATCCAATGGTGAAGTCAAAAATTTCGTATGAATAGCTAAAAGTTTCTGACCCAGCGTTTTGAGGCCCGCCATTAGTTGCGTCTCGTGGTTGCGTCTCCACTTAACACCATTGATGACGAACCAAAGCTCCAAAAATACTCAAATTTTATTATCAAAACACCAATATATCACCAATCCTTACCTCTAAACATCATCCCAACACATAATCAATCACAAATCTTTCCAAAAACACCAAGAAATTCAAGTTTTAACCCAAAAATTTCTTCACCAAAGCTTAAATTATATCCTTTAAACCTCTCCAACACCATAGTTATTAAATACCCATCTCAAGTCAATCACCAATCCCACTACTGTGCAAATTTAAACAATATTAAAACACACAAATTTCATCAATAGCTTTGGTACTTTGAAGGTTGGAGATTTCAAGGGCAAGGTATCAAATCATCATAAATTCCATGGCCAATCCGGTAAAATAGCTAGAACTCTTCTTTTCTTTCTATTACCAGTTGGGAATTAAGATTTATTTTAGTTATTTAGCGGAGGAATTGTGAATTGTTGAGTCTATTAATATTATATATTTTGCAAGTAATCTTTAAGTAGGTGAAAAAATTGAGTTTGGGGTCATCAAAGATGACCATGAAGGTTGGAAAAGGTACGAAGAACATGATGAAGATAGAAAGTTGGGTGTTGAGGAAAGATTTTCGTAGAAGAGATGATGATTTAGAGAGATAGGAAATGATGAAGATTTGGGAAATATTGCAAAAGAGTTCGAGGTAATGAAGAACACTTTATTCAAGATGGATGCAAAAATTAAATGATCTTTAACGCTTGATGAAGTAGTATTCAGAACCTTAACATGAGACTACACGTAATCGGCCTAGTGTCGATTTAGATACGTTTTCTAATCCTTCTCATTTAGTGTAGATTATTTTATTGCTTTGAGTCTTTTCGAGTCGTGGGGGCACGACTCATTTTTGAGTTTGGGGTGGGGTTCGTTGCCTCATCCCAGTTTTTATGTGCTATTTGTTTTTATTTGCTTTCAATAAAATAATTTTCGGAGTTGCGTTTGACTGTAGAAGATCTTAAATGTCCCTTTAAGCATACTTTTGGTAAATCTATGATAGTAAATAGTGGACTTTAGGGATTGATATAAAACACATTTAAAATTGCATGCAAACATAGGTAATTGATAGGAAAAATTAATGAACAATGCAAATGAAGTAAGTTTGTACTTAAGGAATATGTTTGGTGTGTAGAACGTGAAATCCTAATTAGTAGAGAACCCACCTAGATATGAACTAAAGACAAGCTATGTACCTAGGAAAATGATAGGGGCAGTTCTTTGTTAGCCATTTGTGACTTTTTAGCCTTTTATCCCTTGTATTAATTATTATCCGTCTTAGCCCACTTTGAGCCTTTAGCCTTTTTCTTTGTAGCCACGATATAAGCCATTATCCCTTAGATCATTAGGCATGACCATATGACCCGCACTTGAATCACAATCCTGAGACATGTCTCGAGCTTGAGTTTGGGGTGGTGGGTCCACTTATGGGGAATTTTATGTGTTGGGATTGATGTGCTTTGTATTGTAGCACAATTGCAGATGATATATACTTGTAACCCTTTGCCGGGAATGAGAAAAAAATGAAAAAGAAAGAAAAAATAAAAAAAATTCTAAAAATAATCATACAGTAGAAACCGGGTACCCGGATTTCACAAAACCGGGAACCCAGTTTGCATCTGTACGAAAAAAAATGAAAGAATAAAACATCTGGTAAAGTGGAATTTTTCTGAAAATCATCTTATTTGTAGTGGGTAGACATGGGACGCTAAATTGTTGCGTAAATGGGTGACCGAGAACATTTTTTAGCGTAAACTCAAGCTCGAGGACATTTGTTGATGGTAAGTGAGGAAAGAGCCAAAAGCTCACTTCAAATTTACCAAATATACATCCATACCGTCCTTAAGCCATTATTAAAACCATAAAGACCTCGTGATTCTTAAGTACATAGTGAATTTATGATTCTGTCAATAGGGAATATACTAGGTGGAGCATTCAAAGCGATTTAGGATTGAGGAACACCCTATAGCCATCATACAGAGATGAGTACAAGTGTAACCTTCAAGCATTGTGACTATAATTTATGACTGAGATTATTTGTGTTTGATTTTGCATTATAGATGTATGTGTATATTAGTTTCTGGAGTTTGTGGTGTCGCCTAGGGTGTGATAAAAATAAGATCAATTTAAGTATGAAAAACTATGCACTCTCACCCTAGACAGGCACAGTACTGCAAGTATTACAGGACGTATGCAAGTTTTAATGATAAGTAGAGTTCGTTCTCAGGGACTTAAGTGTGTTAATCGCGTAGGAAACAATAACGAGTAAAAGTAAATAATTAAAAGACAGAAAATAACGCAAGTAATTTTCGAGATTAAGAATTAAAACTAAGGAAAGTAAAGACAATAAAATAAAATACGAAGAATATGAGATGAGAAGTATAGCTTAGGTTTTGCTAGTATGCACTATTCCTTCTAATTCTATCTATAATCTAGTTCATAAGGGAGAATATTAGCTCTTGGTAATACTTAGTTGGGATTCTAAATTTCCCAAGCTTAGACCTTGAGAGCGACTAAGGGGGCTACGTCACAACCAAGAAGTGATTTCAAATAGGGTTATCAAACGCCACTAAGGCCCTAAGCAAATACTGCAATCTTGGTGATACGGTGGTTAAAACAAACCCTAATGACTATCTAGTTAGAAGTATGTTTTGTCAGAACTGCTATCGACATTAGACATTATGTGGTGGTTCAATAGTTAAACACCCTGTCAAGGAGACCATCTAACTACTCTTAAAACAATCCTAAAGTGATCAGTTCTAGGAAAGACATTAAATCAAAACACATAAACAAATATAAAGTAAGTAGCTAATATCAGATTAAAACATATAATTCCCAAAGAAACTTAGATAGAAGAATTAGAATTCATAGATTATACATATGCAAAACCCAAGCTATGGGGAGTTTAGTTCATACCTGGAGGAAATAAACTAAAAGAAATTACAAAAGACATCATCTTGCTCTCTACAATAAACTGGAAGAATAAAACCTTAAGAACTAATTACTATGAGGCAAGGATAATTTACAAGTGATATAAGGGTGTATTTATAGGTGTTTAGAAGACCTAATTCGTTTTCTTGAGGAAGAGTTAAGGTAATGGACTTCTAGCCCAACTCAAATTCGTATGGAAATAAAGATAAACACTGCTGCGTTGTTTTGAGTGTATCTTCTTCGTTATTGGTCGGATTTTGTTCCACAAGATACCAAAAGAATCGCAACCGAATTATCTGAAACCTTTAGAAGGAAATTACCAAATTCGGCCTATTTCTTAGGTAAAAACGCATATCTTTGGACGTGTATGCAGAATCCCAGATTTAGGCAGCTTTTCCTTTTCCATCTTTTTAGCTTTTCTTTCCTTATCTCCAATTACAATGCAAATCTCTTTCCATAAGTTGTTGTCTTTGACTTGGACTCTAATTAAGCTCCATTATTATCTTTAAAGCTACACACTAAATAAACAATTAAACCCAATATGCTCTAAAAATAATAATTCTATAAATCAAGACACAAAATAGGAAAGTGCACTAAAACTCAAGAAAATCGACATTATTGACTTCTAAAACACTTAAAATGATGTCTCATCTTAACATAATTCTATCACAAATGAGGAGACATCAAGACCCCCAACTCAAAGTTGTATCGTCCCGATACAATAAAGATAAAAACATAGGGAAGTCTAGAAATACACACTTATAAAATTTTTAACACAAGGGAAAAAACATAGAAGAATATATAGAATAAACCTAAAGCACCTAACTCAGAAAATTTCATGCTATAATATTTATAAACTACATACCTGCACACTTCTCATATCTACAGTCAACACGGCTTGAATTCAAGATCAGATTAGTTTCGCAATGTAAGAAGGATTGAGACTTTACTCAGTTCCCCAAGAGAGCTATAGATTGTTCATCAAACTTTACTAGTATCAAAGGTCCACTTAACTAATCTCTAATGGCTCAATCACTTCTCAATTACATAGCAAAGAATCAAAAGGTCTTTAAGGTTGTAATGTAGGCTTAGGGACGGTAGAATAGTATATTTGGATAATTTGGAGTGAGCTTTTGGCTCTCTCCTCACTAGCCATCAACGAATCGCCCTAGAGCTTGAGTTACTCTCATAAAACGTTTCTCACTCAACCCAATGAATTCCTTGATGCATAATTTAGCATCCCTAATAACCCAATTTTAAAGCTTAAGATGTTCACATAAAAATCCACTTTGCCGGTCCGAATATATATATTTTCTTTTCTTTTCAAATCAATTTCCTTAGCTATGACTCTCTTTTAATGTTGAGATATCATGCTAATTTTCTCATATATATATTTTTTCTTTTTAATGCCCTTATTGGCAGAATTAGCTCGAAGCTTCTTTTTCATTCACTATTACCCCGGCAAAGGGTTACAATACAATTTTGTGAATCATCATCAATATAAAGCATAAAGCACAATTAATAAGCTCAAAAATCCCAACCCTATAACAATTCCCATAATGGTGGACCCACCACCCCAAACTCAAGCTCTAAAACAACTGTCTAAGCATCGCGATTCGCGTGCAGGTCATATGGAAAAGTCCTATAATCTAAAGAGATATGGCTTATAATGTGGTTAAATAAAAAGCTTTAGAAAGGCTAGAAGGGGCTGAGAAGGATATAGCATATAAAACAATAATCACAAGGTGAGAAGGTATAAAAAGGTTTCAAAGGCTTCAGAATATGAAAGAACCGCCTTAATCACTTTCTACACTATGTAATTTAGAAAATTTCTTACCTTTAGCACTTTCATCAAATGGTTTTTCAACTAGCTTGGATCTCACGGCCTACACACTTCTCAAGGTTCCTTGAGATCGAACATACTTTCTATCGCATTGCTCACTAATCTTTTCTTTACTATCAACGTGTGTTTTCCTGCAAATACTCAAAGCATACAAATACATAGCTCATAAACATATCACTTACTATCATCAATCTACTGAGCTTATGCTTTCAAGCTATTAAACACATTCTACATCTAATTCCCATGTATCAAAATTTTTTATTTTCACCCAAAAACAGAAAAATGGAGATGAGAGACAACGAATCCCCACACCCCCAACTCAAAAATGAGCCGTGTCCCCACGACTCGAAAAAGACTCGAAAAACAGAAATTAAAATTAGCAGATAGAAGCATATTTACAGAAATGGTAAGGAAGAAAGAGAACATACTCTAGAGGCTATAGCCTCGCATCATTGATATCCGAGGTTGGAATTGCTGGACCTTTCGTTAATTGCTCAAGGAGTTTCATGATGTGCACTTGATTAGCGTTTATTTGTGCCACATCATTGACTAAGGAAGTTTGAGCTGCTTCAAATTTCGTTAAACGCTCCTCCATCTTCTCTTGCCAATTTTCCTCCTTTTCTTCCTTCGAGACTTGCGTAGAACCCGCTCTTCGAAGAATTTCCTTGATCCAAGCATTATCAATATATCTCGCTTTAAATTCGAGTTTCTCTTCTTCACCCAATATTACATTCGCTTTTCGCACAAGACACGTGATCATAGTTGGAAATTTAACATTATAAACTGATTTAGGAGAGACCGAAAATCGTATCACCTCCTCATAGATCAACCGTGCCACATCAACTTCTTCTCTTCTCAAAATACAATTCAAAAGTAGAGCGTTCTTCTTAGTCACATCCAAAATTCGTGTGTTTCCGAAGATATTAGGGACAAGGAAATTGTGCCAAATTCACGCATCTGCTTGAAGATATTTGTAAGGCCAAGGTGCCTTCAATTCTCCCTTATGTGATTGGACTTTCTCTTTGTCTAATACATGCTCAAAAAGTAATTCCTCATCAAAGATTTTCGCTTAGCAACTGCTTCTTCAAATTTGCAAAAACCTTTCAGTTTCTTAAACTTGAAGTGGTTTCTAATCTCCTCAACTGTGAAAGGAACTAGCTTTCCTCTAACCGGAACACCATCACTATCTCGGCTAAAGAGGCCTAAATAGAACTCCAAAACTAATTCAGGACATAATTCAGAACGTCTTACCATGAACGTAGACCAACCCAATTTCTCACCAAGCTCAAAGAATCTCTTGTATTCTCCATCTCTAATTTCTTCCTTGAATACTTTCTCATAAGCAAAGGGTAGTTCTTTTAACTGTTTTTCTGCAGAAATCTTCAGAGCTCTTGAAGTATCCACTTTCTCTATAGGTATAAGATCTTGTTGAGGTTGAGTTCTATCCTTTGCATAATAATAAAGCTTTTTACCATTACGATCATACGAAGGTTCCCACTCTTCTTCACATTCTCTTTACCCTTTGATTTAGAACTAGCACCTTTGTCAATTGATTTCTTCTTATTTACCTCCAATCCCTTGTTACTCTTCACCTCCCTCTTGTTAGCTAAGATTGTTGTTCTATTAGTCATCTTCAATTAACCCCCAACTCAAAGCTTTAGCAACCCTTGAAATTTAACTCTTGAATTAATAGTTGAACAAGCTTGATTTGGCCTAGGATGGGTGAATTGGTGATGAATCTCTATGTGGGTGAGGATGATTTGTAATGGGTAGGCTTGGATTTTAGAAATTGTAGGACGAATTTAGAAAATTTGGCTCTTTGATTCTTCAATTTGAATGAATTTGGTGATGATTGGGTGTTTTATTCTCTCTTGTAATGATGTGGAGAGAAGATTTGATGTGTTTTTCTTGATGATTGGGTAGTGTTTTGGTGATTGGTGAAGGTTTTGATGAACTTCAATGGAGTTAGGAGAGTTTTGGAGAAGAAAAAGAGGGTTAAGGTTTATAAAATTCGGAACTAAAAGCTTAATACCATCTTTATACACAAATCCCGTAACTTTCTCTCTCTCTGGCGGCGCTGCGGACTACCCCTGCGGACCATGGGGTGCACCGCAGGGTAGTCCGTGACATCTGATGCATGAAAAATTTTGCTCACTGGATTGGACTCGTGGTAGGACCCCGTGGCACGGGTTTTTGGGGATGCGGACTAGGGTTCGGTGTACCAGAGGGTACCCTGCGACATCTGTAGTTAACTCCGTCAAAATACCCGTGGTACCTACCCCGTGGCACGCGTTTTTGGGGCGCGGACCATGGTGCGGTGCAGGGGGGTAGTCCGCGGTCGATTTTTTCTTGTTTCTGGATCAAACCCGCGGTGCAACCCGTGGCACGTGTTTTGAACTCGCGGACCAGGGCACGGACCATGGGGTAGTCCGTGGGGGTAGTCCACGGGGTACATCCTTTGCTCCAAAATTTTTTCCTCGCGTTCCCTAACTCGATTTCTCCAATTCCTACACACCAAAAACACTAATACCTTCCTCAAATATGCCTTATCAACTAAAAACAACTAAAATAAACTTAACTAAAAACGTAAAAGACATGAAAACATAAAAAAACTACGGGTTGTCTCCCGTACATCACTTTTGTTTAACGTCTTTCAAAGTTAGACGTGTTACCTCTGTCAAGATTTGCGAATATAGCCTCCCCAACAACGAGTAAGGCTATGAACGTCAACTAATCTGCGCTTGACCCCAGTTTTGGGGCAAATTTCTATCACTTTGGCTGAAACAACCTTAGTGACAATGAATGGTCCCATCCACGAGTCTTTGAAACTTCGTGGCCTGTTCTCGCGTTTGTGGGCTTTCCATAGGACTTCATGGCCAACCCCAAACTCAATGTTTGGCTCAGTATCCACAGGCTTTAAGTGTATCTCCTCAGGAGGGACTTTGTGATGTGAAAGGCTGTGGATGATGGGCACGGTGGGATCCAACTTCCTCGGTTTCTTACCCAAGACATAGAAGGTCTCAGATACATTCTTTGCATGAAGGGTGATGATCCCATCTTGGAAGTTGATCACACTTTGACTTGTGGCCATGAAGGGTCGTCCAAGTATGATCAGAACCTGCTTATCTGCATCAAACTCAAGTATAAAAAAGTCAGTAGGGATGGCGATATTACCTGCACGGACTAAGACGTCCTCCACTATTCCCCATGTCCTTTTCACTGAGTTGTCAGCAAACTGCAACTTCACTGGAGTTTTCTCTGATTTCTGATGTCCAAGTATCTCGAACACGGACTTAGGCATAAGATTCACACCAGAACCCACATCGTACATAGCTTTCACTTTGAGCATACCATGTAATTGTATAGGAAGGTTGAAACTTCCCGGATCTTTAAGCTTTAATGGTAGCTCTTTCTCACTTCTTCTCGAAACCCTCAGTCTCTCTCTTGGGATCTCTACACTCGCCTCTTTCTCAGGAATAACTTGCGTAAAAACTTGTTGCGGTGTAAGTCCTCTCTTCGCAATCTCAAGCATTTGGGCGTTGATATTTTCAGGTTGGTACGCCTCTACAAAAGTCTTGAGAACAATGTCATCTTTAGGATTTGTATCAGGAATAGTTGATGACACTGGTTGAACACTAGGTGGCGATTCCACCTTCTCTTCTTCTTTCTCTTCTAGCATAGCAGGTGCCACTTCATCTTTTGATTCCTCCTTTGAGGCTTCCTCCTCTTTCTCTTTAGCCAACTCAGCTGCATATTCTACTACCGATCTAATCTCCTCTTGCACCTTCCTCAGTAACTCTATGAACTCGTCCTTCTCTTGATCGTCCTCCACATAAACTTCTAAACAGTCAGATTCCTCGGGGCTAGACTCGGTTGGTTCTTCTTCAATACTGGGAACTTCCACGGCACTAATGGCAGCATGTGGTGCTTCCTCTTTCGTTTCCTCAATCTCAAGACATATAGCCTTGCAAGCTTCGAACTCATCCTTGTCTTCACCTCCTTTGATTGCCTTTACTTCTTTTTGTTCTACAACACTTGTCAACACTTTGTTTAACTGTGTCACTTGAGTAGTTAGCATCTGAAGTATGGCATCATGTCCGCTGACCTTCTCTTCTTGAGCGTTTATAGTCGTGTTCAAACGGTCTAGAGCTTGTACTATCTGTGTATTATCCATAGATCCTTCTTGCGGGTACTGAGGTAAAGCTTTCTGCTCTAATGAATCGGTATAGGCGTCTTGAGCAGGTTGTTGTGGAGGAGCAGGTCTATTCTGATATTGATTTTGGTACTGACCTCTCTGTTGGTAAGAGTTGTTCTGGGGACGTGGTTGATATTGACCAGGATTAGCGGCCCCTTGTGGATTTGAATACTGCATACCCGGATGGTTGCGGTTGCCCCATCGGTTGGATATAAAGTAAACAGATTGCGGATTTGATTCGCACTCTTCCCATGCATGATCGTTAACTCCACATTGTTGACAACCTTGTGCTTCTTGTACTACCTTTGTAGCGGCTAAATTCTTCTCCATCGCGATTCTCAGCTCCTTGATTTGATTTTCTAACGAGGATATTTGAGCTGAGTTCGCAGTTTCTGCATCTAAACGAAGCGTTCCTCGGGTTTTTGCTGCAGAAGCTCGCGTTGAAGGCCAACTTCTTTCTTGTTCCATAATATTTTCCAACACCTCAGAAGCTTCATTATGATTCATGGACACAAAATGACCTTTTCCAATGTTATCCACCTTTTCTTTACCTTTATCATTAAGACCTTCATAGAACATAGCAAGTTGTAGAGCAGGTGTATAACCATGGAGCGGACATCTTGTTAATTTTTGTTGAAACCTTGTCCATGCTTCTCCTACTGTTTCTCCATCCTCTTGGCAGAATCTTGCAAGCTCGGTTTGATCTTTAAGTCTCATGCTCTTCAGATAAAATCGGTTAAAGAATGCGGCTTGAAGTTCTCTCCAAGAGTGAATGGTTCCATCTGGCTGTCTCTCTAGCCAATCGCTAGCTCTTCCGGTCAAGAAAACGAAAACATATGACAATACAGTTGCTCGCGTGTAATGCCAGGAGTAATGTAGGCATCACAAATCTGCATGAATTTCTGAATCGCTTTTACCGGATCTTGAATAGCTGTACCAGTATAGAGTCCGAAACTTTGAAATTGACTGAGCATACCCGGATCGGGTCTAAATTTGATATTCGGAATCTCAGGAGGGCGGTAACCGATGGGTTGAACATGGAATGGTACATTAAGGCCAGGTAGATCTTGTTCAACTCGGTTCTGTTGATTATTAAGGTTGTTATTCCCATTACCTCCGCCTACTAGTAGTTGTTGTCCTTCTTGTCCACCGAGTGGTGGATCTTGTTGACCGAGAGGCGCACCAAGTGGTGGATCTCCTCCCGGTAATTGTTGTCCTCCTGCCGGTGGCTCTTGTTGGGATGCCATAGCTCTTCTCAAGGCTCTTTCCTCACGAACTTGTTTGTTGTAAGGTCTGAAGCTCCTCTCAGGCTTCGATAAGGGAGGCCAAGAATTAAACACTGTGAAACCTGAAAAAGACTAAAGCAAACCACAAGCGTAAATCTGGAAAAAAACAAAAACTAAACTAAAACTGAAAAGTAAAAACTAATTCAAAACTAAAACTCGAAATAGATAACCCACACGCTAACGAGACACAAGTCCCCGGCAGCGGCGCCAAAAACTTGGTGTCGCCTAGGGTGTGATAAAAATAAGATCAATTTAAGTATGGAAAACTACGCACTCTCACCCTAGACAGGCACAGTACTGCAAGTATTACAGGACGTATGCAAGTTTTAATGATAAATAGAGTTCGTTCTCAGGGACATAAGTGTGTTAATCGCGTAGGTAGAAATAACGAGTAAAAGTAAATAATTAAAAGACAAATAGATTAAAGCAAGTAAATTCGAGATTCAAGAAGTACACTAAGAAAAACTAGGAAAATAAAGACAATAAAATAAAAGATAAGAAATATGAGATGAGAAGTATAGCTTAGGTTTTGCTAGTATGCACTAATCCTTCTAATTCTATCTATAAATCTAGTTCATAAGGGAGAATATTAGCTCTTGGTATACTTAGTCAGGATTCTAAATTCCCCAATCTTAGACCTTGAGAGCGACTAAGGGGGCTACGGCACAACCAAGACGAGGACCTACCCACCACATTTTAAAGATGAATACGAGATTGAAACGAGGAGTAAAAATAAGCTTATACCGTTGAGAACTGTTATCTACTCTAATGTGGTGGAAAATGAGTTTCGTCGTGAAAGTAAGAAGGCGAAACGAAGTACTTACCCACCCCCTTTCAGAGATCGGTTGAACAATATTCTAAGGGGGAAGGTTCTAAAGTTTTCACATCAAGGAAGAGGCGAGTTTAAGCGGAGGAGAACCGCAAAGGCCTCAATACCATCTTCATGGAAGGTAACACGTCGAACTTAAAGACGTAATAAACAAAAGTGCTTCTTGGGAGACAACCCATGCTTTAAATTGCTTTCATGTCTTTAAATTCTTAGTGTAAATTAGTGTAATGGTTATTGATTTAGTGTTTATTTGTAAGAAATGAGGAAGGTTGGTGTTTTTAATGATTACAGGAGTGAAGGTCACGAGTTTGGGATAGTTAGAACGAAAAAGAATGAAAATTTTGGGTTCCAACACAGTAGAAACCGGGTACCCGGTTTGTAGAATGCGGGGACCCGTTTTTGGTGCTGTACCCCAGGTATCAAAACTTCGGAATACCATAACTTGACGCTCGGAGGTCGGAATTAACTTTTTCTTGAGCCTAAACCACATAACTTTTCGAGCTCTATCCAATGGTGAAGTCAAAAATTTCGTATGAATAGCTAAAAGTTTCTGACCCAGCGTTTTGAGGCCCGCCATTAGTTGCGTCTCGTGGTTGCGTCTCCACTTAACACCATTGATGACGAACCAAAGCTCCAAAAATACTCAAATTTTATTATCAAAACACCAATATATCACCAATCCTTACCTCTAAACATCATCCCAACACATAATCAATCACAAATCTTTCCAAAAACACCAAGAAATTCAAGTTTTAACCCAAAAATTTCTTCACCAAAGCTTAAATTATATCCTTTAAACCTCTCCAACACCATAGTTATTAAATACCCATCTCAAGTCAATCACCAATCCCACTACTATGCAAATTTAAACAATATTAAAAGACACAAATTTCATCAATAGCTTTGGTACTTTGAAGGTTGGAGATTGCAAGTGCAAGGTATCAAATCATCATAAATTCCATGGCCAATCCGGTAAAATAGCTAGAACTCTTCTTTTCTTTCTATTACCAGTTGGGAATTAAGATTTATTTTAGTTATTTAGCGGAGGAATTGTGAATTGTTTGAGTCTATTAATATTATATATTTTGCAAGTAATCTTTAAGTAGGTGAAAAAATTGTGTTTGGGGTCATCAAAGATGACCATGAAGGTTGGAAAAGGTACGAAGAACATGATGAAGATAGAAAGTTGGGTGTTGAGGAAAGATTTTCGTAGAAGAGATGATGATTTAGAGAGATAGGAAATGATGAAGATTTGGGAAATATGGCAAAAGAGTTCGAGGTAATGAAGAATACTTTATTCAAGATGGATGCAACAATTAAATGATCTTTAAAGCTTGATGAAGTAGTATTCAAAACCTTAACATGAGACTACACGTAATCGGCCTAGTGTCGATTTAGATACGTTTTCTAATCCTTCTCATTTAGTGTAGATTATTTTATTGCTTTGAGTCTTTTCGAGTCGTGGGGGCACGACTCATTTTTGAGTTTGGGGTGGGGTTCGTTGCCTCATCCCAGTTTTTATGTGTTATTTGTTTTTATTTGCTTTCAATAAAATAATTTTCGGAGTTGCGTTTGACTGTAGAAGATCTTAAATATCCCTTTAAGCATACTTTTGGTAAATCTATGATAGTAAATAGTGGACTTTAGGGATTGATATAAAACACATTTAAAATTGCATGCAAACATAGGTAATTGATAGGAAAAATTAATGAACAATGTAAATGAAGTAAGTTTGTACTTAAGGAATATGTTTGGTGTGTAGAACGTGAAATCCTAATTAGTAGAGAACCCACCTAGATATGAACTAAAGACAAGCTATGTACCTAGGAAAATGATAGGGGCAGTTCTTTGTTAGCCATTTGTGACTTTTTAGCCTTTTATCCCTTGTATTAATTATTATCCGTCTTAGCCCACTTTGAGCCTTTAGCCTTTTTCTTTGTAGCCACGATATAAGCCATTATCCCTTAGATCATTAGGCATGACCATATGACCCGCACTTGAATCACAATCCTGAGACATGTCTCGAGCTTGAGTTTGGGGTGGTGGGTCCACTTATGGGGAATTTTATGTGTTGGGATTGATGTGCTTTGTATTGTAGCACAATTGCAGATGATATATACTTGTAACCCTTTGCCGGGAATGAGAAAAAAATGAAAAAGAAAGAAAAAATAAAAAAATTTCTAAAAATAATCATACAGTAGAAACCGGGTACCCGGATTTCACAAAACCGGGAACCCAGTTTGCATCTGTACGAAAAAAAATGAAAGAATAAAACATCCGGTAAAGTGGAATTTTTCTGAAAATCATCTTATTTGTAGTGGGTAGACATGGGACGCTAAATTGTTGCGTAAATGGGTGACCGAGAACATTTTTTAGCGTAAACTCAAGCTCGAGGACATTTGTTGATGGTAAGTGAGGAGAGAGCCAAAAGCTCACTTCAAATTTACCAAATATACATCCATACCGTCCTTAAGCCATTATTAAAACCATAAAGACCTCGTGATTCTTAAGTACATAGTGAATTTATGATTCTGTCAATAGGGATTATACTAGGTGGAGCATTCAAAGCGATTTAGGATTGAGGAACACCCTATAGCCATCATACAGAGATGAGTACAAGTGTAACCTTCAAGCATTGTGACTTTAATTTATGACTGAGATTATTTGTGTTTGATTTTGCATTATAGATGTATGTGTATATTAGTTTCTAGAGTTTGTGGTGTCGCCTAGGGTGTGATAAAAATAAGATCAATTTAAGTATGAAAAACTATGCACTCTCACCCTAGACAGGCACAGTACTGCAAGTATTACAGGACGTATGCAAGTTTTAATGATAAGTAGAGTTCGTTCTCAGGGACTTAAGTGTGTTAATCGCGTAGGAAACAATAACGAGTAAAAGTAAATAATTAAAAGACAGAAAATAACGCAAGTAATTTTCGAGATTAAGAATTAAAACTAAGGAAAGTAAAGACAATAAAATAAAATACGAAGAATATGAGATGAGAAGTATAGCTTAGGTTTTGCTAGTATGCACTATTCCTTCTAATTCTATCTATAATCTAGTTCATAAGGGAGAATATTAGCTCTTGGTAATACTTAGTCGGGATTCTAAATTCCCCAAGCTTAGACCTTGAGAGCGACTAAGGGGGCTGCGTCACAACCAAGAAGTGATTTCAAATAGGGTTATCAAACGCCACTAAGGCCCTAAGCAAATACTGCAATCTTGGTGATACGGTGGTTAAAACAAACCCTAATGACTATCTAGTTAGAAGTATGTTTTCTCAGAACTGCTATCGACACTAGACATTATGTGGTGGTTCAATAGTTAAACACCCTGTCAAGGAGACCATCTAAATACTCTTAAAACAATCCTAAAGTGATCAGTTCTAGGAAAGACATTAAATCAAAACACATAAACAAATATAAAGTAAGTAGCTAATATCAGATTAAAACATATAATTCCCAAAGAAACTTAGATAGAAGAATTAGAATTCATAGATTATACATATGCAAAACCCAAGCTATGGGGAGTTTAGTTCATACCTGAAGGAAATAAACTAAAAGAAATTACAAAAGACATCATCTTGCTCTCTACAATAAACTGGAAGAATAAAACCTTAAGAACTAATTACTATGAGGCAAGGATGATTTACAAGTGATATAAGGGTGTATTTATAGGTGTTTAGAAGACCTAATTCGTTTTCTTGAGGAAGAGTTAAGGTAATGGACTTCTAGCCCAACTCAAATTCGTATGGAAATAAAGATAAACACTGCTGCGTGGTTTTGAGTGTATCTTCTTCGTTATTGGTCGGATTTTGCTCCACAAGATACCAAAAGAATCGCAACAGAATTATCTAGACCCTATAGAAGGAAATTACCAAATTCGGCGTATTTCTTAGTTAAAAACGCCTATCTTTGGACGTGTATGCAGAATCCCAGATTTAGGCAGCTTTTCCTTTTCCATCTTTTTAGCTTTTCTTTCCTTATCTCCAATTACCATGCAAATCTCTTTCTATAAGTTGTTGTCTTTGACTTGGACTCTAATTAAGCTCCATAATTATCTTTAAAGCTACACACTAAATAAACAATTAAACCCAATATGCTCTAAAAATAATAATTCTACAAATCAAGACACAAAATAGGAAAGTGCACTAAAACTCAAGAAAATCGACATTATTGACTTCTAAAACACTTAAAATGATGTCTCATCTTAATATAATTCTATCACAAATGAGGAGACATCAGTTTGCTATATGAGATTTATCCTAAGACTTGCTTTAGGTGTATTTGCTAGCTTCTACTTGTTCTTACGTTTACTTCTACCCCTTTGTTTTGTCTTTACTTTGTCGGGACGACAAAGGTTTGAGTTTGGGGTCTTGATGTCTCCCTAAATGTTCTAATTTTATGCCCTTGGGAGACATCATTTTTGGTGTTTATTTGATTAATTTGACAGACTTTTGGACTAAATATGCAATAATCCAATTTTCCACTTTTATTTCTAGTATTTTTTGTATTTATTAAATTTTTGCGCGTAATCTTGTGTATTTTAGTGAAACGTTTGTAGGTTTTGAATATTAGCTAGGAGAGGAATCCGAGAAGAAAGTCAAAGATCGTGATATGGAGTCAAAGCTTGAAGATAAATCCCGAAAAGAATTATATTTTGAAGCTGCAAATCTGGAAAACAGGCCAAAGATTTCTGATTTCAAGGTGTTTAAGAGATGATTTAGCCGCTGACCTTTGAAGAGAAA
Source organism: Nemophila menziesii (assembly GCA_029959085.1). Classification (NCBI taxonomy): domain Eukaryota; kingdom Viridiplantae; phylum Streptophyta; class Magnoliopsida; order Boraginales; family Hydrophyllaceae; genus Nemophila; species Nemophila menziesii. The sequence continues at coordinate 5,879,784 of JARWIR010000014.1, forward strand.
ACATTCCTTATCGAGTTACGGAAATTTAGCAACTGGAATCAAGTCAATCGGAGTTATAACGAAGTGGGAAAAGCCGTTTTAGTGGAGGTGGTGCAGCAGTTACGGGATTTGGGCTTGATTAGTGGACTTGGACTTTTTATTATTCACTTAAACCCTAATTAAAAACTCATTCCGTTTTTGAGCTTATAAAAGGAGCTTTTGACCTCATTATTTCTTACCTCTCATTTTATTCTTAAATTCAATTCATCATTTGAAGAGAGTGTCCAGAGAAGAAGCAGAAACAAGGAAAACAAGAAGCTTGGAACTGGAGACTGTCTATATCTCCAATTCACAGCCAAACCAATTCCGAAAATTAGGTTTCTCTGTATTTTATTTCTGTAAAACAATATGAATTCATTTTCTTTTAATTTAGTTTTCTTTTTAATTAGTATGAGCTAATTCTATAATAGTGCTTGAGAATGCTTTATGGGTAAATCCCAAATCTATTGAATTTCATGTCCTGAATTTGGGTTTCTGTTAAATTAAATTAAATTGGGTCTTTTACTCTTTTCAATAAATTGAGATTATTTACTGTTTTTGGAGTAGCTAACTAAGAACAGGTGTTAGTATCTAGGCTATTCCAATTAGTGGCGATTGGATCATCCTGACGGAGGGTTTAGGTACAGAATTATTTATTCAATCTAAAATATAAGCTATTGATTCTGACGAACTTAGCTAATTTTAGGGCCAATGTGGTAATTAACTTAAACATCTAAAAGTGGATCATATTTACCCTGACGGGACTAGTGACACTCTAGGATAGTCTTATAGTCCACCCTGACGGGGGTATAAAGAATTTAGAATCCCGACCATTGTAATTGACCAATTTAACCCTTAAACAGCATAGGTTATGAAATAGGATTAGGAGGATCCCTTGCGTCCTGAAGTGCTACTTTCTCATATTTGCATTTCACACTTAATTACTTGCGTTTTAGTATTTAATTGCATTTTCCATTTAGTTTTTCATTACTTAGAAATAATAAAAACAAACAATCAATCATATTATCTTTTATTTGCTTTCGTAAGTGCAACCATTCATTATTCGATAAGCATTGTAGTTAACCAAACCGTCCCTGCGAACGATCCTAGATCACTTATTACTACTTGGGACAACCGTACACTTGCGGTTGTGGTTCGATTACTTTTGCATTTATTTTAGAACACACAAAGGACCACCACTTTCTCTCTCCAGTGGCTTCGTCCGGACCATGCCTGCGGACCAAGGGTGTACCGCGGGGTACACCGCAGCATCTGATGCTCGAAATTTTTTACCCACTGGATAATACACGTGATACGACCCCGTGGCACGCGTTTTTGGCTCGCGGACCATGGTGCGGACCATGGTGCGGACCATGGGATGTACCGCAGGGGTACCCCGCGCCCTCTTCGTCAATATACCCGTGGATCTACCCCGTGGCACGGGTTTTAACCGTGCGGACCATGGTACGGTGCAGGGGGGTAGTCCGCGGGTTCAAAATTTCTCGGTTCTGGATAGGACCCGCGGTGCCACCCGTGGTACGGGTTTTTACCCTGCGGACCATGGCTGCGGTATATGGGTATACCGCGGGGGTAGTCCGCGCAGGTCTTTCTTCTGTTCGAAATTTTTTTGCTCGCGTCCTAACTCGATTTCTCCAATACCTAAACACCAAAAACACTAATACCTTTCTCAAATATGCATTATCAACTAAAAACAACTAAATGAAACATAAAATAAAAACTTATAAGACACAAAAACTAAAAAAACTACGGGTTGTCTCCCGTACAACACTTTTGTTTAACGTCTTTCAAAGTTAGACATGTTACCTCTGTCAAGATTTGCGAATATAGCCTCCCCAACAACGAGTAAGGCTATGAACGTCAACTAATCTGCGCTTGACCCCAGTTTTGGGGCGAATTTCTATCACCTTGGCTGAAACAACCTTAGTGACAATGAATGGTCCCATCCACGAGTCTTTGAAACTTCGTGGCCTATTCTCGCGTTTGTGAGCTTTCCATAGAACTTCATGGCCAACCCCAAACTCAATGTTTGGCTCAGTATCCACAGGTTTTAAGTGGATCTTCTCAGGAAGGACTTTGTGATGTGAAAGGTTGTGGATGACAGGAACGGTGGGATCTAACGTCCTTGGTTTCTTACCCAAGACATAGAAGGTCTCGGATACATTCTTTGCATGAAGGGTGATGGTCCCTTCTTGGAAGTTGATGACACTTTGACTTGTGGCCATGAAAGGCCGTCCAAGTATGATTGGAACCTGCTTATCTGCATCACACTCAAGAATAACAAAGTCAGTAGGGATGGCGATATTACCTGCACGGACTAAGACGTCCTCCACTGTTCCCCATGTCCTTTTAACTGAGTTGTCAGCGAACTGCAACTTCACTGGTGTTTTCTCTGATTTCTGAAGTCCAAGTCTCTCGAACACGGACTTAAGCATAAGATTCACACCAGAACCCACATCGTACATCGCTTTCACCTTGAGCATACCATGTAATTGAATAGGAAGGTTGAAACTTCCCGGATCTTTAAGTTTTGTTGGTAGCTCTCTTTCACTTCTTCTTGAAACCCTCAGGTTCTCTCTCGGGATCTCTACACTCGCCTCTTTCTCAGGAATAACTTGCGTAAAAACTTGTTGCGGTGTAAGTCCTCTCTTCGCGATCTCAAGCATTTGGGCGTTTATATTCTCAGGTTGATACGCCTCTACAAATGTATTGAGTACAGTGTCATCCTTAGGATTTGTATCAGGAATAGTTGATGACACTGGTTGAACAATAGGTGGCGATTCCACCTTATCTTCTTCTTTCTCTTCATGCACAGCAGGTGCAACTTCATCTTTCGATTCCTCCTTTGAGGCTTCTTTCTCTTTTTCTTTAGCTAGCTCAGCTTCATAATCCATAACCGATCGACTTTCCTCTTGCATCTTCCTCAATACCTGTATAAATTCGGCTTTCTCTTGATCGTCCTCCACATAAACCTCAGAACAGTCAGATTCTACGGGGCTAGACTTGGTTGGTTCTTCTTCGGTACTCGGAACTTCCACGGCACTAACGGCAGCATGTGGTACGTCCTTCTGTTCTTCTTCAATTTCAAGGCAAATAGCCTTGCAAGCTTCGAACCCAACATTGTTTTCACCTCCTTCGATTTCCTTTACTTCCTTTTGTTCTATTAAATTTGTTAAAACTTTGTTTAACTGTTCTACTTGAGTACCTAACATCTGAAGTATGGCATCTTGTCCTCGGACCTTCTCTTCCTGAGCGTTCATAGTCGTGGTCAAACGGTCTAGAGCTTGTGCTATCTGTTGATTGTCCATAGATCCTTCTTGAGGATACTGAGGTAAAGCTTTCTGATCTAATGAATAGGTATAGGAATCTTGAGCAGGTTGTTGAGGGGGAGCAGGTCTATTCTGATTTTGATTCTGGTACTGACCTCTCTGTTGGAAAGAGTTGTTCTGGGGGCGCTGTTGATAATGACCAGGATTAGTGGCCCCTTGTGGATTTGAATACTGCATACCCGGATGGTTTCGGTTACCCCATTGATAACCTCCGCGATTGGATATAAAGTAAACAGATTGTGGATTTGATTCGCACTCTTCCCATGTATGATTGTTAACCCCACATTGTTGACAACCTTGTGCTTCTTGTACTACGTTTGCAGCGGCTAAATTCTTTTGCATCTCTATTTTCAGCTCTTTGATTTGATTTTCTAACGCGGATATTTGAGCTGAGTTCGCAGTTTCTGCGTCTAAACGAAGCGTTCCTCGGGTCTTTGCTACAGAAGCTCGCGTTGAAGGCCAACTTCTTTCTTGTTCCATAATATTTCCTAACACCTCGGAAGCTTCATTGTGATTCATGGACACGAAATTACCCTTTCCAATGTTATCCACCTTCTCTCTACCTTTATCATTAAGACCTTCATAGAATATAGCAAGTTGTAGAGCAGGTGTATAACCATGGAGCGGACATCTAGCTAATTTTTGTTGAAACCTTGTCCATGCTTCTCCCACTGTTTCTCCATCTTCTTGGCAAAATCTTGCAAGCTTGGTTTGATCTTTGAGTCTCATGCTCTTCGGATAAAAACGGTTAAAGAACGCGGTTTGAAGTTCTCTCCAAGAATGAATGGTTCCATGTGGTTGTCTCTCTAGCCAATCGCTAGCTCTACCGGTCAAGAAGAACGAAAACATATGACAATACAGTTGCTCGCGTGTAATTCTAGGAGTAATGTAGGCATCACAAATCTGCATGAACTTCTGAATCGATCTTACCAGATCTTGAATTGCTGTACCAGTGTAGAGTCCGAAACTTTGAAATTGACTGAGCATACCCGGATCGGGTCTAAATTTGATATTCGGAATCTCTGGAGGGCGGTAACCTATTGGTTGAACATGAAACAGTACATGAAGGCCAGGTAGGTCTTGCTCAACTCGGTTCTGTTGATTATTAAGGTTGTTTTGCCCATTACCTCCTCCTACTGGTAGTTGTACACATGGTGGTGGATCTTGTTGTTGAATCCCTGGTTGATTTTGTTGTAGTCCACCAGGTGGTGGTGGACCTCTCGGATTTACTCCGAGTTGATCACCAAGTGGTGGATCTTGGGCTGCCATTACTCTTCTTAAGGCTCTTTCCTCACGAACTCGTTTGTTGTAAGGTCTGAAGCTCCTCTCAGGCTCCGATAAACGAGGCCAAGAATTAAACACTGTGAAACATGAAAAAGACTAAAGCAAACCACAAGCGTAAATCTGGAAAAATAAAAACTAAAAACTGAAATAAAAACTAATTAAAAACTACTACTCGAAATAGATAACCCACACGCTAACGAGACACAAGTCCCCGGCAGCGGCGCCAAAAACTTGGTGTCGCCTAGGGTGTGATAAAAATAAGATAAAATTAAGTCAAGAAACTACGCACTCTCACCCTAGACAGGCACAGTACTGCAAGTATTACAGGACGTATGCAAGTTTTAGTTAGTAAGTTGACTTCGTTCTCAAGGACTTAAGTGTGTTATACGAATGGGTAGCAATTACGAGTAAGAAGTAAATAATTAAAGACAGAAAGTAAAAGCAAATATATTTCGAAAATAGGAATTAAACTAAGAAATTAAAAGACAATAAAGTAAAAGATTAAGAATATGAGATAAGAAATATAGCTCAGGTTTTGCTAGTATGCACTAATCCTTCTAATTCTATCTATAAATCTAGTTAATAAGGGAGAATATTAGCTCTTTGTATACTTAGTCAGGATTCTAAAGTCCCATACCTTAGACCTTGAGAGCTACTAAGGGGGCTACGGCACAACCAAGACGTGGTTTAGAATAGGGTTATCAAACGCTACTAAGGCCCTAAGCAATCGCAACAATCAATTGGTGATATGGTGATTAAAACAAACCCTAATGACTATCTAGTTAGAATCATGTTTTGTCAGAACTAATATCGACACTAGACATTATGTGGTGGTTCAATAGTTAAACACCCTGTCAAGGAGACCATCTAACTACTATTAAAACAATCCTAAAGTGATCAGTTCTAGGAAAGACAATAAATCAAAACACATAAGCAAATATTAAGTAAGTAGCTAATATCAGATTAAAACATATAATTCCCAAAGAAACTTAGATAGAAGAATTAGAATTCATAGATTATACATTATGCAAAACCCAAGCTATGGGGAGTTTAGTTCATACCTGAAGGAAATAAACTAAAAGAAATTACAAAAGACATCATCTTGCTCTCTACAATAAACTGGAAGAGTAATACCTTAAGAACTAATTACTATGAGGCAAGGATGATTTACAAGTGATATAAGGGTGTATTGATAGGTGTTTAGAAGACCTAATTCGTTTTCTTGAGGAAGAGATAAAGTATTGGACTCCTAGCCCAACTCAAATTCGTATGGAAATAAAGATAAACACTGCTGGACCGTTTTGAGCATATCTTCTTCGTTATTGGTCGGTTTGACCTCCATAAGATACCAAAAGAATCGTAACAGAATTATCTTTGTCCCTACGAAAGGAAATTACCAAAATCGGCCTATTTCTTGGGGTAAATAGCACTTCTTTAGGCGTGTGGTGCAGAATCCCAGATTTAGGCAGCTTTTCCTTTTCCATCTTTTTAGCTTTTGTTTCCTTATCCCCAATTACCATGCAAATCGCTTTCCATAAGTTGTAGTCTTTGACTTGGACTCTAATTAAGCTCCATAATTATCTTTAAAGCTACACACTAAATAAACAATTAAACCCAATATGCTCTAAAAATATTATTTTACTAAATCAAGACTCAAAATAGGAAAGTGCACTATTTCTCAAGAAAATCGACTATTATGACTTCTAAATCACTAAAAATGATGTCTCATCCTAATATTAATCTAACACAAATGAGGAGACATCAGTTGACTCTCGAACTTCCATATATTTCAAGCCCCCCCTCAAATTAGTTCCTGGATCCGCCCCTGGGATATGTATTAAGGTTTTGTTTGTCTCGATGTAGAGTGTTTGCAGATTGTTGAAGGTGCAGAAGAGAGTTTATCACTTTTGGGTTATTTGAAGTTGTCAAATCGCTGTGCAAAAATAAGACTTTGGCAATGAGGAAGAGAATAATAGATTGAAACAGTAAAGAAAAGATGGTATTTGACGAGTCTTTTTTTTCCAATTCAGCGACGAGGAAGAGGAAGAAGAAGTTAGATCATAAAAATTAATAAAAAAATTTCAAATTTAGACACGAGGAAAAGGAAGTTAGATGATATCAGCTCTAAAGCTATGAACATTATTAGTATCTTTGATTTTGACTAAACTTTTGTCTAAATCTTCTTACCAAAGTAACGAAAAGGCGAGGGAAACTGCACTACTAACACGACAGAGGAGTTCCCTTTGACAACAAGAACCTGTTTTAGCCTAAATGGTCGATAAATGCCCAACCCATCACCGAGGATCCAGACTGTGTGCATATATACACCTGAACTAGCTTTCATTTTTTGAAAGTGAACTCATTTCCGTCTCGCTAGTGAAGAGCAAAAATCATGGGTATATTCAATATTTTCACCTCAAAAACAAAAATTCCCCTAAGAAACTGTCATTTTTTAGTTTTGGTTTGTACAGAGGGTTAATGACCGGGTCCTGACAAAATCTAGGAAATATTACAAAGATAACGAATATTAAAGCAACTGCATAATTTATGATTAATCAAACGGAAAGAGTTGAGAGCATTACAATATAAATAATTAAAGTATACATTCTCGATTCTTATAATTAATAACCAAAACAAGGTGTAGCAATAATCTTGATCTACTTACAATAATGAGTTGTGCCTGCTGCTACAAACACAAGGGAAATAACCCCAACATAGTATTGTTTCAACATAAAAACGAGAGGATCTTAAAGTATTCACCATAAATTAAAATAGCAAGTGTTGAAGGAACTAAATAGTTTCTTCACCCCAATAATCATCACCCCCACCAGGATAAGGTGGAACAAGGCTTTCGAAGTAGCCTTGAAAATAACTGAAGTCCCTCATACCACCATATAATTTACCATATTTTTGCAACCCATAATTTTAGAATAATTTAAACTATACAAAACCACAGAGGTCTTAATATGAAGTAAAACTATACCATTCTCTGCCATAAAAAAGTACAATGCGCAATTATCAATAGACAAAGGAAGTGACCCTAACTTAATCCACGACTCCTCATCCACACCATATTCTTTCATCTCCCAAACTTCCATACAACACTTGGTCCTTGCACAAGCAAATGAATAGAGACGTCCACAAGACTCTACTAAATACCATCCTAAAATTTCACCATCTTCATATCCGTGCTTAGGATGGGCCACCTTTCCAAACTCCTCTGCCACCATATCTAGTGACATAAATACATTACTTTTGCTACCAATTACTGGCCAGTGAAGTTTTCCCGAGACTAAAACACCGCTTCGACCACTGTAAAAGTTTCCAAATGGGCGGCTCTTCAATGTTCTCCAACAACTATTCTTTATACTATAATTCTTGGCCTCAGTATATTTTCCAGCGTTACCAACAAGTAAAACGACTTCATAATCCTCATTCACTTCATCATAACCGAACCTAGGAGTATAACGGGACCCCGGTGGTCTATCAGGCTATGATGTGGATCTTGGTTTCACGGCCTAGACGGTCGACCAGGGCCTAGTGCCAAGACAGGATTACACGGGGCCTAGGCGGAACTACACGGTTTTGAATCTCGTTGTGTAATTTTGTATATTTAGTATTATAAACGTAGTAATTATAACAATTTTAACTATTTAAGTCATAAAATTCATCTAACAACAGTATAGTAAATATAAAGATAATAAAATTTGAGTTATAATATCAATTTAAGAATTCTCGAGGCTAACAAAAATAAATACGGTCATTTTTTTGCCATTAATCGGCGCCTAGATAGTCATTTTTGTCATTAATCAGAGCTTAGGCAGGCTAGGCGCCTCTTCCACGGCGACTAAGGTGCTAGGCCAAAACGCCTAGAATTTATACTAGGCGTAAGAGGCTGAGGGGGAGTTAACGCCTAGGCGCGCCTAGGCGGTGAGATCTACAACATAGCTATCAGGTAACCTCAATCTATGGAACTTTTTCAGAGAAGGGTTGAAAATTATATATGTACCTGACTTCAGAGATACACACAGCAAGCCATTACAAGAGACAATTGGAATGACACGGGACTTGAAAATGGAATCAATTATTGGAAAATCAATTTGCTTTATGTCATTCACTTGGGAGCTACCATCATTGAGAATTGAGTAATAAGGATAGGTGTAGTAGTTGAAATTATTGGTAGATGAGTCTATACCTTGTATAATCGCCTTATGGTTGGCATAATTGTTGAATTTTGAGTTCTTGATTAGTTGAGTTTGGATAAATCGAGCCGAAGAGATCAGAGAATGCCATGATTTGCAAAGACACCTAAACTGTAACAGAGATTTAACGGGTAGCCTAGACAGAACCTCATTGACGAAGATGTCTTCGGGAAGAAGATAATAATCTAATTGCCCCCATCAATGAGATCATCAACAGTGTCACTTGAGAAGCTTCTCCACTTCCTTCACCTCCAACCTTTTTTCACAAAGAGATTAGAGCAAAACTGATTTGATTATTTGCTGAGTTGAGAATCGGGAGTTAAAAGAGGTGTTTTCAAACAAGCTTTTATAAGTTTAAGGAATTATTTAGGTCAATGAGTACTCTCTAGTCACTAGGGTTGAAAGCAGTTTGAGTACCTAATCCAAATGCTCAATAGGGAGGTAAATGAGTCGAATATTAGATGTACAGTTTGTTGAATTTCTCGAGGCGGGTCTAGCCAAGTTTAAATGAGTTGTGCCGAGCCAAGCTTAGCCGAGCGCGAACTTTCAGTACTCTAAGTCAGAAATATTGAAATTTGTTTGTTTAAAATATAGAACAAGCTTTTTGAAGGCGAGCTCGTATTACTCATTATAATTTTTTTTGGTGGAACAAAGACTTTCATAAACGGTCGATATTTGCTGGAAAAAGTGGCATAAAATCTTAAAACTTAATATTAATAAAAAAAAATGTCTACCTATAAAATCTTATTTTTAGAGTAGATGGAAAAAATGATTGTGGAACGCATAGGAGTAATACACCAATAGTTATCTCTTCTACTTTAACAACTTTTTGAACTGATTTCAGCAAAATATCATAGAATTTCACATTATTTGGATTCTCTTTTTCAGAATTTTATGTTTTATCGTATATCCTAGGATCTATATAAAATTCATTAAACCTTTCCAGCCTCTCTTTCTTTTTTATTTCAATTCATTTCTTCTTTTCTAAACCTACTTTACACTTCCGTTTCTTCTTTTTTCTTGACACTACACAAACATGGTTCCAACTTAGCGTGCTACACAAAAAAAATTACTAAGGAAATATTTGAGGACAGTCAAAGTGCTAAGAACATCACCATGGTGAGACCTAACAGCGGTAACAAAGATGTTCATAGTGATAACAAATCGGTGAACCAAAAGAATAAGGTGGTTAGTAACACAAAACATTGCTCTGTATTTAGGATTCAGAGTCCATTTAGAGTTGATCAAGATCTATTTAGGTGGAGGTTGATGAGAATGGGATTCGAGTAGTCCCACATAATCAAGAAGTTTGAAATTAAGAAGCTCAACACCCACCAGTAGGAAATGCTCAATTCTAACTAATATATGATCCATGGTTCGTGCAAAATCCAGAACAACACCCATTCCGAGAACCCAATATAGGAGTTGGCCCTCCAGACATTCACGTTGCTAGATTCAAGCCCGGTCAGAGTATGTTGAATTAATTATAGGACTTCAGAAATTTTCGAGGAGTAGCTAGCAAAAATGCCATTCGAGTAGTGTAGAAGTTCAAACAGATATGCGATGCGAACATCACGCAAGGTGTGACAAGGGTTTAAATGTACTTTGAATTTTTTCGATTCTTCCTCATAGACACAACAAGTGAGTGGTTTGACCAACAACCATGGGATGTAATCACTAATTGGGAAGAGTTACAAAAAACATTATTTGACTGTTACTATCCGAGAAACATGACGTTGAACGCACAACTAGAGTTGAAGTCATTCCGTCAAGAGAAAGATGAACCGGTGGGGACATATTGGACAAGATTTCAGATGTGTTTAAGAAGAGTTCTAGATCATGGCTACTCTGACAATCAACCATTGTTAATTTTTATAAAGTTCTTGATGGAAGTGCAAAAAAAGAGTTAGATCTGTTATACAAAGGTGAATTCCTAATGGTAATGCCACCCCACGCAACAATACTTTTAGACAGAATAGTGAAGAATGAGATGGGATGGAATACCGTGAGAGCACCAAAACAAGGTACAGTACATCGAGACATTATAAATGCAACTGATGAAAAGCTATCTGTGATGGAGAGCAAGTTAAAAACGACATTTGAGCTGCATATGAGATAACTTACTTTGGATGTTAAAGAAGGTTTGGCAGGTAAAGAACTGATGTGAGTTCCACACATGAGGTACATGGATGTTTATACTGTAGAATACATGATCATGATTGTGAAAGTTGTCAAAGCAATCAAAAATCTGTAATGTTTGTTTCCAATCGAGGAAACTATAATTCGAATGGTCAAGGCTATGGTCAACCAAAAAGAAACCATCTTGGTTTCCAATATTCAAATCAAAATGGAGCCACAAATCTAACTTATGTGTATCAGCCATGCCCCCAAGGGAACAACTACCAACCAAGAGCACATAATAACTACCAAGGGGAACAACAACACAGACTTGTTCTGCGCTGATGGTTTCTATATCTATTTTATTTTTTTATGATGTAATTGTGCCTTGATATTATTATTATACTATTAAAACACTTCTAAATTCCACATATGATGATAATTTTTTAAGGTGACTCACAATTGATATCAATTGATAGTAAAGGGGTTTCTGTTAATAAAAGAATAGTTAAATTATGGTTTGTTACCTAACCTTAAAAAATCCTTATTAAACCTAATACTGATATTTTTCACTCTTACCTTCTCACTCTCATTTAAAGACTGAGTTTTCACAACATATTCTTCTAAATTTGTATGCGCGAGTATAACCCCGCATTTTAACTTACAAAAAAAATAGTCTTAAACTGAAATTATCCAAAGTTTCCCTGATTAAGAGAAATGTATCAACGAAATACCAAGAAAATCAAGTTACATGAAAATCTCGAGAAACTACCCTCAATATGTAAAAACTTGATCAATCAAATGTGAAAAATATCTTTGATCAACAAAAACAGAATTGACTGCTCAAAATAAAAACGTAATGTGCCAGAAAAAAAATATTGGTATTGCGGTCCAATAAAAGAAAATCAAAAGTTTCGATTATTATAACCATATAATAACAAAACAAATACAAGAAAAAAGGTAATATAACTTAAAAAATTGGTTAAGTAGACTTCAAAAATAATTCTAGAAGGCTTGAAAAACATAGGAATACCTTTTGTCAACTCAACCAACCGATAAAAATAACTTCGATCAAAGTGGTTAATAAACAAATCAGAAAACTGGCAAAACTACTCAAAATCCAGAAAACATGACTTCGAAAACGGATTAAGAACGGAGAAAAACTTTGAGAACAAATATCCCCGATGTTCAAAGTTTATAGTCAAAGACAAAACTGAAAATAATTGTAATAATACTTGGAATTTGGAGAATCTAATACTAAAAACGGACATCAAACCATCCATGGGTAGGTCTGGCAAAAAAGCTAGCAAAAAAGTTAACTATCAACTGTTAAAGTCAACTCTAGTTCAAAGATCTTGGTAAACGAACAGATTGAATTGGTCAATGCGTAATTTCTTGGTCATGAGACAACTATTTAAAAATCAATTCATAATTATATAAATACAAAATTGATTTTTTTTTGGACAACTACACAATTGATTGATATATATGTATATTTAACAATAATATATTATATTAAATATATGGAAAGTTAGTGCATACAAGAAAACGTAATACTAACTTATTAATTAACCCGGTTCTCGATGATGAGGAATAAATGATTTGGATGAATGATGCATATTTTACTAAAAAATGGTAAGAGGCAGGAATTGCATCAGTTGCAATTAATAACGAAGAAAATATCATCCACATGGTTGCCAAACAATATAGAATTAAGTCATGTATCAAGGGAAAAGTCTAGGCCCTCTTGATGGCTATGAGGTCGGCCGTTGATCTCATTTCTCGGAGTTGTTCTTTTTAATTAGAAAACCTTTCAATCATACAAGGCATCTAAAAAAAGTAAAAGTCTATTGATCAATTCAGTCGATTGTTGATTAAATCTGAAAATGGAGGAAATTATTTACAGAATGAAATATTAATTATTTTAGAATTTTTTTAATGAGATTGTAGATTTCTTAGCAAAATTTGGATATATCCGATTGAAAAGGCGGTTTGCAAATTAATAGTTTTAATTATCTCAATAGCATATACAATAAAAATTGTTTGGCTAACTTTGTATGTTTTATCTCTTGAACAAATAACAGAAAAAAACAATATTAGGTAAACTGATTTGTTTACCAATACATGTAAATATTTTTGAACACTCTCTTTATTCATTTTAGTGTTAGATTTATTTTATTGTCTTTGTACTTCAAATCACTGTATTGTATTTTCTCTTTTAGACATCCATTAGTAAACTGACGACCCTATCAACGAACAAACACATTGTTAAATATATTATTATTAAAATATGTTATTACCATGATATATTACGATAATAATATATTATTAACCTAATATAATTTTACTTTATTAGATTAGTTTATTTTCATATTAAACTTTTTCCTATTTAGTATATTTTTACCTTTCTGGTTCATCAAGTAGTTAGTCCTACAAATAGGATCTCATTCTATTGTATTAAAATATCAACTCATTCACAATTTAGTCTCTAGGATTTTCTTATTATCTAACCTTCATGCCTCTTTCATAATTAATATATTATTTCTCCTTTTATCTTTTCTCTCTTCCATTTATTTAAATATCTTTCACGGTATCAGAGCCACTATCCATGGTTCTTTATCGTTATCGTTTTATTGTTTCAATTGCTTCCGTACAAAAAAAACTCTTTTCTCTTAATCCTCTTGTGGGATTAGAAAACTTATTCCTCTCGTAGGAATCACAATCTTATTCCTCTCGTAGGAATCAAAATCTTAATCCTCTTGTAGGATTCTCATCTCGTTAGGTCGTCCAATGGTCTCATCTCTTAAGGCAGTTCAATAGTCTCATCTCTTTAGACCCTTCATTGGTCTAATATCGTTAGACCCTTCAGTGGTCTCATCTCGTTAGGCCCTTCAGTGGTCTCATCTTGTTAGGTCCTTAAGTGGTCTCATCTCGTTAGACTTTTTAGTGGTCTCATCTCGTTAGACTTTTCAGTGGTCTCATCTCGTGAGACCATTCAATGGTCTCATCTAGTTAGACCTTCCATGGTCTCATCTCAGTAATTCACTCATAACTCGGTTTTTGGTTTATAGAGCTCGACTCGTAACTCCACCTCGACGCCACAACATCAACATTGTCACCACATCAACTCCTCTGTCATGCTTCTCCATCAACAACGCTCAAGATACGTCATCAACGATCCATATTTCAAACTCAAATTGCTCTCTCTCCGACCTACTTGAGTTTGAGGGGGGTGTTACATATATTATTAACATAATATATTATTACCTTATTAGACTAGTTTGATTTCATATTATATTTGTTTTCTATTTAGTATAGTTTTACCATTCTTTTTCACCAAGTAGTTAGTCCTATAAATAGTTTCCCTTTTTGTTGTATTAGAACTCATTCACAATATAGTTTCTAATATTCTCTTGTTTTTTATACTTTATGACTCTTTCATTATTAATATATTATTTCTCCTTTTTTCTTTTCTCTCTTCTATTTGTTTAAATATCTCACAAACTTTAGAGTACCATACCATAAATTCATAGTATTTTTTAGTAAGTGGTATCCATATATTTAATGGTGGATGTAAGTGGTATCTATATATTTAATGTCATCCATCAAAGTAATCGCCTCATAAGCTTAGAATCCAAATTCCCTTGCGTTCAGGCTAATCTAAATTGAAACTATAAAAATTGAAAATGAAGAATTTTAAAATCTACCATCTACCAAAGTTGCTGCCCTTATACATGAAAATTTTGTTTTTGCAATAGTCTTCAGTCAAACAGCAGCATGTTCCTTCAATTAGAATATATGTTGCGCTCCAAATTATATCATTAATACCTCTCCTAGAATTATATGATTAATAGGTTTGAAGTCTATCAAGAATTAATTATATTATTAATACCTCTCCTAGAATTATATAATTAATAGGTTTGAAGTCTATCACAAATTAAAATTGTTATATAAATAGAGTAAATGTGGAAATATATATTTATGTTTTGCTTTGGTAAGGGGCGGTTGATTTTTAAGGCATTGTGGCATTGCTATTAAGGGTTGCTTGTCTCGATGTAGAGTGTTTACAGATCTGTGAAGGTGCGGAATCCAGTTTATCATTTTTGGGTTATCTGAAGTTGTCAAATCAGTGTGCAAAAATAAGAGTTTGGCAATGAGGAAGAGACATATAGATTGACACAGTAGAGAAAAGATGGTACTTGAACTACAATTCAGCGACAGGGAAGAGGAAGTTACATCGTAAAAGTAAATAAAAGATGGTACTTGATAAAACTTTTGTCAAATATAGGAATGAAGAGAAAATTAGTTGATAGCAGCAGCCCCGAAGTTGTGAACATCATTTGTATCTTTGATTTTGACTAATCTTTTGCCTAAATCCTCTTTCAAAAGTAACGAAAATACGAGGGAAACTGCACTTCTTAGTTGCCTAGGTGGCAAAGAAACAAGAAAGGTTAAGGAAACTGCATTACTGTCCGGACAGAGCCTGACACTTTGACAGCAAGAACCTGTTATACCCTAAATGGTCTATGAATGCGCAACACATCACCAAGGAAGCAAAATCTTCCGTTACAATGGTATATGATTCGTACTGGGAAAAGAAATAAAGAACCCAAGCAAGGATCCAGATAGTGTGCATAGACACCTGCATATTTAAAACATTGGGCATATTTAAGAATTTCACCCAAAAAACAAAGATAATGATATTAAAGGAAGTGCATAATTTATGATTAATTAAACGGCAAGAATAAAGAGGATTACAAGATAGATAATTAAAGTTAACATTTTCGATTTTATAAATTAATTACCAAAACTAGGTGTAGCGATATCTTGATTTACTTACGATAAGGAGTTGCTGCTGCTGCTACAAACACACGGGTAATAACGCCATCTTAGTATTCACCATAAATGAAAGTAGCAACTAGCAAGTGTTGATAGAATTAAATAGTTACTTCACTACTTCCCACCTTGCAATTCCAATACAACCTACTAATATAAGTAATCAACACCCCCATCAGGATAAGGTGGAACAAGGGTCTGAAAATAGCCTAGAAAATATCTGAAGTCAACTGTATTACATACAGCTGACCATATATTTTGCGACCCACAACTTCAGAATACTTTAAGCTATACAAAATCACAGAGGTCTTACTATGAAGTAAAACCATACCATTCTCTGCTATTAAAAAAGGGTACAATATGCAATTATTATTAACAAGAGAATAAAGATAATAGAATTTGTATATGTTGATTGTATAAAACTGTTTACAAGGTGTGAATATATATCGTACACAATGTAGAGCATTGTGTGGTATTGCATGACTAACAATAATTGTACTATTTTGTTTTATCTATGACTCACCACATGACTCACTAACTAGTTACACAATACACCATTGAAATTAAGTTTTGTATCTAAAATAGGAGACAAAGTAGATGACACATTTGAAGAAGGGTGTCCAAGTCTAAAATGCCATAATTGAGCTTGTGAAGAGACTGTTGAAGAAGAAAGACACTGAATCTTGGATGGTATGGATGAAGGAGTGACCATGGTTGACTCAATTCTAAGAGGATATAGACCACCTTCACAAGGGCCCTGAAACAAGAGTTTGTGAGAGGCTAGATCATGAATAGACATAGAGTTTGCATTAAAAACAACACAGCAATTGTTATCACGAGTAAATTGAGAGATGGAGAGTAAGTTAGAGGCAATTTTAGGAACATGTAATATAGATTTTAGATATAAGGGTGAATTGTTTAAGGAAATCTTACGAGTCCCAATGTTGGCAATATCCAAAGCATGACCATTACCAACTGCTACAGAGTTAGCACCAGAATAAGTTGAAGAATGTTGAAGCATACCTTGATCTGGTGTTAAATGACTATTAGCCCCAGAATCTAAATACCACAGCTCCGGATTATAGTTTGATGAAGACGAATTATAATTAGATGACTGTGGAGCATTATAAGATGTGGATGAAGATGATGGAGCCGAATTGAAATTAGATGAGTTGTAATTAGAAACTGTAGTGTTATGAGCGGAATAACTCTGTCTTTGTAAAGCTTTTGGTGAAGGGAAAGTGACAAAATCAGCACGAGAATAACAATCTATCGCAGAATGACCAAAACGAACACAAATCTGACAGATAGGTACAGTTGAATTAGAAGAATTCAAATAATTGTAACCTGAATTTGAAGAATTCTGTGATAAAGTGGATGAATTATTCCCATATGCTCCTCTAGCACGACCTCGACCTCTACCACGAGGTGAATAAGCACGTCCACCTCTGTTTGAAGGCATAGATTGTGGTGAGGATGAAGTAAATAAAGCTGTGTGAGAGCTCTGTATATTTTCAGTCGAATCAGCATAGATATATGAAGTTCTTCAGAAATTAATAAGCTACTTAATGAATGAAAGCTTAATGTTGAAGTATGAGCATTAGTTATCCGAATACTTGACTTAAATTGATTATATTCATGAGGAAGACCTTTAAGAGTGTACATAGTGATGTCTTCAAGTGGAAGTGCAGATGAAGCTGTTTCAAGACCATCGCACAGATCTTGAATCTCAGATAAAAATTCAGACATGCGTTTATCACCCTTTTTGATGTTACACAGCTTCATCTTGAGTTGATGTATGTGTGTTCTACATTGAGAGATAAAAATCTCCTCAAGCTTAACCCAAACATCATTCGCACTAGCTAACTTAACCACTTGAGTTAAAACAGAGGGAATCATTGATGACAGTAAATAAACTTTCAGTTGTTGATCTTCGAGAATCCATGTAGAATACAATGGATCTGTAACAGCTGGAATAACAGCTCGATTAGTAACACGAGTTAAGTAACCATGGGCTTCAAGAACAGCTTCAATCTGAGCTCGCCATAAAACATAGTTAGATGCATCCAGTTTGACTTGCACTAAAACACTCCAGTTTTGTCGAAGAAGAAGCAATCCGGGAGGAATAGATGCACTAGATGTAATCATCGGAGAAGAAGAAGAGGAAGGAGTAGACGATGAAGAAGCCATAGTAAGAGTGCAGTGGAAAGAAGAATAAAATTATAGTGAATGAAAAAAGCTTGAAATCGCCATTAATGGCAGATAAAGAAAACAAGCTTTTGAAAAAAAATTATGCTGGCTCTATGATACCATATTAACAAGAGAATAAAGATAATAGAATTTGTATATGTTGATTGCATAAAACTGTTTACAAGGTGTGAATATATATAGTACACAATGTAGAGCACTGTGTGGTATTGCATGACTAACAATAATTGTACTATTTTGTTTTATCTATGACTCACCACATGACTCACTAACTAACTTTGTCTTATACACTATTAATTATCGACAGAGAAAGGAATTGATCCCAACTTAATCCAGGAATCTTCATTAACACCATATTCTTTCATCTCCCAAACGTCCATACAACACTTACTCCTTGCACAAGCAAAAGAATAGAGACGTCCATGTGACTCTACTAAATACCATCCTAAAATCTCACCATTGTCATATCCGTGCCTAGGATGGGCCACCTTTCCAAACTCCTCTGTAACCATATCTAGTGACATAAATACACTACTTTTGCTACCAATTGATGGCCAGTGAAGTTTTCCGGAGACTAAAACACCGCTTCGACCACTGTAAAAGTTTCCAATTGGGCGGCTCTTCAATGTTCTCCAATAACTATTCTTTATACTATAAATCTTGGCCTCGGTATTAATTTAAAGCTTGAAGACAGAACAACTACATATTATATAAAATGAAAATGAACACAAATTTGGAACATAACGAATAGGTTTGAAGTCTATCACAAATTAATATTGTTAAGTAAATAGAGTAGATTTGGACAGGGCGGACCCCTTTGAGGCACAGGGGGGACTTGAGTCCCCCTAAACCCGAAAATTTTATAATACGTCATAGTAATTTTGTCTCGAAAAATAATTAGTCCCTTCTGAATATTTATGTAAAACTTGTATGCTCTAAAGATTATATAAGGTATTATGGCTTATTGGTTTGGGAATTTTACATTTTAGCATTTAAAAAGGAGGTTAGGTGTTCGAATCTTAGCAATTACTTTATCATTTTTCTAAATAGAGATTTATGCTAAAAATTTGTCAATTTTCATAAAACCTATTTATTTATTGTATTACTACAACAAAATTATAGTGTTTATTTTTAATAAATGATATTTTTATATTTTTACATTAAAATATTAGTATAACATATAATATATTAATATAATAGTAATGATATTATATAAATTAAATGTATATAATGATGTTGGTTTACATATTTTTAGGGTAACTAGGAACGGGTAAACTCATCAATTTAAAAAAACAAAAAACGTAATGACGTTGGATTCTCATAGTTACATTTTGATATTGCTAGTTATATGATTATGTGTCATATTTTTACCTTAATAAATATTGGAAAGCGTTGACTCTCGAACTTCCATATATTTCAAGCCCCCCTCAACTTAGTTCCATGATCCGCCCCTGGATGTGGATATGTATTAAGGTTTTGTTTGTCTTGATGTAGAGTGTTTTCAGATTGTTGAAGGTGCAAAAGAGAGTTTATCACTTTTGGGTTATTTGAAGTTGTCAAATCACTGTGCAAAAATTAAACTTTGGCAATGAGGAAGATAATAATAGATTGAAACTGTAAAGAAAAGATGGTATTTGACGAATCTTTTTTTCCAATTCAGCGACGAGGAAGAGGAAGAGGAAGTTAGATCATAAAAATAAATAAAAAATTTGTCAAATTTAGACACAAGGAAAAGGAAGTTAGATGATATCAGCTCTAAAGCTATGAACATTATTAGTATCTTTGATTTTGACTAAACTTTTGTCTAAATCCTCTTACGAAAGTAACGAAAAGGCGAGGGAAACTGCATTACTAACACGACAGAGGAGTTCCCTTTGACAACAAGCACCTGTTTTAGCCTAAATGGTCGATAAATTCCCAACCCATCACCGAGGATCCAGACTGTGTGCATATATACACCTGAACTAGCTTTCAGTTTTTGAAAGTGAACTCATTTCCGTCTAGCTAGTGAAGAGCAAATATCATGGGCATATTCAATATTTTCTCCTCAACAACAAAAATTCCCCTAAGAAACTGTCATTTTTTAGTTTTGGTTTGTAGGGAGTGTTAATGACCGGGTCCTGACAAAATCTAGGAAATATTACAAAGATAACGAATATCAAAGCAACTACATAATTTATGATTAATCAAACAGAAAGAGTTGAGAGCATTACAATATAAATAATTAAAGTATACATTCTCGATTCTTATAATTAATAACCAAAACAAGGTGTAGCAATAATCTTGATCTACTTACAATAATGAGTTGCGCCTGCTGCTACAAACACAAGGGAAATAACCCCAACATAGTATTGTTTCAACATCAAAACGAGAGGATCTTAAAGTATTCACCATAAATTAACATAGAAAGTGTTGATGGAACTAAATAGTTTCTTCACCCCAATAATCATCACCCCCACCGGGATAAGGTGGAACAAGGCTTTCGAAGTAGCCTTGAAAATAACTAAAGTCCCTCATACCACCATATAATTTACCATATATTTTGCGACCCGTAATTTCAGAATAATTTAAACTATACAAAACCACAGAGGTCTTACTATGAAGTAAAACCATACCATTCTCTGCCATAAAAAATTACAATGCGCAATTATCAATAGACAAAGGAAGTGACCCTAAATTAATCCACGACTCCTCATCGACACCATATTCTTTCATCTCCCAAACTTCCATACAACACTTGCTGGTGTCGCCTAGGGTGTGATAAAATTAATACAAATAAAGGTCAAGAAAACTACACACTCTCACCCTAGACAGGCACAGTACTGCAAGTATTACGGGACGTATGCAAGTTTTAGTTAGTAAGTTGAGTTCGTTCTCAGGGACTTAAGTGTGTTATACGGATGGGTAGCAATAAAGAGTAAAAGTAAATAATTAAAAGACAGAAAATTAAAGAGAAAAGATTTCGAAAATACTAATTAAACTAAGAAAATAAAGAAAATAAAATACTAAGAATATGAGATGAGAGATATAGCTTAGGTTTTGCTAGTATGCACTAATCCTTCTAATTCTTTTAGATCGAGTTTATAAGGGAGAATATTAGCTCTTGTATACTTAGTCAGGATTCTAAATTCCCATACCTTAGACCTTGAGAGCGACTAAGGGGGCTACGGCACAACCAAGACGTGGTTTCAAATAGGGTTATCAAGCGCTACCAAGGCCATAGGCAAACACTTCAATCAATTGGTGATATGGTGATTAAAACAAACCTTAATGACTATCTAGTTAGAATCATGTTTTGTCAGAACTAATATCGACACTAGACATTATGTGGTGGTTCAATAGTTAAACACCCAGCTAAGGTGACCATCTGGCTACTATTAAAACAATCCTAAAGTGATCAGTTCTAGGAAAGACAATAAATCAAAACACATAAACAAATATTAAGTAAGAAGCTAATATCAATTGAAAACATATAATTCCCAAAGAAACTTAGATAGAAGAATTAGAATTCATAGTTTATACATGATGCAAAACCCAAGCTATGGGGAGTTTAGTTAATACCTGAAGGAAATAAACTAAAAGAAATTACAAAAGACATCATCTTGCTCTCTACAATGCCTAAGAAATGATTATAAGGTTTCTACTAAGCAAGGATGATTTTACAAGTGATATAAGGGTGTCTTTATAGGTGTTTAGAAGACCTAATTCATTTTCTTGAGGAAGAGATAAAGTATTGGACTCCTAGCCCAACTCAAATTCGTATGGAAATAAAGATAAACACTGCTGGACCGTTTTGAGCATATCTTCTTCGTTATTGGTCGGTTCTTGCTCCATAATATACTAAAAGAATCCTCACAGAATTATCTATGTCCCTATGAGAGGAAATTAGCAAAATCGGCTTCCTTGTAGGAGTAATCACCACTTCTTTAGGTGTGTCTCAGATTTAGGCAGCTTTTCCTTTTCCTTCTTTTTAGCTTTTGTTTCCTTATCTCCAATTACCATGCTAATCTCTTTCCATATCTTGTAGTCTTTGACTTGGACTCTAATTAATCTCCATAATTATCTTTAAAGCTACACACTGAATAAACAATTAAATCCAATATGCTCTAAAAATATTATTTTACTAAATCAAGACTCAAAATAGGAAAGTGCACTGTTTCTCAAGAAAATCGAATATTATGACTTCTAAATCACTAAAAATGATGTCTCATCCTAATATTAATCTATCACAAATGAGGAGACATCAAGACCCCCAACTCAAAGTTGTATTGTCCCGATACAATAAAGATGAAAACAAAGGGAAGTCTATAAATACACACTTATAAAATTCTATACACAATGGAAAAAGCATAGAAGAATATATAGAATAAACCTAAAGCAACAACTCAGAAAATTTCATGCAATAATAGCCATAAACTACATACATGTACACTTCTCATATCCACAGTCAACACGGCTTGAATTCAAGATCAGATTAGTTTCGCAATGTAAGAAGGATTGGGACTTTACTCAGTTCCTCAAGAAAGCTATAGATTGTTCATCAAACCTCACTAGTATTCAAAGATCCACTCAACTACTCTCTAATGGCTCAATCACTTCTCAATTACATAGCAAAGAATCAAAAGGTCTTTAAGGTTGTAATTTAGGCTTAGGGACGGTATGATAGTATATTTGGATAATTTGGAGTGAGCTTTTGGCTCTCTCCTCACTAGCCATCAACGAATCGCCCTAGAGCTTGAGTTACTCTCATAAAACGTTTCTCACTCAACCCAATGAATTCTTTGATGCACAATTTAGCATCCCCAATAACCCAATTAAAGCTTAAGATGTTCACATAAAATTTCCACTTTGCCGGTCCAAATATATATATTTTTCTTTTCAATTCAATTTTTTTCTATAGCTATGACTCTCTTTTGATGTTGAGATATCATGCTATTTTTCTTATATATATATTTTTTCTTTTAATGCCCTTGTTGGCAAATTTAGCTCGTAGCTTCTTTTTCATTCACTATTACCCCGACAAAGGGTTACAATAAAAATCTGTGAATCATTATCAATATAAAGCACAAAGCAAAATTAATAAGCTCAAAAATCCCTTCCCAATAACAATTCCCATAATGGTGGACCCACCACCCAAAACTCAAGCTCTAGAACAACTGTCTATGCATCGCGATTCGAGTGCGGGTCATATGGAAAAGTCCTATAATCTAAAGGGATATGGCTTATAACGTGTTTCAATATAAAGATTTAGAAAGGCTAGAAGGGGCTGAGAAGGATATAGCATATAAAATCAAAAATCACAAGGTGAGAAGGTATAAAAAGGCTTCAAAGGCTTCAATATGAAAGAACCGCCTTAATCACTTTCTACACTATGTAATTTTGTTATTTTCTTACCTTTAGCACTTTCATCAAATGGGTTTGTTAACTAGCTTGGATCTCACGGCCTACACACTTCTCAAGGTTCCCTGAGATCGAACATACTTTCTATCGCATTGCTCACTAATCTTTTCTTTACTATCAACATGTAATTTCCTGCAAATACTCAAAGCATACAATAAAATAGCTCATAAACATATTACTTTCTATCATCAATTCACTGAGCTTATGCTTTCAAGCTATTAAACACACTCTACATCTAATTCCCATGTATCAAAAATTTTAATTTTTACCTTAAAACAGGAAAATGAAGATGAGAGACAACGAATCCCCACACCCCCAACTCAAAAATGAGCCGTGTCCCCACGACTCGAAAAAGACTCGAAAAACAGAAATTAAAATTAGCAGATAAACATATTTACAGAAATGGTAAGGAAGAAAGAGAACATACTCTCGAGGCTATTGCCTCGCATCATTGATATCCAAGGTAGGATTTTCTCGATCTTTCGTTAATTGCTCAAGGAGTTTCATGATGTGCACTTGATTAGCATTGATTTGTGCCACATCATTGACTAAGGAAGTTTTAGCTGCTTCGAATATTGTTAAACGCTCCTCCATCTTCTCTTGCCAACTTTGCTCCTTTTCTTCTTTCGAGACTTGTGTAGAACCCGCTCTTCGAAAGATATCCTTGATCCAAGCATTATAAATATAAATCATCTTAAACTCGAGTTTCTCTTCTTCACCCGGTGTAACATTCGCTTTTCGCACAAGACACGTTATCATATTAGGGAATTTAACATTATAAACTGATTTAGGAGAGATCGAAAATCGTATCACCTCCTCATAGATCAACTGTGCCACATCTACTTATTCTCCTCTCAAAATACAGTCCAACAGTAGCGCGTACTTCATAGTCACATCCAAAGTTCGTGTGTTTCCAAAGACATTAGGAATAAGGAAATTGTTCCAAATTCTCGCATCCGATTGAAGATATTTGTAAGGCCAAGATGCCTTCAATTCTCCCTTATGTGATTGCACTTTCTCCTTGTCTAATACATGCTCAAATAGTAATTCCTCATCAAAGATTTTTCGTTTAGCAACCGCTTCTTCAAATTTGCAACAACCTTTCAATTTCTTAAACTTGAAGTGGTTTCTAATCTCCTCAACTGTGAAGGAACTAAATTTCCTCTAATCGGAACACAACCTTTACTATCTCGGCTAAAGAGGCCTAAATAGAATTCCAAAACTAACTCATGACATAATTCAGAACGTCTTACCATGAACGTAGACCAACCCAATTTCTTGCCAAGCTCTAAGAATCTCATATATTCTCCTGTACCAACTTCTTCCTTAAATACTTTCTCATAAGCAAAAGGTAGTTATTTTAACTATTTCTCTGCAGAAGCTTTCAGGGCCCTTGAAGCTTCCTCTTTCTCTTTGGGTGTAGGACCTTGTGGAAGTTGTGTTTTCTGCTTTGCATAAAAGTAAAGCTTTTTACCATTACGATCACACAAAGTTATTCCACCTTCTTCAGCTTTATCTTTACCCTTTGAATTAGAACTAGAACCTTTGTTATCTGATTTCTTCTTGATTGAATCCAATACCTTGCTTTTCTTCACCTCCCTCTTGTTAGCTAATATTGTTGTTCTATTAGTCATCTTCAATTAACCCCCAACTCAAAGCTTTAACAACTCTTGAAATTTGAACTTGTGAATTATTTGTTGAACAAGCTTGATTTGGCTTGGGAAATATGAATGGATGATGAATCTCTATATGGGTGAGGTGGATTTATAATGGGTTGGCTTGGATTTAAGAAATTGTAGGATGAATTGTGAAAATTTAAGCTCTTGATTCTTCAATTTGATGGATTTGGTGAGGATTGGGTGTTTGATTCTCTCTTGTAATGATGTGGAAAGAAGATTTGATGTGTTTTTCTTGATAATTGGGTAGTGTTTTGATGATTGGTGAAGGTTTTTATGAGCTTCAATGGAGTTGGGAGAGTTTTGGAGAAGAGAAAAAGGCTTGAGGTTTATAAAATTCGGAATAATGGCTTCATACCTCTTTTATACACTTAAATCCCGTTTCTTTCTCTTTCCAGCGGCGCCGTGCGGACCATGGCGCGGTATAGGGGTGTACCGCAGGGGTATACTGCACCTTCTGTTGCTCACAATTTTTGCCTCGGCCAAATACACGTGGTACCTACCCCGTGGCACGGGTTTTGGGCTCGCAGACCATGGCGCAGACTAGGGGGTACACCGCAGGGGTGTACCGCGGCTTCTGTAGCATCCTTCGGCAAAATACCCGTCATAGCACCCCGTGGCACGTGTTTTAGGCGTGCGGTGTAGGGTGCGGTGCAGGGGGGTAGTCCGCACGGGTCAATTTTCGTCTCGGTATAAACCCCGCGGCTCCAACCCGTGGTACGGGTTTTTGTCCTCTGCGGTACACCGCGGCTGAGGTGCGGTATACCGCACCGATGGTGTATTCCTTCCGAAAAACTTTGTTTGCTTCCCTAACTCGATTTCTCCAATACCTAAGCATCAAAAACACTAATACCTTTCTCAAATATGCAATATCAACTAAAAACAACTAAACTAAACATAAACTAAAAACGTAAAAGACATGAAAACATAAAACATTGCGGGTTGTCTCCCGTACAGCACTTTTATTTAACGTCTTTCAAAGTTAGACGTGTTACCTCTATCAAGATTTGCGAATATAGCCTCCCCAACAACGAGTTAGGCTATGAACGTCAACTAATCTGCGCTTGATCCCAGTTTTGGGTCGAATTTCTATCACCTTGGCTGAAACAACCTTAGTGACAATGAATGGTCCCATCCACGAGTCTTTGAAACTTCGTGGCCTATTCTCGCGTTTGTGAGCTTTCCATAGAACTTCATGGCCAACCCAAAACTCAATGTTTGGCTCAGTATCCACAGAATTTAAGTGGATCTTCTCAGGAGGGACTTTGTGATGTGAAAGGTTGTGGATGACAGGAACAGTGGGATCTAACTTCCTTGGTTTCTTACCCAAGACATAGAAGGTCTCGGATACGTTCCTTGCATGAAGGGTAATGGTCCCTTCTTGGAAGTTGATGACACTCTGACTTGTGGCCATGAAAGGTCGTCCAAGTATGATTGGAACCTGCTTATCTGCATCAAACTCAAGAATAACAAAGTCAGTAGGGATGGCGATATTACCTGCACGGACTAAGACGTCCTCCACTGTTCCCCATGTCCTTTTAACTGAGTTGTCAGCGAACTGCAACTTCACTGGAGTTTTCTCTGATTTCTGTAGTCCAAGTCTCTCGAACACGAACTTAGGCATAAGATTCACACCAGAACCCACATTATACATAGCTTTCACCTTGAGCATACCATTGATTTGAATAGGAAGGTTGAAACTTCCCGGATCTTTAAGCTTTGTTGGTAGCTCTCGTTCACTTCTTCTCGAAACCCTTAGGTTCTCTCTTGGGATCTCTACACTCGCCTCTTTCTCAGGAATAACTTGCGTAAAAACTTGTTGCGGTGTGAGTCCTTTCTTTGCAATCTCAAGCATTTGGGCGTTAATATTTTCAGGTTCATACGCCTCTACAAATGTCTTGAGTACAGTGCCATCCTTGGAATTTGTATCAGGAATAGTTGATGACACTGGTTGAACAACAGGTGGCGATTCCACCTTCTTTTCTTCTTTCTCTTCTTTCACAGCAGGTGCAACTTCATCTTCAACTTTCAAATTTAGCTAAGCTTGATAATCCATAACCGATCGGATTTCCTCTTGCATCTTCCTCAGTAGCTGTATAAACTCGGCTTTTTCTTGATCGTCCTCCACATAAACCTCAGAACAGTCAGATTCCACGGGGCTAGACTTGGTTAGTTCTTCTTAGGTACTCGGAACTTCCACGGCACTAACGGCAGCATGTGGTACTTCCTCTTCTTTTTCTTTAATTTCAAGGCAAATAGCCTTGCAAGCTTCGAACCCAACATTGTTTTCACCTCATTCGATTGCCTTTACTTCTTTCTGTTCCATTAAATTTGTTAAAACTTTGTTTAACTGTTCTACTTGAGTACCTAAAATCTGAAGTACGGCATCTTGTCCTCGGACTTTTTCTTCCTGAGTGTTCATACTATTGGTCAAACGATGCAAGGCTTGCATTACTTGCTGATTATCCATAGATCCTTCTTGAGGATACTGAGGTAAAGCTTTCTGATCTAACGAATCGGTGTAAGCATCTTGAACAGGTTGTTGAGGGGAGCAGGTCTATTCTGATATTGATTTTGGTACTGACCTCTCGGTTGGAAAGAGTTGTTCTGGGGACGCGGTTGATAATGACCAGGATTAGCGGCCCCTTGTGGATTTGAATACTGCATACCCGGATGATTTCGGTTACCCCATTGATAGCCTCCTGGTTGGATATGAAGTACACAGATTGTGGATTTGATTCGCACTCTTCCCATGTATGATTGTTGACCCCACATTGTTGACAGCCTTGTGCTTCTTGTATAACGTTTGCAGCGGCTAAATTCTTTTGCATCTCTATCTTCAGCTCTTTGATTTGATTTTCTAAGGCGGATATTTGAGTTGAGTTCGCAGTTTCTGCATCTAAACAAGCGTTCCTCGGGTCTTTGCTACAGAAGCTCGCGTTGAAAGCCAACTTCTTTCTTGTTCCATAATATTTTCTAAAACCTCAGAAGCTTCATTATGATTCATGGACACAAAATTACCCTTTCCAATGTTATCCACCTTCTCTCTACCTTTATCATTAAGACCTTCATAGAATATAGCAAGTTGTAGAGCGGGTGTATAACCATGGAGTGGACATCTAGCTAATTTATGTTTAAACCTTGTCCATGATTCTCCTACTGTTTCTCCATCTTCTTGACAAAATCTTGCAAGCTCGGTTTGATCTTTAAGTCTCATACTCTTCGGATAAAAACGGTTAAAGAACGCGGTTTGAAGTTCTATCCAAGAATTAATTGTTCCATGTGGTTGTCTTTCTAGCCATTCGCTAGCTCTACAGGTCAAGAAGAATGAAAACATATGACAATACAGTTGCTCGCGTGTAATGCCAGGAGTAATATAGGCATCACAAATCTGCATGAACTTCTGAATCGATCTTACCGGATCTTGAATTGTTGTACCATTGTAGAGTCCAAAACTTTGAAATTGACTAAGCATACCCGGATCGGGTCTAAATTTGATATTCTGGATCTCTGGAGGACGGTAACCGATTGGTTGAACATGGAATGGTACATGAAGACCTGGGAGATCTTGCTGTACTCGATTCTGTTGATTAACGTTATTCTGCCCATTACCTCCTCCTAATGGTAGTTGTACACCATGTTGTCCTCCACCAGGTGGTGGTGGAGGTGGTGGACCTCTTGGATTTACTCCAAGGTCATCAACGGGTGGATCACGTTGATTTTCCATAGCTCTTCTCAAGGATCTTTCCTCACAAACACGTCTGTTATAAACTCTAAAGCTCCTCTCAGGCTCCGGTAACGGAGGCCAAGAATTAAACACTGTGAAACCTGAAAAAGACTAAAGCAAACCACAAGCGTAAATCCAGAAAAATAAAAACTGAAAATTAAAAATTAAAAATTAATTAAAAACTACTACTCGAAATAGATAACCCACACGCTAACGAGACACAAGGCCCCGGCAGCGGTGCCAAAAACTTGGTGTCGCCTAGGGTGTGATAAAATTAATACAAATAAAGGTCAAGAAAACTACGCACTCTCACCCTAGACAAGCACAGTACTGCAAGTATTACAGGACGTATGCAAGTTTTAGTTAGTAAGTTGAGTTCAATCTCAGGGACTTAAGTGTGTTATACGGATGGGTAGCAATAACGAGTAAAAGTAAATAATTAAAAGACAGAAAATTAAAGGGAAAAGATTTCGAAAATACTAATTAAACTAAGAAAATAAAGACAATAAAATACTAAGAATATGAGATGAGAGATATAGCTTAGGTTTTGCGAGTATGCACTAATCCTTCTAATTCTTTTAGATCGAGTTTATAAGGGAGAATATTAGCTCTTGTATACTTAGTCAGGATTCTAAATTCCCATACCTTAGACCTTGAGAGCGACTAAGGGGGATACGGCACAACCAAGACGTGGTTTCAAATAGGGTTATCAAGCGCTACCAAGGCCCTAAGCAAACACTTCAATCAATTGGTGATATGGTGATTAAAACAAACCTTAATGACTATCTAGTTAGAATCATGTTTTGTCAGAACTAATATCGACACTAGACATTATGTGGTGGTTCAATAGTTAAACACCCAGCTAAGGTGACCATCTAACTACTATTAAAACAATCCTAAAGTGATCAGTTCTAGGAAAGACAATTAATCAAAACACATAAACAAATATTAAGTAAGAAGCTAATATCAATTTAAAACATATAATTCCCAAAGAAACTTAGATAGAAGAATTAGAATTCGTATTTTATACATGATGCAAAACCCAGGCTATGGGGAGTTTAGTTCATACCTGAAGGAAATATACTAAAAGAAATTACAAAAGACATCATCTTGCTCTCTACAATGACTAAGAAATAATTATAAGGTTTCTACTAAGCAAGGATGATTTTACAAGTGATATAAGGGTGTATTTATAGGTGTTTAGAAGACCTAATTCGTTTTCTTGAGGAAGAGATAAAGTATTAGACTCCTAGCCCAACTCAAATTCGTATGGAAATAAAGATAAACACTGCTGGACCGTTTTGAGCATATCTTCTTCGTTATTGGTTAGTTTTTGCTCCATAATATACCAAAAGAATCCCCACAGAATTATCTACGTCCCTATGAGAGGAAATTACCAAAATCGGCTTTCTTGTAGGAGTAATCACCACTTATTTAGGTGTGTGCTGCAGAATCTCATATTTAGGCAGCTTTTCCTTTTCCATATTTTTAGCTTTTGTTTCCTTATCCCCAATTACCATGCTAATCTCTTTTCATATCTTGTAGTCTTTGACTTGGACTCTAATTAATCTCCATAATTATCTTTAAAGCTACACACTAAATAAACAATTAAATCCAATATGCTCTAAAAATATTATTTTACTAAATCAAGACTCAAAATAGGAAAGTGCACTATTTCTCAAGAAAATCGACTATTATGACTTCTAAATCACTAAAAATGATGTCTCATCCTAATATTAATCTATCACAAATGAGGAGACATCACTTGCTCCTTGCACAAGCAAATGAATAGAGACGTCCATGAGACTCTATAAATACCATCCAAAAATTTCACCATCGTCATATCCGTGCTTAGGATGGGCCACCTTTCCAAACTCCTCTGCCTCCATATCTAGTGACATAGATACATTACTTTTTCTACCAATTACTGGCCAGTGAAGTTTTCCCGAGACTAAAACACCGCTTCGGACACTGTAAAAGTTTCCAAATGGGCGGCTCTTTAATGTTCTCCAACAACTATTTTTTATACTATATATCTCGGCCTCAGTATATTTTCCAGCGTTACCAACAAGTAAAACGACTTTATAATCCTCATTTACTTCATCATAACCGAACCTATGATATAACGACACCCCGGTGGTCTATCAGGCTATGCTGTAGATCTCGGTTTCACGGCCTAGACGGTCGACCAGGGCCTAGTGCCTAGACAGGATTACACGGGGCCTAGGCGGAACTACACGGTTTTGAATCTCGTTGTGTAATTTTGTATATTTAGTATTATAAACGTAGTAATTATAACAATTTTACCTATTTAAGTCATAAAATTCATCTAACAACAGTATAGTAAATATAAAGATAATAAAATTTGAGTTATAATATCAATTTAAGAATTCTCGAGGCTAACAAAAATAAAAAGAAGGCCTATGCGGTCATTTTTTTGCCATTAATCGGCGCCTAGACAGTCATTTTTGTCATTAATCGGAGTTTATGCAGGCTAGGCGCCTCTTCCACGGCGACTAAGGTGCTAGGCCAAAACGCCTAGAATTTATACTAGGCGTAAGAGGCTGAGGGGGGAGTTAACGCCTAGGCAGCGAGATCTACAACATAGCTATCAGGTAACCTCAATCTATGGAACTTTTTCAAAGAAGGGTTGAAAATTATATATGTACCTGACTTCGGAGATACACACAGCAAGCCATTACAAGAGCCAATTGGAATGACACGGGACTTGAAAATGGAATCAATTATTGGAAAATCAATTTGCTTTATGTCATTCACTTGGGAGCTACCATCATTGAGAATCGAGTAATAAGGATAGGTGTAGTAGTTAAAATTGTTGGTAGATGAGTCTATACCTAGTATAATCGCCTTATGGTTGGCATAATTGTTGAATTTTGAGTTCTTGATTAGTTGAGTTTGGATAAATCGAGCCGATGAGATCAGAGAACGCCATGATTTGCAAACACACCTAAACTTTAACAGAGATTAAAAGGGTAGCCTAGATAGAGCCTCATTGACGAAGATGTCTTCGGGAAGAAGATAATAATCTAATTTCCCCCATCAATGAGATCATCAACAGTGTCACTTGAGAAGCTTCTCCACTTCCTTCACCTCCAACCTTTTTTCACAAAGAGATTAGAGAAAAACTGATTTGATTATTTGCTGAGTTGAGAATCGGGAGTTAAAAGAGGTGTTTTCAAACAAGCTTTTATAAGTTTAATTAATTATTTAGGTCAAGGAGTACTCTCTAGTCACTAGGGTTGAAAGCAGTTTGAGTAACTAATTTAAATGCTCAATAGGGAAGTAAATGAATCGAATATTAGATGTACAGTTTGTTAAATTTCTCGAGGCGGGTCTAGCCAAGTTTAAATGAGTTGTGCCGAGCCAAGCTTAGCCGAGCGCGAACTTTCAGTAATCTAAGTCAGAAATATTGAAATTTGTTTGTTTAAAATATAGAACAAGCTTTTTGAAGGAGAGCTCGTATTACTCATTATAATTTTTTTTATGGTGGAACAAAGACTTTCATAAACGGTCGATATTTGATGGAAAAAGTGGCATAAAATCTTAAAAGTTAATATTAATAAAAAAAAAATGTCTACCTATAAAATCTTATTTTTAGAGTAGATGGAAAAAATGATTGTGGAATGCACAGGAGTAATACACCAATAGTTATCTCTTTTACTTTAACAACTTTTTGAACTGATTTCAGCAAAATATCATAGAATTTCAAATTATTTGGATTCTCTTTTTCAGAATTTTATGTTTTATCGTATATCCTAGGATCTACATAAAATTCATTAAACCTTTCCAGCCTCTTTTTCTTTTTGATTTCAGTTCATTTCTTCTTTTCTAAACCTACTTTACACTTCCGTTTCTTCTTTTTTCTTGACACTACACAAACATGGTTCCAACTTAGCGTGCTACACAAATAAAATTACTAAGGAAATATTCGAGGACAGTCAAAGTGCTAAGAACAACACCATGGTGAGACCTAACAGCGGTAACAAAGATGTTCATAGTGATAAAAAATCGGTGAACCAAAAGAATAAGGTGGTTAGTAACACAAAACATTGCTCTGCAATTAGGATTGAGAGTCCATTTAGAATTGATCAAGATCTATTTAGGTTGAAGTTGATGAGAATGGGATTTGAGTAGTCCCACATAATCAAGAAGTTCGAAATTAGCGTAGCTTTCTTGAGGATAAGTATAACTATTTGAATAAGTATAACTATTTGAATAATAGTTATCTTGCGGATAGGTGACGGAAGCTACTGCTGGATTATTCATACATCCTTCCCACATATGATTTCTTGATCCACAACCAGGACACGAAAGAATTGCGCGTACTACATTCACCTGAGCAATTGTTCGGGCTTGTTCTTGTAGCTCTTCGAGTTGTTGAGCCAATTCTTTAAGCTTCAGAGATTCTGAAGTGTTTTCTTTTTCTGATTTCTTTGGCTAACTTCTCTCGTTCTCAAGAATTCTTTCCATCCCCAACTCAGCCTCTTCAGGATCTAGTAACACAAAACCTGCGTTTCCTAACGAATCTGCTTTCTCTCTTGATTTGTCATTAAGGCCTCCATAAAACAAGGTTAAATAATATTCCGGCGAGGATCTATGATCTGGACATCTTGCCTTCTTTTCTGTAAATCGTAACCATGCTTCACCCAAACTCTCTCTATCTTCCTGTATAAATTGTTCAAGCTCCAACATATCTTTTAAACGTCTACTAACCGGTCTAGGAATCTTGTTTGAAGTTTGTCCCAATCTGGAATAACGTGAGGGTATTGGGTATCATACCAATCGCTTGCACATCCGGTCAAGAAGAACTGGAACATCAGGTAATACACTTGTTCCCTAGTCACTCCTCTTACGATATAAGCATCACAGATCTGCATGAATTTCTGAATATATCGGATTGGATCTTGATGTGCAGCACCGCTGAATAGTCCATGAGTTGCAAACTGAGTTAGCATTCCTGGATCAGGTTTAAATTTTGCGGCTTGGATTTCTGGAGCACGAATTCCTCGTGGCTCCACTCTAAACTCGATGGGTAGCTCAAGTCTCCTTGGGTTCTCCATCTGTATCTAAATCTGAAAAACAAAAACTAAAAGACAAAAAGCATAAAATAGAACTAACTGAAATTAAAAGCACAAGATATATGCACAGGGACTAACGACGTAGTCCCCGGCAGCGGCGCCAAAAACTTGGTGTGGCCTAGGGTGTGATAAAATAAGATATAAATAAAGAGCAAATAATCACCCTAGACTGAGCACGATTCTGCAAGTATACAGATCGTATGCAAGTTTTAGAAAAATAAGTAAGATTCGTTCCGCAGAGATTACGAAGGTTAGGGGAGTCTTATGCAATTATCAGGTGCAAATAATTAAAGCTAGAACAAATAAAACGCAATAAAAGTAAAGACAACTAGATATTTATTTGATTTTCTAATTAACTAAATTAAAACTAAGAATTTAAAGACAGAAAATTAAATACGAAAGAGAAGTAATATGAGAATATAGCTTGAGTCACTAGCATGTAATCCCCACTAGTTTTGCCGTTCTAAACATGTAAGGGTGAATTATGTAGTATTTCAATAATCGGTTCCAATTACGCTAGGTAGTTTTAAATAAGATTTACCTGTGTCAATAAGGCTTCCTAAGCAAACTTTTCCTGCAATTGGTAAATAGTCACAAGAACTAAACCATAGTGATTATCTAGTTAGGTTGATTTGTCAGATCTAAACTGTATACTAGACGTTATGTGCTAAACATGTAATTAAACACCGTTGTCAATGGTGACCTAACTACTAGATGGTAATTATATATGGCGGCCGTCCACAAGAACACAAAATATAAATCCAAACACATAAACAGAGACTAAAAAACTATAATTCAATTTAAAACATTAAATTCCCAAATTAGATAGATGTCAATCAAAAATAGGGTTCATACATATATGCTAAAACTCAAGCTAAAGAAATTTAGTTCATGAAAGAAAAGAAAGAAATTACAAATTCAAAGGTAGAAGAAGACATTGTTGATGACAGCTCCTTCTAGACTTCTTTTCTTGTGTTGAAACCTTCCTCTTGGTTTAAGGTTTCACCAAGGATGATTTTAGAGTGTTAAGAGGCTGTATTTATAGTGTATAGGTTGACCTAATTCGTTTCTTGAAGGAGAGGCTAAGTAATGGACTCCAAGCCCAACTCAAATTCGTATGGATAATTACTGCTGAACTGTTTTGAGTATATCTTCTTCGTTATTGGTCGGTTTTTGCTCCATAATATACCAAAAGAATCCTCAGCGAATTATTTACGACCATATGAAAGGAATCTTCCAAAATCGGTTTCCTTTTGGAGTTATCGCCACTTCTTTAGGCGTTGCTGCAGAAATTCAGATTTAGGCAGCTTTTCCTTTTCCATGTTTTTAGCCTTTGTTTCCTTTATCTTCAATTTCCATGTAAATATCTTTCCATATATTGTAGTCTTTGACTTATACTCTAATTAATCTCCATAATTATCTTTAAAGCTTCACACTAAATAAACAATTAAACCCAATATGCTCTAAAAATATTATGTTACTAATTCAAGACTCAAAATAGGAAAGTGCACTAAATTAAGCTAAAATCAA
Organism: Nemophila menziesii; assembly: GCA_029959085.1. Lineage (NCBI taxonomy): Eukaryota > Viridiplantae > Streptophyta > Magnoliopsida > Boraginales > Hydrophyllaceae > Nemophila > Nemophila menziesii. Next base: position 5,915,229 of record JARWIR010000014.1, read on the forward strand.
CCTAAGAACTAATAAATAAGCCTAAAATGATGTCTCAGAAGTATATTTTATTATCACAAATGAGGAGACATCAAGACCCCCAACTCAAAGTTGTATCGTCCTGATACAATAAAAGTAAAGAACAGTAGGGTAGTCAAATAAACAAGAAGAAGTCGGAGGAGAATAAGAACAGAACACAATGAATGATCCTAGAGCAATATATCTAAAAATTATCATGTAGTAATGCTCAAGAAATAATGCACAAATATACTTAATATACATGTAATCAACAATCCATAAATTCAAGTCCAGATTAATTTCGCAATGCCAGAAGGAGAGGATGATAACTTAGTTCAGGTTAATGGCTATAGGTTGTTCATAGGTCCTAAATACAACATCCAATGGTCCACTTATCTATTACCTAATAGCTCAATTGTTCCTCCATCTAGTAGTTAAAAATCCTAAGGTCTTTGGTTATAACGTGGCTTAAGGACGGGTGTGGTATATTTGGATAATGAAAGGTGAGCTTTTGGCTCTCTCCTCACTAGCCATCAACGAATCGCCCTAGAGCTTGAGTTTTCTCTCGAAGATGTTCTCACTCAACCCAATTTATTGATGCTTTTGATGTGCATCCCCAATAAATCCCAATTAAAACCTTTGATGATATCAAATCCACTTTGCCGGTCCGAATATATATTTTTATTTGAAATCAATTTTTCCTTTTGCATAGCTATGATTCCCTTTTTGATGTTCGAGATATCTCGCTATTTTTCATATATATATTCTTTCTTTTTATGCCCTTGTTGGCAAATTTAGCTCGTAGCTTCTTTTTCATTCACTATTACCCCGACAAAGGGTTACAATAATAACAATTTCACCATCACTAAAATCACAAATATAATTCCCAAAACCAAATGTTCCCTAATGATGAAACCCTCCACCCCAAACTCAAGCTCTAAAACGAGTTGTCTCAAGTTTTGCGATTTGAGTGCGGGTCATATAGATAAGTCCTATAAACTAAGGGTATGGATTATAATGTGTTTCAATAAAAAGGATTTAGAAAGGCTCAGAGGGGCTAAGACGGATAGATAATAACAATAATCAAACAAAAGGGTGAGAAAGTATGAAAGGCTTCAAGTGTTTTAATCATGAAAGAACTGCCTTATTCATTTTTCTAACTACCGGATTTCGTTACTTTTTCTTATTAGTACATAGACAAGCGGGTTTTCAACTAATTTCAAACCTCACGTTCTACACACCAAATAACTCTCCCTAAGTTTCAACGTGACTTCATAGCATTGCTCATTAAGTTTTCTATCCTTTATTTCCTGTTTTCATACATGCATCTAAACAAATTTGTTGCATCTTTCAAAAACATACTACTTACTATCATTGACCTAATAAAATCATGCTCAACTAGGTACATTCAAAATATTATATGCCTTAATTCAACCTAAAATTTTTAAATTTTATGCAAAAACGAAAAGAAGATGAGGACAACGAATCCCCACCCCCAACTCAAAAGTGAGTCGTGTCCTTACGACTCGAAAAAGACTCAAGAATGAAATAAAATTTAAAATTAAAACTAACTAAACTACCTAATGCATACAAGCTATTAAGAAAATTAGAATGACTTACCTGGCTGGCCATAGAGATCCATTATATCTTCCTCCTCATCCGAAGCTGAGGGATCGGTATAACTATCAATATCCCGTTCCAAGGTAATATCTTCCAGCTGTGATTGCATCTGTATAACTTCCGTCCAAAGTTCTCTGTTATCTTCTTGTAATCTTTCGATTTCGTGTTGTAATTTGAGAGCCCATGGAGGAAGATCATGATCAATTTCAGAGGAAGAGGTAGAAGAACCTTGGTCATGAATTTTTATCTTCTTCAAAGGCCTTCTTGATGGTATGGACATTCTAGCAGTTAACTTCTTTGGTAGTGGTTGTGCTGGTGCCTTTTCTTTTGATTCTTCAGTAGCCTCATCAATGGTGATAGGCTTTTCAATGGTGGATCCAGGCAATTTCTTACTCTTCCCAAGGATAGAGCACTTTCTCTTGTATTCCATAGCTTCAGATCTGTTAGTCATGCTTGAATTACCCACAACTCAAGTTATACCAAGGATGGATTAAAAGTTTAAGATAAATTGGTTTATCTTAAGGTTGTTGCTTGGAATTGATGAAAGAGAAAAGTTTCTTGATGGATCTTGGAAGAATTCTTTAAAGCTTGTTGAATTTGATGGTGTTTAATGGTGTAGTGTGATGAATTTGATGAAGAGATTGTGTTTATGAAGGATGTAGGAGAGAATTTGTGTTGTTTTTGTGTTAATTGTGAAGGTTTGTACAAGCTTTAAGATGTATGTTGGAATATTTGAAAGTAAACAAATGGTTTACTTCCCACATCGGTGGGTGAAGGGAGTATATTTTTTATACTCGGTAATTTCAACAATGTTCAAAAGCCAACACCCATGCACATGGCAAAGCATTGATCTAACCCACACGCGCGCACCACCACCACCACCACCCACCCGCCCGGCCCGGCCCGGCACCGGCACCGGCACCGGCGGCGGCGGCGGCGTGGGGCGTGGGAGCGTGGGGACGTGGGTCGTGGGTCGTGGCTCGTGGCTCGTGGCTCGTGGGGAGTTTGGGGAGTCAAAAAAATGAAAAATGAAACAAGAGTGGGTAGTGAAGTAGTGAAGCTGGCAATCAATCAATAGTGAAACGTAAATCAAAGACTCCACCAATCACGCGTCCGTTGAAAATCATTCCATCAGCTGGCCAAGTCAACCAGCGGTTACACCAGCATGCAAAACGTGGGGAATAAGAGAAGTCAACCAAAACGCGTGGAATAAAATCAGAAAACTGTCAAATCAATTAGTGGAGGGAATCACGGAATCTGATTGGTCGGTTACAAGAGTCAAAGGTTTCCTACTCCCCTCTCCCCTATAAATAAGAGCTCATTCCCACCAGAGTTTACTACGGATTACAGAGCAAATAAAGCACAAAGCAGAAAAAATAACTCTCTCTATTGTTTTTCCTTTCTTTCGTTTCTGTTAGAAGATACCGGTACTACGGCCGGAATATCTTTTTAACACCGGAAATTATCCCTTTACCGTGTAAGTTTTGTGCTTTCGTTTTTTCCGTGTAATAGCTTTGTAATTCTTTTCCGTTGTAATTCAATTTCCGTGTAATAGTTAGTTTACAGTTAATTGAAATTCTAAATTATTTTGTTTCGTTTTCGTCAAAATTTTTCTTAACGGTGATATTTTTCACCTACAATTTAAAAAGATATTCCGTAGTTCTTTTTCTTTATCACCGTTTTTTATGGCTTTTCCAAACTCGGCGGTTGCTTCATCATTGAATGCAAAAGCCTTTCCCAACGTGAATCAGGTGGAATCTCTTAATGGTTCCAACTACAAGCGTTGGGCACAAAAGATCCTTATCTGTCTTGAACAGTACGAACTGGACTTCGTTTTATACGAGGATCCTCCACATTTAGTGGACAATGGGGTTCCCACTGAAGAAGAACAGACTAGGCATCTTGCTCTGGAAGCCAAGTTTAAACGAGCTAATACCATGGCTCGAGGGTGGATGTTGAACAATGTCTCAAACCTCATTTTTTATCTTCTTGCCAAAGAAAAATTGGCTAAGATCATATGGGAGACACTTGAGAAAAAATATGGGGCTGAGGATTCGGGTAAGAAGAAATATGTCACTGGGGCCTGGTACAACTTTCGCCTCAACGATCAAAAACCCATGACCGAACAACTCCATATCTATGAGAACCTTTGCACGGATGTGATTGCTGAAGGTATGAAAATGTGTGAAGTTCTCCAAGCTAATATCTTGTTAGAAAAATTTCCACCTTCCTGGAGAGAATACCGCAATCAACTTAAGCACAAGAAGAAGGAAATGACACTACAAGAGCTGATTAGCCACATTCAAGTCGAAGAGGCTAATCGACTCAAAGACAGGTCTATCTCTTTTCCTACTCAATCCTCCAAAGCTAATCTTGTTGAAAGTTCTGGTGAAGGTAACAAAGGCAGGTTCAAAGGAAAGGGTAAACAACAAGGCCACAACAAATCCAAATCTGGGGGAAACAAGAACCGCGGCAACTCCAAAGGTGGTGGGTTCAAAACATCTGGTAAGATTCAGAAACCCAAAGGAGCTTGCTACGTTTGTGGGAAGGAAGGACATAGGGCTTTCGAATGCAACCTTAGAGCCGATCAAGGTCCTAAACCTGGCGCAAATCTGGTCGAGACTGAAGAGGTTATCGCTGCAGTAATGGTTGAGGTAAACCTAATTGAGAACAAAACCGAGTGGATCCTTGACACTGGAGCTTCTCGTCATTTCTGCTCAACGAGATCCATGTTCAAGAAATTCGAAGAAGCAAAAAATGGTGAATTTGTCTACATGGGTGACTCCTCAACCGCCATGGTCTTCGGTAAAGGACAGGTTTCTCTCAAACTCACTTCTGGTAAAACCCTAGAGTTGCATGATGTTCTCTTCGTCCCCTGTCTCCGTAGGAACCTAGTTTCCGGAGCTCTTCTTAATAAAGTAGGCCTTAAACTTGTATTTGAAGGGGGGGAAATGGTTATTACCAAAAATGATGAATTTGTGGGGAAAGGGTACATTAATGGTGGTTTGTTTGTTTTAAATACTGTACCAATGAATGAGAATGCCTCTGATTTTGCTTATGTTGTTGAATCTCTTGACACTTGGCATGGTAAACTAGGTCACCTTAATATCTCTTCTATTAAAAGGCTTAAAGAACTTGGACTAATACCCCTCAATAAAATAGATGACTTTTCCAAATGTCAAATTTGTGTTGAGTCCAAACTTGCGAAGAAGCCCTTTAAGCCCGTGACCACTAGGAAGACTAGTCTCCTTGAATTAGTGCATTCTGACTTAGCTGATTTTAAAAACTCCGCTAGTAGAGGAGGAAAACTTTACTATATAACCTTTGTAGATGACTACTCTAGGTTTACTAAAGTGTATCTTCTTAAAACTAAAGACGAGGCGGAAAACGCGTTTTTAAAATACAAAGCTGAAGTAGAAAATCAACTAGACTGTAAAATCAAAAGACTTAGGTCAGATAGAGGAGGCTAATATAGTTCTAATTCACTTAAAGAGTTTTGTGAAATAAATGGGATAATCCACGAACTTAGTGCCCCCTATACACCCCAACAAAATGGCATAGCTGAGAGGAAAAATAGGTCCCTTAAAGAGACTATGAATGCTATGTTAATAAGCTCAGGTTTACCAACCAACATGTGGGGGGAAGCTATTCTATCAGCATGTTATGTCCTTAATAGGGTACCCCATAAATCCCTAGATAAGACTCCCTACGAGATGTGGAAAGGGTTTCCACCTAACCTGAAATTTTTAAAAGTGTGGGGGTGTCTGGCTAAAGTCAAACTACCCGATTTTAAAACAGTCACTGTTGGACCCAAAACAATAGACTCCGTTTTCATAAGGTATGCTCAGAATAGTGCAACCTATAGATTCCTATCATTAGATGATAACTCCGTTTTTGAATCTAGAGATGCTGAATTTTTTGAAAACATCTTCCCTTTGAAAACTTTGCATAGTGTTGATGCTCCTTTGTCTTCTAGTAACTTATCTGATGAGGTTAATGTTCCTTTATGTGATAGTGCCCCTGGCCCCTCTACCTCCTATGTGCCTAGTAGTATTCCTGAGGAAGAACTTAGGAGGAGTAAGAGGCATAGGACCGAGACCAGTTTCGGACCTGATTTTATCACAGCCTTCTTAACCGAAGGTTTTCACATTGACCTGATAAGTGAACAGGTTGTCACCTGTCTCCTCATGGAGGAAGACCCAAAAACTTATACCGATGCTTTGAGATCGGTAGATGCTAGTTTTTGGAAAGAAGCCATCAATAGCGAACTTGAGTCAATTAGAAGTAATCATACGTGGGAATTAACTGACTTACCCAAAGGCAGCAAACCCATAAACAGCAAATGGATTTTTAAGAAAAAGTTGAGACCTGATGGCTCAATAGAAAAATTCAAAGCTAGGCTTGTCATTAAGGGTTTCACCCAAAAGAAAGGCCTTGATTACTTCGACACTTATTCCCCTGTGACCAAAATCGCCACCATTAGGACCCTCATCGCTCTTGCGGTCATTCACAAACTTGTCATACATCAGATGGATGTTAAGACTGCGTTTCTGAATGGGGACCTAGATGAAGAGATCTATATGGCCCAGCCTGAAGGGTGTGTGGTTCCTGGTCAATGGGATAAGGTGTGCAAGTTAAAGAAGTCTTTGTATGGCTTAAAACAGGCAGCCAAAAAATGGTATGAAAAACTCGATAGTACCCTTATCTCCAATGGGTTTGTGGTCAACACTTCTGAATCATGTGTTTACTCCAAAGTAAGAGGATCAGAGTGTACTATCATCTGCCTGTATGTAGATGACATGCTCATCTTCGGCACTTCTCTTCATACCATAAATGAGACCAAACTCTTCTTGTCTTCTAAGTTTGACATGAAAGACATGGGGGAAGCAGATGTAATTCTTGGGGTAAAAATCATTAGGAGCAGTAATGGTATTTCCCTGAGTCAGTCTCATTATGTAGAAAGGATGTTGAAGAAATTCGACTCCTTTGAGGTGACACCTGTAAATACTCCCTATGATTCTAGTATTCATTTATCTAAAAATTCTGGAGATGCTGTATCCCAAAATGAATATGCCAAAATCATAGGTAGTGTGATGTTCTTAATGAACTACACTCGACCCGATATTGCCTACGCCGTTAGTAGACTTAGTCGCTATACTCATAACCCGAGTAATGACCACTGGGTTGCACTTCGTCGTCTTCTAAAGTACCTGCGAGGTACTATGGACCTAGGACTGCATTACAGCTCTTTCCCTGCAGTTCTTGAGGGATTCTGTGATGCAAACTGGATCTCTGACAATGACGAAGTTAACTCCACCAGTGGTTATGTTTTCTCCTTAGGAGGAGGTGCTATATCGTGGAAGTCCTCTAAACAGACTTGTATAGCACGCTCCACCATGGAGTCTGAGTTTATAGCACTAGAGATGGCTGGACAAGAAGCTGAGTGGTTGAGAAGTATCTTATCAGATGTGCCCCTTTGGGAAGGTAAGGCCACACCTGTGTGTATCCATTGTGATTCACAAGCAGCCATTGCAGTTGCTCATCAAAGTGCTTACAATGGAAAGAAGAGACATATACGCATCAGACATGGCTCAGTAAAACAGTTACTGAAGAATGGTGTGATAGCCTTGGAGTATGTACGATCAGAAGAAAATCTCGCTGATCCTTTTACCAAAGGCCTACCCAGGAGAGTAGTTCTGGATACGTCGAGGGGGATGGGGTTGAGACCCATTAATGGGGAACATGTGACTCTTGAGTCAAGATGATCTCCATTCATCCCTATGGCATAAAACTAAAGCAATATGGATTCATATCCACTTGTGGTGGTCCTTTCGAGAAGGACTTGATGAATCAGAATTCATAGCCTATATGGTGGTCCTTTGAGAAGGACTTGATGAATTCAAGGGTAGTAGCAAAACCCCAAACCTTTATAAACAAAATGTCAAGGAGACGTCCTTGAACAAATGTAAATAAAGGTATCCACAAAGTTCATAGCCCACAAGGGTGGTTCTTAGAGAAGGACTTGATGAACTAAACTGAAAGGTAAGGTTCGAGGAGACCATAACTTTCAGCAGGGTAGAGTATGTGTTGTGAGGGCCTCTATCGGAAACCGTTAAAGTTCAAGACTAGGTTCACTTTAAACGGAATTCGGTGGTTGCCTCACTTCACTACGTGACAATTCAAATCGAAAGATATTGGCACTTAAGTACAATTCACCCAAACGCTGAAAGTCATGGAATCCTGATCACCTTCTCTCTGTTTGTTGACCTTCAAATATGTGGGGGATTGTTGGAATATTTGAAAGTAAACAAATGGTTTACTTCCCACATCGGTGGGTGAAGGGAGTATAAAATATTTTTTATACTTGGTAATTTCAACAATGTTCAAAAGCCAACACCCATGCACATGGCAAAGCATTGATCTAACCCACACGCGCGCACCACCACCACCACCCACCCGCCCGGCCCGGCCCGGCACCGGCACCGGCACCGACGGCGGCGGCGGCGGCGTGGGGCGTGGGAGCGTGGGGACGTGGGTCGTGGGTCGTGGTTCGTGGTTCGTGGCTCGTGGGGAGTTTGGGGAGTTTGGGGAGTCAAAAAAATGAAAAATGAAACAAGTTTTGGTCCAGCTCTTATAGTGAAGTAGTGAAGTAGTGAAGCTGGCAATCAATCAATAGTGAAACGTAAATCAAAGACTCCACCAATCACGCGTCCGTTGAAAATCATTCCATCAGCTGGCCAAGTCAACCAGCGGTTACACCAGCATGCAAAACGTGGGGAATAAGAGAAGTCAACCAAAACGCGTGGAATAAAATCAGAAAACTGTCAAATCAATTAGTGGAGGGAATCACGGAATCTGATTTGTCGGTTACAAGAGTCAAAGGTTTCCTACTCCCCTCTCCCCTATAAATAAGAGCTCATTCCCACCAGAGTTTACTACGGATTACAGAGCAAATAAAGCACAAAGCAGAAAAAATAACTCTCTCTATTGTTTTTCCTTTCTTTCGTTTCTGTTAGAAGATACCGGTACTATGGCCGGAATATCTTTTTAACACCGGGAATTATCCCTTTACCGTGTAAGTTTTGTGCTTTCTTTTCCGTGTAATAGCTTTGTAATTCTTTTCCGTTGTAATTCAATTTCCGTGTAATAGTTAGTTTACAGTTAATTGAAATTCTAAGGCCCTGTTTGGTTTATGAAAACATTTTCTGTTTTCGTTTTCAGAATACATTTTCAGAAAATGATTTCCGTTTTCAGTTTCAATATTTTTAGAAAATATGGAAAACGTCAATTTCACGTTCTCTAATATAGCACTGTTTTCATTTTATTTTCCAGAAAACTGTTTTCATTTTCTTTAACCAAACACGTTTTTAGTAGCATTTTGGAAAATATAGAAAATGAAAACAGAGAACATCCATTATTTTCACGAACCAAACGAGGCCTAAATTATTTTGTTTCGTTTTCGTCAAAAAATTTCTTAACGGTGATATTTTTCACCTACAATGTATATATAGAGTTTGGGTCTGAAAAATTTGTATGGGGGAGGCTAGGGTTAATCTTGTTTAAGTAAGAATTTGATTTAGGCAAGAAGTCCTTCACAAACCACCACTGTGCGGTATACCGGTCCTATGCCGCGGTATACCGGACCCATCAGGTCTCCAATTTTTCGTCTCGGCAAAGAACCCATGACACATACCCCGTGTTACGGGTTTTCAATTTATCGTCTCCGTCAAAAAACCCGCGGTATGTAACCCATGGTACGGGTTTTTGATTCTTACGGTAAACCGGACATGAGGCGCGGTATACCGCAGCCATCATGCCTCTGATTTTTGCGTCTCGGTATAAAACCCGTGCTAGACAACCCGTGGTGAGGGTTTTTCAGGCGCGGTATACCGGACCTGCCTGTGAATTATTCCAATTTTTTTTTCCTTGACCCCAAACTCATTTCCTGCACAATAACACACTACCTTTCTCTCCTATTAGCTTGTAAACACAATTAAAAATATACACTAACTTAATATTATACACTACAAAGCAATAAAACTAATCTAAAAAGCAATTAAAACAAGGGGTGTCTCCCAAGAGCACTTTTGTTTACCGTCTTTGAGTTAGACGTGTACCTCAGGCTAAGCGCTTTCTACGAGATGGATCCTCTCCTCTCGCCCAAAGTCCTCACTATCATGGTATCTTTTCAAACGCTGGCCATTCACCATGAATGTCCTTTGCTCGGTTGGATGTTCAATTTCAATCGCTCCATGAGGTGTGACTTTCGTAACAATATAAGGTCCTCCCCAACGGGATTTAAGCTTTCCTGGGTAGTTCGAAAATCGAGAGTTGTATAATAAAACCTTTTGTCCTCTCTCGAAATGCTTTGGACGGAGCCGTTTATCATGCCATCGCTTTGTTTTCTCCTTGTAGAGGCGTGAATTTTCATAGGCAAGATAACGAAACTCCTCCAACTCGTTCAACGGCATCATCCTTTGTTTCCCGGCCAATTCTGGGTCTAGATTCAGAGTTTTAATAGCCCAGTAGGCTCGAGCTTCAAGTTCAATAGGTAGGTGACACGCTTTGCCGTAGACCATGCGATATGGAGATTCCCCAACTGGTGTTTTAAATGTTGTTCTGTAAGCCCAGAGAACATCATCTAGCTTTAAAGACCAATCTTTCCTCGTTTTATTCATGTTCTTCTCAAGAATATATTTGATTTCCCGGTTGGAAACTTCAGCTTGACCGTTAGTTTGTGGGTGATAACCGGTTGAAATACGGTGTCTCACTCCAAACTTACGAAGATAGTTTCTCAGAGGAGCATTAACAAAATGGGTACCTTTATCACTGATTAGAACACGTGGCGTACCATGTCTTGAAAAGATGTTTGTTTTTAAGAATTTAATCACTGTTTGAGCATCGTTCTTTGGTGTTGCCACTGCTTCTACCCATTTTGATACATAGTCTACCGCAAGCAAAATATAAAGATTTCCATGGGAAGTGATGAAAGGTCCCATGAAATCTATTCCCCATACATCAAATATTTCAACTTCTAGGATATTGTTAAGAGGCATCGCGTCTTTTTTTGATATATTACCAGTAAACTGGCATCTTTGACATGAATGGACAAAACGATGACAATCTTTGTGTATGGTAGGCCAATAGAACCCGGATTGAAGAATTTTAGCGGCAGTTCTATCGTCTTTAAAGTGACCTCCATAAGGTGAACTATGACAACCTTCAATGATCTTTTCCATTTCACCTTCATGCACACATCTTCTAACCACTTGGTCACTACAAATCTTCCAGAGGTACGGTTCATCCCAATAATATTGTTTGGCCTGGTGAGATAATCTTTGTCTTTGTTGTGGGTGGATATCCTTGGGGAATACACCACTCACAATGAGGTTGACTAGATCTGCATACCATGGCACAAACATATGTTTAATAGCAAAAAGTTGTTCATCAGGGAATACCTCTTTAACCAACAATGGTTCTTTGTTCGCATCAGATCCTTCGAGCCTTGATAAATGATCAGCAACTTGATTCTCGCATCCTTTTCGGTCTCGAATATCTATGTCGAATTCTTGAAGCAACAGTACCCATCTAATAAGACGCGGCTTAGCGTCCTTTTTCTCCATAAGGTACCTGATAGCTGAATGGTCCGTGAATACAATAGTTTTCTTCCCAATCAAATAGGAACGGAATTTATCAAAAGCATAAACCACGGCCAACATCTCTTTCTCCGTCACTATATAATTCATCTGGGCAGCGTTGAAAGTCTTACTTGCATAATAAATCGGGTGGAATATCTTGTCTTTCCTTTGCCCCAACACAACACCCATAGCGTGATCACTAGCATCGCACATAAGTTCAAACGGAGCTTTCCAATCAGGAGGTATAACAATAGGTGTAGAGATCAGTTTTTCCTTAATCGTTGATGTCTCCTCATTTGTGATAGATTTATATAAGGATGAGACATCATTTTTAGTGATTTAGAAGTCATTATAGTCGATTTTCTTGAGAAATGCTACACTTTCCTATTTTGAGTCTTGATTTAGTAAAATAATATTTTTAGAGCATATTGGGTTTAATTATTTATTTAGTGTGAAGCTTTAAAGATAATTATTGAGATTAATTAGATTCCAAGTCAAAGACTACAAGATATGGAAAGAGATAGACATGGTAATTGGAGATAAGGAAATAAAAGCTAAAAACATGGAAAAGGAAAAGCTGCCTTAATCCTGAATTTCTGCACCTACGACCACAAATCAGCTTATATCTCAAGAACGGTGTGGAATTTGGAGAAACGGTCAAGAGCAAAGTCGAATATCTTTCCGAGACGATGAATTTGGTGTACTCATACGCGTCAAACGGATGAGTATTGAAGCTGCTAGGACCAAAAGAAACACGGGCCTGATTTCATGTTTTTAGGGTTACGAATTTGAGTTGGGCTTGGAGTCCACTACTTACTTCTCCTTCAAGAAAACGAATTAGGTCTTCCTAAACACCTATAAATACACCCTTATACCATTGTAAACATGTCCTTGCTCAATTGCAAAGTATAGGCTTAGTCTTTACTTATATTTTCTTAGTTTAAAACAATAGCTTAGTCCTTTACATTAATATTCATCCTTAGAATCAAGCTATTCATCCAAGAAGCAAGTTGACCTGTAGAGGAAGACAGGAAGAAGAAGATTGGAGACTGACAACTCCTCTTCTACATCTCACCTTCTCTATATTTAGAGTAATTAGCTATAGATCTATTCTCAACCATATTTCTAAGCTTTTATTCTGTAAGTTTGCTTTTAATTGTTGGATTATTATTTGGTCTTTAAATACTATTTGATATTTTAATTGATTAAGCTTGGCGTATATTGTTATTATGTGTTTTGACTTATTTCCCTAGATCTGATCAATCTTAGGATTATTCTTAGTTATTGACAACACCACATAATCGTCTAGTGTAACTAGATAGCCATTAAAGGTTTGTTTTGATCTCCAAACATTACTTAGGAATCCCTAGTAGTGGAGAGGTTGCTCCTAAGTCTAGAAAAGACTAGGTAGAATTTAGAATCCTGGTTAATATATAATGCTTAATGTGACAGGTTAGAATAACAATTTAGTAATAGACGTAGTAATCCTAATCTATTTGACTTACTCTCATATTTAGTTATTTGTTTTGTTTATTTGTTTTATTTATTTAATTGTATTAGATAGTATTCATCTTATTTTATCTTTTCATACTTTATTCCAAGCATCTGAACTCATCTACGCTTGTTAAATATAAGTAGATCTAACGGATACGATCCCTGCGAACGAACTTGACTTATCATTAAAACTTGCAAACGATCTGTGATACTTGCAGTGAGTTTCGTGGTTATCAAGGGTGTGTGACGCTTTATTATTATCTTTATTTATCTATCATTTTATCACACCTTTGCCCCCACCAATCGTCAAAAACGCTTGAAGACATTCTTAAGTAAAGTTAAAAGGAGTATCCTTGTCAAGTAAAGAACAAAGCGGTTTGGTGATTTTGGAGAAGTCTTTAATAAACCTTCGATAAAATCCTGCGTGACCCAAGAAACTTCTCACTCCTTTAACAGAAACTGGAGGTGGTAATGTTTTGATAACTTCAATTTTAGCACGATCAACCTCCATCCCTGCCTTCGAAACTTTATGTCCCAACACAATTCCCTCTTGAACCATGAAGTGGCATTTTTTTCCAAATTAAGCACACGATCTTTTTCTCTACATCTCACAAGGACCTTCTCAAAATTATTCAAACAATCATCAAAACTATCTCCAAACACCGAAAAATCATCCATAAAGACCTCCAAATATTTATCAATCATGTCCCAAAATATCGCCATCATGCACCTCTGGAACGTGGCAGGTGCATTACATAAACCAAACGGCATTCTTCTATAATCAAAAGTACCAAACGGACAAGTGAAAGTTGTTTTGTGTTGATCGAGGGGATCCACACAAATCTGATTATAACCCGAATATCCGTCAAGGAAACAATAATATTCTCTCCCTGCAAGTTTGTCTAACATCTGATCAATGAATGGTAGCGGGAAGTGATCTTTCTTTGTAGCTTTGTTGAGTCTTCGGTAATCCATGCACACTCGCCACCCCACAACTGGTCTTGATGGTATGGCTTCACCTTGATCATTAAGGATGGTAGTGATACCTCCTTTCTTTGGAACACATTGCACTGGACTAACCCAATCACTGCTAGCAATCGGATAGATAATTCTTGCGTCTAACAACTTGATAACTTCCTTCCTCACCACTTCTTTCATAGCTGGCATGAGTCTCCTTTGTCCCTCTATAGATCACCCACCTTCGTTCTCAAGAATGATTTTGTGTTTGCAAACGGAAGGACTAATTCCTTTGATGTCGGCAATAGTCCATCCGATTGCTTCTTTGTTAGCGCGAAGTACATGAAGTAGCTTCTCCTCTTGAGGACCTGAAAGGTTAGCAGAAATAATAACAGGCAAAGTTTTATTCGTACCTAGATATGCATAGCGTAGGTGATCTGGAAGTGGGTTTTCTTCGAGAACAGGTGGACATATTATAGATGGTTGTTTCATTGGTTCAATGTCACCTGATTCTCGCAGTAGTTCTCGTACATTTGATCCTAATGCAGCAACATCTTCAGGGGGAATCTCGAGTTCCTCTCGTGATTCAAGTGCTAAGGCTTCGTCATGATCATCATCTAAGCTTGCTTCATTGAAGACTTCTTGCGCAATTTTTCCGATGACATCTATTTTGAAACATTCATCTTTTGAGTTTGGTAACTTCATAGCCTTAAACACATTGAATCGTATCTGTTCGTCTTGTACTCTCATGATCAACTCACCATTCTCAACATCAATTAGTGTACGCCCCGTGGCTAAGAATGGTCTATCCAAGATGATGGGGACATTCTTATCTGCGTCGTAGTCAAGAATAATAAAATCACAAGGAAAAATAAAAGAGCCAGCTTTAACTAAAACATCTTCAGTTTTACCTATTGGTCGTGAAAGGGAGCGATCCGCCATTTGTAATACCACAGATGTGGGTACTACTTCTCCAATATTAAGCTTCTCGAACAGGGATCTAGGCATGAGATTGATGCTCGCACCTAAATCACATAATGCTTTCCCGGTCCAACTATATCCAATGCCGATGGGAATTGTAAAACTTCCGGGATCTTCTAACTTTGGTGGCAACTTACTTTGACATATAGCGCTACACTCCACAGGCAATCCAATTGTTTCCCCAGTTTCTATACTTCGCTTGTTGGAGAGAATGTCTTTCATGAATTTAAGATAGGTTGGCATCCTCTTGAGACCTTCAACAAGCGGTATATTCACCTCTAACTTTTTCAACATGTCAATGAACTTCTTGAATTCCAGGTCATTGTCCTTCTTTCTGACACGTGAAGGGTATGGGGGTGGAGGGCGTGTATTAAGTTCCACTGGTTTTCTCGTCTTTTCAGGTGTCTCGGCTTGGACACTCTTCGGTTTAACTACCTCCTCTACTGTATCTTTGGTTGTTTCTTCTCCCCCCTTTTCTGGAATAGGGATTGGTTCTATTTCTGGTCTTGGTGGAGGTAGTTGTTTTCCACTTCGCAATTCAATTGCATGGCAAGAATCATCTCTAGGAGCAATAGTATCACTTGGAAGTTGCCCTTTCGGCCGATTTTGTAATGTACTTGCCATATGTGATAAAGTATGCTCTAGTTTCTTGATTATCTTTTGCTGGGCTTGAATCTTCTGTTGTTTACGACTCATGTTGGTTTCAACTGCTTGCATTAATTTAGCCATACTCGAATTCAAGCTTTGAATTTGTTCTTGCTTTGCCAGTTGTAATTGTTTAGGTGGATCTCTCTTCGTCTCTTAACAAGCTTTCTTAACATTGGGTGCCTTTTTCTGAATAGGTTGTGGTGGATTGTAGGATTGAGGTTGGGGTTGAGGATAAGTTTCTTGCTTTCTGACCCAACTTCTTTGTTGTGGAGGTTATTGATAATTAGCGTAGATTTCTTGAGGATAAGTATAACTATTTGAATAATAGTTATCTTGCGGATAGGTGACGGAAGCTACTGCTAGATTATTCATACATCCTTCCCACACATGATTTCTTGATCCACAACCAGGACACGAAAGAATTGTGCGTACTACATTCACCTGAGCAATTGTTCGGGCTTGTTCTTGTAGCTCTTCGAGTTGTTGAGCCAATTCTTTAAGCTTCAGAGATTCTGAAGTGTTTTCTTTTTCTGATTTCTTTGGCCAACTTCTCTCGTTCTCAAGAATTCTTTCCATCCCCAACTCAGCCTCTTCAGGATCTAGTAACACAAAACCTGCGTTTCCTAACGAATCTGCTTTCTCTCTTGATTTGTCATTAAGGCCTCCATAAAACAAGGTTAAATAATATTCCGGCGAGGATCTATAATATGGACATCTCGCCTTCTTTTCTGTAAATCGTAACCATGCTTCACCCAAACTCTCTCTATCTTCCTGTATAAATTGTTCAAGCTCCAACATATCTTTTAAACGTCTACTAACCGGATAGAAGCGGTCTAGGAATCTTGTTTGAAGTTTGTCCCAATCTGGAATAACGTGAGGGTATTGGGTATCATACCAATCGCTTGCATATCCAGTCAAGAAGAACTGGAACATCAGGTAATACACTTGTTCCCTAGTCACTCCTCTTACGATATAAGCATCACAGATCTGCATGAATTTCTGAATATATCGGATTGGATCTTGATGTGCAGCAGCGCTGAATAGTCCATGAGTTGCAAACTGAGTTAGCATTCCTGGATCAGGTTTCAATTTTGCGGCTTGGATTTCTGGAGTGCGAATTCCTCGTGGCTCCACTCTAAACTCGATGGGTAGCTCAAGTCTCCTTGGGTTCTCCATCTGTATCTAAATCTGAAAAACAAAAACTAAAAGACAAAAAGCGTAAAATAGAACTAACTGAAATTAAAAGCACAAGATATATGCACATGGACTAACGACGTAGTCCCTGGCAGCGGCGCCAAAAACTTGGTGTGGCCTAGGGTGTGATAAAATAAGATATAAATAAAGAGCAAATAATCACCCTAGACTGAGCACGGTTCTGCAAGTATACAGATCGTATGCAAGTTTTAGAAAATTAAGTAAGATTCGTTCCGCAGAGATTACGAAGGTTAGGGGAATCTTATGCAATTATCAGGTGCAAATAATTAAAGCTAGAACAAATAAAACGCAATAAAAGTAAAGAAAACTAGATATTTATTTGATTTTCTAATTAACTAAATTAAAACTAAGAATTTAAAGACAGAAAATTAAATACGAAAGAGAAGTAATATGAGAATATAGCTTGAGTCACTAGCATGTAATCCCCACTAGTTTTGCCGTTCTAAACATGTAAGGGTGAATTATGTAGTATTTCAATAATCGGTTCCAATTACGCTAGGTAGTTTTAAATAAGATTTACCTGTGTCAATAAGGCTTCCTAAGCAAACTTTTCCTGTAATTGGTAAATAGTCACAAGAACTAAACCATAGTGATTATCTAGTTAGGTTGATTTGTCAGATCTAAACCGTATACTAGACGTTATGTGCTAAACATGTAATTAAACACCGTTGTCAATGGTGACCTAACTACTAGATGGTAATTCTATATGGCGGCCGTCCATAAGAACACATAATATAAATCCAAACACATATACAGAGAATAAAAACTATAATTCAATTTAAAACATTAAATTCCCAAATTAGATAGATGTCAATCATAACTATGGTTCATACATATATGCTAAAACTCAAGCCAAAGAAATTTAGTTCATGAAAGAAAAGAAAGAAATTACAAATTCAAAGGTAGAAGAAGACATTGTTGATGACAGCTCCTTCCAGACTTCTTTTCTTGTGTTGTAAGCTTCCTCTTGGTTTAAGGTTTCACCAAGGATGATTTTAGAGTGTTAAGAGGCTGTATTTATAGTGTATAGGTTGACCTAATTCGTTTCTTGAAGGAGAGGCTAAGTAATGGACTCCAAGCCCAACTCAAATTCGTATGGATAATTACTGCTGAACTGTTTTGAGTATATCTTCTTCGTTATTGGTCGGTTTTTGCTCCATAATATACCAAAAGAATCCTCAGCGAATTATCTACGTTCATATGAAAGGAATCTTCCAAAATCGGCTTCCTTTTGGAGTTATCACCACTTCTTTAGGCGTTGCTGCAGAAATTCAGCAGCTTTTCCTTTTCCATGTTTTTAGCCTTTGTTTCCTTTATCTTCAATTTCCATGTAAATCTCTTTCCATATATTGTAGTCTTTGACTTGGACTCTAATTAATCTCCATAATTATCTTTAAAGCTTCACACTAAATAAACAATTAAACCCAATATGCTCTAAAAATATTATTCAAGACTCAAAATAGGAAAGTGCACTAAATTAAGCTAAAATCAACCTATGAACTAATAAATAAGCCTAAAATGATGTCTCAGAAGTATATTTTATTATTACAAATGAGGAGACATCACTAGCGAAGATGCCATTCGAGCAGTGCAGAAGTTCAAACGGATATGCGATGCGTACATCACGTAAGGTGTGACAAGGGTTCAAATGTACTTTGAATTTTTCCGATTCTTCCTCATAGACGCAACAAGTGAGTGGTTTGACCAACAACCATGGGATGGAATCACTAATTGGGAAGAGTTACAAAAAACATTCTTTGACTGTTACTATCCGTGAAACATGACATTGAACGCACAACTAGAGTTAAAATCATTCCGTCAAGAGAAAGATGAACCGGTGGGGACATATTGGACAAGATTTCAAATGTGTTTAAGAAGAGTTCTAGATCATGGCTACTCTGACAATCAAACATTGTTAATTTTTATAAAGGTCTTGATGGAAGTGCAAAAAAAGAGTTAGATCTGTTATACGGAGGTGAATTCCTAATGGTAATGCCACCCCACGCACCAATACTTTTAGACAGAATAGTGAAGAATGAGATGGGATGGAATACCCTGAGAGCACCAAAACAAGGTACAGTACATCGAGACAGTATAAATGCAACTAATGTAAAGCTATCTGTGATGGAGAGCAAGTTAAAAACGACATTTGAGCAGCATATGAGATAACTTACTTTGGATGTTAAGGAAGGGTTGGCGGGTAAAAGAGCTTATGTGAGTTCCACACATGAGGTATATGGATGTTTAAACTGTGGAATACATGATCATGATTGGGAAAGTTGTCAAAGCAATCTAAAATCTGTAATGTTTGTTTCCAATCGATGGAACTATAATTCGAATGGTCAAGGCTATGGTCAACCAAACAGAAACCATCTTGGTTTCTAATATTCACATCAAAATGGGGCTACAAATCTAACTTATGCGTATCAGCCACGACCCCAAGGGAACAACTACCAACCAAGAGCACATAATAACTACCAAGGGGAACAACAACACAGACTTGTACTGGGCTGATGGTTTCTATATCTTTTTTAATTTTTTATGATGTAATTGTGCCTTGATATTATTATTATACTATTATAACACTTCTAAATTCCACATATGATGATATTTTTTAAGGTGACTCACAATTGATATCAATTGATAGTAGAGTGGTTTATATAAATAAAAGATTAGTTAAATTATGGTTTGTTACCTAACCTTAAAAAATCCTTATTAAACCTAATACTAATATTTTTCACTCTTACCTTCTCACTTTTATTTAGTGACCGAGTTTTCACATATTCTTCTAAATTTGTATGCGTGAGTATAACCCCACATTTTAACTTACAAAATAAATTGTCTTACACTGAAATTATCCAAACTTTCCATGATTAAGAGCAATGTATCAACGCAATACCAAGAAAATCAAGTTACATGAAAATCTCGAGAAACTACCCTCAATATGTAACAACTCGATCAATCAAATGTGAAAAATATCTTTGATCAACAAAAACAGAATTGACTGCTCAAAATAAAAACGTAATGTGCCAGAAAAGATATTGGTATTGCGATCCAATAAAAGAAACTCAAATTTTTCGATTAGAATAACCACATAATACCAAAACAAATACAAGAAAAAAGGCAATATAACTTAAAAAATTGGTTAAGAAGACTTCAAAAATAAATCTAGAAGGCTTGAAAAACATAGGAATACCTTTTGTCAACTCAACCAACCGATAAAAATAACTTCGATCAAAGTGGTTAATAAACAAATCAAAAAAACTGGCAAAACTACTCAAAATCCAGAAAACATGACTTCGAAAACGGATTAAGAACGGAGAAAAACTTTGAGAACAAATATCCCCGATGTTCAAAGTTTATAGTCAAAGACAAAACTGAAAATAGTTGTAATAATACTCAGAATTTGGAGAATCTAATATTAAAAACAGCACATCAAACCATCCATGGGTAGGTCTGGTAAAAAAAGCTAGCAAAAAAGTTAACTATCAAATGTCAAAGTCAACTCTAGTTCAAAGATCTCGGTAAACGAACAGATTGAATTGGTCAATGCGTAATTTCTTGGTCACGAGACAACTATTTAAAAATCAATTCATAATTATATAAATACAAAATTGATTTTTTTTTTGGATAACTACACAATTGATTGATATATATGAATATTTAACAATAATATATTATATCAAATATATGGAAAGTTAGTGCATACAAGCCAGCGTAATCCTAACTTATTAATTAACCCGGTTCTCGATGATGAGGAATAAATGATTTAGATGAATGATGCAACTTTTACTAAAAAATGGTAAGAGGCAGGAATTGCATCAGTTGCAATCAATAACGAAGAAAATATCATCCATATGGTTGTCAAACAATATAGAATTAAGTCATGTATCAAGGGAAAAGTCTAGGCCCTCTTGATGGCTATGAGGTCGGCTGTTGATTTCATTTCTCGGAGTTGTTCTTTTTAATTAGACAACCTTTCAATCATACAAGGCATCTAAAAAAAGTAAGAGTCTATTGATCGATTCAGTCGATTGTTGATTAAATCTGAAAATGGAGGAAATTATTTACAGAATGAAATATTAATTATATTTGAAATTTTTTTAATGAGATTGTAGATTTCTTAGCAAAATTTGGATATATTCGATTAAAAAGGCGGTTTGCTAATTAATAGCTTTAATTATCTCAATAGCATATACGATAAAAATTGTTTGGCTAACTTTGTATGTTTTATCTCTTGAACAAATAACAGAAAAAACAACATTAGGTAAACTGCTTTGTTTACAAATACATGTAAATATTTTTGAACACTCTCTTTATTCACTTTAGTGTTAGATTTATTTTATTGTCTTTGTACTTCAAATCACTGTTTTGTATTTTCCCTTTTAGACATCCATTAGTAAACTGACGACCCTATCAACGAACAAACACATTGTTAAATATATTATTATCAAAATATGTTATTACCATGATATATTACGATAATAATATATTATTACCCTAATATAATTTTACTTTATTAGATTAGTTTATTTTCATATTAATTTTTTTTCCTATTTAGTATAGTTTTACCTTTCTGGTTTATCAAGTAGTTAGTCCTACAACTAGGATCTCATTCTATTGTATTAAAATATCAACTCATTCACAATTTAGTCTCTAGGATTTTCTTATTATCTAACCTTCATGCCTCTTTCATAATTAATATATTATTTCTCCTTTTATCTTTTCTCTCTTCCATTTATTTAAATATCTTTCACGGTATCAGAGCCACTATCCATGGTTCTCTATCGTTATCGTTTTATTGTTTCAATTGCTTCCGTACAAAAAAAAACTCTTTTCTCTTAATCCTCTTGTGGGATTCTAAATCTTATTCCTCTCGTAGGAATCACAATCTTATTTCTCTCGTAGGAATCCAAATATTAATCCTCTTGTAGGATTCTCATCTCGTTAGGTCGTCCAATGGTCTCATCTCTTAAGGCCGTTCAATAGTCTCATCTCTTTAGACCCTTCATTGGTCTCATATCGTTAGACCCTTCAGTGGTCTCATCTCGTTAGGCCCTTCAGTGGTCTCATCTTGTTAGGTCCTTAAGTGGTCTCATCTTGCTAGACTTTTTAGTGGTCTCATCTCGTTAGACTTTTCAGTGGTCTCATCTCGTGAGACCATTCAATGGTCTCATCTCGTGAGACCATTCAATGGTCCCATCTCGTTAGACCTTCCATTGTCTCATCTCGGTAATTCACTCATAACTCGGTTTTTGGTTTATAGAGCTCGACTCGTCACTCCACCTCGACGCCACAACATCAACATTGTCACCACATCAACTCCTCTGTCATGCTTCTCCATCAACAACGCTCAAGATACGTCATCAACGATCCATATTTCAAACTCAAATTTCTCTCTCTCTCCGACCTACTTGAATTTGAGGGGGGTGTTACATATATTATTAACATAATATATTATTACCTTATTAGACTAGTTTGATTTCATATTATATTTGTTTTCTATTTAGTATAGTTTTACCATTCTTTTTCACCAAGTAGTTAGTCCTATAAATAGTTTCTCATTTTATTGTATTAGAACTCATTCACAATATAATTTCTAATATTCTCTTATTTTTTATACTTTATGACTCTTTCATTATTAATATATTATTTCCCCTTTTTTCTTTTCTCTCTTCTATTTGTTTAAATATCTCACACACTTTAGAGTATCATACCATAAATTCATAGTATTTTTTAGTAAGTGGTATCCATATATTTAATGGTGGATGTAAACGGTATCCATATATTTAAGAGAAAATTACCAAAAACATCCTCAAAACAATATTAATAGCCCTCCAACATCTTTATTTTAAAATTCACCTAAAAGTCCTTTAAATTTTTTAATTTCTTCGCAATAATAATGGAGTTTCATTTCTTCAGCATTCAACTTTATGGGCCCCACCCAATAGCGACAAAACTGCTTATGAATGCCTTAAATTCTCTCTTGAATTTAACCCACATGTGTAACCCAAAAGTTTCGTTTCCGAATTCTCTTGCGCTCAGGCCCTATGGGGCTGTTATCAAACGTTATTATTCTAAATTGAAACAGCTAAAAATTGAAAATGAAGAATTTATAAACTTTTTACCATCTACCGAAGTTGCTGCACTCTATAGATGAAATTAGTAGCAAGTTCTTTCAATTAGGATATGTTGTGCTTGAAAATTATATTATTATTATTATGTTGTGTAGTTAAAATTAACAAAAGTAATATTGTTGACATTTGTAATCTTGTATTGTCATTTGAAATAAAAGAGGAGTTTAACATTTGAATAGAGTTAATAGACTTATAACAATATTTCAAAGCTTGAATCCGAACGACTATATTAAACAAAAAGACATACCACTGGTTAGGAACATAAAGAAAACTGAAGAAAGATATAAAAAATAAATACATAGCGAGAAATCAAAATGCAGATTTAACTAGAAATTAACAATAAACGTTTTGACTAAAACTCATATACAGGAAATTTAGTTTCTAAAGCTTGGGCAGTGAGACGGGGATGGGTCCTTTGAAGTTTTTAGGTCAACACACGAATCCTTCTACTATTATAAACAGGACATGGTGGGTTCACAACAAAGTATGTTAATATGTTTGAAGTCTATCACAAAAACTAGTAAATGTGGATATATATTAAGTAAGATGTATGTTTTTACAGGCGGACGAGAGTAGTCTAAGGTGGTAAGGTCACAATATTAACATTGTTGTAGCTCATGAAAAGGTAATGATGTTGATCAGTCGACACTCACAAAGTATAGAATTTATTCAAAATGCCCTGCTGGAATGGAAGTAAAGGGCGTTTGATTGTGTTTTGGCGTTGCTATTAAGGTTTTGTTTGTCTCGATGTATAGTGTTTGCAGATCGGTGAAGGTGCATAAGAGAGTTTACCATCTTGGGTGAACTGAAGGTGTCAAATCAGTGTTCACTTTAAATTATAAAGACTTCAGCAACGAGGGAGAGAAAAATAGATTAAAAAAAGGTGGTACTTGACAGATTGTCAAATTCACCTACGAGGAAGAGGCAATTAGATGATAGAAGCTACGAGGTTGTAATCATAATTAGTATCTTTGATTTGATTTGGACTAATCTTTTGTCAGATTTCTCTTATGAGAGTCACGAAGAGGCAAAGGAAACTGGACTTCTTAGTTTCCCGACAAGAAACAAGAAAGGCTAAGGAAACATTGACAGCAAGCCATGGTCGATCAATGCCAACTCATTTTTTGAAAGCCAACTCATTTCTGTCTCAATATTGAAGAACAAAAACACTGGGCATATTCAAAATTTTCACCAAAAAACAAAAATTCCCCCAAGCAACTGTAAACTTTTATGCCTGGCCCCTGGCAAAAACTATAGGAAATATGACAAGATAATGATATTAAAGCAAGTGCATAATTTATGATTAATCAAACACCAAGAGTAGAGAGCATTACAAAATAAACAATTAAAGTAAACATTCTTGATTCTTAAAATTAATTACCAAAACAAGGTGTAGCAATAATCTTGATTTACTTACGATAAGGAGTTGTTACTGCAGCTACAAACACAAGGGAAATAGTACCAACCTAGTATTGTTTCAACATCAAAACGAGAAAATCTTGGAGTATTCACCATAAAAAGTAGCAACTAGCAAGTGTTGATAGAATTAAATAGTTACTTCACTACTTCCCACCTTGCAATTCCAATACAACCTACTAATATCAGTAATCATCACCCCCCATCAGGATAAGGTGGAACAAGGGTCTGAAAATAGCCTAGAAAATATTTAAAGTCAACCGTATTACCATACAGCTGACCATATATTTTGCGACCCACAACTTCAGAATTCTTTAAGCTATACAAAATCACAGAGGTCTTACTATGAAGTAAAACCATACCATTCTCTGCTATTAAAAAAGGGTACCATACCATTCATTAAGATTTTTTTTAAGGCAAAAATAGATAGATAAATAATCCTTAATAGAAACAAAAAAAAAAACATTTTACTGTATACTTCTTTATATACATAACTAAATCAAGAATCTTGATCTACTAACAGGATGATGAGTAATTCAGCTACTTGACACCACACAATTTTAAGTGCTGCTACCAATATCTATATAATCATCATCCTCCGTATTAAGATAATTTGCTACCCACGATTGTAGAATACTTTAAATTATACAATATCACACATCATACCCAAAAAGTTGTGATCAATTGTAATCACTAAATTGATTCAACTTAGCATACAAAATCATACCTCAAAGTCAGTATTATCAGCATTGTAAAATAAACCTTTGTTTGTACTCCAAACAGTATTTTTTGGTTCATCTTCTTCAGCATCATCTTCCACTTCATCTTCGGCACCACCCATCTTTTCTTTTAAGAGCTTTTTCTGTTTTGTAACTATCAAAATTAACAAATTAATTACTGAGTTGATGCAAAATTACTACTATCACTTGTTTAAAATAGTATAAAATATGCAACATTGGTTTTTAAATGAGATATTATCTCTAGGTAAATATTTACTTTTAGCGATAAGTGGATCATCATCTTCCATATCTTTATTTACATCCAGTGATACTATATCTCTCTGTTTGTCCCTGTATTATGCAAAGTGACAGAGGTCCCTATATTATACAACAATTGCACTAGATGTCCATGTATTATTATGCAAAATTGCATTATAGGTCCCCATATATTTCAAACTTGTACTATACATCCCTATATTATGCAAAAATTGCTCTATATGTCTTGATAGTAATTTTTATTATATTATATAAAATAATTTATATTTTTATTGGAAAAAAACAAAAATATTCATACAAATAATAAAAGCATAAAGAGCTTACTTGTCAAAATAGCGCTTCTCAATATCTTTGTATAAGATCGATTGTATTCTTTGACACATTGCTTTGATCCCTGGTACTTGACCCCACACTCTGGTATAATTAGTCGCTGCAAAATGGGCTTTTCTCACCATTGCCTTAGCTGTGTTTAATAATGTGTAGTTGTGCACTTCCAAACTGTGTCGATTTATTATAGCCCCGAAGAACATGCTCCAAAAAAACTTTTGCTTGAAATGTTCTTATTCCACCACCTGCTGCTGTGAGGAGTTCCTTTGGCCCATCGAAATTGCACAGGAGGTCCCTGTGGTAAAATCAGCTGCTGTACAAAAGCTTGTAATCTCTCCTCTATCTATCACTATCCCGAGAGATCTCTTCGTTAGATTACCTCTAGTCGCTCGTGCATTTTAATTTCCAAACTCCATCTCAATTAATATTCAATCCAACTCGATTTAACCCCATGAACCTCATGAAGCCAAGACAACCTCTCATCCTCTCAACAACTTCAAAGATACTATTTATACATATAAACTCACCATCTCTATCACTTGTAAATCTAAGGAAAAGTTTACATGTGTTGAATCATATAAAGAAACTTAGGATGTTCATGTATGATTCTATAAGTAGCTGCATCTACTGAGAAACCATGTTTTCTCATTTCCTTCACTGCTTCAATTACCTCTTCATACTCTTTTTTCTTCATAAACCCCTGGATAATAATGTTGTAGGTCACACTATCTGGAGAGAAACCCTTTTTCTTCATACTTGAAACCCACTCTTTTGCATCTTCCATCATTCCTTTGCGAAAAAATCCACCAATCATAATAGTATATGTATGTATATTAGGCTTCAAACCTTTGGACGATAAGTTGTTAAAAATGTCAATTGCAGCATCAACTTGGCCATCTTTACATAATCCATGAATAATTGTTGTATATGTAACAATGTCAGGAGTTACATTGCTACTTTCCATGGAGTCTAATAAAGACAAAGCCTCGGTAAAACATCTATTATTGCACAATCCGTTTAACATTGTATTATATATCACAATGTTAGGAGTTTTGTTGCTACTTTCCATGGACTCTAATAAAGACAAAGCCTCGGGAACACATCCATTATTGCACAATCCGTTTAACATTATATTATATGTAACAAAGTTAGGACTAATTACTCCCTCAGATTTCATCTTCTTGAATAATTCCTGCGCAATGACACATCTACCCTTCTGAAACAGCCCTTGTATCATACTGCTGTATGTAACAGTATCAGGTTGTAGTCCCTTTGAAGGAATATCTTGAAAAAGTTGAAAAGCTTTATCAACCCACCCTTTCTTCACTAAACCATTGATTATACTGCTATATGTTTTAATATCAGGCTTTAATCCTCTACCTACCATTCTACTTAACACCCCTACAGCTTCCTCCATCTCTCCCCTTAAACAATATGCATCTACCAATGCAGTATAAGTAACTACATCCGGTTTTAGGCCTCTTTCAATCATGATTTCTACAAATTCTTGTGCTTCTTCTATTATACCTTCTTTTCCATGTGAATCCACTAATATGTTAAATGTAACTACATCTGGAAGAATTTTATAATCTAACATCTCAATCAACAACATTTTAGCCTCTTCCTTCCTGTCAAACTTACACAATCCATCGATCAACGAATTATAAGTGACAACAGTTGGATATATGCCCTTATCTTTCATCTCAGAAAATAATTTAAGAGCATCATCAACCATGCTATCCTTGCATAGACAATCAACAATGGTGCTATAAGATTGGATGTCAGGTTTAGAAATCTCCCTTTTTTCAAATACTCTTAGCAATTCGAGAGCCTTGAATGTATGTCCAAGTTTACACAGCCCGTTTAATACAATCCCAAAAGTAACTGCACTTGGCTCACAAAGTTTTTCTGTGGTTAACCTTTCAAACAATTCTACAGCCTCGGCTCCTCTATCTTCACAAAAGAGGCCCTTTATCAGGGTGGTATACGTAACCACATTAGGAACATGACCGCTTTTAAAGAGACGGCCTAATACCGCAAAACCCATATTGCTTTTTTTTGAATTGCAATAACAATTTATAGCTATATTCATTGTGTAAATATCTACCGGAGCCCCCAAAATACGCATTTCTCTGAATAAAGAAAGAGCATAAGGGTAACTTTTTATCTTCACAACAGTACCCAATAGCTTATTGTAATCTATAACAGTAAGCTTAGGTCGCGTTCTGATCATTTGCTTCACAGTAAAACGAGCATCTTTGACACAATTGATATCATCAAAAGATGTAATTGAAGAATAAAAGAAGAGGGAAAAAGGGTTACCGATTGTGTTGATGGAAGAAAGAGAAGATCTAAAGCAAAACAAAGAAGAACCAATCAGCTTCATGATGTTAATGTTGACGAGAGAAGGAAATGGTTGTTGCTAAAAATGTAAAATGATTGTGAATCTGTGATTTTAAGTGAAGAGGGCGACTTGAGATGCTCTTTTGTGAACGGGTTACAAAATCAGATTTATTTATTTTTTTTAAGGTCAAATGTCATTAAAAAAAATACTAATATTTGTACGAAATGGTAAAGGGTTAAAAATGATTTCTCAATCGATTTCTTATAAAAAAAGAAAAAGTCAAGAACGCTCCGTAAAATTAGGAACAGAACAAGAAACTCCAACGGGAACATGGACTCCTCCACGCCGCCGCCTCTGCTCGGCGGTAACCAACCACCAGACATTCAAACTGATCACGAGATGGTGGCCTCTGATACGCTACCCATCGCTGAAACACAGAGGGACATTCATGCGCAGCAATTCTCTATATTTGAATTCCCGGAACTGGCGGTTGCAAACCCAGACCCACGCGGTGGAAAACGCCAGCGTGCAGCGGCTGAAACAACTCCTAGTGCTGTGGTAGAAAATAGAACCATACCGGAAATACAAGAGCAACAAAATAATGAAAGAACTGCGGCTGTAATTCCGAACACAGTAGCAACAGGTAACAATGCTAAATCTTTTGTTAGGCCACAATTGAATGGATGGAAGGGAACGGTTACAGGGAACAACTTAATTATACCTGTCATGGAAGATGTAGATGAGACTAGCGCTAGAAACACCTTTGGTGAGGAACAATTCATAGAACTTGAAGAGCTGGTTGAAGATGATGCGATAGAGGTTACTGATTCGATCCCAACTGTGCTCCGTACGAGAGAGGAAATCCAAGAAGGAATACGCCTATGGCGAAACTCTGTAGTGGTAAGGTTATTGGGCAGGGAAGTAGGATTTACCTACTTGTCATCTAAGCTAAGACAAATTTGGAACCCAATAGGCCACATTGAGTTAGTTGATGTCGGAAACGGATATTACCTGGTTAAATTCGGAGAAAGGGATGATTTCAACTTCGCGCTTTCCGGGGGTCCTTGGATGGTACTTGATCACTATTTAATAGTGAGGGAATGGAATCCGGATTTCAACGCACTAACTAATTCGATAACAACTACCACAGCTTGGGTAAGAGTATCGAATGTTGGTATGCACAATTACACGGCACGTATTTTGAGGAAAATAGGTGGTAAGTTAGGACCGACGGTTAAGATTGATCCTATGACGAAAGGAAGACTAAGAGGGAACTACGCGAGGTTAGCGATCGAACTTGACCTCAAAAAACCTCTAGAACCTGAAGTGAGGATTGGAACAGAAGTTTGCAAAGTCGAATACGAAGGCTTACACTTAATATGCTTTGGGTGTGGCAAGTTTGGGCATAGGAAAGAGAATTGTCCACCAAATGGGGTGGTACGGATGGATGAAGACGTAACAAGACCGGATATCACAGAAAGACCTACCGCGAAAGACACAGAAGCTCCAAGCAATAAAGAAAAATACGGAGAGTGGATGACGGTGAGGCGGGGAAATAGAAATAACCGGAAAACACCTGTTATCAACAATTCCAAGACCGCGTTTCAAAGTAATTTAGGAACGCGATTTGAGGCCCTCCGAATGGAAGAAAATATTTTTGAAACTAGACGGCCATCAATTGGTGTAATAATCAAGGGGCAAAACTCGGATGGTTGTTGCTAATATTGTAAAATGATTGTGAATCTGTGATGTTAAGTGAAGAGGGCGACTTGAGATCCTCTTTTATGAACTGGTTACAAAATCAGATCGCAGATGTGTAGGGTTTTTTTTTCGGTAGAATTGTCTTTTTTTTTTAGAAGGGGGTGAATAGAGTTCAGTTTTCTTTTCAGTCAAAAGGGTGCTATAGATAAATGAAATTAGTGTGAGAAATGTAGTTAAAAGAATAAAACAAAGTTTGTTAGAATATTATAGATACAGAGTTTGTATGTATTACACGAGAACATTATACCTTTTTTTTCAAAAGCTTAATAATATAAATCGAATTAGTTCATAAGATTTAACCAATCCCCAAAATGGGTGGTAAAGAAGATAGAAGACTAATTAATTGGGAGGGGGTTTAGTCAACCAATTACTCGGCAAAACGCCTAATAGCTTTTGCTTCGCGACCCAATCAGCTATAATATTGATTTTCTTAGGAATGAAATAAAAGGAAACTAGTCTATTACAAATTAACCTCTTAATATCTAAATATAGAATCTTGTGCTTCGCATTTGTAGGAGCTTTAGGTTGGTTGAGCATATCCATCACCACTTTGTTGTTACTCAAAACTCGAATGTCTTCAAACTGGAAATTAATAGTCGAAACTAACCCAGTGAACTCCTAACAGCTCAGCTTCCTTTGCACTGTAAGATAAGAAATTTCGAGCATGACCATGTATGAGTGAATTATTCTTATCTAGTAATATACAAGTAGAGGCAGACATAAAATCAGATTTAAAGGAAGCATCTGAGTAAGCAAAGAGTGTATTGTCGGTTACATTTTCATTCCATTTTTTCATATAATTTTTACCTATATATGAAGTACTTGATATACTTTTACCTTTCTTGTTTTCAGAGATCATTTTTCTTTGTTGAATATTCATTCACATAGCTTCATTCGCATTTGATATTGTAGTATTAGTAGTATGAGTAGTAATTGTAGTATCAGTAGTGTTAGTAGTATTAGCCTCAGAGTTTATATTCTTACATTTATTAACTTCATCATAGGCTTTTATCACTTGTTGGAGTACTCTATTTGGATCAGGTGTTATTCCTTCATAATAAAACTTATTTCTTGCTTTCCATATATGCCAGACTATATAAGGGACCAATGATAAAATATCTCTTCCAGCTACATCTGTACCCCCTTGCAAAGTTTTTAAATTGAGGAACCAGTTTTCAAACTTTGAAGTACAACAGATTGTAGTTAGAAGTTGTAAAGGAGATATAAACCATATAGCTCTTACCCAAGGGCACATAAAGATCATATGCTCTATAGATTCTGCATCAGACCCACATAAATTACAAATATCAGATGTTGCGCATTTAGAATGATTTTTCAGTTCCTCAGTTGGAACATTCCTTTTACATAGTTTCCATAAAAAAGTTCAAATTCGAGGAGGTATTTTCAGCTTCCATATCTCCTTCCAAATGTTACTTGGGGTTGTATGAGAGCCACTAGGTAAATGTTCATCTTTTTTCCTTTCTTTTTCTTTTTCATTCTCAATTTCTTTTAAGTAGTCATAAATACCTTTAGATGTTACTTCACCATCTTTAGATGAATCCCAAAAGGCATTATCTTCTATTTTACTCAAGGGAGTAATATATTGTAAATTTTATTACTTACAGTAGGAGGGAACCATTTGTTAATAAAATGAGGATTCCAAATGTTTGATCCTTCATAACATAAGTCAGCTACTTTCTTTAAAGGACATTTTATAGTGCATTTAGTTTTTTAATACCTAGGATCTTGCCATAAGTCTATTTTCATTCCATTTCTTACTTTTCAAGTTAGTTCATTTTTAAAAACGTTCCTCCCTTCAAGTAAACTTCTCCATCCCCAGGAGGCAGGGGTGGACTATAAGGCGATCCTAGAGTGTCACTAGTCCCGTCAGGGTAAATATGATCCACTTTTGGATGTTTAAGTTTTATTACCTCATTGGCCCTAGAATTAGCTAAGTTCGTCAGAATCAATAGCTTCTATCCTAGATTGAATAAATGGTTTTGTATCTAAACCCTCCGTCAGGATGATCCAATTGCCACTAATTGGAATAGCCTAGATACTACACCTGTTCCTAGTTCATGACTCTAAAAACTGTAAATAATCTTAATTTATCGAAAAGAGTAAAAGACACAATCTAATTTAATTTAACAGAAACCCAAATTCAACATATGAAATTCAATAAGATTTGAGAATTACCCTTATAGCATTCTCAAGCACTAATAAATGTTTAGCTCATACTAATTAAAAGAAAAACTAAATTAATTGAAATGGAATTCATATTTGATTACAAAATTAAAATTGAAAGAAACCTAATTTCCGGAGTTGGAATGACTGAGAACGGAGATATAGACCCTCTCCAATTCTTGCAGCTTCTTCTTTCTTCCTTCTGTTGCTTCTCTCTGATGTTTAATCTTGTGGAATGTGAATTGTGTGAAAAATAGAAGTCAAAGGCTCCTTTTATAAATGTAAAAACGGATTAGGGCTTGGACCTAAGAATAAAACACTAATTAAATTCTAAGCCCAAAATCCCGTAACTGCTGATACACCTTCACTAAAACGGCTTTTCCCGCTTCGTTACAGCTCCGATTGACCTGAAATCAGTTGCTAAATTTCTGTAACTCGATAAGGATTGTTTTCTCTTCAAAGGTCAGCGGCTAAATCAGCTCTTAAGCATCTCGAAATCAGAAATCTATGGCCTAGAAAACAGATTTTCAGCTCTAAAAATAATATTTTCGGGATTTATCTTCAAGTCTTGACTCCATCTCACGATCTTTGACTCTCTTCTCGGATTCCATTCCTAGCTAATAATCAAAACCTACAAACTTTCCACTAAAATATACAAGATTACGCGCAAAAGTTTAATAAATCAAAATTACTAGAAATAAAATGAAAATTCCATATTATTGTATTTTTAACTCAAAAGTCTATTAAAATATTCAAATAAACATAAAAAATTATGTCTCATAGGGGTCGAAAATAAGAACAATTAGGGAGACATCACCATCCTAATGGTGAGGGGCTTACAATCATCTATACTCAGTCTCCCTGATATAAGTGGGACCCCCAAGTACTTCATAGGCAATTTACCTTCAGGTATATGTAATACATTCCATATATCTCTTTTTATTGAATTTGTACATCCTCCATAAAAGATTTTACTCTTACTGTCACTTAGTTGCAGGCTAGATAATTTATAAAAGAGGTCAAGTCCCTGTCTGATCAATAAAGCTGAATTTATAGTTGGTTTGAAAAAAAATATTAGGTCATCAGCAAACTTAAGATTGTTCAGTTCCATCTTCTTACATTCTGGATTCCATTGAAAGCCCCTTTTATCTCCAGATCTTTTAAGTATTTGAGTAAGTACTTTCATACATATAACAAAAAGGTACGGAGATATAGGATCCTCTTGCCCCAATAAAAAATCCCTTAGGAGAACCATTTATCATGATATTGTAAGATGTTGATGTGAGGCACATTGTGATCCAGTTTATAAATACATCTGGATATTCAAAAGCTTTAAGTGTTTTGATTAAAAAGTGCCAATCCAGTGAATCATATGCCTTCATGAGGTCCAATTTCAAGGTACATCTCTCAGATATTTGAGATCTTGAGTATCCCCTTACTAGCTCTTGGGCAATAAGAATATTTCCCCCTATATGCCTATCTGTTGGCTTATTGCCCCCATCGATTAGGTGTTTTAATGTGACAAATCCTCTATTGTTTAGTGTGCTATTATCACTTTGTTATCTTGCACTCTAAGTTCATCAAAAAGCACAATTAACATCATTTTGATCTAAGCCTTATTTTCATATCCTTAGTAGCTAATTTTCTTACCATTACTTTTAACCTTATCTTATGTGTACATTGAGAATTAGCTTTCATGATCAACAACAAAGTTTCTTAAAATGATGTTTACAACAACTCTCGTGAAGAAAACTTTTCTATCCGAGCAACGAATCAAAATATCATAATCTCCAAGTCAGTAAGAACCGGGTACCCGCATTTGGGAAAACCGGGAACCCGGTTTGGTGAAGCTCAAGTCAACATCAACTCTTTATAGCCGTTTTATAGCCGTTGCAATTGAAACCGGGTACCCGCATTTGGGAAACCGGGAACCCGGTTTGGAACAAAGTCTACCATCAACTTTATATCCGTTGGGGACTTTCTTGTGCTATAAATATGACCTCTTTGAAGGAGAAACTCACCTCTAACACTTCAACTATTATACATATGAATCTCATACAAAGTTAGAGGTCTCAAGCTATCAAAGTTAATTATCCAAGCTTGATCAAGAGCTTAAACCAATAAGCTTCAAAGTTATTATCTACTCAAGAGGAGTTTACATGCTTATAGTCATATCTACTCTTTAGGAGATTATCTAGCAAAGTTGTTTGCACCCCTTTAAACACTTTGTATCTATCCTCTTAAGTCTAGGTCTTGTAATAGATAGATTAAGAGAGAATTCAAGTATAGGGAGTATACTTGGTATCCTTGTGTTGTGATTACACAAGTGTTTGTCCTTCGTGGTTTCGAAGAGGTTGTCCTTGTGTTGCGATAGCACAAGTGTTTGTCCTTCGTGTTATCGAAGAGGTTGTAAGGGTTATTGTGTTCTCGACCCGGTTAAGAGAGACACGGAAGCTTAGTGAAAAGCTTGAAATCCTAAGGAGGCTTCCTTAGGTAGTGGATGTAGGGAAACCGAACCACTATAAATCTCGTGAATATTTCTATCCCTACTCTATTTACTTTCCGCACTTTATATGTTTGATTACTTGCTAGTATAAATATCGTAATAATGTTTATCTAGTAAATCAACCTATTGTCATCTAGAGTAGTAAGAAAATAGAAACTCGTTTTACTTGTTAAACTTATATATCGAACCTGTAGCTTATCCTATGCATGATCCCATAAGTGTTTGATATATTAGTTGTCTTAGAAGTTTCTTTCATAAACTTATATTTATCCAAAAGATTTTTTAATTAGGCATTAATCTTATTAGTAATCCTATTCACCCCCCCTCTAGGACTTTCAATTGGTATCAGAGCCTAACTCTACGTGAATAGCTTAATCGTTAGTAGAGTAAACGATATGGAATTTAATCTTTTGGAAAAGTCGTCTTCTACTCGACCTCCACTTTTTGTAGGAACTTACTATTTTTCTTGGAGAACAAAAATGGAGGAATTTATCAAAGCCGAAGATCCCGATCAATGGAGAATCGTTATGGAAGGTCCATTCGTTCCATATAAAGAGAAGTTATATAAAGCGGGAGTTCTTAAGTCAAATCAAGAAGAAATAGATTATGATGAACTCACCAATAAGGAGCTCACTCAAAATGAAAAACCAACATGGATCGTGAAAAGTACAAATCGTTTTTTCGGACCCATTCCACCTCGGTTACCATAATAATATTCATCAAAGGTGTTGAGCGTCAAGAAAATTGAATTTTATGCAAAAGGACGTTCAAACCTCGTAAAAGGAAAATACGGTGAATTCTCTCCTTTCTTCTTGTTTATCTCTATGTTCTATTGTGTGTTTATGTTTTTTATCCTCTATGTGCTTTATCTTGCAAATCTTGACCCTTTCATGCTTTAAAATTGCTTAGTTTTCACATTGGGTCTTTGAGTACTTTTTTAAAATATAGGGGTCTTTATGCAATAAACCGTTTTCTCTATTTTAGTGATTTCTTTTTCATGATAAAAATGTTTTTGGTAGTTTTATAACATGTCTAAACTATTGGGGAGCTTTCGTTTTTGTTTCGGGTGATTTTGCAAAATTATTTTATTTCATTCATACCCTTCAAAACCGAGGCCTACAGAAGGAAACCGGGTACCCGGTTTTGGTGAATGCGGGAACCCGGTTCCGGATCTGTGTACAAACCGCCTTGGTCAAAACCCTTGGTCTTTCACTCATTTCCTCACTTCTCAAAACGTTTTTTCATCCCCTTCTCTCTCAAAAACGAAAACCCCTCTTTCAAACCCTAACTCCTCCATTAACCTTCATCTCCTTGGCCATGGCTTCATCATCCAAATCTTCTAGAGCTTCAAGAGCTTCCAAAAACAAAAGAATCATTGATGAAGAAGATGAAGATATAGAAATAGACCCAATCTATGAAGATGAAGAAGATGATTTAGAGCTTGAAGAATAACCCACAAGACAAAGAATGGTGAGGAAAAACATCAAGATTCTTTGGGGAAGATCAATTTCATCTCCTTCTCTAAGTGCTTCCATCTCTTTGGTAAATGGCTCAAATTCTAATCTCTTCCATTTATTTCAATTCCAAGGATTAGATTTTTTCCTATCTCTAGAAAATAAGTCTTATGAATCCCTTGTTAATGATTTTCACAAAAATATCCATCCTCTAGATTGTGATTCTTGCTCTTTAAAATCAATGGTTTCAAACAAAAATCTTTCCATTACTCCAAAAACCATTGAAAAAGCTTTTAACTTCAAAATAGTGGTTATGAGAATTTTATCGTTTTGGGTTGGAATAGAAGTAAAGAATTGATTGATATTCCTTTGAAAAACGAGGTTGAGGCTTTTATGTCTTCGAAAATGTTTCAAACCCATACTCAACCTTGGCTATCGAGTTTATTTACTTCGGATATTCGTTTGGCACACAAAATTATCTTGTTTTGTCTTTTAGGAAAAGATAGGAAAGATGGTACAATTGCTCCTTATGAAGCAATCCTTCTATTTCATCTTTATTCGAAAAGGCCTATCAATTTTTGCAAAATTTTCATTCGTAACTTGGATTATCGTGCTCATTCGAATTCTACTCTACCATATGGTATTGCTCTTAGTTATCTCTTAATCAATGTTAAGAAAATATCTCCCTCTCTTGACCCTCGTGATTTTGAACCAATTTGGAGGTTTGATATTCCTTTTTTGAAAACTATGAAAATCTTCGTTTACAATGGTGAATACATTGATAAGCATATTTTTGATCATCTTCCCGAAAATATTCGAAAAACTTTCTTGAAAAATGTTGGGCAAAACATCACTTCCTCGGGTCCCACTATTGAGTCTCTTAACATTCCTTCCCGTGAGGTTATGCCTATTAATCCTCCTCCGTCTTATACCACTTCCCGTTCTAAATCTTCCATTGGTTCTTCTTCAAATGCTGCTACTAAAGATGATCTTGATAGAGTTGAATCTACTTTGTTAAATGTTATTAAAGAGGGTTTTGCGGAAATCAAAGGATGGTTTGAAAATATGAATAATCGAATTGAGGGGTTGAAAAATGAAGTTTCATGTCTTCGTGATGATGTTGGAAATGGAAGAAGGTCCAGGAGCCGCTCTCCTCGTGATAATCGCTAAATCATTCTTGTTTGGGTGTTTTTAATCTTCATTTTATCTTACTTGGCTTTTATGTGTTTTATCGTTGTTTTTGGACTAAGTTTGTGATGTTTATGCTTTATTTGCCTTTGGGTCCGTGTTTTGGACATTTAGAATGCTATTGCTACTTGGTTAAATTTGGATATTTGGTTTAGGATGCTATGTTTTTAACTTGGATTATTGGTTAAGTTTGTTATGTTTTATCTTGAATGTTAGATGCTTCATTTTTTATGCTTTGGATGTTATATAATTGTGTTGTTATTGCTAACTTTTTCCTTGATGATATAGGTACTATTGCTCTCTTATCCTTGATCTTATTCTATATTGCCTTTTTGTCCCTATAGTTTGTTCATATTTGTCTTTGTTCTTAAAATGGTTGAAAAATGCACTTAGGTCCCAAAAAGATTTTTCAAAATTGCTTTTGAGTCCCTAAAACTTTTTTGAAAAATAATTTTTATCACCTATGTTTTTCAAAAAATACACTTTACCCCTAAAATTTCTTAAAAATGATTTCAAATAGTTTATTAGGGAAAAATTGTAGATCAAATTTTTACAAAATTGAAACAAACTTTATGCATTTTGTAAGGGGGAGCTTTTGTTAAAACTCTAATGCTTTGGCTAATATTTTATCTCATACATTGCAACTAATCGTTTGTGTCTTTAGAAAGCATATGAAATGAAATTCTATCGATCAAGGAGTTGGTAAAAAGTCTCTTTCTCTTAGCTCTTACTATTATCTATCTTTGTGCATCTCTTTCTAAAAATTGTTTTAAATCTCTATACTCTTGCACACTCTTTGTATCCTTGTTTAAAATCTATTCACTTGAGTTTTAGCTCTTCTTCCTTAGTTATGAATTATACATTTATTTCGTCTTTTTGATGAAGACAAAGGGGGAGAAATATGTGCACTAAAACTTTCAAAACTTGCACTTTACAAAACTCACAAATGCATGTCTTTTTTCATAAAAATACACTTTGACTTAATGCTTTTTGTGAGGGGGAGTTTGACTCCATATGTGTTTTAGTGATTGATTTGTCATCATCAAAAAGGGGGAGATTGTTGGCTTATTGCCCCCATCGATTAGGTGTTTTAATGTGACAAATCCTCTATTGTTTAGTGTGCTATTATCACTTTGTTATCTTGCACTCTAAGTTCATCAAAAAGCACAATTAACATCATTTTGATCTAAGCCTTATTTTCATATCCTTAGTAGCTAATTTTCTTACCATTACTTTTAACCTTATCTTATGTGTACATTGAGAATTAGCTTTCATGATCAACAACAAAGTTTCTTAAAATGATGTTTACAACAACTCTCGTGAAGAAAACTTTTCCATCCGAGCAACGAATCAAAATATCATAATCTCCAAGTCAGTAAGAACCGGGTACCCGCATTTGGGAAAACCGGGAACCCGGTTTGGTGAAGCTCAAGTCAACATCAACTCTTTATAGCCGTTTTATAGCCGTTGCAATTGAAACCGGGTACCCGTATTTGGGAAACCGGGAACCCGGTTTGGAACAAAGTCTACCATCAACTTTATATCCGTTGGGGACTTTCTTGTGCTATAAATATGACCTCTTTGAAGGAGAAACTCACCTCTAACACTTCAACTATTATACATATCAATCTCATACAAAGTTAGAGGTCTCAAGCTATCAAAGTTAATTATCCAAGCTTGATCAAGAGCTTAAACCAATAAGCTTCAAAGTTATTATCTACTCAAGAGGAGTTTACATGCTTATAGTCATATCTACTCTTTAGGAGATTATCTAGCAAAGTTGTTTGCACCCCTTTAAACACTTTGTATCTATCCTCTTAAGTCTAGGTCTTGTAATAGATAGATTAAGAGAGAATTCAAGTATAGGGAGTATACTTGGTATCCTTGTGTTGTGATTACACAAGTGTTTGTCCTTCGTGGTTTCGAAGAGGTTGTCCTTGTGTTGCGATAGCACAAGTGTTTGTCCTTCGTGTTATCGAAGAGGTTGTAAGGGTTATTGTGTTCTCGACCCGGTTAAGAGAGACACGGAAGTTTAGTGAAAAGCTTGAAATCCTAAGGAGGCTTCCTTAGGCAGTGGATGTAGGGAAACCGAACCACTATAAATCTCGTGTATCATTCTATCCCTACTCTATTTACTTTCCGCACTTTATATGTTTGATTACTTGCTAGTATAAATATCGTAATAATGTTTATCTAGTAAATCAACCTATTGTCATCTAGAGTAGTAAGAAAATAGAAACTCGTTTTACTTGTTAAACTTATATATCGAACCTCTAGCTTATCCTATGCATGATCCCATAAGTGTTTGATATATTAGTTGTCTTAGAAGTTTCTTTCATAAACTTATATTTATCCAAAAGATTTTTTAATTAGACATTAATCTTATTAGTAATCCTATTCACCCCCCTTCTAGGACTTTCACTATCTTTTACAAAGACAGATTGATTATTTGAAATAAGGAGATGAAGTGTAGCTTTAAGCATGTTAGCTAAACTTTTTGAGATACGCTTATAAACCACATTGCAACAAGCAATTGGCCTATAACTTTTAACTGTAACTGGATTCTGAACTTTTGGTATTAAGGTTATAGCAGCAAAGTTCATCTCTTTTAATAAAGTACTATCTCTCATAGTACTCATCACTGCTTTGCACACATCTGGCCCAGTAATATGCCATGTTTTTTTGAAAAAAGCTGATGTATACCCATCAGGACCTGGACTTTTTGAGTTATTTATTGAGAACAAAGCCTTCTTAATTTCATCTTCTGTAACAGGTTGACTAAGTCTTCTTTTATGCTCATACTCTATTTTCTTGTTGCATATATCTTGAATTACCATGTACTCATATTCTTCTTGTTCTTTTCTTTTTGTTCCCAACAGGTCTGTATAGTATTTTACAAACTCTAAGGTGATTACAGTTTCATCAGTTGTTATAGAACCATCTTCCTTTTGTAATATTTGTGATGCTATTTTGAGCTTTTCTACCGTTGACCCATTTCATAAAGTAAGATGTATATAACTCACCATCTGTAACCCAAATAGCACGAGATTTCTGTCTAATAATGGATTCTTCTTTAAGTTTCTCATTTTGAAGTTCCTCCAGTAAAACATTTTCTTCCTTCAGGATGGCACTAGATTTATTACCATGTAGCCTAACACTTTGAATATCAACAAGCTATTATTAAGATGATCAATATTATTTAAATTATTCTTGAAATATAAGTTGTTAAACTCTTTCAATTTCTTTTTCAGATGTTCCAACTTCCTTGTAAGGTTATACATTAGAGTCCTAGCAAATTGATTCTTCCATGATCTTCCATCAGGGGCATGAAATCCTTATGTTCTAGCCAGATATTATAAAATCTGAATGGTACAGGACCTTTACTTTTATTTTGGAAAATCTGTAAGTGTTGGCTACAATGATCTGAAATACCAGGAGGTTTTAAAATTAGGGATGTCTGATTGAATTTAGTGAGCCAAGTTGAATTGATCAATGTCCTATCAGTTCTACTAGCTCTCATTTCATCCTCAGCTGCTCTATTGGTCCATGTATATTTAGGCCCATTATATTTGAGATTTGTGAGCTCTAGGTCATCAATACATTGAATCATATCTTCTGACCCTTTGGACAGAGCTACACAGTTATGTCTTTCCTCAATTTTTCTGATTTCATTAAAATCGCCCTGAATTGCCCATGGCACATCTTGAATTATCTTGTCCCATCCCCTTAGTGTATCCCACAAATGATGTCTAGGGTTTTCACCATTTTGAGCATACACAGGGGTAAAGTAAAATTCAGTTTTTTAATGAATGTGACTTACTTTGCACAACATAGCCTGATCAGTCATATCCAAAACTGTTACATTTACTTTGTTAGGATCCCAGCAGGTCTATATTCTACCTTTGATATCATGTTGGTAATTTGTTGCTACTTTCCATTTATTAAAAACTGAATTAATAACTTTCATAGACTTACGTTGTTTGATTTTTGTTTCCAAGAAACTGAAAAGCCAAACATCCTTATTTATTACTTGCTTCAATCAGTCAACCTGATTAAGCTTTTTATTCATACCCCTCACATTCCAACTAACAATCATTTGAGAAGGAGGGTTCCAGAGGCTTTTCAGCAGCCACCTCATCATCCTTGTTAATCAACCTATCATCTGCTTCACTTATGGTATCATGATTAAGAATACTAAAGCTGTTGTTTATTGTAGTTGATGTTTGACCATCTTGTTTGTTTGGAGAATTGTGTTTTCTTGCAGATACAGTGGTCCACTGTGTGTTATCCCCACCTTTGGGCTTTCCATCTGGTTTTACAAGTCTCATTGGGACCCAAACTTCTTTAACATTCCTATAAGTGCTCTCTGAGTGACCCATCATTTTACATTTCTGGCACAACACTGGTTTCTAGGTATACTCAACTAAAAATGTGTCAACATTACCATCACACATATCAAGGTCAAAATCCTCAACCAGATCCTTATTTAAGTCATTTCAACACAAACCCTAGCATAACTCAGTATTGTGTAGGATTTAGTGATTTCATCCATTTGTATTGGTTTTTCCAGTGCACTAGCCACTACACTGAGACCCTTTTTTTACCATAATTCCCCTGGTACTTTCCTAAGCTTAACCAATGAAGGAATTTTGTCTAACTTGAATTTCTCAAATTGTGTGTTAAGTTTCCATCTTCTGAGTAGGAGTGGCCTATTGTTTACATGCCATAATTCACCTAACACCTTGAAACATGGCCTTACTATTACTACCTACACGTATCTCTATTAATCTTTACTGAATAGGATAATCAAACAGATATGTTAGTAGCAATAGGTAAACAACCGTTTTATTCGATGGAAAAATGTTTGATAAATCTATAAGAAAAATTGAAAAGCTATTGTATTAACCTATTAATGTTTGGCGACTATTAATGAGAGATCTTTCTGGTGGGCAACGTCTAGATTAACGTTGGATAGTTAGTTTTATTTCGAGAGTTTATTTCCCGGTCTTTATAGGCCTCTTGTGTAATAAGAAAAAAAAATTACCCAAACCTAAACGGTCCCGTTTCTTTCTAAAACAACTTTTACATTTTACAAACCCGTCATTTGCAAATATATTCGTCTGCTGTCAATAGATATTTAAATATATTTATACCTAAAATGAGAAGCACAGAAGAAATTTTAGAAGAGATTTTCAACGTTGAGGTTGAGCTTCAAGATGTTCAAGGTACCATTGATGTCTCCCTTTTTGGTCAAAATATAATCCCTTAGGAGACATCATTTTAGTATGAAAATGGTCTTTTTATATTGACTTTAGTGCTTAAAATTTAAATATTACACTTTCTCCCCTTGGAATTAGACTATTTGCATTTATAGAGCTTTTGTGCATTAATTTACTAATTTTTAGTGCAAAGTTAGTAGGTTTATGAATTTCATGAGAAACCAATCCAAGGAGGAGAAGTGAGAATTAAATTCTTAGAATATTTCTAGTGTGCTTAGTCGAGTTTCCTAAATTTAAATTGCACTTTCTTATTTCTAGTCTTGATTTAATGATTTATTATTTTTAAAGCGTATGCAATTTAATTATTTATTTAATGCGAAGCTTTAAAAGATATATGGTAATTAATTAGAGACCAAGTCAAGTCAAAGAAGGAAAGGAAAGAGATTTACATGGAAATAAGAAGATTAAGGAAAGATATATGCAAAGAAGGAAAAGATAAAGCTGCCTTATGAATCTGAAATTCCAGCCACGTTTCAAAGAATAATTCATAACTAAAGATTGGCTAGGAATCTGGACGAGTGGTCTGCACCAATAGAAATCTCTTTCTGAGACAAGAAGTTTCATATATTGGAACCCCTCAAACGGATAAGTATTGAAAGAGATATGACCAAATCAAATCAGCAACAGAATCTTACCTTTCCTAGATTTTAGGGCTACGAATTTAAGAGTTCTTGCCTTGTCTTCCACTCCAAGTAATTCGACCTAGCACCTATAAATACCAGCTCTAAACCTTAGAAAATCATCCCTTGGCTGCATAAGCTTAATATACATAATTAAATTATCATAGAAGCAATCAAGAGGATCTAGAGGAGGAAGAAGCAAGAGCTAGAGCTTAACTACATCAATTCAACACTTCTCCATCTTTATTCTTTGGATAATTTAGTATTAGATCTATTTTGTCTATGAGGTATTTCTAAGCTATTTATTCAAGAGTTTTATTATGCATAATTTCTCTTTAGAATTGTAATTATATGAACCATTGATTATTGTTTTTCTGTTTTACTTTGAATCTGGGATTTTAGTATTTAATTGAATTGGTTCTTAATTTCCATTGAATATATTCTTGTGCTTGTTCACTATCATTGACGTCATGAATCAAGGGTAGGTTTTAGTAATTAATCTATTCACTTAGTGGCGAGTGATCATCCGACAGGGGGGTGGTATCCGTTATTTGACCGACAGGCTTGACTAACCACGTAGCCAAAGAGGTAAAAGAGTATTCATCCGAAGAGGCATATTCGCCCATATAGGGGTTTATAGTACTTTAGGATAGCTCCTAGGTCCACCCGACAGGGGGCTAGGAGATTAAAGATTCCCGACTATTGTGAAATTTCCCATTCACCCTTATTCTTCGTAATCATAGATTCAATAGGATAGATTCATACTTGCATATCCTTATCTTTCTTGCATAATTATTAATTGTTTAGTTTATTGTCTATTTTATTATTTAGTTAATTAGAAAACAAACACCTTTATTGTTTATCTTTTTAAAGCAATCAAAACTATCTGTTGGCATATAGCCTCCCTTAATAGGTTGTTTTAATGTGACAAATCCTCTTATGATTAGTGTGCTAATTACTCTTATTATATTCATCAAAAACACTTTTCATACCATTCTTATTATATCTCATTGCATTCGGTTTTATTCATATCTTTATGCTCTTTGAGATATAGCTTTAATGATCAACTACAATGTTTATAAGAATGATGTTATCTACAACTTTCGTGAAGAAGATTTTGTGATCCGAGCATCATAGCATAAGTCAAACTCTTTCAAAGTTACTTGGCGCGGTACACCGGACCAAAGGCGCGGTACACCGGACCAAGAATGCGGACCAGGGCGCGGTGCATAGGCTAGCCCGTCAGAGAGTTAGAAAATCTAACCGTTGAGGTGCGGTACACCGCAAGGAAGGTTTTTCTGCACAAAGTTTAAGTCATAAGGAATATATCCGTTGGGAAATTAATAGATCCGTTGGAACCAAGCCTTATGACCGTTGGAAGCTATTTTCTGCTATAAATTGAAGCTCTTTGAAGGCTACAACTACACCAACTAATTACAAACATTAAGGGGCTTAATTGTTATCATTCAAGAAGGTGTCAAGAGCTATACATAGTCAAAA
The DNA here is from genome assembly GCA_029959085.1 of Nemophila menziesii. Classification (NCBI taxonomy): domain Eukaryota; kingdom Viridiplantae; phylum Streptophyta; class Magnoliopsida; order Boraginales; family Hydrophyllaceae; genus Nemophila; species Nemophila menziesii. The sequence goes on from JARWIR010000014.1 coordinate 5,959,490, forward strand.
TCAATCTTAGTGAGCTTATAAGTCCTTTCAAGGAGTTAATCAAATAAGCCACAAGGTTCTATCTACTCAAGAGGAGTTTACATGCTACATAGTTTATATCCACTCTTTTAGGAGTTTAGTTACAAGCTTTTATAAGCACCCCTTTAAACACTTTGTTTCGATCCTCTTAAGTCTAGGTCTTGTAATAGATAGATTAAGAGAGAATTCAAGTATAGGGAGTATACTTGGTATCCTTGTGGTGTGATTACACAAGTGTTTGTCCTTCATGTTATCGAAGAGGTTGTAAGGGTTATTGTGTTCTCGACCCGGTTAAGAGAGACACGGGAGCTTAGTGAAAAGCTTGAAATCCTAAGGAGGCTTCCTTAGGTAGTGGATGTAGGAAAACCGAACCACTATAAATCGCGTGTATCTTTCTATCCCTACTCTATTTATTTTCCGTATTTAATATGTTTGATAATATGCTTGCATGATTATTGTGATATTGATTATCTAGTTTATCTAACATATAGTCTTCTAGAGTAGTAAGTTATTAGATTGTCGATTTACTTGTTATACTTATATATCGAATCTTTAACTTATCCTTTGCATGATCCTATAAGTGTTTGATATATTAAGTTGACTTAGAAGTTTTTCGCTTAAACTTATAATTGTCCAAAAGATTTTTAATTAGGCATTAATCTTATTAGTAATCCTATTCACCCCCCCCCCCTCTAGGACTTTCAATTGGTATCAGAGCCTAACTCTACGTGAATAGCTTAATCGTTAGTAGAGTAAACGATATGGAATTTAATCTTTTGGAAAAGCCGTCTTCTACTCGACCTCCACTTTTTGTAGGTACTTATTATTTTGCTTGGAGAACAAAAATGGAGGAATTTATCAAAGCCGAAGATCCCGATCAATGGAGAATTGTTATGGAAGGACCATTCGTTCCATATAAAGAGGAATTAAATGAAGCGGGAGTTCTTAAGCTAAATCAAGAAGAAAAAGATTTTGATGAACTCACCATTGAGGAAAAGGCTAACCTCACTCAAAATGCAAAACCAATGTACACTCTAATTCGTGGAATTTCCGAAGAAATTTTCTCACAAATGTTAGATTGTAAATCCGCAAAAGAGCTTTGGAATCGTTTGGAGTTTCTATATGGAATTGTCGAAAATGATGAAGAGAAAGAAATCTTAATCCATGATGAATCTCATGACAATCCTAAACCAAACCATGAGGTAGCCATCTATCCTAACTCTTTATCTCTTCCTTATAATTATGATGATATAAAGCAAATTTCATCCCTTCTCAAAATTCTTGATTCTCAAATCCATTTGAATAACCTTTTGTTAAAAAAGGCTAAAGTTGAGCTAAAGAATTGTTTTAAATGTTGTATTACTTTAGATGATATTCTTGGCAATACTAAAAACCCTTGTTTTGAAAATATTTTTTCTTCAAATAAAAGTCAACATCCTATGAAGAAAAATATAGAAGGTTTTAGAAAATTGGATGAAGCTTTTTCCCTCGCTCTTAAAACTTTAAAAAATCATCCCTTTTCAAATATCACTCCTTTTGATCCAAATGGATTTTTCAAAGAAATTTTTTATTTAAGTGATAATTTGGATATTGAAAAGAATGAGGAAACTTCGTGTTCAAAACCCTCACATGGTAGTTCTATTTGAAAAAGAAGTTCTTGCAATTATTGTGGTAAACCCGGTCATCATGCTTCCACATGCCATTACCACGAACAACTTGAAAGTGGATCTTTGATACCCTCGTGGGAAAAACCAATATGGATCGTGACAAATGCTAACCACATTTCCGGATCCATTCCACCTCGGCTACCATAGTAATATTCATTGAAGGTGTTGAGCGTCAAGAAAATGGAATTATATGCAATAGGACGTTCAAACCTCGTAAAAGGAAAATACGGTGAATTCTTTCCTTTCTTCTTTTTATTTTTATGTATTATTTTGTGTTTTATGTGATTTATCCTCTATGTGCTATTATATTGTGTATCTTGACCTTTTCATGCTTAAATTTTGCTTTGTTTTTACATTGGGTCTTTTTGTACTTTTAGAAAACTTAGGGGTATTTGTGAAATAAACTGTTTTATGTGTTTTCGGGTTTTTCTTGGTGTTTCTTTTCAAAACAAAGATGTTCTTATTAGTTTTATACCATTCCGAATCTTTTGGGGAAGTTTCGAATGTGTTTCGGGTGTTTTTAAAAGAATCAAAAAATTCCTTTTTAGTGTCCAAACCGAACACTTTTGCGGTGCACCGGACCACTCCGCGGTACACCGCGTCTCAGGGTTTCAGCGTTTTTTATTTTTCCTTTATTTTTCGCTCAGTTTATTTATGCAGTGCGGTACACCGCACGGTTTCCGCGGTACACCGCAGGTTAGGTTTTAGTCAGCATTTTAAACCCGTTTATCTTCTTTTCTTCTTCATTCCACCATTAAAACAAAACCTCTCTCCACTAAAGCGATTTCCGGCAACTCCTCCACCCATTTCCGCCGCCTGGAAACACCATCTTCTCCACCAAATCACTTCTCTCTCTCTCTCTCTCTCTCTCTCTCTCTCTCTCTCTCTCTCTCTTTCATTACCCACTTCCCTTTTTCACCATGAGAGAAAAGAAAGCTGCTCCAAAGAAGAAAACCACCACCGGAGCCTCCTCCAGCCGCCGCCGTGCGCCATCTCCGGCGAGGTCACCAACACCTCCTCCACTCCGGCCATTCGAGCCTCTCCCGGGTAGAACCTTTAGTAATTCGGCTTTTCCATCGGGTGAAAATTCTCTTCTTGAACTATTTACATTTCAAGGTTGTGATAATATCTTTGAATTTTCGGGTACTCAATTAGCTAGTGGGTTGATTGAAGAATTCTACACTAATTTTGAATATGATTGTGCCAATAACTTAGTAAAATCATTAGTTTCGGGTACCCCTTTACGGTTAAAATTACATGTCTTGTGTGCTCGTTATCATATTCCTTTCGATGGATTTAGTGGTTTTTGGTCAAGTGGTTGGGATGGCTCTAGTCTTGATATAGTTGGTCAAAACGAGGTTAATGATTTTGTTAATGGTAGGATGCTTGTTCCCGATGGAAATTGGAATTTGCGTAATTTTGATCCGGAATTCATTGTGGCTCATAAGTTTCTTATTTCGGCCATAATCTCGAAGGACAAACATGATGCAAAATTAATTCCTTATGAAGCTTATCTCCTATTTTTTATCTTTGCTAAACGACCGATTAATATTATTGCAATTATGTTCAAATGGATGAACCATGCTAGAACCGCGAGAGATAAAGTCCCATATGGTATTTTTCTTACTAAAATCTTTGAGGGAAGTGGAATTTCTTTAGGAGGAACTAATGTGAAATCAATTGATAAAGCTTGGTGTTTTGATTATAGCACAATCAAGAGAATGAAATTTGCTATTTATAATAACACCTATGTTTCGCTTTCGGTTATTAATCGTATTTCGGATGTTACTATTCGTAATCGTATCCTACAAGCTAGAGAAGGAACCTTTGGTCTGGAACTTAACACACTTGAATTATTGGATAACCCGGGTCAACAAAATCCTATCCCAAATGAGCCTCCACAAAACCCCACTCATGAGAATCCTCCTAATCCATCTAGTTTCGAAAGCGCTATGTCTCGGTTTATGGATTATATAGGTAGAAAATTCGAGGTTTTAGAAGAAAAGTTAGAAAGGAAATTTGGGGTGTTAGAAGAGAAATTAGGACATCTTGCTAGTGAGTTATCTTGTGTTAAGAACGATGTCTCATGTATCAAAGATGATGTGTCACATCCTCGAAGCCGTTCTAGAAGTCGCTCTCCCCGGGAATTTCGCTAAATGGTTGTGTTGGGTGTTTGGTTTTTAAATCCTCATTTTATATTACTTGGTGTTTTATGTGTTTTTATCGTTTTGGACTAAGTTTGTGATGTTTATGCTTTAATTAGTTATGGGTCCGTGTTTTGGACATTTAGGATATTATTGCTACGTATTTGGATAATGTTTTTTAGAATGCTTTGTGTTTTATCTTGGATAATTGCTTATGTTTGCTATGTTTTTATCTTGAATTTTTGATGCTTAAAATTTATGCTTTGGATATTGATATTGCTAACATTTTCTTTGATGATATAGGTACTATTGCATCTAATCCTTGATCCTTTCATATATTGCGTTTTAGTCCCTTAAAATAATTTTGTTGAAAAATTGCACCTTGGTCCCTAAAAGTTTTAATAATTGTCTTTTAGTCCCCTAACTTTTTGACTAATGACTTTTTGACCCTATACTTTTCAAAAATTACATTTTACCCCTAACTTTCTTAAAAATGATTTCAAATATCTTTTTGGGGAGAAATTGTAGATCAAATTTTTTATAAAATTGAAACAAACTCTATGCATTGTGTAAGGGGGAGTTTTTTTGAAATCTTAATTCAAAACTCAAATGCTTTGGCTAATCATTTATCTCAATACATTGCAACTAAATCGTTTGTGTCATTAGAAAGCATATGAAATGAAAATCTATCGATCAAGGAGTTGGTAAAAAGTCTCTATCTCTTAGCTCTTCAATTATCTATCTTTGTGCATCTCTTTCTAAAATTGTTTTTATCTCTAAACTCTTGCACCCTCTTAGAATCGTTGTTTAAAATCTATTCACTTGAGTTTTTTGCTCTTCTATCCTTAGTTGTTTTTATTAACCCCGTCTTTTTGATGAAGACAAAGGGGGAGAAATATGTGCACTAAAACTTTTAAAAATTGCACATTTTAAAACTCACGAATGCATCTCAAATCTTATATGCTTATTGTGAGGGGGAGCTTAATTTCATTAGTGCTTAAACTTTCATATCATTCCTAAGGTGTTTTAGTGAAGGATTTGTCATCATCAAAAAGGGGGAGATTGTTGGCATATAACCTCCCTTAATAGGTTGTTTTAATGTGACAAATCCTCTTATGATTAGTGTGCTAATTACTCTTATTATATTCATCAAAAACACTTTTCATACCATTCTTATTATATCTCATTGCATTCTATTTTATTCATATCTTTATGCTCTTTGAGATATAGCTTTAATGATCAACTACAATGTTTATAGAATGATGTTATCTACAACTTTCGTGAAGAAGATTTTGTGATCCGAGCATCATAGCATAAGTCAAACTCTTTCAAAGTTACTTGGCGCGGTACACCGGACCAAAGGCGCGGTACACCGGACCAAGAATGCGGACCAGGGCGCGGTGCATAGGCTAGCCCGTCAGAGAGTTAGAAAATCTAACCGTTGAGGTGTGGTACACCGCACGAAACTTGCGGTACACCGCAAGGAAGGTTTTTCTGCACAAAGTTTAAGTCATAAGGAATATATCCGTTGGGAAATTAATAGATCCGTTGGACCCAAGCCTTATGACCGTTGGAAGCTATTTTCTGCTATAAATTGAAGCTCTTTGAAGGCTACAACTACACCAACTAATTACAAACATTAAGGGGCTTAATTGTTATCATTCAAGAAGGTGTCAAGAGCTATACATAGTCAAAATCAATCTTAGTGAGCTTATAAGTCCTTTCAAGGAGTTAATCAAATAAGCCACAAGGTTCTATCTACTCAAGAGGAGTTTACATGCTACATAGTTTATATCCACTCTTTTAGGAGTTTAGTTACAAGCTTTTATAAGCACCCCTTTAAACACTTTGTTTCTATCCTCTTAAGTCTAGGTCTTGTAATAGATAGATTAAGAGAGAATTCAAGTATAGGGAGTATACTTGGTATCCTTGTGTTGTGATTACACAAGTGTTTGTCCTTCATGTTATCGAAGAGGTTGTAAGGGTTATTGTGTTCTCGACCCGATTAAGAGAGACACGGGAGCTTAGTGAAAAGCTTGAAATCCTAAGGAGGCTTCCTTAGGTAGTGGATGTAGTCGGTCCTAAAGGGAGAACGAGTTTGTTGTTGTCCAAGATTTAATTTTGTTAGGATCTATCCCTACTCTATTTATTTTCCGTATTTAATATGTTTGATAATATGCTTGCATGATTATTGTGATATTGATTATCTAGTTTATCTAACATATAGTCTTCTAGAGTAGTAAGTTATTAGATTGTCGATTTACTTGTTATACTTATATATCGAACCTTTAACTTATCCTTTGCATGATCCTATAAGTGTTTGATATATTAAGTTGACTTAGAAGTTTTTCACTTAAACTTATAATTGTCCAAAAGATTTTTAATTAGGCATTAATCTTATTAGTAATCCTATTCACCCCCCCTCTAGGACTTTCACTATCTATTCTAATATTGAACACGAAGTTAGAATAACTACTTAAATCCACGTGGAGACGATAATCCCGATTTTACTTATCAATTACTTGGTACGACCCGTACACTTGCGGTCTATGGATCCTTTATCTCTTTACTTTTATTGCATTATTTTATAACACACAAGGACCCACCAAGTTTTTGGCGCCGCTGCCGAGGATTTGAAGCGGTTATTTTAATTTGTGTTTAAGTTTGGTTGGTAATTTTAGTTGTTTTCAGTTTTACGTTTGTTTTGTTTTGTTTTAGTCTCTTTTTAGGCTTTTCTTTAGGTATGGAGATTTCCCTCTATCAAGAGCCAATTCCAAAACAGACATGTTATATGCCGTTACACAAATTCATGGACTTACATGCAAGAGCTTGACGGATCATTATGATAGGCTCAGAAAGTTGGAGGACTCCCTCAGTTGTTTCATGAAGGCCACAACGGATAATATAATAAAGAGTAATGCGAAAATCGATGCTATCATATCATTAGTGCAAGTCATGCAACAAAGCCATTAATTAATGGAGCAACGATTGACGCAACTCACAGAAACAATTGAGGAATTACAACAAGTACCATCTATGCAAACTGGCCAAGGTACAAATTTTGATGATGATGCCATTCAAATTGATAGCGATGTTTGGTTCGATGTAGCTACATAGTTTAGCCTTCAAGAAGAGGAGGAAGTGGAATCGCCACAAGTTGCACCTAGTGAACTAGAGATTCCAACAATAGAAGAGTCAACCACGCTAAGCATAGATGAGTCAATTGTTGGTAATGGAGTCGAAATTGAATTCACACCTTGTGAAGGGACGATTACATCCATGGAAAACCTAGCCAAGCCACGTTTAGAGGAATTAAATATTGAGGTCTTGGTTAGAAAAGAGATAGAAGAAGACGATACTAGGATGGTTTCACCACCTAGTACTCCATTGATGTCACCTCTCAATCCAATAAAGACGAATCATTCAAACGGTGACATCGATAAAGCATTTGTAGAGGTGTGTAAAGACAAAACCCACACCCAAATGCTTGAAAGTAATACAAAAGAACTCACACTGCAACAAGTAGTCGCAGAAGATATTCCAGAAACAAAGGAGAATGCGAGTGTAGAGATCGAGGTTGAAAAAGTGGCCCTTATAACAAAAGAAAGTTCTGAAACATCCCTTGTTTTAGACAAAATTCTAGAGGAGGAGCCACTTGAGTTCCCCATTGTTCCAGAAGTATCTAATGAGGTCATAAAGAAGGACCACCACCATGAACTCGTGAAGGAGAAAGCTAAAAATGAGTTTAGGGTCGGAACCACGGTTGCTTGGAAGGCCTCCAAACAAGAGAATAGACCACGAGGTTTTAAAAATGAGTGGATGGGGCCATTTGTTGTTACTCGAGTAGTGACACCAAAATTAATAGAGATACAACCTTCGAGAGGTCAAAGGACACGAATTGTAGACATACATAACCTCACCCACTGCTGGGGAGGTTACATAATCAAGGAATAATGGAGGTAACCCGTCAAACTTTAAATGACGTTAAATAAAAGTGCTCTTGGGAGACACCCCAAGCTTTAATTGATTTCTTAGTTTAGTTTTTTTTAGTGTACATTATTTAGTTTACGTATTTTTTTAGTTGATAGTGCATTATTGAGGAAGGTATTAGTGTTTTTGATGATCATGTAGCATAGAAATCGAGTTTGGGAAGCAAAAACGAAATTTTTTTTTGGAGTATTCTGACCTGCCACCGGTATATCGGACCCTACCGGCGGTATACCGCAGGTCAGAAAACCCGTGGCACGGGTACGAGTCACGTGTTTTATGCCGAGAGGTAAAATCCGAAAGCAAGCAGCTCCGGTATACCGGGCCCCATGGCCGGTGATGTCTCCTCATTTGTGATAGTAAAATACACTCATGAGACATCATTTTAGGCTTATTTATTAGTTTATAGGTTGATTTTAGCTTAATTTAATGCACTTTCCTATTTTGGGTCTTGATTTGTAGAATTATTATTTTTAGAGCATATTGGGTTTAATTGTTTATTTAGTGTGAAGCTTTAAAGATAATTATGGAGATTAATTAGAGTCCAAGTCAAAGATTACAACTTATGGAAAGAGATATGCATGGAAATTGGAGATAGAAGGAAACTGAGTTCAATTAGGAAAAGGAAAAGCTGCCTAAATCTGGGATTCTGCAGAACACGTCTAAAGATTGGTGTTTTTACCTAAGAAATAGGCCGAATTTGGTAATTTCCTTCTAAAGGTCCTAGATAATTCTGTTGCGATTCTTTTGGTATCTTGTGGAGCAAAATCCGACCAATAACAAAGAAGTTATGACCAAAACAACGCAGCAGTGTTTATCTTACGAATTTGGGTTGGGCCAGGAGCCCATTACTTGAAGTTATCTCCACCAAACGAATTAGGTCAACCTATACCCTATAAATACAGCCTCTTAACACTCTTAAATCATCCTTGGCCAGACCCTAAGGCCAAGAGGAAGCTGCAACACAAGAGAAGAAGTCTGGAGAGAGCTGTGCAACAACTATGTCTCCTTCAACCTCCTATTTTGTAATTCTTTCTTCTTCTTTTCTTTGTATGAACTAATTCTCTTAGCTTAGGTTTTGCATAATGTATAAACTATGAATTCTAATTCTTCTATCTAAGTTCTTTGGGAATTATATGTTTTAATCTGATATTAGCTACTTACCTTTATATTTGATTATGTGTTTTGATTTAATGACTGTTTTCCTTGCTAGTGCACGAGTATAGGATTACCTTAATAGTAGTTAGATGGTCACCTTGTAAGGGTGTTTAACTATTGAACCACCACATAACGTCTAGTGTCGATAGCAGTTCTGACAAAACATACTTCTAACTAGATAGTCATTAAGGTTTGTTTTAACCACCATATCACCAAGATTGCAGTATTTGCTTAGGGCCTTAGTAGCGTTTGATAACCCTATTTTAAATCACTTCTTGGTTGTGCCGTTGCCCCCTTAGTCGCTCTCAAGGTCTAAGGTAGTGGAATTTAGAATCCTGACTAAGTATACCAAGAGCTAATATTCTCCCTTATGAATTAGATCTAATAGATAGAATTAGAAGGATTAGTGCATACTAGTAAAACCTAAGTTATATCGTTCATACTATCTTCTTTACTTTTCTGTTATTTATTTTATTGTCTTTAATTTAGTAGTTTAGTTTTCTTATCAAAAAACCAAATAAATATCTATCTTTCTCTTCTTTCTCCTTGCGTATTATTATCTATCTTTAATATCTGCACTTGATAATTTGCATAAGTTCTCTCTAACTTTCGTCAGTCCCTGAGGAACGAATCTTCTTATCATTAAAACTTGCATACGTCCTGTAATACTTGCAGTACAGTGTTAGTTTAGGGTGTGTATTTGCACTTATTTTATACATCTTTTTATCACACCTTAGGCCACACCAAGTTTTTGGCGCCGCTGCCGGGGACTACATCGTTAGTCCTTGTGCAATTATCTTGTGCTTTTATTTTAGTTAGTTCTATTTTACGCTTTTCTTTTTAGTTTTTGTCTTTACAGATTCTTTTTAGGCGAGAGCAGATTTATTAGGAGATAAAGGTTTCGTGTTATTAGATCCTGAAGACGCTAATTCATGATGGAAGCTCTAAAGCTCAAGGAGTTGAGCCGACAACTTGAGGAATTACGAGAACAATCGCGGGAACTAGCTCGGAGGAATCTAGTACATACATCACCTTCATGTCCTAGTTGTGGAGCAAGAGATCACTCGTGGGGACGTTGCATGAACAATCCAGCCTCAATTTCCTTCATGCCTTATCAAAGAGACCATTATCATGATGGTTATTATCAATCTCAAGGAAATTACGCTGACTATCAACCCCCACAGAGTTACAATTGGGTCGGAGATCAACAGCCATGTCATTATGATAACCATTATCATGATGATTATTATCAACCACGACCACAAGCTTATTATCCTCCACAACCTATCTATCAAGAAGCGCCGATTTATAATGAAGCTTATCAAGAACCACTTCCTTATTCAATGCAGCAAAAACAACCTTCGAGTTTGAGTTCAAGTTTGGCTCGACTGATGCAAACACTTGATAATATAGAGAGTCGCCAGCAAGAATCCCAAGACTCGCAGAATGCACTTATGGAGAAGTTGCAGAGAATGTCACAAAGGATGAATGAAACTCTAATCCCTGCAGAAAAGCAACTCCAAGGTGATACTACTACTCCAGAAAACAAAGTTTGTCATGCAGTTGAATTAGAAAGTGGAAAACAACTACCTCCAACAAGACCAGAACAAGAACCAGTCCCTATTCCAGATCAGAGGGGGGAAGAAGCAACAGAAGATAAGGTCGAAGAGGTAGTTGAACAAGAACGTGTCCAAGAGAAGACACCAGAAAAGAAAGAGAGCCCAGTGGTAACCAATACATGTCCTCCTCCACCATTCCCTTCACATGTCAGAAAGGACAATGACATGGAATTCAAGAAGTTCGTTGACATGATGAACAAATTAAAGAACAGCAGCCCGTTTGTAGAAGCTCTCACAAGAATGTCAAAATACGGTCAATTCATGAAGGACATTCTTTCTAACAAACGAAGATTCGAGATGAATGGATTACTAGAGGAGTGTAATGCTACACTTGGAATTGAGTTACCACCTATTCCCACGAAATCTTGGATGGCACCATCCATGATTATTAAGAATCGAGCTGAAAAGTTCGTGGGAATTAAAGGCAAAGGGTGGAAATTTCGTCATCCGTAATCGAGGTAACACGTCTAACTTTGAAAGACGTTAAACAAAAGTGCTGTACGGGAGACAACCTGTAATTTCTTTTATGTTTTTACGTTTTTAGTTTTTAATTTATGTTTAGATTAGTTAATTTTAGTTGATATTGCATATTTGAGGAAGGTATTAGTGTTTTTGATGATTAGGTATTGGAGAAATCGAGTTAGGGAAGCGAGCAAAGTTTTCGGAACGGAGAAACTTCGGCAAGCCATATCTTTGCGCTCGGATATCGGAATCAGGTGATTTTTTAGCCTAAACTGCATAACTTTTCGAGATCTAGCTGCTGGGGAGGTTTTTGCCACGTGCGGTACACCGGACCTCAGCCGCGGTGCACCGCGTGGTCAAAAACCCGTACTACGGGTTGCTACCGCGGGTTTTATCCAGAAACGAAAAAAAAAATAGCTGATGGGTCCGGTATACCGGACCCTATACCGCGCCATGCACCGCACAAACACGTGCCACGGGGTCCTACCACGGGTTTTTTGACGTAGGAGGCGCGGTATACCCCGCGGTACACCCCATGGTCCGCAGGGGTAGTCCGCAGCGCCGCAAGGGAGAGAAAAACCTACGGGATTTGATTATAAAGGAGGTATTAAGCTTTTAGTTCCGAATTTTATAAACCCAAACCCTCTTTTTCTTCTCCACAACTCTCCTAACTCCATTGAAGCTCATCAAAACCTTCACCAATCATCAAAACACTACCCAATTACCATGAAAACACATCTAATTCATTCTCCACATCATTACAAGGAAGATTCCACCACCTATATCATCCCAAAACACCTTGAATCCAAGAATCAAAAGCTTAAATTTCAAAAATTCATCCTCCAATTTCTTAAATCCATACCAATCCATGAAGAACCCATCTTACCCACATAGAGAATCATCATCAAATCACCTTTCCTAACCCAAATTAAGCTTGTACAATCAATAATCAAGAGTTTCAAATTTCAAGAGTGGTTAAAGCTTTGAGTTGGGGGTCAATTGAGATGATTAAGAGAACATGAACATTATCTACGGTATGGGAGATGAAGAAATCAAGGTGTTGGATTTAAATACAAGAAGATTCATGGAGATTTGGAATGCTTGGGTTGTTTGTGAATTGTATTTTGTGAGGAGAAGAAGAAGATGTGGCACAGTTGATCTATGAGGAGGTGATACGAATTTTCGATCTCTCCCATGACGTTATATAATGCAATATCCTATTATGATCACGTGTCTTGAACGAAAAGCGAATAAGAAATTGGGTGAAGAAGTTACATTAGAATTTAATCTGAGTATCAACAAGGCGAGGTAATAGCCTCAAAGAGTATGTTTTCTTTCTTCCCTACCATTTCTTTATGTGCAATATGTATGCTAATTTTAAATTTTATTTTTCTTGAGTCGTTTTCGAGTCGTGGGGACACGGCTCATTTTTGAGTTGGGGGTGGGGATTCGTTGTCCTCATCTTCCTTTTTGTTTTTTTTTCATAAAATTTAAATTTTTTTGGGTTGAATTAGGCATGGAAGATCTTTGAATGTACCTATGTGAGCATGATTTTATTAGGTCAATGATAGTAGGTAGTATGTTTTTGAAAGATGCAACAAAATTGTTTAGATGCATGTATGAAAACAGGAAATAAAGGATAGAAAAGTTAATGAGCAATGCTAAGAAGTATGTTGAAACTTAGGAATAGTTATTTGGTGTGTAGAACGTGAGGTTTGAAATTAGTTGAAAACCCACTTATCTATGAACTAGTAGTGAAAAAGTAACAAAATCCGGTAGTTAGAAAAATGAATAAGGCAGTTCTTTCATGATTAAAACACTTGAAGCCTTTATACTTTCTCACCCTGTTATTTGTTATTATTATCCGTCTTAGCCCCTCTGAGCCTTTCTAAAGCCTTTATTGAAACACATTATAATCCTTACCCTAGTTTTTAGGACTTATCTATATGACCCGCACTCGAATCGCAAAACCTGAGACAACTCGTTTTAGAGCTTGAGTTTGGGGTGGTGGGTTTCATCATTCGGAAACATTGGGATTTGGAATTATCTTTGTGATTTTATTGATGATGAAATTGTTATTATTGTAACCCTTTGCCGGGGTAATAGTGAATGAAAAAGAAGCTACGAGCTAATTTTGCCAACAAGGGCATAAAAAGAAAAAGAATATATATATATGAAAAAAAAAAAGAAAATAGTGTGATATCTCAAAACCAAAAGAGAGTCATAGCTATACAAAAGAAAAAATTGATTTGAAAAGAGAAAATATATATTCGGACCGGCAAAGTGGATTTTATATCATCAAAGGTTTTAATTGGGATTATTGGGGATGCACATTAAAAGCATCAATAAATTGGGTTGAGTGAGAACATCTTCGAGTGAAAACTCAAGCTCTAGGGCGATTCGTTGATGGCTAGTGAGGAGAGAGCCAAAAGCTCACTTTTCATTATCCAAATATACCACACCCGTCCTTAAGCCAAGTTATAACCAAGACCTTAGGATTTCTAACTACTAGATGGAGAAACAATTGAGCTATTAGGTAGTAGGTAAGTGGACCATTGGATGCTGTATTTGGGACCTATGAACAACCTATAGCCATTAACCTGAACTAAGTTATCATCCTCTCCTTCTGGCATTGCGAAATTAATCTGGACTTGAATTTATGGATTATTGATTACATGTATATTAAGCATATTTGTGCATTATTTCTTGAGCATTACTACATGAGACTTTTTAGATATTTTGCTCTAGGATCATTCATTGTGTTCTGTTCCTATTCTCCTCCTACTTCTTCTTGTTTATTTGACTACCCTACTGTTCTTTACTTTTATTGTATCGGGACGATACAACTTTGAGTTGGGGGTCTTGATGTCTCCTCATTTGTGATAGTAAAATACACTCATGAGACATCATTTTAGGCTTATTTATTAGTTTATAGGTTGATTTTAGCTTAATTTAATGCACTTTCCTATTTTGGGTCTTGATTTGTAGAATTATTATTTTTAGAGCATATTGGGTTTAATTGTTTATTTAGTGTGAAGCTTTAAAGATAATTATGGAGATTAATTAGAGTCCAAGTCAAAGATTACAACTTATGGAAAGAGATATGCATGGAAATTGGAGATAGAAGGAAACTGAGTTCAATTAGGAAAAGGAAAAGCTGCCTAAATCTGGGATTCTGCAGAACACGTCTAAAGATTGGTGTTTTTACCTAAGAAATAGGCCGAATTTGGTAATTTCCTTCTAAAGGTCCTAGATAATTCTGTTGCGATTCTTTTGGTATCTTGTGGAGCAAAATCCGACCAATAACAAAGAAGTTATGACCAAAACAACGCAGCAGTGTTTATCTTACGAATTTGGGTTGGGCCAGGAGCCCATTACTTGAAGTTATCTCCACCAAACGAATTAGGTCAACCTATACCCTATAAATACAGCCTCTTAACACTCTTAAATCATCCTTGGCCAGACCCTAAGGCCAAGAGGAAGCTGCAACACAAGAGAAGAAGTCTGGAGAGAGCTGTGCAACAACTATGTCTCCTTCAACCTCCTATTTTGTAATTCTTTCTTCTTCTTTTCTTTGTATGAACTAATTCTCTTAGCTTAGGTTTTGCATAATGTATAAACTATGAATTCTAATTCTTCTATCTAAGTTCTTTGGGAATTATATGTTTTAATCTGATATTAGCTACTTACCTTTATATTTGATTATGTGTTTTGATTTAATGACTGTTTTCCTTGCTAGTGCACGAGTATAGGATTACCTTAATAGTAGTTAGATGGTCACCTTGTAAGGGTGTTTAACTATTGAACCACCACATAACGTCTAGTGTCGATAGCAGTTCTGACAAAACATACTTCTAACTAGATAGTCATTAAGGTTTGTTTTAACCACCATATCACCAAGATTGCAGTATTTGCTTAGGGCCTTAGTAGCGTTTGATAACCCTATTTTAAATCACTTCTTGGTTGTGCCGTTGCCCCCTTAGTCGCTCTCAAGGTCTAAGGTAGTGGAATTTAGAATCCTGACTAAGTATACCAAGAGCTAATATTCTCCCTTATGAATTAGATCTAATAGATAGAATTAGAAGGATTAGTGCATACTAGTAAAACCTAAGTTATATCGTTCATACTATCTTCTTTACTTTTCTGTTATTTATTTTATTGTCTTTAATTTAGTAGTTTAGTTTTCTTATCAAAAAACCAAATAAATATCTATCTTTCTCTTCTTTCTCCTTGCGTATTATTATCTATCTTTAATATCTGCACTTGATAATTTGCATAAGTTCTCTCTAACTTTCGTCAGTCCCTGAGGAACGAATCTTCTTATCATTAAAACTTGCATACGTCCTGTAATACTTGCAGTACAGTGTTAGTTTAGGGTGTGTATTTGCACTTATTTTATACATCTTTTTATCACACCTTAGGCCACACCAGCCGGTATACCGCCCACACCCGCTGTGTCGGAAAAAAAAATTGACACAAACTGAGAAAACTTCGGCAAGTCATATCTTTGCGCTCGGATGTCGGAATAAGGTGATCTTTGAGCCTAAACTGCATAACTTTTTGAGATCTAGCTATTGGGGAGGTTTTAGTTCTCGACCGGTATGTCGGCCAGAACCCCGGTATACCGTTTAGAAACCCGAGCCACGGGTTCGCGTCACGTGTTTTTTGCCGAGAGGAAGAATTTCGAAAGCCAGAACTCCGGTAATACCGGGCCCTACGGCCGGTATACCGCCCGACACTGCTGGAGAGAGGAAATTTTCGCGTTTTTTAGGTTATAAGGGAGAAGAGGTTGCTTTATTACGAATTTTTCAATCCTTAAGCTTCTCCTTCTTCCCCAAACCTCTCCCAACTCCATTAAAGCTTCAAAAAACCTTCACCTAACATCAAAACACAACCAAATCACCATGAATTCACATCCAAATCCTTCCCTGCATCATTACAAAGAAGATTCAACCATCCAAATCATATCAAAACATCTAGAATCCAAGAATCAAGAGCCTAAATTTTCAAAATTCATCCAAAATTCCTTAAACCCATATCATTAAATCTTGATTCCATCATACCCATATGGAGATTTATCATCTGAATACCTTTCCTAACCAATTAAAGCTTGTTCCACCTGTAATCAAGAGTTACAAATTTCAAGAGCGTTCAAGGCTTTGAGTTGGGGGTCAAAAGAGATGATAGAGCTATTAGCAAGTGTTAAGGGAGATGAAGTATCAATGCAAGGTATTGGGTGAGTTCTAGAAGAAATCAATTGAGATGGGTACTAGTTTGGGAATAAACCACAAGGTAAATTGGGTCAAGTAAGTAGAGGAAAGCATGCAGTGGTGAAATCAAAGAGAAAAAATGTTTCTAATTTCATAAGGAAGACACCACAACCTCTACACATCAAGCATCCTTTTGACCAAAGATGATCAAATCTTCTGGGACGCTAGTAGCAGTTGCCACAACAAAATATTCCTGGATGAACACCTTCACATGAGAGAGTATTCGAGAACAAAGTCGTAGAGGATGATAAACAAGAGATATCTAGAGTTTGATTGATTGGGATGGAGCACAAGAGGATGTAAGGGATAGCGAAATTGGTGATACATGAAGTTTACATACAAGGAAATCACTGCACCCTATCTTGGGTATTAATCAAGAGAGGCAATAGCCTCGAAGAGTATGTTTTCTTTCTTCCTTACCACTTCTCTATATGCATTATTTGCTATTTTTATTTTATTGAGTCTTTTCGAGTCGTGGGGACACGACTCATTTTTGAGTTGGAGGTGGGGATTCGTTGTCCCTCATCTCCATTTTTATGTGATTTATTGGTTTTTTTAGAGAAATTTGAAAAATTTTGAAATTTTTAAGAGATGGATTAGATGTGGAATGTGTTTAATAGCTTGAAAGCATAAGCTTAGTAAGTTAATGATAGAAAGTAGTATGTTTATGAGCTGCTTTATTTTGTATGCTTTGTGTATTTGCAGGAACACACATTGATAGTAAAGAAAAGATTAGTTAGCAATGCGATAGAAAGTATGTTCGATCTCAGGGAGCCATGAGTGGTGTGTAGGCCGTGAGATCCAAGCTAGTTGATGAACTCATTTACTGAACGTGCTAAAGGTAAGAGAGTGACGAAATTGCATAGTTTAGAAAGTGATTAAGGCGGTTCTTTCATAAGCCCCTTGTTGCCTTTAGCTTGCTGTCCATTTTATTATTATATATCCTTCTCAGCCCCTTCTAGCCTTTCTAAAGCCTTTTTATTAGCCACAATATAAGCCATATCCCTTTAGATTATAGGACTTTTCCATATGACACGCACTCGAATCGCGATGCATAGACAATTGTTTTAGAGCTAGAGTTTAGGGTGGTGGGTCCA
The DNA here is from genome assembly GCA_029959085.1 of Nemophila menziesii. NCBI lineage: Eukaryota > Viridiplantae > Streptophyta > Magnoliopsida > Boraginales > Hydrophyllaceae > Nemophila > Nemophila menziesii. The sequence goes on from JARWIR010000014.1 coordinate 5,976,912, forward strand.
CCATTATGGGAAATATTAATGGGTTGGGATTTTTTAGCTTATTAAGTGTGCTCTATTCTATATATTGATGATGATTCACAGGTTTATTATATTGTAACCCTTTGCCGGGGTAATAGTAAATGAAAAAGAAGCTACGAGCTAAAGTTATGAAAAGGCATAATGTATGAAAAAAATAGCGTGATATCTCAACATCAAAAAGAGAGTCATAGTTATACAAAAGAAAAAAAAATTAATATGAAAAGAATATATATTTGGACCGGCAAAGAGGAATTTTTATGTGAACATCTTTAAGCTTTAGTTGGGTTATTGGGGATGCTAATTTGTGCATCAAGGAATTCATTGGGTTGAGTGAGAACGTTTTACGAGAGTAACTCAAGCTCTAGGGCGATTCGTTGATGGCTAGTGAGGAGAGAGCCAAAAGCTCACTTTAAATTATCCAAATATACTTATCATACCGTCCCTAAGCCAACATTACAACCCTAAAGACCTTTTGATTCTTTGCTATGTAATCTAGAAGTGATTGAGCCGTTAGAGATTAGTTAAGTGGATCTTTGGATACTAGTGAAGTTCGATGAACAATCTATAGCCTCCTTGGTGAACTGAGTAAAGATTCTCTCCTTCTTACATTGCGAAACTAATCCAATCTTGAATTCAAGCCGTGTTGATTGTAGATATGAAAAGTGTGCAGGTATGTAATTTGTAAATATTATTACATGAAATTTTCTGAGTAATTGCTTTGAGTTTATTCTATATATTCTGCTATCTTCTTCTCCCATGTGCTTCATTGATATAGCTGATATTTTAGAGACTTCCCTATGTTTTTATTTTTTATTGTATCGGGACGATACAAGTTTGAGTTGGGGGTCTTGATGTCTCCCTTTTTGGTCAAAATATAATCCCTTAGGAGACATCATTTTAGTATGAAAATGGTCTTTTTATATTGACTTTAGTGCTTAAAATTTAAATATTACACTTTCTCCCCTTGGAATTAGACTATTTGCATTTATAGAGCTTTTTTGCATTAATTTACTCATTTTTAGTGCAAAGTTAGTAGGTTTATGAATTTCATGAGAAACCAATCCAAGGAGGAGAAGTGAGAATTAAAGTCTTAGAATATTTCTAGTGTGCTTAGTCGATTTTCCTAAATTTAAATTGCACTTTCTTATTTCTAGTCTTGATTTAATGATTTATTATTTTTAAAGCGTATGCAATTTAATTATTTATTTAATGCGAAACTTTAAAAGATATATGGTAATTAATTAGAGACCAAGTCAAGTCAAAGAAGGAAAGGAAAGAGACTTACATGGAAATAAGAAGATTAAGGAAAGATATATGCAAAGAAGGAAAAGATAAAGCTGCCTTATGAATCTGAAATTCCAGCCACGTTTCAAAGAATAATTCATAACTAAAGATTGGCTAGGAATCTGGAGGAGTGGTCTGCACCAATAGAAATCTCTTTCCGAGACAAGAAGTTTCATATATTGGAACTACTCAAACGGATAAGTATTGAAAGAGATATGACCAAATCAAATCAGCAACAGAATCTTACCTTTCCTAGATTTTAGGGCTACGAATTTAAGAGTTCTTGCCTTGTCTTCCACTCCAAGTAATTCGACCTAGCACCTATAAATACCAGCTCTAAACCTTAGAAAATCATCCCTTGGCTGCATAAGCTTAATATACATAATTAAATTATCATAGAAGCAATCAAGAGGATCTAGAGGAGGAAGAAGCAAGAGCTAGAGCTTAACTACATCAATTCAACACTTCTCCATCTTTATTCTTTGGATAATTTAGTATTAGATCTATTTTGTGCCCGTTTGGGATTGTTTTTCAAAATAATCACTTAAAGTGATTTTATATCCATAACAATATATTAGACTTTTAAAATCACTTTTAGGAAAAGCACTAGATTAGTGATTATTAAAATAATCACTTAAAATGATTTTAGATGTCAAAATATTTTTTAATATTTTTTACAAATAATTTAATTTTAATCAAAAAGCGCTTTTAGCTCCAAAATAATCAATCCCAAACGGGCTCTTTGTCTATGAGGTATTTCTAAGCTATTTATTCAAGAGTTTTATTATGCATAATTTCTCTTTAGGATTGTAATTATATGAACCATTGATTATTGTTTTTCTGTTTTACTTTGAATCTGGGATTTTAGTATTTAATTGAATTGGTTCTTAATTTCCATTGAATATATTCTTGTGCTTGTTCACTATCATTGACGTCATGAATCAAGGGTAGGTTTTAGTAATTAAGCTATTCACTTAGTGGCGAGTGATCATCCGACAGGGGGTGGTATCCGTTATTTGACCGACAGGCTTGACTAACCACGTAGCCAAAGAGGTAAAAGAGTATTCATCCGAAGAGGCATATTCGCCCATATAGGGGTTTATAGTACTTTAGGATAGCTCCTAGGTCCACCCGACAGGGGGCTAGGAGATTATAGATTCCCGACTATTGTGAAATTTCCCATTCACCCTTATTCTTCGTAATCATAGATTCAATAGGATATATTCATACTTGCATATCCTTATCTTTCTTGCATAATTATTAATTGTTTAGTTTATTGTCTATTTTATTATTTAGTTAATTAGAAAACAAACACCTTTATTGTTTATCTTTTTAAAGCAATCAAAACTATCTATTCTAATATTGAACACGAAGTTAGAATAACTACTTAAATCCCTGTGGAGACGATAATCCCGATTTTACTTATCTATTACTTGGTACGACCCGTACACTTGCGGTCTGTGGATCCTTTATCTCTGTACTTTTATTGCATTATTTTATAACACGCAAGGACCCACCAACCATTTCTTGAATTAGACTCTTTATTTCTGTATGTAATTTTTTGTATACGAATAATACAATTTTTATTTGTTACATAATTAACCTTAACATCTAATTTTAATGGTAGTATGGTACATATTATTGAAAATTGAAAGTGGAGAAAGGTACATCAATTAAAGCTTAATGTACAAAATTGTATGCTTTTGGAGCTGGAATTTAAGTTTTTTAAAAATCTATGTTCTATGCTTATCAGTTTTTAAATTATTATACATTTTCTTTTGCTTGTTGCTGTTTTATACTTTTGTTATGGTTACTTCCATTTAGTTTAGTATGATTAGCAGTTAATTGCACATTTGGTCCCTAATTCATGCGAAATAGCTATATGCACCCATGTGCTTAAAGAAGTAGCAAATATACCAACCCCTTTCTTATACTCCTCCATAATTATCCCTGCACGTAATATATTTACTATTTTTTGGATTAATACAGGGGGTCTATATGTTACTTTCTGAAAGAGAGGTTTATGTTTAGCTATTCTCGTAAGACATGCACAGTGGTGCAATTTACCCTATTTAAATAAAGTTAAATTGCACAATTGCTCCCTGCATTATGCAAAGTAGTCAAAATATAACCTTGCATATTTGCATTCTAATACATTCATGTGCAATCTCCAGACCAGATAAATATATTGATTAGTAAACAAGATGAGTTGTATGAGAGAAAATCCGAACTTAAAGCATTATTAGAAAATTCCGAAATTGCAAAAAGCCCCTCAAAAGAAGGCACTTCTGAAATTATAGAAAATTGGTCCGGATCATTTAATTGGGATTCTCAAGCTGAAGATATTCGATGCAATATCTTTGGCATATCATCATATCGCAAATCAAAAAGAGGTTAATTTTAATTCATTTTTTTACTCTATAAAACTGTTTTTATTTATTTTTTTATTATCAGATAGTAAACGCAGTTATGAGTGGAAAGGACGTTTTAGTAATTATGGCAGCTGGTGGGGGTAAAAGTCTTTGTTATCAACTTCCAGCTATTCTTAAAAATGGAGTTGCTCTTGTTATTAGTCCTTAACTTTCTCTTATTCAAGATCAGGTCCCTAAACTTCTCTAATAATTCTTTTTTTTTCTGGATTAATATTTAATAGTGATAAATGATTGATAACTTTTAGGTAATGGGTTTAGCTGGATTGGGCATTTCAGCATATATGTTAACTTCTATTACAAGTAAAGAAAACGAGAAATTTATATACAAGGCTCTCGAAAAAGGTGAAGAAGAGCTTAAAATATTATATGTTACACCTGAAAAAATATCAAAAAGTAAAAGATTTATGTCGAAACTCGAAAAATATCATAATTCTAATCGTCTTTCACTAATAGCTGTTGATGTAAGTAATATAATTTCATTTTCATTAATTTTTATCGCTACACTTTTTCATAATAATTAAAATTTTATTTATAGGAGGCACATTGTTGTAGTCAATGGGGACATGATTTTCGACGGGATTACAAAAATCTCGGTATCTTAAAAACTCAATTTCCTAAAGTACCCATCATTGCTTTAACTGTACGTAATTTTATTTTAAAATATTCTATTTATTGAATTTATCGAAATACTTAATTGTATTCTGTTCGTTAGGCCACTGCTACTAGAAAAGTTCAAGAAGATTTAAAGGAAATGCTTCGTATTCCACAATGTGTTAAATTTGTTAGCACAATTAATAGACCCAATCTTTTTTACATATTAAATACATTTTTTTCTTTTTTTATATGCTCTTCAAATGTTACAGTAAAATGTGTTTTTTCAGGTCCGTAAAAAATCACCCGTGGCAAAATAGTTATCGATGAAATAGCTGAGTATATACAGACTTCTTATTCAAATAATGAATCTGGAATTGTTTATTGTTTCTCGAGAAAAGAGTGTGAGCTGGTATGTTGATTAAATAAATTTTATGTTTTTTTTTAAATTTTTTATTCTTAAAAGATTTAGGTTGGAAAAGAATTACGTGGAAGAGGAATTAAAGCTGATCATTATCATGCAGATATGGATGTAAATACTCGTAAAAAAGTTCATCTTCAGTAAGAATTAAGATTATTTCTTTTTATTATTATTTTCATTTTCATTTTAATTTATTATTATTCTTGTACATGTAGGTGGAGCAACGGAAAATTGCAGGTTATATTTGGTACGGTATGTTAAATGAAATACTTTATTACAGTTTTACCCTTATATATATACTCTAAGGATGTGTCTTGTGTACATGTGGCATTTGGAATGGGTATTAACAAACCAGATGGTATTACCGTAATTGAATTTATTTACATAACGTGCGTGTATTCTAATTAATGATATACTTATAGTGAGGTTTGTGATTCATCACAGCTTAAGCAAATCAATGGAAACGTATTATCAGATAATTAACTTTAACCCCTCGTACATGAAATTACTTGTGACTACAGAGGGGTACTTTAGTAATTTTCCAAATTTAGGAAAGTGGTAGGGCCAAAAGAGATGGACTTCCTTCTGAATGTATACTTTACTTTAGACCTGGTGATGTATCTAGACAGCTAATTAATATATCTTTCTTTCTATTTATAGTGTGTTATAACTTATACTCTTCAATTTCTAAAACAGAGTTCAATGGTCTTTTTTGAAAATGCTGGGTTGCAAAATCTTTATGATATAGGACGCTTCAGTCAGGTATGTGTGAAATAATAAGTTTCTACTTATAAATATTTCAATTTTGGTTTTTGTTACTTCATTTTCATTAAATTTTCACTAATAAATATTTTAATTTGGTTTTTTGTTACTTCATTTTTTATTTCAACTTAGTGCAGGCTAAAAGAGAATGTCGAAGAAGTGCTTTCTTTAAACATTTTGCTGAGCCTTTACAAGACTGTAATGGTAATAAATTTTTTTTTTTTTTAAACCCAAAAAGAAAAAAAAAAACTAAACTTAATATCTTTTCACAGGGATGTGTGATAACTGTGCCTTTTCATGTGATCTTAATGAAATGGATGTTTCGGGTATATTTGTTAACTTCTTATGCTACATTTTTTAATTTATTAAAAATTTTATTTATTTATTAAGGTCAGGCAAGACTTATAGTGTCGACACTAAAGGATAAAGACTAAGAACACAGAAATAGGTGGGTCCCACAATGTTTTTATAAAAGAATTAATAATTGCATTAATCTTTATAAAAGAATTAATAATTTAGAATTATTACTTGGTGTATTTTGTCAGGTCCTGAGTTGAAAAGGGAGGAGTTTGAACAACTTGTTATTCAACTCATAGTAGAACTTGGAATTTAGACTTGATGGGTTGAGAAATGAATTAGCTTCGGTTCATGGAGGAATATTTCCTCATTCTGTTTTATCTACTCAACAAATTACTACACTTATAGTACTCAGAAACCAAAATCAATGGAACAGGTAGTTTCTGATTTGAGTATATTTTGTTGGAAATGTAACTTATGATTGTATTTATGATTGCACAGCTGGAGAAGATAATTGGAAAATTAAAAACAGAAAAGTATGGGAAGAGAATAGTTGAGGAAATTGAGAACCATGAATCGAAATGCGAAGTTAATGATGAAGAGAATAGATCTATAAAGAAGTTTAGAAATAGGAAAGATATATTTATTATACATCCAGAGTAGTGAAGAAGAAAAAGAAGAAGAAGCTTAAAGTAGTTGTTTCGGCATTAAGAAGAAACTTAATTTCGTGATGTATTTTCTAAGTAGTAATATTTTCTTCTCATCAAGAACACACTATGTAGATATTACACACAAGTAAATACTCGATTTTAATTATAAATATTATTAAAACACAACAGTGAAGCAAAAAATGTAAATTATATAGAAACTAAAGTCTCCATGTAACCTCCTGTGATGATATCTATTTTATTTATTCCTGTATCTGTCACATCACATCACAAGTAAATATTCCTGTAAATGAATGTCCTTTTCTACAGTTTGATCTACTTTTCAAAAACTAAAGGTATGAGAACTCGTTTAATATAAAAGGTAAGAAACAAAATATCAAACCTTTGTCATTTTTTTTTTTTTTGGCTAATACTACTAAATAAAATTTCCTTGTTCAAAAAATTACAAAAGATGAAATTGGTAAGCAAGTTTCCAGAGTCACAATACCAAAACAACAAAAATTTAGTCCCGAAATACAATGTGGTAATATTTACTTGTCAACAAGAAAATATTATGTAGTTATTATTACACACACCACATTTTTTTACTAAGCCATTCAAATATTTAATGCTAACATTACTCTCTCCTTCCAATTTAAAAGATTCTTGACATTCAATACAAAAGCTGACTCAAACTTCATCCTGATTTTATACCTGAAATTCTTTTACTTAACAAGGTAACTACACAAAGATACAGAGACTGTTGATTTTTAAAAGTTTATATCTGTTGAATCATATGAAGAAGCTTAAGCTTAGGATGTTTAAATATGATTTCATAAGTAGTTGCATCTACTGAGAAACCATGTTTTCTCATTTCCTTGACTGATTCAATTGCCTCTTCATACTTTTTATTCTTCATAAACCCTCGAATAATAATGTTGTAGGTCACACTATCAGGAGAGAAACCATGTTCCTTCATACTTGAAACCCACTCTTTTGCATCTTCCAACATTCCTCTGTGACAAAGTCCAGCTATAATAGTGTTATGAGTATATAAATCAGGCTTCAAACCTTTGTTTGATAGCTTGTAAAAAACATCTAATGCAGCATCAAGTTGGTTATCTTTACATAATCTATGAATAATTGTTGTATATGTCACAATGTTAGGAGATATATTACTACTTTCCATGGAGACTAATAAAGACATAGCCTCGGTAAAACGTCTATTATTGTACAATCCGTTTAACATTGTATTATATATCACAATGTTAGGAGTTTTGTTGCTACTTTCCATGGACTCTAATAAAGACATAGCCTCGGTAACACGTCCATTATAGCACAATCCGTTTAACATAATATTATATGTAACAAAGTTAGGACTGATTACTCCCTCAGATATCATCTTCTTGAATAATTCCTGCGCAATGACACATCTACCCTTCTGAAACAGCCCTTGTATCATACTGCTGTATGTAACAGTATCAGGTTGTAGTCCCTTTGAAGGAATATCTTGAAAAAGTTGAAAAGCTTTATCAACCCACCCTTTCTTCACTAAACCATTGATTATACTGCTATATGTTTGAATATCAGGCTTTAATCCTCTACCTACCATTGTACTTAACACCCCCACAGCTTCCTCCATTTCTCCCCTTAAACAATATGCATCTATCAATGCAGTATAAGTAACTACATCTGGTTTAAGGCCTCTTTCAATCATAATTTCTACAAATTCTTGTGCTTCTTCAACTAAACCTTCTTTTCCATGTGAATCCACCAATATGTTAAATGTAACTACATCTGGAAGAATTTTATAATTTAACATCTCAATCAACAACATTATAGCCTCTTCCTTCCTATCAAACTTACACAATCCATGGATCAACGAATTGTAAGTGAAAATATCAGGTTTTATGCCCTTATCTTTCATCTCAGAAAATAATTTAAGAGCATCATCAACCATGCGATCCTTGCATAGACAATCAACAATGGTGGTATAAGATTGGATGCCAGGTTTAGAAATCTCCCTTTTTTCAAATACTCTTAGCCATTCAAGAGCCTTGAGTGTATATCCATGTTTGCAAAGCCCATTTAGCAAGATCCCAAAAGTAACTTCATCACACGGCTCACAAAGTTTTTCCCTCATTAACCTTTGAAACAACTCTACAGCTTCTTTACCTCTATCTTCACCAAAGAGGCCCTTAATCAGGGTGGTATACGTAACCACAGTGGGAACATGACCGCTTTTAAAGAGACCGCCTAATACCGCAAAACCTATATTGCTTTTTTTTAACGAGCAGTAACAATTTATAGCTATAGTCATTGTGTAATTATTTACCGGAGCCCCCAAAATAAGCATTTCTCTGAATAGAGAAAGAGCATAAGAATAATTTTTCATCTTCACAACAGTTCCCAATAGCTTAGTGTAATCTATAACAGTAAGCTTGGGTCGCGTACGGATCATTTGATTCACAGTAAAACGAGCATCTTTGACACAATTGATAATATCAAAAGATGAAATTGAAGAATAAAAGAAGAGGGAAAAAGGGTTACCGATTGTGTTGATGGAAGAAAGAGAAGATCTAAAGCAAAACAAAGAAGAACCAATCAGCTTCATGATGTTAATGTTGACGAGAGAAGGAAATGGTTGTTGCTAATATTGTAAAATGATTTTGAATCTGTGATGTTAGGTGAAGAGGGCGACTTTTTTTTTTTTTTTTGTTCTAATCGCTTATATATTAAAACCAATAGTTACAAATAAAGTTAGCCTATCCCCATAGGGGACAAATCAAGGCTTAACAATTTAACAAGTCTAGTTGGAAAGGGATTTGCACAAAAGTCATAAGACTCACCTAGAGGCAAATTTTTGCAAATCCAATCTGCTACTCTATTTCCATCTCTTTTAACAAACGAAAAGGATGGATTACATAATTCGGAAATAAAATAAATACTTCTAACTAAATTCGCAATACAAGGAGAAGAGAAAGGAAAATTGCTAAATAACGGCTCCATGAGAGTGAGATTATCGTTTTCCACTATACAGTGGAAGTTGTTGAGCTCCTTAGCCCATAGACAGGCTTTTAGAACTCCTAAACCTTCAACCTCCAAGCTATTATCAGCATGAATTCTCCATCCTTGACATCGAAACACTTGTCCTTTATAATCCCTGGCAACACACGCAATATTGGAACCATTTTTAGTATACGATGCATCACAATTAATTTTTATAGAGTTCTTAGAGGGAGGTATCCATTTATTAGCTAACTTTTGCTCTCGTAATTGAGAGTTAGCTGTTATATTACACCCCTGCTTGGGATGAATTTGTATTCCCTTCAGTTTATTATTAACATCATAAGGGTTTTTTTTACCTTTCTCAGCCTTGTTCTTATTTTCCGTTTGGTTTTCCCACACATTTTCTTTTCTTATATTATGATCAGCGCATTCAAGCTGTTCTTTCCAAGTGACCTCAGCTTTTCTTATAGTATTCATGGGGTCCAATTTTGTACTATTAAAAATATAAGCATCTCTATCCTTCCAAATATGCCATGCTAGAATACATATCCTTTCAAAAGGATATATAAAGTTACTATTTGATTTTTTCAAGTCCTTTAATACCTCAGCCATCCAGACATCCAATTTCTTGGAGTGGTTGCTGATTTTTAACGAGAGAGGTGAAGCTAGCCACGTGGCTCGTGCCCAATCACAGTCAAACAATATATGCTCCACATTCTCAACGTTTTTATTGCAGATATTACATAAGTTTGTATCTCTGCATTTTCTTAAGAAGAGATTTTCCGAAGTTGGTAACACATTTTTTATTGCTTTCCAGATAAAATTTTTAATTTTGGGGGGCGTTTTCATATTCCAAATAGCTTTCCAAACCATGGGGTCAGTAGTATGTGAGGTAGATGGCTTGGATGGTTTCTTAATTTCATTCTCTTTAATTTTTTCAGAAATTAAATAATGGTAGCATTCCTTAACCGAGAATAGTCCATTAGTGCTAAGGGTCCAAGTTAATCTATCACAACTTTTAACAAGAGGTATAAATGTTTTTCTAATAATTTCATAATCCAAAGAATTAAAATTCTTTTTAACTTTCTCCAAATCCCACCTTCTTTCCCCATGGTAGAATAATTCTTTTAGTTTAGTAATATTGTTATCCTTAGGCTTTGTAACATGTAAATCCGAGGAGAGCCAAGTATCAATTTGGGGATTTATACTTTCACCATCCCCAATTTTCCATTTTAAATGGTTTTTTATTGAATCTCTTCCTACTAAAAGACTTCTCCACCCCCAAGAGGATTTACTACCTAATTTTGCGTGGAGAAAGTGATTATTTGGAAAGTATTTTTCTTTTAATAAATTTTGCGACTTGAGATGCTCTTTTGTGAACTAGTTACAAAATCAGATCGCTGATGTAGGGTTTTTTTTCGGTAGAATTGTCTTTTTTTTTTTCTTTTTTTAAAGTCAAATGTCATTAAAAATATACTAATATTTGTACGAAATGGTAAAGGACTAAAAATACTCCATAAAAAACGAGTATATTCCTGATATTGTTACCTATACCACCTTGATAAAGGGCCTCTTTCTTGAACATAGAGGAGAAGAGGCTTGTAAGTTGTTCGATAAAATTTCAATGGAGAAACTTTGTGAGCATACTGAAGTTACTTTTTATAATTCGTTGATACAAGGTTTGTGTAATTTTGGTAGGTGGGAAGAGGCTAATATGTTATTGACTGTGATGTTTAATTGTCGAGTTTTTCTAGATTGTTATACATTCACTATATTTGTCGATTCATATTGTAAGAAAGAATTAGTAATAGATGCAGAGAGAGAGATGGATATCATGAATTAAAAAGGAATTAATCTTGTCATTTGTAATTCGTTGATCCAAGATTTTTGTAATTTTGGTTAGTGGAAGAAGCTAATATGTTATTGATTGAGATGTTTGATTGTCGAGTTTTTCCAGACTGTCATACATTCACTATACCGGTTGAATCATATGTTAAGTTTTAAAGATAAATACATGAAGATATGAAGATTTAAAAGTTTGAAGATAAAGATGTAAAGATTTGAAAATTTGAAGATTTGAAAGATTTGAAAATTTGAAGCTTTGAAGCTTTGAAGCTTTGATCATGGAGAAGAAGTTTTGGAGAAGAAGATCATGGAGAAGAAGTTTTAAAATACCAATTTTGCCCCTGTTAAAATGATTTTTCAAAAAAAAAGTTCAGGGGGCAACGAGTCTCGAATTAACGGCGAGTGGCACCCACGCTGCGAATTAACGGCGAAAATTGACGGAAAATGGTCACAAGGGGCATCGAGTCACGAAATTAAAATTTAGAGGGCAACTAGTCGCAAAATAAACTTTGGGGGCAATCTGTCAATCGGGGTAAAGTTCAGGGGGGTAAACGATGTATTTACTCTAATAAATAAATGTTTAAAGAAATTAAAAATATCAAATTTGATATTGAAGGTTTAATAATATATTTTATAAGTAAATAATATATTAATTTATAAATTCATAACTTTAAACGAGCTCACGAGCCTAACTCGAGCAGACTCGTTTACTTATCGACCTTAAAATGGAGCTTGAGTTTGAGCTTGTTTATATTCGAGCCGATCTCGAACGAGCTATTCTCCGAGCCAAGCTCGAGCTGCTCGCGAGCGGCTTGGTTCATTTACCGCCATAAGGAGGACTGTAGGGATATATTGGAAAAATTGTTCTAAGTAAAGTTCTTAAAAAAATAAATTTTGATATTTGTCAATCGAATTTTAGCTACTTTCTAATTAAAATATTAAACTTTTATTTCTTCTTAAATTTAAAAATAGGCTAAAAATGAAAATTCCAAACCTGCTGCCTAGACCAGCATATATTGTGTCAAATTTTAGCCGTGCATTAATTGTTTTTCAAGTTTACCAAAATAAAAAGTTTTGAATGATAAAAAATTGATGGGAAAGATTCGATACAAACACAAAATACTAATGAGAAAGAAAAAAATCCAAATATATTAATAAGCATATGGTGAGATTGAGCATGTCAAGATTGGTAAATCAATCATTTAGGATCCTCCTCTATGAGTATAGACAACCCCTTCCCTTATAAATTGTTTTTCTAAACTCATTGTTCAGAGGATAACACATTATACAAAACATGAATAACTTTCATGTCTTTGGCGAAGATAAATTCGGACAACCACAACCTGCTTCATCCACAACAACGTCATGCACTAGATCATATAGTAATTGCCTCAACAATGTAAATTTTCAAGCCATCGGAACATGCTGTGTTTTAATACTTTGTCTTATAATTATCATCGGTCCAATATTTCAATACACGTAATCATAATCTTGAACCAATGTTTCAGGTTGAGTATTTATCAGTGTCGTTATTCAATACTTCTGATACATTATTAACAGCAAACCCTGATATTGGAATCTCTAGCACCAATATGAACACCGATATATCTAACTGGTATCATACTTTTAAAGTTTCAGTTTTTCGTGATACTGAAAATCTTTCCAGGGGAGAACTAGTTAGACTTTTAATTCAACCATCTCGAAACAACACTGTTTTGCATCCAAGTATGAGTGCGTATATGATGAATGTTAATGATTGGAGAATCCTCAACGATACTTATTATGATGTGCATATAAAGGGTATACTATACTATGTGAGTCGTTATACAGATTCACGTTATACAGATTCAAGTTATAAAAATTCACGTTATAGATCATGATGTCTCACACTGTCTCAAGACTTGAATTGTATTCATGGGCATCATTCAGGGATGCCCAAGACGAAGAATACTGTAAGGCGTTGCTTGAAAAATTATATCGGGCAGTTGGAATTCAAGATAAGAAGTTGGTTTTGTCTAAAAATCTTGCAAATTGGGAAAGCTTTAAGAAGGCAACACTCACTTACACAATCAACAAGAGAAACTTCAAGTTTACAAGTTAGGTATCGCAAAGATTTTCACAGGCAATGTTGGATCTTGCGATCAAAAGCTGTTCTAAAAATTTATGATACGACCTTGAGCACCGCAAGTTGGGTTCTAAAAACCTTCCCAAAGTATCATTGGTCCGGAGTAGTTGACCATTATTCACTTTTCTAGTTATATGGCTTAAACGATTTGTTAGATAGATATCTAGCCTTTGTTCATATCTTATATTCTGTATTTTTAAAATTTATTAGATTGTTAGTTATAGTGAAAATAGTACAAGTTCCAAGTAGGTGGGTCAAATAATGACCCAAGCCAAAATTTAGGCCCTACCTGATCCAATCTGATCTGATCAAGTCTAAATTTTAGCTTGAATCACATTATAAGCACGTCATAAACAATTAATAAGCCCAAACCAATCTTTTACAGATTAGTCTAACATATTAGTCCCATTAAATCGGGTCCTTCTAGTTTAAAGTTTTCTATGAATTTTTTAATGTAGGAGAGGTTTAAATTCATTACAGCAATACGAGTTACATCCTTAGTCTTAATGTAATGAAAAATCGATGGTATTAAATTACAGAACCGTGCGTGAACTCATACTTGTATGAGTATGTTATAAGAGATAGCCGATAAATATTACTAAATATCGCTGGCTAACCATCTACACCATCTGATTTTATTAGTCCAGACCGAGAAACTTGGTATGTTTCTTAACTAGTTGCAATTTCCTTAATATTGATGGATCCTGCTGAATACAACTCATTGCTAGCTTTGTATCCGAGTAAGAAAATTCAGGATCCATTTCCAAATGATGAGAGGAGTTTATCAGCTCGATCTTCACTTTTACTACCTTTGTAATTGTCATATGCCCACTCGTCATCTAGGTTTTCTTTTATTAACATACTTTTTGTTATGAGATTTAGTAATAGAATACCAAATGCAAACACATCATTAATTTGTGACCAATTACTTGACATTCAAGCGATAATATTCATTTACATTCCACCGCTTATCATGCTAAAATCAAATAGCCTCGGGTTATATTCCTGTAGCAACTGCTTAAATAAATTTATGAAGATAAATAGATAATAGCTTGTGCATAAATCAAACCTCATCGAGAATAATATGAGCAAATCCTATAGCAACCTTGATTCTTTGAAGCCAAGTAAAGCTATCCTTAGGTGCAAGGAGGTTATGAAGAGTATCGAGTGGCTTAAGATTGTAGACAACAAACAAGATGTTCATTGTCCCAACAATATCCATACAACTCTATTCTTCCGGGATGACCTTTCAATTTTTCATGTCGAAGCAGAAGCGTAATTTCTTGCTGTAAAAAGTATGAGAAAGTTACCAACATAATTGTTTGAACTTTTAGCGGGTATGGACAAAAGTTCCTGGTTCATCCACTTTATGTATGCAAAATTGTTTCAACATGTTAAACTTTAGCTCCCTAAACCAAATTCCATATTCCTGTCGATGAGCTTACAATTTTTTTAGTTTTAAATAAATAATTAGTAATTTTTAGTTCTTCTAAACAAGATAACTACGTATATTTACACATAATTCAGCAAGAAAAAGAAGAACAAAAAAAAAAACAGAATTTACCTGGGAGGAGGAGATACTTTATCTGAAGATGACTTTGGTTTCTCTGAAAATAACAAAAGGACATATTATTTACTGAGGGGTAAAAAAGGAAGAAAAAAAAAACATTTTTTAAGTTGAGTTTCTTCTTTTTTCGAGGCTAAAGCATTTTTAACAGCTTCTCTTCTTGTTTTAGCTTCGGCTAATTCCGTATCATTTTTAGTACTCACTTCTTTTAGTAAACGAGGATCATCTAATACATCGTGACTACTTTTTATTTTAATATTCCTTTTCCTCTTCTTCTGCTTCTTCTCCAAATGAAAGTAAATTCAACTTTCTGGAATTATAAACAGTAAATATTTATGTTAATCATCAGATAAGTTTAATTACAGTGATTAAAATATGTACTTACTTTATAGTATACTAATTACAGTAAATCTAAGGACGGTTGATTTTTAAAAGTTTACATGTGTTGAATCATATAAAGAAACTTAGGATGTTCATGTATGATTCTATAAGTAGCTGCATCTACTGAGAAACCATGTTTTCTCATTTCCTTCACCCATTCAATTGCCTCGTCATACTCTTTTTTCTTCATAAACCCCTGGATAATAACGTTGTAGGTCACACTATTGGGAGAGAACCCATGTTCCTTCATACTTGAAACCCACTCTTTTGCATCTTCCAACATTCCTCTTTGACAAAGTCCGCCTATAATAGTAGTATGAGTATATAAATCAGGCTTCAAACCTTTGTTTGATAGCTTGTAAAAAACATCTAATGCAGCATCAAGTTGGCCATCTTTACATAATCCATGAATAATAGTATTATATGTCACAATGTTAGGAGTTATATTACTACTTTCCATGGAGACTAATAAAGACATAGCCTCGGTAAAACGTCTATTATTGCACAATCCGTTTAACATTGTATTATATGTCACAATGTCAGGAGTTATGTTGCTACTTTCCATGGACTCCAATAAAGATATAGCCTCGGTTACACATCCATTATTGCACAATCCGTTTAACATTGTATTATAAGATTGGATGTCAGGTTTAGAAATCTCCCTTTTTTCAAATATTCGTAGCCATTCCAGAGCCTTGAGTGTATATCCATGTTTGCAAAGCCCATTTAGCAAGATCCCAAAAGTAAATTCACACGGCTCACAAAGTTTTTCCCTCATTAACCTTTGAAACAACTCTACTGCCTCTTTACCTCTATCTTCACCAAAGAGGCCCTTAATCAAGGTGTTATACGTAACCACATTAGGAACATGACCGCTTTTAAAGAGACGGCCTAATACCGCAAAACCCATATTGCTTTTTTTTAACGAGCAGTAACAATTTATAGCTATATTCATTGTGTAATTATCTACCGGAGCCCCCAAAATAAGCATTTCTCTGAATAGAGAAAGAGCATAAGAATAATTTTTCATCTTCACAACAGTTCCCAATAGCTTAGTGTAATCTATAACAGTAAGCTTGGGTCGCGTACGGATCATTTGATTCACAGAAAAACGAGCATCTTTGACACAATTGATAATATCAAAAGATGAAATTGAAGAATAAAAGAAGAGGGAAAAAGGGTTACCGATTGTGTTGATGGAAGAAAGAGAAGATCTAAAGCAAAACAAAGAAGAACCAATCAGCTTCATGATGTTAATGTTGACGAGAGAAGGAAATGGTTGTTGCTAATATTGTAAAATGATTTTGAATCTGTGATGTTAGGTGAAGAGGGCGACTTGAGATGCTCTTTTGTTTTTTTTTTTTTTTTCCAAAATCTTTCTATTAAAACCGAGAACTCATTACAAAATTAGCCTATCCCCTACTTGGGGTATCGGCTTTGATAAGTTCCTCTAGACTAGAAGGGATAGTCCCTATTCCTAACTCAAAACTCATGCCAAAGGGCGGGTTTTTAGTTAACCACTACTAAGTTCCCTCTTCTCGAAACATAAGAGAAGGAGGGATTACATGATTCACTAACAAAATAAATACTACGAATAATGTTCAAAATACAATCATTAATAATAGGAGTATTAGAAGCTAAAGGTCCTATGATGCCTAGACAATCGTTCTCTATAATGCATCTTATGTTCTTGAAATCTCTAGCCCATAAGCATGCCTTTAAGATTCCAAGAGCTTCGGCTTCCATAAGATTGCTTGCTCCCACCTCCCATGAGTTAAACTTGATAATCTTTCCATTATGGTCCCTGATAACGCATGAAATAGCAGTTTTATCAATTTTGAAAGAAGCATCTGAATTTATTTTATACCAATTCAAAGGGGGTGGTTGCCATTTAGTATACTTTTCCTCACAATTAGTCATTGTTTTATTGAAGGTCCTGGTATTTATACCCATAGCAGTAGTACCTTCTTTCTTATCATAGGATTTTAATCCTTGTTTATTAGTTTCTCTCAGACTAGTACAGTCATCCTCGAGATCTTTAAACCCACAGTTCACCATTTCATATTTGTTTAAAGCTTCCTTCAGATAATCAATATCATCCTTAGGATTTAAGGTATCAAACTGTTCTTTCCAATGTATTTCTGCCTGTGTTATGGTTGTAATGGGACAAACTTTAATATTTCTAAAGATATACTCATTTCTAGCCTTCCAGATATGCCACAAGATAGTGGCAAATTTTTCAATAATATATAATTCCTTCTTACCTTCCTTTTGGGCTTTAGATAGAGTATTAGCCATCCAAGCATCCATTATAAATGGTTGCTGGTTGCTATTTTTAAATTTAAAGCCCATAGGAGAGTTAAACCAAACTGCTTTTGCCCAAGGGCATTCAAAGAATAAATGTTCTATTGTTTCATCCTCATTATTACAAATATAACAACATTTAGTATTATGAATTTTTCTATTGAAGAGATTTACTCCAGTGGGGAGTAGATTTTTAACAGCTCTCCAGAGAAATTTTTTAATTTTTGGTATTGTTTCAATTTTCCATATCATTTTCCAAACCAAAGGGTCATAGTATGCGCATTAGAAGTAGACAAGCTAAGACTATTTTTATGTTTAAGTTCCTCCTCATTTTTAAGCCAATAGTAAGCTTGTTTAACTGTATATATCCCATTTTTACTTTTATTCCAATAACATTTATCATCTATTGGAACTAGAGGGATAAAAGTTTTCAATATAGTTTGAACAGTAGAGTTATCAAAGTTTTTATTAAGAGTATTCAAATCCCATTTTTTTTCTCCCTCAATCATGAGGTCCTTTACAGTGGTGACATCTTCAGTTAAAGGTTGGATAATACTATTGGAATTACCTATCCATTTATGACTATTTAATAAAATGTTCTTACCATCTCCAATTTTCCAATGAATATGAGGTTTTATGGTATCTCTACCTGTTATAAGACTTCTCCATCCCCAAGATGGATTGTTTCCTAGTTGAGCCTCAAAAAAAGACTTATTATGAAAATACTTACCTTTTAGAATTTTGTATAAAAGAGATTCAGTTTTATTAATTAGGTTCCATGCCTGTCTACCCAATAGGGTTATGTTCATCAAATGTATATCTCGGAATCCTAGTCCTCCATCAAATTTACTAAGTGTGATTTTATTCCATTTACACCAATGTGTTTTCCTATTTCCATTTTTACCCCACCAAAATTTTGCTATGTGAGAAGTAATTGTCTCACAAGTCTTTTTTGGAAGTAGGTAGGAAGACATGTAATAGTTGGGTAGGCTTTGAATAACAGGCTTAATTAAGATTTCTTTACCCGCATCTGTTAAGAACATATTTTTCCAATTAGAGATTCTTTTAACCACTTTTTCAGTGATAATTTCTAGATCCTTAACTTTGGATCTTCCCCACTCGGTGGGTAGGCCCAAATATTTGCCTAGATTTTGTACTACTTTCATATTAATCTTATGCGAGGCGATAGCTTGAGTATAGTGTGGAGTATTTTTGCTAAATTTAACTCCACACTTGTTTCTATTAAGAGTAAGTCCTGTAGCCAGGGCATATCTACTGATAATGTCATTAAAACTATTAACATCTTCATTGCTAGCTTTAAGGAAAAACATGCTATCATCTGCAAAAAGCAGATGGGATAAAGAGGGGCAATTTTTAGCAATTTTAATTCCTTCATATGATCCTCTATTGATTTTATCTTTAACCAAAGCCGATAGGGTCTGAGTAATAATACAAAAGAGGAAGGGAGAGAGGGGGTCTCCCTGCCTCAAACCTCTATCTGGTTTATCAAGTTTATGGGGTGTACCATTAATCAGAACTGAGTATGAAACCGAGGTAACACAATTCATAGTGAGATTACACCATTTTTCATTGAATCCTATTTTATATAACAGGCTTTTTAAAAAAATCCCACTCCACAAATTCATAAGCTTTTTGAACATCTTCTTTTATAATCATATAGTAATTTTTAGAATTCCGTTTTTCATTAATAAATTTACACACCTCATGGGCTATCATTGAATTTTCTTGTATATGCCTGTTGGGGACAAAAGCTGATTGGTGTTCATCAATGATATAGCCCATAAGTGGTTGGAGCCTATTCACCAATATTCTCGCAATTATTTTGTAAATAAAATTAGAGACACTAATAGGTCTATAATGTTTTATATTTCCTGGTTTCTCAATTTCGGGGATAAGGGAGATATATGTGTGGTGGTCCTTTGTGTGTTCTAAATAAATGCAAATAATAATCGAACCACAACCGCAAGTGTACGGTTGTCCCAAGTAGTAATTCTGATAATCAGATTCGTTCCAAGGACGGATGGTTGATCACAATGTTTATGCAAATAGCGATTGATGCACTTATGAAAATGAAAGAGGATAAACTGTTTGTTTTGGTTTTGTTTATTATAACTAAATGAAAGATAAAATAATAATGCAAGTAAAAGATAAGACGCAAGTAAAATGTATGAAAACGCAATATGAGATGTAGTACTTGAGAACGCAAGGATCCTCCTAATTTTACTTTCTAACTTATGTTGTTTAAGGGTTAAATCAGTCAATTACAATGGTCGGGATTCTAATATCCTTATACCCCCGTCAGGGTGGACTATAAGGCGATCCTAAAGTGTCACTAGTCCCGTCAGGGTAAATATGATCCACCGTTGGATGATTAAGATTTATTACCACATTGGCCCTAGGATTAACTAAGTTCGTCAGAATCAATAGTTTTTATCCTAGATTGAACAATTATTTCTGTACCTAAACCCCCCGTCAGGATGATCCATACGCCACATATATGGAATAGCTTAGATACTAATACCTAATTTTAATTCGCGACTCTAAAATCAGTAAACATTCACAAATTGCCGAAAAGAGTAAGAGCCCTAATTTAATTTAATTCAATAAAAACCCAAATTCAACATTCGTTATAATAATAAAATCAAGATTCACCCATTGTTTTGTTCTCAAGCACTAATAGAAATTTAGCTCATATTAAAATTAAAAACAAAATAAAAAGAAATGGAATTCATATTCGTTACAAAATTAAAATAGAAGAAAAACCTAATTTTCGGAATAAGAATGACTACGAACGGAGCTATAGACCCACTCCAGCTCTTGTAGCTTCTCCTTTCTTCCTGTTGTAGCTTCTCTGGTGTTTTTAATCTTGTGGAAAGTGAATTGTATGTAAAATAGAAGTCCAGACCTCCTTTTATAATAAGAAAAACGGATTAGGGCTTGGACCAGAAATTAAAAGCCTAATTAAATGTCCAAGCCCACATTCTAAGCCCAAAATCCCGTAACTGATGATAGGCCTTCACTAAAACAGCTTTTCCCGATGCGTTACAACTCCGATTGACCTCATTCCAGTTGCTAAAGTTCCGTAACTCGATAAGGAATGATTTCTCTTCAAAGGTCAGCGGCTAAATCATCGCTTAAGCATCTCGAAATCAGCAATCTATGGCCTGGAAAGTGGATTTTCAGCTCTAAAAATAATATCTTCGGGATTTGTCTTCAAGTCTTGACTCTAATTCACGATCTTTGACCTTCTCCTCGGATTCCTCTCCTAGCTAACATCTAAAACCTGTAAACTTTACACTAAAAATACCAATATTACGTGCAAAAGTTTAATAAATTAAAAATGCTAGAAATAAAAAGGTAATTCCGGATTATTGCAAATTTGGTCCAAAAGTCTATCATATTAATCAAATAAACACCAAAAATGATGTCTCCTAAGGGTCTAAAATAAGAACAATTAGGGAGACATCAATGTGTGGTTAATAGCTTCCAAATTAACATTGTTATACCAGAAATTGTTAATAAGTTTAATAACATCCAGTTTAATAAGATGCCAATATTTTTTAAAAAATAGCCCGGGTACCCATCAGGTCCTGGAGCTTTATTGGAGCCTAACTCTTTAATAACTCTTTCTATTTCATTAATATTAAGCTGATCAGTTAAGGATTTGTTCATAGAATCAGTAATAACAGGTTCAATAATATTCAGAATCTGTGAGAAGTCCCTAGGTCCCACACTTTTAAAAACATTATTAAAGTAATTAAGAATATTATTCTGAACATCAGTATTATCATTAAGCCAATTGCCATTATCATCCGGTATAGAACTAATTTTATTAATTTTTCTCCTTTCTTTAGTAGAAGCATGGAAAAACTGAGTATTTTTGTCCCCTTTTTTAAGCCAAGTAATCCTAGCTCTAGAGGCCCAATACTCTTCTTCTTTTTTCCAAATAATTTCAATTTCTTTTACAATGTTGTTGTAGTTATCAGTGTCATTATCATTATGAGTAGAAGAATTGGTGATATCTTTTAATTGTGTCATAAGATAATCAATTCTTCTCCTATTATTTTGAAATTTTCTTTTACTCCATACAGTTAATATTCTTTTACACATATTAAGTTTAGTAATAAGTCTATTGTTGGACATTTTCTTAGTATTATTTCTAGAATTCCAAATATTAGTAATAATATTAAGGCAATCCTTTTCTTCCATCCACTGACTTTCAAAAATAAATCTTTTATCCCTCTTAACATTATTATCTTTAAGATGAAGCAGAAGGGACTATGATCAGAACCTAGAGCAGGTAATAGGTCCACCCAAGCTTCTGTATATATATTATTCCAATCACAATTAGTTAAGCACTTATCAATCAATTTTTTAATAAGTTTACTACCTGATCTCTTATTAGACCAATAGTAAGAGCAACCTTTACTAATTAATTGATTAAGGTTATTGTCTTTTATAAACTCTTCGAATTTTTTCATATTATTGTCAATTTTCCTAATACCACCAAATTTCTCACTTAAATATCTTGTATTGTTAAAATCACCTACTAAGTTCCAAGGACTGTTTTTATTGGGTTTACAATTATTAAATTTAATAATGGATTTAATCTTATCCGCGTCATTAGGGGCTCCATATACAAAGGTAGTTTGGATAGTATTCCCATCTGAGTTTAAAATTTCGCAATTTATAAAATTTTCATCATAATTAATAATTTTAATATTTTCCTTGTTGTTAGCGAAAAGAGCTAAGCCCCCGCTCAAGCCTATAAAGTCAACCACCATAACTAGGTCCATTTTAATGGTTTTCGCAACTTTTAATAAGACAGAGTATTTATTTTTAGTTTCAGTTAAGAAAATTACCTCGGGGCTATATCGGAAAGTGATATCGCTAAGGGTCTGGACTGCCAAAGGTGTGCCAATCCCTTGGCAGTTCCAGGCTAGATGTATCATTGCTTGATTTGGGATTGTTCATGGACAATCCCGCAAACCATTTCATCTTCATTGTTGTTATCTTCTAAAACCTCTCCTTCTTCATGATCTTCTTCATTTGGGCTCTTCTTAACCTTTCCTTCATTTAATAACCTTCTCGCTTCCCAGATTTTCTCATATCTTCCACTTTCCGAATAGTTGTTATTCTTCTTATAGGTCTTGGATAGTTTTCTAATCGATTTTCTATGCTGCTTAGAGCTTTCTCCTTCATAAAAATTGGTTGGAACCTCATTGTAGTTGATGATTTGTTTACAGCAGCCAAATGTGTTTGGGGTAATGGTTTGGGTGAAGGATATTGAAGGGTTAGGTTTCGGTGTAGAGAGAGAATCGGGATTAGGATTTGGGGATTTAGGGTTCGAATGAGGAGTAAGAGAAAGTGGAGGTGTTTTAATTGGGTTTGGGTTTTTATCCGAAAGGAGATTGGGTGGGAGGATCACATTTGGGATGATGTTATGTTTAGTAATGTTTGGGCCCCTTGATTTGGGCTTAAGAAGGAACCAAAGGCAATGTCTTTTAGTGGGCTTGAGGGGGTGTTTAAATTTTCCACAAGTTGGGCTGCTAGCCCAGCCAATTCTTTTTCTTTATCTTTTAATATGGCCGCTTTCTTTGTCTTCTCTTCCAATAGCGCCGATAGTACAATCTTCTCGGTAGTGGGTGTACCATTTTTGTCCGTTTTCTGATCTTCATCACCACTAGCCTTAAATTCAATTTTTTTTGTTTGTATGCTATCCATATGGGAGTCCTTTGTACCAATTGTACCAATACGAGTTACAGTACCTTTTTGGTGAGTTGAAACGGTAGACTCATTGATCCACTTATTCGCCATAGGTGATTTGCTCCGAGTTAATTTAGAGTTCCAACTCGCTTTAGTAATTTTGCGAATCCCTCCAGTAAGTTTACCATTATTGAGCTCTTTTTTGTTTTTAATGAGGAAGGTGGATTGCGGAGGACCTCTTGTTGATATTTTAACCCAGCTTCCTAATATTGGTTTAATAGTAGGATTTGTGCACCCTCTGGCTTCATGATCCATGATTCCGCAGTTGTAACAAACTTGTCCTACATTTTCGTATTTGAAGTTAATCCAATGATGTGTATTTTCATTTTCCCAGAAGTTAATTCCTGCTATTATGGGATTATTAATACCCCAATCTACTTGAACTCGAGTAATCGAGTTTTCATCAATAAATTCTGTTTCTGGTAAGATGATTTGATGAACTTCTCCAAAGTGTTTCATCAAATTTTCAATACAGCTGTTTGTGAGGACTGATATAGGAGTTCCAGTAAGTTGGATCCAGAAAGTTGTGTGTTGAACAACATTTTTAACTCTATTCTTGTACTGATTGATAGCCAGATGCTTACCCAGAATAGTCCATGGGCGTTGATTCCATACCTTTTGTTTATCTTCCTCACTTTTGAATTTAATGATAAATTCGTTAAAACCTAACCTTTCTGTTTCTACTGGGTTGTGTAGACCCCAGAATTTGTTAATATGTTGCTTGATGTAGCTAAAGTTAATAATTTCTTTGTGCATAAACCTTGCAATGAGCTTATGTTCTTGTATCATTTTGTAGGATGGATTTTCCATGGCAGTGATGATTGAGTTTCCCTCCTTTGCAAGAGGGTGATTAGAAGAGTAAAAGTTTGGAGCCATGTTAAAACCGAGATCAGAACTGAGGAAAGGAGAAAGGGAAAAGACTGAGAAAACCTGCAACCAAGTTATAGATTTAGTAGGGGTAACTCGGTTAACAGAGATGTGAAGTAATGAGGAGAGCTTCAAGAGTAGATTGATTTAGTGGTGGTGAAGGTGGTGGTGGTATTAGAGGTAGTGGAGGTGTTTTTGGATGAGAGAGGAGAGAGCATTTTGTGAACTGGTTAAAAAATCAGATCGCAGATGTAGGGTTTTTTTCGGTAGAATTGTCTTTTTTTTTTTAAAAAAAAGTCAAATGTCATATAAAAAAATACTAATA
Organism: Nemophila menziesii; assembly: GCA_029959085.1. NCBI lineage: Eukaryota > Viridiplantae > Streptophyta > Magnoliopsida > Boraginales > Hydrophyllaceae > Nemophila > Nemophila menziesii. The sequence goes on from JARWIR010000014.1 coordinate 6,001,574, forward strand.
TTTGTACGAAATGGTAAACGCTTAAAAATGATTTCCGAGATTGATAGTTGGCCTAGTGGTTAGGTTACTCCGCAGAGACCAAGAGGTCCTGGGATCGAATCTCATTGGAGTTAAAATGACTCCGAGTCCTATGTGGCTCTCTCATGTACTAAAAAAAATGATTTCCCACTTATAAAATTCGTAAATCATGATTTAGTCCCTCATAAATTTTAAATAGATAAATTAGTCCCTATCTTTTAATGATCAACTATTAAATCAAAGTAAGTTACAATTTTATCCTTTATAATTTAATTAAATAGTATAAACTTGTAAAGAAAAATAAATATAGAGCAAAATTAAAAAAATATTTCTACTAAGTTAAAATTTTTAAGCATATTATATAGTTAAAATAGATTAAGGATCCAAATCTTTTATTTTTATTTTGGTCAAATCTCTCTTGATCTAAACAATACAATTCTTCTATTTTAACCGAAAATGGACACTTTTATTTTTAAATTAATTACACAATACTAGCAAGATTTTTTTACCATTCTATTTTATCCGTTATTATTTAATTAAATAAAATAACCTCTAAGTAACAAATTCATTTCTCATCACTCACTTTATCCTTCTATACTAATCTTGATCTCAAAAATTCCCCAAATTAGGGGCAGACTTAGGGGTCGACTGGGGTGTGAGGCCGCCCACCTCAGTCCTAGAATGTAATGAAATTTCGTGCAAATTATTTTAACAAAAAAACATTAGTAGAAATTTAATTTTTCCCAGAGTCTATATATTCTTCCCCAAGCCTTCCAAAACTAGAAATTACCTTTAAAAAAAAATATCGGGACTACATTCGCAAACCTTACTTGTTGTTCTAACTTTTTACCCCTCAGAGAAAATATGCCCCGCCCTACCATGACGATAAAGTCATTGTTGTATCATCTACGATGGATTATTGATGAATCTAGTAGTCCAGTTAAAGTGGAGATGCCACCTTCTCTGGATGAGGAAAAGTAATTAACCATGTTTTTTCAAGTTAAGTTAGCGATGGTCGTTGTTAGTTGTCAGACGAAGTTGGGTATTTCTCGTTCTGGTATATCTGTGGTAGGTTATTGTTGGGTTTATTTGACGAGAATTAACGTCGGAGGATGAGCTATTTTGATTTTTTAAGTATTTATTCTGGTTTTTCAAGGTGTATCTAACATATTTCTTAACTTATTGTTGAATATAGTGTTAGTATCTAGGCCGCAACTAGTGAGAGTTTCCTTAATTTTATATCTCATCGAATCAAGTATATTAGGGGATATTAATAATTTTATATATTTTTAGTGTACATGTAATAGTTTAGTGTAAGATAAATGGAAGCGGGAATCTACAAAAATAGTAATTATTGAGAGAAATTCAAATAAATTCATTAAACTGTAAAAATTTAGTATAAATAAAATATGTAAAAAGAAAGATGAAATAAAAAATCTTGCTAGCATTGTTTAATCAATTTACAAATGAAATATTCCCTTTTCGGTTAAACTAGAATTATTGAATTGTTTATATTATGAGAGTTTCGACCAAAATAAATAAGTTGTATTCATAATCTATTTTAACCATGTAGTATGATCAAAATTCATAATTTTTGACGTAATTAGTAAGGATATATTTTTGAGTTTGGTCAATATTTATTTTCTTATAGAAGTTTGTACTATTTAATTAAATAATTAAGGGCAAAATTGCAACTTAATTTGATTAAATAGTTAACCATTAAAAATAGGGACTAATTTATCTATTTAAAATTTATGAGGGACTAACTCATGATTTATGAATTTTGTAAGGGATGAAATAATTTTTAACCCAAATACTAAAATGCAATGATCTAAACTCTTACTTTTTTTTTTCTTCAACAATATCTACACATCTTGCATTGTTTGGCAAGAGAAAAAAAATTGGCATTAAAATCGAAAAATACATTATTTGTTTAAGATTTAAAAATAAATATTGTATTAAAAATAAAATAATATATTTAATAATAAGGATAGTATAGGTATAAAAAATATAAAGGGGATGTTTTCTATAAATAATTGTTCTATTAGGCATTTATCTCTAAATAAGAAAATTAGAGGCTTAAAAAAATTAAAGACATCATTAAGGAGGCATTTATCTCTAATTACCCCAAAATTAAACTGTAATAATTAGACACAGATATACAAAAATTAAAAACTTGAGTAAATAGATATTAGGTACATCCTTTACGATAAAAAATTAGACATTGGCATGAATATGGACAAAAAAGGACGTGTGTACAGCCCATTGTGTACACGAACTTGGTACAAGAACCGGATAAACAATAAGACTTGGAACAAAAAAAGACATGGATAAATTCCGAGCTTCGGTACATTGCTACTTTCCATGGAGACTAATAAAGACATAGCTTCGGTAACACGTCCATTATTGCACAATCTGTTTAACATTATTCCATATGTAACAAAGTCAGGACTTACTCCCTCAGCCTCAGATTTCATCTTCTTGAATAATTCCTGTGCAATGACACATCTACCCTTCTGAAACAACCCTTTTATTCTCTTTGTTGTCTCTCATATACCTATCATTGTCAGCTATACATACCACTTGTCTCGTTTCTTTCCGTGTATGTCTCATGGGTTGATAAACGGTTTCCTTAACTCTGTAATTTACTGGTTGAGATTTGTATCGCGGAGAAGTTTGATTACCTCCATCTGATGATTCACTCATGTTAATTTTTCTAGCTCTGTTAAAAAGTATTAGAAGCCTGCTTTTTATCAATTTAGTTGGTTTCTTGTGAATTTTGTGTTTCAAGATACTTTTTGACTCATTACATAGCGATATATTGATCTCAAGGAGGAAAATATTATTTTCAGAAAATTAAAAGAAGAGAAAGAAAGGTATTTTGAAACTTCTCAATTTTTAATAGATTTTCACATGTGAGAACACTTTTTAGAAAAAGGAGATTGAAATTTTCAAAGTCAAATCTAAAAATTTACAAGATGACACATTAGTTTGAATTCTATTTTAAACTTATAAAGAATACCCTTTTACCGTCAGAACTAATTATGTGCACGTATTGCAAAAAAGACCGTGAGATATATGTATGATTTCTTTGAAAACCAATGGAAAATGGATTAGAATGATCAAATCGGAAAAAACCCAATTGTACGATTAAGAGGAATTGACAAATCCAAAAAAATAGCTAGGAAGAAAGATCGAGTTGGAGCATTTATTCTAAAAAATAATACTCAAGTTCTCATACAAATCATGTATCTCTTTGGACACCCGTTAATAGATAGGACCCAATAAACGAACAATCAGAGTAGAGTACATCCATTGAATTTTTGCTCAGTTCGTAACAATTGGGGGTAAGTGGTATCAGATAAGGTCATCCACCAAGATAATATCCTCAAAAGTTTCGTTTCCGAATTCTCTTGCGCTCAGGCCCTATGGGGCTGTTATTCTAAATTGAAACAGCTAAAAATTGAAAATGAAGAATTTATAAACTTTTTACCATCTACCGAAGTTGCTGCACTCTATAGATGAAATTAGTAGCAAGTTCTTTCAATTAGGATATGTTGTGCTTGAAAATTATATTATTATTATGTTGTGTAGTTAAAATTAACAAAAGTAATATTGTTGACATTTGTAATCTTGTATTGTCATTTGAAATAAAAGAGGAGTTTAACATTTGAATAGAGTTAATAGACTTATAACAATATTTCAAAGCTTGAATCCGAACGACTATATTAAACAAAAAGACATACCACTGGTTAGGAACATAAAGAAAACTGAAGAAAGATATAAAAAATAAATACATAGCGAGAAATCCAAATGCAGATTTAACTAGAAATTAACAATAAACGTTTTGACTAAAACTCATATACAGGAAATTTAGTTTCTAAAGCTTGGGCAGTGAGACGGGGATGGGTCCTTTGAAGTTTTTAGGTCAACACACGAATCCTTCTACTATTATAAACAGGACATGGTGGGTTCACAACAAAGTATGGTAATATGTTTGAAGTCTATCACAAAAACTAGTAAATGTGGATATATATTAAGTAAGATGCATGTTTTTACAGGCGGACGAGAGTAGTCTAAGGTGGTAAGGTCACAATATTAACATTGTTGTAGCTCATGAAAAGGTAATGATGTTGATCAGTCGACACTCACAAAGTATAGAATTTATTCAAAATGCCCTGCTGGAATGGAAGTAAAGGGCGTTTGATTGTGTTTTGGCGTTGCTATTAAGGTTTTGTTTGTCTCGATGTATAGTGTTTGCAGATCGGTGAAGGTGCATAAGAGAGTTTACCATCTTGGGTGAACTGAAGGTGTCAAATCAGTGTTCACTTTAAATTATAAAGACTTCAGCAACGAGGGAGAGAAAAATAGATTAAAAAAAGGTGGTACTTGACAGATTGTCAAATTCACCTACGAGGAAGAGGCAATTAGATGATAGCAGCTACGAGGTTGTAATCATAATTAGTATCTTTGATTTGATTTGGACTAATCTTTTGTCAGATTTCTCTTATGAGAGTCACGAAGAGGCAAAGGAAACTGGACTTCTTAGTTTCCCGACAAGAAACAAGAAAGGCTAAGGAAACATTGACAGCAAGCCATGGTCGATCAATGCCAACTCATTTTTTGAAAGCCAACTCATTTCTGTCTCAATATTGAAGAACAAAAACACTGGGCATATTCAAAATTTTCACCAAAAAACAAAAATTCCCCCAAGCAACTGTAAACTTTTATGCCTGGCCCCTGGCAAAAACTATAGGAAATATGACAAGATAATGATATTAAAGCAAGTGCATAATTTATGATTAATCAAACACCAAGAGTAGAGAGCATTACAAAATAAACAATTAAAGTAAACATTCTTGATTCTTAAAATTAATTACCAAAACAAGGTGTAGCAATAATCTTGATTTACTTACGATAAGGAGTTGTTACTGCAGCTACAAACACAAGGGAAATAGTACCAACCTAGTATTGTTTCAACATCAAAACGAGAAAATCTTGGAGTATTCACCATAAAAAGTAGCAACTAGCAAGTGTTGATAGAATTAAATAGTTACTTCACTACTTCCCACCTTGCAATTCCAATACAACCTACTAATATCAGTAATCATCACCCCCCATCAGGATAAGGTGGAACAAGGGTCTGAAAATAGCCTAGAAAATATTTAAAGTCAACCGTATTACCATACAGCTGACCATATATTTTGCGACCCACAACTTCAGAATTCTTTAAGCTATACAAAATCACAGAGGTCTTACTATGAAGTAAAACCATACCATTCTCTGCTATTAAAAAAGGGTACCATACCATTCATTAAGATTTTTTTTAAGGCAAAAATAGATAGATAAATAATCCTTAATAGAAACAAAAAAAAAAACATTTTACTGTATACTTCTTTATATACATAACTAAATCAAGAATCTTGATCTACTAACAGGATGATGAGTAATTCAGCTACTTGACACCACACAATTTTAAGTGCTGCTACCAATATCTATATAATCATCATCCTCCGTATTAAGATAATTTGCTACCCACGATTGTAGAATACTTTAAATTATACAATATCACACATCATACCCAAAAAGTTGTGATCAATTGTAATCACTAAATTGATTCAACTTAGCATACAAAATCATACCTCAAAGTCAGTATTATCAGCATTGTAAAATAAACCTTTGTTTGTACTCCAAACAGTATTTTTTGGTTCATCTTCTTCAGCATCATCTTCCACTTCATCTTCGGCACCACCCATCTTTTCTTTTAAGAGCTTTTTCTGTTTTGTAACTATCAAAATTAACAAATTAATTACTGAGTTGATGCAAAATTACTACTATCACTTGTTTAAAATAGTATAAAATATGCAACATTGGTTTTTAAATGAGATATTATCTCTAGGTAAATATTTACTTTTAGCGATAAGTGGATCATCATCTTCCATATCTTTATTTACATCCAGTGATACTATATCTCTCTGTTTGTCCCTGTATTATGCAAAGTGACAGAGGTCCCTATATTATACAACAATTGCACTAGATGTCCATGTATTATTATGCAAAATTGCATTATAGGTCCCCATATATTTCAAACTTGTACTATACATCCCTATATTATGCAAAAATTGCTCTATATGTCTTGATAGTAATTTTTATTATATTATATAAAATAATTTATATTTTTATTGGAAAAAAACAAAAATATTCATACAAATAATAAAAGCATAAAGAGCTTACTTGTCAAAATAGCGCTTCTCAATATCTTTGTATAAGATCGATTGTATTCTTTGACACATTGCTTTGATCCCTGGTACTTGACCCCACACTCTGGTATAATTAGTCGCTGCAAAATGGGCTTTTCTCACCATTGCCTTAGCTGTGTTTAATAATGTGTAGTTGTGCACTTCCAAACTGTGTCGATTTATTATAGCCCCGAAGAACATGCTCCAAAAAAACTTTTGCTTGAAATGTTCTTATTCCACCACCTGCTGCTGTGAGGAGTTCCTTTGGCCCATCGAAATTGCACAGGAGGTCCCTGTGGTAAAATCAGCTGCTGTACAAAAGCTTGTAATCTCTCCTCTATCTATCACTATCCCGAGAGATCTCTTCGTTAGATTACCTCTAGTCGCTCGTGCATTTTAATTTCCAAACTCCATCTCAATTAATATTCAATCCAACTCGATTTAACCCCATGAACCTCATGAAGCCAAGACAACCTCTCATCCTCTCAACAACTTCAAAGATACTATTTATACATATAAACTCACCATCTCTATCACTTGTAAATCTAAGGAAAAGTTTACATGTGTTGAATCATATAAAGAAACTTAGGATGTTCATGTATGATTCTATAAGTAGCTGCATCTACTGAGAAACCATGTTTTCTCATTTCCTTCACTGCTTCAATTACCTCTTCATACTCTTTTTTCTTCATAAACCCCTGGATAATAATGTTGTAGGTCACACTATCTGGAGAGAAACCCTTTTTCTTCATACTTGAAACCCACTCTTTTGCATCTTCCATCATTCCTTTGCGAAAAAATCCACCAATCATAATAGTATATGTATGTATATTAGGCTTCAAACCTTTGGACGATAAGTTGTTAAAAATGTCAATTGCAGCATCAACTTGGCCATCTTTACATAATCCATGAATAATTGTTGTATATGTAACAATGTCAGGAGTTACATTGCTACTTTCCATGGAGTCTAATAAAGACAAAGCCTCGGTAAAACATCTATTATTGCACAATCCGTTTAACATTGTATTATATATCACAATGTTAGGAGTTTTGTTGCTACTTTCCATGGACTCTAATAAAGACAAAGCCTCGGGAACACATCCATTATTGCACAATCCGTTTAACATTATATTATATGTAACAAAGTTAGGACTAATTACTCCCTCAGATTTCATCTTCTTGAATAATTCCTGCGCAATGACACATCTACCCTTCTGAAACAGCCCTTGTATCATACTGCTGTATGTAACAGTATCAGGTTGTAGTCCCTTTGAAGGAATATCTTGAAAAAGTTGAAAAGCTTTATCAACCCACCCTTTCTTCACTAAACCATTGATTATACTGCTATATGTTTTAATATCAGGCTTTAATCCTCTACCTACCATTCTACTTAACACCCCTACAGCTTCCTCCATCTCTCCCCTTAAACAATATGCATCTACCAATGCAGTATAAGTAACTACATCCGGTTTTAGGCCTCTTTCAATCATGATTTCTACAAATTCTTGTGCTTCTTCTATTATACCTTCTTTTCCATGTGAATCCACTAATATGTTAAATGTAACTACATCTGGAAGAATTTTATAATCTAACATCTCAATCAACAACATTTTAGCCTCTTCCTTCCTGTCAAACTTACACAATCCATCGATCAACGAATTATAAGTGACAACAGTTGGATATATGCCCTTATCTTTCATCTCAGAAAATAATTTAAGAGCATCATCAACCATGCTATCCTTGCATAGACAATCAACAATGGTGCTATAAGATTGGATGTCAGGTTTAGAAATCTCCCTTTTTTCAAATACTCTTAGCAATTCGAGAGCCTTGAATGTATGTCCAAGTTTACACAGCCCGTTTAATACAATCCCAAAAGTAACTGCACTTGGCTCACAAAGTTTTTCTGTGGTTAACCTTTCAAACAATTCTACAGCCTCGGCTCCTCTATCTTCACAAAAGAGGCCCTTTATCAGGGTGGTATACGTAACCACATTAGGAACATGACCGCTTTTAAAGAGACGGCCTAATACCGCAAAACCCATATTGCTTTTTTTTGAATTGCAATAACAATTTATAGCTATATTCATTGTGTAAATATCTACCGGAGCCCCCAAAATACGCATTTCTCTGAATAAAGAAAGAGCATAAGGGTAACTTTTTATCTTCACAACAGTACCCAATAGCTTATTGTAATCTATAACAGTAAGCTTAGGTCGCGTTCTGATCATTTGCTTCACAGTAAAACGAGCATCTTTGACACAATTGATATCATCAAAAGATGTAATTGAAGAATAAAAGAAGAGGGAAAAAGGGTTACCGATTGTGTTGATGGAAGAAAGAGAAGATCTAAAGCAAAACAAAGAAGAACCAATCAGCTTCATGATGTTAATGTTGACGAGAGAAGGAAATGGTTGTTGCTAAAAATGTAAAATGATTGTGAATCTGTGATTTTAAGTGAAGAGGGCGACTTGAGATGCTCTTTTGTGAACGGGTTACAAAATCAGATTTATTTATTTTTTTTAAGGTCAAATGTCATTAAAAAAAATACTAATATTTGTACGAAATGGTAAAGGGTTAAAAATGATTTCTCAATCGATTTCTTATAAAAAAAGAAAAAGTCAAGAACGCTCCGTAAAATTAGGAACAGAACAAGAAACTCCAACGGGAACATGGACTCCTCCACGCCGCCGCCTCTGCTCGGCGGTAACCAACCACCAGACATTCAAACTGATCACGAGATGGTGGCCTCTGATACGCTACCCATCGCTGAAACACAGAGGGACATTCATGCGCAGCAATTCTCTATATTTGAATTCCCGGAACTGGCGGTTGCAAACCCAGACCCACGCGGTGGAAAACGCCAGCGTGCAGCGGCTGAAACAACTCCTAGTGCTGTGGTAGAAAATAGAACCATACCGGAAATACAAGAGCAACAAAATAATGAAAGAACTGCGGCTGTAATTCCGAACACAGTAGCAACAGGTAACAATGCTAAATCTTTTGTTAGGCCACAATTGAATGGATGGAAGGGAACGGTTACAGGGAACAACTTAATTATACCTGTCATGGAAGATGTAGATGAGACTAGCGCTAGAAACACCTTTGGTGAGGAACAATTCATAGAACTTGAAGAGCTGGTTGAAGATGATGCGATAGAGGTTACTGATTCGATCCCAACTGTGCTCCGTACGAGAGAGGAAATCCAAGAAGGAATACGCCTATGGCGAAACTCTGTAGTGGTAAGGTTATTGGGCAGGGAAGTAGGATTTACCTACTTGTCATCTAAGCTAAGACAAATTTGGAACCCAGTAGGCCACATTGAGTTAGTTGATGTCGGAAACGGATATTACCTGGTTAAATTCGGAGAAAGGGATGATTTCAACTTCGCGCTTTCCGGGGGTCCTTGGATGGTACTTGATCACTATTTAATAGTGAGGGAATGGAATCCGGATTTCAACGCACTAACTAATTCGATAACAACTACCACAGCTTGGGTAAGAGTATCGAATGTTGGTATGCACAATTACACGACACGTATTTTGAGGAAAATAGGTGATAAGTTAGGACGGACGGTTAAGATTGATCCTATGACGAAAGGAAGACTAAGAGGGAACTACGCGAGGTTAGCCATCGAACTTGACCTCAAAAAACCTCTAGAACCTGAAGTAAGGATTGGAACAGAAGTTTGCAAAGTCGAATACAAAGGCTTACACTTAATATGCTTTGGGTGTGGCAAGTTTGGGCATAGGAAAGAGAATTGTCCACCAAATGGGGTGGTACGGATGGATGAAGACGTAACAAGACCGGATATCACAGAAAGACCTACCGCGAATGACACTGAAGCTCCAAGAAATAAAGAAAAATACGGAGAGTGGATGACGGTGAGGCGGGGAAATAGAAATAACCGGAAAACACCTGTTATCAACAATTCCAAGACCGCGTTTCAAAGTAATTTAGGAACGCGATTTGAGGCCCGAATGGAAGAAATATTTTTGAAACTAGACGGCCATCAAATGGTGTAATAATCAAGGGGCAAAGCTCGGATGGTTGTTGCTAATATTGTAAAATGATTGTGAATCAGTGACGTTAAGTGAAGAGGGCGACTTGAGATGCTCTTTTGTGAACTGGTTACAAAATCAGATCGTAGATGTGTAGGGTTTTTTTTAGGTAGAATTGTCTTTTTTTTTTTAGAAGGGGGTGAATAGAGTTCAGTTTTCTTTTCAGTCAAAAGGGTGATATAGATAAATGAAATTAGTGTGAGAAATGTAGTTAAAAGAATAAAACAAAGTTTGTTAGAATATTATAGATACAGAGTTTGTATGTATTACACGAGAACATTATACCTTTTTTTTCAAAAGCTTAATAATATAAATCGAAATAGTTCATAAGATTTAACCAATCCCCAAAATGGGTGGTAAAGTAAATAGAAGACTAATTAATTGGGAGGGGGTTTAGTCAACCAATTACTCGGCAAAACGCCTAATAGCTTTTGCTTCGCGACCCAATCAGCTATAATATTGATTTTCTTAGGAATGAAATAAAAGGAAACTAGTCTATTACAAATTAACCTCTTAATATCTAAATATAGAATCTTGTGCTTCGCATTTGTAGGAGCTTTAGGTTGGTTGAGCATATCCATCACCACTTTGTTGTTACTCAAAACTCGAATGTCTTCAAACTGGAAATTAATAGTCGAAACTAACCCAGTGAACTCCTAACAGCTCAGCTTCTTTTGCACTGTAAGATAAGAAATTTCGAGCATGACCATGTATGAGTGAATTATTCTTATCTAGTAATATACAAGTAGAGGCAGACATAAAATCAGATTTAAAGGAAGCATCTGAGTAAGCAAAGAGTGTATTGTCGGTTACATTTTCATTCCATTTTTTCATATAATTTTTACCTATATATGAAGTACTTGATATACTTTTACCTTTCTTGTTTTCAGAGATCATTTTTCTTTGTTGAATATTCATTCACATAGCTTCATTCGCATTTGATATTGTAGTATTAGTAGTATGAGTAGTAATTGTAGTATCAGTAGTGTTAGTAGTATTAGCCTCAGAGTTTATATTCTTACATTTATTAACTTCATCATAGGCTTTTATCACTTGTTGGAGTACTCTATTTGGATCAGGTGTTATTTCTTCATAATAAAACTTATTTCTTGCTTTCCATATATGCCAGACTATATAAGGGACCAATGATAAAATATCTCTTCCAGCTACATCTGTACCCCCTTGCAAAGTATTTAAATTGAGGAACCAGTTTTCAAACTTTGAAGTACAACAGATTATAGTTAGAAGTTGTAAAGGAGATATAAACCATATAGCTCTTACCCAAGGGCACATAAAGATCATATGCTCTATAGATTCTGCATCAGACCCACATAAATTACAAATATCAGAAGTTGCGCATTTAGAATGATTTTTCAGTTCCTCTGTTGGAACTTTCCTTTTACATAGTTTCCATAAAAAAGTTCAAATTCGAGGAGGTGTTTTCAGCTTCCATATCTCCTTCCAAATGTTACTTGGGGTTATATGAGAGCCACTAGGTAAATGTTCATCTTTTTTCCTTTCTTTTTCTTTTTCATTCTCAATTTCTTTTAAGTAGTCATAAATACCTTTAGATGTTACTTCACCATCTTTAGATGAATCCCAAAAGGCATTATCTTCTATTTTACTCAAGGGAGTAATATATTGTAAATTTTATTACTTACAGTAGGAAGGAACCATTTGTTAATAAAATGAGGATTCCAAATGTTTGATCCTTCATAACATAAGTCAGCTACTTTCTTTAAAGGACATTTTATAGTGCAGTTTAGTTTTTTAATACCTAGGATCTTGCCATAAGTCTATTTTCATTCCATTTCTTACTTTTCAAGTTAGTTCATTTTTAAAAACGTTCCTCCCTTTAAGTAAACTTCTCCATCCCCAGGAGGCAGGGGTGGATCCAGACACTAGATTGAGGGGGGGCTTGAAATATATAGAAGTCTGGAGTAAATTTTCTAAAATTTTTAAGGTAAAAATATGATATATATATATATATATATATATATAAATATATAACTACCAATGCCAAATTACAAATATGAGAATCTAACACCATTACGTTTCTCGTATCTCTAGTTGATGAAATTAGCGGTTAGTATTTATCCAAAAAAAAATACAAATCAACACCATTACACTTAATTTATGTAGTATCGTTAGTATTATATTAATATACTATATGTTATATTAATATTCTAACTTATATATGATGAATAAATTATTTACAAAAATTAAACATTGAAATAGTGTAAATAATAATTAATAAGTATTACTATCCTCAAATTCAAAATAGAGACATGTATTCGTATACAAAAATTACAATATTTAATAAGTCGATCTTATGAAAATTAACAAATTTATAACTTTAATCTAGTATATTAAAAAATAAGAATTTTTTTCGTTAAAAATTAAAATATAAGAATAAAGTTGAAATCTTATTCTTATTTTATATTAAACTTATTTTTGAATCAAATCACATTTAGATTTAATGTTGAAATGCTTTTCTATTATGCGTGTGTTCGGGAAAAAGATATAACAAATGCTAAGGTTTGAACACTTGACCTCCATTTTAAATTCTAATATGTAAAGATACTAAACCACTAAGCCACAGCAGCTTATGTGTTTTTTAAAACATGCATGTTTTACATAAACGTTTAGAAGAAACTAATTATTTTTCGAGACAAAATTATATTTACGGATCATAAAATTTTACGAGTTCAGGGGGGGCTTGAGCCCCCTCTGGTCACACTAGGGATCCGCCCCTGCCAGGAGGGATGGTAACCCAGGGCAGCATTAATAATTGTTGTTTTACTAAAATAAATACCTTTTAAGGTTTTAGCAAGTAAGAAATTTAGGTTTTTAAAAATTTTCCATGCATTTCTAGCTAGTAATGCAAAATTTTTGAGTCTCATGTTCTTAAAACCCATTCCTCCTTTATTTTTGTTTTCAGTCATTTCCTTCCAATAAATTTAGTGCTTTCTTTTTTCATTGTTTTTATTCCACCAGAATTTAGAGATTAAAGAATCAATATTATCACAAACAGTGCTAGGGATGAGAGACACTGCCATAGTATAAGAAGGGGTGGCACTTATAACCGATTTTATTAACAGCTCTTTACCTGCATCAGATAAAAAATTTGTGTTCCAACTTTCAACTTTACTAGTTATAATATCTATCATCCAATTTAAGGATTTCACTTTGGATCTACCTCAGTCTGTAAGTAATCTCAGGTATTTACCCAAATTTTGTAATCTATTCATTCTCAAGATAGAAAGTAGGTTTTTTATTTTACTTTCAGGTGTATTTTTGCAAAACATAACCCCACTTTTGTTAAGATTGATACATTGTCCTGAAGCATTACTATATTCATTAATAATGTTACTAAATTCTTCCACATCCTCTTCTTCAGCCCTTATAAAAAATAGGCTATCATCAGCGAATAGGATGTGACTAAGAGTGGGGCAGTTCCTAATAAATTTCAGCCCTCGTATCAGATTTTTACCTATTTTTGTGTTATAAGAGAAGACAACGCTTGGGTTATTATACAAAATAGAAAAGGGGATAATGGATCACCCTGCCTCAACCCTTTAAAGGGTGAGTCAATAGCCACTTGTTCCCCATTAAGAAGAACATTATAAGATACAGTAGTAACACAATCCTTTATCCATCTTATCCATGTTGCAGCATATCTTGTAAAAAGTCCCATTCTACATTTTCCTAGGCTTTAGCTACATCAGCCTTAATGTCCATGTAGTGAATTTCAGTGTTTCTTTTGCGTTTAAGGAAGTGACTTACTTCATGCGCAAGTAATATATTTTCAGAGATTTCTCTACCCGGAATAAATGCGCATTGAGTATCACTAATTATAATATGGATTATACTTTGTAGCCTTTTAACAAGCAATTGTAATCATTTTACTTATAAAATAAAATACAAAAATTATATACTTTTTTCTCTTCTTTAACATGGTATCAAATTAGCTAAAGGGATTTTCCATTTCTGCAAAATTTTCCATCAAAATCGATAGCTTCTTCTTCTTATTATTTTATTACCAACAACTTGAACTCATATTCTTTTCTACTCGATCCTATTATGTTGCTCATTCTACATCATAATGGACGATTCTTCTTCCTCGTCGGCGGCTCCGTTTATCAACTTGTCTACATCGATTCTGGCTGGGCTTCTTCTTCGCCAGAATTGGTCAAGCTTGGTTCAAGTTAAGCTTGATTCAACGAACTACGTTCTTTGGCAAGCTCAATTAGAAGTTGTCCTTGAAGCTTACAGCTATCTCAACCATGTTAATGGTGTTTTTCTACAACCAACTCCCTTTGATCCTTTGTTTTCTAAGTGGCTGACTGGAGAACAACAACTCATGGTCTCTCTTCTTGCCTCAGTGATTCATCCTATCTTGTCACAGGTGGTTAAATTACCCCATGTCTTTGATGTATGGTACAACCTTGAGGAGATCTATGTCTCTCAATGTCGTACACATGTCAATCAGCTAAAATGAAGCTTTGTAACATTTAGAAAGGCGATAGAGCTATGAATGCATATTTAAATAAGATTTAAGCGCTCTGCGATGGTTTGGAAACTGCTGTGTCATCTTTGCCTCATGAAGATGTGATAATGTACACTCTAAAAGGATTACCCTCTAAGTATAACGAGTTTAAGTCGAGAATCCGTATTTCAAATGCTCAATCCTACACATTGAGCTTTCACTCTCTTGGTAGCTTACTTGTCTCTGAGGATCTCCACATGAAAATGGAGGATTCATAGGCAAGACGCCTATACTTCGGATTTTCAGAATTGAGAGTTGCCACTGTTTCGGCAAGCTCTTCCATCATCTCAGGTGAATCTAATGTCAAAGCAGCCTGCAAGATATCATCAAAATTTAAGCAATTAAATACCTCTTGCGATGCTTGCTCAACTACATCCATTCTGCAGCAATCTTCCTGAGAATCTGGAAATTTCATAGCTCGAAATACATTGAATTTGACTTCCTCGTCTTGTATCCTCATCGTTAATTCGCCATTCTCTACATCAATTAATGTACGCCCTGTGGCTAGAAATGGTCTACCCAAAATAATGGGGACATTTCTATCTACATCGTACTCAAGTATTACGAAATCAACGGGAAATATAAGTGTACCTGCCTTAACGAGGACATCATCAATTCGGCCTTCAGGATGTGCAAGAGACCTGTCCGCCATTTGCAAGACCATAGAATTGGGTCTTGCTTCTCCAATTTTTAGCTTATCAAAGATCGATTTGGGCATCAAATTGATGCTTGCACCCAAATCACATAGCGCTTTTCCTTTCCATTCTTCTCCAATCGATATCGGAATCGTGAAACTCCCAGGATCAACTAACTTTGGAGGTAATTTACTCTGGCAAATCGCACTACACTCTTCAGGAAGACCAATCATCTCATTATCACAATAAGGCCTTTTGTTAGTGAGGGCCCTCTTCAAAAACTTCGTGTACTTAGGAATATCTCGAATAGCCTCTAGTAACGGAATATTAATACTTAGACCCTTCACTCTATTAAAGAATTTCTGAAAATCACCCAAATCACCCTTTTTCTGAACTCGAGATGGAAACGGTGGTGGAGGGCGATTGATCACAATATCATCTTTCTTTTTCGGAACTTCACTTGGTCTCTCTATTTCTTCAACCTCACTATCTTTTTCTTTTTCTTTCTTACCCACTTCCTTTTCTTTTCTTGGAACTTCTTTTTCTTTCATAACAGGAAAAGGAGGTGGAAGAAGGTTCTTACCACTTATTAATGTAACAGCTTTGCAATCTTCATGTTGTCTCGGATTTTCCGTGTCACTAGGGAGTTGCCCTTGTGGACGCTGATTAAGCTGTTTCGCAAATTGCTCCATTTGATTCTGTATTAATTTCATATTTGCTTCAGACGCTTGTTGACGTTCCATAGCTTGTGTTTGAAGAGAAATTAAACTTTCAACGGTTTTCTGAAGGGTAACTACTCCATTTGTGGATGGGCAGGTAAGGCTTTTTGGTTCATGGTTTCAACGTAAGTATTCTGAGGAGCTTGTCTTTGTACATAATTACCCTGATTCTGTCCTCCTTGATAATTGTTGTGTGGTCTTGGATTGTAGTTGTTACCTTGGGGACGCGGCTGATACGCATATGTAGGATTGGTTGCCCCATTAGGATTTGAGTATTGAAACCCAGGATGGTTTCTGTTAGGCTGATATCCATTACCACTTGAATTAAAGTTACCTCTATTGGACACAAACATCACAGGCTCTTGATTATTCGGACAACTTTCCTCATCATGATCATCTGCCCTGCAAATCGAACACATATAAACCTCTTGTGCAGCTTGAACAACTACCTTCTTACCCGAAAATCCTTCTTTTACAGCTAAAGTAAGCTGTTTCAATTGTTGCTCTATAGTATTTTGAATCTTATTCTCAAGCGTATAAATTTTTCTTCGATATTAACATTATTCACTCCTTTAACCGGTGTTCTTACTGAAGTCCACCCAACTTCATTCTTGACTGTTCTTTCCAAAATGATTTTAGCATACATGGGTTGAACTTGAAGAAAACCTGCACCACATAACAAATCCAACTTCTCTCTCGAAGCCCCATCAAGGCCTTTGTAAAATATTTTTAGTTTTTGTTGTTCTGTAAAGCCATGATCGGGAACCCTTCGTAAACACATCTGAAATCTTGTCCAACTCTTACCCAAAGTTTCATCATACTCTTGGCGGAAATGTGTTAATTCAAGTTGATGATCTAACCTCATGTTACTTGGATGATATCTCTCAAAGAAATCAGTTTCTAATTGGTACCAATTTGTTATCTTCGTAGGATCTTGCGTATCGTGCCATTCACTCGCTCCATCTATAACGGAAAAACGAAACACAGCATAGTACATCTGTTCTTTTGAAACTCCTTGTGTGATGTAAGAATCACATATCTGCTTAAATTTCTGAACGGCTCGGATAGGATATTCTCCTGGTCTACCACGAAAATTTCCAAAATTTTGGAATTGAGCTAACATACCCGAATCTGGACGAAATCTTGGAACATTGATATCTGGAGCATCTACTCCTAGAGCAGGAGCACGGAATGGAGCTTCTGGTGGACCATTAACAAACCATGGATCTTGATTCATCACTATCTGAACTTGAGGATTAGGATTTAATGGTTGAACTTGAGGAATAATGCCTGGAGGTGCTAATGGTTGGCCATTTGCGTCTAGCTGACCTTGTCCATTATTTTGTTGATTCTGAAGATTTATCTCCTCCATTCTGTTAATTAATTCTTCTACCTTTAAGGCTTCTTGTTCTCTCCTTCTCTTGTTAGCAAGTCTGATCAACGATTCTGGATTACTAAGGATCGGAGGTGTTGGCTCTAGATCCTTAAATAGTCTTCTTCGCATACACCAAACCTAAGAACCTGAAAAGAAATGAACAAACAAAAAGCGTAAAACTGATAAAATAAAATAAATGCAACTATCACTAAAGGTAAACACCGTGGTCACACGCTACCGTCCCCGGCAGCGGCGCCAAAAACTTGGTGGTCCTTTGTGTGTTCTAAAAATAAATGCAATAAATAATCAAACCACAACCGCAAGTGTATGGTTGTCCCAAGTAATATAGTTGATAAAACAGATTCGTTCCAAGGACGGAATGGTTGACTACAATGTTTAACAAGTAATGAATGGTTGCACTTATGAAAGCAAATAAAGATATAATGATTGTTTGTTTGTTTTTATTATTCTAAGTAATCAAAGACTAAATGGAAAATGCAATTAAAAGCTAAGACGCAAGTAAAATGATGTAAAACGCAGTATGAGAAAGTAGCACTTGAGAACGCAAGGGGTCATCCTAATCCTATTTCATAACTTATGCTGTTTAAGGGTTAAATTGGTCAATTACAATGGTCGGGATTCTAAATTCCTTATACCCCGGTCAGGGTGGACTATAAGGCGATCCTAGAGTGTCACTAGTCCCGTCAGGGTAAATATGATCCACTTTTGGATGTTTAAGTTTTATTACCTCATTGGCCCTAGAATTAGCTAAGTTCGTCAGAATCAATAGCTTCTATCCTAGATTGAATAAATGGTTTTGTATCTAAACCCTCCGTCAGGATGATCCAATTGCCAATAATTGGAATAGCCTAGATACTAACACCTGTTCCTAGTTCATGACTCTAAAAACAGTAAATAATCTTAATTTATCGAAAAGAGTAAAAGACACAATCTAATTTAATTTAACAGAAACCCAAATTCAACATATGAAATTCAATAAGATTTGGGAATTACCCTTATAGCATTCTCAAGCACTAATAAATGTTTAGCTCATACTAATTAAAAGAAAAACTAAATTAATTGAAATGGAATTCATATTTGATTACAAAATTAAAATTGAAAGAAACCTAATTTCCGGAGTTGGAATGACTGAGAACGGAGATATAGACCCTCTCCAATTCTTGCAACTTCTTCTTTCTTCCTTCTGTTGCTTCTCTCTGATGTTTAATCTTGTGGAATGTGAATTGTGTGAAAAATAGAAGTCAAAGGCTCCTTTTATAAGTGTAAAAACCGATTAGGGCTTGGACCTAAGAATAAAACACTAATTAAATGTCCAAGCCCAAATTCTAAGACCAAAATCCCGTAACTGCTGATACACCTTCACTAAAACGGCTTTTCCCGCTTCGTTACAACTCCGATTGACCTTAAATCAGTTGCTAAATTTCCGTAACTCGATAAGGATTGTTTTCTCTTCAAAGGTCAGCGGCTAAATCAGCTCTTAAGCATCTCGAAATCAGCAATCTATGGCCTAGAAAACAGATTTTTCAGCTCTAAAAATAATATCTTCGGGATTTATCTTCAAGTCTTGACTCCATCTCACGATCTTTGACTCTCTTCTCGGATTCCATTCCTAGCTAATAATCAAAACCTACAAACTTTCCACTAAAATATACAAGATTACGCGCAAAAGTTTAATAAATCAAAATTACTAGAAATAAAATGGAAATTCCAGATTATTGTATTTTTAACTCAAAAGTCTATTAA
This sequence comes from Nemophila menziesii, assembly GCA_029959085.1. Lineage (NCBI taxonomy): Eukaryota > Viridiplantae > Streptophyta > Magnoliopsida > Boraginales > Hydrophyllaceae > Nemophila > Nemophila menziesii. Next base: position 6,020,934 of record JARWIR010000014.1, read on the forward strand.
AATATTCAAATAAACATAAAAAATTATGTCTCCTAAGGGTCGAAAATAAGAACAATTAGGGAGACATCACCATCTTAATGGTGAGGGGCTTACAATCATCTATACTCAGTCTCCCTGATATAAGTGGGACCCCCAAGTACTTCATAGGCAATTTACCTTCAGGTATATGTAATACATTCCATATATCTCTTTTTATTGAATTTGTACATCCTCCATAAAAGATTTTACTCTTACTGTCACTTAGTTGCAGGCTACATAATTTATAAAAGAGGTCAAGTCCCTGTCTGATCAATAAAGCTGAATTTATAGTTGGTTTGAAAAAAAATATTAGGTCATCAGCAAACTTAAGATTGTTCAGTTCCATCTTCTTACATTCTGGATTCCATAAAGCCCCTTTTTATCTCCAGATCTTTTAAGTATTTGAGTAAGTACTTTCATACATATAACAAAAAGGTACGGAGATATAGGATCCTCTTGCCCCAATAAAAAATCCCTTAGGAGAACCATTTATCATGATATTGTAAGATGTTGATGTGAGGCACATTGTGATCCAGTTTATAAATACATCTGGATATTCAAAAGCTTTAAGTGTTTTGATTAAAAAGTCCCAATCCAGTGAATCATATGCCTTCATGAGGTCCAATTTCAAGGTACATCTCTCAGATATTTGAGATCTTGAGTATCCCCTTACTAGCTCTTGGGCAATAAGAATATTTCCCCCTATATGCCTAGTTTTTACAAAGACAGATTGATTATTTGAAATAAGGCGATGAAGTGTAGCTTTAAGCCTGTTAGCTAAACTTTTTGAGATACGCTTATAAACCACATTGCAACAAGCAATTGGCCTATAACTTTTAACTGTAACTGGATTCTGAACTTTTGGTATTAAGGTTATAGCAGCAAAGTTCATCTCTTTTAATAAAGTACTATCTCTCATAGTACGCATCACTGCTTTGCCCACATCTGGCCCAGTAATATGCCATGTTTTTTTGAAAAAAGCTGATGTATACCCATCAGGACCTGGACTTTTTGAGTTATTTATTGAGAACAAATCCTTCTTAATTTCATCTTCTGTAACAGGTTGACTAAGTCTTCTTTTATGCTCATACTCTATTTTCTTGTTGCATATATCTTGAATTACCATGTACTCATAATCTTCTTGTTCTTTTCTTTTTGTTCCCAACAGGTCTGTATAGTATTTTACAAACTCTAAGGTGATTACAGTTTCATCAGTTGTTATAGAACCATCTTCCTTTTGTAATATTTGTGATGCTATTTTGAGCTTTTCTACCGTTGACCCATTTCATAAAGTAAGATGTATATAACTCACCATCTGTAACCCAAATAGCACGAGATTTCTGTCTAATAATGGATTCTTCTTTAAGTTTCTCATTTTGAAGTTCCTCCAGTAAAACATTTTCTTCCTTCAGGATGGCACTAGATTTATTACCATGTAGCCTAACACTTTGAATATCAACAAGCTATTATTAAGATGATCAATATTATTTGAATTATTCTTGAAATATAAGTTGTTAAACTCTTTCAATTTCTTTTTCAGATGTTTCAACTTCCTTGTAAGGTTATACATTAGAGTCCTAGCAAATTCATTTTTCCATGATCTTCCATCAGGGGCATGAAATCCTTATGTTCTAGCCAGATATTATAAAATCTGAATGGTACAGGACCTTTACTTTTATTTTGGAAAATCTGTAAGTGTTGGCTACAATGATCTGAAATACCAGGAGGTTTTAAAATTAGGGATGTCTGATTGAATTTAGTGAGCCAAGTTGAATTGATCAATGTCCTATCAGTTCTACTAGCTCTCATTTCATCCTCAGCTGCTCTATTGGTCCATGTATATTTAGGCCCATTATATTTGAGATTTGTGAGCTCTAGGTCATCAATACATTGAATCATATCTTCTGACTCTTTGGACAGAGCTACACAGTTATGTCTTTCCTCAATTTTTCTGATTTCATTAAAATCGCCCTAAATTGCCCATGGCACATCTTGAATTATCTTGTCCCATCCCCTTAGTGTATCCCACAAATGATGTCTAGGGTTTTCACCATTTTGAGCATACACAGGGGTAAAGTAAAATTCAGTTTTTTAATGAATGTGACTTACTTTGCACAGCATAGCCTGATCAGTCATATCCAAAACTGTTACATTTACTTTGTTAGGATCCCAGCAGGTCTATATTCTACCTTTGATATCATGTTGGTAATTTGTTGCTACTTGCCATTTATTAAAAACTGAATTAATAACTTTCATAGACTTATGTTGTTTGATTTTTGTTTCCAAGAAACTGAAAAGCCAAACATCCTTATTTATTACTTGCTTCAATCAGTCAACCTGATTAAGCTTTTTATTCTTACCCCTCACATTCCAACTAACAATCATTTGAGAAGGAGGGTTCCAGAGGCTTTTCAGCAGCCACCTCATCATCCTTGTTAATCAACCTATCAACTGCTTCACTTATGGTATCATGATTAAGAATACTAAAGTTGTTGTTTATTGTAGTTGATGTTTGACCATCTTGTTTGTTTGGAGAATTGTGTTTTCTTGCAGATACAGTGGTCCACTGTGTGTTATCCCCACCTTTGGGCTTTCCATCTGGTTTTACAAGTCTCATTGGGACCCAAACTTCTTTAACATTCCTATAAGTGCTCTCTGAGTGACCCATCATTTTACATTTCTGGCACAACACTGGTTTCTAGGTATACTCAACTAAAAATGTGTCAACATTACCATCACCCATATCAAGGTCAAAATCCTCAACGAGCTCCTTGTTTAAGTCATTTCAACACAAACCCTAGCATAACTCAGTATTGTGTAGGATTTAGTGATTTCATCCATTTGTATTGGTTTTTCCAATGCACCAGCCACTACACTGAGACCCTTTTTTGACCATAATTCCCCTGGTACTTTCCTAAGCTTAACCAATGAAGGAACTTTGTCTAACTTGAATTTCTCAAATTGTGTGTTAAGTTTCCATCTTCTGAGTAGGAGTGGCCTATTGTTTACATGCCATAATTCACCTAACACCTTGGAACATGGCCTTACTATTACTACCTACACGTATCTCTATTAATCTTTACAGAATAGGATAATCAAACAGATATGTTAGTAGCAATAGGTAAACAACCGTTTTAGTTGATGGAAAAATGTTTGATAAATCTATAAGAAAAATTGGAAAGCTATTGTATTAACCTATTAATGTTTGGCGACTATTAATGAGAGATCTTTCTGGTGGGCAACGTCTAGATTAACGTTGGATAGTTAGTTTTATTTCGAGAGTTTATTTCCCGGTCTTTATAGGCCTCTTGTGTAATAAGAAAAAAAATTTACCCAAACCTAAACGGTCCCGTTTCTTTCTAAAAACAACTTTTACATTTTACAAACCCGTCATTTGCAAATATATTCGTCTGCTGTCAATAGATATTTAAATATATTTATACCAAAAATGAGAAGCACAGAAGAAATTTTAGAAGAGATTTTCAACGTTGAGGTTGAGCTTCAAGATGTTCAAGGTACCATTGATGTCTCCCTTATTGGTCAAAATATAATCCCTTAGGAGACATCATTTTAGTATGAAAATGGTCTTTTTATATTGACTTTAGTGCTTAAAATTTAAATATTACACTTTCTCCCCTTGGAATTAGACTATTTGCATTTATAGAGCTTTTGTGCATTAATTTACTCATTTTTAGTGCAAACTTAGTAGGTTTATGAATTTCATGAGAAACCAATCCAAGGAGGAGAAGTGAGAATTAAAGTCTTAGAATATTTCTAGTGTGCTTAGTCGAGTTTCCTAAATTTAAATTGCACTTTCTTATTTCTAGTCTTGATTTAATGATTTATTATTTTTAAAGCGTATGCGATTTAATTATTTATTTAATGCGAATCTTTAAAAGATATATGGTAATTAATTAGAGACCAAGTCAAGTCAAAGAAGGAAAGGAAAGAGATTTACATGGAAATAAGAAGATTAAGGAAAGATATATGCAAAGAAGGAAAAGATAAAGCTGCCTTATGAATCTGAAATTCCAGCCACGTTTCAAAGATTAATTCATAACTAAAGATTGGATAGGAATCTGGACGAGTGGTCTGCAACAATGGAAAGCTCTTTCCGAGACAAGAAGTTTCATATATTGGAACTCCTCAAACGGATAAGTATTGAAAGACATATGACCAAATCAAATCAGCAACAGAATCTTACCTTTCCTAGATTTTAGGGCTACGAATTTAAGAGTTCTTGCCTTGTCTTCCACTCCAAGTAATTCGACCTAGCACCTATAAATACCAGCTCTAAACCTTAGAAAATCATCCCTTGGCTGCATAAGCTTAATATACATAATTAAATTATCATAGAAGCAATCAAGAGGATCTAGAGGAGGAAGAAGCAAGAGCTAGAGCTTAACTACATCAATTCAACACTTCTCCATCTTTATTCTTTGGGTAATTTAGTATTAGATCTATTTTGTCTATGAGGTATTTCTAAGCTATTTATTCAAGAGTTTTATTATGCATAATTTCTCTTTAGGATTGTAATTATATGAACCATTGATTATTGTTTTTCTGTTTTACTTTGAATCTGGGATTTTAGTATTTAATTGAATTGGTTCTTAATTTCCATTGAATATATTCTTGTGCTTGTTCACTATCATTGACTTCATGAATCAAGGTAGGTTTTAGTAATTAAGCTATTCACTTAGTGGCGAGTGATCATCCGACAGGGGGTGGTACCCGTTATTTGACCGACAGGCTTGACTAACCACGTAGCCAAAGAGGTAAAAGAGTATTCATCCGAAGAGGCATATTCGCCCATATAGGGGTTTATAGTACTTTAGGATAGCTCCTAGGTCCACCCGGCAGGGGGCTAGGAGATTATAGATTCCCGACTATTGTGAAATTTCCCATTCACCCTTATTCTTCGTAATCATAGATTCAATTGGATAGATTCATACTTGCATATCCTTATCTTTCTTGCATAATTATTAATTGTTTAGTTTATTGTCTATTTTATTATTTAGTTAATTAGAAAACAAACACCTTTATTGTTTATCTTTTTAAAGCAATCAAAACTATCTATTCTAATATTGAACACGAAGTTAGAATAACTACTTAAATCCATGTGGAGACGATAAACCCGATTTTACTTATCTATTACTTGGTACGACCCGTACACTTGCGGTCTATGGATCCTTTATCTCTTTACTTTTATTGCATTATTTTATAACACACAAGGACCCACCAAGTTTTTGGCGCCGCTGCCGAGGATTTGAAGCGGTTATTTTAATTTGTGTTTAAGTTAGGTTGGTAATTTTAGTTGTTTTCAGTTTTACGTTTGTTTTGTTTTAGTCTCTTTTCAGGCTTTTCTTTAGGTATGGAGATTTCCCTCTATCAAGATCCAATTCCAAAACAAACCTGTTATATACCAGTACACAAATTCATGGACTTGACATGCAAGAGCTTGACGGATCATTATGATAGGCTCAGAAAGTTGGAGGACTCCCTCAGTTGTTTCATGAAGGCCACAACGGATAATATAATAAAGAGTAATGCGAAAATCGATGCCATCATATCATTAGTGCAAGTCATGCAACAAAGCCATCAATTAATGGAGCAACGATTGACGCAACTCACAGAAACAATTGAGGAATTACAACAAGTACCATCTATGCAAACTGGCCAAGGTACAAATTTTGATGATGATGCCATTCAAATTGATAGCGATGTTTGGTTCGATGTAGCTATAGAGTTTAGCCTTCAAGAAGATGAGGAAGTGGAATCGCCACAAGTTGCACCTAGTGAACTAGAGATTCCAACAATAGAAGAGTCAACCACGCTAAGCATAGATGAGTCAATTGTTGGTAATGGAGTCGAAATTGAATTCACACCTTGTGAAGGGACGATTACATCCATGGAAAACCCAGCCAAGCCACGTTTAGAGGAATTAAATATTGAGGTCTTAGTTAGAAAAGAGATAGAAGAAGAAGATACTAGGATGGATTCACCACCTAGTACTCCATTGATGTCACCTCCCAATCCAATAAAGACGAATCATTCAAACGGTGACATCGATAAAGCATTTGTAGAGGTGTGTAAAGACAAAACCCACACCCAAATGCTTGAAAGTAATACAAAAGAACTCACACCGCAACAAGTAGTCACAGAAGATATTTCGGAAACAAAGGAGAATGCGAGTGTAGAGATCGAGGTTGAAAAAGTGGCCCTTATAACAAAAGAAAGTTCTGAAACATCCCTTGTTTTAGACAAAATTATAGAGGAGGAGCCACTTGAGTTCCCCATTGTTCCGAAAGTATCTAATGAGGTCATAAAGAAGGACCACCACCATGAACCCGTGAAGGAGAAAGCTAAAAATGAGTTTGGGGTCGGAACCACGGTTGCTTGGAAGGCCTCCAAACAAGAGAATAGACCACGAGGTTTTAAAAATGAGTGGATGGGGCCATTTGTTGTTACTCGAGTAGTGACACCAAAATTAATAGAGATACAACCTTCGAGAGGTCAAAGGACACGAATTGTAGACATACATAACCTCACCCACTGCTGGGGAGGTTACATAATCAAGGAATAATGGAGGTAACCCGTCAAACTTTAAATGACGTTAAATAAAAGTGCTCTTGGGAGACACCCCAAGCTTTAATTGATTTCTTAGTTTAGTTTTTTTTAGTGTACATTATTTAGTTTACGTATTTTTTTAGTTGATAGTGCATTATTGAGGAAGGTATTAGTGTTTTTGATGATCAGGTAGCATAGAAATCGAGTTTGGGAAGCAAAAACGAAATTTTTTTTGGGAGTATTCTGACCTGCCACCGGTATACCGGACCCTACCGGCGGTAATACCGCAGGTCAGAAAACCCGTGGCACGGGTACGAGTCACGTGTTTTATGCCGAGAGGTAAAATCCGAAAGCAAGCAGCTCCGGTATACCGGGCCCCATGGCCGGTATACCGCCCACACCCGCTGTGTCGGAAAAAAAATTGACACAATCTGAGAAAACTTCGGCAAGTCATATCTTTGCGCTCGGATGTCGGAATAAGGTGATCTTTGAGCCTAAACTGCATAACTTTTTGAGATCTAGCTATTGGGGAGGTTTTTGTTCTCGACCGGTATGTCGGCCAGAACCCCGGTATACCGTTTAGAAACCCGAGCCGAGGGTTCGCGTCACGTGTTTTTTGCCGAGAGGAAGAATTTCGAAAGCCAGAACTCCGGTATACCGGGCCCTACGGCCGGTATACCGCCCGACACTGCTGGAGAGAGGAAATTTTCGCGTTTTTTAGGTTATAAGGGAGAAGAGGTTGCTTTATTACGAATTTTTCAATCCTTAAGCTTCTCCTTCTTCACCAAACCTTTCCCAACTCCATTAAAGCTTCAACAAACCTTCACCTAACATCAAAACACAACCAAATCACCATGAATTCACATCCAAATCCTTCCCTACATCATTACAAAGAAGATTCAACCATCCAAATCATATCAAAACATCTAGAATCCAAGAATCAAGAGCCTAAATTTTCAAAATTCATCCAAAATTCCTTAAACCCATATCATTAAATCTTGATTCCATCATACCCATATGGAGATTTATCATCCTAATACCTTTCCTAACCAATTAAAGCTTGTTCCACCTGTAATCAAGAGTTACAAATTTCAAGAGTGTTCAAGGCTTTGAGTTGGGGGTCAAAAGAGATGATAAAGAGATGATAGAGCTATTAGCAAGTGTTAAGGGAGATGAAGTATCAATGCAAGGTATTGGGTGAGTTCTAGAAGAAATCAATTGAGATGGGTACTAGTTTGGGAATAAACCACAAGGTAAATTGGGTCAAGTAAGTAGAGGAAAGCATGCAGTGGTGAAATCAAAGAGAAAAAAGGTTTCTAATTTCATAAGGAAGACACCACAACCTCTACACATCAAGCATCCTTTTGACCAAAGATGATCAAATCTTCTGGGACGCTAGTAGCAGTTGCCACAACAAAATATTCCTGGATGAACACCTTCACATGAGAGAGTATTCGAGAACAAAGTCGTAGAGGATGATAAACAAGAGATATCTAGAGTTTGATTGATTGGGATGGAGCACAAGAGGATGTAAGGGATAGCGAAATTGGTGATACGTGAAGTTTACATACAAGGAAATCACTGCACCCTATCTTGGGTATTAATCAAGAGAGGCAATAGCCTCGAAGAGTATGTTTTCTTTCTTCCTTACCACTTCTCTATATGCATTATTTGCTATTTTTATTTTATTGAGTCTTTTCGAGTCGTGGGGACACGACTCATTTTTGAGTTGGAGGTGGGGATTCGTTGTCCCTCATCTCCATTTTTATGTGATTTATTGGTTTTTTAGAGAAATTTGAAAAATTTTGAAATTTTTAAGAGATGGATTAGATGTGGAATGTGTTTAATAGCTTGAAAGCATAATCTTAGTAAGTTAATGATAGAAAGTAGTATGTTTATGAGCTGCTTTATTTTGTATGCTTTGTGTATTTGCAGGAACACACATTGATAGTAAAGAAAAGATTAGTTAGCAATGCGATAGAAAGTATGTTCGATCTCAGGGAGCCATGAGTGGTGTGTAGGCCGTGAGATCCAAGCTAGTTGATGAACTCATTTACTGAACGTGCTAAAGGTAAGAGAGTGACGAAATTGCATAGTTTAGAAAGTGATTAAGGCGGTTCTTTCATAAGCCCCTTGTTGCCTTTTAGCTTGCTGTCTATTTTATTATTATATATCCTTCTCAGCCCCTTCTAGCCTTTCTAAAGCCTTTTTATTAGCCACAATATAAGCCATATCCCTTTAGATTATAGGACTTTTCCATATGACACGCACTCGAATCGCGATGCATAGACAATTGTTTTAGAGCTAGAGTTTGGGGTGGTGGGTCCACCATTATGGGAAATATTATTGGGTTGGGATTTTTGAGCTTATTAAGTGTGCTCTATTCTATATATTGATGATGATTCACAGGTTTATTATATTGTAACCCTTTTCCGGGGTAATAGTAAATGAAAAAGAAGCTACGAGCTAAAGTTATGAAAAGGCATAATGTATGAAAAAAAAAATAGTGTGATATCTCAACATCAAAAAGAGAGTCATAGTTATACAAAAGAAAAAAAATTAATATGAAAAGAATATATATTTGGACCGGCAAAGAGGAATTTTTATGTGAACATCTTTAAGCTTTAGTTGGGTTATTGGGGATGCTAATTTGTGCATCAAGGAATTCATTGGGTTGAGTGAGAACGTTTTACGAGAGTAACTCAAGCTCTAGGGCGATTCGTTGATGGCTAGTGAGGAGAGAGCCAAAAGCTCACTTTAAATTATCCAAATATACTTATCATACCGTCCCTAAGCCAACATTACAACCCTAAAGACCTTTTGATTCTTTGCTATGTAATCTAGAAGTGATTGAGCCGTTAGAGATTAGTTAAGTGGATCTTTGGATACTAATGAAGTTCGATGAACAATCTATAGCCTCCTTGGTGAACTGAGTAAAGATCCTCTCCTTCTTACATTGCGAAACTAATCCAATCTTGAATTCAAGCCGTGTTGATTGTAGATATGAAAAGTGTGCAGGTATGTAATTTGAAAATATTATTACATGAAATTTTCTGAGTAATTGCTTTGAGTTTATTCTATATATTCTGCTATCTTCTTCTCCCATGTGCTTCATTGATATAGCTGATATTTTAGAGACTTCCCTATGTTTTTATTTTTTATTGTATCGGGACGATACAAGTTTGAGTTGGGGGTCTTGATGTCTCCCTTTTTGGTCTAAATATAATCCCTTAGGAGACATCATTTTAGTATGAAAATGGTCTTTTTATATTGACTTTAGTGCTTAAAATATAAATATTATACTTTCTCCCCTTGGAATTAGACTATTTGCATTTATAGAGCTTTTGTGCATTAATTTACTCATTTTTAGTGCAAAGTTAGTAGGTTTATGAATTTCATGAGAAACCAATCCAAGGAGGAGAAGTGAGAATTAAAGTCTTAGAATATTTCTAGTGTGCTTAGTCGAGTTTCCTAAATTTAAATTGCACTTTCTTATTTCTAGTCTTGATTTAATGATTTATTATTTTTAAAGCGTATGCGTTTTAATTATTTATTTAATGTGAAGCTTTAAAAGATATATGGTAATTAATTAGAGACCAAGTCAAGTCAAAGAAGGAAAGGAAAGAGATTTACATGGAAATAAGAAGATTAAGGAAAGATATATGCAAAGAAGGAAAAGATAAAGCTGCCTTATGAATCTGAAATTCCAGCCATGTTTCAAAGATTAATTCATAACTAAAGATTGGCTAGGAATCTGGACGAGTGGTCTGCACCAATAGAAAGCTCTTTCCGAGACAAGAAGTTTCATATATTGTAACTCCTCAAACGGATAAGTATTGAAAGAGATATGACCAAATCAAATCAGCAACAGAATCTTACCTTTCCTAGATTTTAGGGCTACGAATTTAAGAGTTCTTGCCCTGTCTTCCACTCCAAGTAATTCGACCTAGCACCTATAAATACCAGCTCTAAACCTTAGAAAATCATCCCTTGGCTGCATAAGCTTAATATACATAATTAAATTATCATAGAAGCAATCAAGAGGATCTAGAGGAGGAAGAAGCAAGAGCTAGAGCTTAACTACATCAATTCAACACTTCTCCATCTTTATTCTTTGGGTAATTTAGTATTAGATCTATTTTGTCTATGAGGTATTTCTAAGCTATTTATTCAAGAGTTTTATTATGCATAATTTCTCTTTAGGATTGTAATTATATGAACCATTGATTATTGTTTTTCTGTTTTACTTTGAATCTGGGATTTTAGTATTTAATTGAATTGGTTCTTAATTTCCATTGAATATATTCTTGTGCTTGTTCACTATCATTGACGTCATGAATCAAGGGTAGGTTTTAGTAATTAAGCTATTCACTTAGTGGCGAGTGATCATCCGACAGGGGGTGGTATCAGTTATTTGACCGACAGGCTTGACTAACCACGTAGCCAAAGAGGTAAAAGAGTATTCATCCGAAGAGGCATATTCGCCCATATAGGGGTTTATAGTACTTTAGGATAGCTCCTAGGTCCACCCGACAGGGGGCTAGGAGATTATAGATTCCCGACTATTGTGAAATTTCCCGTTCACCCTTATTCTTCGTAATCATAGATTCAATAGGATAGATTCATACTTGCATATCCTTATCTTTCTTGCATAATTATTAATTGTTTAGTTTATTGTCTATTTTATTATTTAGTTAATTAGAAAACAAACACCTTTATTGTTTATCTTTTTAAAGCAATCAAAACTATCTATTCTAATATTGAACACGAAGTTAGAATAACTACTTAAATCCCTGTGGAGACGATACTCCCGATTTTACTTATCTATTACTTGGTACGATCCGTACACTTGCGGTCTGTGGATCCTTTATCTCTGTACTTTTATTGCATTATTTTATAACACACAAGGACCCACCAACCATTTCTTGAATTAGACTCTTTATTTCTGTATGTAATTTTTTGTATATGAATAATACAATTTTTATTTGTTACATAATTAACCTTAACATCTAATTTTAATGGTAGTATGGTACATATTATTGAAAATTGAAAGTGGAGAAAGGTACATCAATTAAAGCTTAATGTACAAAATTGTATGCTTTTGGAGCTGGAATTTAAGTTTTTTAAAAATCTATGTTCTATGCTTATCAGTTTTTAAATTATTATACATTTTCTTTTGCTTGTTGTTGTTTTATACTTTTGTTATGGTTACTTCCATTTAGTTTAGTATGATTAGCAGTTAATTGCACATTTGGTCCCTAATTCATGCGAAATAGCTATATGCACCCATGTGCTTAATGAAGTAGCAAATATACCAACCCCTTTCTTATACTCCTCCATAATTATCCCTGCACGTAATATATTTACTATTTTTGGGATTAATACAGGGGGTCTATATGTTACTTTCTGAAAGAGAGGTTTATGTTTAGCTATTCTCGTAAGACATGCACAGTGGTGCAATTTACCCTATTTAAATAAAGTTAAATTGCACAATTGCTCCCTGCATTATGCAAAGTAGTCAAAATATAACCTTGCATATTTGCATTCTAATACATTCATGTGCAATCTCCAGACCAGATAAATATATTGATTAGTAAACAAGATGAGTTGTATGAGAGAAAATCCGAACTTAAAGCATTATTAGAAAATTCCGAAATTGCAAAAAGCCCCTCAAAAGAAGGCACTTCTGAAATTATAGAAAATTGGTCCGGATCATTTAATTGGGATTCTCAAGCTGAAGATATTCGATGCAATATCTTTGGCATATCATCATATCGCGCAAATCAAAAAGAGGTTAATTTTAATTCATTTTTTTACTCTATAAAACTGTTTTTTATTTATTTTTTTATTATCAGATAGTAAACGCAGTTATGAGTGGAAAGGACGTTTTAGTAATTATGGCAGCTGGTGGGGGTAAAAGTCTTTGTTATCAACTTCCAGCTATTCTTAAAAATGGAGTTGCTCTTGTTATTAGTCCTTTACTTTCTCTTATTCAAGATCAGGTCCCTAAACTTCTCTAATAATTCATTTTTTTTCTGGATTAATATTTAATAGTGATAAATGATTGATAACTTTTAGGTAATGGGTTTAGCTGGATTGGGCATTTCAGCATATATGTTAACTTCTATTACAAGTAAAGAAAACGAGAAATTTATATACAAAGCTCTCGAAAAAGGTGAAGAAGAGCTCAAAATATTATATGTTACACCTGAAAAAATATCAAAAAGTAAAAGATTTATGTCGAAACTCGAAAAATGTCATAATTCTAATCGTCTTTCACTAATAGCTGTTGATGTAAGTAATATAATTTCATTTTCATTAATTTTTATCGCTACACTTTTTCATAATAATTAAAATTTTATTTATAGGAGGCACGTTGTTGTAGTCAATGGGGACATGATTTTCGACCGGATTACAAAAATCTCGGTATCTTAAAAACTCAATTTCCTAAAGTACCCATCATTGCTTTAACTGTACGTAATTTTATTTTAAAATATTCTATTTATTGAATTTATCAAAATACTTAATTGTATTCTGTTCGTTAGGCCACTGCTACTAGAAAAGTTCAAGAAGATTTAAAGGAAATGCTTCGTATTCCACAATGTGTTAAATTTGTTAGCACAGTTAATAGACCCAATCTTTTTTACATGGTAAATACATTTTTTTTTCTTTTTTTTATATGCTCTTCAAATGTTACAGTAAAATGTGTTTTTTCAGGTCCGTAAAAAATCGCCCGTGGCAAAATAGTTATCGATGAAATAGCTGAGTATATACAGACTTCTTATTCAAATAATGAATCTGGAATTGTTTATTCTTTCTCGAGAAAAGAGGGTGAGCTGGTATGTTGATTAAATAAATTTTATGTTTTTTTTAAATTTTTGATTCTTAAAAGATTTAGGTTGGAAAAGAATTATGTGGAAGAGGAATTAAAGCTGATCATTATCATGCAGATATGGATGTAAATACTCGTAAAAAAGTTCATCTTCAGTAAGAATTAAGATTATTTCTTTTTATTATTATTTTCATTTTCATTTTAATTTATTATTATTCTTGTACATGTAGGTGGAGCAACGGAAAATTGCAGGTTATAGTTGGTACGGTATGTTAAATGAAATACTTTATTACAGTTTTACCCTTATATATATACTCTAAGGATGTGTCTTGTGTACATGTGGCATTTGGAATGGGTATTAACAAACCAGATGGTATTACCGTAATTGAATTTATTTACATAACGTGCGTGTATTCTAATTAATGATATACTTATAGTGAGGTTTGTGATTCATCACAGCTTAAGCAAATCAATGGAAACGTATTATCAGATAATTAACTTTAACCCCTCGTACATGAAATTACTTGTGACTACAGAGGGGTACTTTAGTAATTTTCCAAATTTAGGAAAGTGGTAGGGCCGAAAGAGATGGACTTCCTTCTGAATGTATACTTTACTTTAGACCTGGTGATGTATCTAGACAGCTAATTAATATATCTTTCTTTCTATTTATAGTGTGTTATAACTTATACTCTTCAATTTCTAAAACAGAGTTCAATGGTCTTTTTTGAAAATGCTGGGTTGCAAAATCTTTATGATATAGTACGCTTCAGTCAGGTATGTGTGAAATAATAAGTTTCTACTTATAAATATTTCAATTTTGGTTTTTGTTACTTCATTTTCATTAAATTTTCACTAATAAATATTTTAATTTGGTTTTTTGTTACTTCATTTTTTATTTCAACTTAGTGCAGGCTAAAAGAGAATGTCGAAGAAGTGCTTTCTTTAAACATTTTGCTGAGCCTTTACAAGACTGTAATGGTAATAAATTTATTTATTTTTTAAACCCAAAAAGAAAAAAAAACTAAACTTAATATCTTTTCACAGGGATGTGTGATAACTGTGCCTTTTCATGTGATCTTAATGAAATGGATGTTTCGGGTATATTTGTTAACTTCTTATGCTACATTTTTAAATTTATTAAATTTTTTATTTATTTATTAAGGTCAGGCAAGACTTATAGTGTCGACACTAAAGGATAAAGACTAAGAACACAGAAATAGGTGGGTCCCACAATGTTTTTATAAAAGAATTAATAATTGCATTGATCTTTATAAAAGAATTAATAATTTGGAATTATTACTTGGTGTATTTTGTCAGGTCCTGAGTTGAAAAGGGAGGAGTTTGAACAACTTGTTATTCAACTCATAGTAGAACTTGGAATTTAGACTTGATGAGTTGAGAAATGAATTAGCTTCGATTCATGGAGGAATATTTCCTCATTCTGTTTTATCTACTCAACAAATTACTACACTTATAGTACTCAGAAACCAAAATCAATGGAACAGGTAGTTTCTGATTTGAGTATATTTTGTTGGAAATGTAACTTATGATTGTATTTATGATTGCACAGCTGGAGAAGATAATTGGAAAATTAAAAACAGAAAAGTATGGGAAGAGAATAGTTGAGGAAATTGAGAACCATGAATCGAAATGCGAAGTTAATGATGAAGAGAATAGATCTATAAAGAAGTATAGAAATAGGAAAGATATTCTTATTATACATCCAGAGTAGTGAAGAAGAAAAAGAAGAAGAAGCTTAAAGTAGTTGTTTCGGCATTAAGAAGAAACTCAATTTCTTGATGTATTTTCTAAGTAGTAATATTTTCTTCTCATCAAGAACACACTATGTAGATATTACACACAAGTAAATACTCGATTTAATTATAAATATTATTAAAACACAACAGTGAAGCAAAAAATGTAAATTATATAGAAACTAAAGTTTCCATGTAACCTCCTGTGATGATATCTATTTATTTATTCATGTATCTGTCACATCACATCACAAGTAAATATTCCTGTAAATGAATGTCCTTTTCTACAGTTTGATCTACTTTTCAAAAACTAAAGGTATGAGAACTCGTTTAATATAAAAGGTAAGAAAC
This sequence comes from Nemophila menziesii, assembly GCA_029959085.1. Classification (NCBI taxonomy): domain Eukaryota; kingdom Viridiplantae; phylum Streptophyta; class Magnoliopsida; order Boraginales; family Hydrophyllaceae; genus Nemophila; species Nemophila menziesii. Next base: position 6,036,459 of record JARWIR010000014.1, read on the forward strand.
AAAATATCAAACCTTTGTCATTTTTTTTTTTTTTTGGCTAATACTACTAAATAAAATTTCCTTGTTCAAAAAATTACAAAAGATGAAATTGGTAAGCAAGTTTCCAGAGTCACAATACCAAAACAACAAAAATTTAGTCCCGAAATACAATGTGGTAATATTTACTTGTCAACAAGAAAATATTATGTAGTTATTATTACACACACCACATTTTTTTACTAAGCCATTCAAATATTTAATGCTAACATTACTCTCTCCTTCCAATTTAAAAGATTCTTGACATTCAATACAAAAGCTGACTCAAACTTTATCCTGATTTTATACCTGAAATTCTTTTACTTAACAAGGTAACTACACAAAGATACAGAGACTGTTGATTTTTAAAAGTTTATATCTGTTGAATCATATGAAGAAGCTTAAGCTTAGGATGTTTAAATATGATTTCATAAGTAGTTGCATCTACTGAGAAACCATGTTTTCTCATTTCCTTGACTGATTCAATTGCCTCTTCATACTTTTTATTCTTCATAAACCCTCGAATAATAATGTTGTAGGTCACACTATCAGGAGAGAAACCATGTTCCTTCATACTTGAAACCCACTCTTTTGCATCTTCAAACATTCCTCTGTGACAAAGTCCAGCTATAATAGTGTTATGAGTATATAAATCAGGCTTCAAACCTTTGTTTGATAGCTTGTAAAAAACATCTAATGCAGCATCAAGTTGGTTATCTTTACATAATCTATGAATAATTGTTGTATATGTCACAATGTTAGGAGTTATATTACTACTTTCCATGGAGACTAATAAAGACATAGCCTCGGTAAAACGTCTATTATTGTACAATCCGTTTAACATTGTATTATATATCACAATGTTAGGAGTTTCCATGGAGTCTAATAAAGACATAGCTTCGGTAACACGTCCATTATAGCACAATCCGTTTAACATTATATTATATGTAACAAAGTTAGGACTAATTACTCCCTCACATTTCATCTTCTTGAATAATTCCTGCGCAATGACACATCTACCCTTCTGAAACAGCCCTTGTATCATACTGTTGTATGTAACAGTATTAGGTTGTAGTCCCTTTGAAGGAATATATTGAAAAAGTTGAAAAGCCTTATCAACCCACCCTTTCTTCACTAAACCATTGATTACAGTGTTATAGGTTTGAATATCAGGCTTTAATCCTCTACCTACCATTGTACTTAACACCCCCACAGCTTCCTCCAATTCTCCCCTTAAACAATATGCATCTATCAATGCAGTATAAGTAACTACATCCGGTTTTAGGCCTCTTTCAATCATGATTTCTACAAATTCTTGTGCTTCTTCTACTAAACCTTCTTTTCCATGTGAATCCACCAATATGTTAAATGTAACTACATCTGGAAGAATTTTATAATCTAACATCTCAATCAACAACATTATAGCCTCTTCCTTCCTATCAAACTTACACAATCCATGGATCAACGAATTGTAAGTGAAAATATCAGGGTTTATGCCCTTATCTTTCATCTCAGAAAATAATTTAAGAGCATCATCAACCATGCGATCCTTGCATAGACAATCAACAATGGTGGTATAAGATTGGATGCCAGGTTTAGAAATCTCCCTTTTTTCAAATACTCTTAGCCATTCAAGAGCCTTGAGTGTATATCCATGTTTGCAAAGCCCATTTAGCAAGATCCCAAAAGTAACTTCATCACACGGCTCACAAAGTTTTTCCCTCATTAACCTTTGAAACAACTCTACAGCTTCTTTACCTCTATCTTCACCAAAGAGGCCCTTAATCAGGGTGGTATACGTAACCACAGTGGGAACATGACCGCTTTTAAAGAGACCGCCTAATACCGAAAAACCCATATTGCTTTTTTTTAACGAGCAGTAACAATTTATAGCTATAGTCATTGTGTAATTATTTACCGGAGCCCCCAAAATAAGCATTTCTCTGAATAGAGAAAGAGCATAAGAATAATTTTTCATCTTCACAACAGTTCCCAATAGCTTAGTGTAATCTATAACAGTAAGCTTGGGTCGCGTACGGATCATTTGATTCACAGTAAAACGAGCATCTTTGACACAATTGATAATATCAAAAGATGAAATTGAAGAATAAAAGAAGAGGGAAAAAGGGTTACCGATTGTGTTGATGGAAGAAAGAGAAGATCTAAAGTAGAACAAAGAAGAACCATTCAGCTTCATGACGTTAATGTTGACGAGAGAAGGAAATGGTTGTTGCTAATATTGTAAAATGATTTTGAATCTGTGATGTTAGGTGAAGAGGCCGACTTGAGATGCTCTTTTGTGAACTGGTTACAAAATCAGATCGCAGATGTAGGGTTTTTTTTGGATGAATTGTCTTTTTTTTTTTTTTTTTTAAAGTCAAATGTCATTAAAAAAATATTAATATTTGTACGAAATGGTAAAGGGTTAAAAATACTCCATAAAAAACAAGTATGTTCCTGATATTGTTACCTATACCACCTTGATAAAGGGCCTCTTTCTTGAACATAGAGGAGAAGAGGCTTGTAAGTTGTTCGATAAAATTTCAATGGAGAAACTTTGTGAGCATAGTGAAGTTAATTTTTATAATTCGTTGATACAAGGTTTGTGTAATTTTGGTAGGTGGGAAGAGGCTAATATGTTATTGACTGTGATGTTTAATTGTCGAGTTTTCCTAGATTGTTATACATTCACTATATTTGTCGATTCATATTGTAAGAAATGATTAGTAATAGATGCAGAGAGAGAGATGGATATCATGAATTAAAAAGGAATTAATCTTGTCATTTGTAATTCGTTGATCCAAGATTTGTGTAATTTTGGTTAGTGGAAGAAGCTAATATGTTATTGATTGAGATGTTTGATTGTCGAGTTTTTCCAGATTGCCATACATTCACTATACAGGTTGAATCATATGTTAAGTTTTAAAGATAAATATATGAAGATATGAAGATTTAAAAGTTTGAAGATAAAGATGTAAAGATTTGAAGATTTGAAGATTTGAAGATTTGAAGATTTGAAGATTTGAAAGATTTGAAGATTTGAAAGATTTGAAGATTTGAAGCTTTGAAGCTTTGAAGCTTTGATCATGGAGAAGAAGCTTTGGAGAAGAAGATCATGGAGAAGAAGTTTTAAAATACCAATTTTGCCCCTGTTAAAATGATTTTTCAAAAAAAAAAGTTCAGGGGGCAACGAGTCTCGATTTAACGGCGAGTGGCACCCACGCTGCGAATTAACGGCGAAAATTGACGGAAAATAGTCACAAGGGGCATCGAGTCACGAAATTAAAATTTAGGGGGCAAGTAGTCGCAAAATAAACTTTGGGGGCAATCTGTCAATCGGGGTAAAGTTCAGGGGGGTAAACGATGTATTTACTCTAATAAATAAATGTTTAAAGAAATTAAAAATATCAAATTTGATATTGAAGGTTTAATAATATATTTTATAAGTAAATAATATATTAATTTATAAATTCATAACTTTAAACGAGCTCACGAGCCTAACTCGAGCAGACTCGTTTACTTATCGACCTTAAAATGGAACTTGAGTTTGAGCTTGTTTATATTCGAGCCGATCTCGAACGAGTTATTCTCCGAGCCGAGCTCGAGCTGCTCGCGAGCGGCTTGGTTCATTTACCGCCATAAGGAGGACTGTAGGGATATATTGGAAAAATTGTTCTAAGTAAAGTTCTTAAAAAAATAAATTTTGATATTTGTCAATCGAATTTTAGCTACTTCCTAATTAAAATATTAAACTTTTATTTCTTCTTAAATTTAAAAATAGGCTAAAAATGAAAATTCCAAACCTGCTGCCCAGACCAGCATATATTGTGTCAAATTTTAGCCGTGCATTAATTGTTTTTCAAGTTTACCAAAATAAAAAGTTTTGAATGATAAAAAATTGATGGGAAAGATTCGATACAAACACAAAATACTAATGAGAAAGAAAAAAATCCAAATATATTAATAAGCATGTGGGTGAGATTGAGCATGTCAAGATTGGTAAATTAATCATTTAGGATCCTCCTCTATGAGTAATTTTTAGACAACCCCTTCCCCTATAAATTGTTTTTCTAAACTCATTGTTCAGAGGATAACACATTATACAAAACATGAATAACTTTCATGTCTTTGGCGAAGATAAATTCGGACAACCACAACCTGCTCCATCCACAACAACGTCATGCACTAGATCATATCGTAATTGCCTCAACAATGTAAATTTTCAAGCCATCGGAACATGCTGTGTTTTAATACTTTGTCTTATAATTATCATCGGTCCAATATTTCTCATATATTTCAATACACGTAATCATAATCTTGAACCAATGTTTCAGGTTGAGTATTTATCAGTGTTGTTATTCAAAACTTCTGATACATTATTAACAGCAAACCCTGATATTGGAATCTCTAGCACCAATATGAACACCGATATATCTATCTGGTATCATACTTTTGAAGTTTCAGTTTTTCGTGATACTGAAAATCTTTCCAGGGGAGAACTAGTTAGACTTTTAATTCAACCATCTCGAAACAACACTGTTTTGCATCCAAGTATGAGTGCGTATATGATGAATGTTAATGATTGGAGAATCCTCAACGATACTTATTATGATGTGCATATACAGGGTATACTATACTATGTGAGTCGTTATACAGATTCACGTTATACAGATTCAAGTTATAAAAATTCACGTTATAGATCATGATGTCTCACACTGTCTCAAGACTTAGATTGTATTCATGGGCATCATTCAGGGCTGTCCAAGACAAAGAATACTGTAAGGCGTTGCTTGGAAAATTATATCGGGCAGTTGGAATTCAAGATAAGAAGTTGGTTTTGTCTAGAGATCTTGCAAATTGGGAAAGCTTTAAGAAGGCAACACTCACTTACACAATCAACAAGAGAAACTTCAAGTTTACAAGTTAGGTATCGCAAAGATTTTCACATGCAATGTTGGATCTTGCGATCAAAAGCTGTTCTAAAAATTTATGATACGACCTTGAGCACCGCAAGTTGGGTTCTAAAAACCTTCCCAAAGTATCATTGGTCCGGAGTAGTTGACCATTTTTCACTTTTCTAGTTATATGGCTTAAACGATTTGTTAGATAGATATCTAGCCTTTGTTCATATCTTATATTCTGTATTTTTAAAATTTATTAGATTGTTAGTTATAGTGAAAATAGTACAAGTTCCAAGTAGGTGGGTCAAATAATGACCCAAGCCAAAATTTAGGCCCTACCTGATCCAATCTGATCTGATCAAGTCTAAATTTTAGCTTGAATCACATTATAAGCGTCATAAACAATTAATAAGCCCAAACCAATCTTTTACAGATTAGTCTAACATATTAGTCCCATTAAATCGGGTTAACCTGCCAACCCGACCTTCTAGTTTAAAGTTTTCTATGAATTTTTTAATGTAGGAGAGGTTTAAATTCATTACATCAATACCAGTTACATCCTTAGTCTTAATGTAATGAAAAATCGATGGTATTAAATTACAGAACCGTGTGCGAACTCATACTAGAATATACTTGTATCAGTATGTTATAAGAGATAGCCGATAAATATTACTACACCATCTGATTTTATTAGTCTAGACCGAGAAACTTGGTATGTTTCTTAACTAGTTGCAATTTCCTTAATATTGATGGATCCTGCTGAATACAACTCATTGCTAGCTTTGTATCCGAGTAAGAAAATTCAGGATCCATTTCCAAATGATGAGAGGAGTTTATCCGATCGATCTTCACTTTTACTACCTTTGTAATTGTCATCAAGTGGAAGGTATGAATCGTCATCTAGGTTTTCTTTTATTAACATACTTTTTGTTATGAGATTTAGTAATAGAATACCAAATGCAAACACATCATTAATTTGTGACCAATTACTTGACATCACAGTACAATAGTCAATGTAGCCAATGCTTCCATTCAAGCGAGATAATATTCATTTACATTCCACCGCTTATCATGCTAAAATCAAATAGCCTCGGGTTATATTCCTGTATAATGAATAATTAAATAACTTAAATAAATTTATGAAGATAAATAGATAATAGCTTGTGCATAAATCAAACCTCATCGAGAATAATATGAGCAAATCCTATAGCAACCTTGATTCTTTGAAGCCAAGTAAAGCTATCCTTAGGTGCAAGGTTATGAAGAGTATCGAGTGGCACCAAGATGTTCATTGTCCCAACAATATCCATACAACTCTATTCTTCCGGGATGACTTTTCAATTTTTCATGTCCAAGCAGCGTAATTTCTTGCTATGAGAAAATACAAATTAGAAAGACAATTACAAAAATAATTGACCAACCATCAGTCTCGTTTCATTGTCTCCCTGGTTATACGCATATCTTGTTGACTCTTCAAATATCTTCACCAAAACATGTCGTATTTCATGAGTAGATTGCTTGATTTTTCCACTCTACACTTTGCCAAATTGAAAATTACCAACATAATTGTTTGAACTTTTAGCGGGTATGGACAAAAGTTCCTGGTTCATCCACTTTATGTATGCAAAATTGTTTCAACATGTTAAACTTTAGCTCCCTAAACCAAATTCCATATTCCTGTCGATCAGCTTAGAATTTTTTTAGTTCTTCTAAACAAGATAACTACGTATATTTACACATAATTCAGCAACAAAAAGAAGAACAAAAAATAGGTTTAACTATATAAATTAAAAATATAAAGACTGAAAATTCAAAAAAAAAAAAAAACAGAATTTACCTGGGAGGAGATACTTTATCTGAAGATGACTTTGGTTTCTCTGAAAATAACAAAAGGACATATTATTTACTGAGGGGTAAAAAAGGAAGAAAAAAAAACTTACCGTTATTTGACTTTTCTTTAACAGGAATATAACCTAAATCGATACGTTTTTTAAGTATTTGTAAACGCATTCGAACATCCATCATCACTATGATTAGTGTCTTTTTCTCCAAATTTAAGTTGAGTTTCTTCTTTTTTCGAGGCTAAAGCATTTTTAACAGCTTCTCTTCTTGTTTTAGCTTCGGCTAATTCCGTATCATTTTTAGTACTTACTTCTTTTAGTAAACGAGGATCATCTAATACATCGTGACTACTTTTTATTTTAATATTCCTTTTCCTCTTCTTCTGCTTCTTCTCCAAATGAAAGTAAATTCAACTTTCTGGAATTATAAACAGTAACTATTTATGTTAATCATCAGATAAGTTTAATTACAGTGATTAAAATATGTACTTACTTTATAGTATACTAATTGGAGCCTAAACAGATGAACAATTTAGGCATTTAAGATCAATAAAGAGTAATGGGCGTTGGCGAAGAACAATATTCGTCTTAATTAAGGACTAATGGAGCAGCCTAGGCTGATTAATGACCATCTCTCTATCACTTGTAAATCTAAGGACTGTTGATTTTTAGAAGTTTACATGTGTTGAATCATATAAAGAAACTTAGGATGTTCATGTATGATTCTATAAGTAGCTGCATCTACTGAGAAACCATGTTTTCTCATTTCCTTCACCCATTCAATTGCCTCTTCATACTCTTTTTTCTTCATAAACCCCTGGATAATAACGTTGTAGGTCACACTATTGGGAGAGAAACCATGTTCCTTCATACTTGAAACCCACTCTTTTGCATCTTCCAACATTCCTCTTTGACAAAGTCCGCCTATAATAGTAGTATGAGTATATAAATCAGGCTTCAAACCTTTGTTTGATAGCTTGTAAAAAACATCTAATGCAGCATCAAGTTGGCCATCTTTACATAATCCATGAATAATAGTATTATATGTCACAATGTTAGGAGTTATATTACTACTTTCCATGGAGACTAATAAAGACATAGCCTCGGTAAAACGTCTATTATTGCACAATCCGTTTAACATTGTATTATATGTCACAATGTCAGGAGTTATGTTGCTACTTTCCATGGACTCCAATAAAGATATAGCCTCGGTTACACATCCATTATTGCACAATCCGTTTAACATTGTATTATAAGATTGGATGTCAGGTTTAGAAATCTCCCTTTTTTCAAAAATTCGTAGCCATTCCAGAGCCTTGAGTGTATATCCATGTTTGCAAAGCCCATTTAGCAAGATCCCAAAAGTAAATTCACACGGCTCACAAAGTTTTTCCCTCATTAACCTTTGAAACAACTCTACTGCCTCTTTACCTCTATCTTCACCAAAGAGGCCCTTAATCAAGGTGTTATACGTAACCACATTAGGAACATGACCGCTTTTAAAGAGACGGCCTAATACCGCAAAACCCATATTGCTTTTTTTTAACGAGCAGTAACAATTTATAGCTATATTCATTGTGTAATTATCTACCGGAGCCCCCAAAATAAGCATTTCTCTGAATAGAGAAAGAGCATAAGAATAATTTTTCATCTTCACAACAGTTCCCAATAGCTTAGTGTAATCTATAACAGTAAGCTTGGGTCGCGTACGGATCATTTGATTCACAGTAAAACGAGCATCTTTGACACAATTGATAATATCAAAAGATGAAATTGAAGAATAAAAGAAGAGGGAAAAAGGGTTACCGATTGTGTTGATGGAAGAAAGAGAAGATCTAAAGCAAAACAAAGAAGAACCAATCAGCTTCATGATGTTAATGTTGACGAGAGAAGGAAATGGTTGTTGCTAATATTGTAAAATGATTTTGAATCTGTGATGTTAGGTGAAGAGGGCGACTTGAGATGCTCTTTTGTTTTTTTTTTTTTTTTTCCAAAATCTTTCTATTAAAACCGAGAACTCATTACAAAATTAGCCTATCCCCCTACTTGGGGTATCGGCTTTGATAAGTTCCTCTAGACTAGAAGGGATAGTCCCTATTCCTAACTCAAAACTCATGCCAAAGGGCGGGTTTTTAGTTAACCAGTCTTCTCGAAACATAAGAGAAGGAGGGATTACATGATTCACTAACAAAATAAATACTACGAATAATGTTCAAAATACAATCATTAATAATAGGAGTATTAGAAGCTAAAGGTCCTATGATGCCTAGACAATCGTTCTCTATAATGCATCTTATGTTCTTGAAATCTCTAGCCCATAAGCATGCCTTTAAGATTCCAAGAGCTTCGGCTTCCATAGGATTGCTTGCTCCCACCTCCCATGAGTTAAACTTGATAATCTTTCCATTATGGTCCCTGATAACACATGAAATAGCAGTTTTATCAATTTTGAAAGAAGCATCTGAATTTATTTTATACCAATTCAAAGGGGGTGGTTGCCATTTAGTATACTTTCCCTCACAATTAGTCATTGTTTTATTGAAGGTCCTGGTATTTATACCCATAGCAGTAGTACCTTCTTTCTTATCATAGGATTTTAATCCTTGTTTATTAGTTTCTCTCAGACTAGTACAGTCATCCTCGAGATCTTTAAACCCACAGTTCACCATTTCATATTTGTTTAAAGCTTCCTTCAGATAATCAATATCAACTTTAGGATTTAAGGTATCAAACTGTTCTTTCCAATGTATTTCTGCCTGTGTTATGGTTGTAATGGGACAAACTTTAATATTTCTAAAGATATACTCATTTCTAGCCTTCCAGATATGCCACAAGATAGTGGCAAATTTTTCAATAATATATAATTCCTTCTTACCTTCCTTTTGGGCTTTAGATAGAGTATTAGCCATCCAAGCATCCATTATAAATGGTTGATGGTTGCTATTTTTAAATTTAAAGCCAATAGGAGAGTTAAACCAAACTGCATTTGCCCAAGGGCATTCAAAGAATAAATGTTCTATTGTTTCATCCTCATTATTACAAATATAACAACATTTAGTATTCTGAATTTTTCTATTGAAGAGATTTACTCCAGTGGGGAGTAGATTTTTAACAGCTCTCCAGAGAAATTTTTTAATTTTTGGTATTGTTTCAATTTTCCATATCATTTTCCAAACCAAAGGGTCAATAGTATGCGCATTAGAAGTAGACAAGCTAAGACTATTTTTATGTTTAAGTTCCTCCTCATTTTTAAGCCAATAATAAGCTTGTTTAACTGTATATATCCCATTTTTACTTTTATTCCAATAACATTTATCATCTATTGGAACTAGAGGGATAAAAGTTTTCAATATAGTTTGAACAGTAGAGTTATCAAAGTTTTTATTAAGAGTATTCAAATCCCATTTTCTTTCTCCCTCAATCATGAGGTCCTTTACAGTGGTGACATCCTCAGTTAAGGGGTTGGATAATACTATTGGAATTACCTATCCATTTATGACTATTTAATAAAATGTTCTTACCATCTCCAATTTTCCAATGAATATGAGGTTTTATGGTATCTCTACCTGTTATAAGACTTCTCCATCCCCAAGATGGATTGTTTCCTAGTTGAGCCTCAAAAAAAGACTTATTATGAAAATACTTACCTTTTAGAATTTTGTATAAAAGAGATTCAGTTTTATTAATTAGGTTCCATGCCTGTCTACCCAATAGGGTTATGTTCATCAAATGTATATCTCGGAATCCTAGTCCTCCATCAAATTTACTAAGTGTGATTTTATTCCATTTACACCAATGTGTTTTCCTATTTCCATTTTTACCCCACCAAAATTTTGCTATGTGAGAAGTAATTGTCTCGCAAGTCTTTTTTGGAAGTAGGTAGGAAGACATGTAATAGTTGGGTAGGCTTTGAATAACAGCCTTAATTAAGATTTCTTTACCCGCATGTTAAGAACATATTTTTCCAATTAGAGATTCTTTTAACCACTTTTTCAGTGATAATTTCTAGATCCTTAACTTTGGATCTTCCCCACTCGGTGGGTAGGCCCAAATATTTGCCTAGATTTTGTACTACTTTCATATTAATCTTATGCGAGAAGATAGCTTGAATATAGTGTGGAGTATTTTTGCTAAATTTAACTCCACACTTGTTTCTATTAAGAGTAAGTCCTGTAGCCAGGGCATATCTACTGATAATGTCATTGAAACTATTAACATCTTCATTGCTAGCTTTAAGGAAAAACATGCTATCATCTGCAAAAAGCAGATGGGATAAAGAGGGGCAATTTTTAGCAATTTTAATTCCTTCATATGATCCTCTATTGATTTTATCTTTAACCAAAGCCGATAGGGTCTGAGTAATAATACAAAAGAGGAAGGGAGAGAGGGGGTCTCCCTGCCTCAAACCTCTTTCTGGTTTATCAAGTTTATGGGGTGTACCATTAATCAGAACTGAGTATGAAACCGAGGTAACACAATTCATAGTGAGATTACACCATTTTTCATTGAATCCTATTTTATATAACAGGCTTTTTAAAAAAATCCCACTCCACAAATTCATAAGCTTTTTGAACATCTGCTTTTATAATCATATAGTAATTTTTAGAATTCCGTTTTTCATTAATAAATTTACACACCTCATGGGCTATCATTGAATTTTCTTGTATATGCCTGTTGGGGACAAAAGCTGATTGGTGTTCATCAATGATATAGCCCATAAGCGGTTGGAGCCTATTCACCAATATTCTCGCAATTATTTTGTAAATAAAATTAGAGACACTAATAGGTCTATAATGTTTTATATTTCCTGGTTTCTCAATTTTGGGGATAAGGGAGATATAGGTGTGGTTAATAGCTTCCAAATTAACATTGTTATACCAGAAATTGTTAATAAGTTTAATAACATCCAGTTTAATAAGATGCCAATATTTTTTTTTTAAAATAGCCCGGGTACCCATCAGGTCCTGGAGCTTTATTGGAGCCTAACTCTTTAATAGTTCTTTCTATTTCATTAATATTAAGCTGATCAGTTAAGGATTTGTTCATAGAATCAGTAATAACAGGTTCAATAATATTCAGAATCTGTGAGAAGTCCATAGGTCCCACACTTTTAAAAACATTATTAAAGTAATTAAGAATATTATTCTGAACATCAGTATTATCATTAAGCCAATTGCCATTATCATCCTGTATAGAACTAATTTTATTAATTTTTCTCCTTTCTTTAGTAGAAGCATGGAAAAACTGAGTATTTTTGTCCCCTTTTTTAAGCCAAGTAATCCTAGCTCTAGAGGCCCAATACTCTTCTTCTTTTTTCCAAATAATTTCAATTTCTTTTACAATGTTGTTGTAGTTATCAGTGTCATTATCATTATGAGTAGAAGAATTGGTGATATCTTTTAATTGTGTCATAAGATAATCAATTCTTCTCCTATTATTTTGAAATTTTCTTTTACTCCATACAGTTAATATTCTTTTACACATGTTAAGTTTAGTAATAAGTCTATCGTTGGACATTTTCTTAGTATTATTTCTAGAATTCCAAATATTAGTAATAATATTAAGGCAATCATTTTCTTCTATCCACTGAATTTCAAAAATAAATCTTTTATCCCTCTTAACATTATTATCTTTAAGATGAAGCAGAAGGGGACTATGATTAGAACCTAGAGCAGGTAATAGGTCCACCCAAGCTTCTGTATATATATTATTCCAATCACAATTAGTTAAGCACTTATCAATCAATTTTTTAATAAGTTTACTACCTGATCTCCTATTAGACCAAGAGTAAGAGCAACCTTTACTAATTAATTGATTAAGGTTATTGTCTTTTATAAACTCTTCGAATTTTTTCATATTATTGTCAATTTCTCACTTAAATATCTTGTATTGTTAAAATCACCTACTAAGTTCCAAGGACTGTTTTTATTGGGTTTACAATTATTAAATTTAATAATGGATTTAATCTTATCTGCGTCATTAGGGGCTCCATATACAAAGGTAGTTTGGATAGTATTCCCATCTGAGTTTAAAATTTCGCAATTTATAAAATTTTCATCATAATTAATAATTTTAATATTTTCCTTGTTGTTAGCGAAAAGAGCTAAGCCCCCGCTCAAGCCTATAGGGTCAACCACCATAACTAGGTCCATTTTAATGGTTTTCGCAACTTTTAATAAGACAGAGTATTTATTTTTAGTTTCAGTTAAGAAAATTACCTCGGGGCGATATCGGAAAGTGATATCGCTAAGGGTCTGGACTGCCAAAGGTGTGCCAATCCCTTGGCAGTTCCAGGCTAGATGTATCATTGCTTGATTTGGGATTGTTCATGGACAATCCCGCAAACCATTTCATCTTTATTGTTGTTATCTTCTAAAACCTCTCCTTCTTCATGATCTTCTTCATTTGGACTCTTCTTAACCTTTCCTTCATTTAATAACCTTCTCGCTTCCCAGATTTTCTCATATCTTCCACTTTCCGAATAGTTGTTATTCTTCTTATAGGTCTTGGATAGTTTTCTAATCGATTTTCTATGCTGCTTAGAGCTTTCTCCTTCATAAAAATTGGTTGGAACCTCATTGTAGTTGATGATTTGTTTACAGCAGCCAAATGTGTTTGGGGTAATGGTTTGGGTGAAGGATATTGAAGGGTTAGGTTTCGGTGTAGAGAGAGAATCGGGATTAGGATTTGGGGATTTAGGGTTCGAATGAGGAGTAAGAGAAAGTGGAGGTGTTTTAATTGGGTTTGGGTTTTTATCCGAAAGGAGATTGGGTGGGAGGATCACATTTGGGCTGATGTTATGTTTAGTAATGTTTGGGCCCCCTTGATTTGGGCTTAAGAAGGAACCAAATGCAATGTCTTTTAGTGGGCTTGAGGGGGTGTTTAAATTTTCCACAAGTTGGGCTGCTAGCCCAGCCAATTCTTTTTCTTTATCTTTTAATATGGCCGCTTTCTTTGTCTTCTCTTCCAATAGCGCCGATAGTACAATCTTCTCGGTAGTGGGTGTACCATTTTTGTCCGTTTTCTGATCTTCATCACCACTAGCCTTAAATTCAAATTTTTTTGTTTGTATGATATCCATATGGGAGTCCTTTGTACCAATTGTACCAATACGAGTTACAGTACCTTTTTGGTGAGTTGAAACGGTAGACTCATTGATCCACTTATTCGCCATAGGTGATTTGCTCCGAGTTAATTTAGAGTTCCAACTCGCTTTAGTAATTTTGCGAATCCCTCCAGTAAGTTTACCATTATTGAGCTCTTTTTTGTTTTTAATGAGGAAGGTGGATTGCGAAGGACCTCTTGTTGATATTTTAACCCAGCTTCCTAATATTGGTTTAATAGTAGGATTTGTGCACCCTCTGGCTTCATGATCCATGATTCCGCAGTTGTAACAAACTTGTCCTACATTTTCGTATTTGAAGTTAATCCAATGATGTGTATTTTCATTTTCCCAGAAGTTAATTCCTGCTATTATGGGATTATTAATACCCCAATCTACTTGAACTCGAGTAATCGAGTTTTCATCAATAAATTCTGTTTCTGGTAAGATGATTTGATGAACTTCTCCAAAGTGTTTCATCAAATTTTCAATACAGCTGATTGTGAGGACTGATATAGGAGTTCCAGTAAGTTGGATCCAGAAAGTTGTGTGTTGAACAACATTTTTAACTCCATTCTTGTACTGATTGATAGCCAGATGCTTACCCAGAATAGTCCATGGGCGTTGATTCCATACCTTTTGTTTATCTTCCTCACTTTTGAATTTAATGATAAATTCGTTAAAACCTAACCTTTCTGTTTCTACTGGGTTGTGTAGACCCCAGAATTTGTTAATATGTTGCTTGATGTAGCTAAAGTTAATAATTTCTTTGTGCATAAACCTTGCAATGAGCTTATGTTCTTGTATCGTTTTGTAGGGTGGATTTTCCATGGCAGTGATGATTGAGTTGCCCTCCTTTGCAAGAGGGTGATTAGAAGAGTAAAAGTTTGGAGCCATGTTAAAACCGAGATCAGAACTGAGGAAAGGAGAAAGGGAAAAGACTGAGAAAACCTGCAACCAAGTTATAGATTTAGTAGGGGTAACTCGGTTAACAGAGATGTGAAGTAATGAGGAGAGCTTCAAGAGTAGATTGATTTAGTGGTGGTGGTATTAGAGGTAGTGGAGGTGTTTTTGGATGAGAGAGGAGAGAGCATTTTGTGAAGTGGTTACAAAATCAGATCGCAGATGTAGGGTTTTTTTTTCGGTAGAATTGTCTTTTTTTTTCTTTTTTTTAAAAAAAAAAGAAAGTCAAATGTCATATAAAAAAATACTAATATTTGTACGAAATGGTAAACGCTTAAAAATGATTTCCGAGATTGATAGTTGGCCTAGTGGTTAGGTTACTCCGCAGAGACCAAGAGGTCCTGGGATCTAATCTCATTGGAGTTAAAATGACTCCGAGTCCTAAGTGGCTCTCTCATGTACTAAAAAAAAACGATTTCCCACTTATAAAATTCGTAAATCATGATTTAGTCCCTCATAAATTTTAAATAGATAAATTAGTCTCTATCTTTTAATGATCAACTATTAAATCAAAGTAAGTTACAATTTTATCCTTTATAATTTAATTAAATAGTATAAACTTGTAAAGAAAAATAAATATAGAGCAAAATTAAAAAAATATTTCTACTAAATTAAAATTTTTAAGCATATTATATAGTTAAAATAGATTAAGGATCCAAATCTTTTATTTTTATTTTGGTCAAATCTCTCTTGATCTAAACAATACAATTCTTCTATTTTAACCGAAAATGGACACTTTTATTTTTAAATTAATTACACAATACTAGCAAGATTTTTTTACCATTCTATTTTATCCGTTATTATTTAATTAAATAAAATAACCTCTAAGTAACAAATTCATTTCTCATCACTCACTTTATCCTTCTATACTAATCTTGATCTTAAAAATTCCCCAAATTAGGGGCAGACTTAGGGGTCGACTGGGGTGTGAGGCCGCCCACCTCAGTCCTAGAATGTAATGAAATTTCGTGCAAATTATTTTAACAAAAAAACATTAGTAGAAATTTAATTTTTCCCAGAGTCTATATATTCTTCCCCAAGCCTTCCAAAACTAGAAATTACATTTAAAAAAAAATATCGGGACTACATTCGCAAACCTTACTTGTTGTTCTAACTTTTTACCCCTCAGAGAAAATATGCCCTGCCCTACCATGACGATAAAGTCATTGTTGTATCATCTACGATGGATTATTGATGAATCTAGTAGTCCAGTTAAAGTGGAGATGCCACCTTCTCTGGATGAGGAAAAGTAATTAACCATATTTTTTCAAGTTAAGTTAGCGATGGTCGTTGTTAGTTGTCAGACGAAGTTGGGTATTTCTCGTTCTGGTATATCTGTGGTAGGTTATTGTTGGGTTTATTTGACGAGAATTAAAGTCGGAGGATGAGCTATTTTGATTTTTTAAGTATTTATTCTGGTTTTTCAAGGTGTATCTAACATATTTCTTAACTTATTGTTGAATATAGTGTTAGTATCTAGGCCGCAACTAGTGAGAGTTTCCTTAATTTTATATCTCATCGAATCAAGTATATTAGGGGATATTAATAATTTTATATATTTTTAGTGTACATGTAATAGTTTAGTGTAAGATAAATGGAAGCGGGAATCTACAAAAATAGTAATTATTGAGAGAAATTCAAATAAATTCATTAAACTGTAAAAATTTAGTATAAATAAAATATGTAATAAGAAAGATGAAATAAAAAATCTTGCTAGCATTGTTTAATCAATTTACAAATGAAATATTCCCTTTTCGGTTAAACTAGAATTATTGAACTGTTTATATTATGAGAGTTTCGACCAAAATAAATAAATTGTATTCATAATCTATTTTAACCATGTAGTATGATCAAAATTCATAATTTTTGACGTAATTAGTAAGGATATATTTTTGAGTTTGGTCAATATTTATTTTCTTATAGAAGTTTGTACTATTTAATTAAATAATTAAGGGCAAAATTGCAACTTAATTTGATTAAATAGTTAACCATTAAAAATAGGGACTAATTTATCTATTTAAAATTTATGAGGGACTAACTCATGATTTATGAATTTTGTAAGGGATGAAATAATTTTTAACCCAAATACTAAAATGCAATGATCTAAACTCTTACTTTTTTTTTCTTCAAAAATATCTACACATCTTGCATTGTTTGGCAAAAGAAAAAAAATTGGCATTAAAATAGAGAAATACATTATTTGTTTAAGATTTAAAAATAAATATTGTATTAAAAATAAAATAATATATTTAATAATAAGGATAGTATAGGTATAAAAAATATAAAGGGGATGTTTTCTATAAATAATTGTTCTATTAGGCATTTATCTCTAAATAAGAAAATTAGAGGCTTAAAAAATTAAAGACATCATTAAGGAGGCATTTATCTCTAATTACCCCAAAATTAAACTGTAATAATTAGACACAGATATACAAAAATTAAAAACTTGAGTAAATAGATATTAGGTACATCCTTTACGATAAAAAATTAGACATTGGCATGAATATGGACAAAAAAGGACGTGTGTACAGCCCATTGTGTACACGAACTTGGTACAAGAACCGGATAAACAATAAGACTTGGAACAAAAAATGACATGGATAAATCCCGAGCTTCGGTACATTGCTACTTTCCATGGAGACTAATAAAGACATAGCTTCGGTTACACGTCCATTATTGCACAATCCGTTTAACATTATTCCATATGTAACAAAGTTAGGACTTACTCCCTCAGCCTCAGATTTCATCTTCTTGAATAATTCCTGTGCAATGACACATCTACCCTTCTGAAACAAACCTTTTATTCTCTTTGTTGTCTCTCATATACCTATCATTGTCAGCTATACATACCACTTGTCTCGTTTCTTTCCGTGTATGTCTCATGGGTTGATAAACGGTTTCCTTAACTCTGTAATTTACTGGTTGAGATTTGTATTGCGGAGAAGTTTGATTACCTCCATCTGATGATTCACTCATGTTAATTTTTATAGCTCTGTTAAAAAGTATTAGAAGCCTGCTTTTTATCAATTTAGTTGGTTTCTTGTGAATTTTGTGTTTCAAGATACTTTTGACTCATTACATAGCGATATATTGATCTCAAGGAGGAAAATATTATTTTCAGAAAATTAAAAGAAGAGAAAGAAAGGTATTTTGAAACTTCTCAATTTTTAATAGATTTTCACACGTGAGAACACTTTTTAGAAAAAGGAGATTGAAATTTTCAAAGTCAAATCTAAAAATTTACAAGATGACACACTAGTTTGAATTCTATTTTAAACCTAAAAAGGGTTAATACCCATTAAACACCTGCCACCTTACATCTTTGACCATAAAAGGCACCTTGCTGCAAAATACAAAAATACCCTTGTCCCTTATTTGCTCTTCGTCAACAGCGCTGCCGGCCGATTCTCCCACTCACCACAAATTTGCTTTTCTTTAACAGCGCTGTGGCCAATGATCTCTTCCACAAGTCTGCTGTTGCTATGTCTACAAATCCTGTACATCACGAGCGCACAAAACATGTAGACATCGATTGTAAGATTACTCGAGAGAAGATTCAAGCTGGAGTAATAAAACTTTTCCACATTCCTTCAAATCTTCAAATTTTCTATTCAAAGCTAAGCAAGTACATTTTTGTACTTGTGGACTAAATGTTGAGTTCTGGGATAGATTCCCATTACTCAGAACTCGGAAAAGGCTAAGCAAGTCCACTTTTGTACTTGTGGACTAAATGTTGAGTTCTGGGAAAGATTCCCATTACTCAGAACTCGGATTGTACTTGTGCAAGCCCACTTTTGTACTTGTGCAAGTGCACTTTTGGACTTGTGGCAAATGTTGAGTACTGGGATAAATTCCCAGAACTCAGAAAACGCTAAGCAAGTACATTTTTGTACTTGTGGACTAAATATTGAGTTCTGGGAGAGATTCCCATTACTCATTTGAATTGTTTTTTTCTTCTAGTTTTTCAACGTTAATCAATCAACTTATTCTATACAAACTTTCGCACAATTCAATCATAATTTCTTACTTTCCCAATACTCAAATATCATGTTTCAGTGGAGATGTCAATCTATCTTTGAATACAGCAAATGAATTGGATAAAAAGAAATAATGCAGGGACCAAAATGCAAATTGTTTCTTCTACATAAAAATTAGTTAGATTAAAGCTATATCTAGTTAGACATGATTGCATATAAACTAGTTTTGTACATTGTAACTGTAACAAGAAATAAAACATCTCTTCTTCCTCTCTTATTCATTCTTCTTCTTATTCTTCTCTCTGTTTCTTTATTTTTCTTGCTAAATTCGTCATTAATGGGTGCTCTCATAATTCACAGTGTTTGTGTATATGCTGATGATTTAAACGAAAGAGAGAGAGCGGCTATCATAGTTATTTGTTTATGAACTCGTGGAGAGAGAGAGAGCGGCGGCGGTAGAAAGGGGTAGGATAGGAAAAAAATTAAAAGAGGTGCCTTTTATGGGCAAAAGGAGAACGGCAGGGGTGAGGGGACATTAAATTTGATTTGAGGTGTTTCTTGGGCATTAATCCTAAAAAATACCCTTTTACCGTCAGAACTAATTATGTGCACGTATTGCAAAAAAGACCGTGAGATATATGTATAATTTCTTTGAAAACCAATGGAAAATGGATTAGAATGATCAAATCGGAAAAAACCCAATTGTGCGATTAAGAGGAATTGACAAATCCAAAAAAATAGCTAGGAAGAAAGATTGAGTTGGAGCATTTATTCTAAAAAATAATACTCAAGTTCTCATACAAATCATGTATCTCTTTGGACACCCGTTAATAGCAGAGTAGAGTACATCCATTGAATTTGTGCTCAGTTCGTAACAATTGGGGGTAAGTGGTATCAGATAAGGTCATCCACCAAGATATTATCCTCAAAAGTTTCGTTTCCGAATTCTCTTGCGCTCAGGCCCTATGGGGCTGTTATTCTAAATTGAAACAGCTAAAAATTGAAAATGAAGAATTTATAAACTTTTTACCATCTACCGAAGTTGCTGCACTCTATAGATGAAATTAGTAGCAAGTTCTTTCAATTAGGATATGTTGTGCTTGAAAATTATATTATTATTATGTTGTGTAGTTAAAATTAACAAAAGTAATATTGTTGACATTTGTAATCTTGTATTGTCATTTGAAATAAAAGAGGAGTTTAACATTTGAATAGAGTCAATAGACTTATAACAATAATTTAAAGGTTGAATGCGAACGACTATATTAAACAAAAAGACATACCACTGGTTAGGAACATAAAGAAAACTGAAGAAAGATATAAAAAATTAATACATAGCGAGAAATCAAAATGCAGATTTAACTAGAAATTAACAATAAACGTTTTGACTAAAACTCATATACAGGAAATTTAGTTTCTAAAGCTTGGGCAGTGAGACGGGGATGGGTCCTTTGAAGTTTTTAGGTCAACACACGAATCCTTCTACTATTATAAACAGGACATGGTGGGTTCACAACAAAGTATGTTAATATGTTTGAAGTCTATCACAAAAACTAGTAAATGTGGATATATATTAAGTAAGATGCATGTTTTTACAGGCGGACGAGAGTAGTCTAAGGTGGTAAGGTCACAATATTAACATTGTTGTAGCTCATGAAAAGGTAATGATGTTGATCAGTCGACACTCACAAAGTATAGAATTTATTCAAAATGCCCTGCTGGAATGGAAGTAAAGGGCGTTTGATTGTTATTGTGTTTTGGCGTTGCTATTAAGGTTTTGTTTGTCTCGATGTATAGTGTTTGCAGATCGGTGAAGGTGCATAAGAGAGTTTACCATCTTGGGTGAACTGAAGGTGTCAAATCAGTGTTCACTTTAAATTATAAAGACTTCAGCAACGAGGGAGAGAAAAATAGATTAAAAAAAGGTGGTACTTGACAGATTGTCAAATTCACCTACGAGGAAGAGGCAATTAGATGATAGCAGCTACGAGGTTGTAATCATAATTAGTATCTTTGATTTGATTTGGACTAATCTTTTGTCAGATTTCTCTTATGAGAGTCACGAAGAGGCAAAGGAAACTGGACTTCTTAGTTTCCCGACAAGAAACAAGAAAGGCTAAGGAAACATTGACAGCAAGCCATGGTCGATCAATGCCAACTCATTTTTTGAAAGCCAACTCATTTCTGTCTCAATATTGAAGAACAAAAACACTGGGCATATTCAAAATTTTCACCAAAAAACAAAAATTCCCCCAAGCAACTGTAATTTTTTATGCCTGGCCCCTGGCAAAAACTATAGGAAATATGACAAGATAATGATATTAAAGCAAGTGCATAATTTATGATTAATCAAACACCAAGAGTAGAGAGCATTACAAAATAAACAATTAAAGTAAACATTCTTGATTCTTAAAATTAATTACCAAAACAAGGTGTAGCAATAATCTTGATTTACTTACGATAAGGAGTTGCTACTGCAGCTACAAACACAAGGGAAATAGTACCAACCTAGTATTGTTTCAACATCAAAACGAGAAAATCTTGGAGTATTCACCATAAAAAGTAGCAACTAGCAAGTGTTGATAGAATTAAATAGTTACTTCACTACTTCCCACCTTGCAATTCCAATACAACCTACTAATATCAGTAATCATTACCCCCATCAGGATAAGGTGGAACAAGGGTCTGAAAATAGCCTAGAAAATATTTAAAGTCAACCGTATTACCATACAGCTGACCATATATTTTGCGACCCACAACTTCAGAATTCTTTAAGCTATACAAAATCACAGAGGTCTTACTATGAAGTAAAACCATACCATTCTCTGCTATTAAAAAAGGGTACAATATGCAATTATCGATAGAGAAAGGAATTGATCCCAACTTAATCCAGGAATCCTCATTAACACCGTATTCTTTCATCTCCCAAACGTCCATACAACACTTACTCCTTGCACAAGCAGAAGAATAGAGACGTCCATGTGACTCTACTAAATACCATCCTAAAATCTCACCATTGTCATATCCGTGCTTAGGATGGGCCACCTTTCCAAACTCCTCTGTCACCATATCTAGTGACATAAATACACTACTTTTGCTACCAATTGATGGCCAGTGAAGTTTTCCGGAGACTAAAACACCGCTTCGACCACTGTAAAAGTTTCCAATTGGGCGGCTCTTCAATGTTCTCCAACAACTATTCTTTATACTATAAATCTTGGCCTCAGTATATTTTACAGCATTACCAACAAGTAAAACGACTTTATAATCCTCATGTACTTCATCATAACCGAACCCAGGAGTATAACGGCACCCCGGTGGTCTATCAGGTAACCTCAATCTATGGAACTTTTTCAAAGAAGGGTTGAAAATTATAAATGTACCTGACTTTGGAGAAACACACAACAAGCCATTACAAGAGCCAATTGGAATGACTTTAGACTTGAAAATGGAATCAATAATTGGAAAGTCAATTTGCTTTATATCATTCACTGGGGAGCTACCATCATAGAGGATCGAGTAATAAGGGTAGGTGTAGTAGTTGTAATTGTGGGTAGATGAGTCTATACCTTGTATAATCGCCTTATGATTGGCATAATATTTGGATTTTGAGCTCTTGATTTGGTGAATTTTGATGAACCGAGCCGAGGAGATCAGAGAACGCCATGATTTGCAAACACACTTGAATTTCAACAATGATTTCACGGGTAGCCTAGACAGAATCTCATTGACGAAGATGTCTTTAGGAAGAAGATAATAGTTTAACAGCCCCATAGATGAGATCATCAATGGTGTAACTTGAGAAGCTCCTCCACTTCCTTCCCCTCCATCCATTTTTTCCAGAAAGAGATTAGAGAAAAAATGATTTGATTATTTGCTGAGTTGAGAAACTAGAGTTAAAAGAGGCGTTTTGATAAGTTTAAGAAATTATTTAGGTTAAGCAGTACTCTAGTCACTAGGGGGAGAAATGGGTTGGGTACCCGACCAAAACACCCAAAATCAAACCCAATCTATATGCAAAGCGTCGGATCCAACAATTACTGTTTACTCGATTCGAGATAGATATCGGGTTTTATATGAATATAAAATTTTAATAGTACTTAAAAGAGGTTAAGTATCCATTTTCTCCTAGATACAATGATGCTCGGAAATGGAAAGGGAATATAGCGATTGGATGACATATGCTTTCATCATTAATTCGAGGAAATCATTTTTATGTAAATATATATTTGTATATCGACTCATTGGGGGTTTTGATATTTGGCGCATCTGTATTTCATTTTTTCCTTTGCACTGTGTAAATTACTGTGGTGATTTACTTTCCTGTATTTTCAGAATCTGTGTAGAACATAAATATTATTGGGCAAGCTTTGATAATCATCTTTAAAATTGCTACTTATGGTCATACCAAATAAATACTTATACTCTAAATTGCAGACATAATATGAGAAAGAACATAATATAAGAGCAAGATCAAGTCTTTTTTATAATCAAAGCAAACTACAAGAGAATAGAAAAGAGAAGATAAATAGATAGATTTTTTTTAAGGCAAAAATAGATAGATAAATAATCCTTAATAGAAACAAAAAAAACATTTTACTGTATACTTCTTTATATACATAACTAAATCAAGAATCTTGATCTACTAACAGGATGATGAGTAATTCAGGTACTTCACACCACACAACTTTAAGTGCTGCTACCAATATCTATATAATCATCATCCTCCCCATCAAGATAATTTGCTACCCACGATTGTAGAATACTTTAAATTATACAATATCACACATCATACCCAAATCCCTGAGCATAGGTATGTCCCCTTACCCCTAGTCTATTAAAGGTATTTGAAATAGGCAATTTACAGAACCTTCTCAAAGATGGGTTGTATATTGTATATCTATCTCTATGTGGAGACCACAAAACAAGCCTACGATATCGTTACCTAATAATCTAATTAAGAGGGCACCCATGTACGATTTGATTAAAGCTCGGACTCTGTCATTGAAAAGACACAAAACGGGGATGTTAACAAATCAACAAATCACAGCGGCAAGTCCAAAGAAGTCTCCTGTCAAGGCAATTAAAAGAACCTTTTTCCGTGAAGATAGAGATGATCTATATCCCATTGGTGAAGAAATTAGGGAAGGATCAACGTCTTTGCCTATTGGTATGAAATCATACAATTGACTTTTTGAGAGTTCTCCATCTAAAATTGAAAAAAAGTAATATGGACAAGCAGAGTATCTCATTTGTAGACGTCCTTAATTAATAGCACTGGCTTCGCAACTGATATGGACTCTCACCTTCAATACCAGAAGGAACATCCTAGTACCAGACATGGCCGATGGGGATGATACTCTGGGGGATTATACATGAGAACAAAACATATCCGCTGCTGATTCATAGGGCAAGACAAAAACACACAAGGGTATACTTTGATAACTCGATAGCTCGGACAAAATATCTAGGTTATAAGTACTTGATGATGATATTGGAACAAATCTAGATATGGAAGGCGTATACAAATCTAAGAGATGTAAGGTTTGGTTTCTTTGTGGTTTAATATAAAAATAGGGATGACTAAGTATTAATTGGGGGTCTATGGATAATATTGGATACATATCTTATTGTATGGGAGTGAAATATTAACTTGGGTAAATACGCTGCTTTTCCTGAAATTGTCAGCTTACCTTTTGCTAAAACGTGTACATTTATCAAACCGCCGCCATTCGGGACAATTCTGCACCACCATCAAATATCAACTTGTCTACGCAATCAACAATTAAATAATCTAAACTAGAGTTTTTTTTAATCTTAACACTTTTTTTATAAATAATTGGCAATTTGGCATACAAAGAAAAATAATTTTAGATTTGGTACAAGGGCTGTATCTTGAACACAGCCCTTAAACAAAATTGTAAGGGCGGTCATTCAACCACCGCCCTTAATAGAAATACAATTTTGCCTAAGGGCTGTGTTCAAGATGCAGCCCTTGTGCCAAATCTGAAATTATTTTCCTTTTTATACCAAATTGCCAATTATTTATAAAAAAAATGCTAAACTTAAAAAAAACTCCCTAAACTAAGGTAAACAAATTAATTTTTACCATTGAAATTCTAAAAAATTGAATTATTTTAAAAAAAAATGACACCTAGGGTCTTGAACACACCCCCTTCTTCAAGATGGGGACCCGGTCTAGAGCTTCTTCTTACTAAAGATTTCAGCAACGTTTTAACACATGAACCCCACCAATTATAATTTTCAGATTATAATTCTCTCACCTCCCCTCCTCCCCTATCTCTCTCTCCTCCCCCACATCTCAAACCGCCACCACCACTATCCTCCCCCATGAGAACAACCACCACCACCACCATCCCCCTCCTCCCCTATCTCTCTCTCTCCTCCCCTCGCATGAAGCAGCCATGGAATCGCATCACCACGTCATAACCAAATAATGGATCTACGGCCACCGTAGCATCGCATCGCAGCATCTAGCTCCGGCCACCGCAGCATCGCATCGAAACTCGTTACAGATCCGTGAAGTGCAGGCTGTTGGTTCCGCCATGGCTGTTGGTGGCGAGGTGAGGGAAGCAGCCATGGAAAACTCCCTTTCGCGAGCTCGTGACCACCGGGACAGGACGAGCAGATCCAGCAGTGTTTTCGCCGGAGTGTGCAGCTTCTTCAGCCTCCTTCTTCTTCGTCGACGTGAACCACACCAGCGCCCAGAGATCTGCAGATCGAAGGAGTCATGGAGCTTCCCTCTTCGCTGCTTCGTTGGAGCTCCGATGGTTCGAAGAATGGTGTCGGTTGTGTAGCCATTTCAGTGGTGGTGGTTGTGTTATGGTGGTGGTCTTGTTATGGTGGTGGTGGCGCCGGTTTGGGAAGAAGCTTTGAGCCTTTTTTTTTTCAGTAGGTTGACCAGATTTAGATCTGGTCAAACCAGATAGAATTTTTTTTTAGCTTGTGTAATAATATATGAGAATAATATTTTTGTATTTGTTTTAGTAATACTCATTACTTTTGTTAAATAAATTGTTCAGTAATTTTTTTATATTAGTCCTCAATTTTTAAGAGTACTCCGATTTTTTTTCAGAGTACTCCGAGATTTTCTTAGAGTACTCCGAGATTTTCTTAGAGTACTCCGAGATTTTGTGGCAGTCGGTGGTCTGTGGTTGGATATATAGAGTACTCATTTAAATATATAGAGTACTCAGCAAAATTGTCGGAGTACTCAGCAAATTCTCGGAGTACTCTATGTTTTTTCGGTGACCGGTGACTAGTGGCCTGAGGTCGGTGGTCGGTGGTCGGCGGTTGGTGGTTGGTGGTGGGAGGTCGGTGGTAGGTGGTGGGAGGTTGGAGGTAGGTGGGTAGTGGAGAGAGAAACAGTGACATCACACTTGTTTGTCTTTTAGTGTTAGTAAGGGTAGTAAAGACTATTGTAAAAAATAAGGTCCCTAAGAAGAATAGCATTTAGGAAACTACTCTATAGAGAAGAAAGATGTTTCCCAAGACCCTATATATAATTCACCCTTAAAATATTTAATAATTTTTTCGAATTGTTTTTTTTTTCTTAGTACAAAGTTATATATTATTACAACCCTTTAGAAATTGGTTTGAAAATTCAATGCTGCCATCAATATTAGTTGAAGTCCATTGATCTAGATTGCCCTTTTTTCTAACGCATTTTGCGGCCAAATCAGCTATTAAATTCCTATCCCTTTTAATATGAAGCACCTTCCATTCTGGAAATCTTGCAATCCATTTCCGGATAAGTTCAATCATCGGCCGTATCTTCCAATCGGTTCCTTTTTTATTCTGAATTCCTTAGACGATCTCTAGGTTATCTGCAAGGAAAGAAACCTTATTAAATTTTAAGGTTTCAAATCTCTTCATTGCTTGTAAAATAGCCCATGCTTCTCCTTCTTTAGCTTCTTTATAGAAGCCTCTTCTATATTGTTTCTCGATAATTTCCCCATTCTTATTTAAACCCAGCGATGCTATTCCAGCCGTTTCGTTCCTGTTCACAAAAGAAGCATCATTATACCATATTACTTCTGATGAGTCAAGTATATCCTCATCTTGATTTCTTGTTCCTAGGTTCACTTGTTGAATATGTCCTCTTTCTCCCGTTGCTTGTCTTGGTTTATATAATCTTTCCAAAATTTGGTTAGCGTTGTTGATAATTTCTTTGACATCCAATTTTCATAATTCATAAAATCCTTTTATTCTAGCTTTCCATAAGCTCCATAAGATCATTATCATAGTACTAACTAGCTTTTCCTTTTCCCATCCACCTTCCGAGTAGCTTTTAATAATCTCAACAAACCATTCCTTAAATTCACATCTCTCTTCCACCTTAATCTTCAATTGTAACGGCGATTCAGCCCAAACTGCCGCATTAAAGGGACACTGTATGAAAAGGTGTTCAATAGATTCCTCCTCTTGCTCACACCACTCGCATCTCGTATCTTCCGCACATTTCTTTTTTTTCAAATTTTTCTTCGTCGGAATACCATTCTTAATAACTCTCCATACAAAATTCCTCATCCTTGTCGGGACGTTCGATGACCATATCATAGACCAAAGTGATGGATTACCTTCTCGAACCACCTTAGTTGACGTACTTCCTTCTTTAGTTATCTCCTCATCAACCAAAAGGTGATACCCTAATTTAGTGGTGTAGCAACCCTCTTTTGTAAACGGCCAAATGATTTTATCTTCATACTCTATATTAATAATTGGTATCCAATTAATTTCCTTTTTCTCTCTATCGTTACATATTAAGTCAATTAAACTTTTATTCCATCCTGTGCATCCGTTATTGAATAGTCCCGCCACTTTTTCAACTGGTATCCAATCACACTTATCTATTTTCAATCCAGGTTCAACCCAACTATCATTCCATATATTAGCCGTGAGTCCGTTCCCTATTTGCCAACTGCATTTCTTCTTTAAAAATTGTAAACCTTTCATTATACTATACCAGCTCCAAGATCTTTTTTGTTTAAGCTTTGCATTCCAAATGTCCATGTTCGGATGGTATATTCCTTTGACCACTTGAGCCACAAGAGAATTTGGGTTAGTAATTAATCTCCAAGATTGTTTTGCTTACATTGCCAAGTTCATCTTCTGAAAGTCTCTGAAACCAAGACCGCCAATCTTCTTTGATCTAGCCATCCTTTTGGTGGTCCTTTGTGTGTTCTAAAATAAATAAAAAAGTAATCAAACCACAACCGCAAGTGTACGGTTGTCCCAAGTAGTAATAAGTGATTCTAGGATCGTTCGCAGGGACGGTTTGGTCAACTACAATGCTTATCGATTAATGAATGATTGCACTTATGAAAGCAGATAAAAGTTTTAATGATTGATTGTTGTTTGTTTTAATCCTAAGTAATGAAAGACTAAATGGTAAATGCGATTAAATACTAAGACGCAAGTAAATAAGTGTAAAATGCAAGTATGAGAAGATAGCACTTGAGAACGCAAGGGATCCTCCGAATTCTATTTCATAACCTATTCTGTTTAAGGGTCAAATTGGTCAATTGACATTGGTCGGGATTCAATAATCCTTGTACCCCCGTCAGGGTAGACTACAAGGCTATTCTAGAGTGTCACTAGTCCCGTCAGGGTAAATATGATCCACTTTCGAATGATTAAGCTAAATTACCTCATTGGCCATAAAATTAACTAAGCTCGTCAAAGTCAAATAGTTTATATTTTATATTTTATATTCTGTAATTATTTCTGTACCTAAACCCCCCGTCAAGGTGATCCAATCGCCACTAATTAGAATAGCCTAGATACTAAACCCTATTATTAATTGATCAGGTCAATAATAGTAAATAAGCACAAATTAAAGAAAAATGTAAAAGGCCCAATTCGATTTAATTAACAGAAACCCAAATTCAGGACATGAAATTTAATGGAATTGGGATTCACCCATAAAGCATTCTCAAGCACTAATAAATGTTTAGCTCATACTAATTAAAACAAAAACTAAATAAAAAGTAATTGAATTCATATCATTTTACAGAAATAAAAATACAGAGAACCTAATTATGGAGTTGAATTGGCTGAGAATCGAAGATATAGACTGTCTCCAGCTCTTGCTTCTTCTTTTCCTTGTTTCTGCTTCTTCTCTGGACGCTCTCTTCTAAGGATGTTTTAATTTGAAGAATAAATTGAGAGGTGAGAAATAATGAGGTCAAAAGCTCCTTTTATAAGCTTAAAAACGGATTAGGGCTTGGACTTAAGAATAAATCAATAATTAAATGTCCAAGCCCAATTTCTAAGCCCAAAATCCCGTAACTGCTGATACACCTTCACTAAAACGGCTTTTCCCGCTTCGTTACAACTCCGATTGACCTGAAATCAGTTGCTAAATTTCCGTAACTCGATAAGGAATGTTTTCTCTTCAAAGGTCAGCGGCTAAATCATCTCTTAAGCACCTTGAAATCAGAAATCTTTGGCCTGGAAAACAGATTTGCAGCTCTGAAATTGAATCTTTCGGGATTTATCTTCAAGTTTTGACTTCATTACACGATCTTTGACTTTAATCTTTTATTCCTCTACTAGCTAGTATTCAAAACCTACAAGCTTTTCACTAAAAACAACCCATATTACGCGCAAAAGCTTAATAAATCAAAAATACTAAAATCTAAAGAGGAAAATTGAATTATTACATATTAGCACCAAAAGTCTATCTAAATAATCAAATAAACACCAAAAATGATGTCTCCCAAATGTATAAAATTAGAACATTTAGGGAGACATCAAGACCCCCAACTCAAACCTTTGTCTTCCCGACAAAGCAAAACTAAAATCAAGGGGAATGAAGTAGATGCAAGAGAAAATAGAAGCTAGCAAATAGACCCTAAAGCAATGCTAAAGATAAATCTCATATAGCAAACATTAAGAACTAACATACACATACACTAATCATGCAACATCAAACATAAATAACTTCAGTCATAAAATTAACTTTGCAATGCTAGAAGGTTACACTTGTACTCATATATGTATGATGGCTATAGGGTGGTCATTAATCCTAACTAGCTTTGAACGCTCCACCTAGCATATTCCCTATCAACAGAATCATAAATTCACTATGTACTTAGGAATCACGAGGTCTTTACGGTTTTAATAATGGCTTAAGGACGGTATGGATGTATATTTGGTAAATTTGAAGTGAGCTTTTGGCTCTCTCCTCACTTATCATCAACAATGTCCTCGAGCTTGAGTTTACGCTCAAAAATGTTCTCACTCACCCATTTGACGCATTAATGTTGCGTCCCCAATGTCAACCCAATATAAACTAAGATGATTTTTCAGAATATTCCACTTTGCCGGTTTATTTTATTCTTTCTTTCTTTTTATTTTCTTTTTCATTTCTTTTCTTCTTTTTTTGTACAAGATATCCATGACCATCATTTTGATGTGAAAGGTCACGTCTCTTATAAAACTTTTTTTTTTTTTTTTTGTTTTCAAATCCCGGCAAAGGGTTACAAATAATAATATCATCTACCTTTTTGTGCCTCAATACAAACACATATAATCCCTCCCCAATGTAATTTCCCAAATGTGGACCCTCCACCCCAAACTCAAGCTCGAGACAAGTCTCAGGGTTGTGATTCAAGTGCGGGTCATTTGGTCATGCCTAATCATCTAAAGGATAATGGGCTTATATCGTGGCTACAAAAGAAAGGCTTAAGGCTCAAAATTGGGCTAAGACGGATAAAATTATAATAAGGGATAGCAAGCTAAAAGGCTTCAAATGGCTAACAAAGAACTGCCCCTATCATTTTCCTAAGTACATAGCTTGTCTTTAGTTCATATTTAGGTGGGTTCTCTACTAATTAGGATTTCACGTTCTACACACCAAACATATTCCTTAAGTACAAGCTTACTTCATTTGCATTGTTCATTAATTTTTCCTATCAATTACCTATGTTCGCATGCAATTGTAAGTGAGTATTATGTTATTCCCTAAGGTCCACTATTTACTATCATAGATTCATCAAAAGTATGCTTAAAAGGGACATTTAAAATCTTCTACAGTCAAACGCAACTCCTAATTAATTTATTGAAAGCAAATAAAGCAAATAAACACATAAAAATTTGGGATGAGGCAACGAACCCCACCCCAAACTCAAAAATGAGTCGTGTCCAAAAACTTGGTGTCGCCTAGGGTGTGATAAAAATAAGATCAATTTAAGTATGGAAAACTATGCACTCTCACCCTAGACAGGCACAGTACTGCAAGTATTACAGGACGTATGCAAGTTTTAATGATAAGTAGAGTTCGTTCTCAGGGACTTAAGTGTGTTAATCGCGTAGGAACAGATAACGAGTAAAAGTAATAAATTAAAAGACAGAAAATTAAAGCAAATAATTTCGAGATTAACAATTAAACTAATTAAAACTAGGAAAATAAAGACAATAAAGTAAAAGATTAAGAATATGAGATGAGAAGTATAGCTTAGGTTTTGCTAGTATGCACTAATCCTTCTAATTCTATCTATAAATCTAGTTCATAAGGGAGAATATTAGCTCTTGGTAATAATTAGTCAGGATTCTAAATTCCCCAAGCTTAGACCTTGAGAGCGACTAAGGGGGCTACGTCACAACCAAGAAGTGATTTCAAATAGGGTTATCAAACGCCACTAAGGCCCTAAGCAAATACTGCAATCTTGGTGATACGGTGGTTAAAACAAACCCTAATGACTATCTAGTTAGAAGTATGTTTTGTCAGAACTGCTATCGACACTAGACATTATGTGGTGGTTCAATAGTTAAACACCCTGTCAAGGAGACCATCTAACTACTCTTAAAACAATCCTAAAGTGATCAGTTCTAGGAAAGACATTAAATCAAAACACATAAGCAAATATAAAGTAAGAAGCTAATATCAGATTAAAACATATAATTCCCAAAGAAACTTAGATAGAAGAATTAGAATTCATAGATTATACATATGCAAAACCCAAGCTATGGGGAGTTTAGTTCATACCTGATGGAAATAAACTAAAAGAAATTATAAAAGACATCATCTTGCTCTCTACAATAAACTGGAAGAATAAAACCTTAAGAACTAATTACTATGAGGCAAGGATGATTTACAAGTGATATAAGGGTGTATTTATAGGTGTTTAGAAGACCTAATTCGTTTTCTTGAGGAAGAGTTAAGGTAATGGACTTCTAGCCCAACTCAAATTCGTATGGAAATAAAGATAAACACTGCTGCGCTGTTTTGAGTGTATCTTCTTCGTTATTGGTCCGATTTTGCTCCACAAGATACCAAAAGAATCGCAACAGAATTATCTAGACCCTATAGAAGGAAATCACCAGATTCGGCCTATTTCTTAGGTTAAAACGCCTATCTTTAGACGTGTATGCAGAATCCCAGATTTAGACCGCTTTTCCTTTTCCATCTTTTTAGCAATTCTTTCCTTATCTCCAATTACCATGCAAATCTCTTTCCATAAGTTGTTGACTTTGACTTGGATTCTAATTAAGCTCCATAATTATCTTTAAAGCTACACACTAAATAAACAATTAAACCCAATATGCTCTAAAAACATTAATTCTACAAATCAAGACACAAAATAGGAAAGTGCACTAAAACTCAAGAAAATCGACATTATTGACTTCTAAATCACTTAAAATGATGTCTCATCCTAACATTAATCTATCACAAATGAGGAGACATCAAGACCCCCAACTCAAAGTTGTACCGTCCCGATACAATAAAGATAAAAACACAGGGAAGTCTAGAAATACACACTTATAAAATTCTCAACACAAGGGAAAAAGCATAGCAGAATATATAGAATAATCCTAAAGCACATAACTCAGAAAATTTCATGCAATAATATTCATAAACTACATACCTGTACACTTCTCATATCCACAGTCAACACGGCTTGTATTCAAGATCAGATTAGTTTCGCAATGTAAGAAGGATTGGGACTTTACTCAGTTCCCCAAGAGAGCTATAGATTGTTCATCAAACCTCACTAGTATCCAAGGATCCACTTAACTAATCTCTAATGGCTCAATCATTTCTCAATTACATAGCAAAGAATCAAAAGGTCTTTAAGGTTGTAATGTAGGCTTAGGGACGGGTATGATCATATATTTGGATAATTTGGAGTGAGCTTTTAGCGCTCTCCTCACTAGCCATCAACGAATCGCCCTAGAGCTTGAGTTACTCTCATAAAACGTTTCTCACTCAACCCAATGAATTCCTTGATGCACAATTTAGCATCCCCAATAACCCAATTAAAGCTTAAGATGTTCACATAAAAATCCACTTTGCCGGTCCGAATATATATACTTTCTTTTCTTATCAATTTCTATAGCTATGACTCTCTTTTAATTTTTAGATATCATGCTAATTTCTCATATACATATTTTTTCTTTTTATGCCCTTGTTGGCAAAATTAGCTCGAAGCTTCTTTTTCATTCACTATTACCCCGGCAAAGGGTTACAATACAAATCTGTGAATAATCATCAATATAAGGCACAAAGCACAATTAATAAGCTCAACAATCCCAACAAAATAACAATTCCCATAATGGTGGACCCACCACCCCAAACTCAAGCTCTAAAACAACTGTCTATGCATCGCGATTCGAGTGCGGGTCATATGGAAAAGTCCTAAAATCTAAAGGATATGGCTTATAAAGTGTTTCAATAAAAAGGCTTTAGAAAGGCTAGAAGGGCTGAGAAGGATATAACATATAAATAAAAAATCACAAGGTGAGAAGGTATAAAAAGGCTTCAAGGGCTTCAAAATATGAAAGAACCGCCTTAATCACTTTCTACACTATGTAATTTAGAAAATTTCTTACCTTTAGCACTTTCATCAAATGGTTTTTCAACTAGCTTGGATCTCACGGCCTACACACTTTCAAGGTTCCCTGAGATCGAACATACATTCTATCGCATTGCTTACTAATCTTTTCTTTACTATCAACGTGTGTTTTCCTGCAAATACTCAAAGCATACAAATACATAGCTCATAAACATATTACTTACTATCATTAATCTACTGAGCTTATGCTTTCAAGCTATTAAACACATTCTACATCTAATTCCCATATATCAAAAATTTTAATTTCACCCAAAAAACAGAAAAATGGAGATGAGAGACAACGAATCCCCACACCCCCAACTCAAAAATGAGCCGTGTCCCCACGACTCGAAAAAGACTCGAAAAACAGAAATTAAAATTAGCAGATAAAAGCATATTTACAGAAATGGTAAGGAAGAAAGAGTACATACTCTCGAGGCTATTGCCTCGCATCATTGATATCCAAGGTTGGAATTGCTGGACCTTTCGTTAATTGCTCAAGGAGTTTCATGATGTGCACTTGATTAGCGTTGATTTGTGCCACATCATTGACTAAGGAAGTTTGAGCTGCTTCAAATTTCGTTAAACGCTCCTCCATCTTCTCTTGCCAATTTTCCTCCTTTTCTTCCTTCGAGACTTGCGTAGAACCCGCTCTTCGAAGACTTTCTTTGATCCAAGCGTTATCAATATAACTCATTTTGAACTCGAGTTTCTCATCTTCACCCAATACTACATTCGCTTTTTGCACCAGACACGTGATCATAGTTGGAAATTTAACATTATAAACTGATTTAGGAGAGACCGAAAATCGTATCACCTCCTCATAGATCAACTGTGCCACATCAACTTCTTCTCCTCTCAAAATACAGTCCAACAGTAGAACGTTCTTCATAGTCACATCCCAAGCTCGTGTGTTTCCAAAGACATTAGGAATAAGAAAATTGTGCCAAATTCGCGCATCTGCTTGAAGATATTTGTAAGGCCAAGGTGCCTTCAATTCTCCCTTATGTGATTGCACTTTCTCTTTGTCTAATACATGCTCAAAAAGTAATCCCTCATCAAAGATTTTTCGTTTAGCAACTGCTTCTTCAAATTTGCAAAAACCTTTTAGTTTCTTAAACTTGAAGTGGTTCCTAATCTCCTCAACTGTGAAAGGAACTATCTTTCCTCTAATCGGAACACCATCACTATCTCGGCTAAAGAGGCCTAAATAGAACTCTAAAACTAATTCAGGACATAATTCAGAACGTCTTACCATGAACGTAGACCACCCCAATTTCTCACCAAGCTCTAAGAATCTCGCATATTCTCCCTCTCTAATTTCTTCCTTGAATACTTTCTCATAAGCAAAAGGTAGTTCTTTTAATTGTTTCTCCGCAGAAATCTTCAAGGCCTTTGAAGTATCCACTTTCTCTATAGGTATAAGATCTTGTTGAGGTTGTGGTCTCTCCTTTGCATAATAATAAATATTTTTACCATTACTATCATGTGAAGGTTTCCCACTCTTCAATTTATCTTTACCCTTTGATTTAGAACTAGGGGTGTGCACGGGTCGGTTTTGTATGAAAAATGCTCAATCCACAAACCGCCCGTTCTTGTGTGGATTTTAAAAAATAAGACCCGCACCCGCCTAATAAATTACTTAAACCATTGAGTCTCGGGTTAGGCGGGTTGCGGGTGCATTGCGGGTGACTTAGTTCGATAAAGAAGACGAATTTGTATCCATATTTATTTGGGGAGTCAAATTTATATTACAAATGAAAATTATAACGAAAAATATAGTTTAGGATACGCATAGCATTTCAAATCATCTATGATTAAAAGATATAAAATGAGATTTTAGGAAACTAAATATATGAACTGAACAAAAAGTACATATAATATCATAATTGAAATGAAATACATATTCATTAGATAAAATATTATTGAAATATTGAGGGATTTCAAAATATTTTTAAAAAAGAGGGAGGAATAAAAAAAATGTAGAGTG
Source organism: Nemophila menziesii (assembly GCA_029959085.1). Lineage (NCBI taxonomy): Eukaryota > Viridiplantae > Streptophyta > Magnoliopsida > Boraginales > Hydrophyllaceae > Nemophila > Nemophila menziesii. Next base: position 6,072,106 of record JARWIR010000014.1, read on the forward strand.
AAAAACACATGACCCCTACTATTTTATTTGAATAAAATGAGAAATACGAATTTTTCTAATTTTTATACTACAAGGTAATTGAGTATATGCGGGTTTGCGGGTTTCAAATTTAAAATCCACAACCCGCAAAAATGTGTATTTTTTTTAAAATGTAAACCGCAACCCACCCAATTAAAAACTAACCCGTATAATTTCGGGTTAGTGTGATCGGGTTGGTCGGGTTATGCGGGTTTTCTAACCCGATGCACACCCCTATTTAGAACTAGCACCTTTGTCAATTGATTTCTTCTTGATTAAATCCAATCCCTTGTTACTCTTCACCTCCCTCTTGCCAGCTAAGATTGTTGTTCTATTAGTCATCCTCAATTAACCCCCAACTCAAAGCTTTAGCAACCCTTGAAATTAGACTCTTGAATTAATGGTTGAACAAGCTTGATTTGGCTTAGGAAATATGAATTGATGATTAATCTCTATGTGGGTGAGGATGATTTGTAATGGGTTGGCTTGGATTTTAGAAATTGTAGGATGAATTTTGAAAATTTGGCTCTTCGATTCTTCAATTTGAATGGATTTGGTGAGGATTGGGTATTTGATTCTCTCTTGTAATGATGTGGAGAGAAGGTTTGATGTGTTTTTCTTGATGATTGGGTAGTGTTTTGGTGATTGGTGAAGGTTTTGATGAGCTTCAATGGAGTTAGGAGTTGTGGAGAAGAAAAAGAGGGTTAAGGTTTAATAAATTCGGAATAATAGGATTTATACCTCCTTTATAACTCAATCCCGTAGCTTTTTCTCTCTCTGGCGGCGCTGCGGAGTACCCCTGCGGACCATGGGGTATACCGCAGGGTAGTCCGCAACATCTGATGTTCGAAAATTTTTGCTCACTGGATGAAACCCGTGGTAGGACCCCGTAGTACGGGTTTTTGGCTTGCGGACTAGGGTCCGGTGTACCGGAGGGTACACCGCGGCATCTGTAGCTAACTCCGTCAAAATACCCGTGGTACCCACCCCGTAGTACGCGTTTTTGGGGCGCGGACCATGGTGCGGTGTACCGGAGGGTAGTCCGTGGAAATTTTTCTGGTTTCTGGATCAAACCCGTAGTGGCAACCCGTGATACGGGTTTTTGACCACGCGGACCAGGTTACGGACCATAGGGTAGTCCGTGGGGGTAGTCCGCGGAGTGCATTCCTTTGCTCCAAAAATTTTCCTTCTATTATTTCTATCAGTTCAGTTTATAAGGGTGATAATAGCTCTTAGATAAGTAGTCAGGATTCTAAATTCCCCCTATCCCCGGAGTGCGAACTAGGGTGGCGACCTCATAATCACGGGGGGACTCAAATAGGGTGTTCCTGCGCTACTAGGTTCCTAGATGAGACTGGCCTACTAATGATGATCTCTGATTAAGTTAAACCCTAATGACAACCTAGTTAGGCAAATCTTGTCAGGATTAATTACGTACACTAGACGTTTATGTGGTGTTTCAATAATTAGACATCCCTTTTGGGTGACCATCTAACTACTATTAGTAAAGCCTAAGTTGATCAGGTTTAAGACAGACAATAAATCAAATATATGGTTAAGTAGCTAGAATCAATTTAAAACATATAATTTCCAAAGAAACTTAGATACAAAGAAAATAGAATTCATAGATTATACATAATGCAAAACCCAAGTTATAAGAAAATTAGTTCAAACCTGAAGGAATAAAACTAAAATAAAGATACATGATTGTCATCTTGCTCTCTTGAATGACTAAGAATTAATATAAGGTTTGGAACTGAGCAAGGAAGATTTTACAAAGGTTAAAGGGTGTATTTATAGGAGTCTAGGAAGCCCTAAAATGTTTTCTTTGAGTGGAAGATAAGTTGGACTTCTAGTCCAACTCAAATTCGTAACCCTAAAATATAGAAAAGGTAATAATCTGCCGCTGATTTGTTTTGGCCATAACTTCATCCTTTCAACTCCGATTGACGCGTTCTTTATATTCGGAAAGCTCTATCACTTTGTTTCTTACCATCCAAATTCGTAGCCAATATTGTGTTATGATCATTTTAATGGACGTATCCGCTGGAGTTCAGATTTACTTGGCAACTTTATCTTTCCATAGTTATCCTTTCTTTCCTTTATCTCCAATTTCCATCATAATCTTCTTTCCTTTATCTCTTTGAATTGATTTGGCATCTAAATAATTACTATATATCTTTAAAGCTTCACACTAAATAAATAAATTAAACCAAATATGCTCTAAAAATAATAAATCATCAAATCAAGACAAAAAATAAGAAAATATAATAATTCATGTAAAAATCGAGTATATGACTTCCAAAAACACTTAAAATGATGTCTCCAACTAAGATTAAATCATCACAAATAGGGAGACATCAAGACCCCCAACTTAAAGTTGTATCGTCCCGATACAATAAAGATAAAAACAAAGGGAAGTTTCTAAATACACACCTAGGTCAATTAAGCACAGTGTGAAAGAAGATAGTAGAATATATAGAATAGACATAAAGCAACTACTCAGAAAATTTCATGTAATAATATTTACAAACTACATACCTGCATACTTGTCATATTTCCAATTAACACGGCTTGAATTTAAGATTAGATTAGCTTCGCAATGTAAGAAAGAGAGGATATTTACTCAGTTCACCAAGGAGGCTATAGATTGTTCATCGAACTTCACTAGTATCCAAAGATCCACTTAACTACTCTCTATTGGTTCAATCACTTTTAAATTACATATCAAAGAATCATAAGGTCTTTAAGGTTGTAATGTTGGCTTAAGGACAGTATGATAGTATATTTGGATAATTTAGAGTGAGCTTTATGGCTCTCTCCTCACTAGCCATAAACGAATCACCCTAGATTTGAGTTACTCTCATAAAACGTTCTCACTCAACCCAATGATTTTCTTGACGCACAGGTAGCATCCCCAATAACCCAATACTAAAGCATAAGATGTTCACATAAAAATTCCACTTTGCTGGTCCAAATATATATTCTTTTCATATCAATTTTTTTCTTTTGTATATCTATAACTCTCTTTTTGATGTTGAGATATCATGCTATTTTTCTCATAAATTTTTTTCTTTTCTTTTCATGCTTTTTGCTTTTATTTCCTTTACTATTACCCCGACAAAGGGTTACAATATAATAAACCTATGAATCATCATCAATATATAGAACATAGCACAATTAATAAGCTCAACAATCCCAACCCAATAATAATTCCTATAATGGTGGACCCACCACCCCAAACTCAAGCTCTAAAACAATTGTCAATGCATCGCGATTCGAGTGCGGGTCATATGAAAAAGTCCTAAAATCTAAAGGGATATGGCTTATAATGTGGCTAATAAAAAGGAATTTGAAAGGCTAGAAGGGGCTGAGAAGGATATAAAAAAATAATTTGGACAGCAAGCTAAAAGGCAACAAGGGGCTTATGAAAGAACCGCCTTAATCACTTTCTAAACTATACAATTTCCTCATTCTCTTACCTTTAGCACGTTCATCAAATGAGTTTATCAACTAGCTTGGATCTCACGGTCTACACACCATGCATGGCTCCCTGAGATCAAACATACTTTCTATCGCATTGCTAACTAATCCTTCCTTTACTATCAATGTCTGTTTTCCTGCAAATACTCAAAGCATACAAAATAAAGCAGCTCATAAACATACTACTTCCTATCATTAACTTACTGAGCTTATGATTTCAAGCTATTAAACACACTCTGCATCTAATTCCCATGTATCAAAATTTTTAATTTCTACCTAAAAATAGAAAAATCACATAAAAATGGAGATGAGAGACAACGAATCCCCACACCCCCCAACTTAAAAATAAGACGTGTCCCCACGACTCGAAAAAGACTCTAAAAAGAAATTAAAATTAGCAAATAAAGCATGTACATAAATGGTAAGGAAGAAAAAGAACATACTATCGAGGCTATTGCCTCGCATTATCGACATCCAAGATAGGATTTGCTGGATCATTCTTTAATTTCTTTAGGATAATAATGATGTTCACTTGATTAGCTTTGATTTGTGCCATATCATTGGTCAAGGAAGTTTGAGCTGCTTCGACTTTATTTAGTCGCTCCTCTATCTTCTCTTGTCAAATACGATCTTTTTCTTCCTTTGAAAGTTTCGTAACTCCCGCTACTCTCAAAACTATCTTGATTAATTGTTGTCAATATTGTTCATCATAATTTACATTAGCTTCTCTTTTTTACCCGGAATCACACTCGCTTTCCGAACAAGACACGTGATCATAGTAGGATATTTCAAACTATATAACAAAGTAGGAGAGACCGAAAATCGCATCACCTCCTCAAAGATCACTTGTGCCACATCCACTTATTCTCGCTTTAAAATACAATTCAACAAGATTGCGTTTTTTTTGTTTGGCTAAGAGGTTCTTAGGTTTCCAAAGATATTTGTTGTAAGGAAATGGTACCAAACTTTTGTATCTGCTTGGAGATATTTGTAAGGCCAAGGTGCCTTCAACTCTCCCTTATTTGCTTGCACTTTTTCCTTATCTAATACATGCTAAAAAATTAGATTTCAATCGAACGTCTTGATATTTCCCACCGCTTCTCTATACTTACATGGTGTAACGAATTTTTTAAACCAGAAGTGGTTTCGAATCTCGTCATTTGTGAAAGGAACTAACTTGCCTCTTACTGGAACATAACCATTACTATCTCTGCTCAAGAGGCCTAAATAGAAATCGGAAACTAACTCTCTACACAAATTCGATCTTCGCAACACGAATGTATACCAACCCAATCTCACCCATCTCTATGAATCTCTTGTACTCCCCGTCTTCAACTTCTTCTTCAAATACTCTCTCATAAGCCAAAGGAAGTTTCGTTAAGTGTTTCTCTGCCGAAGCTGACATGGCCTTGGAAGATTTGTTGATTTTGGTCATAGGATTATCGATTTATAAAGCTTGTGGTATCTTCCTAATTAAAGTTGAAACCTTTTTGCTTTTTGAATTTACCACAACTAGCTTTCCTTTACTTTCTGAACCTGCTTTACCTTTCAAATTGGAACTTGAACTTTTCTCAATTGATTTCTTCTCACTAGAACCCAATACCTTATTTTGATTTTTCTTTATCTCCCTGACAGTAGATAATTTTTATGTTCTTTTTGTCATCTCAATTGACCTCCAACTCAAAGCTTTAACCACTCTTGAAATTTGAAACTCTTGATTATAGGTTGTACAAGCTTTATTTGGGTTAGGAAAGGTGTTACGGTGATGATTCTCTATATGGGTAGGATGAATTCTTCTTTTTTTTGGTGTGGATCTAGGAAATTGTTGGATGAGTTTTGAAAGTGTAGGCTTTTGATTCTTGGATTCAAAGTTATTTGATGTGATTTGGATGGTTGAATCTTCTCTATGATGATGTGGGGAAAGGACTGGATGTGTTTTGGTGGTGATTGGGTAGTGTTTTGATGTTTGGTAAAGGTTTGATGAAGCTTTAATGGATTTAGGAGAGGTTTGTAGAAGAAAGAGAGGCTTAAGGATTGATAAATTCGTGTAAAAACTAACCTCTTCTTCAAATCCCATAATATAACCCTTCAAAACTGGATCTGTCGGTGTCGTGCGGTGCACTGGACCTAAGGGATTAAAAACCGTATTCGCGAGTTGTCGATACGGTTTTGGATAACTGGTCTTATACCTCTCGTAATTGTACCGTATTGGAAAACCGTCGTCGCGGTTTTTGATGGTGCGGTAAACTGGAAGGTTGGTGCGGTGCACCGGACCTGTCTGCTGTTCATACCGTATTCGCGCTACGCGATACGGTTTTTACCTCTTCTTCTCGGCAATATACCGTAGCGAAAAACGTCGCCACGGTTTTGGGACCTGAGGTGTACCGCAAAAGTGGCCAGGTTTTCGCCGAATTTTTGTTTTTCTTTTCCTAACTCGATTCCTTAAGTACCTAAACATCAAAAACACTCATACCTTTCTCAATACTGCAATATCAACTAAAAATAACTAACTTAAACTAAATAAAAACATAAATAAAAAAATTGCCGGTTGTCTCCCGTACAACACTTTTATTTAACGTCTTTTAAAGTTAGATGTGTTACCTTTGTCAAGATTTGCGAATATAGCCTCCCCAGCAACGATCAAGGCTACGAACGTCTACTAATCTCCGTTTGATTCCCCTCTTAGGACTGATCTCTATCACCTTAGCTGAAACAACTTTAGTGACTATGAATGGTCTCATCCACGAGTCTTTGTGACTTCGTGGCCTATTCTCTGGTTTGTGGGCTTTCCATACAACTTCATGGCCAACCCCATACTCAATCTTTGGCTCAGTATCCACAGGCTTTGCGTGGATCTTTTCTGGGACTTTGTGATGTGAAAGGTTGTGGATGATAGGAATGGTGGGATCTGACTTCCTTGGTTTCTTACCCCAGAAATAGAATGTCTCAGATATATTCTTAGCATGAAGGGTTATTGTCCCTTCCTGGAAGTTGATTATGCTCTGACTGGTGGCCATGAAAGGCCTTCCAAGTATGATTGGAACCTGCTTATCTACATCAAAATCAAGTATAAATAAGTCAATAGGGATGGTGATATTACCAGACCGGACATGAACGTCCTCCACTGTTCCCCATGTCTTGGTAACTGAGTTGTCAGCAAACTGCAACTTCAATGGAGCTTTCTCTGGTTTCTGGAGTCCAAGTCTATCGAACACGGACTTTGGCATAAGATTCAAACCTGAACCCACATCATACATAGCTTTCATCTTAAGCGTACCATTTATCTGAATAGGAAGATTAAAGCTTCCTTGATCTTTGAGCTTCAACAGTAACTCTTTCTCTACTTTTCATGAGATTCTCTCATTATGAGCCACAATCTCTGTCATGGCTTCTACACTCGCTTCTATTTTTGGAATAACTTGGTGAATACTTGTTGCAGTGTAAGCCCTTTCTTCGCAATCTCAAGCATTTGGGCGTTGATATTTTCTAGAGTATACGCCTCTACAAATATCTTGAGTTCAATGTCTACCTTTGGATTTGTATCAAGAATAATTCTTGACATTGTTTGAACAACTGGTGACGAATCCACCTTCTCTTCTTCTTTCTTTTCTTGCACAGCAGATGCAACTTCATCTTTTTGCTCTTTTGAGGCTTCTTCCTCTTTCTCTTTAACTCTAGCAGCTTGCAATTCCATAACCGATCTAATCTCTTCTTTCATATCTCTCAGAAGCTGTATAAATTCAGATTTCTTTGATGAATTTTCATCTTTAGAGCAGTTAGAGTCTTCGGGGCAAGACTTGGTTGGTTTTTCTTTAGTTTCTCAAACTTCCACGACACTTTCTACAACATGCGGTCCTTCCTTATTCTCTTCAATCTCAAGGGAAATAGCCTTACAAGCTTTGAACCCAACATTGGGATCACCTCCTTCGATAGCTTTCAACTCCTTCGCTTCCATATTATTTGTAAGAACTTTATTCATTTGTTCTACTTGCGTACCTAAAATCTGAATTGAAGCTTCTTGTTCTCTTAACTTCTCATTTTGTAATTGCATATTAGTGGTCATAAGATCCATAAAATCTTTTAATTGTTTATCACCCACAACTCCCTCTTGAGGATATTGTGGTAAAGCCTTCTGAGCTAAAGCATCGGTATATGCATCATTAGCAGGTTGTTGTGGAGGAGCAGGTCGATTATAATTCTGATTTCCTTGATATGGAGCTTGACCTCTTGGTTGGAAAGAGTTATTCTGGGTACGAGGTTGATAGTGACCTGGATTAGCGCCCCCTTGTGGATTTGAATACTGCATACCTGGATGATTCTTGTTACCAAATTGATGATTGCCTCGATTGGATATGAAATAAACAGATGTTGGATTTCCTTCGTACTCTTCCCATGTATGATTTGTGACCCCACACTGTGGACAACCTTGGGCTTCTTGCACTACATTTGTTGCGGCTAAATTCTTCTGCATCTCAAGCTTAATCTCTTTGATTTGATTTTCTAATGCGGCAAATTGAGCTGAGTTTGAAGTATTTGCATCTAATCGAAGCGTACCTGTGGTGTTTGTAACAGGAACTCACGAAAGTGGCCAACTCCTTTATGTTTTTATTATGTTTTCCATACCTTCAGAGGCTTCTGCAGGATCCATGGACACAAAATTTCCCTTTCGAAGATTATTTACCCTCAGTCTACTTTCGGTATTGATACCTTGATAAAATATAGCTAACTGTAAAGACGGGGTGTAACCGTGGAGTGGACATCTACCTAACTTCTGTTGAAACCTTGTCCATGCGTCTCCTACTTCTTCTCCATTCTCTTGACAAAACTTAGCAAGCTCGCTCTGATCTTTGAGTCTCATACTCTTCGGATAAAAACGGTTAAAGAATGCGGCTTGAAGTTCTGCCCAAGTAGTAATTGTACCTGGTGGTTGTATATCTAGCCAATCACCAGCTTTGCCAGTCAGAAAGAACGAAAACATGTGACAATACAGTTGCTCGCGTGTAATGCCCGGAGTAACATATGCATCACAAATCTGCATGAACTTATGGATCGCTCTTACTGGATCTTGAACTGCTGCACCACTATAGAAAAGGTTGAACTTGAAAAGGTGCTCGGAGGACGATAACCTAATAGTTGAACTTGAAAAGGTGCTCCCAAGACTGGGATATCTTGTTCGATTCTGTTGTTGTTTCTGTTATCTCCTAGTGGTGGTGGTGGTGTATGTCCTAAAGGACATAGTGGTGGATCTACTGCTTCTTGATGTTCTGCCATAGTTCTTCTTCGGGCTCTGTCTTCTCTGACACGTTTGTTATAAGCTCGGAAGCTCCTGTTGGGCTCTTTAAGAGGAGGCCAAGGATGCACTGCTGAAACCTGAAAAAGACTAAAACAAACCAACAAGTGTAAATCTAAAAAATAAAATAAAAATAACTAAAAACTACTACTACTAAAATTAAATACAACACACGTTAACAAGACACAAGTTCCCGGCAGCGGCGCCAAAAACTTGTTGTCGACTAGGGTGTGATAAAAATATGATATAAATAAGTGAAAAAATAGACACCCTAGCCTAGCACGGTACTGCAAGTATTACAGAGCGTATGCAAGTTTTAATGATAAGAAGATTCGTTCCTCAGGGACTTAAGTGTGTTAAACGAATGGGTAAACAAATCAGAGTAGAAATTAATAATTAAAAGACAAAAAATAAATATGATTAATTAAGAGATGAAATTAACTACTAAATAAATTAAAATACAAATAATTAAATATGAGAGAAATAAGATGAGAGAATATAGCTTAGGTTTTGCTAGTATGCACTAATCCTTCTATTCTTTCTACCAGTTCAGTTTATAAGGGTGATAATAGTCATTAGATAAGTAGCCAGGATTCTAAATTCCCCCTATCCCTGGAGATCGAACTAGGGTGGCGACCTCACAATCACGAGGGGACTCAAATAGGTTGTTCTTGCGCTACTAGGTTCCTAGATGAGACTGACATACTAATGATTATCCGCGATTAAGATAAACCCTAATGACAACCTAGTTAGACAAATCTTGTCAAGATTAATTCCATACACTAGACATTTATGTGGTGTTTCAATAATTAGACACCCCTTCTGGGTGACCATCTAACTACTATTAGCAAAGCCTAAATTGATAAGGTTTAAGACAAACAATAAATCAAAGCACATAAATCAAATATATGGTTAAGTAGCTAGAATCAATTTAAAATATATAATTCCCAAAGAAACTTAGATAGAAAGAAAATAGAATTCATAAATTATACATAATGCAAAACCCAAGCTATGGGAAAATTAGTTCATACCCGAATAAATAAAACTAAAATAAAGATACATGATTGTCATCTTACTCTCTTGAATGTCTAAGAATTAATATAAGGTTTAGAATTGAGCAAGGATGATTTTACAAAGGTTAAAGGGTGTATTTATAGGATTCTAGGAAGTCCTAAAACGTTTTCTTGGAGCGGAGGATAAGTAATTGGACTTCTAGTCCAACTCAAATTCGTAACCCTAAAATATAAAAAAGGTAATAACCTGCCGCTGTTTTGTTTTGGCCGTAACTTCTTTGTTTCAACTCTGATTGACGTGTTCTTCGTATCGAAACCGATCGTCTCGAAAATCTCTATCACTTTTCTTCCGACCATTCTTCCAAATTCCTAGCTAATCTTGAGTTATGATCACTTTAATGGACGTAGCTACTGGAATTCAGATTTACTTGGTAACTTTATATTTCCATACTTATCCTTGCTTTCCTTTATCTCCAGTTTTTATCATAATCTTCTTTCCTTTATTTATTGGAATTGATTTGGCATCTAATTATTTACTATATATCTATAAAGCTTCACACTAAATAAATAAATTAAACCAAATATACTCTAAAAATAATAAATCATCAAATCAAGACAAGAAATAAGAAAATATAATAATTCATGTAAAAATAGAGTATATGACTTCCAAAAATACTTAAAATGATGTCTCCAACTAAAATTAAATCATCACAAATAGGGAGACATCAGTAATGAAATATTTGCTAAGAATTTAAGTAAGATCTTTATACCGCCAAAAAGACACATAAGTCTAGTTTCCGTCGCTGCAAACCAAGCCTCATTTGGATGTCTTATGCAGAATTTATGATCAAACAATGATATTTGATGCTAAAATGAAGGAGTTTTCTCAAATTCGCATTCCCCTTTGACTTTGAATTGACCTACAAGGCTACAAAACTCCACACACATAATCAATTAAACGACATGGATCGAGAACATCAACCCTTAACTTGGAGATTGAGTGAATCTCGCAAAAGTAAGTACTATTTACTATCGCATTAGGATTTTGTATATTTAGGTGTATAATCTTAAATTTCATGTGTATTATTAGTCTTTTTGAGTCGTGGATACACAATTAATCTTTGAGCATGGGGGATGTATTCATTTTTCTGATCCCCATTTTTATGTATAATGCTTTTGAAAAATGAAAACCCAAAAAAAACTGAGATAAATAAATAAATTAGTTTTGGAAATACTTGTTGAACTACTTAATGTCTCTTGAAATCATGTATAAATAACTCAATGATATCAAGTATATAAGTGTTTTTTGAAATTTCAAAATTGTACTTGAGTGCTTGTATGAAAACATGTTATTATCGATAGAAATGATCAGTAAGCATTCGTAGAAGGAATTTTAAATGAATAAAGAAGGAAGATGTATCAAACATGATATCTAAGCTAGTCGAAACCTACTTAACGTTCAACCATAAAGTAAAAAAGTTAACGAGGCTATAGAGCTAGGGAGATGACTGAAGCAATTCTTTATTGTTCAGCTTGTTCCATTTAGCTTGCCGCCCGAATGAAATGAATTATAGCTCTTACTCCCTTTAATCTTGAACCTTTTTTAATATGCATTTGATAAGCCTATTCCCCTTACTTACGTGACTTTACCATATAACTAATCCTCGAGTCACAAAAATTTATGAGTAGTCAACTCCGAGCTTGACTTTGGTTTGTTAGGTGTTGTGGTTACAGGATATATTGGTTAGTTTTATGATTACATAGTGCTACATATTGATTCAATTTGTTATGATCCTTGATGGATTCAAGAAAAGAAAAAGAAAACGTAAAAAGTACATGAAAAGAATCAATCATGCAACCAATTTAAAAAAAAATGGTAATGCTTGACTTGAAAAAATAAAGGAAAAAAGAAGTGAAAATAAAAGAATATGACAAGTGAAAGATTAGAGCATCAAAAGATATTGGTTTGGAAATTGTGGAGGCATATATAATGCATAAAAAGAGAATGAATGAGCACATCTTCGAGTGTGAATTTAGGTTCCTAGACAATTAGTTGTTTGGTCAATGAGAAAAAAAACCAAAACTCACTCTAAATTATCTAAGTATATCATACCTCACCCTAATCCTACATTATAACTAAAAAACCTTAGATTCTTAGTTATGTGGTTGAGTGATAATTGAAAGGAAATAAGTAGGTAAGTGGTCCATTAAACATCATGGGAGGATTGAGAATAAACTTATAGCCACCACTTCAAGATAAGTAAAAATGATCCTTATTGCATAGTGACACGAATCTTTTTTGGAAATTATAATGTTTTTTTATTATGTGCATGAGTAGTATCTTTTTGGATTATTTATTTAGTAGAAATTTATGAGACTTTGTGTACATTTGCATGATAAGTGGTGTAGTAGAGCTTCAATTTCTATCCTTCCCATTTTCAGGCGTTCTCTTGGCATGTACTACTGAGTTATAATGAATGGGGTTCTTTTATAAAGATAAAAACGGATTATATATATATATATATATATATATATATATATATATATATATATATATATAAAAGGTTCATAAAACGTATCAGTTGTTTTGGGCACCTTTTAAATTGATTAAGTCAACCAAAAGAACGTTTACTAAAGAATTGGATTTGTTTGAGCCATAGAAACTACAACTTTAATAACTACTTCATCTTAACTTCAAATCAGAAACTGTCTCATCGCTCCTAACTTCAAGTACTATCCATAAACCAAAAGGATCCTCCATAATTTTCGCCAATTTCACGTGGTGACTTTGTCTTCAAGTAAATGCTCTCCCCTTAACTTGAGTTTGAACTTCATTTCTCAACTTCTTATCCTTGTCTGGAGATATCTAATCTTCCAAGTTTTTAAGAGTTACACAGTAAACACCCAACTTATAAACAAATAACTCTACAAGTAAGAAATATCCAAAATTAAACAAAAAAAATAAGAATATGCCTAAATATAGGGAATAATTCCTCAAATAAGTACAAATAATAAAAAAATATGTCTTGTGATTAGATTAATCTATCACATAGAAGGAGACATCAAGACCCACAGCTCAAAGTTTTGGCATCCTGACAAAATAAGAACTAAATTAGGGACCTAAGTCAATAAGTTTAGGAGAGAAGTATGTAAAGAATGATCCCAAAGACTCTACCTAACAAGTATCATATAACAATATATACAACCCTAATCACACATACACTTATCATACAATTAATCAACACATTATAATTTCAAAATTAGATTAGTTTCGCAATGCAAGAAAGATAGGGTTTTCGCTTAGACTGATATGGTGGCTATAAGTTGTTCCTCAATTCTAACATAGAATCCGATGGTCCACTCAACTACTCCCTATTAGTGCAATCATTTCTAAATCACGTAACTAATAATCATAAGCTGTTAAGTTTATAATGTAGGCTTAGGGACGGTTTGATAAGTATTTGTATAGCTTGAAGTGAACTTTTGGATCTCTCCTCACTAGCCGATCACCCTAGATCTTGAGTTTACACTCAAAAGATTTTATCACTCAACCCTCTTGATGCATTTAACAAGCATCCCCAACAATTCCAATAGCATTTCCCGATAGTTACATAACATTTCCACTTTGTCAGTTTTTATATTTTATTTCTTTTTCATTCATTTTTTTGTAAGTTAGACATGACACTCTTTTTTTGTGAGATGTCATGCTACTTCCTTTTCTTGTTTTTCTTTATTTTTCTCAATACATATTTTTCTTTTAATTTCCTCCATGAGAGTGGCATTACCCGTGTCTTGTTGAATCTTCTTCTCGGCATCTTCAAGGGCAAGATTTGTTCTCTTTACTCGTCCAGAGATGTGCGAGTAATGCTTTTTATTCAACTCCTTTAAACCAAACTTCAAGTTTCTAAACTTTTCGCACAAATAAAATTTCTTAGTGCCTCGGAGTATATCACTTTCCCATCCAGAGCCACCACATCATTGTGATACTCATGCTCAGTCCACTTTTTGAAGAATCAAAAGGGAGTGTGTCTAATCTCATTTTTCGTTTATAAAGTCACAACACAGAGAGTGATCCGTCCAAATATTAATAGGAAAAAACTTCATGGAAGTGAAGTGAGGAGAAGCAACGATTTGCCATAGCACGATCAATTTTACTCATAATCTTACCATGCCAAGTATAGTGTTGACCCGTATGAATCCAATCCTCCAAACCAAAGGCGGTACAAACATCATTAAAGGCTTTGATATCATAAGCGGTGACAACCTCTCCATTAACCTTCTCATTAAGTTTGAGAATGTTTTTGAAGTCTCTCATGATAAGCCGAGAGTCACCAAAAGTTCCGGCATAGGAAATCAAATCTGAAGGAACGCAATTACGATTATATCACATATAATACAACGGAAAATAGAAATTGCAATCCAAAAGCCAATCCAGTGCGATTTAAGAATTTTGTTTCTTTATACAATGACAATATTTGAGATATTGTATGGTTAAAGAAACCTAGAATGAACTATAGATCCAAACAAATTCCGCAGTAGTACCGCTTGATCCGAGATATGATTGAACATGAAGATGTTCACAATCAATAGGTATAAGAAAGGAAAATGATGTATATCTATTCATCTAAGTTTGTCTATCAGAAGAGTCTGATGAGAACAAACTGTTTATGAATTATGGTACTTGAACGATTGGGTCTAGGCCAAGTGGGAGATTGTTGGAATTATGCCCTAGCCCCGATCGTCTTGTAATGAATTGAACACAAGTGTTTATTGTACACGATAATAGTTATCCCTACAATAGTGATTAAGGAATTGTTTTTTTGAATCTATGTCAAACTTTTATGTTATGGTATTCATTTATATAACATAAAGGCAGATCCCCGATTAAGTTACAAACTAGATATCATAAGGTGTCATGATAACAAGTTTAGATTAAGTCCTAACATCGGAATTACTTATTCCTCATGGAATAGAGAAGCATAAGAGTTAGTATCTTTGGAGAACACAAGCTGCAAGTAAGTGTTTAAATCAAGGCTCATAAATTGCAGTTTGGTCCTAGAATTATTGGACCCTAAAATAGGTCCCAAGCTTGGAAGATTAGCTTCAAGAAGGCACCCAACAGCGTTAATATAATGAAATACATGTGCAGGCCCCAAGCTACATTTATGTGAAAATACAACACTCAGATCTTCAATAATTTGCACTTTACTCCCTGTGCTATAACACCACAAATCAGCAGGTCCTATATTACCAGGAAGAAAAACTCCTTTAACAATTTGTTGTCCACGTGCTCTTTCGGCATACATGAATTGCTTCATCGGGCCTCTATAGTCTGACTTTTTATATTCACCAAGGGGGAAGTTTAGCGAATTTTTCAGTTCAGTGTCTGTGATGTTAATAGTTCCCTTCTGAGGCCGAACATCATTGGGATTGAGTTCAGAATTATTTGCGCGCTGGGTCCTTGAATTTTTAACCACCCAAGTTACAGTATTCGAGTATATATTTATAGTGCTCGAATAATTAACAGCACTAGAATTCACGAGCGATTTACCAGTAGCCTTAGAATTGGTGTTCTTCAAGGAAGTATCAGCAAGACTTTTAAAATTGCTAATTGCACGGCTAGTCCCTGGTTGCAAAGGCTTAACTCCTGCAGACCAGCTAATAAAATTAGAATCGAGAATAGTCCTATAATCGCGCTTCATTTCGACACTTGCCTTTTTCTTCATTGTGAGTTGGTCTTGTAGATTCTTTATTCACAGAAATTTGAGCAGCCCATAGTAGCTAGTGAAAGCTTCGTTCCTTTTAGACCTTGAACATTCGATTGATTTACAGCACTTTAGGACTACTATCCCACAATATTAAAGATCTTTAAAGCTAGTTTTCTTCAATTTTACATGCCTTTTGCAAGCATTCAACTCCATCCCAGATTTCTCTTTAACTGAGGAAGTAGCATCTTCCAAGTTATTCACAATACACTTGTCAAATGAAAATTTTGAGATAGGACTCAAGTTTTCTTCCAGGAGAGGATTTTGCAGCTGTATTTCAGAGTTTCCAATAGCTATTAGCTGAGACGCATTCAGAATTGTTTGTTGTACTTTCGAATGTTCATAGTTTTCAGCGTCATTTTTCTTTTGGATCGATGACTGAACTATCTCGTTATTGCTATCAGACTCTGCTACATCAAAAACATCTAAAAAAAGTGTAGCAGTTATGTCCAAATCAACCTACAAAGAGCCGCTGTCTAGTTTTTTAGATTTAACAGTAAAATCAACTGAAGATTCTTCAGAATTCAAACTAACAATATTCTCATCAGATTTCAAACGAACAACATTATCATCATCACCATTATCGCTCAGAGAATTACCACAATTTTTTTCAAAACTGAGCACTCAGTTCATCATTTTTCATCACAAGTTTAGAGTTTTTAACGTCAGAAGAGCACGCATCTTTGCTTCGAACTTAGAAGAGTGATTACTGTCAGACTCATGAAGAGAAGAGAAGAGTCCGAGTAAGATGAAGAATGTACCTGCTTGCCCTCTTCACGTTCCTGAAATTAGAATCAGAGCTCACGCTCCTTCTCCTTTTTGAACAATTTCATTTATAGCACCGGTACGATCGATGGCCGTTGTTTTAAGAAGCCCAATAGAATCCAGTTTTGTGATAGGAGTTGCTTCTTGAACTTATTTAGACCCATTAGTTTCCTGTTGCGCTTCATTTATAGGTCTGTTACCATTCATCGCATGAGGTAGTCCATTAAAATATTCTTCAACAAGATTTCCACTTATTGAAACCTAGCCTTTCCGTTTACCGTCGTTGCTTGATTTGGATCCAAGGAGGAGATGAACGGCTCTAATTAATTTTTTGATTTCTTTTTGTTGTTATTTCTCATGAGATCACTCAAGAATAACAGACTGGTTCAACATACACAAATCAGGTTCAAATTTCACGGCTTAAAAAACTTAAAAAACTGGAAGACGAATCTTTAATGATTGAACTCGAAATTGGTCTTCTTTTCTAAGAAGTCCTTGTTCTCTACGTGCATTTTTTTAACATTTGGTGGAAATCCTCCATTACCTCCTAATGGTGGTTCATCTCCAAGTGAAACTTGATTTAGATTGATTGGTTCCATTCCATGTGTGGGCACAACTTCTACTCTTTGATTTCCATTTAAATTTGATGGTGCATTAACATTCGCCATTGTCTTGCTTTCTTCTTTCTTTTTATCGTCTTCTTCAGATTCGAAGCAATCTTTCAGGATCCGAGAGTATACACCAAATCTAAGAATATAAATGAGACAAATGCAAAAATAAGCGTACAACTAAAAACAACCAACTCTACTACTAAAAGACTGAAATTAAAGATTGATAGTTGATCTAGTGGTTAGACTACTTCGCAGCTTGTGGTCAAATCTTATTAGAGTCAAAATGATTCTGAGTCCAAACTGACTCTCATATGTATTAAAAAAAATGAATTTAAAAGATATTTTTGTTTGGTTTTTATGACTAAAGAACTAAAGTGCACTTAAATGTAATCTACTTAAGAATTAAACTACTAAAGAAATTAAATAACGAAAAGAGATAAGTATGAGAGATATATAGCCCGAGTTTGCTAGTATTCCTCTATCGTATTGACTGATGATTCTAGTTATAATGGTGAATTGGGTCGTTATGCTAATCGAGATTCTAACTTTTTTTTATCTCCTGTGAGGGTAGCTTAGAAGGCTGCCTAACAATTACTAGAGTACTCAGGTGAGGCGCTTATACGAATGATCGGCGCTACAAGCAATTACTCTATATGGTTATTCATCTAGTCAAGTCCGTTAGGATCACTAACGCACACCAAACGTAAATGAATTAGTTGTATTTCTAAACTCTCGGTCCGGGTGACAGTCTAGGCACTAAAGTCAATCTATAGTTGATTACCATATAGAAAACTAAATAATTCAAATCATAAAAAGTTAGTAACAATTGCCCAATCTAATTAAACATTAAATGGTCCCAAATAATTATCAAAAGTATGCAAGGTTTATACACAATTTCAAACTCAAGGTAAAGTTAATTAGTTCATACTTAAAGCAATAAAGTCTAACGATAATAGGATTAGAATCATGTTTAAGAAAATAAATTGGTGCTAAATTACCTTAAGATCAATGGTGGAATGGTGTAGAAGTGGTGCAGTAGGCCTCCAACTTCTATCCTTCTCTTCTCCAGGCTCTCGTGACGTGAACGACTGATTTCTAATAAATGGGGACCCTTTTATAATGATAAAGAGTTAAAAACATATATATATATATATATTGGTGGTGGTTAGGGTGTGATAAAATAACAATATAAATATTATAATAACAAAACACCTTAGCCCACTATGTTACTCACTTCAAGTATCACAGATCGTATGCAATTTTAGTTGATAAATAGAATTCCTTGGCAGGGACGGGAGTTAGCAAGGACTAATGAAAATATAAAGTGCAATTAACAGAAGTAAGAAGAATAATACGCTAATATACTTTGAAATATTTGTTTGGTTTTTAAGACTCTAATAATTAACTACTAAAAATAAAGACATGAAAATAAATAGAGAGGGAAGTAGTATGAGAGTTTACCTCGAGATATAGCAAGTAATCAACATTATCCTTGTTCAATGATTATTCATCTAAGGTAGAATTGTGTGATATGCAAAAACCAGGATTCTATATTCTTCCTAACCCTCTTCCGGGTGGACTTAGGTGACGACCTAACAATTACCATGGGACTTGGGTATGGGGACCCTGCGCAATAATCGGTTGTTAATCTCAGACTCTAGTATAGGCAAGCCGCTAGGATCACTACCGCACGCTAGATGTTTATGTGGTGTTTCAATAATTGACACCCAAATTTCCTCGTCATGATTGTTGTTCATCCCAAGCGATCACCTAATTCTATGATGTCTCCCTATTTGTGATGAATTAATTTAGGTTGGAGACATCATTTTAGGTGTATTTAGGAAATTAATATTAGATTTTTATTCGGATTTTTCTATTTTTTATTTCTTGTCTTGATTTGATGAACTATTATTTTTAGAGCATATTTGGTTTAATTTGTATATTAATGTGAAGTTTTAAAGATATATGGTAATTAATTAGATGCCAAATAAATTCCAAGATATAAAGGAAAGAAAATAAGGATGGAAATTGGAGATAAAAGGAAGTAAAGATAAATATACGAAAAGAAAAGCTGTCAAGCAAATCTGGATTTCAGCAGTCACGTCCACTAAAGTGATTGTAACTCAAAACTTGCTGAGAATTTGGAAGAATGGTCAGAATAAAAAGTGTATAACTTTTCAACGCGGTCGTTTCTATATAAAGTGGACGAAAATCGAAGAAATAACGAAGAAGTTAAGACCGAAAGCGAGACAACAGCAGTTTTTCCCTTCTCCTATATTTTAGGAAACGAATTTGATTTGGAAAAGGAGTCCAATTGCTTGCCTTCTACTCCAAAAAAAAAATTAGGGTTTCCTAAACACCTATAGATACACCCTTAAGTATTGTAAACATGTCCTTACTCAGTTTTAAGCCCTATCTTAGCTCTTGCCTCCCACAATCAGTCCTTATGTTTATTCATCATTAGAAGTCATTCAAGAGAGCAAGTTGACAATATGTATCTTTAGTTTAGTTTAGTTTATTTCTTTCTAGTATGAACTAATTTTTCCATAACTTGGGTTTTGCATATGTGTAGTCTATGAATTCTATTTTCTTCTATCTAAGTTTCTTTAGGAAAACTATTTTAATTTGATTCTAGCTTCTTAAACATATATCTTTTATATGCTAATTTGTTGTATGTCTTAATCCTGATCAAATTAGGGTTGTGCTAATAGTAGTTAGATGGTCACTCGGAGGGGTGTCTAATTATTGAAACACCACATAAGCGTCTAGTGTGTGGTAGTGATTCGGAAGGGCTTGTCTAACTAGATAGTCATTAGAATTTGATTTAACCACCGATTATTATGCAGGCAAATCTCATCTAAGAACCTAGTGGCGTAGGAGCACCTTATTTAAGTCCATTGGTAATTGTTAGGTTGCCACCTAAGTCCACCTGGAAAGCGGTTAGGAGGAATTTAGAATCCTGGCTACTTATCTAAGAGCTATATCACCCTTCTTAACTAGTAGAAGAATTAGAAGGATTAGTGCATACAAGCAAAACCTGGGCTATATTTTCTCATCTTATTCTTTCATATTTATTTTATTGTCTTAGTTTTATTTAGTTTAATATTATCTCCTCATCAATCACTATTATTTACTTTTCAGTCTTTAATTATTAATTACTACGCTATTCTTTTTACCCATTCGTATAACACACTAAGTCCCTGAGAACGAATCTGACTTATCATTAAAACTTGTGTACGACCTGTGATACTTATAGTGAGTACCGTGTTTAGTCTAGGGTATTAGTGCATCGTTTATCCATATTTTATTATCATATTTTTATCACACCTTAGGCGACACCCCTCTAGAAATTTTCTATACACACCTTCTCGAACTTCTAGTTGGAATACTATCTCATGAGGGGTAAATTCCAACATCTTTGCTTGTGTAATAGCCAATAAGTTCTTAGAAGCTTCGCTCATTACGGGTATCTGAATATCTACTTGTAGCGGTTGTGGCATTCTTGGTTCCGAAATCACAATTGCTTGCTCTTTAGACGACTCTCGTTACTTTTCCTCTCCTTGATTCGTTCATTTTCTCAATTCATCGCCATCTCTTGAGCTCTAACTAATATCTTTGTTCTACTCATGATCTCAATTGACCTCCAACTCAAAGTTGCACCTTTCTTGAAAGTACCCCTTGATTTTGGGTGATTCGCATGTTATTTGGGTTGGTATGGTATTGGATAATTTTTAGTGATATGGGTATGGTGGAATTTCAATTGGTTGAAGAGGAATTTAAGAAATTTAGAAATACTTTTTGGGAAAATTCTTTGATTTATAGGTGTTATGGAATGATTTGATGGTGGAAAGTTGTTATTGAGTGAAAAGATGATTTTGGATGTGTATCAATGGTGTTTTGTTGGTGTTTTGGTTTGTCTTGAATGTTTTGTAAGGTTTTAATCGAGTTTTGGATGTTGGGGAAAAAGAAGGCTTAAGATTTAGAATTGGGTATAAGTCAATTTCTTCTCCCGTATGGTTATCAATACGGTAATCGTTGATACAGGTCTCGTCGTCCACCGCAGATAGGCGTGATATACCGCAAGACCAATCCTTGCTCTCGTAATATCCATCGTACTTTGAACTGATTCGTGCACTGTGGTGACGGTGTTGTCGTGCGGTGTCCTCCATGATACTAATTTTGGGACCTTGGCTAAAAATTATTCCCTCTAGGTCGTGGCTGATACAAACTATATTTATAAGCATTACCTTGGTTCACGTCCCCATTCGGGTTTGACCATTGGAACCCCGGATGATTACGATTCCTATATTGATACCTATGACTACCTGAATGGTAGTTCCCACGATTCAACACGAAAAAGACAAACTTTGGATTACTTTGGCACTCAAATATGATCATTCACTCCACAATACGAACGACCCTGTGCCTCTTTCACTACTTTAACATCGGATTGTCTCCTTTGGAGACTTTTTTTACACCTCGTTCCAATTGCTTCAACTGATTCTCTAAAGAGGAAAATTTTGCATCTATAGTAGTGTCACTATCTAAACATAATGTACCTCGTGGCGCATTACTACCCGAATGGTAGTTCCCACGACTCGACACGGAAAACAAAAACTCTGGATTACATTGGCACTCAAATATGATAGTTCACTCCACAACACGAACGACCCTGTGACTAATTCACTACTTTAACCTCGGTGTCTCCTTTAGAGACCTTCTTTTACACATAGTTCTAATTGCTTCAACTGATTTTCTAAAGAGGAAAATTTTGCATCTTTAGTAGTGTCACTATATAAACGTAACGTACCTCATGCCGCATTAGGAATTGGAGATTGCGATAGCATCCAAATCCTCTCATTATCTACTATCTTCTCCATACAAACCGATGCCTCATGCAGATCAATGGACACAAAACCACCACGTCAAAGTTCATCGACCCTCAGTCGTTAACTCTTGTTGAGTCCTTTGTGAAACATAGTTTACTGAAGCTCAGGGGTATAACCATGAAGTGGAATTCAGCTAACCTTTGTTGAAATATTGTCCATATCTTTCTTACACTCTTTCCATCGTCTTGTCGGAAATCGGCAAGTTCTATTTTATCCCTTATTCTCATACTCTATGGGTAGAAGAAGTCAAGGAATCTTGCTTGAAGTTTGTCCCATGACCTAACTGACTCAGGTGGTTGACAATTTAACCTCTCACTCGTACCTCCGATCAATAATAATTGGAACATGAAGTACATCTTCTCGCAAGTGACACCTTAAGTAATGTAGGCATCACATTTCTACACGACCTTCTGAACGGATCAGACTAGATCTGTATGTGCGGCTTCGCTTTAGTTTCCATAACTCATGAACCAGTTCAACATACACAGATCGGTTTTAAATCTCTCAACTTGAATAATTGGAGGGAGAATCCCTAATGGTTGAACTCGAAATTGGTCTACTTGTCTAGGAAGTCCTTGTTATCTACGCGAATTGTTTTGAACATTTAGTGGGAATCCTCCATTGCCTTCTAATGATGGTTTAACACCAGGTGAAACTTGATTTGGATTGATTGGTTCCATCCTAGGTGGGGGTACAACTTTTACTCTTTGATTCCTATCATCATCTAAATTCAGTGGCGCATTAACATTCCCCATTGCTTCTTGCTTTCCTCTCTCTCTTTCTCGTCTTCTTGATCTTGAAGCACCCTCTCTGGATTCGAGAGCATCCACCGAACCTAAGAATCTGTGGAAGAGACAAAATAAAAGAAAGCGTAAAAATAAGAACAACTAAATATGCTACACTAAACAAAACCACAATAATTAACAAAAGCGTCCCCAAATACGGTGCCAAAATCTTTTCGTCTCCAGAGGTGTACCTAACAATTCAAAACCCCTAGAGAGCTGACTAACCTCAAGTGTATGGATCGTTTTCAAGTAATAAAAGTAAGTATTTAAGAGTTATGGTCTCCACAAGGACTATGTTTGTTAATCTTAATTTTAGGTTCTTACGCAATGTAGATGAGTTAGTTGCTACTACTAAAATACTGAAACTAAAAGATAATTCTTTTTTTGTTTTTATGTTTAAATAACTAAAGTGAAATTATATGACAAAAAGAAATAAGTATGAGAGATATACAACTCAAGTTTGCTAGTATTCTACTTTTGTACAGAGTCGAGATTCTAGTTATACGGGAGAATTGGGTTGTTATGCTAATCCAGATTCTAACTTCCTTCTAACTTCCGTCAAGGTAGCTTAGAAGGTTGCCTAATAATTACTACAATACTCAAGTTAGGGGATCCTACGTAATGAGCGAAGCTACAAGTAAATAACTTATATGATTATACCGCTAGTCAAGCGCGTTAGGATCACTAACGCACACCAGACATAAATGAAATAGTTCTATTCCAAAACTCCTTGTCACGGAGACAGTCTAGGGCACTAAAGTCAATCTATATTTTATCAGGATATAGAAAGATAAATAATTCAATTCATAAACAGCTAATAATAGTTGTCCAATTTAGTTAAAATGGAATGGTCCCATATATCATAAATAATCACCAAAAGTATTCAAGGTTTATACATAATTGCAAAATCAAGCTAAAGTAAATTAGTTCATACTATAAGCAGTAATATATTAGAAGGATTAGAACCATGTGTAGGACAACAATAAACTAATACTAAATTACCATAAAACCGATGGTGGAATGGTGAAGACATAGCGCAGTAGGCCTCCAACTTCTATCCTTCTCTTTTCCAAGCGTTCTCCTGGCGTGTACTACTAAGTTCTAATGATAAAAACTTATATATAAAGGTCCAAAAACATTTTAGGTGTTGTGGCCCCTTTCAAATGGCCCAAGTCAACCCAATAATATTTTACTAAAGGAATGGACTAGTTCGAGTCGCAACAGCTACAACTTTAGTAACTTCTTCATCTTGACTCCAAATTACGAACCGTTAACTTCATGCGCTCCTAACTCCAATTACTATCCTGAAACCAAGGGATCCTCCAGAATCTTAGTCAATTGGACTTGGTGACTCTATCTTGTTGATTTCCAAAATTAGCTAGTAAATGCTCTCGCATCCAAAAGTGGTTTTTTAATTTTTTAACGCCTTGACATGGGTTTGAACTTACTTTATCAACTTCTTATCCTCGTCTAAGGACCTTTTATCATCCAAGTACCTAAGAGTTGCAACTTAACACACAACTTATGCACAAATAACTCTAAAAGTAAGAAATATACAAAACTATACAAGAAATGAGAATATGTCTAAATATAGGGAATAATTCCTCAAATAAGTACAAATAACTCCTAAAAAGATTTTCTCGCGATTAGATTAATCTATCACATAAAAGAAGACATCATACACGTGGGCAGAAACGTTGGAGGGAACTTACCTATAAATAGAGGCACTATGGGACTCCATTATTTGACTTTTGCTTTCTACACATTCAAAGATTTCTTGAAGCTACATTTAGGAGAGTCCTGAAATAAATATTTCTCAAGCACTGCTTTGTTTATCATTAGTTCACATACATATTTGTAACCAATTCATATAGGACTTTTGTGGCTAGGCTAGATATATTATGAGGTAATCGTAACACTATGATTTTTCTTGGTCCAGTGAAGAGGGTGTTCCTCATAAATAAGACTATATTGAAGGAGAGACGATGTAAGGAGATATGCATCCTCTTGTCAAGTTATATGTAAGGAGACATGTATATTCTCAAACTAGTTAAGATACGTGAGTCGGACCATCTATGTTAATAAATATAAAACATGCAACCCGTATTAATCATTTTATCCACTTAAGTAACATTTTAACACTCTAAATATTTATAAAATTCTCAATTTCTTTATTCTCAGTGATGAACCAACAAAGTCAAATTTTCAACAAATGCTTATAAATTATAACTACTCTACTCACGCACTACTATTAGCAAAAATGTCATGCATCGAATAAATTGGGGGTATAAACATTTTATTTATAATATAAGATCAAATATTCAAATATATGCCACTATTATTTTTGGGCCATTTATCTATTACAGCCCACCCAACCCCTATTTTTATAAAAAACATCCAGACTCCTAACCAACAATTGAAAGCCAACTAATAGGGATAAAAACCCCCAAAACCCCTCCAGTCACTAATATATAAGACCAACCCAACCCCTTTTTTCTCTCAATATACCCATACCCGCTCCACCCCCCTCCCATCTCCTCTTCTTCTCTGTGATAGTGCCACCACCGCACCCTACAATCTACAGGTACTACTGCATCACCCACCACACCCTGCCCTTTCTCTCTCTCCCCGTTCTCTCTTGCTAGCCATCCCACCCCACCTCCCGAGCCCTCACGCCAACACCATCTCTACCCAGAACCACCGTCTTCAGCACCATCACTACCCACAATCTTCATCAACAGCAGACCCTGACCTCCTCTGTCAACCTCTGCGCCGCCACCATCAACAGTAGCAGATCCAATTTTCACAGCTTCGAATCCAATTGTCTAGTAGAAGCATCAATGGTGTTAATAGGGGCCGGCCCATCAGCAACTTCGAATCCAATTGAATCGTGGTATAGCCCATCATCAATCAACTATCAAGTATATGGGGCCGACCCAACACTGAAGCCCTCGTGAACCCCTGCGCCATCATCAACAATGTAACTCTGGTGTTCCACACCCACCCCGATCGAACCCCGCCACCACCCTCAGCTTCACCATATGAACGGAGATACCCACCATGGGTCTAGCCCAAGAAGAACAGCGTGGTGAGTATAGCCTGTCGAGGCAAGTCAAGCAATAGGGCCAGCCCATTAAGAAATTAATAGCCATCTCTTCACCACCATCGGCAATACAACCATGGGTCCAGTGCTCATTTGAGTTTTTTATCTTCACCACTGCTCACCACCGAATTGACCATTACCATCATCAATTTCGAATTGAGCAACTTGGTTACATTACTGTGCTTATGAAGATGGTGTTTGTGTTGTTCTACTTGGTTGAATACCGAGCTGTATAAGTCTACCCCCAATGCAGTATGGGTCCATCCAATTCAATACATCAGCCCAGATCGAGGTCCAGGCCCGTGAAGTGAAGTCCAGCCCCGTGATGTCTTTATTCCTATCTGCTTCAGTAATTCATTATTGTATGGTATTTTAGTAATTCAGTGTTGTTCAAACATCGATTCTGCAGGTTGTTTGAGTTATTTTGTGTACATGAATTTGGTAAACAATTGACAGCTGAATTGAAGTATTGAAAATGGATTTTTTTTGTCATTGTTTTACTAAATTCAAAACACCAAGTTGTTCATTGCAAATCATAGTTAAAACACAGCTTCTGCATATGTTTTTGGAGTTTTTTTTTGTGTACATGATCTTGTTTAATGTGTGGTGATGGGCCAGGTAGTTGAATCATGTGTTCTTGGGTTGGTGTTGAAGGGGCCAGGCCATTAACAATGTTAACTGTTTTTGTTTGGTTATATACAATATAGGTGCAGACCCATCGAGTTAATAAGCGAGATGGGTCTGTAACTGTATGGGAGTTGAGTTATTATAATAGGCAAGTAAAAAACTGTTGTGAAAAACGTCGCGGGTCCATCCCCATCACGGGGAGGGGTAAAATAGACAAGAACCTAAACAAAATGTTAAGAATTGGTTGTAATTAGGATTTTTTTTTCAGTTTGGAGGTTTATTATTAATATTTGGGAAATGAGGCTGGAAAAAGTAATTTCCTCATTATTTTTTGAAACACTTGTCTAAAATGTAACGTAACATTTTTTCAATCATGAATTTCCGAGAAGTTTATTTATAGCATTTGATCGAATCTTCAAATATATGAAACCATTTTTTTTTAAATTCTCTAAAATGTAGCATAGCCTTTTTTTTAACTTTGAATATCAGTAATGTGTCATGATCGCAACCTAAAACTTTATCGTTAATTTCTTGTATTTCCTTTTCTCTTTTCAATATGCTGCTTTTGAAAATAAATAAATCACGATAATCAATTGGAAAGGAATTTGAGCATGTCATATAACAAAAATAACTTTTATAAAATATATAATTAAATAAAATTTATTAAAATAAAAAATTATTAAAATTATGTTTGAATATAAAATTTCAGTATTGAAAGTTTAAATAGGAAAGATATTTGAGCAAAGTTATTGTACATAGTTAATATTTAAGAGAAAGTAACTCTCTATATTTTAGCCAAAAATGTAGGAAGTTGTTTGACGTAACCTAAGAACTCTAGCTATATAGTTTACAAGGTCTAAAATGATTATTAGCAATTAGATCAAGGCCTATTATACCTTTATAATTAATTATCATTATTCAAACAAAAATAAACAAAGAATAAAGGACTTCTACATGATTAGGTTACCTTATATACTTTAATTTGATTAACATATTGTTACCAAAATAGTTTGTAAGGATATTACAAATCTATAATCAATTGTATCAGTTATAGACGTTTCACATGTGAAACATTCAAACTCCAACAAAATATCACTGAATTAAATGTATATGATTCACCAAACAACACAATACACAAGCAAACCCAGCCCATCAAAATTCAAATAAGCAAACTCAGCCCATCGAGATGAGAAGAATGGTGACAACACATCAAATTAAAGGAGACAACCCACCCGTGTTTTTAAGATAGCCCACCACACACACACACTTACTTAACGCTCGTCAATAATTTGTTTTCTACTCGTTAGACACCCAAATCCGACTCTCGTAGAGATAGTGTTTTTTAGTCAGATACACACAAGTGGGTTGTGTCATTTGTTAGGGCGTTTCATTTTCTTCTTCATGTTGGGTTGCATTAATTACATAAAATCTATTTAGTATGGAAAGATAGGCTGCAACAACGCTTGAACTCTCCGAAATGCTTAAGTGTGTGCTCACATAATGGATTAGCCTTTTTAGTAAATTGGGCTAGACCTTATATAAAAACTTTGTTGGGCTATGTCCCTTTGAGTTGAAAACCTAAAAAACCATAAATCCTAAACACCGCCTCCATTTAAATATTCTAACTACACACATAATGATATTATTTCTTCTTACCATTTCTCTTTACCCTTACTTTTCTGAAGTGGTGATCCTCTCCTCATACGCTATTACCACTTCAATATGCCGTCTTAATTTTTGTGAATCTAATTTTCCCTATTTCATTCATATTTATCTTTCACAATATCATGTATATTGTCTTTTACTGATTGCTTTCCCAAACACCGATATCTGTAATCTCACGATACTCTATATATTGGATTGTTGATCATGAATTTCAATCAAGGTATAATAAAAAAAATTTAGTTTCATATTTTTTTTATTATTGCAATATTTTTTATTTGTACTTTTTTGTTAGCCATTAGGTTTAGAATTATTCAGACCATAAAAATATATTATATTCTTTCATTCTTTATCTGTTTCTGTGCATGTTTCTGTGCACTGGGTATTTTTCGTTGTTAAAATTTTATTTGTTATATAGTTCTTATTTTGAATAGGCATGTTTCTAATTTAATATTTCTAGGATTTATATTTCTTACTTTGCTTTACCTAAGTTTAATTAAAAGGATTAGGTCATGGATGAAACAAATAAAATATAAACAAAATGAAAAAGAAAGTTGTCTATATTTTCCAATGTTAATATTAAAGTTAAGTAGATATATTTAATGATTAAATAGGGCAAATATGTTTATTTAAAGGTTCCTTGTAATGGTAAAATTCACATGATTTTGTGACAACTAGATTAATAATAATTTAATAATAGTTTTTGAATTTCACAAAATATATAAACTATTATTAATCTAGTTGTCACAAAATCATGTGAATTTCACCATTACAAGGAACCTTTAAATAAACATATTTGCCCTGTTTAATTATTAAATATATCTACTTAACTTTAATATTAACATTGGAAAAGATAGACAACTCTCCTTTTCATTTTGTTTATATTTTATTTGTTTCATCAATGACCTAATCCTTTTAATTAAAGTTAGGCAAAGCAAAGTAAGAAATATAAATTCTAGAAAAATTAAATTAGAAACATGCCTCTTCAAATAAGAACTATATCACAATTAAAATTTTAAAAACGAAAAATACCCCGTGCACAAAAAAAAATAAAGAATGATAGAATATAATCTATTTTTATGGCCTGAATATTTTAAATGGCTAACAATTAAGTACAAAAAATAAATATTGCAATAATAAAAAAAATGAAACTAAATATTTTTATTATACGTTGATTGAAATTCGTGATCAACAATCCAAGATATAGAGTATCATGAGATTACAGAGATCGGTGTTTTGGAAAGCAATCAATAAAAGACAATATACATGAGATTGCAAAAGATAAATACGAAGGAAATAGGGAAAATTAGATTCACAGAGATTAAGACGGCATATTGAAGTGGTAATAAAGCATATAAGGAGAGGATCACCACTTCAGAAAAGTAAGGGTAAAGAGAAATGGTAAGAAGAAATAATATCATTAAGTGTGTAATTAAAATATTTAAATGGAGGCGGTGTTTAGGATTTATGGTTTTTTTAGGTTTTCAACTCAAAGGGACATAGCCCAACAAAGTTTTTATATAAGGTATAACCCAATTTACTAAAAATCCTAATCCATTGAGGAATGCTATATATCACCTCGTCCCTCCTTCACCCTTTATGTGGAGCCTATGTGACATTAAATAAAAGAGAGAAAAAAAATTTATTTAAAAAGAGAAATATCATGATTAGTTTTCAAAATCTCCACATAGGCTCCACATAAGGGGTGAATGGGTGATATATAGCATTACTCTAATCCATTATGTGAGCACACGCCTAAAAATTTAGGGGAATTCAAACATTGTTGCAGCCCATCTTGCTATACTAAATAGGTTTTATGTAATTAATGCAACCCAACATGAAGAAGAAAATGAAACGCCCTGATAAAAGACACAATCCTTGTGTGTACCTGACTAAAAAACACTAGCTCTACGAGAGTCGGATTTGGGTGTCCAACGGTAGAAAATAAATTATTGACGAGCGTTAAGTAAGTGTATGTGGTGGGCTATCTTTAAAACACTGGTGGGCTGTCTCCTTTAATTTGATGTGTTGTCACCATTCTTCTCATTTTGATGGGCTGAGTTTGCTTATTTGAATTTTAATGGGCTGAGTTTGCTTATGTATTGCGTTGTTTGGTGAATCATATATATTTAATTCAGTGATATTTTGTCGGAGTTTGAATGTTTCACATGTTTATCATATATAACTAATACAATTGATTATAGATTTGTAATGGTTGACAAAAAAAAGATTATAGATTTTTAATATCCTTACAAACTATTTTGGTAACAATATGTTAATCAAATTAACGTATATAAGGTAACCTAATCCAGAAGAGCTCTTTTATTCATTGTTTATTTTTGGTTGAATAATAATTAATTATAAAGGTATAATGTGAATGATCTAATTGCTAATAATTAATTTGGACCATGTAAACTATATAGCTAGAGTTCTTAGGCTACGTCAAACAACTCCATACATTTTTAGCTAAAATATAGGGAGTCAAATATTAATTTCTCTTAAATATTAACCCTACACAATAAATTTGCTCAAATATCTTTTTTTTGCTACATAAGAGGTCAAAGACCCTGAAGAGTAACTCTTCTACAATAAATTAGAAATTAGTTGTCTATCACAACTCTAGGCACTACCCAACTACAATGGTCGCGTGCTAGAGTTCGCCATAAACCATCTAGAGGGTCCGCATACACAACTGGTCCATCCTTATTACGCAATCCAAACTTAGCTAACCAATCAGCACAACTATTTTCTTCACGGAAGTTCCAAACTAGCTCAAACCTCGCATTATTATGTATTATACTCTAACACTCACAAAATATATCATTTAAACTTCCCCTTGAGTTCGCACCGCCCTTCACTAGCGCATACAACTCACTCGAATCTGTTTCAATGATTAGATTATCATCTCCTCGTGACACTGCCAGGCGTAACCCAAAATGAAGCGCTAAACTCTCCGCCTCAAGTGGTGTACCTGCATCACAATTACCCGCAAAACCATCTAGGTATTCTCCGACACTATTACGAAACATCCCACCAATACCTGCGGATTTGCCCCTAGGATCAAATGCACCATCAATATTAAGTTTGATCACACTTTCTGGTTTGGACCATTTGATAAGGATGCTGCGCGAAGAGGTAAATAAACCACCGTCTCGCTCCACACCCCAAGCTCTAGCATAATCCCTAGCCGCATTATTGGCGATAGCTACTAGTTCACTCTTGGCTTTAACCCGCGCTCCACTATCAAATAGAGTCGCGTTTCTATTCTTCCAAATTACCCATACCAGCGCTGCTACTCGATTGCAGCGTTCCATCCCTTTGAAGACCACATTTAGTGACAACATTTGGGTCCACCATTTGATCGATTCAACCTCCAGCTGTGGCGGCCAAGATTCTACAGGTCCCTGGAGCCGCTGTTGATCTTGTCGCGGCGCTGCACCTGCTTGGTCGGAAGTTTGTTGCTGCTTGTGTGGACTGCACAGATGCGCTGCATCACATCCGTTCCTGACCCTGCCGCTTGATTCGCTCCCTTCTCCGTCTCACTGGTCCTCCATCCTCCAAATTCCAGAATTCGCATCAACACCTAAGGGAAAAGTAATAACATTAGATTCCCTAAATTGCAAAACAGTCCCTATACAAGACAGTAATACTTCCCTGTAAAACTCGCACTCCTGGAAAATGTGTTTTGCCGACTCAGTAGTTGTGCCACATCTTGGACAAATTCCGTCCTCAATCACCCCCCTACTGACCAAGATACCACGCGTAGGGAGCCTATCCCAAACACTCCTCCAAATCAACACCTTTATTTTTTGTGGACATTTAAGCTTTCACACCAAATCCCAATTAAATTGTGAGCTCCCTTCCACCCAATTCATGTCATTATAGGCCGATTTAACCGAGAATATCCCAGACGGTTCCAACTTCCACTTGTAAGACCTCTCCGCTCCAGTCACTACTTCCACAACACCACGCCTTAACACCTCGCACCCATCTAGTATATTTTTCCACATTCTTGAATCTGAAGGTTTCGCCACTCTCTTAAGTACCCCATTTTGGAAATATTTCTGATTAAGTGCTAACACCCACAAATTCGAATCCCCTTGAAGTACTTTCCACCCTATTTTCGCTAATAATGCTTTATTATAATCTTTTACCTTACGAAGACCTAAGCCACCTCTTTTCTTCGGCCAACAAAGCTTATCCCAAGCCAACCAATGGATTTTCCTTCCCTCCTTCGACGAACCCCAAATAAAGTCCCTAATGATTTTATCAATATCCTCACAAACATAGATAGGGAACTTCATTGTTTGCATTAAATACATAACGATGGCCGATAAAACCGATTGCGCTAAGGTAATTCTGCCCGCCATCGAAAGATTTTGAGCCTTCCAATTTGGAAGCTTGTTCTTCATGTTATTTGTGACTCTACGGAAGAAACCTCGCGACAGCCGTTGCGATCTAATCGGCGTTCCAAGATACATCCCCAAAATATCACTAAGTACAAAACCACTTATATTCGCAAGTTCCAAGGCCACGTCACTCTCCACGTTTCTGGAAAAATATATAAGTGATTTCTCCTCGCTCACGGTCTGCCCCGCCTCATCACAAAAGACTCTAAGCACCTCCTTGATAAGATTGATTTGACGGCTTCCCGCTTCCGCGAATAACACTAAATCATCTGCAAAAAACACATGAGATATACCGGGACCTTGTCGGTGGAGACGGATGGGAATCCACTCACCTCTCTCGCAAAGTCCTGATGTCTCCCTAACTTTTCTAAATATTATCCCTTAGGAGACATCATTTTAGGTTGAAAATGGTCTTTTTATATAGTCTTTGGTGCTTAATTCGTAATATTCCTATTTCTTGTCTTGATTTGATGAATTATTATTTTTATAGCATATCTGGTTTAATTTGTGAGTTAAAGTGAAGTTTTAAAGATAATATGGAAATAAATTATATACCAAGTCAATTATAAGGAAATAAGGAAAGAAGATCTTGAAGAAATCAGGAGATAGAAGGAAACAGAGTTCAATTAGGAAAAGAAAAAGCTGTCAATAAATCTGAATTTCTGCAGCTACGTCTAAATAAGTGAAGATAACTCCAAATCCAAGACGATTTTGGAAGATCCCTTTTAGAGGTATATAGATCTTTCTGTGAGGATTCCTTTGGTATCTTACGGGCCAAAACCAGCCCGATAACGAAGGGGATATGATCAAAACAAGTCAGCAGTAATTATCCTTATCTACATACGAATTTGAGTTGGGCTTGGACTCTTTTACTTGAACCCTACTCCAAGATTTCGACCTAGCACATATATATATATATATATATATATATATATATATATATATATATATATATATATATATATATATATATATATATATATATCAGTTCTAAACCTTAGAAAATCATCCCTTGGCTGCATAAGCTTAATATACATACATAATTCATCATAGAAGCAATCAAGAGGATCTAGAGGAGGAAGAAGCAAGAGCTAGAGTCTAACTACATCAATTCAACACTTCTCCATCTCTATTCTTTGGGTAAATTAGTATTACATCTATTTTGTCTATGACGTATTTATAAACTAATTATTCAAGAGTTTTACTATGCATAATTTCTCTTTAGGATTGTAATTATATGAATCATTGATTATTGTTTTTCTGTTATAATTTGAATCTGGGATTTTAGTATTTAATTGAATTGGTTCTTTATTTTCATTGACTATATTCTTGTGCTTGTTTATTATCATTGACATTGCGAATCAAGGGTAGGTTTTAGTACTTAGGCTATTCACTAGTGGCGGTGATCATCTTGACAGGGGGTTTAATTACAAAAATAGGATATAGACACGCCGTATTGACCCTGACGGGCTTGACTAACCATGTAGCCAATTGGGTATAGATATTAATCATCTGAACGTAGCTTATAATCGCCCTGAAGGGGTTTGTAATACCGTAGGATAACTCCTAAGTCTACCCTGATGGGGGTTAGGAGATTATGGAGTCTTGACTATTGAGAGATTTCACATTCACCCTTATTCTTAGGAATCATAAATTCAATAGGATAAATTCATACTTGCATATACTTGTCTTATTTGCATAATTATTTATTGTTTATTATTTATTTTATTTAGTTAATTAGAAAACAAACTCCTTTGCTACTAATCTTTTTAATTAAGACAATTAAAACTATCTATTCTAATATTGAACACGAATTTAGAATAACTACTTAAATCCCTGTGGAGACGATAATCCCGTATTTACTTATTTATTACTTGGAACAACCCTTACACTTGCGGTCCGTGGATCCTTTATTCCTTTACTTGTATTGCATTATTTTATAACACACCAGGACCCACCAAGTTTTTGCCCGCTGCCGGGAATTTATTGCGGTTATTTTAATTGTGTTTAAGTTAGGTTAGTAGTTTTAGTTGTTTTCAGTTTTACGTTTGTTTTAGTCTCTTTTCAGGTTTTACTTTTGGTATGGAGATTTCCCTCTATCAAGATAAAAATCCACCACAAGACTGGTGTTTGCAAGTACAAAACGTCATGAATCTGACACGAGGGATCATGAAGTGAGGCTCAGGAAGTTGGAAGACGCCCTCAATCGTTTCGTAATGGTTACAATGGATAATGTAGTAAAAAGTGAGGCGAAAAGAGATGTTGCCATATCATTAGTGCAAGACATGCAACAAAAATATCAATTGATGGAGCAACGATTGACGCAACTCATAGAAACAATTGAGAGGCTACAACAAGTACCATCTATGCAAACTGGCCAAGGTACAGATTTTGATGATGAGGCCATTCAAATTGATAGCGATGTTTGGTTCAATGTAACTACAGAGTTTAGCCTTCAAGAAGAGAAAGAATTGGAATCGCCACAAGTTACACCTAGTGAACTAGAGATTCCAACAATAGAATAATCAACCACGCTAAGCATAGATGAGACAATTGTAGATAATCGAGTCGAAGTTGAAATTAAACCTTGTGAAGGGAAGATTACATCCATGAAAAACCCAACCAAGCCGCGTTTAGAAGGATCGAATATTGAAATCTTGGTTACAAAAGAGATAGAAAAATAAGATACTAGGATGGATTTGCCACCTAGTACTCCATTGATGTCACCACCCAACCTTTTGAAGACGAACAGTTAATTGGTGACATCGATAAAGAATTTGTAGAGTCGTGTAAAGAAGACAAAACCTACACCCAAATGCTTGAAAGTGATACAAAAGAATTCACACCGCAACAAGTATTCACAGAAGCTATTCCGCAAACAAATAAGAATGCGAGTGTAGAGATTGAGATTGAAGACGTGGCCCTCATAACAAAAGGAAGTTCTGAAACATCCCTTGTTTTGGACAAAAAGATCGAGGAGGTGCCACTTTAGTTCCCCATTATACCAGATGTATTTAAAGAGGTTAAATCGAAGGACCACTACTATGAACCCGTGAAGAAGAGAGATAAAAATGAGTTTGGGGTTGGAACCACAGTTGCTTGGAAGGCCTCCAAACAAGAGAATAGGCCACGAGGTTTCAAAAATGAGTGGATGTGGACATTTATTGTTACTCGAGTGGTGACAGCAAAATTAATAGAGATACAACCTTCGAGAGGTCAAAGGCTTCGAATTGTAGAACATTCATAGCCTCACCCATTGCTGGGGAGGCTACATACTCAAGGGATAAAGGAGGTAACACGTCAAGCTTTAAATGAAGTTGAATTAAAGTGCTCTTGGGAGACACCCCAAGTTTTAAGTGCTTTATTAGTTTTTTTTGGTTTTTATTCTTTTTAGTTAGTTTATGTGTTTTCGAGTGCATATTGCAGTAATGAGGAAGGTATGAGTGTTTTTGATGTGTAGGTATGCAAGGGTTCGAGTTTGGGGTGAAAATCTGGAAAATTTTCAGAGTTGAAAAGGCATGGACAGAACTATTTTGCGGTACACCGCAGGTATTTGCGTTGCACCGCCCGCACCTATCAGCGCTGGAAATGGGCAAAAACTTCAAACTGACATAACTTTGCGCTCGGGTATCAGAATTCACTTTTTCTCGAGTCTAAATCGCATATTTTTTCGAGATCTATCCAATGGAGTGGAGAAAAACTGATTTGGAGGTAAAATAAAAAAAAGAAATTTTTGTGCACATTCTGACCTACTCGTCGATATGTTTCCCCTACCACCGGCAAGCCGGCGAGTCAAAACCAGTGCCCTCGGGTACACGACTCGGATTCTTTGCCAAGAGGTGCATGTTCGAGAAATAGCACACTGGTATGCCGGTCAGACAAAAACACGAGGCCACGGGTTCACAAGTAGGGTTTTTTGCCGAAGCAAGAATTTTTTGAAGAGCAGCACCGGTATGGCGGCCCATACCGGCGGTATACCGGCCCGCGCCGCTGGAAAGAGAAAAGAATTTATTTTTTTTGGTTATAATGAAGAGGAGGTGAGCTCTAGTCCGAATTTTTCAATCCATAAGCCTCACTTTCTTCTCCAAACCTCTCCCAACTCCATTAAAGCTTCAATAAACCTTGACCAAACATCAAAACACTACCAAATCACCTTGAATTCATATCCAAATCCTTCCCTACATCGTTACAAAGAAGATTCAACCATCCAAATCATATCAAAACACCTAGAATCCAAGAATAAAGAGCCTAAATTATCAAAATTCATCCAACAATTTCTTAGATCCATACTATCAAGGAAGAATTCATCCTACCCACATAGAGAATTATCATCCTAACACCTTTCCTAACCCAAATAAAGCCTGCTCCACCTATGATCAAGAGTTACAAATTTCAAGAGTGTTCAAAGCTTTGAGTTGGGGGTCAAAAGAGATGATGAAAAGAATAGAGATTTTATCAAGTGTTAAGGGAGATGAAGTATCAAAGAAAGGTATTGGGTAAGATCAAGAATAAATCAATTGAGATGGTACTAGATTGGGAATAAACTACAAGGTGAATATGATCAAGAGAATAGAGTAAAGCTACCTGTGGTAAATTCAAAGAGCAAAAACGTTTAAAATTTCATAAGGAAGACACCACAACCTCTACAAATCGAGCATCCTTTGACCAAAGATGAGCAAAGCTTCTAGGACGCTAGTACTTGTTGCCACAACAAAATATTCCTGGATGAACACCTTCACATGAGAGAGTATTCGAGAACAAAGTTGGAGAAGATGAGAAACAAGAGATCTCTAGAGTGTGATTGATTAGGATGGAGCACAAGAGGATGTAAGGGAAAGCGAAATTGGTGGTACATGAAGGTTGCATACAAGGAAATCACTGCACCCTATCTTGGGTATTAATCAAGCGAGGCAATAGCCTCGAAGAGTATGTTTTCTTTCTTCTTTACCATTTCTCTATATGTAATATTTGCTGTTTTTATTGAGTCTTTTCGAGTCGTGGGGACACGACTCATTTTTGAGTTGGGGTGTGGGGATTCGTTGTCCCTCATCTCCAATTTATGTGATTTGCTGTTTTTTTTAGAGAAATTTGAAATTTTTTTGAAATTTTTAAGAGATGGATTAGATGTAGAGTGTGTTTAATAGCTTGAAAGCATAAGCTTAGTAAGTTGATGATAGAAAGTAGTATGTTAATGAGCTGCTTTATTTTGTATGCTTTGAGTATTTGCAGGAAACCACACATTGATAGTAAAGAAAATATTAGTTAGCAATGCGATAAATGTATGTCCAATCTCAGGGAGCCTGAGTGGTGTGTAGGCCGTGAGATTCAAGCTAGTTGACAAACCCATTTAATTAAAGTGCTAAAGGTAAGAGAATGACGAAATTGCATAGTTTAGAAAGTGATTAAGGCGGTTCTTTCATAAGCCCCTTGTTGCCTTTTAGCTTGCTGTCCATTTATTATATTATATATCCTTCTCAGCCCCTTCTAGCCTTTCTAAAGCCTATATATTAGCCACATTATAAGCCATATCCCTTTCGATTATAGAACTTTTCCATATGACTCGCACTCGAATCGCGATGCATAGACAATTGTTTTAGAGCTTGAGTTTGGGGTAGTGGGTCCACCATTATGGAAAATATTATTGGGTTGGGATTTTGGAGCTTATTAAGTGTGCTATGTACTATATTTTGATGATGATTCACATGTTTATTATATTGTAACCCTTTGCCGGGGTAAGAGTAAATGAAAAAAGATGAAAAGCATGAAAAGAAAATAAAAAATATATGAGAAAAATAGCATGATATCTCATCATCAAAAAGAGAGTCATAGTTATACAAAAGAAAATTGATATGAAAAGAATATATATTTAGACCGGCAAAGAGGAATTTTTATGTGAACATCTTTATGCTTTAATTGGGTTATTGGGGATGCTAATTTGTGCATCAAGGAATTCATTGGGTTGAGTGAGAATGTTTTACGAGAGTAACTCAAGCTCTAGGGCGATTTGTTGATGGCTAGTGAGGAGAGAGCCAAAAGCTCACTCTAAATTATCCAAATATACTTATCATACCGTCCCTAAGCCAACATTACAACCTTAAAGACCTTATGATTCTTTGCTATGTAATCTAGAAGTGATTAAACCGTTAAAGAGTAGTTAAATGGATATTTGGATACTAGTAAGGTTCGATGAACAATCTATAGCCTCCTTGGTAAACTGAGTAAAGATCCTCTCCTTCTTACATTGCGAAGCTAATCCAATCTTGAATTTAAGCCGTGTTGATTATAGATATGACAAGTGTGCAGGTATGTAGTTTGTAAATATTATTACATGAAATTTTCTAAGTAGTTGCTTTGAGTTTATTCTATATATTCTGCTATCTTCTTTTCCCCTGTGCTTAATTAACTTAGCTGATATATTAAAGACTTCCCTATGTTCTT
Organism: Nemophila menziesii; assembly: GCA_029959085.1. NCBI lineage: Eukaryota > Viridiplantae > Streptophyta > Magnoliopsida > Boraginales > Hydrophyllaceae > Nemophila > Nemophila menziesii. The sequence continues at coordinate 6,110,964 of JARWIR010000014.1, forward strand.
ATTTTTTTATTGTATCGGGATGATACAAGTTTAAGTTGGGGGTCTTGATGTCTCCTTAATTGTTCTAAATATTTGCCCTTAGGAGACATCATTTTAGGTTGAAAATGGTCTTTTTATATAGTCTTTTGTGCTTAATTCGTAATATTCCTATTACCTGTCTTGATTTGATGAATTATTATTTTTATAACATATTTGGTTTAATTTGTGTGTTAATGTGAAGCTTTAAAGATAATATGGAAATAAATTATATGCCAAGTCAATTCTAAGGAAATAAGGAAAAAAGATCTTGAAGAAATGAGGAGATAGAAGGAAACAGAGTTCAATTAGGAAAAGAAAAAACTGCCAAATAAATCCGAATTTCTACAGCTACGACTAAATAAGTGAAGATAACTCCAAATCCGAGACGATTCTGAAAGATGCATTTTATAGGTAGATATATCTTTCTGTGAGGATTCTTTTGGTATCTTACCGGCCAAAAACGGCCCAGTAACGAAGGAGATATGATCAAAACAAGTCAGCAGTAATTATCCTTATCTACATACGAATTTGAGTTGGGCTTGGACTCTTTTACTTGAATCCTACTCCAAGATTTCGACCTAGCACACACACACACACACACACACACATATATATATATATATATATATATATATCAGTTCTAAACCTTAGAAAATCATCCCTGGCTGCATAAGCTTAATATACATACATAATTCATCATAGAAGCAATCAAGAGGATCTAGAGGAGGAAGAAGCAAGAGCTAGAGCTTAACTACATCAATTCAACACTTCTCCATCTTTATTCTTTGGGTAAATTAGTATTACATCTATTTTGTCTATGAGGTATTTCTAAACTAATTATTCAAGAGTTTTACTATGCATAATTTCTCTTTAGGATTGTAATTATATGAATTATTGATTATTGTTTTTCTGTTATAATTTGAATCTGGGATTTTAGTATTTAATTGAATTTGTTCTTAATTTTCATTGACTATATTCTTGTGCTTGTTTATTATCATTGACGGTTGTGAATCAAGAGTAGGTTTTAGTAATTAGGCTATTCACTAGTGGCGGTGATCATCTTGACGGGGGTTTAATTACAGAAATAGGATTTAGACGCGTGGTATCCGTTATTGACCCTGACGGGCTTAACTAACCACGTAGCCAATTGGGTATTGATATTAATCATCTGAACGTAGCTTATAATCGCCTTGACGGGGTTTGTAATACCGTAGGATAGCTCCTAAGTCCACTCTAACGGGGCTTAGAAGATTATAGAGTCCTGACTATTGTGAGATTTTCGATTCACCCTTATTCTTAGTAATTATAAATTCAATAGGATAGATTCGTACTTGCATATCCTTATCTTATTTGCATAATTATTCATTGTTTATTATTTATTTTATTTAGTTAATTAGAAAACAAACTCCTTTGCTACTTATCTTTTTAATTAAGAAAATTAAAACTATCTATTCTAATATTGAACATGAATTTAGAATAACTACTTAAATCCCTGTGGAGACGATAATCCCATATTTACTTATTTATTACTTGGAACGACCCACACACTTGCGGATTCTTTATTCCTTTATTTTTATTGAATTATTTTATAACACACTAGGACCCACCAAGTCCCTTAACTAAGATAGATAAACGTTCCATACAAAGTACAAATAGATAAGGGGACTGATGGTCTCCCTGCCGAATGCCCCATTGGGGGGGGGTGAACTCCTCCAGCTTCTCACCATTCCACAGGACACGCATTTTATTAGTCGCCACAGCATCCATAATCACACGCGTCCAAGTCTTCGGGAATCCAAAAAATTCAATCGTATCCTCAATGAATCTCTAACTTAGCTTGTCATAAGCCTTTGTTAAATCGATCTTAATAGCCATATACCCCGACTTTGTTGTAATCTTTTACATACGGTGATCTATTTCTTGCGCCAACACGACGTTGTCAATTGTTGATCTACCCAGAAGAAAGCTATTCTGATTATGTCAAATCCGATCCACTAAAAGAGGCCGAACCCAATTAACCATAACTTTCATAATGACTCTGACTGGAATGTTAATGAGACTGATAGGCCTTAACTCCCCTACTCTAGTCAGCTCCGTAACTTTCGGAATCAGGTGAACAAGAGTCCTATTAAGTTTTTCCGAAATTCTCCCATCACGAACCGCATTCCTGACCATCCTACAAACTTCCGGACCTCTAAATCCCAACATTTATGATAGAAGGACGCCGCTATGCCATCTGGACCGACTGCCTTATTCGGACTTGACTAAAAAACCGTTGTTTTAATTTCCTCATCTGTAAACTCTTCTTCTAGAAGGCCCCTTTCTATGACTACCAAGCTGGCAACGTGAGGTAATGCAAAAGGACCTATGAATTTACTAGAATCTGTATATAACTCTACATAAAAATTCTGAACCATCTCACCTAACTCCGCCTCATTCTCAACCCAATCTCCACTCGCATTAAGAAGTTTCAGAATCCTCGTCGTCTTTCGTTTCTTCAAGGTAGCTAAATGATAATACCTTGTATTCTTATCCCCCGAGCGAATCCACTTCTCTTCCAGCCTCTCAAACCATAAGAGCTCCTCCTCATCAAGAACACTCAAATATTCGCTTCTGAGACGCTTCCCTAACCAAAATAAATACAGATTATAGGATCGTTGGAGTGAAAGCTGAACCCCCTTAAGTCTGGAAAGAAGCACTTTCTTCTTTTCATTTAAATCTCCAAACACATCTCTCTTCCAAGTAGTAAGATGACCCTTAATGCTAGCGAGACGATCACCCAATTTTGTATTACTCATATTCCAACTCTGTTTAACTAAATCCTTAAAAACCATATGAAGACACCAAGCAGCCTCAAAACCGAATCTTGCAGGTGGTCGTTGAACCCCTTGACTTAAACGAATTAAAATAGGCGCATGATCAGAATGCCTACAATCTAAATGTGTTACTCAAATGGAAGAAAACAAATCGAGCAACCCTGTATTACCATAAGCTCTGTCGATCCTTCTGAGAATTTGCTGCCCTGTATTCCATGAATCACACCACGCAAACCTTGTCCCTTCAAAACCCAATTCAGTTAAGTCACAACTATCCCTCCAACTTTCGAAGTATTCCATCCTACGCGTGAGACCTGGCTCCCCTCCTTTTTTATCCTCCTTGGTACCAACTTGGTTGAAATCCCCCGCTATCAGCCACGGCTCTCTGATACTACTAAACGTATGGTGAAGTGCATCCCACAGAGGTTCTCTGTCCTTAGCCACTGGTCGTGCATATATAGCTAAAAAACCAAGTAACACAATTATTTCTAGAAATTTCAATATTAATTACCTGTTTCCCAGCCGATAAAGTCCGAACGTCTATTTCCGAATCATCCCATAAGAGCCATATACTACCCTTGAAATTCTCCGCCTCTACCCTTATGGAATTAGCTTTACCCAACCCATTTATTATATCATCCGCTTTAGCCCCACTTACACGCGGCTCAACTATCACCGTAAGCCATACGCGGTGAACCCGGATCATCTCCCGGACCACTCTTTGAAAATTGGATTGTGCCGCTCCGTGGCAATTCCAAACAAGAACATTAAGAGGAAAGGAAATGTCTTCCCAACTCCCGGGTAAACTATTACCTGTACACATTAAAAAAACTATTAGTTTAAAGAAAAACGACTAAGATGATACCTGCTCCGTCGTTGCCACTCCTTCCGGAACAACGCCCATTAAAGCATCTCCATCTCCATCGTCGAATTGCGTTTTCGGAACGGAGGAGACATCATGATCACCCGGGTCGTCTCGCACCAGCTCCTCGCCCCAGCACCCATTACCGAACTCAGGAGGAAGAGTCAGCTCCTCCAACCCCTCAGTCGCAGCTACTTGTCCCCTAGAGACCGTTACCGAGTTCGCTGCTGTCCTTCCAGAACTGGAAATTGCTGCAGCGGTCCCTGTAATATCCCCTGTTGCCTTATATTTTTTTCTTTTTCATATTCTGCAGCAGCTCCCCCACGGACAGGGAATTCCGTAGCAGCAGCTCGGTCTTATATCACTTCAGTTTTCCGTCCTTCAGTGCCCTCCTTCACTCCACCAGTCCGCGCAACTTCCGACTCAACATCTCAGATAATCAAACTACTATTCCCACCGCGTACAACCCTTGTTTCTTTTTCCATAACAGGTTCTTTACCATTAGATTTGCTCCCTGACTCACTCGCGTTTCCGCCCCCATTTTGACCTTTGTTACCTTCTTTAGTAGTAGTAAAGACCACAACTTCAGGGGACGAATTAAGTTCCTTACGCACCTCAAAACCAGGTACAGTTATTACCTTATGACCACCATTTGCACGGTTTTTATTTTTATTCGCGAGTCCGCTATTGTTGCTCTTCTTCGACTTGTACCCTGCACTAGTAGAGGCCCTATTACTCCCCACATTTCTGACGCTACTACCTGGTGCAACAACCTCGCCATCCTCAACAAACAAGGCATTATAACGCGATCCCAACTCCCTACTAAACACACCTTTATTGCTATTTGAAGTAAATTTGTTACCGTTTCTGTTATTCACCCGATTGGCTCGCTTCAAGGTCATCCACTCCCCATAAGTCGGTTCCACTATTATTTCCTTGTTTGAGCTAGTTTCCTGACCCTCCACGTTCCTCACTTCAATTGGCTCCAAACTCACCAATCTATTCTCACCTTTATTACACTTATCTTTTTTATGCCCAAACTTACCGCATTCGAAACATACAAGGTGCAACCCCTCCTACTCCACAAGGCAAACCTCACCCCCAATGTGAATTTTAGGCGTTAAAGGCTTACCCAAATCCAATTCAATAGCCAATCTCGCGTAATTACCTTTTTTCCTGGCCTTGGTTAACGGGTCAATTCGAATAGTCCTACCAATTTGGTCGCCCATTTTCCGAAGAATACAGGTTGTATAGTTGTGCATTCCAACATTCGAGATCCTGGCCTAAGCCGTAGTCGTAGTGATAGAATCCATTTGAGGCCTGAACTCCGATGACCACTCCCTAACAATTAAGTAATGATAAAAAATCATCCAAGGCCCCTGGTGGGTCCTTGTGTGTTATAAAATTAAGTACAGAAAATAAAGAAACTACAATACCGCAAGTGTACGGTTGCCCAAGTAATACTCTGATAAGTCGGATTCGTTCTCAGGGATTGGACTGGTATAACCCAAGTGTTCAACAGATAAGTAGTAGTAATTGCAAATACAAAAAATAAAATATAAAAGATAAAAGATATTTATTTGGTTTCGAGTTATTAAACTACTAGACGCAAAGAAACAAAATAACTAAAAGTAAATACTAAGAGATAAGATGAAGATATGAGCTATACTTGAGTCTCGCTAGGGAATCACCTAAACTTACCTAATTAATGCTTTCTTTAAGGACAGAGCTAATATTTCTATATTAGTCGGGACTCTATAATCTCCTAACCCCCGTCAGGGTGGACCTAGGAGCTATTCTTAAGCGTTACGAACCCCGTCAGGGTGATTATAATCCACCTTCGAATGGTCAAGTATTCTACCCAATTGGCTATAAGGTTAACTAAGTCCGTCAGGATCAATAATTTCTACCTTACGTTTATTATCTAGTTCAGTAATTAAACCCCCCGTCAAGGCGATCACTTCCCCACCAAAGTGAATAACTTAATTACTATGACCTATCTCCGATTAGCTAATTCATTGATAGTGAAATTAATATAAAATAAGAAACAATATGAAATACCTAATTCAATTTAAACTAGAAACTGATCCCAAATTGAAATACATGAATTAAACAAATTAGGGTTCATCCCGTTACGATTCTCAAGTAATGAAGGTTTAGCTCATATTGAAAGTAAAAATAGTAAAGAAATTAATTATATACAAGTTCCTAATAACAGAAATAAAATAAGAACCTAGATAGAGGAATTGGCTTGAACTGTTGTTGGAGGATAAGGATTCTCCAGCTTCTGCTGTTGCTTCCGCCTTTTGACGCTCTCTCTAAGGATGATATAAATTTAAGAATAATTGAGAGGTACTGGATAATGAGGTCTAAGAGGTGTATTTATAGGTGTTAAGAACCCCTAGGTCGAATTTACTTGGAGTTGAAGACAAGTCAAGAACTCTTTAATTCGTAGCCCTAAAATCTAGGAAAGGTAAGATTCTGCTGCTGATTTGTTTTGGTCATATCTCCTTCAATACTTATCCGTTTGACGCATTCGAATATTCGAAACCGCTTGTCTCGGAAATCTATTTCCATTGGTGCAAACCACTCGCCCAAATTCCTAGCCAATCTTAGGTTATGGACTCGTATTTGAAACGTGGCTGGAATTTCAGATTCATAAGGCAATTTTATCTTTTCCTTCTTTGCATATATCCTTCCTTAATCTTCTTATTTCCATGTAAATCTCTTTCCTTTACTTCTTTGACTTGACTTGGTCTCTAATTAATTACCATATATCTTTTAAAGCTTCACAATAAATAAATAATTAAACCGCATATACTTTAAAAAATAATAATCAATAATTCAAGACTAGAAATAGGAAAGTGTACTCTAAAAATAGAAACTCGAGTAAAAGTACTTCCTAACACACTAAAATACCCTAAGACTTTAATTCTCACTTCTCCTCCTTGGATTGGTCTTTCATGAAATTCAAGAACCTACTAATTTTGCACTAAATATAATCAAATTAATGCACAAAAACTCTAAAAATGGAAATAGTCTAATTCCAAGGGGAGAAAGTGTAATATGATCAAATAAGCATAAAAGTCTATCAAATAAGTCAAATATTCACCGAAAAGGATGTCTCCAAAGGGCTAATAATTAGAACAAATAGGGAGACATCAGCCCCCCCAGCTAAGGCGAATTCATAATCATCCCTAATAGCAAACTTGACCATAAAATACCCAAATCCGACATCCACTAAATCAATAATTCCTTTGGGTGCCCAGATCTATTTAAGCTTAGTCGAAAGATATCCAAAGCTTACTTTAGAGCCCAAAAGTCTCACCACCACATTATTATTTCCACAAATTAATCCCTTCAAGAATCTCCTCTCTAGTCCTAAGGACTTGAGGAAACTCACAATAAGGCAGGGGCTCATCATCTTTTATGAAATCAAGAAATTTAGTATCTAGCCCATTAATCGTATTCAATTTAGTCTCTTCCAAATCAATTATCTCAGGTATAATATAATTATTACCCATAAGAGCAGAATGCCAACCTGAAACCTTTTTAATCGGATTAGAATTGCTTGATTTCTGTAAAGTTTCCACCGGTTTGAAATTCTTATCACCAATTGGCGCACCCGGTTCGGCTACTGATCTTGCCCTCTTATTGATTCGTTGTTCTTTAGTTTCAAGCGGAGGAAAATCCCCAGTGCCGCCTACCGTAGGAACGATCTCCACCATTATTGTGTCTCTGGCACCCCCTCTTTCTGGTGGCGTAGGTGGTACCAAGCCCATCATGTCCGGAGGAGCCTCCGGTGTAGGATTGAAGGGAGAAGCAATTTTTGCTGATAACGGCTAGTTTTTCTAGAGAGCGTTGAAAGAGAAAAAAAGTAGTCAACCTATTTAAACTCTCAATATTAAAATTTTGTATTCGAACTTAATTTTAATAATATTTTATTTTAATAAAATTTATTTAATTATATATTTTATAAAAGTTATTTTTGTTATATGACATGCTCAAATTCCTTTCCAATTGATTATCGTGATTTTGCTAAGTTGAAAATAAATAACTCAATTTTTTTCTCAGATTCTATTTTTTTTCGCCTTTTTCTTGTCTTATCTAATATATCTAGTTATTTTTGTAAGACGGTGAATATTACATTTTTTTCCATATATAAGAGGCTTAAAAGAGATTGTTACGTCAATTATTTAAAGAATATTACATCACGAATCTCACGTGGCATCTATCACAACTATAGGAGCCACACAACCGCTCCTATCTTTCATAATTAAATTCCAAAGATAATCTGGAGGATCTTCAAGTTCAATAGGGAATGTCCTGCTTTTAGCACCCTCCTTAGTTAAATAGTCCGCGCACAATTTTTTTTCGCAATATATGTGAAGTAGTTTAAAATTCGGATGGGCTTTTAGTATGTCCTAGCACTCACGCCACATATGCTAAACACGCTAATTAAGCTCCCACCACCCTTCACTAGCGCATAAAGCTAGTTCAAGTCGGTTTCGTTATGGAGCCCTTCGTAGCCTTTCTTTACCGTCCATCTTAAACCAAAGTAAAACGCAACAAATTCTGATGTAAAAGGAGAGTCCATTATACATGATCCTGAAAATCTAGCTATAAATGTCCTATTATCATCTCTCAAAACACCACTGATACCCGCCACACTATTTTCTTCATCAAAACATCCATCCACATTTAGTTTGTGTCTTCCAATCGATTTATTCTATTTTATCATTATATTTTTGGCCGATTTTATAATACCGCCATCGCTCTCCTTGCCCCATGCCATGACATAGTAACTTGCAAGCCACTTTACTTGGCGTTTAAGACCCTCCAGTCTAGGTGCATCACCGTTTTCATTAAATATTTCAGCATTTCTTTTAGTCCAGATTAACCATATTGCAGCTACAAAAAGGAGGGGCCATTCTATTCCTTCCACCATTTCCTTTGCTGTTAAATGATAGCTAAACAGTGATAGCTCAGCCAAGTCTTTATTTGTGAAAAAGTCCTTGGATCATTTCGTCCCTCCACCTCATCAGGTCCAAGATGATTTGCTGCAACAGGTTCCATCATCCAGTAGGAGTTAACCACCTGCAATCTCCCAAGACCAGTAGCTCAATCACACGCGTCAGCTAACCATTCACAGAATCCACATAACCAGCTGTTCTATTCTGAGTTACCAGTCCCAGCTGGCGCCATAACTCCCTCGCCATTGTACAACCAATAAACACCCCATATGAATAAGTTTTCCGTCTTCAACTACCGCTTCGCAAATTCTACGTTCTTTCAACTTGAGTACACTCCATATGAATAAGTTTTCCGTCGTCGCAATACGATTTCTTGGGATACGCCACAATAGTAATCAATCGGGTCTTTTGCGAACATTTAAGTTTCCAATTATCTCCCATTTAAACTCATCTTCCGAAACAGGGGCGTAGCCAAGATTTTTTGTTAGGGGGGTGATGTCTCCCTATTTGTTCTAATTATTAGCCCTCTGGATACATCATTTTAGGTGAAATATTGACTTATTAGATAGACTTTTAGGCTAAATTGATCATATTACACTTTTCCCCCTTGGAATTTAACTATTTGCATTTTATGAGCTTTTGTGCCTAAATTTGACTATTTTTAATGCAAAGTTAATTGGTTCTTGAATTTCATGAAAGTCCAATCCAAGGTGGGGAAGTGAGAATAAAGTCTTAGTGTATTTTAGAGTGTTAGGAATGATTTTTACTCGAGTTTCTATTTTTAGAGTACACTTTCCTATTTCGTTGTCTTGATTTATTGATTTATTCTTTTTAAGCATATGCGGTTTAATTATTTATTTAATGTGAAGCTTTAAGAGATAAATGGTAATTACTTAGAGACCAATTCAAGATAAAGATGAAAGGAAAGAAGATTTACATGGAAATAAGAAGATTTAGGAAGGATTTATTCAAAGGAGGAAAAGATAAAGCTGCCTTTTGAAATCTGAAATTCAGCCAAGTTTTAGAGATTAAATCATAATAAAAGATTGGCTAGGATTCTGGACGAGTGGTCTGCACCAATAGAAATCTCTTTCCAAGACAAGCAGTTTCATATATTGGAACTTCTCAAACGGATAAGTATTGAAAAAGATATGACCAAATCAAATCAGCAGAATCTTATCTTTTAGAGCTACGAATTTGAGAGTCCTTGACTTGTCTTCTACTCCAAGAAAATTCGACCTAGAGGCTCCTAACACCTATAAATACACCCCTTAGCCTCCTCTTTTACACACACTTCATATCATTATCAAAGAGGCTTAAGGATTCAAGTCAGAGGAAGCAGGAAGGAAGAAAGCTGAGAGCTGGAGACTGTCTATATCTCCGATTCGAAGCCAAACCCAACCTCTTGATTAGGTTTATTTATTTTCTTTCTGTAAAACATTATGTCTTTTAATTTCATTGTTTTAGTTTTATTTTCCGTTATGAGCTAAATTTCTTAAGTGCTTGAGAATCGTTGTAAGGGTTGAACCTTAATTTATTTAGTTGATGTTTTCTGATTTGGGATTTTTACAATTTAATTCGAATTGAGTAATTTAGTATTGTTTGTTATCGTAAGTTAATTTCACTATATTTAATTTGGCCAATTAGACATAGGTTTGAGTAATTAATATTCCAATTAGTGGCGATTGGATCATCTTGACGGGGGGTTTAATTACTGACATAGGTAATAAACGTAAGATAGAAATTATTGATCCTGACGGACTTAGTTAATCTTATAGCCAAAGGGGTAGAGAACTTGACATTCGAAGGTGGATTATGATCGCCCTGACGGGGTTTGTAACACCTGAGAATAGCTCCTAAGTCCACCCTGACGGGGGTTAGGAGAATCTAGAATCCCGACTACTACTAGTTACTAATTTGTCCCTTAGAAGAAGCATTGATTAAGTTTATTTTGATGAAACCTAGCGTGACTCAAGTACTACTCTCTCATCTTTTAATCTCTTTATATTTACTTTCTTGCATTAGTTTAATTTTAGTTTAATATTTACTTTAATTGCACTTTAGATCTTTAATAAAAAACAAATTAAAAATCTATTTCTTTACTTTTAATTTTCATTCAAGCAACTAGTTCCATTTATTGCATAACACTTTGAATCATACCTAATCCGTCCCTGAGATCGAAATCCCAATTACCGGATATTACTTGGACGACCCGTACACTTGCGGTACGTGTCTTGCCTTTTTAGGTGTGTTTATTTAGAACACACAAGGAGACACCAGGGGGCTAAGTGCCCCCGAAAAAAATTATTTTACCGTATTTGCACGGTAAATCTACATATTATGCAAAAATTGCTAGATAGATCCTTATATAATGCTAAAATGCACTATTAATCCCTATATTATGTAAAGATTGCAATATAAGTCTGGATATTATTTTTTTAAATTAATCATCTGATAAATTTCCTTTTTTTAATACAAAATAACATACATTTTGTTGTAAAAAAACAAAAAATCCTATAAATAAAATAATTTAAAGTCTAATAAAATAAATTTTAAAATTTAGGGGGCCAAATGAAATTTTTTAAAACATGTAAGAGTTAATTACAAAAAAAATCTATAAAAAAAATTAAATAGAACCAAGAAATTGAATAATTAATGGTATTTACGTTTCAATTTCGTCAATAAATTTTATTGTTTGATAGAATTAATCTCTAAACTTTAAGTTAGAGAGGGCTAATTTTATGCTATGATTCTTTTTAGTTATATTTTTATCTATTTTTTAAAAAAATAATAGGTTAAATTATGGTGGGCTGGATAAGCTGGTGTAACTGTAGCCTACCTCATCCCACCCCCACATCCGCCCCTGTTCCGTGACACTATTCTCAAGCCAGTTGAAGGAAGATTTCACTGTAAAACCTCCCGAGTTTAAGAGAACTACTAATTCTTTACTCTTTTAGACAACTGAGTCCAAGAATAACGGGAAAAAGACAATTGAGTCCAAGATTCATAGGTAAGATAGATCAAAGTAAAGAAAAAGGAAATAAGAAAAAGGTCTGCATGAGGACATATGCTAATAAAATTAAATAAAAACAAAATCTCCTGATTTTTAATCCCTTTATATAGGGGTGTAAAGGAACCAAGCCGTTAGGGAGTAACTCGAGTTCGGTTCGGAAAAAAGTTCGCTCGACATCGGTTCGTATATAACTAAGCTCAAACTCAAACTTCATTTTAAACTCGATGAATAAACGAGTCTGCCGAAATTGGGTCGTGAGCTCGTTTAAAATTATAAACTATAAATTAATATGTTATCTACTTATAAATATATTATTAAACCTTCAATATCAAATTGAATATTTTTAATTTCTTTAGACATTTATATTTTCATTAATGTTATGTTTCATATTTTTATACCACACACTCCATTGAATACCAACCGTTCATGAAAGTCTCATTTCAACCATAAAAAATAAATTGTTCATGAGCAACTTTTGCTCGACTCTAAAAAGATTATTCTATAAGCTAAACAAACAATTTCTAACATTACTGATTTGGATCATTGAAAGCTCGGGCTCGACTCGTTTAAATTTGAGCTCGGCTCGTCCGGCTCATTTAAAATTTTTGCTCAGCTCGACTTGTTGGTGGGTCTTGGGGGTGTTATCAAATTACGCAATAAAAATAGAGGATCCACAAACAGAAACTGTACGGTTGTCCAAGCAATACTTTGATAATCGGGTTTCTTTCGCAGGGACGGATAGTTATAACACTAGTATTAATCAACTAAGTAGAGATAATTATTAAAACAGAAAAGTTAAATGATAAATAATGATGCGATAAAATAAAGTAATTAAATGCTTAACGGAAATAATATACTGAAAGTAAATAGATATAGACGCAAGGATGAGAGATGTACTTGAGTCTCGCAAGGGATCCACCTAAGTTAATATAATTAATGTCATGAATAAGGGTAAAGTTGGTATTTAGTTATTAGTCGTGACTCTAATATCTCCTAACCCCCTGTCGGGTGGACCTAGGAGCTATCCTAGGATAAGACAAACCCCTCTAAGGTAGTAACTTTACTTACGGACGTGAAGTTCCTTACCTCATTGGCTATGCGATTAGTCAAGCATGTCGGTTAATAACAGACATCACACGGATATTACTTATTTCTGTAATCAAACCCCCTTATCAAATGATCACTTCGCCACTAAAGTGAATACCTCAATTACTAAAACCTATTTCTAATTAGTTAGGTTAGAAATAGTAAACAAGAATAAAATAATACCCAAAATAAAATATACAACTTAGATTAAATTTAAAATTCCAAATTCAGAAACAGAAATTGATTAACTAGGGCTTCAACCCATTTATTGCGATTCTCAAGTACTAATAAATTTAGCTCATGTTCAAATTAAAAACTGAAATAAAATAAATAAAAGACATTATTCTCAAGTACAAAAAAGAAATTAGATAACCTAAAGGTTGGATTGGCTATTGTTGGAAGAATGAGATTCCTCCAGCTCTAGCTGTCTCCTCTGCCTTATTGCTCTGACTTGAAAATAATGAAGCGTAGAAATGAATTGTATGAAGTGTGTGTAAAAAGGAGATATCAAATCCTATTTATATTTCTCTAATTCGGATTAGGCTTTTTCTTAAGAATAATAGGTCAATATATAAAAAGTCCAAGTCCATCTTTAAGAATCCCGTAACTGTTGTCCAGCCTGTAGTAAAACGGCTTTAAATTTTGCGTCTCACGTCCAAATCACCTGATTCCAGTCCTCAAATATTCCTAACTCAAAGTCTCAACTTTCCCTTTTGAGTCTCTAGACCTGAATAAGTGCCAAAGTGGCTCTAAATCAGCAATCAGTAACTGCTTTCTGGATTCTCATCTCTTTTACTCAACTCTTCGGGTAATCTTTTCTTGCTTTTGACCTCTCCTCTTGATCTAAGAATTTAATTCTCACTTCTTCTCTTTATCTTGGTACTCCAAAGCATACATAGACCTAAGAACTTAATACTAAAAACAAACAAATTAACGCACAAAAGCTCTAAAAATGAAATATCGTAATTCTGAAGGGGAAAAATGCAATATAACAAAATATGCATAAACGTCTATCAAATAAGTCTAATATTAACATGAAATGATGTCTCCTAAGGGAATATATTTAGAACAAAACGAGAGACATCAAGACCCCAAATTCAAATCTTTGTTGTCCCGACAAAGTACAATAAAAACAAAGGTCTTAGGTGAAACGCAAAAAATGCATAGTCCAGTGAATAATACTCAAAACACAACTTAAAATAAATCTCATATAGTATGAACTAAGAATTAATATACACATACACATGTCATGCAAAAATTAAACACAAATAATATCAATCATAAATTTATTTCAAAATGCTAGAAGTTTACACTTATACTTATCTCAAGATGGTGGCTGTAGGGTGTTCATCGATCCTTACTCGCTTTGAACGCTCCACTTAGCTTACTCCATATTAGCTGAATCATAAATCCACTATGTATCTAGGAATCACGAAGACTTTACGGTTTTAGCATAGGCTTAGGGACGGTTGGGTATGTATATTTAGTAAATTTGTAGTGAGCTTTTAGCTCTCTCCTCACTTACCATCAATAACTGTCCAAGAGCTTGAGTTTACACTTGAATATGTTCTCACTCAACCCATTTGACGCACTAATTTAGCGTCCCTAGAATAACCCAATAAGCACTAAAGATGATTTCTAAAAACTTCCACTTTGCCAGTTACTTTTATTTTTTCATATATATATATATATATATATATATATATATGTATAAGATATCCTTGACCATCATTTTGATGTGAATGATCATGTCTCTCATATTTTCTTTTCTTTTCTTTTTCTCTTTTTTTCAAAGACCCTGGCAAAGGGTTACAAATAATATATCATCAACACTTGCACATAAATACAAACGCGTAAAAATTCCTCCTAATATAATTTTCCAATAATGAAACCCACCACCCCAAATGCAAGCTCAACAAAGGAAGTCTCGGGATCGTGATTCAAGTGCGGGTCATATGGAAATGCCTAATAAACTAACGGGATATGGATTATATCGTGGCAAAAAAAGAAAGGCTTAAAGGCTATAAATAGGGCTAAGAAGGATATAATTAAATTATGGGATAGAAAGCTAAAAAAGTTTCAAATGACTATCAAAGAAATGCCTCTATCATTTTCCTAGTTACATAGCTAGAGCCTAGTTCATAACTAAGTGGGTTCTCTACTCATTTAGATCTCACATTCTACAAACCACTCATTTTCCTTAAGTACAAGTTTACTTATTTTGCATTGTTCATTAATTTATTTATCAATTACCTAATGTTTGCATACAATCAAAGTGCGTCTGATACTAACTCCTAAAGTTTACTATTTTCAGTCATAAATTTATAAAAAAGCATGCTTAATGGGGACATTTAAAATACTCTACAGTCAAACACAACCATTAAATTAATTTTATTGAAAGTAGTAAAACAAATACCACATAAAATTGGGATGGGGAAACGAACCCACCCCCCCCCCTAAACCTAAAAGTGAGTTGGTCCCCACGACTCGAAAGGACTCATTAAAGAAAATAAACTATTATACAGTACTAGATGAGAAAAGGATAGGAAAACGTACCTTAACCAACACTAGGCTGGTTTTCACTGTTGCGTTCAGG
Source organism: Nemophila menziesii (assembly GCA_029959085.1). Classification (NCBI taxonomy): domain Eukaryota; kingdom Viridiplantae; phylum Streptophyta; class Magnoliopsida; order Boraginales; family Hydrophyllaceae; genus Nemophila; species Nemophila menziesii. Next base: position 6,126,328 of record JARWIR010000014.1, read on the forward strand.
TTGGGCTCCTTTCTTAAGCATTGTGTAGGTGGTAATTTGTTAATTTATCACCCCAAGTAGCATGTTTTGCATAAGAACCAACTCTTTTGTGACTTTTCCCAAAGCTGTTAACACCTCTTCATGCATCTCCTCTAAAGTTCTCATTCTTTTTGCTACCTCATGATCTTTGGCAACCCTTGTCTTGCGTTTCAGAGGTCTAGATTTGTTTTCTTCTCCAAATGGCTTGTCTAACTCCATCCTCTTCTTCTTGTCCTCATTGTGAATATTCGCAATTGAAATCGATTTGATATGTTTACCTTTTTCTACCGGTTCATCCTCCATGTCCCTGAGTGGCACATTTGCTTTCATACAGATCTTCGTGATAGTGCATGGAAACATGAGATTGCGTTGATCAATGTGAGATTTTTTGTAAACCATGATGGAGTTATAAATGATTCGAGCTACATTAATCTCCTTCTTTTAAATAATCCATTTAATGAATATGAGTTGCTCACGTGTTACCTCTGATATGTGGTTATTACCAAAAACAGTAGAAATAATGAAACGAGACCATGCTCTAGCTCGTGGTAATAAGTCACTACTAAATACTTGACCTTCATACCTAGCACCCTTGGGGATGAGCTGTATCCCATGAATCAAAACACGTTTGTAAAACAATTCCCATTTTAATGTTGGATCATTAAGCTCTTCAAGGTATTTGCAAAGACCCTTCAAGTTTGGTAAATTAAACACTTCACGAATTTGCTCCACTGAGAAAAGGAAAATTTTCTTACGAACTTCAATAGCATTACCTTCTGCAAAGAAAAACTCTTCATAAAAGTCGAACCAAGGCCGAAATGTAAACTAAGTCTCTCTTTCTCAACTCTTTCCATCCAAACTCATCACATGTAACCGCGTAATTTTTGAATTCACCATTCATTATATCCATCAGAAATCCTTTCTTAACACCAAACGACAAACTAGAAAACCGCTCACGAACTTGATCTTTCCAACTCACGAATTGCCTCTTAGGTTTAGGTTTTACTGCCATTGTTTTTCTTCTCACAGAGCGTTCTTCAATAACAAGTTCTTCAACTTCTTTTTCTTCCAGATAGGCTTTTTATGGGTAGCCGCACTTGGGTTTTCTTTCCTCTTCATAGTATTCTTAACTTCTCCAATCTTAGGCTTAGAACTCAAATCCTGAATCTCAATAGCTTTGGCTGGAGTAGCCCCAACAGTATTTCTAGTGTTGGGGTTACTTCATGTTCTTTGATTATAGCACAAGGAATCGGTTATGTTCGTCATCTCAATGAACCCAAAACTCAGAACTTCAAAAATTAAAAAACTAGAGAAAAGTTTTGAACTTTGATGTTTTGAGGATATAGAAAGAAGGTTTATGGTGTTGTATGAGGTGGTAATGATTATGTAATGCATTGGGAGAGGTTTAATGGTTAATATTGAAGCTTTGATAAAGAAGGATTTAGGTTTAAGGTGAAGATTTCTTGGTGTTCTGGACGGATTTGATGTTGTTTATGTGGGAGGAAGGGATTACAAGTGACGAAGGTAATGTTATAGTGTGTTTTTGCGTCTTCGGAGTATTTTCCTTGGGTTTGGAACTGAAAATATCATTTTGGGGGACTTGGGAAACGGATAGGGTTAGGTCTTATTGGTTAAAACCCAATAATCTGCACAATTGTCTTCCCAGCTGACTCTCGTGCGGTGTCCCGGAGCTTCCTCGCTGTATACCGCGCGTGTCTTCACGCGCTCCCTACCGTATGCGTTTTTGACGATACGGTGTCCCATTTGTCGTCTCAGTAATGCACCTGATTTGTCACCCATTTTGACGGTCTTGGACCCTGCGGTGTGTCGCACCTATCGTTCGGTATACTAGACCATTGTTCTAGGTTTTTTATTTTGGATGGCGCTGTGGTGTACCGCAGGTATGGTGTGGTGTACCAGACTACTTCTCTGTTGAAAACCGTGGCGCGCGAACGCTGACACGGTATGGACAACTGTCCTTTTACACGTGTACCCAATTTCACTACCGTCGTTACGGTTTCATAGGGTGCGGTGCACCGCAGCTATGGTGCGGTATACCGCACCGAGCTGCTGTGTATCGCAATTTTTTTCCGTTCTTCTCTACCCCAAACTCAATTCCTGCGCAATTAACACGCTACCTTTCTCATTTCTTAAAAATAAACACTAATACACATTAATTACTCTAATATACACTAGGAATTGAAAGAAATGATAGCAATAAACTAATACACAATTGAAATTACTTTTGTTTAACGTCGTTAAGCTCGACGGGTTACCTCTCGCATCTATTCAGCTTTAAGGAGGTACATGACATCCCCATTATGTGGATCGACAATGCGATTAGTATCCTTGCCTACATGATAAAGCTTTAACCGATGTCCATTCACCATAAAGGTGCATTTCTTGGTTGGATTCTCAATTTCTATAGCTCCATGAGGCGTAAATTTGGTCACTACGAAAGGACCAGACCACTTCAATCTCAACTTACCTGGATAATTACTAAAAAAGAGTTATTTATGAGGACCATCTGTCCAACTTTGAATTTCTTTTCATGAATGCGATATCATGCCATCTCTTTTCCTTTTATTTATAAAGTTTAGCATTCTCATAGGCATGAAATCAAAACTCATAAAGTTCATTTAGTTTCATCATACGATTCTCACCGGCTAATGTAGGATCTATGTTCAACTCCGCTATCGCCCAATGTGCACCTACTTCCAGTTCAAGAGGTAAATGACAAGCCTTACCATAGACTATACGATACAGAGATGCACCAACATGTGTCTTGAACGCAATACGATATGCGCACAACGCATCATATAACTTCATTGAGCAATCTTTGCGTGTGGAACCAACATTCTTCTCTAGGATGAATTTGATCGCTAGATTAGAGACCTCAGCTTTCCCATTTTCTTGCGGATGATAAGCAGTAGATACACGATGTCTCACCCCATACTTCTCTAATACAGCCTTTAAGTATCTATAAACAAAATGAGAACCTCCATCACTAATAATAATATCACTAATAATAACTTTAGGTGTACCATGTCTCGTGAAGATGTGTGCTTTCAAGAACTTTATCACCACTCACGAATCATTCGCTGGTAGAGCAATAGCCTCTACCCATTAGACACGTAATCAACAACTAATAGGATGTAAATATTTCCATTAGATGGTACAAATGGACCCATGAAATCACTACCCCAAACATCAAATACCTCAAATTCAAGAACATTATTACGTGGCATCTCATCTCTCTTAGATATATTACCGGTAAATTGGAATCTATGACATTTTTTGATATATTCATGACAGTCCTTATGTAGATTAGGCCAATAAAAACCGGATTGAAGTACCTTTGCAGCTGTACGATCACCTTTAAAATGTCCTCCATAGGGTGAATTATGACAAATGGCGACTACTGATTGGGTTTCACTCTCAGGTATGCACCTTCTTACCATATGATCATTACATGTTTTGTAGAGGAATGGATCCTCCCAAAAGAACTGCTTCGCACGGTGAATCAATCTTTTTCTCTCTTGTGAAGTAGCTCCTTCAGCAAAAGAACCACTCACAATGAGATTTTCTATATCTAAATACCACGGAGTACCAGTTGTGTATATCAAAAATGAATTCTCATCAGGAAACTCTTCTTTGACCAACTCTGGTCCACTATTAAACTCGGTACCTTCAAGACGCGACAAATGATCTGCAACTTGATAATCACAGCCCTTTCGATCTCGAATATCTAAATCAAACTCTTGTAACAACAATACTGATGTCTCCCTTTTATGTTCTAAATATATTCCCTTAGGAGACATTATTTTAGGTGATAAATTAACTTATGTGTTAGACTTTTAAGCTTATTTGGTTAGATTGCGATTTCTTCCCTTAGATTTATACTATATGTGTTTTAGAGCTTTCGTGCGTTAATTTGTTTGTTTTAAGTGTAAATTTCTTAGGTTTATGATTTGATGGAGTATCAAGACAAGGAGAAGAAAGAGGAATTAAATTCTTGGATTGAGTAAAAGTCAAAGGTGAGAAAAGTTGATTCGAAGAATTAAGTAGATGGGAATGGAATCTGGAATGCTCTTACAAATTACCGTTTTTGAGTATCTTAGCCACTGATTCAGCCTTGGAGCATAAAATAAGGCAGATGCGTCTCTGAGTTAGGAAGATTTTCCAAGTTGAACGAAGTGATTCTGAGTCCGGACGCAAAAGTTAGAGTTGTTTTAGTAACAGCTACACACTAGTTACAGGATTTCATTAAGGATTGAGCTTTTATTTCATTTAACCTATTTCCTCCTTAGAGTAAAGCCCAATCCGTTTTTCCCACTATATATAAGCCTTATACTTCAGTTTTTAAGAGACTAATCATATTACAAAAAATTAAAACGCTAGAGAGAAGTCAAGGAAGCAAAAAGGAGAGAAAAAGCTGAAGCTGGAGAATCAATTCCTCCAACAACAGTCATATCAATCTTTCAATTAGGTTCTTAATTTTATTTCTGTAATTGACAATGAATGATTTTTATTTTATTTCAGTAGTTTTTAATATTAGCATGAGCTAAATTCTTTAAGTACTTGAGAATCGCTTTAATGGGTTAAGCCCCAATTTATTGAATTAGTGTTTTTGAATTTGGGATTGAAAACTTTAAATTGAATTGAGTAATTTCGTATTGACTATTACTTTGCATTTATTTATTGTTTTTGACGACGCGAATCAAATATAGGGATTAGTAACTAAGCTATTCACTTAAGTGGCAAAGTGATCGCCTTGACGGGGGTTTAATTACCAAACTAGGTAATAGATGTAAGGTAGAAATTTTTTACCCTGACGGGCATAAATAACCTTATAGCCAATTGGGAAAATACTTGATCATTCAAAGGTGGATTATAATCACCCTGACTGGGTTTGTAACACCTAGGATAACTCTTAAGTCCACCCTGACGGGGGTTAGGAGAAGCTAGAATCCCAACTATTACTTAATACCAATTCAGCCCTTAAACAGAAACATTGATTGAATAGATTAAGGTGGAACCCTTGCGAGACTCAAGTACCGCTTCTCATTCTCGCGTCTACTTAACTTTATTTACTTGCATTTATTTTCTTTGCGTAATTTAGTTTTAAATTTAGTTGCATCTTAGTTATTAAACCAAACCAAAACAAAATTTATATCATTTACTTTTCAGTACTTGCAATTAAATCACTGATTGATCCACACCTGAGTTGTGCCTAATCCGTCCCTACGAACGAATCCGATTTATCAGTTTATTACGTGGACAACCGTACACTTGCGGTTTGTGAGTCCTCAACTTTAGCATTTTATTTTATAACACACAAGGACCCACCAAATACCTATCTAATCAAAAGCGGCTTCACATCTTTCTTTTCCATAAGGTATTTAATAGCAGAATGATCAGTGTACACCACAATTTTTGCCCCAAGAATATAGGAACAAAATTTGTCAAATGCATACACAACAGATAATGACTCATTATCAGTTACAGTATAGTTAATTTGAGCGCTTGTGAAGGTTTTAATTTCATAGTAAATAGAATGAAATACCTTATCTTTTCTCTGACCCAAAAAAGCACCCATAGCCAGATCACTAGCATCACACATAACTTTAAACGAAATCTTCCAATCAGGAGGTAATACAATAAGTGCGGATATGAGTTTCTCCTTGATCTCTTTGAATGCCACCATGCAAGCTTCATCGAAAAGGAATTTGGTGTCCTTTTGAAGTAAGTTACACAGCGGCTTAGCGAACTTAGAGAAATAATTAATGAAATGGAGATAAAAACCAGCATGACCTAAAAAGCTTCTTACCCTTTTTACAGAAATAGGAGGGGGAGAGTCTTGATTACCTCAATCTTTGAATGATCAAATCTTAAGCTTGGACTGAAAACCTTGTGTCCCAACACTATACCCTCACGAACCATGAAGTGATACTTCTCCCAGTTTAAAACCAAATCAGTCTTCTTGCATCTAATTATACCTTTTCTAGATTCCGTAAACACTAATCAAAGTTATCACCAAACACAGAAAAGTCATCCATAAATACCTCAAGGAAGTGATCGATCATTTCCTAGAAGATTTTCATCATGCATCTCTAGAAAGTAGCAGGTTCATTACACAATCTGAATGGAATCCTTCAGAAAGCAAAGGTACCAAAAGGACATGTAAAGGTTGTTTTGAGTTGATCGACAAGTTCTACATATATCTGATTATATCCGGAGTACCCATCTAAAAAACAATAGCACTCTCTTCAAGCTAACTTGTCTAACATCTGATCTATGAGCGGAAGGGGAAAATGATCTTTTTTGGTGGTTTTGTTCAACTTACGATAATCCATACACACTTTCCAACCAACAACAGTTCTCGAGTGTATGGATTGATTATGTTCATGTAGGATAGTAGTGATACCACCCTTCTTTGGTACGCATTGAACTGGACTCACCCCCTCGCTACTAGCCATGGAAAAATGATTCCCGCATCTAGCAATTTGATAACTTCTTTCTTGACCATCTCCTTCATCACTCGCATCAATCTCCTTTTCCCTTCAACTGATCGTGCACTTTTTTTTTCAGGATAATATTATGTTGAAAAATGGTAGGACTAATGCCTTTGATATCAACAATAGTCCACCTAATTGCCTCTTTACTGGCTCTTTGTACAATCAACAGTTTGTCTTCTTAATGCCCCGTTAAAGTAGCTAGAACAATAACATGTAAAGTGTTTTTAGTTCTCAAATAAGCATACCTCAAGTGTGACGGAAGCGGCTTTTCTTCTAATTATGGGGGAGATTCAATTGATGTTCTTTTTTTAGGTTGCATCTCCCCCAGCTCTCTCACAGGTTCATATGCTAGATGCCTATGATTTGTATTGTCATAATTTAGAGCTTCCACTGTTTCGGCAAGCTCTTCCATCAACTTTGGTAAGTCAAGTGTTAGGGTATCCTGCAAGACATCATCAAAATTCATATCATTAAATACATCTTGTGTGGCTTGATCAATTGTATTGATGTCTCCCCATTTGTGAGATTTAATCTTAGTTGGATACATCATTTCTAGTGTTTTAGGAAGTCTCCTAGTCGATTTTCATATGATTTAGTACACTTTCCTATTTCTTGCCTTGATTTAATGATTTATTATTTTTAGAGCATATTGAGTTTAATTTATTTATTTAGTGCGAAGCTTTAAAGATATATAGTAATTAATTAGATGACAAATCAAGTGTAAAGAGATGAAGGAAAGAAGATATGCATGAAAATTAGAGATAAAGGAAAGAAAGGATAAGTATGGAAAGATAAAGTTGCCAAGTAAATCTGAATTTCAGCAACCACGTCCATAGAAGTGATCATAACTCAAGATTGGCTAGGAATTTGGAAGAATGGTCTGAATTAAAAGTATAGAGCTTTCCGAGACGATCAGTTTCGATATAAAGAACGCGTCAACCGGAGTTGAAACGAAGACGTTATGGCCAAAACAAAACAGCGCCAGATTATTACCTTTTCTATATTTTAGGGTTACGAATTTGAGTTGGGCTTGGAGTCCAAGTTACTTGTCTTCCAATCCAAGAAAAGGAATTAGGTCTTCTAAACACCTATAAATACACCCTTTAACCTTTGTAAAGTAATCCATGCCTCCCATAAGTTAGTCCTTAAGTTTTATATCATTAGAGTTATTAAGAAGAGCAAGATGACAATCATGTCATTCTTTTAGTTTATTTACTTCAGGTATAAACTAAATTTCCCATAGCTTGGGTTTTGCATTATGTATAATCTGTGAATTCTATTTTCTTTCTATCTAAGTATCTTTGGGAATTATATGTTATAATCTGATTCTAGCTACTTAACCATTTATCTAATTTATGTGCTTTGATTTATTGTATGTCTTAAACCTGATCAATTTAGGGTTTTGCTAATAATAGTTAGATGGTCACTCGGAAGGGGTGTCTAATTATTGAAACACCACATAAACGTCTAGTACATGGAATGGTCCTGACAACACCAGCCTAACTAGATAGTCATTAAGGTCATTAGTAGGCCAGACTGCACCTAGGATCCTAGTAGCGCAGGATAACCCTATTTGAGTCCCCTCGTGATTGTGAGGTCGCCACCCTAGTTCGCTCTCTGGGGATAGGGGGAATTTAGAATCCTGACCATTTATTTAAGAGCTATTATCTCCCTTATAAACTGAAACTGATAGAAAGAAAGAGAAGGATTAGTGCTTACTAGCAAAACATAAGCTATATTCTCTCATCTTATTTCTCTCATATTTTTTTCTTTTAATTTATTTAGTTATTAATCCCATCTCTCAATTAATCATATTTATTTTCTGTCTTTTAATTATTAATTGCTACTCTGATTTATTTGATCATTCGTCTAACACATTTAAGTCCTTGAGGAACGAATCTTCTTATCATTAAAACTTGCATACGTCCTGGAATATTTGCATTACCGTGCTAGTCTAGGGTTCTTATTTGCGTTATTTATTTTATATTTTTATCACACCCTAGGCGACACCATGTATCCATCCGGAAACTTCATTGCCTAAAACACATTGAACTTTACCTCCCCGTCTTGAATATGCATGGTTGATTCTCCGTTCTCTACATCAATAAGAGTACACCCCGTGGCTAGGAATGGTCTTCCCAAAATAATGGGGACATTCCTATCCGCGTTGTATTCAAGTATAACAAAATCAACCGCAAAAATTAAAGTATCCGCCTTGACGAGGACATCTTCTATTCATCCCTCTGGATGTGCAAGGGATCTGTCAGCCATTTTCAAGACCATAGAGGTAGGTCTTGCGTTTCCTATCTTCAATCTCTCAAAAATTGATTTAGGCATGAGATTTACACTTGCACCTAAATCACACAAAGCTTTCCCTTGCCAGTCATCACCAATAGAAATAGGAATCGTGAAACTCCCATGATCAAGTAGATTAGGTGGCAACTTACCTTGGCATAGGGCACTACATTATTCTGGAAAACCTATCATCTCATTCTCAAGATATTGTCTTTTGTTGGTGATAACTCTTTTCATTAATTTTACATATTTCGGGACATCTTTGATAGTATCTAAGAATGGTACATTGATGTTAAGCTTACTCACCATATTTACGAATCCCAAATAGTCCGCCATATATGGTTTCTTCTGAACTCTTGAGAGGAAAGGGGGAGGAGGTCGGTGGTGTCGCCTAGGGTGTGATAAAAATAAGATAAATAAAGTCTAGAAAACTTCGCACTCTCACCCTAGACAGGCACAGTACTGCAAGTATTACAGGACGTATGCAAGTTTTAGTTAGTAAGTTGAGTTCGTTCTCAGGGACTTAAGTGTGTTATACGAGTAGGTAACAATAACGAGTAAGCAATAATTAATTGAAAGACAGAAAATAAAAGGGAATAGATTTCGAAATTACTAATTAAAACTAGGAAAATAAAGACAATAAAATAAAATACGAAGAATATGAGATGAGAAGTATAGCTTAGGTTTTGCTAGTATGCACTAATCCTTCTAATTCTTTCTATTTGATCTAGTTAATAAGGGAGAATATTAGCTCTAATATTAGCTCTTGTATACTTAGTCAGGATTCTAAATTCCCATTACTTAGACCTTGAGAGCGACTAAGGGGGCTACGGCACAACCACGAGGCTGTTTCAAATAGGGTTATCAAGCGCTACCAAGGCCCTAAGCAAACATTTCCTTCAATTAGTGATATGGTGATTAAATTATACCCTAATGACTATCTAGTTAGAATCAGTTTTGTCAGGACTAATATCGACACTAGACGTTATGTGGTGTTTCAATAATTAGACACCCAGCTAAGGCGATCATCTAACTACTATTAAGGTAATCCTAAACGTTGCGCACCGCAAGGAAAACAGTCATTAAATCACAACACATAAACAAATATAAGAGTAAGCAGCTAATATCAATTTAAAACATGTAATTCCCAAAGAAACTTAGATAAAAGAATTAGAATTCATAGATTATACATGATGCAAAACCCAAGCTATGGGAAGTTTAGTTCATACCTGATGGAAACAAACTAAAAGAAATTACAAAAGACATCATCTTGCTCTCTACAATAAACTGGAAGAATAAAACCTTAAGAACTAATTACTATAAAGCAAGGATGATTTACAAGTGATATAAGGGTGTATTTATAGGTGTTTAGAAGACCTAATTCGTTTTCTTGAGGGAGAAGCAAAGTAATAAACTCCAAGCCCAACTCAATTTCGTATGGAAATAAAGATAATTACTGCTGACTTGTTTTGATCATATCTTCTTCGTTATTGGTCAGTTTTCGCTCCATAAGATACCAAAAGAATCCTCACAAAATTATCTACGTCCTAATGAAAGGAATCTTCCAAAATCGGCTTGGTTTTGGAGTTATCACCACTTCTTTAGACGTAGCTGCAGAAATTCAGATTAAGGTAGCTTTTCCTTATCCATAATTTTAGCTTTTGTTTCCTTATCTCCAATTACCATGCTCATCTCTTTCCATATCTTGTTGACTTTGAATTGGACTCTAATTAATCTCCATAATTATCTTTAAAGCTTCACACTAAATAAACAATTAAACCCAATATGCTCTAAAAATATTATTTTACTAAATCAAGACTCAAAATAGGAAAGTGCACTATTTCTCAAGAAAATCGACTATTATTACTTCTAAATCACTAAAAATGATGTCTCATCCTAATATAAATCTATCACAAATGAGGAGACATCAGTCGGTTTGCTTCCACCCCAACATCTTCCTTCTTAGGCTTTTCCAGAATTTTCTCAACTTCCACCTCAACTGCTTCTGATTCGCCTTCTTTATCCACCACATCTTATACCGTTTTCTTCTTCATAGTTGTTTCTTTTTCTTTCATAATGGGAAAATGAGGTGGTGGTAGATTCTTACCACTCCTGAGCGCTATAGCATTACAATCTTCTCTTTGCTTCAGATTTTCTGTATCACTTGGGAGTTGCCCTTCTAGACGCTGATTCAATTGTTTTGCCATCTGATTTATTTGATTTTCTAACATTTTAAATGCTACGGTAGAAGCTTACTGATCTTGGTGCATTTTTGCTTGCTAGCAATTAATATTTGTAAGGTTTGTTGAACATCTAACGCACCTTCTTGAGGTTGAGCAGGTAGAGCTTTTTGATTCATAGTATATGTATATTTGTCTCGAGGAGGTTGTCTCTGAGCTTGATTTCAGTAATTCTGTCCCCCTTGGTAGTTATTATGTGGTCTTGGTTGATAATTATTTCCTTGGGGTCGTGTTTGATATGCATAAGTCAGATTTGCGGTCCCGTTTGGATTCGAATATTGGAAAAGTGGATGGTTTCTGTTCGGTTGATAACCTTGACCACCTGAATTATAGTTCCCTTTGTTGGAAACAAACATCACGGATTCTGAATTTCTTTGACAATGCTCCCAATCATGATCTTTTACACCACAATTTGAACACCCATGTATTTTATGTGTAACATTAACATCAACTCTCCTACTTGAAAACCCTTCTTTAACAGCTAAAGTAAGCTATTTCAACTCTTTCTCGAGTGTATTCTTCAATTTATTCTCTAATGAAGAGAATTTCTCATCAATTCCAACCCAACTCATTCTTCACTGTTCTATTCAATATGATTTTAGCATTAGCTAGTGTTACCTGTAAGAATCCCTCACCATAAAGTAAGTATAAATCTTTTCTTGAGCGTCTTTCAAGACCTTTATAAAATATTGACATTTTTTTTTTTGAAAGACCATAACCTGGAACTCTTCTCAAACGTAATTGGAATCTTATCCAACAGTTTCCTATCACCTTGTTCTTGTTTGAATGATGTCAACTCGATTTGTGCGTTCAGTCTCATGTTTCTCGGATAATAACGATCAAAGAACATTGTTTGTAGCTCATCCCAATTGTTGATCAGTCCTGATTCTGGTGAATCATGCCATACACTCGTTGCGTCTATTACGAAAAATCTGAAATTTGAAAAATACATATGTTCTCTTGTTACACCTTGCGTTATATACGCATCACATATTTACATAAAATTTATGTCCTACACGAATTGGGTCTTCTCCAGCTACTCCACGAAAGTTTCCAAAGGTTTGGAATTGAGCTAGGATACCTGGATCGGGTTTGTATCTTGCGACATTAAAATATGGAGGACCAACGCCAAGAGCAGTAGAGCGATATGGAATCTGTTCAGGACCTTGCACAAACCATGGATCATAAATGACTTGAGGTTGAGCTTGTCCTATAGGTGTAAGAGGATGCCTTGATTATGATTGTTGACAATTGGAGGATTACGAATTATAGGATTTCCGTTTGAATCCACTTCCACCTGAGGATCATTGATATTGATGACATTTTCGTTCACGTTAGCAATTTCTTCTTGTCTGGCTAATCTTTCTTCTTCTTCTCTTTCTTCTTTTTCTTCTTTCTTTCTTTTGTCTTGAAGTCTAAATAATATTCGGGGTTATCGAGCATACACAAAACCTGTAAAACTTGAGAAAGGAAGAACAAACAAAAGCGTAAAACTGAAAAATAAAATAACACTAAACTACTATGGATTAACATCAGGGTCACAAGCTACCGTCCCCGGCAGTGGCGCCAAAAACTTGGTGGGTCCTGGGGTGTTATAAAATTACGCAATAAAAATAGAGGATCCATAGACCGCAAGTGCACAATTGTCCAATTAATACTCCGATAATCGGGTTTCGTTCACAGGAACGGATAGTTATAACACTGGTATTAATCAACTAAGTAGCGATAATTGTTAAAACATAAAAGCAAAATGATAACTAATGATGCAATAAAATAAAGTAATTAAATGCTTAACTGAAATAAAATACTGAAAGTAAATAGATGTAGACGCAAGGCTGAGAGATGTACTTGAGTCTCGCAAAAGGATCCACCTAAGTAATATAATTAATGTTCTGTTTAAGGTTAAAATTGGTATTTAGATATTAGTCGGGACTCTAATATCTCTTAGCCCCCTGTCCGGTGGACCTAGGAGCTATCCTACGGTAAGACAACCCCCTCTAAGGTAGTAAGTTCACTTACGCACATGAAGTTCCTTACCTATTTGGCTATGTGATTAGTCAAGCCTATCGGTCAATGACGAACATCACACAGATACTACCTATTTCTGTAATCAAACCCCCCCTGTCGGATGATCACTTCGCCACTAAAGTGAATAGCCCAATTACTAAAACCTATTTCTAATTAGCTAGGTCAGAAATAGTAAACAAGAACAAAATAATACCCAATATAAAATACACAACTTCGATTAAAAAAAAATCCCAAATTCAGAAACAAAAATTAATTAACTAGGGCTTCAACCCATTTATTGTGATTTTCAAGTATTAAAGAATTTAGCTCATGTTCGAATTCAAAACTGCAATAAAATAAATAAAAGACATTATTCTCAATTATAGAAAGAAATTAGATAACCTAAAGGTTGGATTGGTTGTTGTTGGAAGAATGGGATTCCTCCAGCTTTAGTTTGGTTTGGGATTGATTATTTTAGAGTTAAAAGCGTTTTTTGATTAAAATTAAAGAATTTTAAATTTAATTAAAAATTATTTTGACATCTAAAATTACTTTAAGTGATTATTTTAATAATAACTTATCTAGTACTTTTCCTAAAAGTTATTTTAAAAGTCTAAAATATTTTTATGGATCTAAAATCACTTTAAATTATTATTTTGAAAAGTAATCCCAAACGGGCTCTTAGTTTCTCCTCTGCCTTTTTGCTCTGACTTGAAAATAATGAAGCGTAGAATTGAATTGTATGAAGTGTGTGTAAAAAGGAGGTGGCAAAGCCTATTTATAATGCTCTAATTCAGATTGGGCTTTTTCTTAAGAATAATAGGTCAAAATATAAAAATCCCAAGTCTATCTTTATGAATCCCGTAATTATTGTCCAGCCTGTAGTAAAACGGCTTTAACTTTTGCGTCTCACGTCCAAATCACCTGATTCCAGTCTGACCTCTCCACTTGATCTAAGACTTTAATTATCACTTATCCTCCTTATCTTGGTGCTACAAAGCATCCGTAGACCTAAGAACTTTATACCAAAAACAAACAGATTAACGCACAAAAGCTCTAAAAATGAAATATCGTAATTCTAAGGGGAGAAAATGCAATATAACGAAATAAGCATAAAAGTCTATCAAATACGTCTAATATTCACCTAAAATGATGTCTCATAAGGAGATATATTTAAAACAAAATTGGAGACATCACTCGTTTACATACCTACTTATATACCCCCTATAGATTTACTTAGAACCCAATTTATACCATATATTTAAAACTAAACTCCAAAACTGCATATATTGCTAAATGATAAAGTTAAATAGCGGAATTCAAAACCGTGTAATCCCGCCTAAGCCCCACATTATCCCGGCTAGACGCTAGGAACCGGTCCATCACCTAGGCCGTGGAACCGAGATCTACAACATAGGTTGTAGTAGATTAAAGTCATGGTTCAAGGTAGAGATTTATGATGGCCATGGACATCGTTCATGTGGTTGTTATTGGTGGTGTAAGGTTGTGGACATGGCCCTAGATTGGAGCTTCCATAGAATTTAAACAGAGATGGGTGACGTTCTTTTCGGAGCTTGTAACAGAGATGGTGTCGTGCTTTACCGCGAGCAGGAACCATTGTTCGACCTAATCAGAGGTAGGTATTGTGCTTTATGTCAAGCATAGGCGGGACTTGCAAATAAAAGCCATAGATTTGTGCGTTAATGGAGTTGTGTTGTTCGAGAATAGCTCCAAATCTGTTTAGGAATGACGATTACGACAATGATGTCATCATGCACATCATCCATAGCTGTTGTTTTTTTTTCTAAAAATTTTTTGTTTTCATTAGAATGGTATATTTTTCCTTTTAGGTTTGGAATTTATTTTTCCTATGTAAATTAATTGTTTTACTTTACTAATAAAAGATTTTTCTCGTGTTTTTTTTGTCAAAATTTGCAATTACTCTATGTTTTTTGAACATTCTCATAGATTTACACAATATACTCGGAGGCTTACTCAATATACTCAGAATTTTTTAGCATACTTAGAAAAGTTTTGAGCATACTCAAAAAATATTGAGCATATTCAAGGGGGTTCGTATTTATAGACTTTCATACTCAGAGACGTTTCATGCTCAGAGACTCGCATACTTAGAGATTCTCTTAGTTCTCCCAACAGTAGTGTCAGCGTTGGTTGACAGTGAACAGTGTAGATATTCAGTGACTCTTTAAATTGGTTGTCAATAATCATTTGTCACTTGTGTTTAATCCTTATGTGGATTTTATTTTATTTGAGAGTATTTTAGTATTTGGTCACTAAGTTTGTTTGTTTGCTCCTTGTTGGCGATTGAATTGGTCTCTTAAAAGTCAAAACCCCTAAAAATAAATATTTAATTTGACATTTTTTTTGGTCGAATAAAACTTTACTAACAAAAGAAGTCGTTACATAGTTACCATCTTATTTACTTGTTCGCCCTCCATGTTTGATATAATATATCAACACAGGAAAAGGTGATTCTCTTCAGCTTACGGATTGGTGACAAGTATAAATTGATAAGTAGGGTTATATCATTCTCCAAAGAGATTACTGGTGTAAATAATTATGCCTCAAATAGTGTAAACATGTAAAGCTTGCAATAGGAATAGTAAAGACTATAAATAGTAAAATATTTATATTGGTTTGAATGAATAACAACTAAGATAATAATGAAAATAAGATTAAACTAATAATAAAAGATAAACAAGTAAATAAAATAAAATATGAACTAAGTATGAGAAAGTTTCTTGAGGTTTTACTAATGATTATGTATTACCACTAGAGAATAGTTATATTTATAAGGGTGGGTTGGTGAATTTCGTATTAGTCAGGATTCAAATGTCCTTCTAACTTCTGTCAGTGGTTTAGAAGGCAACATACACACCATTAGAGACCCCTCTACGGTGACCCTAGAAATGGTTTCCGATGAATTAAGTCCATGCACTATTGACTACATAATTGTCAAGACCTCCCGGTTCAATACCTTGCACTAAGCACCTATACGTTATATCTGCAATTAAAAACCCACGTCGATGCCGAATTTAATTATCAAAGCTACCCACTACTTGGCCAGAGCATAGATGAATGGAATAAAAAATCTGACCAAACTCAATTAAACACTTTGCCACAAATACAATAAATTAATTAACTAGCTGAGCATAAATTCTTACATAAGAAACCTCAAGCAATGAGTGTTTAGTTCATACTAAAATAAGAAAAACCAAGAGAACTAATGAAAAATTAATATTCAAAAGAAAAAATAAAGATAGGTTACTATTCAAGAAGAGATAAAATGATGAACTGCTTGGGAAGAATCATTGGGTTTATGGACAAACTCTTCTTTTCTCCTCTCCAACTCTTCTGCTCTTGCTCCCCTGATGAAAAATGCTCTTCTTGCTTTTTGATTCTAAGTTGTGTATGTTTTGGGGATGCTAAAGGACTTATGTATAAGCTAAAAAATTGTGGCCCCCTTTTGCTTACTTAATTAAGTTTAGAATTGGCCCAATCCGTTTTACTTGACAAAATTCTAATTCAAGCCACGATAGACATAAATGGAAAAATTTCTTCATCTTAACTCTGAATTGGCTTCCATCACTTCCCACACGACACCAATCTCAAGATCTTTCTAAAGCAAATGGAATCAAGTCCAAATCTCTCAAAAATATTTTATAGTGACTAAACACTAAGGAGAAAAGATTTCTCCGACAAATGCTCCAATTTCCCAAAATGACTAAGCTCAAAATCAACCTTGGTTTGGGGTTTTCCTTGACTTTTTGACTTCTTCTCCTCATATTGTCACCTTGTATTAACTATGTATCTAAAAGATACACACTTAACACACAATTAAGGTACACATTCTCTATAAAAAAATATTATGGCCAAAACAAGAAGCAAAAGTGCAATATAGCAAATAATAGGAAAAAATCTCTCACTTAGGCCCAATAAATCCCAATATAATGTCTCGTGAATGGATTAATCCATCACAAAAAAGAGACATCGCTATCCCAAGAGTAAAAAATAACAACAAAAAAGAGAAACAGTTATATTCCCTCCGTTTCAAAATGTTTGTCCATTTTGTTTTTCACACGAATTAAGAAAATTAATGATTACAATCTCTATTACAAAATTACCCTTCATAAAGTGTCTTGCTATCTTGAATGTGTATTGGAAATATAAATTTTAATTTTTTAATAGGGATGGGAAAAAGTGTCTTAAAATACTAAGTGGACAAACATTTTAAACACTAATTTTAGTAAATGGACAAACATTTCTAAAATGGAGGGAGTATATAAAAACACATTTCTAAACAACATAAATTAGGACAAAAGCTTCCAAAAATACACAGACCTTTCCACACTCAACTCATTAAATAGTTAAGTCCATTACTCTAGTATTTTTCATAATCTACCCTACTTATCGACTAAAAACCCTCATAATGAAATAGTCAGGAATGAGAAGAAGGTTTGACAATGAATGGGTAACAACTCTATCGTCGAAATTAGTTTTATAGGACACCGATGACTTTCCAAAGAAAATAATTAGATTTACCTCTAACCACTATATACATGTATATCGGTTATGATCATCAAGCACATTTTACAAACCAAGGATCAATGACATGAAAATTATCTTGTCTAACCAAAAATCTTACTATGGTATGTTTCTTACTTTGAAATAAAAAGGGAAAAACTCGCCTACACAAAAGCATAGACGTAAGGGAAGTCAACTCTATAGGAGGTTTCACCTTTTAAATAGAGTACATATTTTTATTCTTTTGTCATTCATTATCAATGAATAATACAACAAGCGACAAGAAAAAAAGATTAACCAACATCTCTACTGTTATAAAGATTATCAAGATACTCATAAGAATCTACAAGTAATCCGAAATTTCATCCTAAAATATCGATGTTTTGCCTCACACTTTACTAAAACCTTTAATGTTCCATTAAGGCATTTTTAACATAATACGTACACTTTCCAACCCAAAAGTCATCCATCCATTTCCAATTTTTTTCAAGAATTGGTTGGATCATCCAATAAATTCCGGTCCTTTTGTTAATACCTTGAGCTATATAATTTTGTCAAAGTAGAAGGAGTTACTCTGTTGATTGACACCGATATCTGATCTCATAGCCAAAAGAATTTCCCCCTCTTCATTTTATCTGCTAAATCTAATTCCACATCTCAACAAAATCTTATGAATTATTTCACCATACTTATTAACCGCAATTGATGCGACAACTGCAGGCTCCCATACTTTGGTAAACGATGTGTTATTTAACCAACTAATTTTTGACTCATCCGTGAGGATAGTTTCATCCTTATATCGATCCTCTTAACTATATCCCATTTTAACCTCTTTATATTTGTTTCCAAATACGTCAACACCGATGATATATTTGATAAGGGCGATAGTTTTACTATTAATCTCCTTTGTATTCCACCATTTTTTACTCAAAAAAACATTCCATTCTTACTTTCCAGATATGCCAAATCGTACTTAGTAAAAGCGCAAAAATGTCTTTCCTATCCCACCCATTTTTAAAGTATCAATCATTTGTCTGATAATTCATTCTTTAATGGATCTAGGAAAATTATGATCGATTTTAATTTGCATAGATGATAAAGCCCAGATCGCAGAACTAAATAGGCATTTAAGGAAGAGATTTTCAATTGATTCATCCTTCATTTCACACCATTCACAAATCGAATACTTAACACATTTACATTTTCGAAGGTTAACTTTTGTGGGGATCACCTCATTACAAATCTTCTAGGTAAATAACCTAATTTTTGTGGAATATCAGAATGTTAAACAATCTTCCAGATTTCACTATTACTATATTCACCCATATGTAGTGATTGAAATTTGATGTCTCTGTATATGTGATAGATTTATATAGTAACGAGATATCTTTTTAGGGTTATTGACCTTTGTCGTCCTTGTTGATAATTCCCTGTATTAGCCGCCCCATTAGGATTTCATCAATTGAACCTTGGATGATTGCGATTCGGTTGCATAAATGCATGACCACCTACATAGTGGTTACCTCGATTACATACAAACACAACAAATTCAAGATTACCTTGGCACTATGATGTCTCCTGTTTTGTTCTAAATATATGCACTTAGGAGACATCATTTTAGGTGATTAATAGACTTGTTTGATAGACTTTTTTGCTTATTTTGTTATATTGCACTTTCTCCCCTAAGAATTATATTATTTGCATTTTAGAGCCTTTGTGCGTTAATTTGTTTGTTTTTAGTGTAAAGTTCTTTGGTCCTTAGATGCTATGGAGCACCAAGACAAGGAAGAGAAGTGAGAACTGAAGTCTTATATTGAGCGGAGAGGTCAAAGGCAAGAAGATATTACCCGAAGAGTTAACTAAAGGAAATGAAAATCTGGAAAGCTTTTACTAATTTCTATTTTCGAGACACATCAGCACTGATTCAGGTCTAGAAATTCAAAAGAGAAAGTTGCGCCTATGAGTTAGGAGAATTTGAGGACTAGAATCAGGTGATTCGGGTATGAGACGCAAAATTTACGGTCGTTTTACTAACAGCTGAACAACAGTTACATGATTCTAATTTGGATTTGGGCTTTTAACTCATTTAACTTATTACTCTTAAGTAAAAAACACAATGAGAATTCTCCATTATAAATAGGCATTTAGACCTCATTTTTTCACACGCTTCATTATATTAAAAGAAAGAGTCAGAGCAAAAAGGAAGAGGAGAAAGCTAGAGCTGGAGAATTCCATTTCTTCCAACAGAAGCCGAATCCAATCCCTAAATTAGGTTCTCTACTTTATTACTGTAATT
Source organism: Nemophila menziesii (assembly GCA_029959085.1). Taxonomy (NCBI): domain Eukaryota; kingdom Viridiplantae; phylum Streptophyta; class Magnoliopsida; order Boraginales; family Hydrophyllaceae; genus Nemophila; species Nemophila menziesii. Next base: position 6,146,247 of record JARWIR010000014.1, read on the forward strand.
GGCAATAATGGATGCTTTTAAATTATTTTCAGTTTCTAATTTTAGTATGGGCTAATTTCATTTGTATTTGAGAATCGCATTTATGGGTTGAACCCTAATTTGTTTAATTAATATTTTTGAATTTGGGATTATATGATTTAAACGGAATTGGGTTTTTTGTATTGTCTATTATTTTACGCTTATTTACTAGTTTAAATCTGGTCAATTAGAAATAGGGTTAAGTAATTAGACTATTCACTTTAGTGGCGAAGTGATCATCTTGACCGGGAAGGGGGGTTAATTACTGACCTAGGTAATAGACGTGTGTTATTCGTCATTGATCCTGACGGGCTTGACTAACCACGAAGCCAATTGGTTAAAAGACTTAAACATTCGAATGTAGCTTATATTCGCCCTGACAGGTTTGTAATACCATAGGATAGCTCCTAAATCCACCCTGACGGGGGTTAGTAGATATTTGAGTCCGGACTAATACAAAAATGCCAATTTATCCCTTAAACGAAAGCATTGATTTAAAAGATTTAGGTGAAACCCTTGCGAGACTCAAGTACCTCTCTCATTCTTTCATCCAAACTTATTTTCTTGCATTATTTCCTTTCTGTTAATCAATTTAGAGTTTTAATTTCATTTCGTATTTAGTTTTAAAAACAACACCAAACAAATATTTTAATATTTTATTTTTCTAGTCCTAACAATTATCTCCACGTATTTGGTAAACACTATAAGTCATATCCATCTGTCCCTAAGATTGAACCATGTTTATCGAATTATTACTTGGACGACCCGTACACTTGCGGTTAGTGTCCCTTCTTTTAGGGGTATGATTTTATCACACACCAGGAGACACCAAGATTTTGGCGCCGCCGTCGGGGACGGTAGCGTGTGACGACGGTGTTATCCGTAAGTGATTTAATTTTTATTTTATTTTTTCAGTTTTACGCTTTACCTTTGTTTTGTTTTTCTCAGGTTTTACAGGTTTGGTGTATGATCTCAAATCCTGAGAGGTTATTCCAAGCAAAAAACCAGAGAGAAAAGGAAGAAAGGGAAGCAAGAGAAAGAGAAATGGCAGCTGTAAATCTTAATAATTTTAAAGATCCCGGAATAGAGTTGGATGAACATGGCAACCCAAGAGTGACACTAGTTGTGGAAGACCCACTAGGAGGAAATCAAAACGTGCGAATTCAAGTCCCTCCTGGAGTTCAACCACCAAATAACAATTGCTAGAGTTCAACCTGAAGAAGCACCATATCTCACCCAACCTAACAAATACTGAACATTCTGTTTGCCACCACTGGGACTCCGTCCACCCGTAATTCAAGGAATCAGATTCAGACCAGATACCCTATGATCAATCAGTTTATCAGTGTTGGACAATACAGTGGAGCGGCACGTGAAGATCCTATTCAAGCCATGTACAAATTTATGCAAATCTGTGATGCATATCTCACTCCTGGAGTAACCCAAGAACAAATGTACTTTCATATGTTCTCATTTTACCTCACCGGAGGAGCTAGTATATGGTAGATCAGCAACAACACAAAAAGATCACTACTTGGGATCAACTTCAAACTGCATTTTTTTATAGGTATTATCCTCAGTGTTAGACATAGTGGACAGCTTGATGTAGCAGGTTTCCGTCAAGATCAGGGAGAAGCTGTAGGAGTTGCTTGGACTCGTTTCCAATCTTTATTACGAAAATGCTCATTACATGGGTACTCAAATGAATTATAGCTAGGAATCTTTTATCGCAGTTTAGATGAAGCCTCCAAAGAGAAAGTGGATATTATGTGTCAGGGTGGTTTCATGATGGTCCCTGTAAATCAAGCGTTGGGTATTATAGATTTAATCGTAAAGAATGAGATGAGTTGGCAACCATCAAGATCACCAGTTCGATTTTCAGAAAAAGGTAACATGAATGTAGAAACAGAAACAACTTTGAATGCTAAGATTGTTGCTCTTGAGAATAAGGTAAACCAGTTATTTGTGTCTAACAAACAAGTTATTGTTAATGTAGTACAAGAACCAGAGATATGTACTCATTGTGGGGTTGTTGATCATAACTGGGAAGAATGCTCTAATAATCCAGAATTTGTGTGTTTTGTTAATATCGACGTAATAATTATTCGAATGGTCAAGGGTATTGTAATCAACGTAAAAGCCATCCAGCTATTCAATATTCGAATCAACAAGAGGCTGCTAATCTAGGAAATTATCAACCAACGTCCCAAGGGAGTAATTATCAGTTCAAACTGCATAAACAATATTATGGAGGTCAAGCCTAACACGATGAACAATCTATAGCTTCCTTGGGGAACTGAGTAAAGTCCCAATCCTTCTTACATTGCGAAACTAATCTAATCTTGAATTCAAGCCGTGTTGACTGTGGATCCGAGAAGTGTACAGGTATGTAGTTTATGAATATTATTGCATGAAATTTTATGAGTTGTGGCTTTAGGTTTAGGGTGAATCATCATCAATATAAAGAACAGAGCACAATTAATAAGATAAAAAATCCCAACCCAATAACAATTCCCCATAATGGTGGACCCACAACCCCAAACTCAAGCTCTAAAACAACTGTCTATGCATCGCGATTCGAGTGCGGGTCATATGGAAAAGTCCTATAATCTAAAGGGATATGGCTTATAACGTGTTTCAATAAAAAGCTTTAGAAAGGCTAGAAGGGGCTGAGAAGGATATAGCATATAAATCAAAATCACAAGGTGAGAAGGTATAAAAAGGCTTCAAAGGCTTCAATATGAAAGAACCGCCTTAATCACTTTCTACACTATGGAATTTCGTTATTTTCTTACCTTTAGCACTTTCATCAAATGGTTTGTCAACTAGCTTGGATCTCACGGCCTACATACTTCTCAAGGTTCCCTGAGATCGAACATACTTTCTATCGCATTGCTCACTAATCTTTTCTTTACTATCAACGTGTGTTTTCCTGCAAATACTCAAAGCATACAAATAACATAGCTCATAAACATACTACTTACTATCATCAATTCACTGAGCTTATGCTTTCAAGCTATTAAACACACTCTACATCTAATTCCCATGTATCAAAAATTTTAATTTCTACCTAAAAACAGAAAAATGGAGATGAGAGACCACGAATCCCCACACCCCCAACTCAAAAATGAGCCGTGTCCCCACGACTCGAAAAAGACTCGAAAAAGAAATTAAAATTAGCAGATAGACATATTTACAGAAATGGTAAGGAAGAAAGAGAACATACTCTCGAGGCTATTGCCTCGCATCATTAACATCCGAGGTCGGATTTGCTTGATCTTTCGTTAATTGCTCAAGGAGTTTCATGATGTGCACTTGATTAGCGTTGATTTGTGCCACATCACTAACTAAGGAAGTTTGAGCTGCTTCGAATTTTGTTAAACGCTCCTCCATCTTCTCTTGCCAATTTTGCTCCTTTTCTTCTTTCGAGACTTGCGTAGAACCCGCTCTTCGAAAGATATCCTTGATCCAAGCATTATCAATATAACTCGTCTTAAACTCGAGTTTCTCTTCTTCACCCAACGTTACATTCGCTTTTCGCACAAGACACGTGATCATGGTAGGAAATTTAACATTATAAACTGATTTAGGAGAGACCGAAAATCATATCACCTCCTCACAGATCAACTGTGCCACATCTACTTCTTCTCCTCTCAAAATACAATCCAAAAGTAGAGCGTTCTTCATAGTCACATCCAAAGTTCGTGTGTTTCCAAAGACATTAGGAATAAGGAAATTGTGCCAAATTCTCGCATCCGGTTGAAGATATTTGTAAGGCCAAGGTGCCTTCAATTCTCCCTTATGTGATTGCACTTTCTCCTTGCCTAATACATGCTGAAAAAGTAATTCCTCATCAAAGATTTTTCGTTTAGCAACCGCTTCATCAAACTTGCAATAACTTTTCAATTTCTTAAACTTGAAGTGGTTTCTAATCTCCTCAACTGTGAAAGGAACTAGTTTTCCTCTAATCAGAACACAACCTTTGCTATCTCGGCTAAAGAGGCCTAAATAGAATTCCAAAACTAACTCGTGACATAATTCAGAACGTCTTACCATGAACGTAGACCAACCCAATTTCGCACCAAGCTCTAAGAATCTCTTGTATTCTCCTGTACCAACTTCTTCCTTGAATACTTTCTCATAAGCAAAAGGTAGTTCTTTTAATTGTTTCTCTGCAGAAGCTTTCAAAGCCCTTGAAGCTTCCTCTTTCTCCTTGGGTGTAGGACCTTGTGTAAGTTGTGTTTTCTCCTTTGCATAAAAGTAAAGCTTTTTACCATTACGATCTAGCAAAGTTATTGCACCTTCATCTACTTTGTCTTTACCCTTTGATTTAGAACTAGAATCTTTGTTATTTGATTTTTTCTTGATTGAATCTAATACCTTTCTTTTCTTCACCTCCCTCTTCTTAGCTAATATTGTTGTTCTATTAGTCATCCTCAATTAACCCCCAACTCAAAGCTTTAACAACTCTTGAAATTTGAGCTTGTAATTTTTGGTTGAACAAGCTTGATTTGGTGTAGGGAAGATGAATTGATGATGAATCTCTATGTGGGTGAGTTGGGTGTCTTGATGGATTGGCTTGGAATTAAGAAATTGTAGGATGAATTTTTGAAAATTTGAGCTCTTGATTTGATGGATTTGGTGAGGATTGGGTGCTTGAATCTCTCTTGTAATGATGTGGAGAGAAGGTTTGATGTGTTTTTCTTGATGATTGGTTAGTGTTTTGATGATTAGTGAAGGTTTTTATGAGCTTCAATGGAGTTGGGAGAGTTTTGGAGAAGAAAGAGAGGCTTGAGGTTTATGAAATTCGGAATTAAAAGCATTAACCCTCTTTTATACACCTAAATCCGCAACTTTCTCTCTCCAACGGCGCGGCGCGGTATACCGGAACATCTGATGCTCCAAAAAATTTCGTCTTGTCAAAATACACGCGGCACCTACCCGTGGCACGAGTTTTTGTTCCAGCGGTATACCGGGGATATCGTCTAGTATACCGGATCCATCGAATTAATTTTTTTTCTTCTCGGTATAAAACCCGAGCTACCAACCCGTGTCACGGGTTTTTTCCTCTTCGGTATACCGGGGCTGAGGTCCGGTATACCGGTCCGATGGTCAGAATTTTCCGAAATTTTTTGTTTTCTCCTCCCGAACTCGATTTCTCCATTACCTAAGCATCAAAAACACTAATACCTTTCTCAAATATGCATTATCAACTAAAAACAACTAATCTAAACATAAACTAAAAACGTAAAAGACATAAAAACATAAAAAATTGCGGGTTGTCTCCCGTACAGCACTTTTATTTAACGTATTTCAAAGTTAGACGCGTTACCTCTATCAAGATTTGCGAATATAGCCTCCCCAACAACGAGTTAGGCTATGAACGTCAACTAATCTGCGCTTGATCCCCTTCTTGGGTCGGATTTCTATCACCTTGGCTGAAACAACCTTAGTGACAATAAATAGTCGCATCCACGAGTCTTTGAAACTACGTGGCCTATTCTCGCGTTTGTGAGCTTTCCATAGCACTTCATGGCCAACCCCAAACTCAATGTTTGGCTCATTATCCACAGGCTTTAAGTGGATCTTCTCAGGAGGGACTTTGTGATGTGAAAGGCTGTGGATGACAGGATCGGTGGGATCTAACTTCCTCGGTTTCTTACCCAAGACATAGAAGGTCTCGGATATGTTCTTTACATGAAGGGTTATGGTCCCTTCTTGGAAGTTGATGACACTTTGACTTGTGGCCATGAAAGGCCGTCCAAGTATGATTGGAACCTGCTTATTTGCATCAAACTCAAGAATAACAAAGTCAGTAGGGATGGCGATACTACCTGCACGGACTAAGACGTCCTCCACTGTTCTCCATGTCCTTGTAACTGAGTTGTCAGCGAACTGCAACTTCACTGGAGTTTTCTATGATTTCTGAAGTCCAAGTCTCTCGAACACGGACTTAGGCATAAGATTCACACCAGAACCCACATCGTACATAGCTTTCACCTTGAGCATACCATTTATTTCTATAGGAAGGTTAAAACTTCCTGGATCTTTAAGCTTTGTTGGCAGCTCTCGTTCACTTCTTCTTGAGACCCTTAGATTCTCTCTTGGGATCTCTACACTCGCTTCTTTCTCAGGAATGACTTGCGTAAAAACTTGTTGCGGTGTAAGTCCTTTCTTTGCGATCTCAAGCATTTAGGCGTTGATATTTTCAGGTGTATACGCCTCTACAAATGTCTTGAGTTCAGTGTCATCCTTAGGATTTGTATCAGGAATAGTTGGTGACACTGGTTGAACAACAGGTGGCAATTCCACCTTCCCTTCTTCTTTCTCTTCTTGCACAGCAGGTGCAACTTCATCTTCCACTTTCAATTCCTCCTCTGAGGCTTCTTTCTCTTTCTCTCTAGCCAGCTCAGCTTGATAATCCATAACCGATCGAATTTCTTCTTGCATCTTCTTCAGAAGCTGTATAAATTCGGCTCCTTCTGAATCGTCCTCCACATAAACCTCAGAATAGTCTGATTCCACGGGGCTAGACTTGGTTGGTTCTTCTTCGGTACTCGGAACTTCCACGGCACTAGCGGCAGCATGCGGTACTTCTTTCTCTTCTTCTTCAATTTCAAGGCAAATAGCCTTGCAAGCTTCGAACCCAACATTGTCATCACCTCCTTCGATTGCCTTCACTTCTTTCTGTTCCATTAAATTTGTTAGAACTTTGTTTAACTGTTCTACTTGAGTACCTAAAATCTGAAGTGCGGCATCTTGTCCTCGGACTTTCTCTTCCTGAGCGTTCATATTCGTGGTCAAACGGTTCAAGATTTGTATCGGTATAGGCAGGTCTATTTTGATATAAGCATCTTGAACAGGTTGTTGAGGAGGAGCAGGTCTATTTTGATATTGATTTTGATACTGATGTTTCCCTATTTGTTCTAATTATTAGCCCTCTGGAGACATCATTTTAGGTGAATTAATGACTTATTAGCTAGACTTTCATGCATAATTTACCATATTACACTTTTCCCCCTTGGAATTTAACTATTTGCATTTTCTGAGCTTTTGTGCGTAAATTTGACTATTTTTTATGCAAAGTTAAATAGGTTCTTGAATTTCATGAAAGACCAATCCAAGGAGAAAAAGTGAGAATAAAGTCTTAGTATATTTTAGAGTGTTAGGAAATGATTTTGAGTCGAGTTTCTATTTTTAGAGTGCACTTTCCTATTTCGTTTTCTTGATTTATTGATTTATTCTTTTTAAGCATATGCGGTTTAATTATTTATTTAATGTGAAGCTTTAAAAGATAAATGGTAATTACTTAGAGACCAAGTCAAGATAAAGATGAAAGGAAAGAAGATTTACATGGAAATAAGATAATTTAGGAAAGATTTATTCAAAGGAGGAAAAGATAAAGCTGCCTTTTGAAATCTGAAATTCAGCCACGATTTAGAGATACAATCATAATTAAAGATTGGCATGGATTCTAGACGAGTGGTCTGCACCAATAGAAATCTCTTTCCAAGACAAGCAGTTTCATATATTGGAACTTCTCAAACGGATAAGTATTGAAAAAGATATGACCAAATCAAATCAGCAGCAAATCTTACCTTTCTTAGAATTTAGAGCTACGAATTTGAGAGTCTTTGACTTGTCTTCCACTCCAAGTAAATTCGACCTAGGGTCTTCCAACACCTATAAATACACCCCTTAACCTCCTACTTTCACACACTTCATATAATTATCAAAGAGGCTTAAGGATTCCAGTCAGAGCAAGCAGGAAGGAAGAAAGCTGAGAGCTGGAGACTGTCTATATCTCCGATTCAAAGCCAAACCCAACCTCTTGATTAGGTTTATTTATTTTCTTTCTGTAAAACATTATGTCTTTTAATTTCATTGTTTTAGTTTTATTTTCCATTATGAGCTAAACTCCTTAAGTGCTTGAGAATCGCTATAAGGGTTGAACCTTAATTTATTTAGTTAATGCTTTCTGATTTGGGATTTTTATAGTTTAATTCGAATTAAGTAATTTAGTATTGTTTTTTTATTGTAAGTTAATTTCACTATATTTAATTTGGCCAATTAGACATAGGTTTGAGTAATTAAGCTATTCCAATTAGTGGCGATTGGATCATCTGGACGGGGGGTTTAATTACTGACATAGATAATAAACGTAAGATAGAAATTATTGATCCTGACGGACTTAGTTAATCTTATAGCCAATTGGGTAGAGAACCTGACATTCGAAGGTGGATTATGATCGCCCTGACGGGGTTTGTAACACCTGAGAATAGCTCCTAAGTCCACCCTGACGGGGGTTAGGAGAATCTAGAATCCCGACTATTACTAGTTACTAGTTTGTCCCTTAGAAGAAGCATTGATTAAGTTTATTTTGGTGAAACCTAGCGTGACTCAAGTACTACTTTCTCATCCTTTTAGTCTCTTCATATTTACTTTATGCATTAGTTTTAATTTAGTTTAATATTTACTTTATTGCACTTTAGTCCCTTAAACAAAAATCAAATAAATATCTATTTTCTTTACTTTTAATTTTCATTCAAGCAACTACTTCCATTTATTGCATAACACTTTAATCATACCTAATCCGTCCCTGAGATTGAAATCCCGTTTACCGGATATTACTTGGACGACACGTACACTTGCGGTACGTGTCTTGCCTTTTTAGGTGTGTTTATTTAGAACACACTAGGAGACACCAAGTTTTTGGCGCCGCTGCCGGGGACGGTAGTGTCCGACCACGGTGTTAGCCGTAAGTGTTTTAGTTGCTAGTTTTTAGTTTAGTTTTAATTTTTATTTTTCAGTTTTACGCTTTGGGTTGTTCTTGTTTTCTCAGATTTACAGGTTTTGGTATATGCTTGGAGATATCGTGATCCTTGATAATCCCGAACGCCTATTACGAGAGAAAAACAAAAGAGATAAAGAAGCAAGAGAACAAGCAAAGTTAGAAAAAGCAATGGAAGAAGATAATGCTCAAGATCCCGTGCTTCAGTTGGATGAAAACGGTCTCCCAATAGCTCCACCGGTAGGAGTTCAATTACCAATTCCACTGGTAGGAGTCCAATTACCAGCTCCTCCCGGAAATCAACAACAAGTCAACAATAATGGTGGAGTACTTCAAGATCATGGACCGCAGATATTTCAACCGAACAACCATGGACCTTTTCTTCTACCATCACTAGGACTCCGTCCTCCTGCAATTCAAGGAGTTCGATTCAGACCAGACGCAGGGATGATCAACCAGTTTACAACCGTGGGGCAGTATAGTGGTGCAGCTCGTGAAGATCTATTCGTGCTATGTACAATTTTATGCAAATATGTGATGCATATGTCACCCCTGGAGTAACCCAAGAACAAATGTACTTTCATATGTTTCCATTCTTCCTCACCGGAGGAGCAAGTGAGTGGTATGATCAACAGCCACACAACGCGATTTTGACTTGGGATCAACTTCAGACAGCCTTTTTCGATAGGTACTATCTTCAAAGTGTTCGACTCAGTGGGCAATTAGATATTGTTTATTTTTGCCAAGAGCCAGGAGAAACTCTAGGTGCTGCATGGACTCGTTTTCAAACATTATTACGCAAGTGCCCATTACATGGGTACTCTCTCGAATTACAACTTGGAATATTTTATCGAAGTTTAGGTGATGCTGCAAAAGATAAAATCGATACTATGTGCCAAGGTGGTCTCATGATGGTCACAATTGATCAAGCTCTGATTATCATGGACCGAATTGTGAAGAATGAAATGAGTTGGCAATCCTCGAAATCATCGGTTAGAGCTTCGGAAAGAGGTACTTTGAATTTGGATACATAAACCGCTTTGAACGCTAAGATTGCCGCACTTGAGAACAAGCTGAAACAATTATCTATGTCGAATAAAGCTATGGTAAATGTTGTTAATGAACCAGAATTATGTTCCAGTTGTGGAGGAGATGATCATGGCTGGGAAGAATGTGCCAACAACCCAGAATCCGTATACTTCGTTAATCAGCGAGGTAGCTATTCAGGTGGTCAAGGGTATGGAAATCAAAACAGAAATCATCCAGGCTTCCAGTATTCAAATCCACAATGGGCAGCCAATCCTGGAACTTATCAACAAAGGCCTCAAGGGAACAACTATCAGTTTCGAACGCAAAACCAATACCAAGGAAATCAACCCAGAGCCGATCAAGACGCGTATGCCGACACATTAGGTCAAAAAGCACTTCCCTCTCGACCTCAAGAAGGCGCGACTACCGCAAGTGAGTTAGCACTTACTTTGACGCAATACATGTCCCATGCAGAAAAGAGGTCGGAGATAATTGAAAACCAGCTATCTCGATTCATGGAGGAAACCAACAAGAGAGAAAATAGGATGGAAGAAACATTAAACTCTCATTCCGCTTCGTTAAAAGTCTTAGAGACTCAAATATCAAAGATCGCCAATAGTTTAAATGTTCGAGGTCAAGGCCAACTTCCAACTGATACGGAGGTTCCTAAGCAATTTGAAAGTTGTAACACGATCACACTCAGAAGTGGGAAGAAGCTTCCACCACCACTTTTCCCGGTTATAAAAGAAAATGAAGTAACTAGAAAAGAAAAATCATCAAAAGAGGTGGAAGAAAAAGAAGAACCTGAAGTGGTAGAAGTGGAAAATATTCCGGAAGCTCAAAAAAAGAAAGATGTTACAGAAACCCGTCCTCCTCCACCATTCCCCTCCAAAGTTCAAAAGAAAGGAGATACGGCTGAATATGAAAGATTCATGAACATGGTGAGTAAGCTCAATATTAATATACCTTTCTTAGAGGCTATCAAGGGGGTACCAAAATATTTGAAATTCCTGAAAAGAGCTCTCACAAACAAACGCCGGTATCTTGAGAATGAAATGGTGGGCTTGCCAGAAGAATGTAGTGCGATATGTCAGAGTAAGTTACCACAGAAGTTACTTGATCCTGGGAGTTTTACTATTCCCATATCCATTGGTAATGAGTGGCAAGCGAAAGCTTTATGCGATTTGGGAGCGAGTATTAATCTTATGCCCAAATCAGCTTTTGAAAATTTGAAGATAGGAGACGCAAGACCAACCTCTATGGTCTTGCAAATGGCTGACAGATCCCTAGTGCATCCAGAGGGAAGAGTAGAAAATGTCCTCGTCAAGGTAGGTACGTTAATTTTTCCAGTCGATTTTGTTATACTTGACTACGACGCGGTCAGGAATGTCCCCATTATTTTGGGAAGACCATTCCTAGCCACTGGGCGTACCATAATTGATGTAGAGAATGGAGAATTGACGATGCGAATCCAAGACGAGGAAGTGAAGTTTAACGTGTTCAGACCAATGAAGTTTCCGGAATCCAAGGAGGAGTGCTTCCGGATAGATGTGATTGAACAAGAGCCAACTAAGGTTGTGGAAACCTTAGGAATGGAGGAAAAAGAGCTCAGAAAAAAACCACCTAACAAAATTCCTCCATATCCTAAGAAAAACCCACACCTTGACCATGCAAAGAAGAAAGAAAAGGTGCGAGCTACGAAGGTTCCAAAAGAACCTAAGAAAGAAAGAAAGAAGAGGGAATTCAGTGTAGGCGAAGAGGTCGTAATGGAGAAGCCTGATCCCCCTCCGAAAGCGCGCAAAGCCAAGAGTTCTTGGCAAGGACCGTTCATGGTCACAAGGGTTATCTCTGATCAATTGGTGGTAATAAAAGCTAAGGGATGCAAGTTCCGTGTAGCAAACATTGATGACCTCACTCACTGCTGGGGAGGTTATGTGAAAAAGTGACGCGAGAGGTAACCCGTCGAGCTTAACGACGTTAAACAAAAGCCATTTCATTGTATATTAGTTAATTGCTTTAAGTTTTTCAATTCCTAGTGTATAATTCTAAGTTAGAATCGAGTTTTAGTGTCTACTTTTAAAGAAATGAGAAGGGTATTGTGTTAATGGTGCAGGAATCGAGTTTGGGGTGCTAGGAGAAATTTTTGGAAAATTCAAGGCTGGTGCGGACTACCCCCGCGGTGTACCCCCTATACCGCAGGGATGTACCGCGCCCCAAAAACCCGTACCACGGGTCGCGCACTACGGGTTGTATCCAGAGGCGAGAAAAAAAGAAGAAGGCTGATAGGCGCGGTGCACCGCACTCTACACCGCACGCCCAAAACGCGTGCCACGGGGTATGCACCGCACCCCTGCACCGCAGGGCAAAAACGCGTGCCACGGGGTGCTAGCACGGGTACAAGGCAGAGGCGAGAAATATCACACCAGTAGTTCTGCGGTATACCCCGCGGTATACCCCATGCACATCAGGGATGCACCGCGCCAGGCGGGTTGTGAAGATTTCAAAGCCCAGTCAACTTCTAACCTTAAGGAGATAAACCCTAGCCTCTTCCAAACGAATTTTCCAGCTCCCAACCCTATAAAAACACCTTGAAGCTTGATCAAACCTCCACAAACAAACACATTAACACCATCAAATCTCTCCTCCATCCCCTATAAACATAACCTCTTCATCAAATTCATCACAAAACACCATTAAACACAATCAAGATCATCAAGCTTTCAAGAGTTCTTCCAAGATTCATCAAGAAACCACCTCCCTTCATCTAATCCAAGCAAGAAACTCAAGCTACACCAAGTGAGCTTGGGGTCAATTCAACCATGACCAACAGAACAGATGCTATGGATTATAAGAGGAAGTGTTACACCCTAGGGAAGAACAAGAATTTGCCTGGTTCTACAATTGCAAAGGCCATCAATCTTGATGAGCCTACTAAGAAACAACAAGAAGAGGCACCTGCACCACCACAACACAAGAAATTCACAGCTAGGATGAATGTACCATCAAAGCCTAAAGAAAAGACACCAATCCAAGATCAAGGTTCTTCTTCTTCTTCTCCGAATGATTCTTAAACACCCCCATGGGCTATCAAACATCAACAACAAATTGATCATCTAAGAAAACAAGTCTTAGCACTTTGGGAGGAAATTACCAACATGAATTCAGCAAGGAGTAAGGTAACTTTGAACATGGATATTGATAATAATTCTTCTTCTTCGGAGGAGGATATGATGGATCTTTATGGCCAGGTACCTCGTTCTAATTCTTCTTCTTAATTGACGGTAGGCACTAGGTAGTTTTATTTTAATTGCTTTATTGAGTCTTTTTCGAGTCGTGGGGACACGACTCACTTTTGAGTTTGGGGTGGGGTTTGTTGCCTCATCCCAATTTTGTGTTTTACATGCTTTTCAGAAAGAATTTTTTTTTTGGGTTGCGTTTGACTGTAGAGTATTTTAAATGCCCCCATCAAGCATGCTTTTTATGAATTTATGATAGAAAATAGTTGACTTTAGGAGTTAGTATAAAACACACTTTGATTGCATGCAAACATGAGATAATTGATAGGAAAAATTAATGAACAATGCAAAAGAAGTAAACTTGTGCTTAAGGATAATGGGTGGTTTGTAGAACGTGAGATCTAAATGAGTAGAGAACCCACTTAGGTATGAACTAGAACAAAGTTGTGTAGATAGGAAAATGATAGAGGCAGTTCTTTGTTAGCCCTTTGAATCCTTTTTGGCCTTCTATCCCTGAATTAATTGTATCCTTCGTAGCCAAATTTTCAGCCTTTAAGCCTTTCTTTTGTCGCCACATTATAAGCCAATATCCCTTAGTATTGTTAGGCATGACCATATGACCCGTGCTTGAATCACGATCCTGAGACTTCTTGTCTTGAGCTTGAGTTTGGGGTGATGGGTCCACCATTATGGGGATTTATTGGGTTGGGATTTTTGAGCTTATCAATTGTGCTCGGTTATATATTTTCATGAGTCACAAGTTTATGATATTGTAACCCTTTGCCGGGGTAATAGTGAATGGAAAAGAAGCTTTGAGCTCAAGTTATGAATAGGCATAACTATGACAAATAGCATGATATCTCAACATCAAAGGGAGTCATGGCTATACAAAAAGAAAAGAAGTGAATAAATGATTTGAAAAGAAATTATATTCGGACCGGCAAAGTGGAAATTTTTAAGTGAATCATCCTTAGTGCTTATTGGGTTAATTTGGGGACGCTAATTAAGCGCGTCAATTGGGTTGAGTGAGAACGTTATTCGAGTATAAACTCAAGCTCTTGGACAGTTGTTGATGGTAAGTGAGGAGAGAGCCAAAAGCTCACTTCAAATTTACCAAATATACATACCATACCGTCCTTCAGCCTATGCTAAAACCGTAAAGACCTCGTGATTCCTAGATGCACAGTGATTTAATAGGGAGTATTCTAAGTGGAGCGTTCAAAGCAACTAAAGATCGAGGAACACCCTATAGCCACCATCTTGAGATAAGTAATAAGCTTAACCTTCTAGCATTGAGAAATTAATTTTGGATTGAGATTGTTTTGTGTTTGATTTTGCATAATAAGTATAGGTGTATATTAATTCCTAGATTAGACTATATGAGATTTGTTTTAAGTTGTGCTTTGGGAATATTTTCTAGATTCTACCTTCTGCATTCACCTAAAAGGGGCCTTTGTTTTAATTTTACTTTGTCGGGATGACAAAGGTTTGAGTTGGGGGTCTGATGTCTCCCCAATTGTTCTTATTTTCGACCCTTGGGAGACATCATTTTTGGTGTTTATTTAATTAATTTGATAGATTTTTGGACTAAATATGCAATAATCCGGAATTCCCTTTTTATTTCTAGCATTTTTAATTTATCAAACTTTTGCGCGTAATATTGGTATTTTTAGTGTAAAGTTTACAGGTTTTAGATGTTAGCTAGGAGAGGAATCCGAGGAGGAAGTCAAAGATCGTGAATTAGAGTCAAGACTTGAAGATAAATCCCAAAGATATTATTTTTAGAGCTGAAAATCCATTTTCCAGGCCATAGATTGCTGATTTCGAGGTGCTTAAGCGATGATTTAGCAGCTGACCTTTGAAGATAAATCATTCCTTATCGAGTTACGGAACTTTAGCAACTGGAATGAGGTCAATCGGAGTCATAACGCATCGGGAAAAGCCGTTTTAGTGGAGGTGTATCAGCAGTTACGGGATTTTGGGCTTAGAATTTGGGCTTGGACATTTAATTAGTGTTTTATTTTTAGGTCCAAGCCCTAATCCGTTTTTCCACCTACAAAACCAGCCTTTGACCTCTATTTTTCAGACAATTCATTCTTTACAATTAAAAACATCAGAGAGAAGCAACAGAAGGAAGGAAGAAGAAGCTGCTAGAGCTGGAGTGGGTCTATAGCTCCGTTCTCAGTCATTCCAATTCCGGAAATTAGGTTTCTTTTATCTTTTATTTGTAAGACAATATGAATTCCATTTATTTTAATTTAGTTTTTAATTTTAATATGAGCTAAGCTTTTCATAGTGCTTGAGAACAAACAATGGGTGAATCCCAATCTTATTAATTAACGAATGTTGAATTTGGGTTTTTATTGAATTAAACTAGATTAGGGCTTTTACTCTTTTCAATAAATTGAGATTATTTTACTGTTTTTAGCGTCATGAACTAGGAACAGGTGTTAGTATTTAGGCTATTCCAATTAGTGGCAATTGGATCATCCTGACGGAGGGTTTAAATACAGAACAATTTATTCAATCTAGGATAGAAGCTATTGATTCTGACGAACTTAGCTAATTCTAGGGCCAATGAGGTAATAAAACTTAAACATCCAACGGTGGATCTTATTTACCCTGACGGGACTAGTGACACTTTAGGATCGCCTTATAGTCCACCCTGACGGGGGTATAAGGAATTTAGAATCCCGACCATTGTAATTGACCAATTTAGCCCTTAAACAACATAAGTTAGGAAATAAGATTGGGAGGATCCTTGCGTTCTCAAGTACTACTTCTCATATTGCGTTTTACTCATTTTACTTGCGTCTTAGCTTTTACTTGCATTTATAATTTGTTTTTCATTTAGTAGTTTTAATCAACAAAACCAAACAAACATATTTTAATTACTTGCTTTCATAAGTGCAACCAATCATTATTTGCTAAACATTGTAGTCAACCATCCCGTCCTTGGAACGAATCTGTATTATCATCTATATTACTTGGGACAACCGTACACTTGCGGTTGTGGTTCGATTATCATTTGCATTTATTTTAGAACACACAAAGGACCACCAGGGTCTTGATGTCTCCCTATTTGTTCTAATTATTAGCCCTCTGGAGACATCATTTTAGGTGAATTAATGACTTATTAGCTAGACTTTCATGCATAATTTACCATATTACACTTTTCCCCCTCGGAATTTAACTATTTGCATTTTCTGAGCTTTTGTGCGTAAATTTGACTATTTTTTATGCAAAGTTAAATAGGTTCTTGAATTTCATGAAAGACCAATCCAAGGAGAAAAAGTGAGAATAAAGTCTTAGTATATTTTAGAGTGTTAGGAAATGATTTTGAGTCGAGTTTCTATTTTTAGAGTGCACTTTCCTATTTCGTTTTCTTGATTTATTGATTTATTCTTTTTAAGCATATGCGGTTTAATTATTTATTTAATGTGAAGCTTTAAAAGATAAATGGTAATTACTTAGAGACCAAGTCAAGATAAAGATGAAAGGAAAGAAGATTTACATGGAAATAAGAAGATTTTTTAGGAAAGATTTATTCAAAGGAAGAAAAGATAAAGCTGCTTTTTGAAATCTGAAATTCAGCCACGATTTAGAGATAAAATGATAATTAAAGATTGGCATGGATTTTGGACGAGTGGTCAGCACCAATAGAAATCTCTTTCCAAGACAAGCAGTTTCATATATTGGAACTTTACAAACGGATAAGTATTGAAAAAGATATGACCAAATCAAATCAGCAGCAAATCTTACCTTTCCTAGAATTTAGAGCTACGAATTTGAGAGTCTTTGACTTGTCTTCTACTCCAAGTAAATTCGACCTAGGGTCTTCCAACACCTATAAATACACCCCTTAACCTCCTACTTTCACACACTTCATATAATTATCAAAAGGCTTAAGGATTCCAGTCAGAGCAAGCAGGAAGGAAGAAAGCTGAGAGCTGGAGACTGTCTATATCTCCGATTCAAAGCCAAACCCAACCTCTTGATTAGGTTTATTTATTTTCTTTCTGTAAAACATTATGTCTTTTAATTTCATTGTTTTAGTTTTATTTTCCATTATGAGCTAAACTCCTTAAGTGCTTGAGAATCGCTATAAGGGTTGAACCTTAATTTATTTAGTTAATGCTTTCTGATTTGGGATTTTTATAGTTTAATTCGAATTGAGTAATTTAGTATTGTTTGTTATCGTAAGTTAATTTCACTATATTTAATTTGGCCAATTAGACATAGGTTTGAGTAATTAAGATATTCCAATTAGTGGCGATTGGATCATCTTGACGGGGGGTTTAATTACTGACATAGATAATAAACGTAAGATAGAAATTATTGATCCTGACGGACTTAGTTAATCTTATAGCCAATTGGGTAGAGAACCTAACATTCGAAGGTGGATTATGATCGCCCTGACGGGGTTTGTAACACTTGAGAATAGCTCCTAAGTCCACCTTGACGGGGGTTAGGAGAATCTAGAATCCCGACTATTACTAGTTACTAGTTTGTCCCTTAGAAGAAGCATTGATTAAGTTTATTTTGGTGAAACCTAGCGTGACTCAAGTACTACTTTCTCATCCTTTTAGTCTCTTCATATTTACTTTCTGCATTAGTTTTAATTTAGTTTAATATTTACTTTATTGCACTTTAGTCCCTTAAACAAAAATCAAATAAAAATCTATTTTCTTTACTTTTAATTTTCATTCAAGCAACTACTTCCATTTATTGCATAACACTTTAATCATACCTAAACCGTCCCTGAGATCGAAATCCTGTTTACCGGATATTACTTGGACGACAGGTACACTTGGGTACGTGTCTTGCCTTTTTAGGTGTGTTTATTTAGAACACACTAGGAGACACCAGATACTGACCTCTAGGTTGGAAAGAGTTGTTCTGGGGGCGCGGTTGATAATGACCAGGATTAGCGGCCCCTTGTGGATTTGAGTACTGCATACCCGGTTGATTTCGGTTACCCCATTGATAGCTTCCTTGGTTGGATATGAAGTACACAGATTTTGGATTTGTTTCGCACTCTTCCCATGTATGATTATTAACCCCACATTGTTGACAACCTTGTGCTTCTTGTACTACGTTTTCTGCGGCTAAATTCTTTTGGATCTCTAACTTCAGCTCTTTGATTTGATTCTCTAATGCGGATATTTGAGTTGAGTTCGCAGTTTCTGCATCTAAACAAAGCGTTCCTCGGGTCTTTGCTACAGGAGCTCGCGTTGAAGGCAAACTCCTTTCTTGTTCAATAATATTTTCCAAGACATCGGAAGCTTCATTATGATTCATGGACACAAAATTACCCTTTCCAATGTTATCCACCTTCTCTCTACCTTTATCATTAAGACCTTCATAGAATATCGCAAGTTGTAGAGCGGGGGTATAACCATGGAGCGGACATCTAGCTAATTTATGTTGAAACCTTGTCCATGACTCTCCTACTGTTTCTCCATCTTCTTGACAAAATCTTGCAAGCTCGGTTTGATCTTTGAGTCTCATGCTCTTCAAATAAAAACGGTTAAAGAACGCGGCTTGAAGTAGTCCAAGAATTAATTGTTCCAGGTGGTTGTCTTTCTAGCCATTCGCTAGCTCTTCCGGTCAAGAAGAACGAAAACATATGACAATACAGTTTCTCGCGTGTAATGCCAGGAGTAATATAGGCATCACAAATCTGCATGAACTTCTGAATCGATGTTACCGGGTCTTGAATTGATGTACCACTGTAGAGTCCAAAACTTTGAAATTGACTAAGCATACCTGGATCGGGTCTAAATTTGATATTTTGGATCTCTGGAGGACGGTAACCTATTGGTTGAACATGAAACGGCACATGAAGACCAGGGAGATCTTGCTGTACTCGATTCTGTTGATTATTCTTCCCATTACCTCCTCCTAGTTGTTGTTGTACACCAGGTGGAATAAATGTTGGAGGTCCTCCTGGTGCAAAGTAAGGTAATCCTCTAGGTGGATCTAACTGTTCTTGCATGCCTGCCATAGCTCTTCTTTCAGCTCTTTCCTCACGAACACGTTTATTATAAGATCTGAAGCTCCTCTCAGGCTCCGGTAACGGAGGCCAAGAATTAAACACTGTGAAACCTGAAAAAGACTAAAGCAAACCACAAGCGTAAATCCGGAAAAATAAAAACTAAAAACTGAAAAATAAAAATTAATTAAAAACTACTACTCGAAATAGATAACCCACACGCTAACGAGACACAAGTCCCCGGCAGCGGCGCCAAAAACTTGGTGTCGCCTAGGGTGTGATAAAATTAATACAAATAAAGGTCAAGAAAACTACGCACTCATACCCTAGACAGGCACAGTACTGCAAGTATTACAGGACGTGTGCAAGTTTTAGTTAGTAAGTTGAGTTCGTTCTTAGGGACTTAAGTGTGTTAATCACGTGGGTAGGAATAACGAGTAAAAGTAAATAATTAAAAGACAAAAAAGTAAACGGAATATATTTTCGAATTTAAGAATTAAACTAGGAAAATAAAGACAGTAAAATAAAATACGAAGAATATGAGATGAGAAATATAGCTTAGGTTTTGCTAGTATGCACTAATCCTTCTAATTCTTTCTATTAGATCTAGTTAATAAGGGAGAATATTAGCTCTTGTATACTTAGTCAGGATTCTAAATTCCCATTCCTTAGACCTTGAGAACGACTAAGGGGGCTACGGCACAACCAAGAAGCTGTTTCAAATAGGGTTATCAAACGCTACTAAGGCCCTAAGCAAACAATTCATTCAATTGATGATATGGTGATTAAATTATACCCTAATAACTATCTAGCTAGAATCAGTTTTGTCAGGACTAATATCGACACTAGACGTTATGTGGTGGTTCAATAGTTAAACACCTAGCTAAGGTGACCATCTAACTACTATTAAAACAATCCTAAAGTGATTAGTTCTAGGAAAGACAATAAATCAAAACACATAAACAAATATAAAAGTAAGAAGCCAATATCAGATTAAAACATGTAATTCCCAAAGAAACTTAGATAGAAGAATTAGAATTCATAGATTATACATGATGAAAAACCCAAGCTATGGGAAGTTTAGTTCATACCTGATGGAATTAAACTAAAAGAAATTACAAAAGACATCATCTTGCTCTCTACAATAAACTGGAAGAATAAAACCTTAAGAACTAATTACTATGAGGCAAGGATGCTTTTACAAGTGATATAAGGGTGTATTTATAGGTGTTTAGAAGACCTAATTCATTTTCTTGAGGGAAAGGTTAAGTAATGGACTCCAAGCCCAACTCAAATTCGTATGGAAATAAAGATAAACACTGCTGGACTGTTTTGAGCATATCTTCTTCGTTATTGGTCGGTTTTTGCTCCACAATATACCAAAAGAATCCTCAGCGAATTATCTACGTCCCTACAAAAGAAATCTTCCAAAATCGGCTTCCTTTTGGAGTTACCACCCCACTTCTTTAGGCGTAGCTGCAGAAATTCAGATTTAGGCAGCTTTTCCTTTTCCATATTTTTAGCTTTTGTTTCCTTATCTCCAAGTACCATGCTAATCTCTTTCCATATCTTGTAGTATTTGACTTGGACTCTAATTAATCTCCATAATTATCTTTAAAGCTTCACACTAAATAAACAATTAAATCCAATATGCTCTAAAAATATTATTTTACTAAATCAAGACTCAAAATAGGAAAGTGCATTATTTCTCAAGAAAATCGACTATTATGACTTCTAAATCACTAAAAATGATGTCTCATCCTAATATAAATCTATCACAAATGAGGAGACATCAGCGGTCGACTGGTAGGCGGGATTACACGGGGCATAGGTGGAACTATACGGTTTTGAATCTCGTTGTGTAATTTTTTATATATTTAGTAATATATATATGTAGTAATTATAGCAATATTAACTATTTAGGTCATAAAATTCATCTAACAACACTATAGTAATATAAAAATACTAAAATTTGAGCTATAATATCAACTAAAGAATTCCCGAGAATAAGGAAAAATAACAAAAAGGCATATGCAGGCATGTTTTGCCATAAATTGGCGCCTAGGCAGCCATTTATTGCCATTAATCGGCGCCTAGACGGGCCAGGCGCAATTACACGGCTACTAAGGCCTAGAATTTTAACTAGGCGTAAGCGGCTGAGGGGGGAGATCAACATCATAGAGTGGAAGCTAACCATCCTCCTCCACCATTCCCTTCAAGTGTTCAGAAGAAAGGAGATACGGTTGAATATCAGAGATTCATGAATATGGTGAGTAAGCTCAACATTAATATGCCTTTATTAGAGGCGATCAAGGGTGTACCAAAATATTTGAAGTTAACGAAAAGAGCTATCACCAACAAACGCCAATATCTTGAGAATGAAATGATAGGTTTGCTAGAAGAATGTAGTCCAATATGCCAGAGTAAGTTGCCACCTAAATTACTCGATCCTGGGAGTTTTACTATTCCTATTTATATTGGTGATGAGTGGCAAGGGAAAGTTTTGTGTGATTTGGGTGCGAGTATTAATCTCATACCTAGATCAATTTTTGAGAAGTTGAAGAAAGGAAACGCAAGCCCAACCTCTATGGACTTGCCAATGGCCGATAGATCCCTTGCATATCTAGAGGGAAGAATAGAAGATATCCTCGTCAAGGTAGGTACTTTAATTTTTCATGTTAATTTTGTTATACTTGACTACGACGCGGATAAGAATGTCCACATCATTTTGGGAAGACCATTCCTAGACACGGGGCACACTCTCATTGATGTAGAGAATGGATAATTAGTCATGCGTATCCAAGAGGAGGAGGTAAAGTTCAACGTGTTTAGGCCAATGAAGTTTTCGGATCTCAAGGGGGAATGTTTCCAGTCGGATGTATTTAAACAGGTAGAGAAGAAGCAAAGTAAGGTTGTGGCAACCCTAGGAATGGAGGAAAGATATCTAAGAAAGAAACCATCAAATAAAGCTCCTCCATATCCTAAGGGAAGTCCACACCTCGATCATTCAAAGAAGATATGCAAGAAATGTGTTGCAAGGGTCCCAAAAGAACCTAAGAAAGAAAGAAAGAAAAAGGAGTTCATAGTGGGCAAAGAAGTCGCAATGAAGAAGCCTGCCCCTCCTCTGAAATTGCGTGAATTTAAGAGTTCTTGGCTGGGATCATTCGTGGTCACAAAGGTTATTTCTAAGAAACTAGTTGGAATCAAAGCCAAGGGATGCTAATTTTAAATATCAAATGTTGATAACCTTACTCACTGCTGCGCAGGTTATGTTAAGAAGTGATCTTAGAGGTTATTCCGTCGAGCTTAACGACGTTAAACAAAAGCCATTTCAATTTTATATTAGTTCATTGTTTTCATGTCTTTTATTTCGTAGTGGATAATTTAGCATTAGTGTATAATTTTAAGAAATGAGAAGGGCGGTAGTGTTTTTGATGATTTGCAGGTGTTATAATCCTTGAGTTTGGGTTAAATAGGTGTGAGACAAAGTGATTTTGGGTTTAAGTGGTAAAAATTGATTAGACGGACCGGCTAGCCGGTCAAGAAAATCATCACAGCGCCAACTCACTGTTGGTTGACCACTTAAACGCAACTTCATGTTCCGTTATCGAAAAAATGAGTTACGCGACCGGATAGCCTGTCAAATCGATTCGTTACAGCGCGACCTTACTGTCTGTTGGCCACATACACGCAACTTCATATTGCGTCACCGAGAAATAGAAGATTGCGACCGGCTAGCCGGTCAAGTCACTTTGCTACAGCTCGAACTTACTGTTCATCGGTCAACTACATGCAACTACCCATTGCGTCCATGAAAAAAAACATTTTACTTAGTTCATGGACGCACGAAATCGCATGGAGAAGAGAAAGGAACGGGGACTCAACCGGCTAACCGGTCACCTGACCGGTATTGCCGGCCCGGCCTGCAAAATATTCACCTAATATTTATTAATCCTTTTCCTCCCTCTTCCTTTAGCCTCTCACATATGAAACTTCATTGTAAACAAACCCAAACTCCATAAATACCTGCAAACCACCATCAAAACACCAAAACATCACCAAACCATCCCTCCAAACATCATCTGAACATTCGATCATATCATAAATCCTTCCAAAACACCAAAGGTCCACACTTA
Organism: Nemophila menziesii; assembly: GCA_029959085.1. Taxonomy (NCBI): domain Eukaryota; kingdom Viridiplantae; phylum Streptophyta; class Magnoliopsida; order Boraginales; family Hydrophyllaceae; genus Nemophila; species Nemophila menziesii. Next base: position 6,169,452 of record JARWIR010000014.1, read on the forward strand.
ATCCAAATCTTTTCCTTCACCAAGGCTTATAATTATCCATTAAACCTTTCCCGAACCTTGAAATATTCATGAACCAACTCTAAACACACTATAAAACATATCCATACACCTTCAAGAACACCAAAGTCGCTAATTTCATCCAAAACTTCTAAAAGTTCTCGAAGCTTTAAGTTTGGGGTCAACAGAGATGACCATGAAGGTTGGAAAGGGTACAAAGAACATGAAGAGAAAAGAAAGTTGGGTGTTGAGGGAAGATTTTCGTATATGAGATGATGATTTAGAGGTAGGGCTGTAAACGAGTCGAGCCGAGCCGAATAGTAGATGTACAAGCTTGTTTATTTATTCATAAATTTAAACGAGCCGAGCTCAAGCTCGAGCCGAGCTTTGAAGTTAGTGTTCGAGCTCGGCTCGTGAGAATATAATAGAGCTCGAGCTCGAGCTCGAAAGCTTGTCTAAAAGTGTTTCGAGCTCGAGCTCGAGCTCGAGCTCAAAAGCTTGTTTAAATCTATTTCGAGCTCGAGCTCGAGCTTAAAAGCTTGTATAAATCTATTTCGAGTTAGAAATCACTTCTTTTTATCTTAGGCTTTTATGGATTAATTATAAGATAGATTGTTTTAAATCCTTTAATTATATAAATTTTTAATTAGAACGTAATTGACTATTGTAAACTATCACTAAATACAATCACGTATTCTTTCTTTGGATTGTTAAATTTGAATGATCTTTTATAATTAAGTAGGTAGAGGGGGAGAGTGACATGTATGTGTTGGGATAAGATAAGTTTTTTTAATATAGTAATTGGTTTTGAATTTTTGAATTGTCAAATATCAATATGTAATAGATATTTATAATTTATTTATATTTTTCACGAGCTTTTCAGAAAAGCTCGCGAACAGGCTCGGCTCGGCTTGTTTAATAAACGAGCTCGGTTTTAGGCTCGAGCTCGGCTCGTTTAGTTTAACGAACGATCTCGAGTCAAGCTTTTTCCGAGCCAAACTCGAGCTGCTCGCGAGCGGCTTGGTTCATTTACAGCCCTATTTAGAGGGATAGAAAGAGATGAAAACTTTGGGAAATACGAAACCCAAAACCCCAAACGCAAGCTCAAGACAGGAAGTCTTAGGACTGTGATTCAAGTGCAGGTCATATGGAAATGCCTAATAAACTGAGGGGATATGTCTTATATAGTGGTGACAAAAGAAAGGCTTAAAGGCTAAAAATAGGGCTAAGAAGAATAATATTACATTAACGTATAGAAAGCTAAAAAGTCTCAAATGGCTATCAAAGAACTGCTTCCATCACTTTCCTAGTTACATAACTTGCCTCTAGTTCATACCTAAGTGGGTTATCTACTTATTCAGATCTCCCATTCTACAAACCACTCATTTTCCTTAAGTACAAGTTTACTTCTTTTGCATTGTTCATTAAATTTTTCTATCAATTACCTGATGTTTGCATGCAATCAAAGTGCGTTCTATACTAACTCCCAAGGTCTACTATTTTCTGTCATATATTTATATAAAGCATGCTTGATGGGGACAATTATAATACTCTACAGTCAAACGCAACCCTTAGATTAATTTTATTGAAAGCTGTAAAACAAATAACACATAAAATTGGGATGAGGCAACGAACCCCACCCCAAACTCAAAGATGAGTCGTGTCCCCATGACCCGAAAAGACTCAATAAAGCAAATAAAATATTATACACTACTAATTGAGAAAAGGATAGGAAAATGTATCCTAACCATCACTAGGCTGGTTTACACTGTTGCGTTCAGGTTGAGGCTTTGAATTCTTCTTTATCAAGCTGTAAATATCATTAATTTGTTGCGTTCATCTTGAATAAAGCGTCCTTCATTACCTCGAAATCTTTTTGTCGTATTTCCCAAAGTTTTCATCTCTTCCTAGCCCTCTATCATTTTGAAAGCGTTGTTTGTATTGTTTGTGCGGCCTGGGCAGGATCTATAGAAACAAAACCACCGACACCTATATTATCCACTCTTAACCTTGAACTTCCATCTAACCCTTTATAGAACATTGAGAGTTGCATTAGAGGAGTATACCCATGAAGAGGGTATTCGTCAACTGTTGCTGAAATCTAATCCATGTCTCCCATAATGTATTACCATCATCTTTAACGAAATCAGCAAGTTCAACTTGCTCTTTCATCCTCATACTTTGTGGATAGAATTTATCGAAAAACTAAGCTTGAAGTGAATCCCAATCATGGATCGTCTCAGATGGGTGTCTATCTAGCCACTCACTAGTGCCTCTAGTTAAGAAAAACTAGAACATGAAATAGTACATCTGCTCTCTTGTAACGCCTCGAGTAATATAAATGTCACATATCTGCATGAACTTCTCTATAGCGCGACCCGGATCCTTGTGAGCAGATCCACTGTAATTCCATAGCTTAGGATTAATTTAACATACCCATATCGGACTTGAAGAGCGCGGATTAAATCACTGGAGGGCAAATCCCTAAAGGTTGAACAAGGAAAGGCACCCCCGGCTCAGGGATGCCTTGCATTTGCTGATGAGGTACATTTGGTGGATCGACTCCATTCAAGTTTGCCTCTTGATGAATATTATTTTGAAATCCCTCAAGTGGACTAACTACTAGATATGGGTTCAAAGGATTATTATGGCTAAGAAACCAGGTGGATGGTTAAGGTTTGCCATCAGAAATTGTGCTCTCCTATCTCTTTCTCGCTTTCTTTTATCTCGAAATAGCTTCTTGGGATCCGAGTGCATACACAAGGACCTGTAAACCTGAGAAGGGACAAAAAACGAGAACTAATTAAAACTAACAATAAAATAGACACTTCTACACTACAACAAAAACACAAAAATCTTAAACAACAATCCTCGGCAGCGGCTCCATCTTGACCTTTGTCGTCCCCGTTGATTAAATAGACTACAAATAATAGGGGGAGCGATTCTACAGAGTATGGATCGTAAGTTAGCAAGAATGATATGTATCTAAGTTAGCAAGAATGATATGTAAGGTTATTGTTCGTAGGGATTTATTGCGATTAAATGTCTTCAAAGTAATGTCAATGAATGAAGTTTGTAATTCAATCAACGAAATAGAAATGTTTGATTTGGTTTTGTAGTGATTAACAAATAATGAAAAGATATATGTAAATGAAACTGAACTAAGAATAATGATAATCAAATAATAAATATAATAACTAAAATAAATAGGGATAATTTGATAAGAAGAATGCTTGAGGATATCGCTAAGTAATATACTATGCTGCTAATTGACTATATTACTAATATGGGCAAGTGGTTTTGTTGTTCACATTAATCAGGATTCTAGTTCAGTCTAAGTCCCCACGAGGGAGAACTTATCTCTCTACCTTCTTCATCCTCCCGTCTTTCTTGTAGGCTTACATCCCTCTTACCCTACTGACTACCTAGCTTGCTAATATTGTCTATAAAAGGTACGAGGCGCATGTATACTAGTTCTGTAATCTAGCCCCTACTCGGGTATTAGGTCAATTACGACAGCTCATGCTACTTTGGCCAGAGCACATTAGTAATTATAACACGTATATAAACAATATAAATATAATTAAAACCCCAATAAAATTAAACATATATATGATATCCCAAATAAAATAAAACAATCAAAAAGCTAAGCAAAATGTATTACAAAAGCATTCTCAAGCAGTAATAGTTTAGCTCATAATCAAATTAACAATAAAGAAAAGATTTATAATGACATCTCGAATTGGATTAATAAAAATAAAGGGGCGGTGCTAGTCATTGGAGATTTTAATGATATAGTCAAAGCTTCGGAAAAACAAGGTAAAGCGCAACCAAATCTTGAACGAATGTTACGATTTAACGAATTCATAAATTCAAATAATTTAGTGGATATTGGTGGTCCTTTGTGTGTTCTAAAATAAATGCAATAAGGAAAAGAGAACCACAACTGCAAGTGTACAGTTGTCCCAAGTAATATATGTGATAATACAGATTCGTTCTCAGGGACGGATTGGTTGACTCTAATGCTTATCAGATAGTAGTTAATTTCACGTAAAGCAGGTAAATGATTTAAGAGTGTTTGTTTGATTTTCTATAACTAAGATAAATAATTAAAAGACTAAATTAATGCAAATAATTAACTAGACGCAAGTAAATAAAATAGTTGGACGCAAGGTATGAGAGGTAGTACTTGAGAAACGCTAGGATTTAACCTAAATCTATTCATATCATGTATTGTTTAAGGAACGAATTCGGTAAATAATATTGGTCGGGATTCAATTATTTCCTTACCCCGTCAGGGTGGACTAAGGAGCTCTTCTCAGGTGCAACAAACCCCGTCAGGGTGAATATAGTCCACCTTCGAATGATTAAAGTCTCACTGCCCAATTGGTCATAGGATTAATTAAGTCTGTCAAAGTCAAATAATTTCTATCCTACATTCGTTAATTAGTTCCGTACCTAGACCCCCCCCCCCCCCCCCCTCAAGGTGATCCAATTGCCACTAATTGGAATAGCCTAAGTACTAGGTCCTAATATTGATTAGCTACTTCAATAATAGTCAATAAATGCAAATTAAAGAAAAATATTAAATACCCAATTCGATTTCAATTGAAATAATCCCAAATCCAAAGACATAGAATGAAACAGATTGGGGTTCAACCCATTATGCGTTCTCAAGTACCAAATGAAATTAGCTCATAATCGTAAAAACTAAGAAATTAAATTGAAAGGAATTCATAATTGTTTTACAGAAATAAATATAAGAAACCTATTTAGGGAGGGTGATTCGGCTGCGAATAGGAGAAGTTGAATTTCTCCAGCTCTTGGCTTCATTTCTTCCTTGCTTCTGCTTCTTCTCTCATTGTCTGACTTTGTGAATAATGAATTGTGTGTGAAAATAGAAGTTCAAAAACCCTTTTATACTCATAAATTCGGACTAGGACTTTTAATTAAAAGAATAAGCAAATATTAAAAGCCCAAGTCCACTCTTCAAGCCCAAAATTCCGTAACTGTTGTACACCCTTCACGAAAAAGGCTGTAAGTCTCTCAATATAACTCTGAATTGACTAATTCAACTTGCTAATTATCCGTAACTCGATAAGGTACGAATCTTCTTCATAACTCAGGGGCTGGTTCCATCTTTAGGTTGCTCGAAATCAGCACTTTCCATCAGCCTTCCAGATTTTTAGCTTAAATTTGTCAACTCCTTGGGATATTCTTTGTAGCTTTTGACTTCTTGACACGATCTTTGACTTCTATTCTCGATTCCTCTCCTTGCTAGTATTAGAAACCTACAAACTTTTCACTAAAATACGCCATATTACGCGCAAAAGCTTAATAACTCAAAAATACTAAAATCGAAGGAGAGAAAATGAAGTATTGCATATTATAACTAAAAGTCTATCGAAATAGCCATATAATCACCTAATTTGATGTCTCCTAAGCATATAAATATAGAACAAAAGAGGAGACATCAAGACCCCAAACTCAAACCTTTGTCGGCCCGACAAAGTAAAATTAAAAACAAAGGGATCGGTGATTGCAGAAATGCATACGCAAATAAATACACCCAAAGCATTACTAAAAAGGAATCTCATATAGGAAACACTAGGACTAATATACACATACACTAATCATGCAAAATCAAACACAAATAAATTCAATCATAAAATTAACTTCACAATGCTAGAAGGTTACACTTGTACTTATCTCAACATGATGGCTATAGGTTGTTCCTAGATCCTTACTCGCTTTGAACGCTCCACTTAGTATACTCCCTATTAACTTACCATGTGCCTAGGAATCACGAGGACTTTACGGTTTTAGCGTAGGTTTAGGGACGGTGTGGTATGTATATTTGGTAAATTTGAAGTAAGCCTTTGGCTCTCTCCTCACTTACCATCAACAAATGTCCATTAGCTTGAGTTTACACTCATATAACGTTCTCACTCAACCCATTCGATGCACTAAATTAGCATCCCCATGTTAACCCAATCTATATTAAGATGATTTCCAGAAACTTCCACTTTGCTGGGTGATTTATTCTTTCTTTATTTTTCTTTTTCTTTTCTTTTTCTTTTCTTTTTCTTTTCTTTTTCTCATAACTCTTTTTTTGTACAGTAGATAACGTGGTTCCCGGTTTGCGTTGATTGAGTTCCCGGTCAACTACTGTATTGACTTTTCGATTTTTTTTTCAATCCCGGCAAAGGGTTACAAATAGCAATATCACCTGAATTTTCTTTTTGTGCCTCACTACAAACACATACTTTTCCCTCCCAATGTAATTTCCCAAAAGATGGACCCATGACCCCAAACTCAAGCTCGAGACATGTCTCAGGATTGTGATTCAAGTGCACGTCATTTTGGAAATGCCTAATAAACTAAAGGGATACGGGCTTATATTATGGCGACAAAAGAAAAGGCTTTAAGGCTCACAATTGGGCTAAGGCGGATAATATTAATATAAGGGATAGAAAGCTAAATGGCTGCAAATGGCTATCAAAGAACTGCCCCTATCATTTTCCTAGTTACATGGTTCGTCTCTAGTTCATTCTAAGTGGGTTCTCTACTAATTTAGATCTCACGTTCTACAAACCAAACATTTTCCTTAAGTACAAGCTTACTTCTTTTGCATTGTTTGTTAATTTTTCCTATCCAATATCTATGTTTGCATGCAATTAAAGTGCGTTTTATACTAATTTCTAAAGTACACTATTTACTATCATTGATTCATCAAAAGTATGTTTAATGGGGACATTTAAGAGCTTCTACAGTCAAACGCAACTCCTAATTAATTTATTGACAGCGATAAAAATACATAACACATAAAACTGGGATGAGGCAACGAACCCCACCCCAAACTCAAAAATGAGTCGTGTCCCCACAACTCGAAAAGACTCAACGCGAATAAACTAATTTACACTAAATGAGAAAGGAAAGAAAACGTATCTTAACCAGCGCGAGGCAGGTTATCAGTGTTGCGTCCAGGTATAGAATCCTTCGCGAGTAAACCATAGGTGGCGTGCTGGATGGTGCTCACCCCAAGTAGCATGTTGCGAAGACGATCTAACTCTTTGGTGACATTTCCTAAAGTAGCAATCATCTTTTCTTGATTCTCTTTCAACACTCGAATCTCTTCTTCCAACCCATTATCAGTATGTACCTTCTTCTTTGGTGGAGGAGCTCTAGGGTTCTTAATTGGATGGGTTGCTTCATTGTGGGAGTTTTCAATGGAATTCAATTTCACTGCGTCTCCCTCTTCTAAAGCGTCAACCTCTTCGTTCCTTCGCGGTATTTTTGCGTCTAGACACAAGGTAGTGATGGTACAAGGAAACTTTAGGTTTTGTTGACTAGTAGGGATTTTCCCAAACTCCATTATAGTTTCGTAAATTACACGCGCAACATCCATCTCTCGATTCTCAACAATGCACTTAATAAAGATAACATGCTCCCTCCTCAATTCGGAAGTGTGATTAATACCAAAGAAAGTGGGTACTACGAATCTTGACCATACCTTAGCACAAGGTAGCAAACAACAACTATAAACCTGCCCAGCATATCTATCACCATTCGGAATAGGGCGTTTCCCATGAACTAAAACTGTTTCCAAAAGATATTCCCACTCAAAAGATGGGTCATTAAGCGTTTCGAAATAAGGACAATGACCAGTAAAGTTGGGTAGTTTCAAGGCTTTGCGAATAAGTTCAACTTAGAAGGGTAGTACCTTTTTGCGGACGATAATTGATTGTTTATTCGAAAAGGCGACTCCTTCATAAAAATCACGGACCAAGGTGGGGATAAATGTAAGCTTTCTTGTCTCAATTCATTCCACCCAAACTTATCACAAGTAGTTGCATAACTCTTAAATTTGCTATTCATAATACCAGAAGGGAATGTTCTCTCAATACCAAACTTCAAATAATTAATTCGATCACGAACCTGATCATCCCAACGCATAGCTACATTTTTGGGTTTGTGTGCAATAGCTTTTCTTCGTAATGCTCGCGGTTCTGGAACAGGTTCTTTGGGAATTTCCACTTCAATTTCCTCCTCTTCTTCTTCATCAACCAAAGTAGGCTTAGCAAGATTAACCTTACTTGGGTTTTCTTTTCTCTTCATAGCAGTCTTAAACTCTTCAATCTTTCGTTTAGGACCCGAATCTGGAATCTCAATAGCTCTCTCTTGTGTAGCACCAGGATTGTTTCTTGTTCTTGAGTTGTTTCTTCTTGTGTAACTGAAAGAATCTGCCCTGTTAGTCATGGCTTTTCACCCCAAACTCAAAACTTCAAAGAGTTGAAAACTAGAGAAAAAAGTTTCAATCTTTGACATTTTGAGAGAAGATTAAGGTGATTTTGTGTGAGTTATGAGATGTGTAAGGATTTATTTGAAGGATTGGAGAGGGTTAGTGGTTCAATTTAAGGTTTGGGTGAAGAAAGAATTGGAGGAAAAAGTAGGAATTTGGTGAAGTTTTGGAAAGAACTTGAGTTGATTATGTGTTTTTAGGAAGAAAGAGAGCAAGAATTGATGAATAAAACCTGTTTTGATGATGATTTTCGGAGTGGTTGATAGCTGAAATCGGATGTGGAGGCTAACTTGCGAAAGAGGCTAAAGATATAGGGTTTTAAAAGCCAAAACCGCCTAACACAGTCGCCGACCGGGTTTCCTGGTCCGTGACAACTGGGTTCCTGGTTATTGCGCTGTGTCGGCGCAAAATTACTAAGTTCGATTTTTTTATTACGTCAGACGCTCGTGTCTTGCGTCTCGAGCCACACAGCGGTCAGAGATCTGAAGGTCATGACCGGGTTCCTGGTCATTGCAGCCACCGGGTTCCCGGTCTGCGTTTGAGGCTGGATCGAAGACGGCATGGACGCAACCCCTTGCGTCTCGAGCCACGCAGGGGTCAGAACCTTGGAATGGCTACAACACCTCCACCGGCTTCCCAGTCAGCTGGCCACCGGGTTCCTAGTTTTGTCGCTGGCGCAAACCCAGACGCAAGTCAACTGCGTCTCGAGCCACGCCATGGTCAAAACTTTGGGACAAGCAGCTCACGCCACCGGGTTCCCGGTTATCTCCTGGAATCCTCACTAATTTTTTTCGTTTTCTTCACACTTTGCACCCCAAACTCATGGATTTGCACTCTTAAATCATCAAAACAACTACCCTTTCTCATTTCTTGAAAATAAACACTAATCAACAATGATTTACTAAGTTACACTACGAAATAATGAAAACACTTAAACTAATATACAATGAATTGGCTTTTGTTTAACGTCGTTAAGATCGACGGTTACCTCACGCTTCTAAGGTGCTTCAAAGAGGTACATAACCTCCCCGGGATGTGGATCCTCCGCGCGATTAATATCTTCGCCTCCGTGATAAATCTTCAATCGATGACCATTTACCATGAAGGTACGGTGCTCGATCGGATTCTCAATCTCAATAGCTCCATGAGGCGTGACTTTTGTTACAACGTAAGGACCAGACCATTTTGACCTCAACTTACCCGGATAATTGCTGAACTTCGAGTTATATTTAAGGAACTTTTGTCCAACTTCAAACTTCTTCACTCTAATTCGATTATCATGCCATCTCTTCGTATTTTCTTTGTACAGTTTGGCATTCTCATAAGCATGTAATCGAAACTCATCAAGTTCATTTAATTTCATCATTCTATTCTCACCGGCTAAAGTAGGATCCAAATTCAATTCTCCTATGGCCCAATATGCACCCAATTCAAGTTCGAGAGGTAAGTGACAAGCCTTACCATACATTATTCGATACGGAGATGCACCAACAGGAGTTTTGAAAGCAGTACGTCAAGCCCACAATGCATCATCTAACTTTAGTGACCAATCTTTTCTCGTAGGACCAACGGTCTTTTAAAGGATAGAATTTACCTCTCGATTTGAAACTTCAGCTTGACCATTGGCTTGTGGATGATAAGCGGTGGAAACACGATGTCTAATCACATGCTTCTCTAAAGCAGTCTTCAAATATTTGTTCACAAAGTGTGAACCTCCATCACTTATAATTACTCGAGGTGTGCCATGTCTAGTGAAGATATGAGATTTCAAAAAATTAATTACCACTCGCGAATCATTCGTTGGTAGAGCTACAGCCTCTACCCATGTGGACACGTATTCAACAGCTAACAGGATGTATAGATTTCCATTGGATGGTACGAAGGGACCCATGAAATCAATACCCCACACATCAAATATTTCTACCTCAAGAATGTTATTACGTGGCATTCCATCCCTCTTGGATATATTCCCAGTAAATTGACATCTGATACATTTCTTTACATATTCATGACAATATCTATGTAACGTAGGTCAATAAAAACCAAATTGAAGTACCTTAGCAGTTGTGCGATCACCTTTGAAGTTTCCTCCATAGGGTGAATCGTTACAACCTGCAATAACTGCATAAATCTCATTCTCAGGTATGCATCTTCTTACCATTTGGTCACCACACACTTTGTAGAGGAAAGGGTCCTCCCAAAAGAACTGTTTAGCACGTGTACTTAACCTCTTCTTGTCTTGTGAAGTAGCTCCTTCAGGAAAAGAAACACTTACCACAAGATTTGCAATATTACCATACCACGGTGATCCATTAAAGATAGCAAATAAACTTTCATTTGGGAATTCTTCTCGAACTAACTCGGGACTAGGGTTTGATTCAGAATCTTCAAGACGAGATAAATGATCTGCAACCTGATTCTCACAAACCTTTCGATCTCGAATCTCTAAATCAAACTCTTGAAGCAATAAAACCCATCTGATTAACCTCGGCTTAGTATCTTTCTTCTCCATAAGGTACTTAATAGCGGAATGGTCGGTAAATACAACAATTTTCACTCCCAGAAGATAGGAACGAAACTTGTCAAAGGCATAAACTACAGCTAAAAGTTCCTTCTCAGTCACTGTATAATTAACTTGAGCACTAGTGAAGGTCTTACTCGCATAATAGATAGAGTGAAATACCTTGTTCTTCCTTTGACCCAACACAGCACCCATAGCTAAATCACTTGTATCACACATAACTTCAAAAGGAATTTTCCAATCAGAAGGTAACACAATAGGTGCAGTGATAAGCTTCTCCTTCAACTCTTGAAATTCCTTCATGCAAGCCTCATCGAAAAGGAATTTGGTGTCCTTCTCGAGTAGGTTACACAAAGGCTTTGTAATCTTTGAAAAATCCTTGATGAAACGACGATAGAATCCAGCATGGCCTTAAAAACTTCTTACCCCTTTTACAGAAATGGGAGGGGGAAGAGTTTTTATTACCTCAATCTTTGCGCGATCAAATTTTAACCCTGCACTTAAAACTTTATGACCCAAAACTATACCTTCTCGAACCATAAAATGACACTTTTCCTAGTTCAACACAAAATCTGTTTCCTTGCATCTTATTAACACCTTCTCCAAATTCTGTAAACACTCATCAAAGTTATCACCAAATACGGAAAAGTCATCCATAAATACCTCGATGAAATTATCTATCATATCCCGAAAATAGCCATCATACATCTCTGAAAGGTAGCGGGTGCATTACACAATCCAAAAGGCATCCTCCGATAGGCTAAGGTACCAAAAAGACATGTGAATGTGGTTTTGTGTTGATCAGCTGGATCTACATAAATCTGATTGTACCCCGAATAACCATCCAAGAAACAATAATACTCCCTACCAGCCAATTTGTCTAAAATCTGATCAATGAAAGGAAGAGGAAAATGGTCTTTTCTAGTCGCCGTGTTCAACTTACGGTAATCCATACAAACCCTCCAACCAACAACTGTTCTTGTGGAGATGGCTTCATTCTGAGAATTGAGGATGGTAGTCATTCCTCCTTTCTTCGGTACGCACTGAACTGGACTAACCCACTCACTACTAGCTATGGGAAAGATGATTCCCGCGTCTAGTAGCTTAATCACTTCTTTCTTCACCACTTCCTTCATTGCTGGCATTCATCTCCTTTGACCTTCAACAAAACGTGCACTATCATCTTCGAGAATGATTTTATGTTGACAATAGGATGGACTAATGCCTTTGATATCAGCAATGGTCCAACCTATCGCCTCTTTATTCGCACTTAGTACACGTAGGAGTTTATCTTCTTGAAAACCTGTTAAATTTGCTGAAACAATAACAGATTTTAAAGTATTATTAGTACCCAAATACGCATACCTCAAGTGAGCTGGCAATGGTTTCTCTTCTAGCTTCGAAGGAGATTCAATGGATGGTTTATTTTTTAACGACCATCTCCCCCGATTCTCTCACAGGCTCATAGGCAGGACGCCTATATTTTGGGTTTCCCGAATAGAGAGCTGTCACTGTTTCGGAAAGCTCTTCCATCATCTCAGGTAAGTCTAGTGTCAAAGCAGCCTACAAGATATCATCATAATTAAAACAATCAAATACCTCTTGCGTGGCATGTTCAGCTACATCCATTCGAAAGCAATCTCCTGGAACATCTGGAAATTTCATGGCTCTGAACACATTAAACTTTACCTCCTCGTCTTGGATTCTCATGGTTAATTCTCCGTTTTCAACATCAATTAAAGTACGCCCCGTGGCTAGGAATGGTCGTCCCAAAATGATGGGGACATTCCTATCCGCGTCGTATTCAAGAATAACAAAATCAACGGGAAAAACTAAAGTACCTGCCTTAACGAGGACATCTTCGATTCGTCCCTCCGGATGGATGAGGGACCTATCGGCCATTTGTAAGACCATAGAGGTGGGTCTCAAATCTCCTATTCTCAGCTTATCAAAGATCGATTTAGGCATAAGATTAATACTTGCACCCAAATCACATAGTGCTTTTCCTTGCCACTCCTTACCAATCGATATCGGAACTGTAAAACTCCCAGGTCAAGCAACTCAGGTGGCAACTTACTTTGGCAGATAGCGTTGTACTCTTCGGGTAAACTAATCATCTCATTATCATAATACGGCCTTTTATTGGTTAGGGCTCTCTTCAAAAACTTCACGTATTTCGGTATATCTTTAATAGCTTCTAGTAACGGAATGTTTATGTTGAGACCCCTTACCCTATTGATGAATCTCTGATACTCGGTCAAATCTCCTTTTTTTCTGAACCCTCGAAGGAAAAGTCGGAGGAGGACGGTTCTCTATAATATCTTTCTTTTTCTAGAACTTCTGGAATTTTCTCCACCTCTATTACTTCAGGTTCATTCTCTTTTTCTATCTCCTCCACTACTGGTTTTTCTTTATTTGTCACTTCTTTTTCTTTCATGACCAGAAATGGGGGTGGAGGAAGTTTCTTACCACTTCTCAATGCTATGGCATTGCAATATTCTTTCTGTATAGGATTTTCAGTATCACTAGGGAGTTGCCCTTGTAGACGCTGATTCAGTTGTTTTGAAATTTGCAAAACTCGATTCTCTAACATCTGGATGTGTGCTTCAGAAGCTTGTTGCCTTTGAATTGACTGTGCATGAAGTGCAATCAAACTTTCTACGGTTTTCTGAAGATTATTTGTACCTTCTTGTGGTTGAGCAGGTAAGGCTTTCTGGTTCATGGTGTCATTATAATTGTCTTGAGGAGGTTGTCTCTGAACGTATTATCCTTGGTGTTGTCCCCCTTGATAATTATTCTACGGTCTTTGATTATAGTTGTTACCTTGGGGATGCGGCTGATATGCGTAAGTCGGATTTGCTGCCCCATTAGGATTTGAATACTGAAACCCATGGTGGTTTCTGTTAGGTTGATATCCTTGACCATTCGAATTAAAATTTCCTCAGTTGGAAACAAACATCACGGACTCTTGATTATTCTGACAATTCTCCCATTCATGATCATTCACACCACAATACGAACATCCGTAAACTTCTTGCATAGCATTCACCTCAACCCTTTTACTTGAAAAACCTTCTTTCACAGCTAACGTAAGTTGCTTCAATTGTTGTTCCAATGTGGTTTGTATTTTGTTCTCTAAGGAGATGAAACCGTTCTATCCAAAATAATCCTTGCGTGAACGGGTAGAACCTGTAAAAATGCACCACCACATAATAAATCTAAATCTTTTCATGATTTCCCATCGATGCCTTTGTAAAAGATTTTCATTTGTTGTTGTTCTGAAAGGCCATGATCAGAGACTCTTCGCAGACACTGCTGAAATCTCGACAAACTTTTACCCAAACCTTCGTCATACTCTTGTTGGAAATGAGTTAATTCGAGTTAAGCATCGAATCTCATGTTGGACGGATAATATATGTCGAAAAACGCAGCCTGTAGCTATTCCCAATCTGTAATCTTTCCAGGCTCTTGTGAATCATGTCAATCACTCGCTCCATCTATCACAAAAAATCTGAATGTAGCAAAATACATTTGCTCTTTTGTTACCCCTTGAGTGATGTACGAATCGCAGATTTGCATAAATTTTTGTACAGCGCGAATAGGATCTTCTCCGGGCTTGCCACGAAAATGTCCGAAATTCTGAAATTGAGCTAACATACCCGAATCTGGATGGAATCTCGAAACATCAATATTGACTGGGCCAATACCAAGAGGAGGAGCAAGAAATGGTTCTTGTGCTGGACCGTTAACAAACCATGGATCGGCTACTTGGGCTTGAACTGGAGGATTATGAGTATTAAGAGGTGGGACTAGGCCGTTGTGACCATTATGGCCATTGTTCTCAACCGGAAGGTCAGCCATCTCTCTAGCTAATATCTCTTCTAACTCTTGTGCTTCTTGTTCTTTTCTTTTCTTGTCAACAAGTCTGACTAATGATTCAAGATTATCAAGGATCGGAGGTAATGTCTCAAGATCCTTAAAGAGTCTCCTTCGCATACACCAAACCTAAAAACCTGAAAAAGATGAACAAACAAAGCGTACAACTGAAAAATAAAAATGCAACTAACACTAAAGGATAAACACCGGGGTCACACGCTACCATCCCCAGCAGCGGCACCAAACACTTGGTGGTCCTTTGTGTGTTCTAAAATAAATGCAATAAGGAAAAGAGAACCACAACTGCAAGTGTACAGTTGTCCCAAGTAATATATGTGATAATACAGATTCGTTCTCAGGGACGGATTGGTTGACTCTAATGCTTATCATATAATAGTTAATTGCATGTAAAGTAGGTAAATGGTTTAAGAGTGTTTGTTTGATTTTCTATAACTAAGATAAATAATTAAAAGACTAAATTAATGCAAATAATTAACTAGACGTAAGTTAATAAAATAGCTGGACGCAAGGTATGAGAGGTAGTACTTGAGCAACGCTAGGATTCCACCTAAATCTATTCATTCCATGTATTGTTTAAGGGACGAATTCGGTAAATAATATTGGTCGGGATTCAATTAGCTCCTTACCCCCGTCAGGGTGGACTAAGGAGCTCTTCTCAGGTGCTACATACCCCGTCAGGGTGAATATAGTCCACCTTCGAATGATTAAAGTCTCACTGCCCAATTGTCCATAAGATTAATTAAGCCTGTCAAGGTCAAATAATATATATCCTACTTTTGTTAATTAGTTCTGTACCCCGTCAATGTGATCCAATTGCCACTAATTGGAATAGCCTAAGTACTAGGTCTTAATATTGATTAGCTACTTCAATAATAGTCAATAAATTCAAATTAAAGAAAAAATTTAAATACCCAATTCGATTTCAATTAAAATAATCTCAAATCCAAAGACATAGAATGAAACAGATTGGGGTTCAACCCATTATGCGTTCTCAAGTACCAAATGAAATTAGCTCATAATCGTAAAAACTAAGAAAATAAATTGAAAGGAATTCATAATTTTTGTACAGAAATAAAGATAAGAAACCTAATTAGGGAGTTGATTCGGCTGCGAATTGGAGAAGTTGAATTTCTCCAACTCTTGGCTTCTTCTCTTCCTTGCTTCTGCTTCTTCTCTCGTTGTCTGACTTTGTGAATAATGAATTGTGTGTGAAAATAGAAGTTCAAAAGCCCTTTTATACTCATAAATTCGGACTAGGGCTTTTAATTAAAAGAATAAGCAAATATTAAAAGCCCAAGTCCACTTTTCAAGCCCAAAATCCCGTAACTGTTGTACACCCTTCACGAAAACGGCTATAACTCTCTCAATATAACTGCAAATTGACTAATTCAACTTGATAATTCTTCGTAACTCGATAAGGTACGAATCTTCTTCATAATTCAGGGGCTGAATCCATCTTTAGGTTGCTCGAAATCCGCACTTTCTATCAGCCTTCCAGATTTTTAGCTTAAATTTGTCAACTCCTTGGGATATTCTTTGTAGCTTTTGACATCTTGACACGATCTTTGACTTCTATTCTCGATTCCTCTCGTTGCTAGTATTAGAAACCTACAAAATTTTCATTAAAATACACCATATTACGCGCAAAAGCTTAATAACTCAAAAATACGAATATCGAAGGAGAGAAAATGAAGTATTGCATATTATTACTAAAAGTCTATCGAAATAGCCAGATAATCACCTAATTTGATGTCTCCTAAGCATATAAATATAGAACAAAAGAGGAGACATCAGATATTCCAACAAAAGGTTGTCATTTACCTGGACGAATAAACGACAAGGTACGGAGAATATCAAAGAAAAACTAGATAGAGGATTAGCTAGCGATGAGTTGTACAACCTTTTTCCCAATACTATTATTAAGGTTCCTCCGGCGATTGGCTCAGACCATTCTTTACTTATAGTTCAAAGATCAAATAAGATGAAAAATAATATAAATACTTTATGGTTTAATCGAGATAGCTTGAAAATATTGAATGTAGGGATGTGGTTAGACAGGCATGGAATAATTATAGAAATACGGATAATATTCAAAATTTCGTGAACAAAAGAGACGCTACGTGTCTGGCTCTCACTAGTTGGAGTCGGAAATTTTTTGTAATGCTAGGAATCTCCTTAAAAAGTATCTAGGTATATTGGAGAAATTACAGGATGGTGATCCGACAGAAGACAACCAAGAGTTGGAGAGGAAATAAAAGAGGAAATGGAAATTGTTTGGAAAAAAAGAGGAGGCTTTTTTAGCTAACCGGGCATGCAACTTGTGGATTAAGAAAGGTGATAAAAATACAAGGTACTTTATTTCCAGAACCACAATGCGTCGTAATATTAATCGGATTAATGAATTGAAAGATAATAATTGTAAATGGTGTGATGGCCCGAAAAAAGGCAAAGAAATTATTTAGAATTATTTTGTTAATATTTTGAAAGGTACTAATGCTATGCAAATTGAAAAAGCAGCCAACCATACGCCTTTTAAAGTTGATGACGATACTAATGAACGTCGGGTGAGAACCCCAGATTTGGAGGAAATTAGAGTTGTTGTCTTTTCAATATCGGGGTCCAAAGCACCTGAACCTGATGAGAAGTTTCAATCAAGAATTTTGGGAAATCATTAAAGTTGATATATGCAGAATGGTAACTGACTTCTTTGAGAATAATATGCATTTGGATAAAATCAGTGACACCATTATCACTTTATACCAAAAGGAAATTCTCAAGAGTCTATCATAGATTTTAGACCGATTTCGTGTATTGATTTTAGTTATAAGATCATCGCTAAAGTAATGGTGCTAAGATTATAGCTGATTATGAATGATATTATCTCTCCAACACAGTCGGCTTATATTAAAGGGAGAATCATACAGGGTAACATTATAATTACTCAGGAGGTGGTTTTTTTCATGAAGAGTAAGAGTAAATCAAATAAGCACTATGGAGCCATTAAAATTGATATGGCAAAGGCATACGATCAAGTCAATTGGGAATCTCTCACGGTAATGTTACGTAAACTTGGTTTCTCGAAAAAATGGGTTAAGTTGATCTATAACTGTATACCCTTCATACCAAGTTAAGGTTAATGGTGAAAGGCTCAAAAAGTTAAAACCTGAGTGAGGTATTCGTCAAGGAGATCCGTTGTCCCCACTACTTTTCTCTTTTCTCTTTTCTCTTTTCTCACGCAGGGTATTATTGGTCTTATTTATTTTGAATGACGTGAAGGAAATATTAGAAATATCTCGCTAGCCAGAACTGCGCTTAGGCTTACCAATCTCCTATTCGTGGACGACGCATTATTCTTCATTGAAATTAATAACATGGAAACTAAGGCTTTTTCTAGGGTGCTTTCTTTATATTGTGGTGCTTCGGGACATAAAATTAATTTTAATAAATCATCCATTATGTTTAGTAAGGGTTTCCGAGAAGATAAAGCTCAATAAATTGCGAATATAGTTAATATTTAATGCACGAGCTCATTTGGAAAATATTTGGGTATTCCTTTAACATTGAAAAGATCAAAAGTTGAGAATCTATCGTATATCAAAGACAAATTGATGATTAAGTCAACAAGTTGGATTGATAAACTTTTGTCGGACAGGGGTAAGGAAGTACTCATTAAGGCAGCATTGCAATCGATCTCGAATAACGCCATATCAATTTTTGAGTTTCCTGTGTGCCTATGCAAAAGCATGAGTAGTCTTATTGCTAATTTTTGGTGGAACGCGGGTAATAAAAAAAGTTAACTGGATGGCATGGAAGAAAGTTGCCAGAAAGAATATGGGAGGTATCGGTTTCAGAGATTTTCAGAAAATGAACATAGTGTTACTCGTGAATCAAGCATGGAGACTCCTACATAATCCAAACTCTCTGGTGGCAAAAGTGTTGAAAGGCATTTATTTTCCATCATCAGATATGTGGAATGAAAAATTAAAGAATAGATGATCATGAGATGGGTGAGTATTTTCAAAGGCCTTAAGTTCCCTAAGGATGAATGTATTTGGCAGGCGGGGAATCGATTAAAGATCAATAAATGGGAGGATGCTTGGATCAACAAGGGTTATAAGCTTGATAAACCATCCAACTACAAAAATTCTAAGGTTGCTGAGTGTTTCAATAATGGGATGACAAATTGGAATTTTGAGATACTAAATAAATTTTGTACAAGTAGAGATTTGATGGATATTAGGAAAATCCCAATCATGCAGTTGGATAAAGAGGATTCACTTATTTGGACGGCAACTAAAGATAGTGTCTATTCTACAAAGTCAGGCTATCGTCGTTTAGTACAAATTGAATGTGATAAAGAGGGACATTATCTAGGGAGGGGGAACTCAAAATAAGAAATTATATAAGTTAATCTGGAAATCTAATGTTCCCCTTAAAATTAGGAATTTTGCTTGGAAAGTTCACAACAATGCTATTCCCACGAAATGTAATTTAAAGAAAAAGAAATGACTGGAAGGTGATATTTATGAATGGTGTGAAGATTAAGCTGAATCAATCGAGCATATCCTTCTTAAGTGCCCTTTTAGTAAAAGAGGTTGGGCAAATTCTCAACTTCAATGTAAGATTGACGAGAATTTTAGTGGTAGAATAGGAGAATGGACACACAACAAATTGTTGGGATAGTCGGTTGGTTACGACAATCATTCTTATAACAATATGGAATATTTGGAAAGCAAGGTTAAAGATTTTTTTCGAGAAGAAAAAATAGAATATTTGGGAGATTGTCGACAAAAACAAATCTACCATTCGATACTTATTTGGGGAAGTGGACATGGGTATAAGAGAAAGTGATATCTCTTTGAGCAACACGAGTGATGATAATATGGAAGAAAATCCTTTCCTCTTAGATGAAGCTGATAGTATTTGGCTGAATGATTCGTCTTTTACAAATAGTTGGGACCCGGCTAGTATGGTTTCTATCGCAATAAATAAGGAAGGGGAAATTAAACATAAGATCATTAAGAGAGCAAGAATTAATAGTAGTGTGGAGGGGGAAGCGTGGGCTATTCTCCTTGCCATGAGATCTGCAGCAAATCTCGGTATTCAGAGTTGTTCATTTAACTCTGACAACCTTGAAGTGGTTCAAGGTATTAATCTTCGGAATGGAATCGATTGGAGGATCCGCCCAATGGTGTCTGAAGCCTGGAGGTGGATAGGACGATTTCCAAATTGGAAAGTGACTCATGTGCGAATAGAGTTTAACGTTGTAGCTGATTGACTGGCCAAATGGGTGAGACGTAACATTGATGTCTCTAGTTGCCCTTGTGGTTCGGTGATTAACTTCTTTAGTAGTATTAGTAAGTTGTATTTTTCTAAGAAGTTAGTATAGCCTTTCGTTGTATGTCTTTGACCAAAAAAAACTTTTGTCATATTGAGTTTATTGGCCACATAGTGTTTTTTGGATCTTCTTTTAGATTTCATAAAATACAACATTTCCTGAGCAATAAGTATAATATCTTGAATTCTCTCCCTTTTGATAAAGAGGAATATACGTTTTTAGGCCTCAAATTTTGAAATAAAATTTTTAAAGGCCTGGTTAGATAACTAGATTTTTCTAGTTAGATAACTAGATTTTTCTAGTTAGAATTTTCTGGGTATATTGTATATACCCACGTTTTTAAGTTTTTTAATTACGTTATAAGTCCTTGTTGTTCAAAATGTTGTTCAGGTCAGTCCTTTTTCCTTGTTCATGTCAGTCTTTTTTTCCTTGTTCAAGTCAGTCCAAGGTGGTGGTGAAGAACAGTTCAATGATGAATATCCATACCCATAAAAAAGTGAAAATAGTGGGTAAATATCCAAAAAAACAGCAAATCATTGGGTATAAACCCACAAAAAAAGCAAAACGGTGGGTATAAATCCACCAAAAAAGCAAAATAGTGGGCTTATACCCACACAAAAATTCGCATATACCCTACATTGATGTACTCATATCCAGCAGTGCCCGAACTGGTTTTACCCTGCAAATAAAAATAACAAAAACACAATGAAACAACAGATCTTGTTGGAACAAAAAATCAAAACAAAAAAAGAAAAGAAAAGTTGAAAAATAATCAAACATTAATGGTGGTAAGGATGCAGATCTGGTGACCTTCCACTGTCCACCTTTTGTGACTCGATAATGGTGGTTATCTTGTACTGAAGAGCGGAAGAAATGGCTTGCTTGAGCGGAATACCCCCTGAAAATACAAAACAGTGGGCATATACCCCCTGAACTGCAAAATAGGGGGTACGTTACTGGAGATCTGAATAAATAGATCTGAGATCAATAAAGGGGGAGGCACTCATGGTAGTGGAAAAGAAGAAGGGGGAGCAGGATCCGGCTGTGATTTGTGATAAAGGTGTACAATGGCCATATTTGAAGAGATCTGGTATTTTCTGGTGCAGAAGAATGAATCCACGGCGGCAAGATTTATTGTGCAGAGGAGCGGCGAAGGAGGGAAGGTCTGGCGCGGCACAGTAGAGGCGAACGGCAGGAAAGTGAGAATGGGAACGGGTCCACGACGGCAGGAAGGTGAGAAGGTGAGAGCGTAAGAAAGTGGGAAGGTGGTTCACGACAGAGAGAGAAAGTGGGAGAGGGTGTGTTTTTAATTTCTGAACCTAATAGGAAGGAAAGGTAGTTTTATGGTCGGGTTTTAGGTTTTAGTTGGGTTCTAATATATATTTAGTTTTAGACCTTTAATTATAAAAGTCTATCTTTCTTTTATCCTTTTGATAAAAGCGGATTGAATAACGGAAACAATTTCGTCTATAAAAAAACTATAATCTCACTAAAAAAAATTTTGCAATGATTTTACATCTAAAATTAATATACAAAATTAGTCTAAAATCTTTAACACTAAATAATACATTTTTAAGTTTCTACTAAATTTACCAAAAAGGGGACGACTAATTCTAACTTTTTCCAATTTATTTTGTGACAGAAATTTTTCCAATTAAAAGTAGTACAAGACCATTCCTCTTCGTCTTTGTATAGTGTTTTCTTTCACTTTCTTTTCTTTTTTCGCTTTACTTCGTTTACGATCAAAATACGCACCCAAATTTATATACATATATTCATCGATGAAGCCATCACAACCCTAATTCCCTTCGGAGGACGACGATGGTGGAGAATAGGAGTGGGCCCTATGATCGCACCAAATCGATCTTTTTGAGAAACAAAAACAACTCTACTGTGAATGGAATCTTCAAATAATAATAATAGTTTGTCAATAGCAGAAGATGCGAAGATTATAAAATGGGAAGATTTCGAACAAGAATTAGCGCGTTTATGTAGTCTTACGTCAGCAATCAATGAAGCTAAGCAGAAAAAGCAATTGCTTCAAGAAAAACTCCACTCGCATATACAAGTAAGCCTTCGATTATTCAATTTATAATTTAATTTGAATTAAAATAAATTTCAATTAACACAAATTATTAATTAAAAATGAAAGCGGAATGTGATCTCATAAGTTTAACTCATTGAGTTGTAATAAAGTCTAAATCTTTATGGAATCAAGTGAAATTAGAATTTTGCCCTATTTTTCAATTTAATTAACAGTTTATGTTTTTCGGTTCAGGTAGAATCAGCATCTTTAGGACGATTAAATAAATTAGATGAAATGCGCGAAGAATTAGAATGTAGAAAATTAGTAATGGGAAATATGTCAATGCATTCTAATATTTTAAAAGAAAAAGTAAAAAAACAAGAAGAGCAACTTAATACCGAGATTCGATCTTTACTAATTGCTGGAAGTTCTCTTTCTGTTGCTAGCAAAAATTTGCAGGTAAGGTCCTTGCTAAGATCTCAAATTGATAACTTGTCTAAACTTGTGTTGTGTTATGTTCAAAAATAGGATACAACTAGGTCACTTTCTGGTGAAAAAGGTTATGGTCATCTTAAAAGCGTACAAAAGTTACTTAAAATAAGACAACAACATTTAATATCACAAGTTTCATCATTATATCCAGTAAAAGTTGTTGTAGGACATGCACCTGAGCAAGAACTTGAATCATTTACCACTAATTTCAACACAGGTAATTTAAATAAAAGTTAATTTATCAGATAACATAATATATATATAATATACCTAATTTTAATACAGGACATACTCTTGAATTAAAGGCACATGATCAAGGAGCTTTAACTATTGCAGGTTTGCATTTAACAGTGACTCCTTTTACAAAGATGAGTTTTTTTACTGATAAAAAGGAGATTCAAAGCTCTGCATCAGCTTTAGGATATATGGCACATGTGTGTTCTTTTTTCCTCTTTTATTATATAAATAAATTATATTATATGTATTGATTGTGAATATATTACAGGGTGTTTCACTTATAGCTATGTATTTACAAGTTCCGTTACGTTATCCATTAAAATTAGGAGGTTCGAGATCATATATATGTGATTATGCACCATCTATTGAGTCAACTGAGTCAACTCCAAGTACATTAGTTTCTTCAGGAAATTTAAAAGCTGTAGAATTTCCTCTTTTTCTTGATGGACAAGATTCAACTAGAGCAGCTTATGCTGTTTTTTTGCTAAATAAGGTTTGTTTTTACCATTTGAGTTATGGTTTTTTTTTTAAATGTTAATTTTTGTATTGGTGTTATAGGATCTAGAGCAGTTATTGAATTATATTGGGGTTAAAAGCTTAGGGCCAAGACACGTACTGGCTAATCTTAAGGAGTTGTTAAAGACTATACTTTCAATTGAATATGTTGAAAATTGAATCATTGTAAGGTTATATGTAAATCAAAATCATTTTAGATATATATATATATATATATTTACTGGGTGTCCATTTTTTAGGTAGAGGAGCACCTTGTATTGTAACAGATATTAATATTTATATCATTTATATCAGGGTCTTTGGGTAATATATTGTATGATGTATTTTGTTTAATTGTTTATACGCTGAATAGTCGTGAAAGACTCATAGAATTATGGAGATTTGACTGATTGGAAGCTCATTTGGTAACACTGTGCCCTCAGGGCAACCATGTCACGTATCATAGGTGGTATATTGGGTAGTATGAATTTGGATGGTATATACGTTAATATATTTTTTTTAAATATATGCATCTGACGAGTTTTCTACATTTTTTCTCTTGTTTCGTTTTTCATTTACAAAAAATATTATTGTCATTTATTAGAAATATGTTATATATAATTATTTTTAAAAATATTTAATACTTAATTCTTAGCCAAAATAGCCAATTGTTGTTTTATTTTTCGAATTTATTAATGTGGGTTTTTATGACTTAACTGAACTTGAATTTTGACTTGCATATTTGATTTAATTGAGGTATTTTCAATAATTTATTCACTTATTATTTGAAAAAAAATAAAAGTTAGAGAAAAAATAAAAATAAATTTATGGAAAAGTCAAAAATCAATGATGTATTTCTTATGAGACCGACCAAAAAATAGAGTATAATATTATTTGATTTGCTTTCAATGATACGAGAGTCTCATATTTAGGTAATATGTGACCTTTTATATGATATAATTATAGTGTCGTAAAATAGAAATGAGAAAAATTGTAACTCATTAATTTAGGATATACACTTAAATCTCCATAATACCTCCTTTGTATATATGTTTATTATCAAATATGCGTCATCAGTGGGAAAAACCTGCAACGTGAAATGCGGTCTTGTTAAAATTTTGTAAAAGAAAATATGTTTAAATAAAACTTAGATGAAGTAAAAAGTGTATAGTGTATTTACTCATTCTTTCTCTAATATTGACAAAAGATCCTTGAGTTGGTGCATTCCAATATTATAGACCAAATTCTTGAATGTTGTGGTTGGTAATCCTTTAGTGAACATATCAGCAAAAAATTTACATGCTTGTATTCAATGAATGTCAATATCTCGATTCTTATGTAACTCGTATGTGTACAAACATTTTGGGTGATATGTTTTTCGGTTGGTCACCCTTAATGTAACCATTTCTAATTTGTGTAATACACACATCATTGTCATCATACAATATCGTTGGTGTATTCCTTATCGAAGATAAACTACACGTTTCTTGTATATGCTGGATCATAAACCTTAACCATATGCGTTCTAGACCTACTTGATGTAGCTCCAAGATTTCAGAGTGACTAAAAGACGTGGCAACTAATGTTTGTTTCACTGATTGCCATGATATCTAATATCTCCTCTTCTGTGATCGATTAATCTACTCACGAGATATCTTTTTGAGGGTTTATGGGACCTAAATGAGGAATTTTTCCCTAATAATCGCCACATTGTACTTTTCTACATTATTTTGGATAATATTTAATTTATAGTATATTTGTGCCATAATTGTGTATTAAGTTCGTAGTTTGTAGGTACATGGTTGACAGAAGGGTCCAAGAGGATGAGGAAAAGGCAAGAATTGAAGTCCGAACCCAAGCCAAGGCGTAAAGAGAGTTAGAAGTCAACTTTGGGAAGTTAGAGTGTTTACCGGAAAAGTGCACCATCATATTGATTATGTCACCATAATTAATTGGTAATAGCTATGAACCTGATTCCTTCAGATATGGAAAGAGTTTGAAGTCAGAGTCGCGTGAGAGGTGGTGGAACTCAATTTGGAGTTAAGACGAGAAAGTTATGACAGTTTTACCAACGTGGCTTGAACCTGAACAACAGGGTGTAAAATATTTACATTCTTCCTATTTTTATTTCCTATTGTGGATTTTTCCTTAGATTGACCAGTCATTTTTTTTTTGTAATACTTTTTGTTTAATAATACTTATATCTTTGGGAACACTTATTTATTGTATATTTTTATTTCTAGGATTCTTATATTTTCTTCAACAGAAAATCCATATTTATTACCCAATTTTAATATACTATCCATGTTTCCTTCAGGGGAATCAACACGTGTAAGTGTTTTTGCTACTGATATGTGGAATTTTTTCACTTTTTGGCAATTGATTTGTGATATTTTGTAAATAAATCATTTTGTCTTACTTCTATTTGTATGTGGATCAAGATAAGACAATGATGATACATTCATGAATTTTCTTGTCATTTATTAGGAAGTGAAACTTGTTCTCCACCTAAGGACTGGATGATTGACTTATCAAAATGGTAATCTGAAAATCTTGCCTTAAGCAAATCACATATCCAGGGGATTAATGACACTAATAATATATGGGGAATCAAAACCGATATACATTCCTAACTGCCGTTAAGGACCTACTTTTGCTTGTTGTGGTAGAGAAATCGGAACATGGACTGCACAACAACAGATTTTTAAGTGAGCGACATTGGGTTGTTAAACACACACATATACATATATATACCATTTTGATGAATTACGCTTATCCCTTTTTTGCTGGAGGTGTGTTTTGATAATTTTTTTATATACATATATATATATATATATATATACCATTTTGATAAATTACGCTTATCCCTTTCTGTTGGAGGTGTGTTTTGATAATTTTTTTAATAGCAAATGGTATAGACAATTTATAAAAAACTTAAAGGGCAAGAAACACAAATAGAAAAAGGGGGATTTATTTTACTACTAAGTACCACAAACACAACTCAAGTAATGTAAAGTAAATAGAGGTTTAGAGATTAATCGAGCATATATAGTCGTCCGAACTCCGAAAGGCCTAATCCACTACCAAGGGTCTTCCCCTAGGATTTTCAAAGCTTTTATTCAAGTAAGATTTTGTATCTACTAAAGGTGAGATATAAACCCAATACAACGACACTCTTTCTGATTTTTTCACAACTCGTACTTGAGAAATCTAGCTAATCTCCCTTGTACACTTCTACACGCAAGTAATCCCTTCCAAAATAAGAAAGTATTTATCCATCTCTTCTAAATTTAAGCACAAGTGGTAATGTGATAAAAAGATGATTAAATCAATGATAAAATTACCTTCGATAATAATGAGAAGATCATATTCTTGAGTGCTTGAGAAGTGATTATATGAGCTTGAATTGAATGTTTCAAAGTGTGATAGATATGGAGGTTGAAGGTTAAGCTAATCTCTTGAGGGATTTTATATAGCCTTGGATGATACCCCTTATGTTGTAAATCTGTATTTTACTTTATCAATAAAATCGTATAACGTTTTGCACAAACACATGATACCATTTCAGCTAATTTATCTGCCACTTAAAGAGAATATGGGGTGTCCTTTGGACCATGAGATCTGCAGCAGATCTCGGTCTTTAGAGTTGTTCTTTCTACTCTTTTACCTTGAAATACTCAAAGTATTAAAAGATAAAGGGAATCAACTGGAGAATCCAACCTATGGTTATTGAAGTCTGGAGATGGATGAATCGGTTCCCAAATTGGAAAGTCATTCACGTTAAAAGGGAACTGAACTGGGTGGCAGATAAATTAGTTAAATGCGCAAGACAGAATATTGACGTCTCGGAGTGCCCAAGTAGCTCAATCATTGATGATGTCTCCCCATTTGTGATGATTTAATCTAAGTTAGAGACATCATATTAGGTATTTTAGGATAGTCTTTACCCGATTTTTATTCATATATTAGTATTTTCTTATTTCTTGTCTTGATTTGATGATTTAGTATTTTTTTAGAGCATATTTGGTTTAATTGTGAAGCTTTAAGGATATATGGTAATTAATTAGATGCAAAATCAATTCCAAGAGATAAAGGAAAGATGATAATGATGAAAATTGAAGATAAAGGAAGGAAAAGATAAAATAGAAAAGGAAAAGTTGCCAAGAAAATTTGAATTCCAGCAGTTACGTCCATTAAAGTGATCATAACTCAATATTGGCTGGAAATTTGGAAGAATGGTCTGAAGAAAAGTTGTAGAGCTTTCTGTGACGATCAGTTTCGATATAAAGAACGCGTTAATTGGAGTAATATTGAATAAGTTACGGCCAAAACAAAACAACAACAGTTTATTACCTTTTCTATATTTTAGGGCTATGAATTTGAGTTGGGCTAGAAGTCCAATTACTTATATTCCACTCCAAGAAAACGATTTAGAGCTTCCTATACTTCTATAAATACACCCTTTAACTATTGTAAACATGTCCTTGCTCAGTCCTCAACCTTATATCAGTCCTTAGTCATTCCAGATGAGTAAGTTGACAGTGTGTATCTTTCTTTTAGTTATTTCTTTCTAGTATGAACTAATTTTACAATATCTTGGGTTTTGCATATGTATAATCTATGAATTCTATTTTCTTCTATTTATGTTTTTTTGGGAGAATTGTTTTAATTTGATTTTAGCTGCTTAATTATATATATGTTTTGTGTGTTTTGATTTATTGTCTGTCTTAATCCTGGTCAATTTAGGGATGTGCTAATAATAGTTAGATGGTCACCCATAATGGGTGTCTAATTGAAACACCACATAAACGTCTAGTGTGCGGTAGTGATCCGGATGGGCTTTCCTAACTAGATAGTCATTAGGGTTTTATTTAATCAACGATCATCATTAGAAGGCTAGTCTCATTTAGGAACCTAGTGGCGTAGGAGCACCCTATTTAAGTCCCCTCGTGATTGTGAGGTCGCCACCCTGGTCTACCCCGACAGGGGTAGGGAGGAATTTAGAATCCTGACTACCTATCTAAGAGCTATTATCACCCTTATTAACTAGTAGAAAAAATAGAAGGATTAGTGCATACGAGCAAAACCTGAGCTATATTTTCTCATCTCATTCTATCATATTTAATTATTTGTCTTTACTTTTATTTAGTTAAGAATTAATCTCCTCAATCATATTTATTTACTTTTCTTGTCTTTTAATTTTCAACTGCTACTCGAATTTTCTGTCCATTCATATAATACACTAAGTCCCTGTGAACGAATCTGACTTATCATTTAAAACTTGCATATGTCCTATAATACTTGCAGTAACGTGTTCAGTCTAGGGTATTAGTGCATCGTTTATCCATATTTTATTATCATATAAAATTTGCATGCTGCAGAAATTGTCGTGGAAGTTCCAGAAACTGAAGAAGAAGCAACCAAGTCTAGCCCCGAAGACTCTGACTGTTCTGAAGATGAAGATTCATCTGAGAGATCCGACTTTATAAACCTTTTGAGAGATATGCAAGAAGAGATTAGATCGATTATGGAGTTACAAGCTTCTAGAGCTAAATAGAAAGAGGAAGAAGCCTCAAAAGAGTTGAAACATGAAGCTGCACCTAGTGTGCAAGAAAAGAAAGAAGAAGAGAAGGTGGAATCGCCACATATTGTTCAAACAATGTCACCATCTATTCCTGATATAAATCCGAAGGTAGACATTGAACTTAAGACATTTGTAGAGGCATATACTCTTGAAAATATCAATGCTCAAATGCTTGAGATTGCGAAGAAAGGGCTTCACCGCAACAAGTTTATACGCAAGTTATTCCAGAAAAAGGAGCGAGTGTAGTAGCCAAGAAATAGATTGCGACTTATACTAAGAGAGTCTCGAGAAGATTTGAGAAAGAATTACCATTAAATCTCAAAGATCCAGGAAGCTTTAATCTTCCTATTCAAATAAATGGTATTATCAAGATGAAAGCTATGTGTGATGTGGGTTCAGGTGTAAATCTTATGCCAAAGTTTGTGTTTGATAGAGTTGGAGTTATGAAAGCAGAGAAAGCTCTTGTAAAGTTGCAGTTTGCTAACAACTCAGTTACCAAGAAATGGGGAACAGTGGAAGACGTACATGTCTGAACATGTAATATCACCATCCTTACTGACTTTGTTATACTTGATTTCGATGTAGATAAGCAGGTACCAATTATACTTGGAAGTCCCGTCATGTCCACAAGTCAGAGCATCATCGACTTCTAGGAAGGGACAGTTACCCTTCGTGCTAAAAACGTATCTGAGACATTCCATGTCTGGGGTAAGAAACCAAGAAGTTAGATCTCACCGTTCCTATCATCCACGGTATTTCACATCATTGTGTCCCTAAAGAAATCAACAAAAAAATCTGTGGATACTGAGCCAAAGATTGAGTTTGGGGTCGGCCATGAAGTTGTATGGAAAGCCCACAAACCATAGAATAGGCCACAAAGTCACAAAGACTCGTGGATGGTACCATTTGTAGTCATTGAGGTTGTTTCAGCTAAGGTAATAGAGATCAGGACCAAGAGGGGCATTAAACGAAGGTTAGTAGACATTCATAACCTTGCTTGTTGCTGGGGAGGCTATATTCGCAAATCTTGATAGAGGTAACACGTCTAACTTTGAAAGACATTATATAAAAGTGTTGTACGGGAGACAATCCACAATTTTTTATGTTCTTATGTTTTTAATGAATGTTTAGTTTAGTTTTTTTGTGTTATTATAGCATATTTGAGAAAGGTATTAGGGTTTTTGATGTTCAGGTACTAAGAAAATCGAGTTAGGGAAGAAAAAGAAATTTTTGAGAAAATTCTGATCTACCCGCCGGCTATCCGGTGAGATGACCGGTATGTCGGTGCGTCAAAAACTGTGACACGGTTCCCAGAATTAGGTTCCTTGCCGGGAGCACGAAAAAGAAAAAATTGGAACCGGTATTGCAGCTTAGCTGACCGGTATTGCCGGTGGAAGAAAAACCGTGGCACAGTATGGAAAATTAGGTACAATGCCGAGAGCAAGTGGGAAAAACCGTGGGCGTGAGTATCGACACGGTCTGCGACCGATATGTCGGTGCGCGCTGCTGGAAGAAAAGAAAAAAAATCGGTTTTTAGGTTAAATTGAAGAAGAGGTTAGTTCTATTCCGAATTTTTTAATCCTTAAAGCCTCCTTTCTTCTCCAAACCTCTCCAACTCCATTAAAGCTTCAACAAACCTTCACCAAACATCAAAACACTACCCAATCACCATAATTTTACATTCAATCCTTTCCCCATACCATTACAAAGAAGATTCAACCACCCATATCATATCAAAACACTTTGAATCCAAGAATCAAAAGCCTAAATTTCAAAATTCACCCAACAATTTCTTAGATCCATACCAATCAAAGAAGAATTAATCCTACCCATATAAAGAATCATCATCATATTACCTTTCCTAACCCAAATAAAGATTGTACAACCTATAATCAAAAGTTTCAAATTTCAAGAGTGGTCAAAGCTTTGAGTTGGAGGTTCATTGAGATGATGAAAAGAACAGAAACATTATCCATTGTCGGGAGATGAAGAAAAATAAGGTATTGGGTTCTATTGAGAAGAAATCAATTGAGAAAAGTTCTAGTTCCAATATAAAGGGTAAAACGGGTCATGAAAAGAGAGGACAGCTAGTTGTGGTAAATTCAATGGGAAAAAAGGTTCCACCTTTCATAAAGAAGACACCACAACCTTTACAGATCGAGAGCCCTACACCCAAGGAAGAAGAGGAAGCTTCAAAGGCCTTGATAGCTTCAGCTAAGAAACATCTACAGGGACTACCTTTTGCTTATGAGAGAGTATTTCAAAAAGAAGTTGGTAAAGGTGACTACAAGAGATTCGTGGAAACAGGTGAAAGATTGGGTTGGTCTACGTTTAGGTAAGACGTTCAAATTTATGCTTTTTGAATTCTATTTAGGCCTCTTTAGCCGAGATAGAAAAGGTTGTCTTCCAGTTAGAGGCAATTTAGTTCCTTTTACAGTTGAAGAGACTTGAAACCACTTCCAGTTTAAGAAATTGGTCGGACCATGTAAGGAAGCGGTGGTAAATATCAAAAGTTTTGATTGGAATCTACTTTTTGAGCATGTCTTAGACAAGGAGAAGGTGCAATCACATAAGGGGGAATCGAAGGCACCTTGGCCTTACAAATATCTCCAAGCAGATACAAGATTTTGGCATAATTTCCTTTCAGCTAATGTCTATGGAAACACGAGAAATTTAGATGTACCTAAGAAGAACACAATATTGTTGAATTGTATTTTAAGGGGAGAAGAAGTGGATGTGGCACAAATGATCTTAGAGGAGGTGGTGCGATTTTCGATCTCTCCTACTGTGTTATTTAATGTGAAACATCCTACTATGATCACGTGCCTTGTTCAAAAAGCGAATGCGATTCCGAGAAAAGAAGAGAAACTAGAGTTTAAGATGAGTAACAATATTGACAATGCTTGGATTAAGATAATTCTGAGAGGAGCAGGAGTTACGCAACTTTCAAAAGAAGAAAGGGATCGTGTTTGGCGAGAAAATATGGAGGAACGAATGAATAAAGTCGAAGCACCTCAAAATTTCTTGGCCAATGATGTGGCACAAAACAAAGCTAATAAAGTGCACATCATGACATTCCTGGAGCAATTAAAGAAAAGTCTAGTAAATCCTATCTTGGATGTCGATAATGCGAGGCAATAGCCTCGAGAGTATGTTCTCTTTCTTTCTTACCATTTCTGTATATGCTTTATCTACTTATTTTAATTTATTTTTAGAGTCTTTTTCGACTCGTGGGGACACGCCTCATTTTTGAGTTGGGTGTGTGGGGATTCGTTGTCTCTCATCTCTATTTTTATGTGATTTACATTTTTTAGGTAAAAATTAAAATTTTTGCTACATGGGATTTAGATGTAGAGTGTGTTTAATAGCTTGAAAGCATAAGCTCAGTGAGTCAATGATAGAAAGTAGTATGTTTACGAGCTGCTTTATTTTGTATGCTTTGAGTATTTGCAGGAAAACACACATTGATAGTAAAAACAAATAAATAATTTTATAAATGTTTGTTTGATTTTCTGTTACTAATGCAAATAGTTAAAATACTAAAATTAAATGAAAGTAATGCAAATATTAAGCTAGACGCAAGAAAAGTAAAATGAGTAAACGCAATAATATAGAATAAACAATTTCTTGTAAGTACTGTAAGTCTTTCTCTCTCTAAAGTCAACATGCATCTTTGGTTCAAACCTCCATTTTTTCTCTTATCTTTCCCCTAATTCTTGCATCTACTACTTTAATTCTTGATTGCATGTGTCGTTTTCCATGATTCTTAACCCCCTTATAGCTAATTATGTACATAATTTTAGGAATGTCCTCTTTGTTAGCTTTCTCTTCTACTTTTATCGTTTTCTGGGCTTTTTCTTGCTGATCGACAACGGAAGCAGTTGGTTTTCTCTTGGTTCCTTAGGATTGCTACTGATCCTGATGGCACAACTCTGGGTTTTACTATTTTGGTGTCAAACCTTACATATGAGTAAGGTATATACGATGGCTCCAGGTTATGGTGACTTCTACCCTCTTGGTGCCTATACAGAGAGGATTGGATACGGTATGAACTTGATCATGATTATAAGATATGTGGATGGATTAATAATCGAGAAAGTCGGGAAAATTGAGAAGGTAATCATCTCTCGAGAAGGGTTTTGCCTTCTCAATCTGATTAGTGAGTGGGTGTATTTTATCTCTGAGATGGTGAAGAAAAGGATTTCCCCAAGTAGTCTGTATACTCTCTATGATAAGAGTGGCGATATAAACAGCAAGGAGCAGGTATCAATTTCTGCCACCGATGAGTTAACTCCACTGGTTAGCCCAATTAAATTTATATCTTTGATGATCTCTTTAAACTATGGATGGGATTATCCAAAGTACTTTGGTAAAAACTTATACAGTTGGGTTGGGCTTCTAATTATATCTCTAAATTGGAATGAGCTGAAGAATAGATGGGCCAAGTGTAGAATTAATCAGGTTTTTAAATTCTGCTGTTGGATTTTAAGCATTCCAAATATAAGGGTTACTGTTGGGCTGAATCAGCTCTTTTACGTAAGAGATAGCCTACAAAGTCTCGACAATAGGGCAATGCGCTGTTTAATCCTTTTTGATGATGTACAAGATAATACAAACGTGGTTTGGAGTGGTCTCTTCCAATGGGGTTTCTGCTTTGGTCGTGAATTAGCCCTTCTTCAGTGTAAGGGACATACGTTAACCTCAGTAATGAGTGTTTTTCTCCTTATGGTTAACTATATGGTATGTTTTCAGATGGATGTGGTGATTATTGGCTTTCGAAGTTCATGTTTTGGAGTAGAATATGAGGGTTGTAACTACATATGGTGGATGTTCTTGTTGCACACCTGCGGGGACTGTTTTGCTTTGAAATTCGAACATATGTATGTTCAAACCATTGGATGGAAAGATATGAGGCTTATATACAGAGGAAATATTATGCATGGCGAAGGAGAAGCTATAAAATGCAGTGAGCTTCATGTGTATTGTTCGTCTAATTCGGTTATCTCTATTACAAATGCTGCTAAGTATACTATTCTAGATTGCTTAGTGAACTATAGGAAAAAAGATTGATGGCCTACTGCAATTTTAATCTTCTCTACAATAATATTCTCTATTAGGAAAAAAGATCGATGGCCTACTGCAATTTTAATATTTTCTACAATAATATTATCTATTAGGAAAAAATATCGATGGCCTACTGCAATTTTAATCTTCTCTAATGGTTCTAGGAGGTACCTTAATTTGGGACATGCAGCGCTTGAGCATGACGGATTTTGGTTGTTTTCTCTTCTATGGAATGACACAGGAAAATTATTCCATGGAGATAATCAATTCGTGGAATATGAATACGCCAATGTCTGTGGACCGAATGCAGTGATCGAGGACGGGATGGAGAATCAACAATACTATTATTGTAGCATGGAAAATTGTGATGGACATTTGAAGGGTGATAACATATCGAGTGACGATTCCGATGATGATGGTACTACCCAGGCTGAGCCTGTGAAGGAGACCTTCATCAATACAAATTTCAAGGGTAGCGGCCAGCCCGGGATAGAAGCGGTCCGGGTCGATGGATAATTTTATGATCTGGAATTGTCATGGGGCAAGGGCACCTGTAACAAGAAATACGTTAAAGTCCCTCATTTCGAAGTTTAGTTTGTCGTTAGTTTGTCTTTTGGAAGCGAAAATTAAGTCTAGTGATGTTAGGTTTTGTAACTTCCTTAGCCAATTTAATAATAAGTTTGTAGTGAACCCCGGAGGAAGAGCTCATAGGTCCGGGGGCATTACACTGGCATGGAAGGACCATATCAAGTTATCTATTGTAGTATCGCTTTCTAATTATGTTATCGCTTCTGTGGAGGAATCTAGCTCCGTTTCTTGGTATATTGTCTTTGTATATGCTCCTAATGATGTGAACAAGAGAGATAAGACTTTTATTGATATATCTAATTGGCTTCATAATAATCAATATCCGACTCTAATCATTGGAGATTTTAATGAGATACGTGAGGCTTCGGAGAAACAAGGTAAGTTGCAACCCAACCTAGAGAGGATGCTCAAATTTAGTGATTTTATAAATTGGAACAATCTCATCGATATCCCTACAAAAGGATGCTTTTTCACGTGGTCTAATAAAAGACAAGGAGCAGAGAATGTTAAAGAAAGATTGGATAGAGGCTTAGCAACGAAAGAATGGTTTAATATGTTCCCGGATGCGACTATTAAAGTTCCACCGGCTGTGGGATCGGATCATTCTCCACTAATAGTGCAAAGGAGTAATAAATGCAAATCTAATAATAGATATTTTATATTTGAATCGAGGTGGTTGGAAAACAGTGAATGTAAAGAAGTGGTTAGTAAGTCATGGAATACCTTTAAATTTTTTGATAATATCAAGAATTTTATTATGAAAAGAGATGAGACGTGTATGGCGTTGATGGGTTGGAGTAAAGAAAAATTCTGTAATGCAAGGAAATTACTAGACAAATACCAAGGCATTTTGGAAAAACTACAAGATGAGGAACCGACAAAGGATAATCTAGAATTGGAAAGAAAGATTAGACTGGAAATGGAAGATCTATGGAAACAAGAGGAAGCATTTTGGCCGGATAGAGCATGTGACGATCAAATAAAAGAAGGTGAAAAAAATACTAAGTATTTTTTCGCAAAGACAACGATGCAGCGAAATATTAATCGTATTAACGAGATGAAGAACAAGAATGGGGAATGGATAGAGAATCAAAAGGAAATAAAAGATATTGTTCAAGATTATTTCACAAATACGTTCAAAGAAGACAATGTGGATTACATTGAAGAGGTTTCTAATCATACGCCGTGCAAAATTGATGATAAGATGAATGCGATTCTCACTAGGACACCTGATTTGGAAGAAGTTAAGATGGCGGTATTTTCAATGTCGGGTTCAAAAGCTCCAGGTCAGACGGATTACCAGGCAAATTCTATCAAGAATTTTGGGATATTATCAAAGTTGATATTATGAAAATAATAGTTGATTTCTTTGAAAACAAGGCTTCATTGGATAAAATTAATGATACTATTATCACGTTGGTACCTAAAGGTAAATCTCAGGAAGCGGTAACGGATTTTAGACCGATTTCGTGTATTAATTTCGTCTATAAAATTATTGCGAAAATTATGGCTACAAGACTCCAACCCTTGATGAACGAGATTATTTCTCCAACACAATCGGCGTTCATAAAGGGTAGGAGTATCCAGGACAATATATTAATTGCTCAGGAAGTGGGTTTCTTCATGAAAAATAAGAGGAAGTCAAACAAACACTATGGGGTGGTGAAAGTTGATATGGCCAAGGCTTACGACCAAGTAAACTGGAAATTTTTGGTGGCTATATTGAGAAAGTTAGGCTTTTGTGAAAAATGGATTGATTTAATATATAGGTGTATATTGTCGGTCTCATATCAAGTCAAGGTAAACGGTGAACATCTCAAGAAATTCAAACCGGAAAGAGGTATCCGACAAGGAGACCCGATGTCTCCCCTTCTTTTTAGAATGTTGACTGAAGCTCTTATTGGTCTCATTAACTATGAGTGTCGGGAAGGTAATATCAAAGGTATTTCTTTGGCTAGGGCAGCACCAAGTCTTACTCACCTATTATTTGCAGACGATGCTCTCTTTTTCATAGAGATAAATGATACGAAAATTGAAGATTTTTCGAGGGTGATCAACCTCTATTGTCGTGCATCTGGCCAAAAGATTAATTTTGGAAAGTCATCGATCATGTTTAGTAAAGGTTTCTCAAATGAAAAGGCTATGGTTATTGCGGAAAAGCTTAACATTAAATGCACAGATGACTTTGGGAAATACTTGGGGATCCCGCTTACACTTAAAAGATCTAAAGGTGAGATATAGCTTATATTAAAGATAGACTTCTTAATAAGTCAGTTAGCTGGATAGCCAACCTATTATTTGACGGCGGAAAAGAAATCCTCATTAAAGCAGTGTTACAAGTTATTCCAAACTACGCTATGTCAATATTTGAATTTCCGGTTAATGTTTGTAAGGCTATGAGTAGTATGGTAGCAAATTTCTGGTGGAATTCGGGGGCTAAGAAGAAAATTCACTGGATAGCTTGGAAAAAAATTGCTAAGTCAAAAAATGTTGGCGGCATCGGATTTAGGGACTTTCAAAAAATGAATTTAGCTTACTGGCAAGTCAAGCATGGAGATTATGGCATAATCAAGACTCATTGGTTTTTAAAGTCCTAAAAGGGATTTATTTCCGAAATACGGATATGTGGAATACCAAACTGAAGAATAAAAGATCATGGAGCTGGGCAAGTATTTACAAAGGACTACAATTTATCAAAAACGAAAGCTTATGGCAAATTGGTAATGGACAAAGAGTTAATTTATGGGATGATATATGGATTAGAAAAGGATATAAATTAGAAAAACCGGCGAACTGTAAGCTAAACAAGGTGGCGGAATGTTTTAACGAGGATATGTCTAATTGGAACTTTGAAACCCTCAACAGTATATGTACCAAAAGAGATTTAATGGAAATCAGGAAAATTCCAATAATGAATCTTGAAAAAGAAGATGAGATCGTTTGGACAACAACAAAGGATGGGAATTATTCTACTAAATCTGGATATCATCGCTTGGTACAGTTAGAAGATGAAAAAAGTGGGTCATCATCAAAGGAGGGTGAGACAATGAACAAGGAACTATATGATATTGTGTGGAAATATAATGTTCCGTCGAAGGTTAGAAACTTTATTTGGAAGATTCACAACAATGCTATTCCAACGAAGAAAAATCTAAAGAAAAGAAAATGCTTAACGGACGACACTTGTGAATGGTGTGAATCAGGGACGGAAAATGTGGAACATATATTTTTGGAGTGCAGATTTAGCAAAAGTGTATGGGCTAACTATCTATTACAAATACAGATTGAAGAAAAGATGGAATACAAGATAGGAGATTGGATAATTAAAGTCATTGAAAGTTACTCAAAGAATGGGTGGGATAAAAGGTATGTGACGGCGGTGATTCTTATTACATTATGGAATATATGGAAAGCTAGAATGAAAGGCTTATTTGAGAAAAAGAAATGGGTGATTCGGGAAATCCTAGAAAAAACGAAATTTACCATGAAATATCTCTTTGATGATAAAAAGGAAATGGGACAAATGGACAGTAATAGTACCGTGGAGCAAAACATCGAGGATGAAAATGATAATCCAATATATTATGATGAAGCGGATATGGTTTGGCTTTGCGATGCATCACATACGAAAAGTTGGGAACCGACAAGTATGGTGTCGGTAGCAATCAACAAAGATGGTGAAGTTAGGAATATTAATGCGGAAAGAGCAAGAGTGAATAGTAGTCTGGAAGGCGAAATATGGGCGGTCTTATTAGCGATGAGATCGGCGGCAAATCTTGGCGCTAAAAGTAGTTCTTTCTACTCGGATAACCTTGAGGTTATTCAAGGTATTAATAGAAGGGGAGGAATCGACTGGAGAATCCGTCCCATGGTTTCCGAGGCATGGAGATGGATAGGAAGATTCCCGGATTGGAAAGTCAATCACATAAGTAGAAAATACAATGGGATAGCGGACATCCTGGCCAAGAGTACTAGGCTCAATTTAGACTTATCTAATAGTCCTACTAGGTCTTTAGTTGAGTTCTGTGCTTATGTTAGTAATGTATATTCGAGTAGTACCAGACATCTATGTTAGACTTTTATTCTGACAAAAAAAAAAGAGTAAACGCAATAAAGAGAGATAGTACTTGAGTAACGCTAGGATTTCACCTAAGTCTATTCATTCAATGTTTTGTTTAAGGGACGAATTGGTAATTACTAATAGTTGAGATTCGGGATTCTCCTTACCCCCGTCAGGGTGGACTAAGGAGCTATTCTTGGGTGCTACAAACCCCGTCAGGGTGATTATAGTCCACCTTCAAATGATTAAGTACTCTACCCAATTGGCTATATGATTAATTTCTATCCTACATTCATTACCTAGTTCCGTAACTAAACCCCCGTCAAGGTGATTCATACGCCACTATATGAAAAATAGCCTAGTTACTAATTCCTATTATTAATTGATCAGGTTAATAATAGTAAATAAACGCAAAGCAATGAAAATTACCAATTACCCAATTCGAACTAAATGTTAAAATCCCAAAAGCAAAAACATCATAGAATAAATTGGGGCTTAACCCATTAATGCGTTCTCAAGTACTAATTAAATTTAGCTCATACTGATATTAAAAACTAAATTTAAAAAGAAAGAATTCATGTTATTCAATTACAGAAATAAAAGATAGAACCTAATTATTTATTTGTCTTGGTTGTGATTAGGAGAAGATGACTTTCTCAAACTCTTAGCTTTCTTCTTGTCCTCGCTTCTGACTTTCTCTCTGGACACTCTCTTCTAAGGATGATTTAAATTGAAGAATAAAATAAGAGGTGCTGAATAATGAGGTCTAAAGGCCTATTTATAGTGCTAAAATCGGACTCGGGCTTTTACTTAGGTTAATTAGTCAAATATTAAAAAGCTCAAGTCCATAATTTAAATCCAAATCCCGTAACTGCTATACAGCCTTCACTAAAACGGGGGTAACTTTCTCAATATAACTCCGAATTGACTCATTCAACTTGATAATTCTTCTTAACTCGATAAGGAATCTAATCTCTTCACAACTCAGCTGCTGAATCCTCGTCTAAATGGCTCAAAATCAGAAATCTTCAGCAGCCTTCCAGATTTGCAGTTTCCTAAATCAACTCTTCGAAATATTTCTTCGTGCATTTGACTTCTTTACACGATGGTGTCGCCTAGGGTGTGATAAAAATAAGATAAATAAAGTCTAGAAAACTACGCACTCTCACCCTAGACAGGCACAGTACTGCAAGTATTACCGGACGTATGCAAGTTTTAGTTGATAAGTTGAGTTCGTTCTCAGGGACTTAAGTGTGTTATACGAGTAGGTAACAATAACGAGTAAGCAATATTAATTAAAAGACAGAAAATTAAAGATATGGATTTCGAAATTAATAATTAAAACTAAGAAAATAGAGACAATAAAATAAAATACGAAGAATATGAGATGAGAAATATAGCTTAGGTTTTGCTAGTATGCACTAATCCTTCTAATTTTTTCTATTAGATCTAGTTAAGAAGGGAGAATATTAGCTCGTGTATACTTAGTCAGGATTCTAAATTCCCATTCCATAGACCTTAAGAGCGACTAAGGGGGCTACGGACACACCACGAGGCTGGTTCAAATAGGGTTATCAAGCGCTACCAAGGCCCTGAGCAATCAATTTCTATACATGGTGATAGTGGTTAAATTATACCCTAATGACTATCTAGTTAGAATTAGTTTTGTCAGGACTAATATCGACACTAGACGTTATGTGGTGTTTCAATAATTAGACACCCAGCTAAGGTGACCATCTAATTACTATTAAGAAAGTCTAAAGTGATCAGTTTTAGGACAAGCAATAAATCAAAACACATAAAAAAATATAAAGGTAAGAAGCTAATATCAGATTAAAACATGTAATCCCAAAGAAATTAGATAGAAGAATTAGAATTCATAGATTATACATGATGCAAAACCCAAGTTATGGGAAGTTTAGTTCATACCTGAAGGAAATAAACTATAAGAAATTACAAAAGACATCATCTTGCTCTCTACAATAAACTGGAAGAATAAAACCTTAAGAACTAATTACTATGAGGCAAGGATGATTTACAAGTGATATAAGGGTGTATTTATAGGTGTTTAGAAGACCTAATTCGTTTTCTTGAGGGAGAGGTTAAGTGATGGACTCCAAGCCCAACTCAAATTCGTATGGAAATAAAGATAATTCCTGCTGACTTGTTTTAAGCATATCTTCTTCGTTATTGGTCAGTTTTTGCTCCATAAGATACCAAAAGAATCCTCACAGAATTATCTACGTCCCTATGAAAGGAATCTTCCAAAATCGGCTTGGTTTTGGAGTTATCACCACTTCTTTAGGCGTAGCTGCAGAAATTCAGATTAAGGCAACTTTTCCTTTTCCATGATTTTAGCTTTTCTTTCCTTATCTCCAATTACCATGCTCATCTCTTTCCATATCTTGTAGTCTTTGACTTGGACTCTAATTAATCTCCATAATTATCTTTAAAGCTTCATACTAAATAAACAATTAAACCTAATATGCTCTAAAAATATTATTTTACTAAATCAAGTCTCAAAATAGGAAAGTGCACTATTTCTCAAGAAAATCGACTATTATGACTTCTAAATCACTAAAAATGATGTCTCATCCTAATATAAATCTATCAAAAATGAGGATATATCACACGATCTATGACTTGAATCCACGATTCCCCTCCTTGCTAGTATTCCAAACCTACAAACTTTTCACTAAAAACAAACTATATTACGTGCAAAAGCTTAATAAATCCAAAAATACTAATTTCCAAGGAGTGAAATTGAAATATATTAAATAATCATTAAAATTCTATCATATTAGTTCATAATTCACCTAATTTGATGTCTCCTAAGCATATAAATATAGAACAAAAAGGGAGACATCAAGACCCTAAACTCAAACCTTTGGTGTTCCGACAAAGTAAAATAAAAACTATGGTCTTAAGGTGAATTGCAGAGAATATAGAAGCTAGCAAATAAACCCAAAGCAACACTTTAAACAAACCTCATATATCAAACATTATAAATTAATATACTCATACACTAATCATGCAAAAATCAAACACAAATAATATCAATCATAAAATTAAAGTTGCAATGCTAGAAGGTTACACTTGTGCTCATCTCAGTATGATGGCTATAGGGTGTTCATTGATCCTTACTTGCTTTGAACGCTCCACTTAGTATACTCCCTATTAGCTGAATTACAAATCCACTACATAACTAGGAATCACGAGGTCTTTATGTTTTTAGTGTAGGCTTAGGGACGGTAGGATATATATATATATATTTGGTCAATTTGAAGTGAGCTTTTGTCTCTCTCCTCACTTACCATCGACAACTGTCCACGAGCTTGAGTTTACACTCGAATAATGTTCTCACTCAGCCCATTTGATGCGCTAATGTAGCGTCCCCATGTCAACCCAATACATAATAAGATGATTTTCAGAAACTTTCCACTTTGCTGGTTATTTTATTCTTTCTTTCTTTTTATTTTTCTTTTTCATTTCTTTTCATTACTTTTCTTTTCAGTCCCGGAAAAGGGTTACAAATAATAATATCATCTGAATTTTTGTGCCTCAATACAAACACATAAGTTCCCACCCAATGAAGTTTCCCATAAATGGACCCACCACCCCAAACTCAAGCACGAGACAGGTCTCAAGATCGTGATTCAAGTGCGAGTCATATGGTATCGTGATTCAAGTGCGAGTCATATGGTGGTGGGTCCTGGTGTGTTATAAAATTAAGTGCAAAAATAAAGGAACCACAATTACCGCAAGTGTACGGTTGTCCAAGTAATATTCGATAAATCGAGTTCGTTCTCAGGGACGGATTAGGTTCAACTCCAGTATTAATCAGATAGTAAGAATAATTGTTTAACAGAAAAGTAAAATAATATGATTTTTGTTTGGTTTTCTTAAAACTAAGATGCAAATAAATAAAAACTAAATTAAAATAAATAAAAGCAAATAAAAGATTGACTTCAGATAAGAGAGGTACTTGAGTCTCGCAAGGAATCCACCTAATCAATATAATCTATGATATGTTTAAGGGTAGAATTGGTATTAGTATACTAGTCGGGACTCTAATATCTCCTAGCCCCCTGTCGGGTGGACCTAGAAGCTATCCTAAAGTATCATAAACACCTGTATGGTCGAATATGCCTCTTCGGATGATATGATTTTACCTCTTTGGCTATGTAACTAGTTAAGCCTGTCGGTTAATAACGGACATTACACGGGTATTACCTAGATCTGTATTCAAACCCCCCTGTCGGATGATCACTTTGCCACTAAAGTGAATAGCCCAAATACTAATTAAGCGCATCAATTGGGTTGAGTGAGAACGTAATTCGAGTGTAAACTCAGGCTCTTGGACAGTTTGTTGATGGTAAGTGAGGAGAGAGCCAAAAGCTCACTTCAAATTTACCAAATATACATACCATACCGTCCTTCAGCCTACGCTAAAACCGTAAAGACCTCGTGATTCCTAGATGCACAGTGAGTTAATAGGGAGTATTCTAAGTG
Organism: Nemophila menziesii; assembly: GCA_029959085.1. NCBI lineage: Eukaryota > Viridiplantae > Streptophyta > Magnoliopsida > Boraginales > Hydrophyllaceae > Nemophila > Nemophila menziesii. The sequence continues at coordinate 6,212,565 of JARWIR010000014.1, forward strand.
GAGCGTTCAAAGCAAGTAAAGATCAAGGAACACCCTATAGCCACCATCTTGAGATAAGTAATTAAGCGTAACCTTCTAGCATTGTGAAATTAATTTTTGAATTGAGATTGTTTTGTATTTGATTTTGCATGATAAGTGTAGGTGTATATTAATTCCTAGGTTAGACTATATGAAATTTGTTTTAAGCTTTGCTTTGGGATTATTTACTAGATTCTACCTTCTGCGTCCACCTAAAAGATCCTTTGTTTTTATTTTACTTTGTCGGGACGACAAAGGTTTGAGTTTGGGGTCTTGATGTCTCCCGATTTGTTCTAATTATTAGCCCCTTGGAGACATCCTTTTAGGTGAATAAATGACTTATTTATAGACTTTTAGGCTTAATTGATCATATTGCACTTTCTCCCCTTGGAAATTAACTATTTGCAGAATCTGAGCTTTTGTGCCTAAATTTGACTATTTTTAATGCAAAGTTAATCGGTTCTTGAATCTCATGAAAGACCAATCCAAGGAGAAAAAGTGAGAATAAAGTCTTAGTGTATTTTAGATTGTTAGGAAATGATTTTTAGTCGAGTTTCTATTTTTAGAGTGCACTTTCCTATTTCTATTTCTTGATTTATTGATTTATTCTTTTTAAGCATATGCGGTTTAATTATTTATTTAATGTGAAGCTTTAAGAGATAAATGGTAATTACTTAGAGACCAAGTCAAGATAAAGATGAAAGGAAAGAAGATTTACATGGAAACAAGAAGATTTAGGAAAGATTTATTCAAAGGAGGAAAAGATAAAGCTGCCTTTTGAAATCTGAAAATCCAGCCACGTTTTAGAGATTAAATCATAATAAAAGATTGGCTAGGATTCTGGACGAGTGGTCTACACCAATAGAAAGCTCTTTCCAAGACAAGCAGTTTCATATATTGGAACTTCTCAAACGGATAAGTATTGAAAAAGATATGACCAAATCAAATCAGCAGCAAAATCTTACCTATCCTAGAATTAAGGGCTACGAATTTAAGAGTCTTTAACTTGTCTTCCACTCCAAGAAAATTCGACCTAGGGTCCTCCAACACCTATAAATACACCCCTTAACCTCCTACTTTCACACACTTCAGAGAATTAAACAAGAGGCTTAAGATTTTCAAGTCAGAGCACGAAGGAGAGAAGAAGCTAGAAGCTGGAGGAATCCTGTTCTTCTATCCATAGTCATTCTACCCTTTAGGTTTTTCATTTATCTTTTGTATTTGAACATGAATTCCTTTTCTTTTATGTTAGTTTTTAATTTCACCATGAGCTAAATTTCTTTATACTTGAGAATCGCATAAAAGGGATGAATCTTAATTAATGAATCTATGTTTTGAATTTGGGATTGTTTAGATTTAAATAGAATTGAGTTTTATATATTGGTTATTACTTTTTTTTCATTACTAATTCTTTTAGGAACAACTAGAATTAGCTGTTAGTATTTGGGCTATTCACTTTAGTGGCGAAGTGATCATCCGACATGGGGGTTTGAATACAGATCTAGGTAATACCCGTGTAATGTCCGTTATTGACCGACAGGCTTAACTAGTTACATAGCCAAAGAGGTAAAATCTTATCATCCGAAAATCCATATTCGACCATATAGGTGTTTATGATACTTTAGGATAGCTTCTAGGTCCACCCGACAGGGGGCTAGGAGATATTAGAGTCCCGACTAATATTGTAATTCCAATTCTACCCTTAAACATAGCATAGATTATATTGATTAAGTGGATTCCTTTGCGAGGATCAAGTATCTCTCTTATCTGAAGTTAGTCGTTTAGTTGCTTTATTTCCTTTCTGTTAATTTAATTTTAGTCTTTATTTTATTTGCATCTTTTAAATTATAAAAACCAAACAAAAATTATTATCTTTTATTTTCTGTTTAACAATTATCTCTACTATCTGATTAATATTTGGGTTGAACCTAATCCGTCCCTGAGAACGAACTTGATTATCATATATTACTTGGGACAACCGTACACTTGCGGATAAGTGGTTCCTTTATTTTTGCACTTTATTTTATAACACCCTAGGACCCACCAAGTTTTTGGCGCCGCTGCCGGGGATTGCTTGTTCTTAATGATCAATAGGTGCTACGCAAGAAAGGTGCTACACCGCGAGAGTAAAGCGGCACAGAGAAGCACCTACCCACCATACTTTAAAGAGAAATGCGAGATTAAAGAGAATGAAAATGAGCTTACACCGTTGAGGACGCTTATCTACTATCGTGTGGTGAAGAATAAGTTTCGTCGTGAAAGTAAGAAGGCGAAACAGAGATACTACCCTCCCCCTTTCAGAGATCGATTGAATAAAATTTTAAGGGGGAAGGCTTCAAAGCTTACATGCCAAGGACGAGGCGAATTCAAGCGGAGGAGAACCGCAAGGGCCTCAATACCATCTTCATGGAAGGTAACGCGTCGAACTTAAAGACGTAATAAACAAAAGTGCTTCTTGGGAGACAACCCATGTTTAATTTGCTTTTAGTTTTTCAATTCCTAGTGTATAATTCTAAGTTAGTGTCAAGTTTTAGTGTCTACAAAGAAATGAGAAAGGTATTGTGTTAATGGTGCAGGGATTGAGTTTGGGGTGCTAGAAAACGAAAAAGGAACACATGGGAAAATTCAGCGCGAAGTCCGGTATACCGCCCCAGAACCCCGGTATACCGCAGGAAGAAAACATGTGCCACGGGTTATTAACGCGGGTTTTATACAGAGATGAGAAAAAGTGTCGATGCGCGGTCCGGTATACCGCAGGTGAAAAAAAAAACCGTACCACGGGTTGAGACGAGAAATTGAACAGTGGCAAAAACCCGTGCCACGGGGTATATACCACGGGGTCTTTGCAGAGACGAAAAAAATGAAGCACTGATGGGTCCGGTATACCGGAGGTTATGCCCGGTATACCGCAGTTATGTCGGTTTGAAGAGTTTGTGCCTTATAAACTTCTTACTTCATAAAGAAGTAACCCTAGCCTCTTCAAAAACGGATTTTCCAGAACTTAACCCTTATATACCTGCACAAAGACCACTACAACACCCAAGAACATTAAATCCTTCCTCCTAATCCATTCCAAACACACATCCAATACCACAATCTTTCAAGAAAATCAAGAAATCTTCTCCTTCAACCTTAAGCCTCTTCATCAAAGCTTCAATCCTAATCATTAAACCTTCCCCGAGCCATTACATATTCATTACCCATCTCATATAACACCATAATCCTTAATTATAAATCCTCAAAACATCAAATTTCAAAACTCTTCTCTAGTTTTTTGATTATTTGGAGTTTTGAGTTTGGGGTTCATTGAGATGACGAAGATTGGGAGGTCAAGAATACCATGAAGAGGAAGAAGAAGTTGAAGAACCTTGTATTACTTTTGGTGTTGAAAGATGTAGTTGAAAGAGTGGAAATTTTGGAGGATAATTATGAAGAGGTGTTACTAACCATAGGAAAAATCACAAAAGAGTTGGAGCTTATGCAAATCATATTACGTTGAGTGAGCAATGTTCAACATGCCATCTACGCAACACAAGGAGCTCAACCTACACGCAACCATGGAAACCAGCTTCGTGCTGGTTCAGATACGTTTTCCTATCCCTTTCTTATTTGTTTAATTTGTTTATTTGCTTTATTGAGTCTTTTTCGAGTCGTGGGGACATGACTCATTTTTGAGTTTGGGGTGGGGTTCGTTGCCTCATCCCAATTTTATGTGTTTTATTGTTTTTTTAATTAATCTTAGGGTTGCGTTGACTGTAGAGAATTTTAAATGCCCCCATCAAGCATGCTTTTTATGAATTAATGATAGAAAATAGTTGACTTTAGGAGTTAGTGTAAACCACACTTTGATTGCATGCAAATATGAGATAATTGATAGAAAAAATTAATAAACAATGCAAAAGAAGTAAACTTGTACTTAAGGATAATGGGTGGTTTGTAGAACGTGAGATCTAAATGAGTAGAGAACCCACTTAGGTATGAACTAGAGGCAAGTTGTGTAAATAGGATGATGATAGAGGCAGTTCTTTGTTAGCCCTTTGAATCCTTTTTGGCCGTCTATCCCTGAATTAATTATATCCTTCTTAGCCAAATTTTTAGCCTCTAAGCCTTTCTTTTGTCACCACATTATAAGCCAATATCCCTTTAGTTTGTTAGGCATGACCATATGACCCGCACTTAAATCACGATCTTGAGACTTCCTGTCTTGAGCTTGAGTTTGGGGTGGTGGGTCCACTATATGGGAATTTACATTGGGTTGGGATTTTTGAGCTTATCAATGATGCTTTGTGCTATATATGGTGATGATTCACAAGTCTATTATTTTGTAACCCTTTGCCAGGGTAATAGTGAATGGAAAAGAAGCTACGAGCTAAAGTTATGAATAGGCATAACTATGAAAAATAGCATGATATCTCAACATTAAAAAGAGAGTCATAGCTATAAGAAAAGAAAAGAAAAATGAATGATTTAAAAATAAAATATATTCGGACTGGCAAAGTGGCAATTTTTTAGTGAATCATCTTTAGTGCTTATTGGGTTAATTTGGGGACGCTAATTAAGCGCGTCAATTGGGTTGAGTGAGAACGTTATTCGAGTGTAAACTCAAGCTCTTGGACAGTTTGTTGATGGTAAGTGAGGAGAGAGCCAAAAGCTCACTTCAAATTTACCAAATATACATACCATATCGTCCCTCAGCCTATGCTAAAACCGTAAAGTCCTCGTGATTCCTAGATGCACAGTGAGTTAATAGGGAGTATTCTAAGTGGAGCGTTCAAAGCAAGTAAAGATCAAGGAACACCCTATAGCCACCATCTTGAGATAAGTAATAAGCGTAACCTTCTAACATTGTGAAATTAATTTTGGATTGATATTATCTTGTATTTGATTTTGCATGATAAGTGTATGTGTATATTAATTCCTAGATTAGACTATATGAAATTTGTTTTAAGTTATGCTTTGGGATTATTTTCTAGATTCTACCTTCTGTGTTCACCTAAAAGATCCTTTGTTTTTATTTTACTTTGTCGGGACGACAAAGGTTTGAGTTTGGGGTCTTGATGTCTCCCTATTTGTTCTAATTATTAGCCCTTTGGAGACTCCTTTTAGGTGAATAAATGACTTAATTGATAGACTTTTAGGCTTATTTGATCATATTGCACTTTCTCCCCTTGGAAATTAACTATTTGCAGAATCTGAGCTTTTGTGCATAAATTTGACTATTTTTAATGCAAAGTTAATCGGTTCTTGAATTTCATGAAAGACCAATCCAAGGAGAAGAAGTGAGATTAAAGTCTTAGTGTATTTTAGAGTGTTAGCAAATGTTTTTACTAGAGTTTCTATATTTAGAGAGTACACTTTCCTATTTTGATTTCTTGATTTATTGATTTATTCTTTTTAAGCATATGCGGTTTAATTATTTATTTAATGTGAAACTTTAAAAGATAAATGGTAATTACTTAGAGACCAAGTCAAGGTAAAGGAGTAAAGGAAAGAAGATTTACATGGAAATAAGAAGATTAAGGAAAGATATATACAAAGAAGAAAAAGATAAAGCTGCCTTATGAATCTGAAATTCCAGCCACGTTTTAAAGATAATTCCATAACTAAAGATTGGCTAGGATTCTGGATGAATGGTCTGCACCAATAGAAAGCTCTTTGCAAGACAAGCATTTTCATATATTGGAACTTCTCAAACGGATAAGTATTGAAAAAGATATGACCAAATCAAATCAGCAGCAAAATCTTACCTTTCCTAGATTTTAGGGTGACGAATTAAAGAGTCCTTGACTTGTCTTCCACTCCAAGTAATTCGACCTAGGGCTTGCTAACACCTATAAATACACCCCTTAGATCTCATAATTCAGTACCTCTCAATTATTATTCAATATATACATCTTTAGAGAGAGAGTCAGAGACTTCAAGAGCAAGAAGGCAAAGGAGAAGCTAGAGCTGGAGGAATTATGTCCTTCCATCAACAGTCATCTAATCCTTAGGTTATATATTTCTTTTCTGTAATTAAATATGATGTATTTCTATTTAATTTCAGTCTTTAAATTTATCATGAACTAAACTTTTATATACTTGAGAATCGCAATAAAGGGATGAACCCTAATTAATTTATTCTATGTTTTGAATTTGGGATTGTTATGATTTAAATTGAATTAGGTCTTAGATATTGGATATTACTTTGTTCTTAAAAGCTATTTCTAGTTGTACCGAAAAGAAATAGTGATTAAAACAAAGTAATATCTAATATCTAAGACCTAATTCAATTTAAATCATAACAATCCCAAATTCAAAACATAGAATAAATTAATTAGGGTTCATCCCTTTATTGCGATTCTCAAGTATATAAAAGTTTAGTTCATGATAAATTTAAAGACTGAAATTAAATAGAAAGACATCATATTTAATTACAGAAAAGAAATATATAACCTAAGGATTAGATGACTGTTGATGGAAGAACAGAATTCCTCCAACTCTAGCTTCTCCTTTGCCTTCTTGCTCTTGAAGTCTCTGACTCTCTCTCTAAAGATGTATATATTGAATAATAATTGAGAGGTACTGAATTATGAGGTCTAAGGGGTGTATTTATAGGTGTTAGCAAGCCCTAGGTCGAATTACTTGGAGTGGAAGACAAGTCAAGGACTCTTTAATTCGTCACCCTAAAATCTAGGAAAGGTAAGATTTTGCTGCTGATTTGATTTGGTCATATCTTTTTCAATACTTATCCGTTTGAGAAGTTCCAATATATGAAAATGCTTGTTTTGGAAAGAGCTTTCTATTGGTGCAGACCATTCGTCCAGAATCCTAGCCAATCTTTAGTTACGGAATTATCTTTAAAACATGGCTGGAATTTCAGATTCATAAGGCAGCTTTATCTTATTCTTCTTTGTATATATCTTTCCTTAATCTTCTTATTTCCATGTAAATCTTCTTTCCTTTACTCCTTTACCTTGACTTGGTCTCTAAGTAATTACCATTTATCTTGTAAAGTTTCACATTAAATAAATAATTAAACCGCATATGCTTAAAAAAAATAAATCAATAAATCAAGAAATCGAAATAGGAAAGTGTACTCTCTAAAAATAGAAACTCTAGTAAAAACATTTCCTAACACTCTAAAATACACTAAGACTTTAATCTCACTTCTTCTCCTTGGATTGGTCTTTCATGAAATTCAAGAACCGATTAACTTTGCATTAAAAATAGTCAAATTTATGCACAAAAGCTCAGATTCTGCAAATAGTTAATTTCCAAGGGGAGAAAGTGCAATATGATCAAATAAGCCTAAAAGTCTATCAATTAAGTCATTTATTCACCTAAAAGGATGTCTCCAAAGGGCTAATAATTAGAACAAATAGGGAGACATCATATGGTCATGCCTACTAATCTAAGGGGATATGGGCTTATATTGTGGCGACAAAAGAAAGGCTTAAGGCTCAAATTTGGGCTAATACGGATATAATTAATACAAGGGATATGATGTCTCCTCATTTGTGATAGATTTATGTTAAGATGAGACATCATTTTTAGTGTTTTAGAAGTCATAATAGTCGATTTTCTTGAGAAATAGTGCACTTTCCTATTTTGAGTCTTGATTTAGTGAAATATTATTTTTAGAGCATATTGGGTTTAATTGTTTATTTTAGTGTGAAGGTTTAAAGATAATTATGGAGATTAATTAGAGTCCAAGTCAAAGACTACAACTTATGGAAAGATATTACTCCCTCCGTTTTAAAATGTTTGTCCACTTACTAAAATTGGTGTTTCAAAATGTTTGTTCACTTAGTATTTTAAGACATTTTTTCCCAATTTTTTCCATTACTACCCCTATTAAAAAATAATTTATATTTCCAATACACATTTAAAATATCAAGACACTTTATGAAGGGTAATTTTGTAATAGAGATTGTAATCATTAATTTTCTTAATTTGTGTGAAAAGCAAAGTGGACAAACATTTTGAAACAGAGGGAGTAGCATAGTAATTGGAGATAAGGAAACAAAAACTAAAAAAATGGAAAAGGAAAAACTGCCTAAATCTGGGATTCTGCAATACACGCCTAAAGAAGTGGCGATTACTCCTACAAGGAAGCCGATTTTGGTAATTTCCTCTCATAGGGACATAGATAATTCTGTGAGGATTCTTTTGGTATCTTATGGAGCGAAAACCGACCAATAACGAAGAAGATATGCTCAAAACGGTCCAGCAGTGTTTATCTTTATTTCCATACGAATTTGATTTGGGCTAGGAGTCCAATACTTTATCTCTTCCTCAAGAAAACGAATTAGGTCTTCTAAAACCTATAAATACACCCTTATATCACTTGTAAATCATCCTTGCCTCATAGTAATTAGTTCTTAAGGTTTTATTCTTCCAGTTTATTGTAGAGAGCAAGATGATGTCTTTTGTAATTTCTTTTAGTTTATTTCCATCAGGTATGAACTAAACCTCCCATAGCTTGGGTTTTGCATCATGTATAAACTATGAATTCTAATTCTACTATCTAAGTTTCTTTGGGAATTATATGTTTTAATCTGATATTAGCTACTTACCTTTATATTTGATTATGTGTTTTGATTTATTGTCTTTCCTAGAACTGATCACTTTAGGATTGTTTTAATAGTAGTTAGATGGTCTCCTTAAGTGGGTGTTTAACTATTGAACCACCACATAATGTCTAGTGTCGATATTAGTTCTGACAAAACATGATTCTAACTAGATAGTCATTAGGGTTTGTTTTAATCACCATATCACCAATTGATTGCTGCGTTTGCTTAAAGCCTTGGTAGCGCTTGATAACTCTAAGAGTGTAACCACGTCTTGGTTGTGCCGTAGCCCCCTTAGTCGCTCTCAAGGTCTAAGGTATGAGATTTTATAATCCTGACTAAGTATACCAAGAGCTAATATTCTCCCTTATAAACTAGATTTATAGATAGAATTAGAAGGATTAGTGCATACTAGCAAAACCTGAGCTATAGCTCTCATCTCATATTCTCAGTTATTTATTTTATTGTCTTTATTTTCCTAGTTTTAATTAGTTAATTTCGAATTCTTCACTTTAATTTTCTGTCTTTTAATTATTTACTTTTACTCGTTATTCCTACCTACTCGTATAACACACTTAAGTCCCTGAGAACGAACTCAACTTACTATCTAAACCTTGCATACGTCCTGTAATACTTGCAATACTGTGCCTGTCTAGGGTGAGAGTGCGTAGTTTCTTGACTTAATTTTATCTTATTTTTATCACACCCTAGGCGACACCAAGTTTTTGTCGCCGCTGCCGGGGACTTGTGTCTCGTTAGCGTGTGGGTTATCTATTTCGAGTAGTAGTTTTTAATTAATTTTTATTTTTCAGTATTTAGTTTTGTTTTTCCGGATTTACGCTTGTGGTTTGCTTTAGTCTTTTTCAGGTTTCACAGTGTTTAATTCTTGGCCTCCTTTATCGGAGCCTGAGAGGAGCTTCAGACCTTACAACAAACGAGTTCGTGAAGAAAGAGCCTTAAGAAGAGCAATGGCAGCCCAACTAAATCCACCACTTGGAGGACCTCAACAAGATCCTCCACTTGGTCCTCAACTGAATCCACCACTCGGTGGACAACAACAAGATCCACCACTTGGTGGACAAGAAAGACAACAACTACCGCCACTAGGATGAGGTAACAACGTTAATCAACAGAATCAAGCACAACAAGACCTCCCTGGTCTTCATGTACCGTTTCATGTCCAACCAATCGGTTACCGTCCTCCAAAGATCCAAAATATCAAATTTAGACCCGATCCGGGTATGCTCAGTCAATTTCAAAGTTTTGGACTCTACACTGGTACAGCAATTCAAGATCCGGTAAGATCGATTCAGAAGTTCATGCAGATTTGTGATGCCTATATTACTCCTGGCATTACATGCGAGCAACTGTATTGTCACATGTTTTCGTTCTTCTTGACCGGTAGAGCTAGCGATTGGCTAGAAATACAACCACATGGAACAATTCATTCTTGGAGAGAACTTCAAGCCGCGTTCTTTAACCGCTTTTATCCGAAGAGCATGAGACTCAAAGATCAAACCGAGCTTGCAAGGTTTTGTCAAGAAGATGGAGAAACAGTAGGAGAGTCATGGACAAGGTTTCAACAAAAATTAGCTAGATGTCCTCTCCATGGTTATACCCCTGCTCTACAACTTGCTATATTCTATGAAGGACTTAATGATAAAGGTAGAGAGAAGGTGGATAACATTGGAAAGGGTAATTTTGTGTCCATGAATCATAATGAAGCTTCCGAGGTTTTGGAAAATATTATGGAACAAGAAAGAAGTTGGCCTTCAACGTGAGCTTCTGTAGCAAAGACCCGAGGAACGCTTCGTTTAGATGCAGAAACTGAGAACTCAGCTCAAATATCCACATTAGAAAATCAAATAAAAGAGCTGAAGTTAGAGATGCAAAAGAATTTAGCCGCTGCAAACGTAGTACAAGAAGCACAAGGTTGTCAGCAATGTGGGGTAAATAATCATACATGGGAAGAGTGTGAATCAAATCCACAATCTGTGTACTTCATATCCAACCGAGGAGGTTATCAATGGGGTAACCGAAACCATCTGGGTATGCAGTATTCAAATCCACAAGGGGCCGCTAATCCTGGTCATTATCAACCGTGCCCCCAGAACAACTCTTTCCACTCGAGAGGCCAGTACCAAAATCAATACCAAAATAGACCTTCTCCCCCTCAACAACCTGTTCAAGATGCCTATACCGGTTCTTAGATCAGAAAGCCTTACCTCAGTATCCGCAAGAAGGATCTATGGATAATCAACAGATAGCACAAGCTCTGGACCGTTTGACCACGACTATGAACGCTCAGGAAGAGAAAGTCCGAGGACAAGATGCCATACTACAGATGTAAGGTACTCAAGTAGAAGAATTAAACAAAGTGTTAACAAATTTAATGGAACAGAAAGAAGTAAAGGCAATCGAAGGAGGTGAAAACAATGTTGGGTTCGAAGCTTGCAAGGCTATTTGCCTTGAAATTGAAGAAGAAAAAGAGGAAGTACCGCATGCTGCCGATAGTGCCGTGGAAGTTCCGAGTACCGAAGAAGAACCAACCAAGTCTAGCCCCGTGGAATCTGACTGTTCTGAGGTTTATGTGGAGGACGATCAAGAGAAAGCTGAATTCATACAGCTTTTGAGGAAGATGCAAGAGGAAATTCGATCGGTTATGGATTACCAAGCTGAGCTAAATTCGAAGGAGAAAGAAGATGAAGTTTCACCTGCTGTGCATGAAGAGACAGAAGAAGAGAAGGTGGATTCACCACCTGTTGTTCGACCAGTGTCATCAACTATTCCTGATACAAATCCTAAGGATGACACTTTACTCAAGACATTTGTAGAGGCGTACCAACATGAAAATATCAACGCCCAAATGCTTGAGATTGCAAAGAAAGGACTTACACCGCAACAAGTGTTTACGCAAGTTATTCCAGAGAAATAAGCGAGTGTAGAGATCCCAAGAGAGAACCTGAGGGTTTCGAGAAGAAGTGAACGAGAGCTACCTACAAAGCTTAAAGATCCGGGAAGTTTCAACCTTCCTATTCAATTACATGGTATGCTCAAGGTGAAAGCTATGTATGATGTGGGTTCTGGTGTGAATCTTATGCCTAAGTCCGTGTTCGAGAGACTTGGACTTCAGAAATAAGAAAGAACTCCAGTGAAGTTGCAGTTCACTGACAACTCAGTTAAAAGGACATGGGGAACAGTGGAGGACGTCTTAGTCCGTGCAGGTAATATCGCCATCCCTACTGACTTTGTTATTCTTGAGTTTGATGTAGATAAGAAGGTTCCAATCATACTTGGACGGCCCTTCATGGCCACAAGTCAGAGTGTAATCAACTTCCAAGAAGGGACCATCACCCTTCATGCAAAGAATGTATCCGAGACCTTCTATGTCTTGGGTAAGAAACCGAGGAAGTTAGATCCCACCGTTCCTGTCATCCACAGCCTTTCACATCACAAAGTCCCTCCTGAGAAGACCCACTTAAATCCTGTGGATATTGAGCCAAACATTGAGTTTGGGGTTGGCCATGAAGTTCTATGGAAAGCTCACAAACGCGAGAATAGGACACGAAGTTTTAAAGACTCGTGGATGGGACCATTCATTGTCACTAAGGTTGTTTCAGCCAAGGTGATAGAAATCCGCCCCAAAACTGGGGTCAAGCGCAGATTAGTTGACGTTCATAGCCTAACTCGTTGTTGGGGAGGCTATATTCACAAATCTTGATAGAGGTAACACGTCTAACTTTGAAAGACGTTAAACAAAAGTGTTGTACAGGAGACAACCGCATTTTTTTTATGTTTTTAAGTCTTTTACGTTTTTAGTTTATGTTTAGTTTAGTTATTTTTAGTTGATATTGCATATTTGAGAAAGGTATTAGTGTTTTTGATGCTTAGGTATTGGAGAAAACGAGTTAGGGAAGAAACAAAATTCGCCGGAAAGGATGCACCATCAGTACGGTATACCGCACCTCAGCCGCGGTGCACCGCAGATGAAGAAACCCGTGCCACGGGGTGGAGCCACGTGTTTATTACCGAGACGAAAAAAATTGGAGCTGTTGGCTGCGGTACACCGGACCCTAGTCCGTGCCCTGCACCGCAAGCCAAAAACACGTGCCACGGGGTTGCCACCACGGGTATTTTGACGAAGGATGCTACAGAAGCCGCGGGGTACCCCCTAGTCCGCGAGCCCAAAAACCCGTGCCACGGGTTGCGACTACGGGTTTTATACCGAGGCGAAAATTTTGAGCAATAGAAGCTGCGGACCACCCCCGCGGGGTACCCCTAGTCCACAGGAATGGTCCGCACCGCACAGCTGGAGAGAGAAAGTTACGGGATTCAAGGTTATAAAGAGGTATAATGCTCATTAATACAAATTTCATAAACCTTAAAGCCTATTTCTCTTCTCCAAAACTCTCCCAACTCCATTGAAGCTCATCAAAACCTTCACCAATCATCAAAACACTACCCAATCATCAAGAAAAACACATCAAATCTTCTCTCCACATCATTACAAGAGAGATTCAAGCACCCAATCCTCACCAAATCCATCAAATTGAAGAATCAAGAGCTCAAATATCAACAAATCATCCTACAATTTCTTAAATCCAAGCCAACCCATTACAAATCCACCTCACCCACATAGAGATTCATCATCTAGTCATAATTCCTAAGCCAAATCAAGCTTGTTCAACCAGAAATTCACAAGTTCAAATTTCAAGGGTTGCTAAAGCTTTGAGTTGAGGGTTAATTGAGGATGACTAATAGAACAACAATTTTAGCTAACAAGAGGGAGGTGAAGAAGAGAAAGGTATTGGATCCAATCAAGAAGAAATCAAATAACAAAGGTTCTAGTTCTAATTCAAAGGGTAAAGATAAAGTTGAAGAAGGTGGAATAACTTTGTGTGATCGTAATGGTACAAAGATTTATTTTTATGCAAAGGAGAAAACACAACTTCCACAAGGTCCTACACCGAAAGAGAAAGAGGAAGCTTCAAGGGCCCTGAAAGCTTCTGCAGAGAAATAATTGAAAGAACTACCCTTTTCTTATGAGAAAGTATTCAAGGAAGAAGTTGGTACAGGAGAATACGCGAGATTCTTAGAGCTTGGTGAAAAATTGGGTTGGTCTACATTCATGGTAAGACGTTCTGAATTATGTCATGAGTTAGTTTTGGAATTCTATTTAGGCCTCTTTAGCCGAGATAGTAAAGATTGTGTTCCAATTAGAGGAAAGCTAGTTCCTTTCACAGTTGAGGAGATTAGAAACCACTTCAAGTTTTAGAAATTGAAAAATTGTTGCAAATTTGAAGAAGCGGTTGCTAAACGAAAAATCTTTGATGAGGAATTACTTTTTGAGCATGTTTTGGACAAGGAGAAAGTGCAATCACATAAGGGAGAATTGAAGGCACCCGTGCCTTACAAATATCTTCAATCGGATGCGAGAATTTGGCACAATTTCCTTATTCCTAATGTCTTTGGAAACACACAAACTTTGGATGTGACTATGAAGAACGCCCTACTTTTGGATTGTCTTTTGAGAGGAGAAGAAGTGGATGTGGCACAGTTGATCTATGAGGAGGTGATACGATTTTCGGTCTCTCCTAAATCAGTTTATAATGTTAAATTTCCTACTATGATCACGTGTCTTGTGCGAAAAGCGAATGTAACATTGGGTGAAGAAGAGAAACTCGAGTTTAAGACGAGCTATATTGATAATGCTTGGATCAAGGATATCTTTCGAAGAGCGGGTTCTACGCAAGTCTCGAAAGAGGAAAAGGAGCAAAATTGGCAAGAGAAGATGGAGGAGCGTTTAACGAAATCCGAAGCAGCTCAAACTTCCTTAGTCAATGATGTGGCACAAATCAACGCTAATCAAGTGCACATCATGAAACTCCTTGAGCAATTAACGAAAGGTCCAGATAATCCTACCTTGGATATCAATGATGCGAGGCAATAGCCTCGAGAGTATGTTCTCTTTCTTCCTTACCATTTCTGTAAATATGTTTATCTGCTAATTTTTAATTTCTGTTTTTCGAGTCTTTTTCGAGTCGTGGGGACACGACTCATTTTTGAGTTGGGGGTGTGGGGATTCGTTGTCTCTCATCTCCATTTTTCTGTTTTTAGGTAGAAATTAAAATTTTTGATACATGGGAATTAGATGTAGAGTGTGTTTAATAGCTTGAAAGCATAAGCTTAGTGAATTGATGATAGTAAGTAGTATGTTTATGAGCTATTTCATTTGTATGCTTTGAGTATTTGCAGGAAAACACACGTTGATAGTAAAGAAAAGATTTTTTTTTTTGTTCAAAAGTAAAGAAAAGATTAGTGAGCAATGCGATAGAAAGTATGTTCGATCTCAGGGAACCTTGAGAAGTGTGTAGGCCATGAGATCCAAGATAGTTGACAAAACCATTTCATGAAAGTGCTAAAGGTAAGAAAATAACGAAATTACATAGTGTAGAAAGTGATTAAGGCGGTTCTTTCATATTTGAAGTCTTTGAAGCCTTTTCATACCTTCTCACCTTGTGATTTTTGATGCTATATCCTTCTCAGCCTCTTCTAGACTTTCAAAAGCTTTTTATTGAAACACATTATAAGCCATATCCTTTAGATTATAGGACTTTTCCATATGACCCGCACTCGAATCGCGATGCATAGACAGTTGTTTTAGAGCTTGAGTTTGGGGTGGTGGGTCCACCATTATGGGAATTGTTATTGGGTTGGGATTTTTGAGCTTATTAATTGTGCTTTGTGCTTTATATTCATGATGTTTCACAGATTTTTATTGTAACCCTTTGCCGGGGTAATAGTGAATGAAAAAGAAGCTACGAGCTAAATTTGCCAGCAAGGGCATAAAAAGAAAAATATATATATAAGAAAATAGCGTGATATCTTAGCATTAAAAGAGAGTTATAGCTATAGAAAAATTGATTTGAAAAGAAAAGAATATATATATTCGGACCGGCAAAGTGGATTTTTATGAGAACATCTTAAGCTTTAATTGGATTATTGGGATGCTAAATTGTGCATCAAGGAATTCATTGGGTTGAGTGAGAAACGTTTTATGAGAGTACTCAAGCTCTAGGGCGATTCGTTGATGGCTAGTGAGGAGAGAACCAAAAGCTCACTCCAAATTATCAAAATATACTATCATACCATCCCTAAGCCTAAATTACAACCTTAAAGACCTTGTGATTCTTTTCTATGTAATATAGAAGTGATTGAGCCATTAGAGAGTAGTTGAGTGGATCATTGAATACTAGTGAGGATTGATGAACAATCTATAGCTCTCTTGGGGAACTGAGTAAAGTCCCAATCCTTCTTACATTGCGAAACTAATATGATCTTGAATTCAAGCCGTGTTGACTGTGGATATGAGAAGTGTACAGGTATGTAGTTTATGAATATTATTGCATAAATTTTTCTGAGTTATGTGCTTTAGGTTTATTCTATATATTCTGCTATGTTTTTCCCATTGTGTTGAGATTTTTATAAGTGTGTATTTATAGACTTCCCTTTGTTTTTATCTTTATTGTATCGGGACGATACAACTTTGAGTTGGGGGTCTTGATGTCTCCTTATTTGTGATAGATTTATGTTAAGATGAGACATCATTTTTAGTGTTTTAGAAGTCATAATAGTCGATTTTCTTGAGAAATAGTGCACTTTCCTATTTTGAGTCTTGATTTAGTGAAATATTATTTTTAGAGCATATTGGGTTTAATTGTTTATTTAGTGTGAAGCTTTAAAGATAATTATGGAGATTAATTAGAGTCCAAGTCCAAGACTACAACTTATGGAAAGAGATTAGCATGGTAATTGGAGATAAGGAAACAAAAGCTAAAAAGATGGAAAAGGAAAAGCTGCCTAAATCTGGGATTCTGCAAAACACGCCTAAAGAAGTGGCGATTACTCCTACAAGGAAGCCTATTTTGGTAGTTTCCTCTCATAGGGACATAGATAATTCTGTGAGGATTCTTTTGGTATCTTATGGAGCAAAAACCGACCAATAACGAAGAAGATATGCTCAAAACGGTCCAACAGTGTTTATCTTTATTTCCATACGAATTTGAGTTGGGCTAGGAGTCCAATACTTTATCTCTTCCTCAAGAAATCGAATTAGGTCTTCTAAACACCTATAAATACACCCTTATATCACTTGTAAATCATCCTTGCCTCATAGTAATTAGTTCTTAAGGTTTTATTCTTCCAGTTTATTGTAGAGAGCAAGATGATGTCTTTTGTAATTTCTTTTAGTTTATTTCCATCAGGTATGAACTAAACCTCCCATAGCTTAGGTTTTGCATCACGTATAAACTATGAATTCTAATTCTTCTATCTAAGTTTCTTTGGGAATTATATGTTTTAATCTGATATTAGCTACTTACCTTTATATTTGATTATGTGTTTTGATTTATTGTCTTTCCTAGAACTGAACACTTTAGGATTGTTTTAATAGTAGTTAGATGGTCTCCTTAATTGGGTGTTTAACTATTGAACCACCACATAATGTCTAGTGTCGATATTAGTTCTGACAAAACATGATTCTAACTAGATAGTCATTAGGGTTTATTTTAATCACCATTCACCAATTGATTGTTGCGTTTGCTTAGAGCCTTGGTAGCGCTTGATAACTCTAAGAGTGTAACCACGTCTTGGTTGTGCCGTAGCCCCCTTAGTCGCTCTCAAGGTCTAAGGTATGGGAATTTAGAATCCTGACTAAGTATACCAAGAGCTAATATTCTCCCTTATAAACTATGATTTATAGATAGAATTAGAAGGATTAGTGCATACTAGCAAAACCTGAGCTATATCTCTCATCTCATATTCTCAGTTATTTATTTTATTGTCTTTATTTTCCTAGTTTTAATTAGTTAATTTCGAATTCTTCACTTTAATTTTCTGTCTTTTAATTATTTACTTTTACTCGTTATTCCTACCTACTCGTATAACACACTTAAGTCCCTGAGAACGAACTCAACTTACTATCTAAAACTTGCATACATCATGTAATACTTGAAGTACTGTGCCTGTCTAGGGTGAGAGTGCGTAGTTTCTTGACTTAATTTTATCTTATTTTTATCACACCCTAGGCGACACCAGGAGATAAGGCTAAAAAGGCTTCAAATGGCTAACAAAGAACTGCCCCTATCATTTTCCTAGCTACATAGCTTGCCTCTAGTTCATATCTAAGTGGGTTCTATACTAATTTGGATCTCACGTTCTACACACCAAACATTTTCCTTAAGTACAAGTTTACTTCTTTTGTATTGTTCATTAATTCTTCCTATCAATTACCTATGTTTGCGTGCAATTAAAGTGCGTTTTATACTAATCCCCAAAACCCACTATTTACTATCATAGATTCATATAAAGCATGCTTAAAGGGAACATTTAAGATCTTCTACAGTCAAACGTAACCCTAATTAATTTTATTGAAAGCAAATAACACAAATAACTCATAAAATTGGGATGAGGCAACGAACCCCACCCCAAACTCAAAAACCCGGCAGCGACGCCAAAAACTTGGTGGTCCCTTGTGTGTTCTAAAAATAATGCAATAAGAAAAAGAGAAACCACAACTGCAAGTGTACAGTTGTCTCAAGTAATATAAGTGATAACAGATTCGTTCGTAGGGACGGATTAGGTTTGACTCTAATGCTTATCAAATAGTGGATAATTGCAAGTAAAAGCAAGTAAATGATTTTATAGTTGTTTGTTTAGTTTTCTATTACTAATGCAAATAACTAAAATATTAAAGTAATTAAAGTAAAATGAAAAAAATAAGCTAGACGCAAGAAAAGTAAAATGTGTAGACGCAATAAAGAGAGATAGTACTTGAGTAACGCTAGGATTTCACCTAAATATATTCATTCAATGTCTTGTTTAAGGGACGAATTAGTAATTACTAATAGTCGGGATTCGGGATTCTCCTTACCCCCGTCAGGGTTGACTAAGGAGCCATTCTTGGGTGCTACAAACCCCGTCAGGGTGATTATAGTCCACCTTCGAATGATTAAGTTCTCTACCCAATTGGCTATATGATTAACTAAGTCCGTCAGGATCATAATTTCTATCCTACATTCATTACCTAGTTCCATAACTAAACCCCCCGTCAAGGTGATTCATACGCCACTATATGAAATAGTCTAGTTACTAATTCCTATTATTAATTGTTCAGGTAATAACAGTAAATAAATGCAAAGCAATGAAAATTACCAATAACCCAATTCGAATTAAATATTAAAATTCCAAAAGCAAAAACATCATAAAATAAATTGGGGCTTAACCCATGAGTCCGTTCTCAAGTACTAATTAAATTTAGCTCATACTGATATTAAAAACTAAATTAAAACAGAAAGAATTCATGTTCTTCAATTACAGAAATAAAAGATAGAACCTAATTAGGAATTGGGTTTGGCTGTGATTTGGAGAAGATGACTTTCTCCAGCTCTTAGCTTTCTTCTTTTCCTCGCTTCTGACTTTCTCTCTAGACATTCTCTTCTAAGGATGATTTAAATTGAAGAATAATGAGAGGTGCTGAATAATGAGGTCTAAAGGCCTATTTATAGTGCAAAAATCAGACTAGGGCTTTTACTTAGGTTAATTAGTCAAATATTAAAAAGCCCAAGTCTATAATTTAAATCCAAATCCTGTAACTGTTGTACACCCTTCACTAAAACAGGTATAACTTTCTCAATATAATTCCGAATTGACTCATTCAACTTGCTAATTCTTCGTAGCTCGATAAGGAATCTAATCTCTTCACAACTAAGCTGTTGAATCCTCGTCTAAATGGCTCAAAATCAGCAATCTTCAGCAGCCTTCCAGATTTGCAGTTCCCTAAATCAACTCTTTGGAATATTTCTTCACGCCTTTGACTTCTTTACACGATCTATGACTTTAATCCACGATTCCCCTCCTTGTTAGTATTCCAAACCTACAAACTTTTCACTAAAAACAAATCATATTACGCGCAAAAGTGTAATAAATCCAAAAATACTAATTTCCAAGGAGTGAAATTGAAATATAGCAAATAATCATTAAAACTCTATCATATTAATTCATAACTCACCTAATTTGATGTCTCCTAAGAATATAAATATAAACAAAAAGGGAGACATCAGGAGCCATAAGTTGTGTGTAGGGCGTGAGATCCAAGCTAGTTGATAATTCCATTTGATGAACGTGCTAAAGGTAAGAGAGTGACGAAATTGCATAGTTTAGAAAGTGATTAAGGCGGTTCTTTCTTAAGCCCCTTGTTGCCTTTAAGCTTGTTGTCCAAATTATTATTTTATATCCTTCTCAACCCCTTCTATCCTTTCTAAAGCCTTTTTATTTAGCCACATTATAAGCCATATCCCTTTATATTTTAGGACTTTTCCATATGACCTGCACTCGAATCGCGATGCATAGACAATTGTTTTAGAGCTTGAGTTTGGGATGGTGGGTCCACCATTATGGGAAGTGTTATTGGGTTGGGATTTTTTAGCTTATTAATTGTGCTATGTTCTATATATTGATGATGATTCATAGGTTTATTATATTGCAACCTTTTGCCGGGGTAAGAGTAAATGAGAAAAGCTGAAAAACATGAAATTAAAAAAGAAAAAATATTTATGAGAGAGAGAGAGAGTCATAACTATACAAAAGAAAAAAGTTGATATGAAAAGAATATATATATTTGGACCAGCAAAGTGGAATTTTTATGTGATCATCTTATTTCTTTAATTGGGTTATTGGGAATACTAAATTAGTGCGTCGAATCATTAGGTTGGGTGAGAACATTTTATGAGAGTAACTCAAACTCTAGGGCGATTCGTTGATGGCTAGTGAGGAGAGAGCCAAAAGCTCACTCCAAATTATACAAATATTTATCATACCGTCCCTAAGCCAACATTACAACCTTAAAGACCTTATGATTCTTTGATATGTAATCTAGAAGTGATTGAGACAATAGAGAGTATTAAGTGGATCTTTGGATACTAGTGAAGTTCGATGAATAATCTATAACCTCCTTGGTGAACTGAGTAAAGATCCTCTCCTTCTTACATTTCGAATCTAATATAATCTTGAATTCAAGCCGTGTTGATTGTAGATATGACGAGTGTGCAGGTATGTAGTTTGTAAATATTATTACATGAAATTTTCTGAGTAGTTGTTTTGAGTCTATTCTATATGTTCTGCTATCTTCTTTCTCTATGTTCTTAATTGACCTAGGTGTGTATTTAGAGACTTCCCTTTGTTCTTATCTTTATTGTATCAGGACGATACAACTTTGAGTTGGGGGTCTTGACGTCTTCCATTTGTGATGATTTAGTATTAGTTGGAGATATCATTTTAGGTATTTTAGGATAGTCTTTAACCGATTTTTATTCATATATTAGTATCATGATTTGATGATTTATAATTTTTAGAGCATATTTGGTTTAATTGTTTGATAATTGTGAAGCTTTAAGGATATATGGTAATTAATTAGATGTCAAATCAATTCCAAGGTTATGTTTGGATTGAATATATTGAGAAGAAAAGAAAGAAAAAGAATGATTTTTGATATATTCTATTGTTTGGATTGGGAAGTTTTTTAAAGAAAAGTAATTTGAGTGATTATGAAAATCACCTATAAACCCCATTATATAATCATTCCAAATCGGGGTCAAATGGAAGGAAAGGATTTTAATAAATAAGTAAGAGGAAAAAATTACCTTAACATCTTATAAACACTGATAAAAATGCAAATATGTTAATATTTTTTTAACTTTCCTAATTTTTATTTCAATTTAAACAAAAAGGTACTCAAAATTCGTTATGAATGTTTCTTTGTTAAAATTATCTAATCCAAACAATATTTTTCTCTCCCTTTCTTTTCTTTTATAATTTTTCTCTTCATTTTTTTCCCCCTCCTGAATAGAAACACACCCCAAGAGATAAAGGAAAGAAGACAATGATGGAAATTGGAGATAAAGGAAGGAAAAGATAAAATAGGAAAAGAAAAGTTGCCAAGTAAATTTGAATTCCAGCAGCTACGTCCATTAAAGTGATCATAACTCAATATTGGATGAGAATTTGGTATAATGGTCTGAATCAAAGTTGTAGAGCTTTCCGAGGCGATCAGTTTCGATATAAAGAACGCGTAAATCAGAGTAATATTGAATAGGTTACCGACAAAACAAAACATCAACAGTTTATTACCTTTTTCTATATTTTAGGGCTACAAATTTGAGTTGGGAGAAGTCCAATTACTTGTCTTCCACTCCAAGAAAATGATTTAGGGCTTCCGAGACTCCTATAAATACACCGTTTAACTATTGTAAACATGTCCTTCCTCAGTTGTCAACCTTATATCTGTCCTTAGTCATTCCAGAGGAGGAAGTTGACAGTATGTATCTTTCTTTTAGTTTATTTCTTTCTAGTATGAACTAATTTTCCCATAGCTTGGATTTTCATATGTGTAATCTATGAATTCTATTTTCTTCTATCTTTATTTCTTTGGGAGAATTGTTATAAATTGATTCTAGCTGCTTAACCATATATTTGTTTTATGTGCTTTAATTTATTGTTTGTCTTAAGCCTGATCAATTTAGGGCTTTACTAATAGTAGTTAGATGGTCACCCAGAATGGGTGTCTAATTATTGAAACACCACATAAACGTCTAGTGTGCGGTAGTGATCCGGAAGGGCGTGCCTAACTAGATAGCCATTAGGGTTTGATTTAGTCACCGATCATCATTAGAAGGCCTGTCTCATTTAGGAACCTAGTGGCGTAGGAGCACCCTATTTAAGTCCCCTCGTGATTTTGAGGTCGCCACCCTAGTCCACCCTGACGGGGGTAGGGAGGAATTTAGAATCCTGACTACTTATCTAAGAGTTATTATCACCCTTACTAACTAGTAGAAGAAATAGAAGGATTAGTGCATACGAGCAAAACCTGAGCTATATTTTTCATCTCATTCTCTCATATTTAATTATTTGTCTTTACTTTTATTTAGTTATTCATCAATCTCCTCAATCATATTTATTTACTTTTCTTGTTTTTTAATTATTAACTGCTAGTCGAATTTATTTGCACATTCATATAACACACTAATTTCCTGAAAACGAATCTGACTTATCATTTAAAACTTGCATACGTTCTGTAATACTTGCAGTAATGTGTTTAGTCTAGGGTATTAGTGCATTGTTTATCCATCTTTTATTATCATATGTTTATCACACCCTGGGCGACACCAATTGAGTTTTATCACAGTTTAAACTTTTTATGTCGGAATAGAGGTAATTGATAATTAGTGTATTTCTTGTTTTATTTTCTTTAATGACAAAAAAAGTAATATTTCCCCGTTGTGCAATAGTCAGAAATCAAACGTATATCTTACCAATACGGTGTAATGTTTTTGAACAAAAATGGATACTCGATTGGGTCAAAATCCTGACATATTTGCTGACAAGGTTGTCGATACTTATTAAAAATAGTGTCACATAAATAATGTCCACATACTAAAAATGGTGTCCCAAACTTATTGTCCACTTAGAATCTCAAAACATTTTTCACAATTTTTTTCACTATTATTCTTATTGAAATATTCAAAATTGTACAATCAATGTTTAAGATATCAAAACATTTTATAAAAGGTTTTTTTAGTAAAACTGAATGTTATGATTAAATTTTTTGAATATGTCTGAAAAGTTAAGTGGATATTATTTGTGAAACAGAGAGAGTAACAATTTTTAATATTTAAAAAAAATATGAATAAATATATACAATGTTGTGAATTTTATGTTTCACAATAAATTATGATTATTATTGATTTAGCACTAATTTAAATATGTTAATATTAATATTTTATTATCGTAAATATAAATTATATTCATATTTATATTTTTGATATAATTGATATGTATAGTAATTTTAAAAAATAATATTGTATTAAATATAACATGATGGTTTATAAATTTCTATTAGTTGTATGTAAATTTGTAAATAGTTGTGAATTTAGAATTTTTATCTCAGATAAGAATGAGATGTCATGTTAAAAAAATTATAATATTTTATCTACTCGATATATCAAAAAAATTCAAGTTTTAAATAAAATAGTGAACTCAACCTTCATAAAAAATCAAACATTTTTAACTCAAATTTTATAGTCTCGCGGTTATTTTTCTTAAATACAATTTCACCCCTCAACTAAACACCATTTCATTCATAACTAATCTAATTTTATTAAAAAAATTAATATAAATTAATTATATTAATTTAAAAACTCTTATTTAAATTTTTATTCAAAACTTTCAAATTAAAAAAAAAAAGACACGTGGTACTAAGAGCAATTATGATCTTATTAGCTATAAACACATGTGTAGTTAGTAAACTAAATAGGATAGTTAAGTTGTTGTGCTAAATGAAACTAGTTTGTAACAGATTGATAGCATGAGGTGTGTGTGATTCATAGCTAAAAACACACATATCCCTCCTATATAACATGTACTACCAACAACTAATATAATACAACAAATTATTATCTTCTTTTACATTATTTTTCCATGGCATCAGAGCCAAGGAGAAGTTTTTCTGAAGCAAATTTTTTCCGCAATTAATGGCGATTTTCTAAGCTTCTTCTCCGTCTTCGATCCTTCTTCCGCTATCTACATATTTTCCATGGCATCTTCGTCTTCTTCTCCTCATATTGATACTAGTACAGCAATACCAGTTGAGTTGCTCCTTTTACGTCAAAATTGGAGTAGCTTAGTACATGTTAAACTCGATTCATTTAACTACGTGCTTTGGCGCTCTCAGATTGAAGCAGTTCTCGATCCTCATGGTTATTTAGGTCACCTAAATGGTGGTGTTACTCAGCCAACTTCCTATGATTCGTGTTTTACGACATGGCTGATTGAAGATCAACAGCTCAAGGTATCTTTGTTATCTTCAATGATTCCTTCGATTTTAGCTCAAGTTGTTCGTCTCTCTCATGCCATGCCAGTGATGTTTTGACCAAATTGGAAGAGATCTTCGTATCTCAGTGTCGCACACATGTTCACCAGTTAAAAATGAAACTCTGCAACATAAAGAAAGGTGATCAGAAAATGAGTGATTATTTAGCTTCTATTCAAACCATCTATGATGGACTTGAAACCGCATCGGCTTCACTTCCATTAGAAGATGTTATAATGTATACCCTGAAGGGTTTGCCAAGTGATTATAATCAATTCAAATCAAGTATAAGGATTACCAACGCCCAATCAACATCTATTAGTCTTCATTCGTAGGGTAGTTTGCTTGTCTCTGAAGAGTTACATATGAAAATGACTAATATGAATGATTCTCATATTCAAACTAATACTGCGCTATGTTCAAAATCACCTAATTCCTCTTCAAAAAATTGAGGAAGAGGATCTTATCAGCGAGGAAGAGGGGCGTGGTTTTAATAGAAGAGGTCATGGTACGACCACTTACGTGTCTTCTAATTTAGGAAATCAATATTCACCTACCCGATCTAGTATGCATTCTACTTTACCTACTTGTCAAATATGTTCAAAGATTGGTCACAATGCTCTAGATTGTTGATATCGTGCGGATTTTACAACTTTTCCCTCTCCTAGAGAAAATCGTATTGCTCTAGCTACTCAACAAAATATGGGACCTCAAGCTTCAACTCAGAATAATAATAATAATGATAGTCATGATACTCACCTCTACATCATTTGATCCAGAGCAGTGGTTTTTGGACTCTGGAGATAACAGCCATATAACAAATTACTTGAACCTCATTCAACACTCTTCACCTTATCATGGTGTAAAAGCTGTTTCAGTTGGTAATGGTAATACCTTGGATATTGTCAACACATGTCATAGTAACTTTCTGACTCCCTCTTCTACTTTTAATCTGAATTCTATACTCCATGTCTCTCACATCACATCAAATCTTTTGTCTATATCTTGGTTTACACTTTATAATGATTGTTCTATCTCTTTTAATTCTAGCTTAGTGATGTCTCCCTTTTTTTTCTACTTTTATGCCCTTAGGAGACATCATTTTGGGTGATTATTTGACTAGTTTGATAGACTTCTAGTGTTATTTCGTTATATTTCATTTTCTCTCCTTGGATTTTAGTATTTTTCATTTATTAAGCTTTTTCATTTTAAATGGGTTGTTTTAGTGCAAAGTTTGTAGGTCCATGATGCTAGCAAGGAGAGGAATCGAGGATTAAAGTCTTAGATCGTGTAAAGAAGTCAAAGACGAGAAGAAATATCCTGAAGAGTTGACAAGTTGAATCTACAAATCTGGAAGGCTGATATTAATTGTTGATTTCGAGCTACTTAGACGTGGATTCAGCCGCTGGGTTGTAAAGAAGATTTGTTCCTTATTGAGTTAAGAAGATTTAACAACTTGAACAGGTCAAATCGGAGTTGATTTGAGAAAGTTACAGCCGTTTTAGTGAAGAATGCACACCAGTTACGGGATTTTAATTAGAAGATTGGACTTGGGCCATCTAATATTTTACTAATTTACTTAAGTAAAGCCTAAGTCCGCTTTTGAGCTTATAAATAGACCTTTTGACATTTATTTTACACATAATTCATTATACGCTTAAATTGGAGAGCTAAAGTCAAGAGCAGAATGCAGAAGAAGGAGCTAAAGGTGAAGAATCTTCATTCTTCCACCGGAAGTCAATTCCAACACCTCAATTAGGTTATTTTTGAGACAATGAATTCCTTTTATTTTAATTTAATTTTTATTTCAATTATGAGCTAATTTCCCTTTGTACTTGAGAATCGCATATTGGGTTGAACCCAAACTAGATTAATTTATGTTTTTATGATTTAGGATTTAAGTATTTAGATTGAATTTTCTATTTGTGTTGGCTTTTATTTTATGCATGTATTATTATCTTTAGATTCATGAACTAAGGGTAATTTTTAGTATCTAGACCTTTTGACTCTTATTTACACACAACTCAATTTAGAAAAGTCAGAACAGTTAGAGAGAAAGTCAGAAGCAAGGAAGAGGAGAAAGCCAAGAGCTGGAGAAAGTCATCTTCTTTAAATCGCAGCCAAACCTAATTCCTTAATTAGGTTCTTTAATATTTTATTTCTATAAAACATAGATTTTCTTTACTTTTATTCCTTAGTTTTTATTTCAGTTATGAGCTAAATTCCCTTTGTACTTGAGAATCGCGAATTGGGTTGAACCCTAACTTGATTAATTTATGTTTTTCTAATTTGGGATTTCTTAATTTAAATTGAATATGTTATTTTATGTTGGCTTTTATTTTATGCTTAAATTATTATCTTTAGAGTCATGAACTAAGGGTAAGTGTTAGTATCTAGGTTATTAAATATAGTGGCGTATTGATCACCTTGACGGGGGGTTTTGATACAGAGCTAGGTAATTGTCGTTGGTATCCGCCAATGACCTTGACAGGCTTGACTAGCCAATAGCCAATGAGGTAAGAACTTGAACCATCTGATAATAGTTTTAATCATCCTAACAGAGTTTAGAATACTGTAGGAGAGCTCTTAGGTCCACTAATGTCTCCCTAATTGTTCTAAATATAAGCCCTTTGGAGACATCAATTTAGGTTGAAAATGGTCTTTTTATATAGTCTTTTGTGCTTCATTCGTAATATTCCTATTTCTGGTCTTGATTTGATGAATTATTATTTTTATAACATATTTGGTTTAATTTGTGTGTTAATGTGAAGTTTTAAAGATAATATGAAAATAAATTATATGCCAAGTCAATTCTAAGGAAATAAGGAAAGAAGATATTGAAGAAATCTGGAGATAGAAGGAAACAGAGTTCAATTAGGAAAAGGAAAAGCTGTCAAATAAATCTGAATTTCTGCAACTACGTCTAAAGAAGTGATGATAACTCCAAATCCGAGACGATTTTGGAAGATCCCTTTCATAGGTAGATAGATAATTCCGTGAGAATTCTTTTGATATCTTATGGGCAAACAACGGTCCAGTAATGAAGAAGATATGGTATAAACAAGTCAGCAGTAATTATCCTTATCTACTTACGAATTTGAGTTGGGCTTGGACTCTTTTACTTGGTCCCTACTCTAAGATTTCGACCTAACATCTATATATATCATTTCTAAACCTTAGAAAATCATCCCTTAGCTGCATAAGCTTAATACACACAAGTAATTCATTATAGAAGCAATCAAGAGGATCTAGAAGAGGAAGAAGGAAGAGGTAGAGCTTAATTATATCAATTCAACACTTCTCCATCTCTATTCTTTGGGTAAATTAGTATTAGATCTATTTTGTCTACGAGGTATTTCTAAACTATTTATTCAAGAGTTTTTATTATGCATAAATTTTCTTTAGGATTTTAATTATATGAACCATTGATTATTGTTTTTCTGTTTTAATTTGAATCTGGGATTTCAGTATTTAATTGAATTGGTTCTTAATTTCCATTGACTATATTCTTGTGCTTGTTCACTATTTCTGACCTAGCTAATTAGAAATAGTTTTTAGTAATTAAGCTATTCAATTTGGTGGGGAAGTGATCGCCTTGACGGGGGGTTTAATTACAGAATTAGAATCTAGACGTGTGGTATCCGTTATTGACCCTGACGGGCTTGACTAACCACGTAGCCAATTGGGTATAGATATTAATCATCTGAAAGTAGCTTATAATCGCCCTGACGGGGTTTGTAATACCGTAGGATAGCTCCTAAGTCCACCCTGACGGGAGTTAGGAGATTATAAAGTCCTGAATATTGTGAGATTTCCCATTCACCCTTATTCTTAGGAACCATAATTCAATTGGATAGATTCATACTTGCAACTCCTTATCTTATTTGCATAATTATTTATTGTTTATTATTTATTTTATTTAGTTAATAATTAAAACTATTTATTCTAATATTGAACACGAAGTTAGAATAACTACGTAAATCCCTGTAGAGACAATTTACCCGTATTTACTTATTTATTACTTGGAACGACCCGTACACTTGCGGTCTGTGGATCCTTTATTCCTTTACTTTTATTGCATTATTTTATAAAACACCAGGATCCACCAAGTTTCTGGCTCCGCTGCCGGGGATTTATAGCGGTTATTTTATTTGTGTTTTAGTTAGGTTACTAGTTTTAGTTGTTTTCAGTTTTACGTTTGTTTTGTTTTAGTCTCTTTTCAGGTTTTTCTTTAGGTATGGAGATTTCCATCTATCAAGAGAAAAATCCAACACAGACCTGGTATATGCCAGTGCAAAAATTCATGGATCTAACACGAGGAAGCTTTACAGATCATGAATTTAGGTTCAGAAAGTCTGAGAAATCCCTCAATTGTTCAATGGATAATATAGTAAAGAGTGATGCGAAAATCGATACTATCATATCATTAATGCAAGGAATGCAACAAAATCATCAATTAATGGAGCAACTATTGACGCAACTCACAGAAACAATTGAGCAATTACAACAAGTACATCTATGCAAACTGGCCAAAATACAAATTTTTGGTTCGATAGCGATGTTTGGTTCGATGTAGCTACAGAGTTTAGCCTTCAAGAAGAGAAGGAAGTGGAATCGCCACAAGTTACACCTAGTGAACTAGAGATTCCAACAATAGAAGAACCAACCACGCTAAGCATAGAGGAGATAATTGTTGAGAATCGAGTCGAAGTTGAAATTAAACCTTGTGAAGGGAAGATTACATCCATGGAAAACCTAGCCAAGCCGCGTTTAGAAGAATCAAATATTGAAATCTTGGTTAGAAAAGAGATAGACAAAGAAGATACTAGGATGATTCGCCACCTAGTACTCCATTGATGTCACCACCCAATCCAATAAAGACGAATCATTCAAATGGTGACATCGATAAAGCATTTGTAGAGGTGTGCAAAGAAGACATAACCTACACCCACATGCTTGAAAGTCATACAAAAGAACTCACACCGCAACAAGTATTCACAGAAGCTATTTCGAAAACAAATGAGGATGTGAGTGTAGAGATCGAGGTTGAAGACGTGGCCCTCATAACAAAAGAAAAGTCTGAAACATCCCTTGTTTTGGACAAAACTCTAGAGGTGGTGCCACTTGAGTTGCCCATTGTTCCAGAAGTATCTGAAGAGGTTAAAGAGAAGGACCACCACCATGAACCCGTGAAGAAGAGAGCTAAAAAATGAGTTTGGGGTTGGAACCACGGTTGCTTGGAAGGCCTCCAAACAAGAGAATAGGCCACGAGGTTTCAAAAATGCGTGGATGGGACCATTTGTTGTTACTCGAGTAGTGACACCAAAATTAATAGAGATACAACCTTCGAGAGGTCAAAGACGGCGAATTGTATACATACATAACCTCACCCACTACTGGAGAGGCTACATACTCAAGGGATAATGGAGGTAACCCGTCAAACTTTAAATGACGTTAAATAAAAGTTCTCTTGGAAGACTGATGTCTCCTCTTTTGTTCTATATTTATATGCTTAGGAAACATCAAATTAGGTGATTATCTGGCTATTTTGATAGACTTTTGGACTAAATATGCAATAATCCGATTTTCCTCTTTAATTTCTAGTATTTTTGATTTGTTAAACTTTTCTGCGTAATATTGTGTATTTTAGTGAAAAGTTTGTAGGTTTTGAATACTCGCTAGGAGAGGAATTCGAGAATAAATTCAAAGATCGTGATATGGAGTCAAATCATGAAGACAAATCCCGAAAGAATTGATATTTTAAAGCTGCAAATCTGGAAAACTGATAAAGATTGCTGATTTCGAGCCACCTAAGAGTAAATTTAGTCGCTGACCTTTGAAGAGATTGTGTGCCCCATTGAGTTACGGAACTTTAGAAACTGGAATGAGGTCAATCCCAGTTGAAACGAACCGGCTAGAGCTGATTTAGTGGAGGTGGTGCAGCAGTTACGGGATTTTGGGCTAAGAGAATGGACTTGGGCCTTTATTATTTCATTTAAAAATTAGCCTAAGGTCCAAGTTCGATTTTTAGAGTATAAATAAAGCTTTTGACACACAATTCACTTTTTACAAGTCAGAGCATCAGAGAGAAGTCAAGGCAAGGAAGCGGAGAAAGCTACAGAGCTGGAGACTGTCTATATCTCCAAATCACAGCTAATCTAATTCTGAAACTAGGTTTTTCTTTTATTTCTTTATGTAAAACAATATGAGTATTTTTATTTCTTTTAATTTAGTTTTTCGCATTAGCATGAGCTAATTTCATTTGGTACTTGAGAACGCGTAATGGGTTAACCCCAATCTATTTCATTCTATGTTTTTGAATTTGGGATTAATTTAATTGAAATCGAATTGGGTATTTATTACTTTTCTTTAATTTACACTTATTGACTATTATTGAAGTCATAAATCAATATTAGGACTTAGTACTTAGGCTATCCCAATTAGTGGCGATTAGATCACCTTGACCGGGGGGGGGGGGTCTAGATAAAGAACTAATTAACGAAAGTAGGATAGAAATTATTTGACCTTGACAGACTTAATCAATCCTATGTCCAATTGGGTAATTAGAATTTAATCATTCGAAGGTGGACTATATTCACCCTGACGGGGTTTGTAGCACCTGAGAAGAGCTCCTTAGTCCACCCTGACGGGGTAAGGAGATAATTGAATCCCGACCAATATTATTTTCCGAATCCGTCCCTTAAACAATACATGGAATGATTGGATTTAGGTGAAATCCTCGCGTTGCTCAAGTACTACCTCTCATACCTTGCGTCCAGCTATTATTTACTTGCGTCTAGTCTTTTATTTGCATTACTTTAGTCTTTTAATTAATTGTCTTAGTTATTAGAAAAGCAAACAATCAATCTTAAAATCATTTACCTGTTTTACGTGCAATTAACTGCTATCTGATAAGCACTAGAGTCAACCAATCCGTCCCTGAGAACGGATCTGTTTTATCACATATATTATTGGGACAACCGTACACTTGCAGTTGTGGTTCTCTTTTCCTTATAGCATTTATTTTAGAACACACAAAGGACCACCAAGTTTTTGGCGCCGCTGCCGGAGACGGTAGCGTGTGACCCCGGTGTTTATCCTTTAGTGTTAGTTGCATTTTTATTTTTCAGTTTTACGCTTTGTTTGTTCATCTTTTTCAAGTTTTTAGGTTTGGTGTATGCGAAGGAGACTCTTTAAGGATCTTGAGACATTACCTCCGATCCTTGATAATCCTGAATCATTAGTCAGGCTTGCTAACAAGAGAAGGAAATAACAAGAAGCACAAGAATTAGAAAGACTAGCTAACGAAATGGAAAATCTTAATCTCCACAACAATCATGTACCAGGAGTTCAGCTAGACGCGAATGGTCAGCCAACAGTGCCACCAATTATTCCTAATCCTCCAGTTCAAGTCCAAGTAGCTGATCCATGGTTCCTTACCGGTCCAACACAAGAACCATTCCTTGCTCCTCCTCTTGGGATTGGCCCAGCCAATATTGATGTTCCGAGATTCAGTCCAGATTCGGGTATGTTAGCTCAATTTCAGAATTTCGGGAATTTTCGTGGCAAGCCCGGAGAAGATCCTATTCGCGCAGTACAAAAATTTATGCAAATCTGCGATTCGTACATCACTCAAGGTGTAACAAAAGAGAAAATGTATTTTGCTACATTCATAAGTTTCGTGATAGATGGAGCGAGTGATTGGCACGATTCACAAGAGCCGGGAAAGATTACAAATTGGGAACAGTTACAGGCTGCGTTTTTCAACAGATACTATCCATCCAACATGAGATTAGATGCTCAACTCGATTTGACACATTTCCAACAAGAATTTGATGAAGCTTTGGGTAGGAGTTGGTCGAGATTCCAGAATTGTTTGCGAAGAGTTCCCAATCATGACCTTTCAAAACAACAACAATTGAAGATTTTTTATAATGGTCTTGATGGGAAATCGAGAAAAGATTTAGATTTATTATGTAGTGGTGCATTTTTACAGGTTCTACCCGTTCACGCAAGGATTAGTGTAGATAGAACGATTACTAATGAAGTGGGTTGGAATACTGTTAGAACACCTGCAAAAGGGGGAGTCCATGATGTATTCCTTTTTGGTCTAAATATAAGCCCTTAGGAGACATCATTTTAGGATGAAAATGGTCTTTTTATATTGACTTTTGTGCTTAAATTGCAATATTACACTTTCTCCCCTTGGAATTAGACTATTTGCATTTATAGAGCTTTTGTGTGTTAATTTACTTATTTTTAGTGCAAAGTTAGTAGGTTTATGAATTTCATGAGAAACCAATCCAAGGAGGAGAAGTGAGAATTAAAGTCTTAGAATATTTCTAGTGTGTTTAGTCGAGTTTCCTGAATTTAAATTGCACTTTCTTATTTCTAGTCTTGATTTAATGATTTATTATTTTTAAAGCATATGCGGTTTAATTATTTATTTAATGTGAAGCTTTAGAGATAATATGGAAATAAATTAGATGCTAAATCAATGCTAAGGAGATAAGGAAAGAAGATCTTGAAGAAATCTGGAGATAGAAGGAAGTAGAGATCAATTAGAAAAAGGAAAAGCTGCCTTATGAATCTGAAATTCCAGCCACGTTTCAAAGATTAATCCATAACTTACGATTGGCTAAGAATCTGGACGAGTGGTCTGCACCAATAGAAAGCTCTTTCCAAGACAAGCAGTTTCATATATTGGAACTCCTCAAACGGATAAGTATTGAAAAAGATATGACCAAATCAAATCAGCAGCAGAATCTTACCTTTCCTAGATTTTAGGGCTACGAATTAAAGAGTCCTTGACTTGTCTTCCACTCCAAGTAATTCGACCTAGCACCTATAAATACCAGCTCTAAACCTTAGAAAATGATCCCTTGGCTGCATAAGCTTAATATACACAAATAATTCATCACAGAAGCAATCAAGAGGATCTAGAGGAGGAAGAAGCAAGAGCTAGAGCTTAACTACATCAATTTAACACTTCATTGGCTTATTGGGTTTGAGTTTGGGGACGCTAATTAAGCGCGTCAATTGGGTTGAGTGAGAACGTTATTCGAGTGTAAACTCAAGCTCTTGGACAGTTGTTGATGGTAAGTGAGGAGAGAGCCAAAAGCTCACTTCAAATTTATTTTATTGCATATCCTTAGTGCTTATTGGGTTAATTTGGGGACGCTAATTAAGCGCGTCAATTAGGTTGAGTGAGAACGTTATTCGAGTGTAAACTCAAGCTCTTGGACAGTTGTTGATGGTAAGTGAGGAGAGAGCCAAAAGCTCACTTCAAATTTACCAAATATACATACCAACCTTCAGCCTACGCTAAAACCGTAAAGGCCTCGTGATTCCTATATGCACAGTGAGTTAATAGGGAGTATTCTAAGTGGAGCGTTCAAAGCAAGTAAAGATCGAGGAACACCCTATAACCACCATCTTGAGATAAGTACTGAGCGTAACCTTCTAACATTGTGAAATTAATTTTGGATTGATATTGTTTTGTATTTGATTTTACATGATAAGTGTAGGTGTATATTAATTCCTAGATTAGACTATATGAGATTTGTTTTAAGTTGTGCTTTGGGAATATTTACTAGATTCTACCTTCTGCATTCACCTAAAAGGCCTTTGTTTTTTTATTTTACTTTGTCGGGACGACAAAGGTTTGAGTTTGGGGTCTTGATGTCTCCCCATTTGTTCTAATTATTAGCCCTCTGGAGACATCTTTTTAGGTGTATAAATGATTTATTTGATAGACTTTTAGGCTTAAGTGATCATACTGCACTTTCTCCCCTTGGAAATTAACTAATTACAGAATCTGAGCTTTTGTGCGTAAATTTGACTATTTTTAATGCAAAGTTAATCGGTTCTTGAATTTCATGAAAGATCAATCCAAGGAGAAGAAGTGAGAATAAAGTCTTAGTGTATTTTAGAGTGTTAGGAAATGATTTTGAGTCGAGTTTCTATTTTTAGAGTACACTTTCCTATTTCGTTTTCTTGATTTATTGATTTATTCTTTTTAAGCATATGCGGTTTAATTATTTATTGAAAAATTCGTAATAGAGCAACCTCTTCTCCCTTATAACCTAAAAAACGCGAAAATTTCCTCTCTCCAGCAGTGTCGGGCGGTATACCGGACCTATGGGTCTGATTTTTTTCGTAGCCGCACCGGTATACAGGTGAAATGAGCGGTATACCGGTGAGAGGGTTAGATTTTCTCCGAATTTTTTTCTTTTTCTCCCTAACTTGATTTTCTTAGTACCTGAACATCAAAAACACTAATACCTTCCTCAATAATGCACTATCAACTAAAAAAATATGTAAACTTAATAATATACACTAAAAAAACTAAATTAATAAAGCAATTAAAGATTGGGGTGTCTCCCAAGAGCACTTTTATTTAACGTCATTTAAAGTTTGACGGGTTACCTCCATTATCCTTTGATTATGTAACCTCCCCAGCAGTGGGTAAGGCTGTGTATGTCTACAATTCGCATTCTTTGACCTCTCGAAGCTTGTATCTCTATTAATTTTGGTGTCACCACTCGAGTAACAACAAATGGTCCCATCCACGCGTTTTTGAAACCTCGTGGTCTATTCTCTTGTTTGGAGGCCTTCCAAGCAACCGTGGTTCCGACCCCAAACTCATCTTTAGCTTTCTTCTTCACAGGTTCATGGTGGTGGTCCTTCTCTTTAACCTCGTTAGATACTTCTGGAATAATGGGGAACTCAAGTGGCTCCTCCTCTAGAATTTTATCTAAAACAAGGGATGTTTCAGAACTTGCTTTTGTTATGAGGGCCACGTCTTCAACCTCGATCTCTACACTCGCATTCTCCTTTGTTTCCGGAATATCTTCTGTGACTACTTGTTGCGGTGTGAGTTCTTTTGTATTACTTTCAAGCATTTGGGTGTAGGTTTTGTCTTTACACACCTCTACAAATGCTTTATCGATGTCACCGTTTGAATGATTCGTCTTTATTGGATTGGGAGGTGACATCAATGGAGTACTAGGTGGTGAATCCATCCTAGTATCTTCTTCTTCTATCTCTTCTCTAACCAAGATTTTAATATTTGATTCCTCTAAATGCGGCTTGGCTGGATTTTCCATGGATGTAATCTTCCCTTCACAAGATTTAATTTCAATTTCGACTCCATTACCAACAATTGACTCATCTATGCTTAGCGTGGTTGATTCTTCTATGGTTGGAATCTCTAGTTCACTAGGTGCAACTGGTGGCGATTCCACTTCCTCCTCTTCTTGAAGGCTAAACTCTGTAGCTACATCGAACCAAACATCGCTATCAAATTGAATGGCTTCATCATCTAAATTTGTACTTTGGCCTGTTTGCATAGATGATACTTGTTGCAATTGCTCAATTGTTTCTGTGAGTTGTGTCACTCGTTGCTCCATTAATTGATGATGTTGTTGCATGACTTGCACTAATGATATGATAGCATCGATTTTCGCATCACTCGTTACTATATGATCCGTTGGGGCCTTCATGAAACAATTGAGGGAGTCCTCAAACTTCCTGAGTCTATCATAATGATCTGTCAAGCTCTTGCATGTCAAGTCCATGAATTTGTGTACTGGCATATAACAGGTCGGTTTTGGGATTGGCTTTTGATAGAGGGAAATCTCCATACCTAAAGAAAAACCTGAAAGAGACTAAAACAAAACAAACGTAAAAGTGAAAACAACTAAAACTACTAACCTAACTTAAACACAAAATAAAATAACCGCTTTACATCTCCGGCAGCGGCGCCAAAAACTTGGTGGGTCCTTGTGTGTTATAAAATAATGCAATAAAAGTAAAGAGATAAAGGATCCACAGACTGCAAGTGTACGGGTCGTACCAAGTAATAGATAAGTAAAATCGGGATTATCGTCTCCATAGGGATTTAAGAAGTTATTCTAAATTTGCGTTCAATATCAGAATAGGTAGTTTTGATTGCTTTAAAAAGATAAATAATAAAGATGTTTGTTTTCTAATTAACTAATTAATAAAATAGACAATAAAATAAACAATTAATTATTATGCAAGAAAGATAAGGATATGCAAGTATGAATCTATTCTATTGAATCTATGATTACTAAGAATAAGGGTGAATGGGAAATCTCACAATAGTCGGGAATCTACTATCTCGTAACCCCCGTCAGGGTGGACCTAGAAGCTATCCTACGGTATTACAAACCCCGTCAGGGCGATTATAAGCTACTTTCAGATGAATACTATTTTACCTCATTGGCTACGTGGTTAGTCAAGCCCGTCAGGGTCAAATAACGGATCTCACGCGTCTATATTCTATTTCTGTAATTAAACCCCTCATCAAGGTGATCCATATGCCACTATATGGAATAGCCTAATTACTAAAGCCTACCCTTGATTCGCGACGTCAATGATAATGAATAAGTACAAGAATATAGTCAATGGAAATTAAGAACCAATTCAATTAAATACTAAAATCCCAGATTCAAAGTAAAACAGAAAAACAATAGTCAAAGGTTCATATAATTACAATCCTAAAGAGAAATTATGTATAAATAAACTTCTTGAATAAATAGCTTAGAAATACCTCATAGAAAAAATAGATCTAATACTAATTTACCCAAAGAATAGAGATGGAGAAGTGTTAAATTGATGTAGTTAAGCTCTAGCTCTTGCTTCTTCCTCCTCTAGATCCTCTTGATTGCTTCTATGATGAATTATTTGTGTATATTAAGCTTATGCAGCCAAGGGATCATTTTCTAAGGTTTAGAGCTGGTATTTATAGGTGCTAGGTCGAATTACTTGGAGTGGAAGACAAGTCAAGGACTCTTTAATTCGTAGCCCTAAAATCTAGGAAAGGTAAGATTCTGCTGCTGATTTGATTTGGTCATATCTTTTTCAATATTTATCCGTTTGAGGAGTTCCAATATATGAAACTTCTTGTCTTGGAAAGAGCTTTCTATTGGTGCAGACCACTTGTCCAGATTCTTAGCCAATCGTAAGTTATGGATTAATCTTTGAAACGTGGCTGGAATTTCAGATTCATAAGGCAGCTTTTCCTTTTCCTAATTGATCTCTACTTCCTTCTATCTCCAGATTTCTTCAAGAGCTTCTTTCCTTATCTCCTTAGCATTGATTTAGCATCTAATTTATTTCCATATTATCTCTAAAGCTTCACATTAAATGAATAATTAAACCGCATATGCTTTAAAAATAATAAATCATTAAATCAAGACTAGAAATAAGAAAGTGCAATTTAAATTCAGGAAACTCGACTAAACACACTAGAAATATTCTAAGACTTTAATTCTCACTTCTCCTCCTTGGATTGGTTTCTCATGAAATTCATAAACCTACTAACTTTGCACTAAAAATAAGTAAATTAACACACAAAAGCTCTATAAATGCAAATAGTCTAATTCCAAGGGGAGAAAGTGTAATATTGCAATTTAAGCACAAAAGTCAATATAAAAAGACCATTTTCATCCTAAAATGATGTCTCATAAGGGCTTATATTTAGACCAAAAAGGGAGACATCAGTCCATAATGTCAATATTGAAGAAAGGTTCACCTACTTAGAGAACAAATTACAAACCACATTGGAACAGTGATGTCTCCTCATTTGTGATAATATAATATACTTCAGAGACATCATTTTAGGCTTATTTATTAGTTTATAGGTCGATCTTAGCTTAATTTAGTGCACTTTCCTATTTTGAATCTTGATTTGTAGAATTATTATTTTTAGGGCATATTGGGTTTAATTGTTTATTTAGTGTGAAGCTTTAAAGATAATTATGGAGATTAATTAGAGTCCAAGTCAAAGATTACAACTTATGGAAAGAGATTTGCATGGAAATTGGAGATAAGGAAACAAAGGCTAAAAAGATGGAAAAGGAAAAGCTGCCTAAATCTGGCATTCTGCATACACGTCCAAAGATATGCGTTTAACCTAAGAAATAGGCCGAATTTGGTAAATTCCTTCTAGAGGGTCAAGATAATTCTGTTGCGATTCTTTTGGTATCTTATGGAGCTCAAACCGACCAATAATGAAGAAGATATGCTCAAAACGGTCCAGCAGTGTTTATCTTTATTTCCATATGAATTTGAGTTGGACTAGGAGTCCATTACTTTCCTTCTCCTTCAAGAAAACGAATTAGGTCTTCCTATACCCTATAAATACAGCCTCTTAACACTCTAAAATCATCCTTGGCCAGACCCTAAGGCCAAGAGGAAGCTGCAACACAAGAGAAGAAGTCTGGAAGGAGCTGTGCAACAACTATGTCTCCTTCAACCTCTTATTTTGTAATTCTTTTCTCTTCTCTTCTTAGTATGAATTAATTCCTTTTAGTTTGAGTGTTTAGCATATATGTATGAACCCTAGTTTTGATTGACATCTATCTAATTTGGGAACTTAATGTTTTAAATTGAATTATAGTTTTTATTCTCTGCTTATGTGTTTGAAATATTCTGTGTTCTTGTGGATGCGCGCCCATATAGAATTACCATCTAGTAATTAGGTCACCATTGACAACGGTGTTTAATTGCATGTTTAGCACATAACGTCTAGTATTAGGTCTGATCTGACAACCCAACCTAGCTAGATAATCACTATGGTTTAGTTCTTGTGACTATTTACCAATTACATGAAAAGTTTGCTTAGGAAGCCTTATTGACACAGGTAAATCCTATTTTAAACTACCGATAGCATATTGGGACCGATTAGGGAAATACTACATAATTTACCCTTACATGTTTAGAACGGCAAAACTAGTGGGGATTGCATGCTAATTACTCAAGCTAGACTTTCATACTATCTTCTTTTCTTTCTTTTATTTATTTTCTGTCTTTAGTTTATTAGTTTAGTTTATTTATTAGAAAACCAAATAAATATTTGTCTATCTCTTCTTCCTGTTAGCGTATTAGCTTTTCTACCTTTAATATCTGCACTAGATAAATTGCATAAAAAAGTTCTCTCTAACTTTCGTCAGTCCCTGGGGAACGAATCTTCTTATCATTAAAACTTGCATACGTCCTGTAATACTTGCAGTACAGTGTTAGTTTAGGGTGTGTATTTGCACTTATTTATATCATTATTTTATCACACCTTAGGCCACACCAAACAGCAATTGAAACAACGTACGCTAGCCGTGAATGAAGGTTTTTCGAGTAAAAGGGTTGAAGTGAATGCTACGCAATAAGTGTAAGGGTGTTCGAATTGTGGTGTTCAAGACCATGATTGGGAACATTGTGAGTATAATAACGAAGTCGTGATGTTCGTTTCTAATAGGGTAAATTATAACTCGAGTGGACAAGGA
This sequence comes from Nemophila menziesii, assembly GCA_029959085.1. NCBI lineage: Eukaryota > Viridiplantae > Streptophyta > Magnoliopsida > Boraginales > Hydrophyllaceae > Nemophila > Nemophila menziesii. The sequence continues at coordinate 6,252,365 of JARWIR010000014.1, forward strand.
TATCATCCCAACAGAAACCATCCAGGTGTTCAATACTCGAATCCTAATGGGACAGCTAATCCTACTTAAGCATATCAACCGCGTTCCCAAGGTAACACTTATCAACCTAGACCACAAAATAACTATCAAGGAGGACAAAATTACGGAAATCAGGCTCAAGGCAACCTCCTCAAAATAGTTATAATGAGACAATGAATCAAAAAGCCTTACCTTCTCAACCTCAAGAAGGAACGGAAGATCTTCGGTTAATAGTAGATAAATTAATGGCACTTCAGGCACAATTTATTCAGAGTCAGCAAGCTCACGAAGCTGCACTTAAATTATTGGGGACTCAAATGGATAAAATTTCGAAACAATTGAATCAGCATCCGCAAGGAAGACTCCCTAGTGATACTGAAGTCCCAAGACAAACTGAAGATTGTAATGCCATAACATTGAGAAGTGGTAAGAAACTTCCTCCACCCCCATTTCCGGTCATCATAGAAAAAGAAGTGACAAATAAAGACAAACCAGTAGTGGAGGAGTTAGAAAAAGAGAATGAACTTGAAGTAATAGAGGTGGAGAAAATTCCAGAAGCTCAGAAAAGAAAGATATTGTGGAGATCCGTCCTCCTCCACCTTTTCCTTCGAGAGTTTAGAAAAAGGAGATATGGCCGAGTATCAGAGATTCATCAATAGGGTAAGGGGTCTCAACATAAATATTCTGTTACTTGAAGCTATTAAAGTTATACCGAAATACGTGAAGTTTTTGAAGAGAGCCCTAACCAATAAAAGGTCGTATTATGATAATAAGATGATTGGTTTACCCGAAGAGTGCAACGCTATCTGCCAAAGTAAGTTGCCACCTAAGTTGCTTGACCCTGGGAGTTTTACAATTCCGATATCGATTGGTAAGGAGTGGCAAGGAAAAGCACTATGTGATTTCGGTGCAAGTATTAATCTTATGCCCAAATCGATCTTTGATAAGCTGAGAATAGGAGATTTGAGACCTACTTCTATGGTCTTGCAAATGGCCGATAGATCCCTCGTTCATCCGGAGGGACAAATCGAAGATGTCCTCGTTAAGGAAGGTACTTTAGTTTTTCCCGTTGATTTTGTTATTCTTGAATACGACGCGGATAGGAATGTCCCCATCATTTTGGGAAGACCATTCCTAGCCACGGGGCGTACTTTAATTGATGTAGAAAACATAGAATTAACCATGAGAAACCAAGAGGAGGAAGTGAAGTTTAATGTGTTCAGAGCCATGAAATTTCAAGATGTTCCAGGAGATTGCTTTCGAATGGATGTAGCTGAACATGCCACGCAAGAGGTATTTGATTGTTTTAATTATGATGATATCTTGCAGGCTGCTTTGACACTAGACTTACCTGAGATGATGGAAGAGCTTGCCGAAACAGTGGCAGCTCTCAATTCGGAAAACCCAAAATATAGACGTCCTGCCTATGAACCTGTGAGAGAACCGGGGGGAGATGGCCATTAAAAATAAACCATACATTGAATCTCCTCCGAAGCTAGAAGAAAAACCATTGCCAGCTCGTTTGAGGTATGCGTATTTGGGTACTAATAATACTTTACCTGTTATTGTTTCAGCAAATTTAACAGGTTTTCAAGAAGATAAACTGCTACGTGTACTAAGGTCGAATAAAGAGGCGATAGGTTGGACCATTGCTGATATCAAAGGCATTAGTACATCCTATTGTCAATACAAAATCATACTTGAAGATGATAGTGCACGTTCAGTTGAAGGTCAAAGGAGATTAATGCCAGCAATGAAGAAAGTGGTGAAGAAAGAGGTGATTAAGCTACTAGACGCGGGAATCATTTTTCCCATATCTAGTAGTGAGTGGGTTAGTCCAGTTCAGTGCGTACCGAAGAAAGAAGGAATGACTACCATCCTCAATGCTCAGAATGAAGACATCTCCACAAGAACAGTTGTTGGTTGGAGGGTTTGTATGGATTACCGTAAGCTGAACAAGGCTACTAAAAAAGACCATTTCCCTCTTCCCTGCATTGATCAGATGTTAGACAAATTGGATGGTAGGGAGTATTATTGTTTCTTGGATGGTTATTCGGGGTATAATCAGATTTATGTAGATTCAGCTGATCAACACAAAACCACATTCACATGTCCTTTTGGTACCTTTGCCTATCGGAGGATGCCTTTTGGATTATGTAATGCACCTGCTACCTTTCAAAGATGTATGATGGCCATTTTATGGGATATGATAGATAATTTACTCGAGGTATTTATGGATGACTTTTCCGTATTTTGTTATAACTTTGATGAGTGTTTACAGAATTTGGAGAAGGTGTTAATAAGATGCAAGGAAACAGATTTGGTGTTGAATTGGGAGAAGTGTCATTTTATGGTTCGAGAAGGTATAGTGTTGGGTCACAAAGTTTCAAGTGCAGGGTTAGAGGTTGATCGAGCAAAGATTGAGGTAATAAAAACTCTTCCCCCTCCCATTTCTGTAAAAGGGGTAAAAAGTTTTTTAGGCCATGCTGGATTCTATCGTCAATTCATCGAGGATTTTTCAAAAATTATAAAACCTTTGTGTAACCTACTCGAGAAGGATACCAAATTCCTTTTGGATGAGGCTTGCATGAAGGCATTTCAAGAGTTGAAGGAGAAGCTTATTACTGCACGTATTGTGTTACCTCCTGATTGGAAAATTCCTTTTGAAGTTATGGGTGATGCAAGTGATTTAGCTATGGGTGTTGTGTTGGGTCAAAGGAAGAACAAGGTATTTCACTCTATCTATTATGCAAGTAAGACCTTCACTAGTGCTCAAGTTAATTATACAGTGACTGAGAAGGAACTTTTAGCGGTAGTTTATGCTTTTGACAAGTTCCGTTCCTATCTTCTTGGAGCGAAAATTGTTGTATTTACCAACCACTCCGCTATAAAGTACCTTATGGAGAAGAAAGATGATAAGCCGAGGTTAATCAGATGGGTTTTATTGCTTCAAGAGTTTGATTTAGAGATTCGAGATCGAAAGGATTGTGAGAATCAGGTTGCAGATCATTTGTCTCATCTTGAAGGTTCCGAATCAAACACTAGTCCAGAGTTAGTTCGAGAAGAATTCCCACATGAAAGTTTATTTGCTATCTTTAATAGATCACCGTGGTATGCTGATATTGCAAATATTGTGGTAAGTGGTTCTTTTCCTGAAGGAGCTACTTCACAAGACAAGAAGAGGTTAAGTACACGTGTTAAACAGTTCTTTTGGGAGGACCCTTTCCTCTACAAAGTGTGTGGTGATCAAATGGTAAGAAGATGCATACCTGAGAATGAGATTTATGGAGTTATTGCAGGTTGTCACGATTCACCTTATGGAGGACATTTTAAAGGTGGCCATACAACTGCTAAGGTACTTCAATCTGGTTTTTATTGGCCTACGTTACATAAAGATTGTCATGAATATGTAAAGAAGTGTAATAGATGTCAATTTACTGGGAATATATCCAAGAGGGATGAAATGCCACGTAATAACATTCTTGAGGTAGAAATATTTGATGTATGGGGTATTGATTTCATGGGTCATTTTGTGCCATCCAATGGAAATCTATACATCCTGTTAGTTGTTGGCTACGTGTCCAAATGGGTAAAGGCTGTAGCTCTACCAACGAATGATTCGTGAGTGGTAATTAAGTTTTTGAAATCTCATATCTTCACTAGACATGGCACACCTCGAGTGATTATTAGAGATGGAGGATCTCATTTCGTAAATAAATATTTGAAGACTGTTCTAGAGAAATATGGGGTGAGACATCGTATATCTACTGCTTATCATCCACAATCCAATGGTCAAGCTGAAGTTTCAAATCGAGAGGTAAAATCTATCCTTGAAAAGACTGTTGGTCCTACGAGAAAAGATTGGTCTCTAAAGTTAGATGATGCATTGTGGGCTTATCGTACTGCTTTCAAAACCCCTGTTGGTGCATCTCCTTATCGAATGGTGTATGGTAAGGCTTGTCACTTACCTCTCGAACTTGAATTGGTTGCGTATTGGGCCATAGCTGAATTGAATTTAGATCCTACTTTAGCCGCTGAAAATAGAATGATGAAATTAAATGAACTTGATGAGTTTCGATTACATGCTTATGAGAATGTGATGTCTCCCTATTTGTAATGAATTAATCCTAGTTAGAGACATCATTTTTAGTGATTTAGAAGTCATTATAGTCGATTTTCTTGAGAAATACTACACTTTCCTATTTTGAGTCTTGATTTAGTAAATTATTATTTTTAGAGCATATTGGGTTTAATTATTTATTTAGTGTGAAGCTTTAAAGATAATTATGGAGATTAATTAGATTCCAAGTCAAATACTAAGAGATATGGAAAGAGATAAGCATGGTAATTGGAGATAAGGAAAGAAAAGCTAAAAACATGGAAAAGGAAAAGCTGGCATAATCCTGAATTTCACCACCCACGACCACAAATCAGCTTATATCTCAAAATCGATGTGGAATTTGGAGAAACGGTCAAGATAAAAGTTGGAGATCTTTCCGAGACGATAAATTTTGTCTACTCATACGCATCAAACAGATGAGTATTGAAGCTGCTAGGACCAAAACAAAAACGGGCCTGATTCCATGTTTTAGGGTTACGAATTTGAGTTGGGCTTGGAGTCCACTACTTACTTTCTCCTTCAAAAAAACTAATTAGGGCATATATACACCTATAAATACACCCTTATATCACTTATAAATAATCCTTGCCTCATAGTAATTAGTCCTTAGGGTTTTATTCATCAGAATTATTGTAGAGAACAATATGAAGTCTTTTATTATTTCTTTTAGTTTATTTCCTTTAGGTATGAACTAATTTTCCCATAGCTTGGGTTTTGCATCATGTATAATCTATGAATTCTAATTTCTTTCTATCTAAGTTTCTTTGGGAATTATATGTTTTAATCTGTTATTAGCTCTTACCTATATATTTGTTTATGTGTTTTGAATTATTGTCTGTCCTAGAACTGATCACTTTAGGCTTTCTTAATATTAGTTAGATGTTCACCTTAGCTGGGTGTCTAATTATTGAAACACCACATAACGTCTAGTGTCGATATTTGTCTTGACAACACTAATTCTTGCTAGATAGTCATTAGGGTATAATTTAATCACTATCATTATGTTTGGAATTGAATTGCTTAGTGCCTTGGTAGCGCTTGATAACCCTAGGTTTAGGCTGCCTCATGATGTGTCTGTAGCCCCCTTAGTCGCTCTCAAGGACTAAGGTATGGGAATTTAGAATCCTGACTAAGTATCTAAGAGCTAATTATCTCCCTTATTAACTAGATTTGATAGAAATAATTAGAAGGATTAGTGCATACTAGCAAAACCTAAGTTATACTTCTCATCTCATATTTCTTCGTATTTAATTTACTGTCTTTATTTTCCTTAGTTAATTTAATTATTTCGAATTATTTCCTATTTTATTTTCCTGTCAGTTGATAAGTTACTTCTTACTCGTTATTATTTACCCATTCGTATAACACACTAAGTCCCTGAGAACGAACTTCACTTATCATTAAAACTTGCATATGTCCTGTAATACTTGCAATACCGTGCTTGTCTAGGGTGAGAGTGCATTGTTTTCTGGCTTATATTTATTTTATTTTTATCACACCCTAGGTGACACCAGAATGCTAAATTGTACAAAGAAAATACGAAGAGATGGCATGATAATAGAATTAGAGTAAAGAAGTTTGAAGTTGGACAAAAGGTACTTAAATATAACTCGAAGTTCAGCAATTATCCAGGTAAGTTGAGGTCAAAATGGTCTGGTCCTTATGTTGTAACAAAAGTCACGCCTCATGGAGCTATTGAGATTGAGAATCCGATCGACCACCGTACCTTCATGGTAAACGGTCATCGATTGAAGATTTATCACGGAGGTGAAGATATTAATCGCGCGGAGGATCCACTTCCTGGAGAGGTTATGTACCTCCTTGAAGCACCTTAGAATGTGAGGTAACCGTCGAGCTTAACGACGTTAAACAAAAGCCAATTCATTAATTCGTAGTGTAAATTAGTCAATTATTGTTGATTAGTGTTTATTTTTAAGAAATGAGAAAGGGTAGCTGTTTTTGACGATTTCAGGAGTATAAAAGGTCACGAGTTTGGGGTTAAAAGCGTTAAAAAATGGAGATTTTTCGAAAAATTGCAGAGGAAATATCGGGAACCCGGTTTTGCACAAACCGGGACCCGGTTTCGTGAGCTGTGAAGGTCCCAGAACTCTGACCATGGCGTGGCTCGAGACGCAAGGGGTTGCGTCTGCATGCGCGCCAACGACAAAATCCGGGAAACCGGTTTTGCACAAACCGGGAACCTGGTTTCGAAGGCTGGGAAGGCTAAAAAGTTCTGACCCCTGCGTGAGCTCAGACACAAGGGGTCGCATCCAGGCTAACGCGTTCCACACACCAGACGCAAACCAGGAACCCAGATTTTCACAAACCGGGAACCCGTTTATGAGAGATGCTGATTCTAAATTCTCTGACCACTACGTGGCTCGAGACGCATGTCAGCTGCGTCTAGGGATGGCAATGGTTACGGTTAAAAACCGAAACCGATGATAACCGAACCGATTAAAAACCGAATTATAAAACCGTGGTTAAAACTATTAGGTTATGGTTTTGAAAAGTGTAACCGATGGTCAAAACCGTTAGGTTATGGTTTTTGATAAAAATAAAACCGAAAAACCAAAAACCGTTTATTATCATATATATTTCAAATTTTATAATAATTTAGGTTAAATTAGATATACTAAAATTCTAAAAGTACAATCAAAATACTAGATTTTAACCAATTAAATAATAAATATATAATTTAATCAGATACCAACACAATTTTTATAAACCTTGTTTTTTTATATATGTGGTTTTATTTTATGAAATTTAATATATTTATTAAATTATCATTTGAATATGGTTAAAAACCGCAAAACCGTTTAAAAAACCGAAACCGAATAATACGGTTATGGTTTAAAAATGTAACCGATGGTTAAAACCGTTAGGATATGGTTTTTAATTATAAAAATGGTTATGGTTATGGTTTTTGAAATTTTTACAAAAAACCGATCCGTTGCCATCCCTAGCTGCGTCCAAGGAGTAAAAAAAATATATATGTTTTTTCGAATTTTTTCTCTTGCCGACATAGCGACGAAAACCGGGAACCCGGTTTCGCCACTGTGAGAGGCGGTTTTGGGCTGTTTTAACCTATTTATTTAGCTCCTTTCTCAAGTTAGCCTCCACATCCGATTTCAGCTTTACACACCTCTGAAAATCATCATCAAAACAGGTTTTATTCATCAATTCTTACCATCTTTCTTCCTAAAAACACATAATCAACTCAAGATCTTTCCAAAACTTCACCAAATTCTTACTTTTTCCTCCAATTCTTTCCTCACCCAAACCTTAAATTGAACCACTAAACCTTGCCAATCCTTCAAATTGATCCTTACCCATCTCATAACTCACATAAATTCACCTTATTCTTCTCTCAAAACATCAAAGATTGTAACTTTTCCCTAGTTTTCAACTCTTTGAAGTTTCGAGTTTGGGGTGGAAAGCCATGACTAACAGGACAGATTCTTTCAGTTACACAAGAAAAAACAACCCAAGAACAAGAAACAATCCTGGTGCTACACAAGAGAGAGCTATTGAGATTCCAGATTTGGGTCCTAAACGAAAGATTGAAGAGGTTAAGAATGCTATGAAGAGAAAAGAAAACCCAAGTAAGGCTAATCTTGCTAAGCCTACTTTGTTTGATGAAGAAGAAGAGGAAGAGATTGAAGAGGAAATTCCCAAAGAACCTGTTCCAGAACCGCGAGCTCCACAAAGAAAAGCTATTGCACACAAACCCAAGAGGGTAATTTTGCATTGGGATGAACAGGTTCATGATCGAATTGATTATTTGAAGTTTGGTATTGAGAGAACATTCCCTGCTGGTATTATGAATAGCGAATTTAAGAATTATCCAACTACTTGTGATAAGTTTGGGTGGACTGAATTGAGACAGAGAAAGCTTACCTTTATCCCCACCTTGGTCCGTGATTTTTATGAAGATGTAGCCTTTTCGAATAAACAATAAATTATCGTCCGCAAAAAGTTTTGGTTCATGGAAAACGCCCTATTCCGAATGGTGAGAGATATGCTGGGCAGGTTTATAGTAGTTGTCTGCTACCTTGTGCTAAGGTATGGTCAAGATTTGTAGTACCCACTTTCTTTGGTATTAATCACACTTCCAAATTGAAGAAGGAGCATGTTATCTTTATCAAGTGCATTGTTGAGAATCGAGAGATGGATGTTGCGCGTGTAATTTACGAGACTATAATGGAGTTTGAGAAAACCCCTACTAGTCAACATAACCTAAAGTTTCCTTGTACCATCACTACCTTGTGTCTAGACGCAAAAATACCGTGAAGGAACGAAGAGGTTGACGCGTCCGAAGAGGGAGACGCAATGACATTGAATTCCATTGACAACGCCCACAATGAAGCAACCCATCCAATTAAGAACCCTAAAGCTCCTCCACCAAAGAAGAAGGTACATACTGATAATGGGTTGGAAGAAGAAATTCGAGTGTTGAAAGAGAATCAAGAAAAGATGATTGCTACTTTAGGAAACGTCACCAAAGAGTTAGATCTTCTTCGCAACATGCTACTTGGGGTGAGCACCATGCAACACGCCACCTATGGTTTACTCGCGAAGGATTCTATACCTGGACGCAACACTGATAACCAGCCTCGTGCTGGTTAAGATACGTTTTCTTTCCTTTCTCATTGAGTGTATATTACTTTATTTGAGTTGAGTCTTTTCGAGTCGTGGGGGCACGACTCATTTTTGAGTTTGAGGTGGGGTTCGTTGCCTCACCCCAGTTTTATGTGTTATGTGTTTTTATCGCTTTCAATAAAATTAATTAGGGGTTGCGTTTGACTGTAGAAGCTCTTAAATGTCCCCATTAAGCATACTTTTGATAAATCAATGATAGTAAATAGTGGACTTTAGGAATTAGTATAAAACGCACTTTAATTGCATGCAAACATAGATAATGGATAGGAAAAATTAACGAACAATGCAAAAGAAGTAAGCTCATACTTAAGGAAAATGTTTGGTGTGTAGAACGTGAGATCTAAATTAGTAGAGAACCCACTTAGATATGAACTAGAGACGAACCATGTAACTAGGAAAATGATAGGGGCAGTCTTTGATAGCCATTTGAAGCCTTTTAGCTTTCTATCCCTTGTATTAATATTATCCGCCTTAGCCAAATTTTTAGCCTTAAAGCCTTTTCTTTTGTCGCCATGATATAAGCCCATATCCCCTTAGTTTATTAGGCATTTCCAAAATGACCCGCACTTGAATCACGATCCTGAGACATGTCTCGAGCTTGAGTTTGGGGTGGTGGGTCCATCTTTTGGGGAATTACATTAGGAGGGAGAAATATGTGTTTGTATTGAGGCATGAAAAGAAAATTTAGATGATATTATTATTTGTAACCCTTTGCCGGGAATATAAAAAAAAATCTCAAGACAGTAGAATCCGGGAACCCGGATTTCACAAAACGGGGAACCCGGTTTCTCCTGTATAAATTTTTTGAGAAAACGAGAAAAAGAAAAGAAAAAGAAAAAGGAATAAACACCCGGCAAAGTGGAAGTTTCTGGAAATCATATTAGTATAGATTGGGTTAACTTGGGTATGCTAATTTAGTGCATCGAATGGGTTGAGTGAGAACGTTATATGAGTGTAAACTCAAGCTCGTGGACATTTGTTGATGGTAAGTGAGGAGAGAGCCAAAAGCTCACTTCAAAATTACCAAATATACATACCATACCGTCCCTAAGCCTACGCTAAAACCATAAAGTCCTCGTGATTCATAGGTGCATGGTAAGTTAATAGGGAGTAAATTAAGTGGAGCGTTCAAAGCGAGTAAGGATCGAGGAACAGCCTATAGCCATCATATGGAGATGAGTACGAGTGTAACCTTCTAGCATTGCAAAGTTAATTTTATGATTGAATTTAGTTATCTTTGATCTTTGCATGATTAGTGTATGTGTATATTAGTTCCTAATGTGTGTTATATGAGATATTTTTTTAGTAATGCTTTGGGTGTATTTATTTGCGTCTACCTCTCCGTAATCACCTTTTTCCTTGGTTTTTAATTTTACTTTGTCGGGACGACAAATGTTTGAGTTTGGGGTCTTGATGTCTCCTCTTTTGTTCTATAATTATATACTTAAGAGACATCAAATTAGGTGATTATCTGGCTATTTTGATAGACTTTTTGAACTAAATATGCAATAATCCGATTTTCCTCTTTAATTTCTAGTATTTTAAATTTATTAAACTTTTGCGCGTAATATTGTGTATTTTAGTGAAAAGTTTGTAGGTTTTGAACACTAGCTATGAGAGAAATCCGAGAATAAAGTCAAAGATCGTGATATGGAGTCAAAGCATGAAGACAAATTCCGAAAGAATTGATATTTTAAAGCTGCAAATCTGGAAAACTAATAAAGATTGCTGATTTCGAGCCACCTAAGAGTAAATTTAGTTGCTGACCTTTGAAGAGATTGTGTGCCCCATTGAGTTACGGAACTTTAGCTAATGAAATGAGGTCAATCCCAGTTGAAACGGACCGGCTACAACTGATTTAGTGGAGGTGGTGCAGCAATTACAGGATTTTGGGCTAAGAGAATGGACTTGGGCCTTTATTATTTCATTTAAACATTAGCCTAAGGTCCAAGTCCGATTTTTAGAGTCTAAATAAAGCTTTTGACTTCTATTTTTCACGAAATTCACTTTTTACAAGTCAGAGCATCAGAGAGAAGTCAAGGCAAGGAAGCGGAGAAAGCTACAGAGCTGGAGACTGTCTATATCTCCAAATCACAACTAATCTAATTCTGAAATTAGGTTTGTAAAACAATATGACTATTTTTATTTCTTTTAATTTAGTTTTTCGCATTAGCATGAGCTAATTTCATTTGGTACTTGAGAACGCGTAATGGGTTGAACCCCAATCTATTTCATTCTATGTCTTTGAATTTGGGATTAATTTAATTGAAATCGAATTGGGTATTTAATATTTTTCTTTAATATACACTTATTGACTATTATTGAAGTCATGAATCAATATTAGGACTTAGTACTTAGGCTATTCCAATTAGTGGCGATTGGATCACCTTGACGGGGGGTCTAGATTCAAAACTAATTAACGAAAGTAGGATAGAAATTATTTGACCTTGACAGGCTTAATTAATCATATGGCCAATTGGGTAATTAGACTTTAGTCATTCGAAGGTGGACTGTATTCACCCTGACGGGGCTTGTAGCACCTGAGAAGAGCTCCTTAGTCCACCCTGACGGGGGTAAGGAGATAATTGAATCCCGACCAATATTATTTACCGAATTCGTCCCTTAAACAATACATGGAATGATTAGATTTAGGTGAAATCCTCGAGTTGCTCAAGTACTACCTCTCATACCTTGCGTCCAACTATTATTTACTTGCGTCTAGTCTTTTGTTTGCATTACTTTAGTCTTTTAATTAATTGTCTTAGTTATTAGAAAAACAAACAATCAATCTTAAAATCATTTACCTATTTACGTGCAATTAACTGCTATCTGATAAGCACTAGAGTCAACCAATCCGTCCCTGAGAACGAATCTGTTTTATCACATATATTACTTGGGACAACCGTACACTTGCGGTTGTGGTTCTCTATTCCTTATTGCATTTATTTTAGAACACACAAAGGACCACCAGAGACACCCCAAGTTTTAATTGCTTTATTATTTTATTTATTTTTTTAGTTAGTTTACGTATTTTTTTAGTTACTATTGCATTATTGAGGAAGGTATTAGTGTTTTTGATGTTTAGGTACTAAGAAAATCGAGTTAGGGAGAAAAAGAAAAAAATTCGGAGAAAATCTGACCCTCCCACTAGTAAGCTGCTCATTTCACCGGTAAGCCACTCATTTCACCGGTAAAGCCGTTGCGGCCAGGATAAAGCCCACGGGTCTATGAATCAGGTTTTATGCCAAGAGCAACTAGTACCGGACCGGTAACCCAGTGAATTCACCGGTATACCGGTCGACGCCGCTAGAGAATTTTTTTTCAAGGGTTTAATGAAGAAAGAGGTTAGTTATATCACGAATTTTATATCCTTTACACCTCCTTTTTTCCCCAAACCTCTCCCAACTACATTAAAACTTCAACAAACCTTCACCTAACATCAAAACACTACAAAATCACCATAAATTCATATCTAAATCCTTCCCTACATCGTTACAAAGAAGATTCAACCATCCAAATCATATCAAAACACCTAGAATCCAAGAATCAAGAGCCTAAATTTTCAAAATTCATTCAAAAATTTATTAGATCCATACCAATCAAGGAAGAATTAATCCTACCCAAATAGAGAATTATCATCCTAACACCTTTCCTAACCCAAATAAAGCTTGTTCCACCTATGATCAAGAGTTAAAAATTTCAAGAGTGTTCAAAGCTTTGAGTTGGGGTCAAAAGAGATGATGAAAATAATAGAGATTTGATCAAGTGTTAAGGGAGATGAAGTATCAAAGCAAGGTATTGGGTAAGATAAAGAATAAATCAATTGAGATGGGTACTAGTTTGGGAATAAACTACAAGGTAAATTGGATCAAGAGAATAGAGGAAAGCTAGATGTGGTAAATTTAAAGAGCAAAAAGGTTTCAAATTTCATAAGGAAGACACCACAACCTCTACAAATCGAGCATCCTTTGACCAAATATGAGAAAAGCTTCTGGGACTCTAGTAGCTGTTGCCACAACAAAATATTCCTGGATGAACACCTTCTCATGAGAGAGTATTCGAGAACAAAGTTGGAGAAGATGAGAAACAAGAGATTTCTAGAGTGTGACTGACTGGGATGGAGCATAAGAGGATGTAAGGGAAAGAAAAATTGGTGATACATGAAGGTTGCATACAAGGAAATCACTGCACCTTATCAAGCGAGGCAATAGCCTCGAAGAGTATGTTTTCTTTCTTCCCTACGATTTCTCTATTTGCAATATATGTGTTAGTTTTTGTTTTTATTATCGAGTTTATTTCGAGTCGTGGGGACACGACACATTTTTGAGTTGGGGTGTGGGGATTCGTTGTCCCTCATCTCCATTTTTTATGTGATTTACTGTCTTTTTTAGAGAAATTTGGTTTTTTTTGAAATTTTTAAGAGATAGATTAGATGTAGAGTGTGTTTAATAGCTTGAAACCATAAGCTTAGTAAGTTAATGATAGAAAGTAGTATGTTTATGAGCTGCTTTATTTTGTATGCTTTGAGTATTTGCAGGAAAACACACATTGATAGTAAAGAAAAGATTAATTAGCAATGCGATAGAAAGTATGTTCGATCTCAGGGAGCCGTGAGTGGTGTGTAGGTCGTGAGATCCAAGCTATTTGATAAACCCATTTAATGAACGTGCTAAAGGTAAGAGAATAACGAAATTGCATAGTTTAGAAAGTGAATAAGGCGGTTCTTTCATAAGCCCCTTGTTGCTTTTAGCTTGCTGTCCATTTTTTTAGCTTGCTGTCCATTTTATTATCATATATCCTTTTCAGCCCCTTCTAGCCTTTCTAAAGCCTTTTTATTAGCCACATTATAAGCCATATCCCTTTAGATTATAGGACTTTGATATACTATATGCGTCCTAGAAGGGGGGTTGAATAGGACAATAGAAATTAATCGGCTAATTTTATTTCAAGTAAATAAAATTAAAAGCTAATTTGAATCCTATTGTTTTAGCAAACTAAATAGTGTAGAACTAGATAATCCTAAAAGACAATATTATCAAACTATTCATGTAGGCATTTTATCAAGCATATAGAGAGCGGAAATATAAAGAGTGTAGAGATAGAATACGATACACAACGATGTATAGTGGTTCGGTTTCCCTACATCCACTACCTAAGGAAGCCTCCTTAGGATTTGCAAGATTCTCACTAATCTTCGTAACTCTTAACCGGGTGAGATACAAACCCTTACAACCACTTCAAAAACCCTTTGAAGGAAATACACTTGTGTTATCACCAACACAAGGAACCAAGCATAAACCTATGCTCACACTACTCTCTTAATCTATTACAAAGAACTAAGAGGAAAGGGAAAAGTGTTTAGGGGTGCTTATAAAAGCTTTGTAACTAAACTCCTAAATGAGTAGATATGAACTATGTAGCTTCACAATGAATATGACTTGAATGCTCCTTTGAAACCTCCTTGAATGATAATATTAATTGCTCTTAAGATTGGTAGATGGAAGGCTTGAGTTGTGTCTTGAATGAACTCCATTTTATAGCTGAAAATATGGTCCAACGGTCATAAGGCTTCTATCTAACGGATCTATTTTATCTCCAACGGATATAAGCTTTGTCCTCTTGTAATAGTGCAGAAAACCCTCTCTTGCGGTGTACCGCGGGTATGGTCCGGTGCACCGCGGAGCTGTTTGTCTTAATTTCAAGCTTACTGGTCGGACTATCTTAAGCACCGCGTCCCTGGTCCGTGCCCTCGTCCGGTGTACCGCGCCTAGGTCCGGTGTACCGTGCATTTTCATGAGCATACTGACGGGCGATCCTGTGCACCGCGCTTCTGGTCCGTGACTCTGCGGTGTACCGCATGATTTGTCCGGTGTACCGCGGAGCTGCTCTTTTGAATTTCAAGCTAAAGTCTAAGGGTATGAACACAACTAATCTAGTGAGGGGTTTTGGAAAACATTTAAAGTGATACCAAAATGAATTTTAGTTTAAATGATGATTTGTCGAATATTAAAACGGGAATAAAAACAAGGTGAGGCTAACAGACTTTTCCATATGACCCGCACTCGAATCGCGATGCATAGACAGTTGTTTTAGAGCTTGAGTTTGGGGTGGTGGGTCCACCATTATGGGAAATATTATTGGGTTGGGATTTTAGAGCTTAATAAGTGTGCTATGTTCTGTATTTTGATGATGATTCACAGGTTTATTGTATTGTAACCCTTTGCCAGTGTAAGAGTAAATGAAAAAAAGCTGAAAAGCATGAAAAGAAAAGAAAAATTATGAGAAAAAATAGCGTTATATCTCAACATCAAAAAGAGAGTCATAGCTATACAAAAGAAAAAAATTGATATGAAAATAATATATATTTGGACCGGCAAAGAGGAATTTTTATGTGAACATATTGTTGCTTTAATTTGGTTATTGGGGATACTAACTAGTGTATCAAGGAATTCATTGGGTTGAGTGAGAACATTTTATAAGAGTAACTCACGCTCAAGGGTAATTTGTTGATGGCTAGTAAGGAGAGAGCCAATAGCTCACTCTAAATTATCCAATATCCCTAAGCCAAAATTACAACCCTAAAGACCTTTTGATTCTTTGCTATGTAATCTAGAAGTGATTGAGATAATAGAGAGTATTTAAGTGAATCTTTGGATACTAGTGAAGTTAGATTAACAATCTATAGCCTCCTTGGTGAACTGAGTAAAGATCCTCTCCTTCTTACATTGTGAAACTAATCCAATCTTGAATTCAAGCCGTGTTGATTGTAGATATGACAAGTGTGCAGGTATGTAGTTTGTAAATATTATTACATGAAATTTTTGAAGTAGTTGCTTTGAGTTTATTCTATATATTCTGCTATCTTCCTTTCTCCTGTGCTTAATTGACTTAGCTGATATTTTAGAGACTCCCCTATGTTCTTATTTTTTATTGTATCGAGACAATACAAGTTTGAGTTGGGGGTCTTGATGTCTCCCTAATTGTTCTAGTTATAAGCCCTTAGGAGACGTCATTTTAGTTTGACAATGGTCTTTTTATATAGTCTTTTGTGCTTAATTCGTAATATTCCTATTTCTGGTCTTGATTTGATGAATTATTATTTTTATAGCATATTTGATTTAATTTGTGTGTTAATGTGAAGCTTTAAAGATAATATGGAAATAAATTATATGCCAAGTCAATTCTAATGTTGAAGAAATCTGGAGATAGAAGGAAACAGAGTTCAATTAGGAAAAGAAAAAGCTGCCAAATAAATCTGAATTTCTGCAGCTACGTCTAAAGAAGTGATGATAACTCTAAATTCGAGACGATTCTGGAAGATCCTTTTCATAGGTAGATATATAATTCCATAAGGGTTCTTTTGATATCTTACGGGCCAAAAACGGTCTAGTAACGAAGAAGATATGGTAAAAACAAGCCAGCAGTAATTATCCTTATCTACTTAAGAATTTGAGTTGGGCTTGGACTCTTGTACTTGGTCCCTACTCCAAGATTTCGACCTAGAACCTATATATATATATATATATATATATATATATATATCAGTTCTAAACCTTATAAAATCATCCCTTGGCTGCATAAGCTTAATATACACAAGTAATTCATCATAGAAGCAATCAAGGGGATCTAGAGAAGGAAGAAGGAAGAGGTAGAGCTTAATTACATCAATTCAACACTTCTCCATCTCTATTCTTTGGGTAAATTAGTATTAGATCTATTTTGTCTATGAGGTTTTTCTAATATATTTTTATTCAAGAGTTTTTATTATGCATAATTTCTCTTTAGGATTGTAATTATATGAACCATTGATTATTGTTTTTCTGTTTTAATTTGAATCTGGGATTTTAGTATTTAATTGACTTGGTTCTTAATCTCCACTGACTATATTCTTGTGCTTTTTCACTATTTCTGACCTAGCTATTTAGAAATAGGTTTTAGTAATTAAGTTATTCACTTTGGTGGGGAAGTGATCGCCTTGACGGGGGTCTAATTACAAAATTAGAATATAGACGCGTGATATCCGTTTATTGACCCTGACGGGCTTGACTAACCACTTAGCCAATTGAGTATAGATATTAATCATCTGAAAGTAGCTTATAATCGCCCTGATGGGGTATTTAATACCGTAGGATAGCTCCTACGTCCCCTTTGACGGGGGTTAGGAGATTATAGCATCCTGACTATTGTGAGATTTCCCATTCACCCTTATTCTTAGGAACCATAAATTCAATAGGATAGATTCATACTTGCAACTCCTTATCTTATTTGCATAATTATTTATTGTTTATTATTTATTATATTTAGTTAATTAGAAAACAAACTCTTTTGTTGCTTATATTTTTAATATAAGACAATTAAAACTATTTATTTTAATATTGAACACGAAGTTAGAATAATTACGTAAATCCTTGTAGAGCCGATTTTTTCGTATTTACTTATTTATTACTTGGAACGATCCGTACACTTGCGGTCTGTGGATCCTTTATTCCTTTCTTTTATTGCATTATTTTATAACACACTAGGACCCATCATCCACCCTGGCGGGGGCTAAGAGACTTTAGAATCCAGACTAGCATAAATATAATGATTCAGCCCTTAACTGAAAACATTAATTAAAAAGGTTTAGGTGAAACCCGTGCGAGACTCAAGTACTACTTCTTCCCTTGCGTCCAACTCTTTTATTTTCACTATTTTCATTTAAGCTTAATCGATTTAGTCTTTAATTTAATTTTGCATCTTAGTTCTTAAAAAAACCCAAACAAACTTTTATATCATTTACTTTTCCGTAATTGCAATTAACTCATTATTTGATCCACACCTGAGTTGTACCTAATCCGTCCCTGCGAACGAATCCGGTTTATCGGTTTATTACTTGGATAACCGTACACTTGCGCTTTGTGAGTCCTCAACTTTAGCATTTCATTTTATAACTCACAAGGACCAACCACTTAGTATCCATCCTTGATAATCAATCTAACAAAATACTCTTTTAGGGCCCTTGTAAGGATGGTTTGTATCCAATCTCTTTTGGTGCAGATTCAGTGTCTTCATACAACTCAAAACTTCTTTGTTTATCTTCCAAGTCTCAAGTGTCTTCAGTTATGCTTTGGCATTTTAGGTTGGGTCACCCTTCATCAGATGCCTCTACTTCTTTAGCTTCTATTTTAGATACTAAACTTGATTATCATGGTGTCAATTGTGAGGCTTGTTCTATTTCAAAAGCTCACAAATTACCCTTCAAACTATCTGTAACTAAAAGTTTATTCCCTTTTGATCCTGTTCATTTAGATTTATGGTGTCCTTCCCTTGTGAAGTCTTGCTCTTCCTTCCAATATTATGTTATTTTTATTGATGAATTTAGTAAATTTTCATCAGTGTATCCTTTAAAATTAAAATCAGATGTGCTTCATATTTTTCAATCTTTTCACAAAATGGTCCAAACACAATTTCAAACTTCTACCTTGTGCACTGATAATGGTGGTGAGTATTTAAGCGAAAACTTCTCCCATTTTCTTCAAACCCATGGTATCATACATCAAACTAGTTGTTCTCACACTCCTGAGCAAAATGGAGTATCTGAAAGGAAGCATAGACACCTTCTTGAAACAACACGCACCCTTCTTAAACATAGCTCTATGCCTTCTAAATTCTGGCTTAAAGCATTAGCCTCCTCAATATATCTTATAAATATTTGATCAACTCCCACCTTGTCAAATTCAAGCCCTTATCAAATTTTATATAAAACTTCTCCCTCTTATAATCATATAAAAGTCTTTGGTTGTCTTTGCTTTCCATGGTTAAAGACTTATTCACCTCACAAATTAGCTTCTAAATCCACTATGTGTGTCTTCATAGGCTACTGCAATTTTTCAAAGGATATAACTGTCTAGTTGTAGAAACAAATAAAATCTTCATTTCAAGACATGTTGTCTTTAATGAATTATCCTTTCCCTTTTCATCTCCACAAAACATACCTACTTCTCCAAATGATAACTCCCACACATCTTATATTGACTTATTTGATTCATCCATTAATACTTTTTCTTTATCTCAGCCTTTTCTCCTTTTATACCTCCTTCAGAAGAATTTCATGAGTATTCTTCATCACCATAGCCTTCTTCTCCTATACATTCACCTCCACCTCATCCTCCTCCCAAGCACCATATGATAACTAGGCGTCAATTTGGCTCTCTTAAACCGTCAAATAAGTGTCAAAATGTTGTTGAGTCTGCTTCTTCTTCTTCTTCTTCTTTTTCTCTCCTAGAGCCTAGTATATATAAAGAAGCTTCTATGTTACCTTGTTGGAAATCCGCTATGGAAACTGAATATAATGCTTTACTTGATCAAAACACTTGGTCATTAGTTCCTTTACCTCATGGAAGAACACCAATTACATGTAAATGGGTGTACATGAATAAAAGGAAGGTTGATGGTTCAATAGCTCGTTACAAAGCACGACTTGTAGCTCGTGGTTTTTACAGGAATATGGCTTAGATTATACTGAAACTTTCAGTCATGTGGTTAACCATCAAACAATTAGAGTAATATTTTCTTTAGTTGCTTCATACTCTTGGGATATCAAGCAATTAGATGTCTCTAATGCTTTCTTAAATGGTTCTCCTGAAGAGGAGGTTTGTATGACTTAACCCCATGGCTTTATAGATCAAGAACACCACATTATATTTGCAAATTAAATCGATCTTTATACGTTTTAAAACAATCTCCTAGAGCATGGTATCAATTACTTACTACCTTTTTAGTTTCACACGGGTTTCAGTCAAGTTCAGCTGACTCTTCAATGTTCGTTAAGGGTTCAAATTCTACCTTAACTATCATACTTATTTATGTTGATGATATACTTGTCACAGGTACTGATAGTACTCTTATATCTACTATTATAAATGCACTAAAAACTCGGTTTATGATGTAGGACCTTGATAATATTTCTTATTTTCTAGGACTTGAAATTGCTCGTCCTAATATGACCCTTTGTGTTAATCAATCAACTTATGCCTTGTCCATTCTTAAGAAGGCTGGCTTGAGTGATTGTAAGGCAAGTTAAACTCCATCTCCGAGTAAATATACAATCAAATCGGATCATGACTTACTTCCCTATGAAAATCCTTTTCTATTTCGAAGTATAACTGGAGCTTCGCAATATTTGACGATAACTCGACCAGATATTACTTATGCAGTTAACCAGATTTGTCAAACTATGCACAAGCCTACTAATTTAGACTAGGAGGCATTAAAGAAGTTATTACGCTATATTAAAGGTACCATTCATTATGGTTTATCTTTTACTCCTTCTTCAACTTCTATACGCGCTTATTTAGACTCGGATTGGGCTAGTAGTACAAGTGATCGGCGTTTAACAACAGGCTATTGTATATTTTAGGAAATAATCTCATCTCTTGGGGTTCAAAGAAACAAAGAACTGTTTCACGCTCCTCCACTGAAGCAAAGTATCGAGCTTTAGCCAATGTTTCTACATAATTCAAGTGGCTAACTTTTCTTCTCACCAGCTTAAAAATTCAAATTCTAACGCCTTCAGTTTCTTGTGATAACTTGTCTACCATTGCTTTGGCTTCCAATCCGGTCTTTCATAAACGGACAAGACATGTTGACGTTGATTTTACTTCGTTCGAGAACAAGTTCAACGAAAGCTACTTACTTTAGTTCATGTGCCTACTCTAGCACAAATAGCTGATGTTTTTACAAAAAATTTATCCTCAGCTCTTTTCGCATTGTTTATTAGCAAGCTTCCCTTCCTTAGGCGTGCTCAGCTTGAGGGGATAAGTATAATTTACCTATGTAGTTAGTAAACTATATATGATAGTTAAGTTGTTATGCTAAATGACAAAATAGTCAGATTGATAGTATACATGAGGTGTGTGTGATTTATAGCTATAAACACACCTCTCCCTCCTATATAACATGTACTACCAACAACTAAAATAATACAACAAATTATTATCTTCTTTTACATTATTCTTTAGTAAGGTAAATGTTGAAATGTTTTCTTTATTTATGAAGTTCTGTTTTAGTAAATCGAAGCTGAAAAGAAGGTTTGCGGGTTTGTCCTTGAACAAACCCACACCACTCAATGATACAATTTTGTTGGAATTGTCAAGGGATTGGTACCCCCTTGACAATTCTAACACTCAAAGATGCGGTCAAAACCCATCTGCATGAGGTAATCTTCCTTATTGAAACTCTTAATTGCGTTGAGAAAACTGATTCTTTGATTAATATGCTTAATATGCGTAATATAGCAACTATTGAACCTATTAGAAAAGCCGGGGGTTTAGTGGTTATGGCCAAACACGACTTAGATATTACCCTTATCACTGCTAATAAAAACTTCATCCATTGCCATATAACTGATAAAGATGGAAACTCTGCCTATTATACTTACACTTACATCTCTTCTTATGATAATGATAAAGAATTTTTTTTTTACTGATATTGAAAATCTTATGAAAGATAAAAAAAAAATGACCCTTGGTTTTTAATTGGTGACCTTAACACGATTCGCTTTAATTTTGAAAAAATTCGGGGAAATGAAAACAATGATACACATGATAATTTACTGAATTGCTTTATTAATAATAATAACCTTACTAAAACCTCTTCAAAAGGCTGTTACTTTACTTGGAATAATAGACGAGCAGGAAATAAATTTATAAAAGAGAAATTAGATAGAGGATTAGCTAATCAGGCCTGGGACAATATTTACCCTGAGGCCTGGATAGCTATCCTCCCACCCATTGGCTCTGATCATAGTCTTTTAATCCTTCATACCAATAAAACACCCTATAAAAAGTTTGATAGATTCATCTACAAAAAAGAATGGAATAATGATACTGAAGTCAATAATATCATTCAACATCATTGGAATTCTTATACTAATATCTTACAAAAAGGAATAATCAAATTTGGAACTAAACTTCATAATATATCTCAAGTTATCACAAAATGGAACAAGGCTAAAAGAAGAAACAATAGAAAAATATACAAGATCTTATGAAACAGCTTGAGAATAATAATAATAATTACACTGATAATAGAGATGAAAATAATTTCATCACTGCACAAATTGAAAATTATTGGAATAAAGAAGAACTCTACTGGAGGGAAAAGTCAAGAATTCAGTGGGTTAACTTAGGAGATAAAAATACTACTTTTTTTCATAACTCCACTAAAGCTAGAAGAAGGCATAACAAAATCTCTAGATTACTGAACCATGATAATATTTGGATGGATAATATGCAAGAAATTGAAAATCATATCAAAGAACATTATAATAATATCTATTCCACTAAAGGTCCTAGAAATTATCAAAGTATTATTCAAAAAATAAAACCTACTATTACCACTTATATGAACTCTATTCTTGAAGCACCTGAAATTAAAGAAGCAGTGTGGGATTTGGGAAAAAATAAATCCCCTGGTCCTGATGGATTTACTGATAGCTTTAATAAGAAAAATTAGGACATTATTAAATTTGATCTCCTGAAATGTGTATCTGACTTCTTATGGAACAAAGGTGACTTAACTTCTATTAACAAAACTAAATAACACTTATTCCAAAAATAAAAAGTCCAGCTACTGTCTCCCAACTAAGACCTATCAGTTGCCCCAATTTTATATATAAAATTATTGCTGCATTCTTAGTTAAAAGGCTTAAACCTTTTATGGGCTCAATAATATCTCAGGAACAATCTGCTTTTATAAAAAACCGTAGCATTACTAATAATATTCTTGTAGCTCATGAAGTTGTTCATTACTTAAAAAATAAAAGAACTTCAAAGAACTACTCAGCTATTATTAAGGCTGATATTTCAAAAGCCTTTGAAAGTATAGAATGGGATTTCCTTTTTGATACAATGAAAGCCTTGGGTTTCTCCTTTATTTGGATTAACTGGATAAAAATGTGTGTCCAAACTGTTACATACTCTATACTTTTAAATGGTAGTCCCATACACTTAAATAGTCCTACTAAAGGACTTAGACAAGGGGACCCTTTGTCCCCTTTCTTGTTCTGTATTGTTACTCAAGCTTTAACTTCACTTATCAATGATAAAATCAATAAAGGACTAATTCATGGCATTAAACTTAGCCGAAATTGCCCCTCCTTAACCCATATACTCTTTGCTGATGATAGTCTCTTTATGTTAAAAGCTGATCATGAAGAATTTCATCATTTTAATGATGTTATGCATATGTATAGTTTTGCCTCTGGCCAAACTATAAACTTAAACAAAAGTGGGGTAATATATAG
This sequence comes from Nemophila menziesii, assembly GCA_029959085.1. Taxonomy (NCBI): domain Eukaryota; kingdom Viridiplantae; phylum Streptophyta; class Magnoliopsida; order Boraginales; family Hydrophyllaceae; genus Nemophila; species Nemophila menziesii. Next base: position 6,275,449 of record JARWIR010000014.1, read on the forward strand.
TAAAAACACCCCCACAAATGTAGCCTATGAACTTACTGATATACTTCAAATAAATCACCTTACAAATTTAGGAACTTATCTTGGCTTACCCTCTGATTGGGGTAGATAAAAAATTTAATCACTTGAATGGCTTATCGAAAGAATTGTACAAAATCTTGGGGACTGGAATGCAAAATTCCTATCTGAAGCTGGCAAAGAAACCTTAATAAAAGCTGTTACTCAATCAATACATGTTTATATCATGCCTATTTTTCATATTCCTAAATCCATATGTCAAAAAATCTCTTCTTTAATTCCATCTTTTTCGTGGGGTGCTAATGGAAAAAAAAGAATTCATTGGAAAAATTGGAAATATATGGAATTACCAAAATCTGAGGCAGGCATGAATTTTAAATTTTTTATTCAACTCAACATTGCTTTACTTGCTTCCTCGGCCTGGAAATTCAATATAAATAAAAATTCTCTTGCCTTTAAAGTCTTTAAAGGGATTTACTTCCCAAATGATACCTTTGAAAATGCTACCTTGGGTTATAACCCATCTTGGGCCTGGAAAAGTTTGCTTAAAGGTAGAAATGCTTATCTAAATGACACAAAAATGATAATAGGAAATGGTAAAAATACAAGGGTTTGGCAAGATAATTGGATTCCAAATTTTACTAAACCTGAAAATTTTGCCTCTCTTCCTATTATCTATGTTGATTCTCTTATTGATAGTAATAAACATTGGAAAGAAAATGATTTAAATTCTACCCTCGGAAATGAAAAAGCTGCTATAGTAAAAAATCTCAATATCAGCATTACTAATGCAGCTGATACTTGTATTTGGAATCATGCAAAAAATGGAAATCTTACTGCTCATAAAATGTATGATCTCATTACTACTAATATCATTGAAGAAAAGAAATCTCAGGAGGCTTTATTACCTTCTTCATCACTTAGCTTAGATAAAAAAATTTGGAATACCATTTGGAAATTAAATCTTCCCCCTAAGCTAAGAAATTTTACTTGGCGTGTTATTTCAAATGCTATTCCTACTGAAAAAAATAAATTTGATAGAAAATGTGCTTTGAATAACAATTGTAAAGTTTGTGGAAATGATGTGGAAACTACTGAACATCTTCTATTTCTTTGCGCAAGTGCAAGAGCCACTTGGTTTGCAACTCCCTTTGGTCAAATCACCTCGCATGATTACATTAAAAATCTGCAAAAATGGTTTCTTAACTTGATTGAGCTAAAACTCCCAAATGATGAGAGGAAAAGGCTAAAGGTTGAGATGGCAATCTGGTTTATGTGGTATAATTGGAAATCAAGGAACAAGTTTATTTTCGAAAATCATCCTATATGTCCCATTATAAACATGGAAAATGCGTATAAGGCCTATGATGATTTCAACAATTACTTAAACACTATATCTGAGGCTAATACACAACAAACAACTCAAAAACTGAAAATCAAAGCCTTCATTTAAACAGGAAAGATACTACTATACCTATCACTTATCTTAATACTGATGCATCTTATTCCAAGGATACTAATATAGCTTCTTCTGCTGTAATTTTTAGTGAAAAAAAGGGCCATTTTTTTGGAGGAAGGACTTGGAAATTCATGGCACATTCTCCTCAAGAAGCTGAAGCTATTGGAATCAGAAACGCTTTAATCGAGGCTTCAAAACAACCAACAAGAAGATATATGTTGCGAAATGATTGTCTTAGCATCATAAAACCTCTAATGAAGGGCACGAAGTTTGAAGATCGTCATTTATTCCATATATTTGAAGATGTTCAAAGATTGGCGCTTGACATTGATATAAATTTCCATTATGTTTCAAGGAAATTCAACAAGGCGGTGGACTCCATTGCTAAACAGAGTAGGCTTGCCACTCTTAGGGTAGATTGGGTTTTAAATCCAACCCCTAAATTTCTTAATCTTCTCGAAATGGACTTTGTAATAGAAGGGATAGGCTAAGTTCAAACATCTTATCTTATTGTATTTGTAAACGTTTTATTTATTTATCTAAATTATGTTTTAACGGGGAAAAAAACGTATACTATCTTTTGGTACTTGGGTTGCTAAACAACATATAAATGACAAGTTATTTGATAATTGATTTAATTGTATGCTAATTTATTGATAACTATTATCAAACTAGATAGCTCTTCTATTGGTGTTGGTTAATTGTTTTGTAAAAGTTTATTCATCTATTTGTATTATTTTTGACAAAAAAGGAAGACATACTGCCTATTTTTTTTAATTTCTTTTTTTAATTTCTTTTTTTAATTTCCTTTTTTTCAATTCGGACACATATTACCGATTGAGATAAACTGGTTCATGGATCCACTTACAGAGAGAAAAAAGAAAAAAAAACACTTAAAAGGAAAGAAACTTAGAGATTTTGGGATTAAATTTTTAACAAAATCAAATTACACTTCAATATTATAAAAAATAATTTGAGAAAAATAATTTTAGATGACAATTGTTGATCTAAAAAAGGGTATTTAATTTATAGAATTTTGCCAGTTGTGTAATTTAAAAAAACTAAACTACCTTTAAATTAAACAAAATTCAAATAAAAAAATAAGTGATAAAATGAACCTTGAATATTCCAGGTACCGAAATTTACCATCGGCGCGCCGCTACGGATCCGTCACTACTAGTGGTGACATTGAATGTCTTCGTCGGCAATATTGAGCATCTACGAAGGACATTGAGCACCACCACTCCATTGCTAATGCACCATGTTGGTACACTGAAAACGATTTTAATATTTAGTATGACTTTCATATTAAGCATGATTTTGACACTATGCTCTATTTGAACATAATTTTTTCACTAAGTATACTCTATATGCGACTTTGAGGAAAAATATATCACTCAATATTTACAATATTCGAAAACTAAGCATTATTTTATCATTGAATATATTTATTATTCTACACTTAGAAGTATTATATAGAATACTTAGTATTTGTCATTTTTTACGCTAAGAAAAAAAAATATACTACCCACATTAAAAAAATGACTTAACTAATTTAATTATACATTATAATTTGTTTATATTACAAATAAAAGTTTTGGAAGCAAAAAAACACAAAAAAAGGGAAAGAAAAACGACATGATGTTGTAAAGTTAGGTATAAGAAGTCGAAAAAAACACATGTCTTACGTTAGCAGAGTATGCTTAACAGACCCGAACACCACGAACTAGTCCTCTTAGTAGCCAGAGGAGCCTCACAATGAACGCCTATCCGCCTCCCTACCATAGAAGCTTCAAATAAATTCACGAAGCATCTTCTTCTGTCCGCCTCCACATCCATCTAGACTCCATAACCTTCATTATCCCTACAACTTGAACAACTCCGAAGCCATTACAAAGTACTAGCTACTTCACCTTCGAGCAGATTGGCAACACCATAACAAACCAACTCCTTCACCCGAGTTTATCCAGAATAACCACCGCCATTAAGCTTCGAAGTTATTAAGCTCATTCTCCATTAAGCTTCAGTGGATCTTTATTTGAACCACCACTACAACATGCTGCATGGTTAGGGGCGACACGCGTCGTCGCTAAATTCTGCGATTTCGTCTCTAAAAGAACTTAGCGACGACATGTCGTCGCTAGAGATTCGTCGGTAAGTTACTGCATTAGCGACGAAAAATAATAAAGTTGCCCCGAATTTCAGAGAAGCGTAGCGACGACACAAGTCGTCGCTACGGTATACACTAAGCGGCGAAACAAGTCGTCGCTAAAAATTTAAAAAACCTTTTTTTCCCGAACTATTGATTTATATTTTTTTTTTTCGTATATTAAATTAGCGACGACACCTAGCGACGGTTAAGTGGTCTCGAATTATATAATAAATTTTTTTATTCCCGAACTATTGATTTATATTTCTTTTTTTCCGTATATTATCTTAGCGACGACATACCTCGTCGCTATTTTTTTTAATTTTATTTATAATTTTACTTTTGATTATATTTTAAAATTAATTTGTATTTTTTTAGTTTTAATTTACTTTGTATTTTTTTATTCTAAATTTAATGCAAATAAAAATAATAAATAAATAAAAACAACAAATTTATAGCAAATACCATGATAAAATTAAAATTAAGTCAAACATCGTAAAATAAAAGTCATAAGAAAGTCAAACATACGAATATAAAAGTTAAAATAAACAAAAATAAAGTCAACCAAACACCAACACTCACACAAACACTCACAGATCATTCAATCTTTCTTCTTCCTCTTCATCTGCTCTCTCTTCAGATGTGGGGGCCTTGGGTGCTGTGATCGGGGAAAGGCCCTGGTCGGCTCTCATACTATTCAACGCTTGGAGGAGCGTGTCCACCATACTCGTCGGCAGACTCGGCTGACTCGGAGTAGTTGTGGAGGGGGTCGATAGGGTGACCGGATTCGGTATAGCGTCAAGGCCTTGAGCCGCGCAAAGCTCGTTCATACCCGCCATCATCTTTTGGAGTAGCTGCTCGTTCTGCCTAACCGAAGGGTCCGACAATGTAGTAGTTCGGGCTCTTTTCCGGACCGGACCAATGGCCGGTATCCAATACTTTGTCTTCGTGGCAGCCTCGAATCCAGCCTCGTCAGCCTTCTTTTTTAGCTTCTCCTGATAAACTCCCTGTAATTATATTTCAATTTAAAAATTAATTAGAATAATGAAAAATTAAAGTAAAAATTAATTAATTTAAAGCAATAAAAATAAAAGACCTACGCTAGCTACTCTATAATTTTCGTTCCGCCAGCTATCCATAGCTGCATCGTAAGACAGGTGCTCGAAGTAGTCACCTAAAGGTGGAATTTCCATCTCCTCCTGGGTTTGCTTGTAAAAAAAAAATAACAACTCCTTAGTTTGTGTCTTCGCTTCCCCTATACAGTATACAATAACAAATAATAATATATTCAAAATTAAATTAATTAACTAATAAATTAAATTTTATTATAAGAAATTATACCTCTATAATGACCTCCCGAGTCTGGGATAAGTTCCTCAAACCCGTCTTCTTCGGCTTTGACTGCAATTGCCGATTGTCTTTATTTATTTTCGCCTGATTTGGTTACAATTATATTTCAAATAATAAATAAATAAAGACTAATAAAATATTATTTTAGTTACGATAAACTTAAACTTTTGTATCTGAACATCCTTTTCAGCCCACATCTCTTTGGTTTTTCCCCCAAATCTCCGGAACAACATCCGGGGGTGTTTTATTCTGGTAGAAATAGTCTTTCTTAAGTTCCCCTTTCTAACACGTATAGCTAGTAGATTTAATTGTGGTCAATTTCTTTCCGATTTCATCCCAGTCGCTTCGCCGCCTCCACTCATCGAGATCGAAAAACTCTTGAAGTCAGACTAGAATAGTCCCTTTATAATGATTAGGGACATCTTTCCAAGTTTTGTAGCACGGAGGCACCGTTTCCCGAATTGCGGCCCCATCACTTAGGCCACGTGTTTCCCGTATTCCCCCATAAAATTCCATGTATCGTCAAGGGTACAAAACTTTACCGGTAAGGGCCAACCTACTTTCTCTAATACTTCTCGGGCCGACTTTAAGGAAGTGACGCCTCAGAGGCGTCTTTGTCGTAGAGCTGTTAAATTGAATAATATTAAGTGATTATTTACTTATATTAATCGAACGTGTTTGATAATTTTAGATTACCCGATGGTTGGGCATAGTCTGCCAATGGAGAGTTCGAATCCCTCGGAGGATTCTGGCCGTTCCCATCTCTGTCATGGTTATGACTCATTACATCTGTCATCTATAATTTAATGGAAATAAATACAAACAAATATTACATTCTTTATGAATAAAAAATAAATTATTACAATATGAAAAAATAAATAAATTTATATTATTACAATCATATAAATAAATTTATATTATTACAATCAAATAAATAAATAATTAATTATTACACCAATAGATCAAATTTAATAAGTTTCTGGATATAATCTGTAACAAAAAATAATAAATTAGTACAGATAATAATAAAATATTACATATCAACCCCTATATTAGTTTTGTAGTTATTTTTTTCCTAAAATTACAAAAAAAAAAAGGCCCCTATATTATCCTAAAGGTCAAAATTAGCCCAAAGGTACTTCTAAAAGTCCATTATTTGTATATTTACATTTTACCCCTTATTCCTAAATATTTTTTACATTATTTTTTTAGTTGCAAAAAAATCCTTATACTTTTTAAATATTTTTAAAATTGCAACCAAGTCCTTATAGTTTTAAAAAAAATATAAAAATTACCCTAAACAATCCTAATAATTTTTTAAATATTTCTAACACTAAATTAATCAAATATTACAATTTAGTCTTTATAATTTTTATAAATATTTTTGAAATTGCAACTAAGTCCTTATAGTTTTAAAAAACTTTAAAATTACCCTAAACAATCGTAATAATTTCTTAAATGTTCCTAACACTAAATTAATCAAAAATTATAATTAATCCTTTTATTTTTTCAAATATTTTTAAAATTGCAACTAAGTCCTTATAGTTTTAAAAAAACATAAAAATTACCCTAAATAATCCTAATTAATTTTTTAGCTCTAATTTTCATCACAACTAATTCAGAATTAATCAACATAAAATTAAAACACAACTAAATTTTCTTCCAAAAAATATTTTAACAAAAAAACTTTTTAGCTATAATTTTCCATAGATTCCAAAATTTAGTTGTTTTTAACTCAATAAAACTTCTAATCAACCTAAATTAACATCATCTAAATTTGGAATTCGTCATATAGCAATTACAATTCATAAATTTTGCATCCAAAAAAAAATTGAAATTTCAGTCCGAAAATTCACGTAGGAATGGTGAAGATTTCAGCAAAGAATCCATGCCAAGAAGAAGGAATCAAAAACCAAATAAACAAAAAGTTATTAGAAATTAAAAAATAAAAATAAAAAACAAGTAATTAAAAGGTGTTTTTGGAATGATTTAACTTACATTGGTGTTAGATTTGATGTTGGGATGCCTCGGAAGTACCTGAGAATGAAGGAGATGGCGGAAATTGTGAGATATTTTGTGTTAGTTTTGCAGAAATGAAGTTGGAAATAGGGTTTTATAGAAATTCGGTTTAACGATGACAAGCGTGTCATCGCTAAATAAGGACACGTGTCAAACTCCCTACCCACGACTGTTGTGTGGCCTCTCGTATCGACGACACGTGTCGTCACTAAATTTGGAATTCATCGCTAAACAAAGAGTGCGGGAAAGTTGACCGCCCAAATTGGAAAATCGAATTTTTCGATTGGCTTAGGGACGAAACTATGTCGTCGCTAAGTTGGGTAAATTTTACCCAACGGGTTCTTCGCGTTGAAGATCGTCGCTAATTGTCTTAGCGACGATCTTCATATGAAGAACTCGTCACTATTTTTTATTTTTTTTCTTTATTTCTTTTTTTATTCATATATTATTTGTTTAAATTCTTCGCGTTGAAGATCGTCGCTAATTGACTTAGCGACGACCTTCAAATGAAGAACTCGTCGCTATTTGTTTTTTTTCTCTTTTTTTTCCTTTTTTTCTTTTTTTCTTTTTTTTCTTTTTTTCCTTTTTTTCCTTTTTTCCTTTTTTTCTTTATTTCTTTTTTATTTCAATATTATTATTTGGTTTGGGGTATTTGGTCAACTGTTAGAGTCAAATGTAATGGTTTGGGGTATTAAGTCAACTGTTAGAGTCAAATGTAATGGTTTAGGGTATTTGGTCAACTGTTAGAGTCAAATGTAATGGTTTAGGGTATTTAGTCAACTGTTAGAGTTAGATGTAATGGTTTGGGGTATTTGGTCACCTATTAGAGTCAAATGTAATGTTTTGGGGTATTTAGTCAACTGTTAGAGTCAAATGCAATGGTTTGGGGTATTTAGTCAACTGTTAGAGTCAAATGTAATGTTTTGGGGGTATTTAGTCAACTGTTAGAGTCAAATGTAGTTGTTTGGGGTATTTGGTCAACTTTTAGAGTCAAATGTAATGGTTTGGGGTATTTAGTCAACTGTTAGAGTCAAATGTAACGGTTTAGGGTATTTAGTCAACTGTTAGAGTCAAATATAATGTTTTGGGGTATTTAGTCAACTGTTAGACTCAAATGTAATGGTTTGGGGGTATTTGATCATCTGTTAGAGTCAAATGTAATGGTTTGGGGGTATTTAGTCACCTATTAGAGCCAAATATAATGGTTTGGGGGTATTTGGTCAACTATTAGAGTCATATGTACTTGGGTATTTCGTCAACTGTTAGAGTCAAATTTACTGGTTTGGATTTAGTCAACTTTTAGAGTCAAATAAATTAATTGATACAAATAAATTAGAAAATCAAAATAAATTCAAATCTCGAATCCGAAAAACATTCAAATAAGTTAAAGACAAATAAACAAATAATTTTTTCCCTAATCAGTTTCATATCTGCTATTATCTATAGGTTTATCATCGCTATCAACCTGTATAGCTACTTCATCTCCATATTCATCCCACGTGTCATCATCAATTTCATCGTTTTCATCAATAACTAAATCAATACGAAAATGAGATGGGTCAATCTCGATCTCCTCGATAGTTTCCAAGTTCACTGGATCGGAAACCCTCCCAGTGTTAACCAAAGGTATCCTGATGCTCTCGTTGTCAGTAGGCAGTGATTCCGAGCCCCATAACTCGGGACTCCATCTGTGACGATCGTTTATTTCCCAAACGGCTTTCCAACCTTTCATTGTTTTCTTTGGATTAATCTCGTCAATGTAAAACACTTTCTTGGCCTTCGATGCTAAAATGTTTGGTTCGTTGGCCCAATCAAAGTTTGATGTGTTGATAAAGGTTACCCCGTGTTCTGTCCTCGCATCGCCCATTCTGTATCACCTACAAACAAATAACATAACCGGGCAACCTCCAGTGAACATAACCTCTAAGATTTTTACTAATTCACCGTAATAAGGTGACCGAATTGTACATGGTACAGACTCCGTAATCCTGCGTCACTGTTTTCTCTCCTTTATCTTTAGTTACCCACTTGACACCATTAACAACACATGAATCGTATTTATGCACCGCACCATAAGACATGTTTGCAAAGGACACCATGTCAGGGGTAGCTAATGCATCACCATGGGATTGCATTCCATGAATCTATCATATAAATAATTCTTAAAAATTTGAAAATAAATAAATAATATATAAACCAATTTCTAAAGTTACATACCTTTTCCAAAAACCATCTCTTAAACATTTGACGGTGCATATTTTTTATTTCTCTAATCGTGCCCGAAAGCGTGGATTTGTGTTCACTAAACATAAATAAAAAAATAAAAATAATTTATTGGACATGTAAATAAATATAAATTAATTAATGTAAATAAGTAAACGTTACTTACGTCATGTATGGTTTGAGTTCGTCGCAATTATTCAAAATATACCAAGTGATGTGCTCCTTATCCTTAGGTGGTAAAGGAGCAGACTCTCTCTTGCCAACTGGAGTAGACTGAGACTTGAAAACGGATAGTTCTTTCGGTTATGGCAGTGGTTCATTGTATCTACTTGGATCGTTGAACTTTGTTTTTTCTCCACTAAGATATCATGATATGAAGGTCAACGTCTCTTCCACCACGTAACCCTCGACTATTGAACCCTCTGGACTAGCCGGGTTTCGAATATACTCTTTCAACTTTTTCAAATACCTTTCAAATGGGTACTTCCACCGCATTTGAACCAGGCCCCCTAGTAACTTCATGGTATAAGTGTATAATCAAGTGGACCATTATATCAAAAAATGCGGGAGGTAAGATCATTGCTAGTTTGCACATCACTTCAACCACTCCCTCCTTACCGGCTTCCAACTCTTTCCTACTCAGATTCTTGTTACAAACGACTCTAAACACGTTAGTTAACCCAAGAATCGCATCGATAATCGGTTTATCATCTATAAGACGGGGGAGATAACAAACAAAAAGATACTGCATCATAACGTGACAATCATGCGATTTCATTCTAATAATGTTTCCCGTATCAATTTTGAACATTATTCCTCAGACTAGACGCGAAACCATCGGGTAACCTCTGTGCATGTAACCACTCCAGAAATTTTTTTTCCTTCTCCGCTGACAACGTAGACTTTCCTCTCTTTTGTATCGCTTTACCTCCTGTTGACGTCAACCACAACTCTTTCCAGATATTCATATCTTGAAGATCCATCCGCGTCTTCGCGTTATCTTTGTTTATTTTCCCATCAAGTCCTAGAAGTACCAAGCAAACTGTCGCACACATTTTTCTTGCAATTCATTACATCGATGTTATGTTTAAACAAATTTTCTGACCAATATGGTAAACGATAAAATATACTCTTTTTCTTCTAGTTGGACTTGCAAGGAACTGTTTTCTTCGTCGAATTGCCCCCAAAATCCTTGTGCTTACCCGGAAACACAATAGGCAACCCAATCAACTGTGTCTGAATATCGGCCGAACTATGTTTCCTCGGTGGGCCCCTATGATCGGCAGTCGGGTACAAAACTCCGTCTTTTCTAAATCGATGCTTGGGAAGTAACCAACGTCTATGATAAAAACAAACCACCCTTTTCCCACATTCCACGACGGAGTAGAATCCATGCATTTTGGGCACGCTAAGTAACATTGACCCTGCCATCCTGAAGTGTATGACATAGCGCGGTAATCATTAGTAATGGACACCAGACAAAACTTCATTGTAAACACTTGCTTCGTATGAGCATCATACTGTAGGGATCCCTGTTTCCCACAACATATCCAACTCATCTATAACCGGGCAGAGAAAATCATCCATGTCTTTTTCGGGTGAGTGGGGACCCAAAATCAATGAACAAAGCTAAAATGTGGTTTCCTTCATGCAAACCCACGGTGGCAAGTTGTAGAAGTTCAATATAACAGGCCAAATGTTATACCAGTTGTTCTACATAGAAAACGGACAAAAACCAACGATACCCAGTCCCAAATATACATTCTGAGGTTGGTGGGTCCTGGGGTGTTATAAAATTAATGCGATAAATAAAAGGAACCACAATACCGCAAGTGCACGGTTGTCCAAGTAATATCCGGTAAATCGGGTTTCGTTCTCATGGACGGATTAGGTTCGACTCTAGTATTAATCAGATAGTAGAAATAATTGCTTGACATAAAAGTAAAATAAGATGATTTTTTTTGGTTTTTCTAATAACTAAAGATGCAAATAAATAAAGACTAAAAGTAAATAACTGAAAAGAAATAATGCAAATAAAATACTAGCTTCAGAGATGAGAGATACTTGAGTCACGCAAGGAATCTACCTAATTAACGTAACCTACGCTATGTTTAAGGGTAGAATTAGTATTATAATATTAGTCGGGACTCTAATATCTCCTAACCCCCGTCATGGTGGGCCTAGGAGCTATCCTAAAGTACTATAAACCCCTATATGGGCGAATATGACTCTTCGGTTTATATGCGTTTATCTCTTTGGCTATGTAATTAGTTAAGCCTGGCGGTCAATAACGGACATTACACGAGTATTACCTAAGTCTGTATTCAAACCCTCCTGTCGGATGATCACTTCGCCACTAAAGTGAATAGCCCAAATACTAAAAGATATTTCTAGTTGTACCGAAAAGAAATAGTTATTAAGAACAAAGTAATATCCAATATATAAGATTCAATTCAATTTAAATAGTAAAAATCCCAAATTCAAAATAAAAATTAAATTAATTAAGGTTCATCCCTTTATTGATATTCTCAAGTATATGAAAGTTTAGCTCATAAATAAATTAAAGACTGAAATTAAATAAAGAGAAGTCATAATTCAATTACTGAAAAGAAATTGATAACCTAAAGGTTTGGTTGGCTGTTGTTGGAGAACAGAATTCCTCCAGCTCTAACTTTTCCTCTGCCTTCTTGCTCTGACTTGAAAATATGAAGCATCTAATGTAATTCTGTGAAGTGTGTGTAAAAAGGAGGCTAAAGGTTCTATTTATACTTGTAAAAACGGATTAGGTCTTAGGTTAAATTATAAAAAGCTCAATCCCATCTTTTCTTTTACTTCCCGTAACTGGTGTGCAGCCTTTAGTAAAATGGCTGTAACTTTTGCATCTCAACTCCAAATGGGCTGATTCAACTTGGAGAATCTTCCTAACTAAATAGGCTATCAAACCATGTTTCAATGTCCAAGGCTAAATCCGCTCCTAAGTATCCCAAAAACAACAATATTTAACAGTCTGTTAGATCTGCAACTTCTTTAATTAAGTTCTTGGAAATTCTTTTCTTTCCTTTAGCTCCTCCACTCGATCTAAGACTTTAATTCTAACTTCTTCTCCTTGTAGTTGTTTTTTCATGTATTCATAAACCTACTAACTTTGCACTAAAACAAACAAATTAACGCACAGAAGCTCTAAACATGCAAATAGTCTAATTACAAGGGGAGAAAGCGCAATATGACGAAATAAGCATGAAAGTCTATCAAATAAGTCAATTATTCACCTAAAATGATGTCTCATAAGGGATAATATTTAGAACAAATAGGGAGACATCAGAGGTTCAGTGGCAAACTCTATATGTAACTCTTTAAATCTTTTCCAGTTATCACCGTCAACTGGATGACGTAACACATCTGGATCGGTACTCTCTCCGATATGGTGCCATATCATGTCTTCAGCGGTGTGCTTCGAAACGTATAGTCGCTGCAATCAAGAGGCAATCGGAAAGTAAAGAAACATCTTATGCGGTACTTTCTGACAAAAAACATCAATTACCAGGCTCAAATATACATTCTGAGGTTCACTGGCAAACTCTGGATGTAACTCTTTAATTGTTTTCCAGCTATCACCGTCAACTGGATGACATAACACATCTGGATCTGTACTCTCTCTGATATGGTGCCATATCATGTCTTTAGCGGTGTGCTTCGAAGCGTATAGTCGCTGCAATCAAGGGGCAATCGGAAAGTAAAGAAACTTCTTATGCGGTACTTTCTGACCCTTCTTCGGGTCCCATCTTGATTCACTATATACTGGACACTTGTCAAGGAATTCATTCTCCTTGTAAAAAATGGCACAATCGTTCAAACAGACATCGATAGTAGTATACCCCTTACCCAAACTTTTCAACTTCTGGTTGCACGCACCATATGAATCAGGCAAATTGTGAGGTTTGGGAAAAATACAACCAACCAGGTCCAATATCTCGGTGAATGATGTGTTAATCCACTTTTTTTTTATACGTGGGTCACAAGCTTACACCCGACTAATCCCACGGGGGATATGACCGCCTCCCCAACCATATCCCCAGGCAAGTCAGGACAGGGTTACCCATGTTCTGGGAGGGTTTCGAACCTTGGACCTCATGGATGAGAGGTAGAGCTCTAGCCAACAACCTTTTTTGAACTTTCTTCCACCTTTTGGATTCGGATCTTGGACCTCATGGATGAGACAATAGAGCCCTGGCCAACAACCTTCTTTATTTTTCTTCCACCTTCGGGGTTCGAACCCTGTACCTCTTAGTTGAGAGACAAGGCCCTGGCCAGATGAGCTAGCTCACATGGTTTGTGTTAGTCCACTTGTTCTTTACTTTCAAGTGCATAAGCTTGGCAATGAAATTCAAGGAACTCATCGCTGTACAACCAGGATATAATTTTGTCTCCAATTCGTCGAACAATTTTTTGAAACTGCTCCTACTTGGAAGATGTGCGTCTCTCATCTCAGTATCACTCGGATGTCCACCAACATCGTAACTGTGTCTCACATCGTCACAAACAATATACATTTCGTTTTCTATATTTGGCACAGGAATTGCTTCGGGAATTACCAACTGCTCACCGTGTTTTGTCCAAACCTGATACGTATTCTTAAACCCGACTCTTAGAAGGTGGCCCATAACCGTTTGGGTGGCTAATCGACAGTAATTATTACAATTATTACATGGGCAGACATTAAACCATTATAACCATCTTGTTTCTTAGCATATTCGATAAAAGCCAAAACTCTAAAAATATATTCTTCCGTATAATAATCCGTTGTATTGATCCAACTCATATCCATACCCGAAACCATCTTTTAGCAAAAATTTAATATAACTAAGCAACTACATTGATATGGAAATAAAATAAATAATTATTACAACTCAATTAATAAAATGAATAAAAATTACAACCCAATGAATAAAATAATAAAAATTACAAACTCATTGAATGAATAAAAAATTACAAACCATTGAATGAATACAATTACAACCCAATAAATAAATAAAAAATTTCATATAATTAATTATACAAATAAAAATATATGAGAAAAAAATATAAATAAAAGAACACATGCATAATTTACAACATAATAATAAAAAAGACAATAAAAAAAACTAGTTAATTGTGAACCTATATAGCAACTAATACACAAGTATAATCCAAAAAAAAAGTTTGAAATTTATTGAAAATACCTTGAATTGGTTGGAGAAATTGACGACTGATGATCATGACCCACCTTAAAAATGTATTACTTCACCTAATCAAATCATATAGCCAGAATTAAATACAATTATAAACAAAAATAAATTGAATTTTCATGATATTACCTTCAATTGTGTGATGAAATCGGATATTGACAATGCCCCACCTTGATTATGAACCCGGGAATGGAGCACGATGAACTGAAGAATCAATTGGATTTTTTTTAAACAAATTTGAGATATGTTTGTTAGAGAAAATGGGAGGAAAAATTTGGGGTTTTTGGGTGTTTTTTGATATAAAAAACCTGTTGTCTTCAATAAATACGTGTTTTTATTAGCGACGACACGACCCGTCGCTAAGTCCATGCAAGTCATTGGTAAGATAATTTAATAGTGACGAATTCCTTTGTCCCAAACATAGCAACGACATTTTGAACGTAAAAAGATAAAAAAAACACATCAACGACGAAATTTTAACATATTCGCTACGGAATTTTGTTGTCTCTATTTTGCGACGACGTATTTTCGTCGCTAACAAAAAATCGTCGTTAAGTCTTATTTATTAGCGACGAAACGCGGGTCGCCCCTAAACTTTCGCCCCTAAAAAGGTGAGAAGATTTTCAGGAGGCATATCTTTATTCAGGAGAGGGGAGAAGATTTTCAGCGTGTGTGTTTTTAGATTTAAGATTTATATTATATATACAAGTATATTTGGGATATGATTTGTTAACGATTTTTTGAAATTTATTAAAATTAATTGTGACCTATAAACACAATAAGATTTCTTTCGAATTTAAAGGTGGTCTTCAAACTACTAAAAGGATGGAACTTCATGGACGCTCTCTAGAAATATTTCTATGGTTTGCAACAGTGTATTTACATAAGTAATATCAATCTAGAGAAGGGCAGAGATGGAACCAACATCCGAAGGTAATAGGTTTGGAATATGTAAAGATACTTATGGTTTGCGTTGTAGTCTTCCGTAATTTTCCTTTTGGTAAGCATAATATTTATGCTAGATAGTAATAAGGTGTTTACCATTAGTACCTATACTATGAAGATTGTTGGGATCTTTTTGAACCTATTACAAGATTTTATTTGAGGAGATAGGAGTTAAGGAAGGTGGTTAGAGAAATGGGGAGGCTGGAGTGGCTTACAACATATGTGAAGCAGTTTAATATGATACAAGAGTGGTAGGGTGAAGGTGCACATGTACGAGGGAATGTATCAAGAGACTCGGGTCTTTGTAGATTTTGATAGTTATGGGATAGTTAGAACTTGTATAAAGATCTGAATATGTGGAGCAAAAGGGCGTTAGATTGTGGGTGTTATGGTTAGAAGAATTAGGTTGAGGGTGAGTGTAATTGGAAATAACACTTATCACAAATGGATGTTCCTCTCGTCAGAGCAACTGCCTGGTTGTAGACGGTGGGGATGTTTCTTCCAATGGCTTGTTGGTAAAACTTACAAACACTGATCGTAAATTGTTAAGTCTCAAATATTATATATTTATTTACGAAATAAACTTACAAAAAGTTATAAGTAGATAAATAAATATTATAACAAAAAAATTTACAACATATTCTAGAACCACTGAGTAATAGCGTGACTTCTATCATCCCTTTGATAAAAAAGGATTTTCCGGGTATGACCGGTATCCTCAAAGAGATTACTATTACTACTCTATTCTAAGCTAAGAAATATTTTAGTGAAGATGAGAGATATTTTCTATTCTTGATGTTGAAGATGAATTTTTTGGTGACTTGACAATATGACTTCAACCTCTTTATATAGTAGTCATGTGAGTTTCATAACGTTGACAATAAATGACATCATAAAGAGTTCACATAAAGACAAAAACCGTTTCGTTTTGCTTGGAAACTGGCATGAACCCGGACGTATTGTTTGACAAGGGGGAGAATGAATCTGGTCCACCTTTGTAACTCTTAAGCCATAAATGCGGGAGTTCCCTTTGAGATCATTCATGTCATCATTTGTAACTTCTGGGCCATAAGTGCCCGTTTGGGATTGCTTTTCAAAATAATCACTTGAAGTGATTTTATATTCATAGCAATATTTTAGACTTTTAAAATCACTTTTAGAAAAAGCACTAGATTAGTGATTATTAAAATAATCACTAAAAATGATTTTAAATGTCAAAATATTTTTTAATATTTTTTACAAATAATTTAATTTTAATCAAAAAGCACTTTTAGCTCCAAAATAATCAATCCCAAACGGGCTCTAAGTGTGGAGCAATTATGATGGTATTTTAATACGGGAGTTTCCGACTATTAGGAATAAATTTCATGAAGATGACCGACAACTCTTTGGATCGTACGAGACGACTCGGTTCTGACTAAAACAAAACTCATCCCCAAAATCGTATTCATAAGAGGTCCAACCTTGGTTGGCTACATTTCATTGACGTAACTTCCCATTTAAGATAGGACCTCTATGTATTAGTCCTTTTGGAATGTATAGGAAGAGATAATATTATAAACTAATATTTTCCCATCTTTATTTACGATGTGGGAATTTTCAAGGAAAAGACTATTGGTTTTCTCTTTCTTAAAGAGCATTGAAATTTTTATAAGCCTTTAATTTTCAACAATCCCCCACTCAAGCTCTTGGAGAAAATTGAATAGGTTTCCGTGCATACCAGCATTGGGTGAATTGTACTTAAGTGGCAATATCTTTCGATTTGAATTGACACATAGTGAAATGAGGCAACCACCAAATCTTGTCAAGTGAACGTACTCTTGAACTTGACAATCTTCGATCGAGACCCTCACAGCACATACTCTACCCACTAGTCTTTATAGATTCCTCAATCATCACCTCTTTTACAAATATGTGATCTCTAATAATGTCTATCCAAATTAGACGATCCCTTTCAGATTTCGAGATCATTAAGAGCAATAGAGCTCAGCCTCATCATGTGTCTCCCGAATTCATCAAGTCCTTGTTAATAGGACCACCACTATGGGATATGAGTTCAGATTTGATATATAAAATCATCCTAATAGGATCATCAAGGATGTCTCCTTGAAGTCATATTTTGAATAGTGTATCTCAATATCGAAGGTGAATTCATCAACTCCTTCTCAATAGGACCACCACATATGGCTATGAATTCATTAAGTAGGAGCAATATATATCAACCTCAACGGTGAATTCATAAAGTCCTACTCAATAGGACCATCGCACATGGATATGAATTCATTAAGTAGGAGCAACATATATCAACCTCGATGGTGAATTCGTCAAGTCCTTCTCAATAGGACCACAACACATGGCTATGAAGTCATTAAGAGTTAATATGTTCTTGTATACACAATTTATGCCATAGGGATGGGAAGATAGTGCATCATATAGACTCATTAGTCATAATGTTCCCCATCAATGGGTTTTAGTTTTAATAGATTCAAGTTTTCTATTAAATATCTCTTTGCAGAAGCTAGCGTCTACTGATTTTAAAGCCTTATAAAAAGTTTTAAGATTTCCCTCCATAAGAGAGAAAGTTACTACCTTTTCACTTATCATATCTATGTGAAAACCCTTAAATAAGAGTAGTGATACAGTCAGGTCTAAGCATTGACTCGATCTTATACCTCTTACTTCTCCTAGATTCATCCTCGGAAATACTACTAGGGCTCACAGAAGTTTAAAGGGGAGAGTTAATTATCATATAGGCACATCATTATTTAGGGAATAAGTTATTCAACACGAAGATATGTTTCTCACATCATTAACTTTTCTAAGGAAAGAAGAATACAACACATCTATATTCACATACTGAATTATCATCTAGAAATAAAAATTTATATGTTGCACGTATCTTAGTATTTCGTATGAAACTTGAATACAAGGTCTCGGCCCGGTGTTGACTTCTAAGAAGTCGGGTAGCCCTATCATGGCCAAACACCCTCACATTTTTAATTATTTTAGGTTAAGTGGAAAAGCTCTTCCACGACCCATAAGGGGTCTTGTCTAAGTTTTCACTGGAACCTTATTAAGTACGGACAAGGCAACTTCCCCCACATTCGTTTAGGTAATCCTGGACTAATTAACAAGGTATTCACCATTTCTTTAAGGGTTCTATGATTGTGCCATTTTTTTGGGCATTAAATACTGGGCACTAAGTTCATGATTTATTTCGTTAGTATTAGAAAATTAATTAGGGAATATGAACTATATATATTATCCTCATTGGACCTAAGCATCTTTATTACTACCAAGTTTATTTACTCTTTCATCTTTGCATATATATGATATGTTTTACCTTTACAAGGTAGACTATACTGAACCTAGAGTAGGTATCTACGTTGGTTATAACATCTGTCTCACCTCCTCTAATAGCGGTGTAATAAAGCTAAGCTGGAATACATTAGGTTTTAGACTTTGTTATTTCTAGTGGTCACGAGCTAAAAGGGTTTAAGCAGCCCGAACTTTACACATCTTTGACATTTAAAAAAACGTCAATATTGGATCAAGGATTCGTCCGTATGTTTTTGACATATTAAAAGATTAATCAGTATTAAGTCTTAATATACCATGTCACACCTCTAAAGACTCAATATTTTACACAAAGGTATATGCATTCATATTCAAAAGTATGGTGTTTAGTAAAACTCAATTAAGGTACCCTTACCCAACAAGGTCACAAATAGAGTATAATAATTTTTTTATTCCCATGAAAACTAGCTAACATCCACTTTAATGAGACTAGTAAGGGACCACATAGAACATAAATTAACTCTAACATATTACCAAAGTAAATATAGAGGAATTTGCTTTTTCCCGATAATAACGACAACGGTCGAGTTTCCCTTGCAACCCCATTCTCCATCAGCCACTTCCTCGAACTTTTTGACCTTAACCGAATCAAGATGAAGCTGGTAGAACACGATTAGAAGTTTTTTCCCCGACGATTATTAGTTTGAACCATTCATGGATTCCAAATTTAATACGTCGGGAGATACTTTTGCATTCAAAAGTGAATCAACAACCGAAAGTAAGGATCTTCTCCGATCAGAGTTTTTATTAATAAAATCTTTTTTTAAATTTTTGGTAAAACTAACAAACACTGATCGAAAATTGGTAAATCTCAAATATTATATACATATTTACAAACTAAACATACAACAACTTATAAGTAGATAAATAAATATTATAACAAAAAACTTACAAAATATTCCAGAACCACTGAGTAATAGCGTGACTTCCATCATCACTTCGTTAAAAAAGGATTTTCCGGGTATGACCGGTATCCTCAAAGAGATTACTATTACTACTCTATTCTAAGCTCAGAATAGAGAGCTTTTCTATTCTAGTTGTTGAAGATGAATTTTTTGGTGTCTTGACAATATGACTTCAACCTCTATATATAGTATTCATGTGAGTTTCATTACGTTGACAATAAATGACGTCATAAATAGTTCACATAAAGACAAAAACTGTTTCTCTTTACTTGGAAACTAGCATGAACCTGGACGTATTGTTTGACAAGAGGGAGAATGAATCTGGTCCACCTTCGTAACTCTTAAGCCATAAATGAGAGAGTTACCTTTGAGATCATTCATGTCAACATTTTTAACTTCAGAGCCATAAGTGTGGGAGCAATTATGACGGTCTTTTAATACAGGAGTTTCCGACGGTTAGAAATAAAGGTCATGAAGTTGACCGACAACTCTTTGGAGCGTACGAGACGACTCAGTTCCGACTATAACAAAACTCATCCCAAAAATTGTATTCATAAGGGATCAAACCTTGGTTGGATACATTCACATGACTTAACTTCCAATTTAAGCTAGGGCCTCTATGTCTTAAACCTTTTGGAATGTATAGGAAGAGATAATATTATAAACTAATATTTTCACATCTTTATTTTCGATGTGGAAATTTTCAAGGAAAAGACTATTGGTTTTCTCTTTCTTTAAGAGAATGAAAAGTTTTAAAAGCCTTTAATTTCCAACATGGATCTCATGGTGAGTAGACGAAGATAGATGGTCTTGGTGATGGACTATCGATGTGCTATGAAAGTTATGAGCGATGTATAGGGTACATATACCAAGGAATAGGAAGATGGGTTGGAACCAGTTAGGTTAGCTCAACTGGCCAGAGCCTTGCTATTTCTTCAGCACATAAAGGGGAAGTCTAGAGTTCGAATCCCTCCCTAAAGGGTGTAAAAGTAAAAGGTACAAGGCTCGAACCCCTCCCTGAACATGGGTAACCTAGTTCTGATTTACCTGGGAATATACATAGGGAGGTGTGTATATCCTCGTGGAATTAGTCGTGGTGCGCGCAAGCAATCCAAGATCACCCATATAACAAAAAAATGGGTTGGTAGGATAAGTTAGATCCTTTGGAGGCCCTAAGGATCAAATGGGAAAATTTGGTTTGTAAGAAAGAATTGTTTCATTGGGCCTGGAGGGTGGAGTATTATGGAGTAGTTTAGACATTGTTTTGGACTGTTGTATTACTATAGTAACGAGTGTAAATTTTTTGTTACAAGTAAAGTTAATGATAATATTATGTAGTATACTAAATTGTGTATTTTCATGCCCCTTGGTCTATAAGGATCGTTTTTTAATTTTTAATTATTATTAAGGATTTCAATGTTTTGTTATGTGTTAAAGAAAGGGATAGTTGTAATTATTTTAATTTCATGAGGTCCTAACTTTAATAGTTTTATTTCTTCGAATGGCTTAATCATTTACATTCAAATGGATGTTACTTTACGTGGACTCGTCGTAGATCAGATTCTGGTCGTTTGCATGTTCAAAGTGGATTGACAGGTTCCCCAAAGCTCAAGTGTTTGTGTTGTCGGATATTGGATCAGACCACTCTCCATTAATATGAAAACGCAATATACATCCGAGGTCACAAAAAAAATTCAAATTTGAGTAGTTTTGGTTAATCATTCGGAGTGTATGGAGGTAGTCGAAGCTGTTTGGGGTCCGCCAAGAACATATCAATCTCTTGATAACTGATGTCTCCTCATTTGTGATAGATTTATGTTAGGATGAGACATCATTTTTAGTGATTTATAAGTCATAATAGTCGATTTTCTTGAGAAATAGTGCACTTTCCTATTTTGAGTCTTGATTTAGTAAAATAATGTTTTTAGAGCATATTGGGTTTAATTATTTATTTGGTGTGAAGTTTTAAAGATAATTATGGAGATTAATTAGAGTCCAAGTCAAAGACTACAAGATATGGAAAGAGATAAGTATGGAAATTGGAGATGAGGAAACAAAAGCCAAAAACATGGAAAAGGAAAAGCTGCCTTAATCCTGAATTTCTGCACCTACGACCACAAATCAGCTTATAACTCAAAATCGGTGTGGAATTTGGAGAAACGGTCAAGAGAAAAGTTGAAAATATTTCCGAGACGATGACTTTGGTGTACTCATACACGTCAAACGGATGAATATTGAAGCTGCTAGGACCAAAAGAAAAACGGGCCTGATTTCATGTTTTTAGGGTTACAAATTTGAGTTGGGTTTGGAGTCCATTACTTAACCTCTCCTTCAAGAAAACGAATTAGGTCTTCTAAACACCTATAAATACACCCTTATATCACTTGTAAATCATCCTTGCCTCATAGTAATTAGTTCTTAAGGTTTTATTCTTCCAAGTTATTGTAGAGAGCAAGATGATGTCTTTTATTATTTCTTTTAGTTTAATTCCTTCAGGCATGAACTAAACTTCCCATAGCTTAGGTTTTGCATCATGTATAATCTATGAATTCTAATTTCTTTCTATCTAAGTTTCTTTTGGAATTTAATGTTTTAATCTAATATTAGCTGCTTACCTTTATATTTGTTTATGTGTTTTGATTTAATGACTGTTTTCCTTGCTAGCGCGCGAGTATAGGATTACCTTAATAGTAGTTAGATGATCACCTTAGCTGGGTGTCTAATTATTGAAAAACCACATAACGTCTAGTGTCGATATTAGTCCTGACAACACTAATTCTAACTAGATAGTCATTAGGGTATGAATTAATCACTATCACCATGTATGGAAATTGATTGCTTAGGGCCCTAGTGGCATAGGATAACCCTACTTGAACCAGCCTCGTGGTGTGTCCGTAGCCCCCTTAGTCGCTCTCAAGGTTTAAGGTATGGGAATTTAGAATCCTGACTAAGTATACAAGAGCTAATTATCTCCCTCATTAACTAGATTCAATAGAAAGAATTAGAAGGATTAGTGCATGCTAGCGAAACCTAAGCTATACTTCTCATCTCATATTTCTTCGTATTTATTTTATTGTCTTTATTTTCTTAGTTTAATTAATTAATTTCGAAATTTATTCTTTTTATTTTATGTCTTTTAATTATTTACTTCTTACTCGTTATTGCTACCCATTCGACTAGCACATTAAGCCCCTGAGAACGAACTCAACTTATCAACTAAAACTTGCATACGTCCTATAATACTTGCAGTACTGTGCCTGTCTAGGGTGAGAGTGCGTAGTTTTCTTGACTTATATTTATCTTATTTTTATCACACCCTAGGCGACACCAATAACTTTATAGGAAAGCGGGATGATACAATCATAACTCTAAAACGGTGGTGTAAGCAAGTGTTTCCCTATAACAAGATTTGTTTTCATAAAATTGAACAAGAACTTACATGTATTGTTATTTAAACAATCAATTCTCCATCGTAGGATAGGGAAAGGATATTTAGTAAATAGTTTGATATTTTGTGGTGTACTATGAGACAGTATGGGCGAACCGAGCTAAACAACAATGGATTCATTGTGGGGATCAAAATACAAAATAATTTCATGCATCAATAATTCAACGGCGTAACAACAATATAATATTGAGAATTAAGGATATGGTGAAGACCACGCGCGACCCATTATCTTTGCCGAAAATGCGCTGGAGGCACTGTATCTATAAAATTCTTAGAAATTGAACATTATGTTTTAATTTGTGACACCCGTGGCCTTTTTTTAACATTTATGTCAGTTGACCGTTAGTCAATGTTGCGTGGCGCCACGTCAGTATTATTACTCTTCGTCATCACCGTCTTTATTACTTACTCTGATTATGAAAAAACATTTTAAAGATATCAATCATGGAAAACCCAAATCAAAAAAACAAAAAAAAAATCTGTTCAAACTCATCTTCTCATACCAAGCGGCGATACTGCACAAGAATTCCACCGCCACTCGTATCCATTCTCCACCATCATCAACCAACACCATAAACTATCGACGAACCCAGGTAAAAAAAAAGTTCTTCACACTCACCTTACCACACCAAGCCGCTTTCCTGCACAAGAAAAATGCAGCTGGAAAATAAACAGACGACATCGCTTACGTCACAATATATACACCCAAATCACTCAACTCCTTAACCCGCACAATGATAGTCGATCTAACCAAATCCATTAAATCCATGGACTCAGAAGATTTAGTTCGCGGGTTGAGCCTTCTGTTCGGTGTGGATTTAACGACGGTGGAAGATGTATTTAAAGGAGACTTTCAGGTTATTAAGGAGACCCTGTTTCGTGTGAGTTTCATGCTCGTGATTTTGCAGTTATAGTTTCGGTGACTCTCTTATCATATGACATCTAAGCTAAAGCTTGTAGTTGTTAAGCTTTTGTTGATTGAAATTGCATTGTTCTTTTAAAATAATTTTTTTATTAGAAAGAATTTAATAATTCAGGCGTTTTGGACTTGAATTTGTTATATTTGGGGAGAAATTAGCAAGTAGGGTTGTGTATAAAATTGATCTTTTTTTAATTAATGATGATTGAAACTATTGTAGACTTAATTGTGTTTATTTTGGGAAGAAATTAGCAAATGGGTTTGTATAAAAGTTTGATCTTTAATGATGATGATTATAGGTTGTTATGAGAAATTCACTAATTAGGTATGTTAATTTTGTTTAGTTTCTGATAATTGAAGTCCTCGGTACTTAAATAATTAATTATCTCTTGTGTATTGCTAAAAATAAAACTTGCTTCAAAAAATAATAGTTTGCTATCTTTTATTATCAAGAGGCTGAAATTTTTTGGACCAATTGCTTTAGTGGCACTCTTGGTTCTCATACTCTTTTTTTATTTTTAATACATGGGTGTCTAAGTCACCTTCCGCACATTACGACTAATCTCATGAAAAATATACATGCCTCTCCATGAATATTCCCACTTAATCAGAACTAGGTTACCATGTTCAGGAAGGGGATTCGAACCTTGAACCTCTTGTTTTACCCCGTTTGAGGGCTGAAGAAATATATGGCGAGTAGATCTTGGTTCTCATACTTTTTTTTTGATATATGGGTGTTCGTGCCAACTTTCGCGCACCACGTCTATTCCCATAGGAAATATACACACCTCGTCATGCATATTCCCACTTAATCAGAACTAGGTTACCTATATTCAGGGAGGGGATTCGAACCCTGTACCCGCCTCCTCATGCATACTCTCATTTAATCAGAACAGGTTACCCATGTTCAGGGAGGGGACTCGAACCTTGCACCTCTTTCTTACCCCCTTTAAGGGCTCAAGAAATAACAAGATTGAGGGGATTCGAACCCTGTATCTCCTAGATGAGAGACAGGCATCCTGTCCATTGAGCTAGTCCCAATGGTTTCTTGATTCTCATACTTTTTTTTTCGATGTATGGGTGTCCGGGCCAGCTTACGCGCACCACGACTAATCCCATAGGAAATATACACGCCTCCTCATGCATACTCCCACTTAATCAGAACTAGGTTACCCATGTTCAGGGAGGAGACTCGAACCATGCACCCCTTGCTTACCCCCTTTAAGGGCTCAAGAAATAACACGGCTGAGGGGATTCAAACCCTGTCCCTCCTAGTTGAAAGACAGGGTCGTGGCCACTGAGGTAGTCCCAGTGGTTCTTGATTCTCATACTTGTTAATGCATCTGGTGGAACATTGATTTTTCTTCGGCAAGACTTGGTTATTAGTAACATTGATAAACTTTCAATATCAAATATTAAACCTAAATCTAGCAAGTAATCTTTGTTCTCTTCACGTAAAGAATGCTTTGTTCTCTTCACGTAAAAAAACTGAAACACATGTTTAGTTACTTGTACATGTTATACAGTATTTTTTTATTTGTAATGAAGAACACATTTGATGTTGTGACTATTAGAGTGAGCAATTTGGTGTTATACTGTATTTTTTGAATTGTAATGAAGAACACCATGAACACCAAGAACTCCAAGAACACCAAGAATGTATGTGTTTTAGTGTGTGTGTGTTTTGATATGTTTGTGTGTATGTGTAAATGTGTTATAAGGGATAAATGAAATTCGCCCTTGCCACGTCGGAAAAATAATCTCAATTGAGAATGATGTCATGCTGTCGTGGCGCCACGCGGCGTTGACTAATGGTCAACTGACAGAATTGTTTAAAAAGGGCCACGAGTGTCACAAATTAGAACATAAAGGTCCATTTCAAAGAATTTCATAGATACGGTGCCTTCAGCGCATTTTCTGAAAAGATAAGGGGACGTACGGGGGCTTCACCCTTAAGGATAATAAACGCATTTGGTGTGAGACTTCAGTTGAAATATTATTCAAGTACTTACACTTATATATGGACTAATTTGCAGATTAAGTGGACCAGTTGTGAGAGAGGCGGTAAAATTTATTGAAGGTTTCGCCACAAATGAATTAGTATTTGACAAGGGAGCCTACTATGGAAAAATACATAGTTCAGTTTTTTATATGTCACCCTTGAAATTTCCAAGACTTGATGGAAATCATATTAAGTTTATCACAAATTCTAGGACACTATAAAAGAGGGCATGTGTCTTATGGTTTAGGATTTTTTTTAATCATAATATTTCTTCAGATACTTTTAATGAAACTCTGATCATGCTCATCCCGAAAGGGGATCTGCAGAAAGGGGTTTGGGACTACTGACTAATTTCTTGTGTGAATTTCGATTATAACATTATATCAAAAATATTGACTAATAGATTAAACGGTTACATGGACGAGCTCACCTACACATGCAGTGTTTATAAAAGGGAGAAACATTCAAGATAATATTTTAATTACTTAAGAAGTATCATTCTATATGAAGAAGTCGTATGATATGATAGCTGTTAAATTAGATACTTCTAAAGCTTATGTTCAGTTTAGGTAGTAATTTCACATTGAAATACTTAAATTTTTTGGATTTAGTGAAATATGGATATAGTGGATTCATAATTCCATTTCGACAATCTCATTCCAAATTAATCTTAATGGGGAGCGATTACCAAGGTTTGAACCCGGTTGAGGTTTTTGACAAGGTGACATATAATACCATTTTCTTTTCTCTCTTATGATGAAAGCCCTTATTGGGCTTATAGAGGATAGGGTGTCTCTAGATTTGATTAAAGGAATACATATGCCTCAAAATTGTCTGATTTTATCACATTTATTATTTAGAGATGGTTCTTTATTTTATCTAGTGCTAGAAGGGCACAACATGAATATAAAGAATGTATTTACATATATTGTAAAGGATCTGGACAACGTATAAACTTTTATAAGTATCTAATTTATTTTAGTAGATGTAATCCTGATGATATTAAATATGTCACAACTGATCTAGTACATGTTAAAAAAAAAACAGGATCTTGGAAAGTATTTGGGGAGTCCGTTATGTCATTAATTTTCTAAGATGGATACGTTTACATGGATTGCGGACAATGTGTTTTCCAAAACACACGGATGGAAGGCCCAAATTCTATGTGAAGGTGGCAAGGAAGTCCTTATCAAAGCAATTCTTCAAGTTATTCCAACATATGTTATGTTTGTCGTTTCATTCCTGGTTACCTTTTGCAGGAAGTTGACGTTTGCTATTGCAAACTTCTTGCAGAACTTAGCAGAGTGCATACAGATTCACTGGGTCGCTTGGGTGAAACCTATGGTTGGTGGCTTAGGATTTTTGAATTTCAAACGAATGAACGCTGCATTATTGGCAACTCAGGATTGGAGAATGATAACTAACTAAGAGTCTTTGGCGGCAAATTTAAAAGGGTGATCAACTTATATGGTCTTAGAGACAAACTTCATGGCCCATAGGAACCTTGTTGCTGAAATATTCCTTAAAGAGGGCACACAAATACTAAAAATACTAAAATAACATCAAATAAAACTAAAATTACAAGAAGATAAAAACAAGTGGAAAAAATTATAAATACAAAAAAAATGGACCACCGAATGTGAGTATTACTATTCATCAGTGTTCTAAAAATCGGCCTAGGCGGCGCCTAGGCGCTAGAAGGTAGCACAACTTCTAGAAATGGTCTGGCGCCCTCCAAGCGATCCCAGAAGGTCCTAGGCGAGTTTAGGCGGCGCCTAGGCGGTCTGAAGCTAAAAATAATTTAAAAAATCTATTTTCTAATACAAATAATTAAAAAAATATTTTTTAACACAAAAAATTATATAAATCTATTTTAAAAATAATATAAACATAAAGAAATATTTAAATAAATATCAAAACCGCCTAGCAAGAAAACGCCTAGGCTCCGCCTAGGCCCCCCTAGTCCCCTTAGGTACTCGAAGGTGGTCGACCGCCCTCCTAGCGCCTTTTAAAACACTGTTATTCGTCTCGAGCCACCACCGCTGACCACCACCACCACTGGAAATTCTCTAAGTAACCGAAAAATTATTTGAGTATCGTAAAAATTCACCAAGTAACTAGAAAAATTCTCTAAGTAACATAATTTTTTGTGAGTATACTTAACAAAAAACACGGAGTACTCGACCAGATACACTGAGTACTCTGGCAAAAACACTGAGTACTCAGCAAAAACACTAATTATTCTACAAAAATTAAAAAATGCATAAAAAATTATTTCTAGCATTAGAAAAATAAAATTTCAACTAAAACTAACAAAACTAACTATAATAAATAAATTCCAACAAAAAAACTAATAAATAAAAATATTACATTCAAAATTACTGGGAGCGGAAAGAAGAACTATTCAAAATCACGAGAAAATAAAAAGAAAAAAATTACATTAAAAAATGTATAAAACTCCATCTGGCATGTCTTCTCAAACTTTTTCATGGTTATGAGCTTTCACGTCTAAATAAATAAATTAAATAAAAAATTTGGCTATTGTGAAATCAATCTCTAGCATCTGTGTCTTTTATTGGGGAGCCTATTCTATACATTAATCTTTTTTTTAATTTTAGTTTTTTTTTTTTTTTGGACGAGTTTTAATTTTAGTTGAAAATCCAAAATTATCTTTTTTTTTTAAGGACTAAGATACAATATTGATAGTATAAAATAAGAAAGTCAAAGTATGTATTAGAAAAGTTATATCAAATAAAAAAGTAAAACTATGTTATTAGAAAAGTAGATTCTTGCATTAGTTCTTTTTTATGATATATATATATATATATATTTTTTTGACGCTTAATACATTTCAATAGCTAACCACTACAAAATCTATTATCCGATTTCTAGTCGAGAAAATCGAGAAATAAGTAAATCGAAATTGTTCCCTCCTCCCTGTTGTGCCCTGTGCCTAGCTTTTTTAGCTAAGTTGTCTGCCCGACCATTGAACTTCCTTGGGATGTGCTTGAAAAAGACTGGGGCTACCATCGCTGCCAGTCTGTTAATCTGCAGAATCCACGGTCGAAGCTTCCAATTAGCAGCTAACACCTGCTGAGTACCTCGAACTAAGTCGAGGTTATCCAAGAAGATCGTGATCCCCGCGTTCTTTTCTCTAATTGCTCTTTTCAATGCAACAATCACTGCTTGAGCCTCCCCTTCCATACTCGTATTACACATTGCGATTTCCGAGTGATCCTTCTTGTTACCTGTCTCCTTAGCTATTTGCACTACTCCAATTCCAGTTGGTAGGTGTGGTAACTCAAATGACGTATCACACATATAAGCTATCTGCGTATTGTAATTTAGATCAGTAGCTATGCTTTCCCCTATTCCTGATGCACGATTTGGTATTGCTTGACTTGCCGCCCAGTCTCTTCCAAACCTTTCATCCATATGCTTGTTGGCTGATCTGATGACGTCATCAGTGTCTATAGTATAATTTTGATGCCGAATTTTCATTTTTAACTTCCATATGTTCCAGATCAACAACAACACATAAGATATAATAACTTCCCGTCTCTACCCCCCTTTAACAAATGTATCTATAATCGCTAGTACCCATTCTCCCAAATGATCAACCGTTTGTCCTATGTAAATTTGTAGTGCCGATCCTGCCCAAACGAGCTTTGCTATATTACACGAGAGCAGTAAGTGTTCCACCGTTTCCTGTTCTGATTTACACCATAGGCATTCGCCCTCCACCTCACAATGGCGTTTGACCAAATTCCGACCAGTTGGTATAGCATTATTACAGGCCTTCCATGTAAAGATTCTGACCTTATGGGTAGATTTGAGTACCAAACAGTAGTCCATAACTTGCTCTCCAGTTGAAATGTATCAGATTGTCCTGGTGCCTCCCTAATCCCTGCCTCTGTAATCACCTTATAGCCCGACTTTGTTGCATATTCTCCGCTCGTAGTATAAGGCCATATCAATTTATCTTGTATGTCTTCACCACTAGCCTTTTCTCTTAAAATAATGGGTATAACCGGTTCCGGAAATATCTCATCCATCACCTCTATATCCCAATCTGTCGTACCCTATTTCAAAAGGTCCTTCACCTTATATATCTCACAATGCACTGGCTTTTCTAACTTCCACGATGTATCTAACCAATTATCTGTCCAAATATTAGTATTTTCTCCATTGCCAATTTGATACCTACCATATTTCTTTAACAGGTCGCGTCCCTCTATCAGGCTGGCCCATGACCAACTTCGAGATTGTCTTAATTTAACATCGAGAAAATTGCATTTAGGGTAGTAAATACCTTTAAGTAACCTGGCCTCTAATGTGTTTGGGTTGTTTAAGATTCTCCATGCCTGAGCTGCCAGTAGTGTTGTATTCATTTTCTTAAAATCTTTGAATCCCATTCCCCCTATCAGTTTGCTTACCGCTAATTTCTCCCATGCTAACTAGTGAATTTGAGATTTTTCTCCAGAGTTCCACCAGAAGTTTGAGATTGCCGATATAAGCTTATTACAAAATGTTATAGGAAAAGAGAAAATTGACATTGCATATATGGCATTGCTTGTAAAATGGCTTTGATAAGTACTTCCTTACCACCGTGCGATAATAATTGAGCCTTCCAGCCTTCAGTATGCTTGAACACCTTTTCTGCGATCCACTGAAGTGATTGTATCTTTGATCGTCCATGATAGAGTGGTATTCCCAAGTACTTCCCAAGATCATCCTTCTCCTGTATCCCAATATCTGACGATACCTGTGCCCTACATTCCTCTGGGGTGTCTCGACTGAAACAGACCGAGGACTTCGTGAAATTAATCCTCTGCCCGGAACGTGCACAATACTTAGACACACACTCTCGAAAAATCTGTATTTCAATATCATCGATTGTAAAAAAAAATGAATCATCCGCAAATAGTAAATGAGTAATGGTCGGATAATTTCTAGTAATTTGTATCCCTTTCAACTTACCTTGTTCAACTTTTTGTTCTCTAAGGCTGATCAGGGACTCCGACATAAGAGAGAAAAGGAAGGGGACATCGGGTCTCCCTGCCTGAGACCCCTTTCAGACTTGAATTTACGAAGCCGTTCTCCATTAAAACTAAGTTGTAAAGTAACAGATGATATACAATTCGCGACCCAACAAATCCATTTATCACAAAAACCTAATTTTCGTAGTACTAAAAGGAGAAATTCCCAGCATACCTGGTCATATGCCTTTGCCATGTCTAGTTTCACCGCTGCCATTGGTTTAGGGTTCTTTCTTTTTCGTTTCATGAAAAAGGATATCTCTTGGGCTATCAAGATGTTGTCTTGTATTGCTCTATTCTTGATGAACGCTGATTGAGTCGGAGACACGATGATGTCCATAATACCCTGTAGTCTATTAGCCATTATCTTAGCAATTATTTTGTATCCAAAGTTTACACAAGATATCGGTCGGTAGTCCCCAACACCTTCCTGGGTTTCCCCTTTTGGTATTAGGGATACCAATGTCTCATTTAATTTATCGAGAGATATATTATTCATAAAGAAATCCTGAACCATTAGAAGGACGTCAGTGTGAATAATGTGCCAAAATTCATGGTAAAATTTACCATTTAATCCATCATTGTATTATTTATTATTAGTTAATTCTAACAAATTATTAACTATATCTAATGTTATCTAAAATTTCGTTATGTAAATAATTTATCTAAATTTAGTGTTTAAGTTATAAATATTTTTTGGTCGAAAAATCACACTTAACACAACAATTAGTTACCATATATTACATAAATTAAATATATATCTATTTATTCATCTTTTACCTAATATATATCTATTTTACCATATATTTTACCTAATACATAAATTTCGTGATTATATAGTGTATATCTATATTATATTTCGAAGTTTTTCCTACGGTCCTGATTTACCCACTTAAGTGGTGGCCAGGATCAATTCTAGGAAAACATAAGTGGTGGCCAGGATCGATTCTGGCAAAACATAAGTGGTGGCTAGGATCGATTCTGGCCCCACTTTTATTTTTAATTTTTTTTAATACACAACACGTATAACAAAAAAAAACCAAAACCCTCATTTCACTCTCCTTTCGAAACCCTCCAGACTCTTCTCCAGAGCCGCTCTCCACCACAAGACAACCGCCGCTACACATCACCACCGCTCTAACCATTCTCCACCATATCTCAAAGAACTCTCCTCAAACGCACCTCAAGACGCTACAAAAAAAGCCCTCCCCTTAAACGCACCTCAAGCCTCTCAATCGACCCTCCACAATACTAATCTCCGGCGCCGAGAATCTCACTGCTTCACTCAAATCACTTCACCACTTCACGTCTCTCCCACCAAGCCGCTCAATCGAATCAAAGAACCCTCCACATCTCCAGCTCCGATGAAGAAGAAATAGCGCTAAGCCCCAAAGGCATTTCTGATAACCTCGACGCCATGCTTTATAAAGCCTATTGCAATCTATGTAATTGCAAAACCCCAATTAAAACTCTTAAAGAATTGAATTGTCTGAAATCAAGTAAGCCCTTTTTCTTTTGTTTTATTTCAAACATTTTTATGTCTTTATTTCGTAACACAATCTTATTGTCTGTCTTATGTTGTAATCGATAGGGGTACTGGCAAATGGATGTTAAATACCCGATTCGATTGTGTTTTGTAGATGAATTTAAACTGAATATTGAGTGTAATAACGCAACTTTTTTCGGTAATAGCTGTTATCATAAACTTGAGACAACTAGAATTGAGGGTTTGCTTGGAAACATTGATGCAAATACAGGGGATCCTCAAATTGGTAATTGTTTTTTTGTTTGTTTTTTTTTGTTTTTTTTATGAAGAATTAATATAATTTGTGTGTTGGGATTACAGGTTGGGATACAAATCAGTTTCTAATGGATGTATCAGAAGTAACATTAGTTATGCTTAGTGTTATTAAAAATGTAATAAACAATCTCTATTACTAATTCTAATGTTGTTTGTTTGTGTTTTAGGGAGGATTAGCACCTGGAGGATTCAATTTTGATGCAACATTAGTTATGCTTAGTGATAATGAAGACCTGTCACAAAAGGGTATTTGAAATGCTCTTTTTTTAAGTGAATGATGAGTTTTATTCTAATGGTGTGGTTTTTGTTGATCTTTTCAGGTAAAAGTAATAAGGGTAAAAAACGTTATGTTCCTCAAAAGAATTCTGTACCTTATGCATTGTTGGTTACACTGTATAGGTAAGATTGAGGTTGAATTTAACGTATTACTATAGAAATATACACGTAGCTTATATATTTTTGATAACTTATGTTAGGGCAATTGTCGATGAAGATTATTCAACCTGAGGGTCCCAGTTTTCGTGTTAATGGCCATTTTGTAGAGTGGCAGAATGTTCTTTTCTTTTCTTTTTTATACGTTTTCAACACTCCAGCAGCTATGTATCATGTTCGTGGTTCAAGATTTAGAGGCCTCCACTCTCTTGAGGCAGTTGAAGGGATTTTTTATGCAAGGACTAAATACATTTTGTGTTGTGTATTTGTAAGTAATATAGCACTAATGAATATACATTTGTGCAGGAAAATGAAAGCTGAGAAGCAGGCCCTGTATTACAATGTGAGTAGACTTAAACCGTCCTTGCCTAATGTCTCTTCCTTTAATATATAAGCTAATCAAATACTAATATTGCAGGATAAAACTCACAAGCTTCAAATATTTTTATGTGAGCTATTTAAAATTCTTGATTATGCAAGTGAGGGAACATTTTTATGGGCTGAGGGTGTTGAATCCTTGCAAAATGACAATTTAGGGAGGAAGATGAGAACTTAGTTTATTGTGCTAGCCTCCTTTTTTAATATATATGGGTATTTATTTACTTAATTTCTAAATTCTTTTTTGGGGTGATTTATTCTACAGAGATTGCATGTTTGTTATTTTTAGGCAAAAGCATGGTTTGCTAGCGAAGATACCGAGGCTTTAAGATGCCAATTTTTTTTAAGGAGGAGGCAGATGCTGCTCAAAAGAGGTAAATATGACTTTCAAATATTGGATTACCAAAGATTAAGAGTATACCATGCTTCTTTGAATGTTAATGATCGTAAGCCTAAGCCTACTGTTTTGCGTCAGAAAGATGATAATTGGTCCATGAATTGATAGAGACCGTAATTATATATTGCTCTCCCAATATGTTTGGGAAGACCATTAAGTACTTTGCAACCAAGCTAAATGTGGTCAGCATTTAATTCCTCTGATTTTTACCTTTGTTACATATGCGAAAGTGTATTAGTGTTCCCAAATTAGCTTAACTCAATTTTTGGCTTTTTAGGTGTTCTGCAAGGCATATAGATAGGTAGTATCCTCTATTTATTCAGGCATGATGCATCTTTTTTTAACAGTGTTCCCTTCTCGGACTTTGCATATGATTTAGAAGAAACCTGGATCTGGCATTGTTGTTAATGGTTCATCATTAGCCACAAGACCTGATTCACACTTGGAGTCTATATTTTCCATTTGCAAATATTAATATTGTGTGTTTTTACTTCAATGTTAATATTTGAAGTAAAATATAGATAATTTTTCCTGTTGTAAATTTCTTCAGGTATTAAGGTTAATTGCGCTACTGGTCCCTGTGTTATTAGTATGCATCCAAAAGAAGACACAATTGCAATATAAAGGCAAGAAGATATTTAAAAAAGATGGGATTATATTGAACTATTCGAGGTATCCGAGGATAAGATAAGGTTTGGACTTGAATTCTTTTTAAAAACTGATAGGGCAAAGAGATTAATGATAATTACTATGCCTTTAAAGTTTAATGTTTACAATGCAAGATAGAGTGATCCACGATACAAAGTTTTAAAACTAATGAAGGCAAAGGAGATTATGAAGAAGGAGTTGGCATCTCTTACTCTGTTTTATATATCAGAAAGGAATTTCTTGATGTCATATATATGAAGGTATCCAGATCATGCTGAAGAGCTGTTGATTACTTATAAGGGTCATCCTGGATTCTTCGGAAGAATGAGGGATTAGATGTTATTATTTTTGTGTGAGGTGTCAAACCAAAGCTGACTATAGTTACTCATCCAAATATTTTTTGAAAAATCAAAGTGGATTTTCCTCAATTAGTTGAAGGTATCATTTAAGATACATGATGGTTTGATGCTGAGATAAAGGTGTGGAGCTCTCATCAAATAATTGTTTCTTTTTTCAGAAAGATAAAAAGATGCGTAACATGTAATTTTGTTTAATAGTTCAACATGAAAATATTTGCCTTGCTATGGAATTGTATCTATTTATTTATGTTGAATGGTTGTAAATATTTACATTCATCAGTTTCTACATTACAAAGAGGATATATTTTTCAAAAGTTATGTTGAATGAACATCACAGTGCCCCTTATATTTTGATTTCCCTCGCCTACTTAATTATCATATACTTATCCTGTAATATTAGTATAAATTATATGAAATTTGGTACGTGACATATATTTATTAATCACAAGTAGAACTTTCGGTGGTCCTCTTATTGATTTACTTGACTATGGAATTCGATCTATTTATTTATGTTGAATTAATCTCAATTCAGTTTAATTTTTTCTTTTTATCTTTTACTCTTTTTGTATATCGGGTTTTGGTAATCTAATGGTTTATTAGTTGAAATTATACTTCACTGAGACTATTTTTTTCATATTCTGAGATTTTTTTTGTCATATTATAAAACTTGAATTTAACACTTTTAATTAATTTGTCAACCTTACTTCAAAGATCATGATCTATTTAATAAAATTTGTTGTTGTTAGTGATAATTGCAATGTTGATCCCTGCCTTATTCTACAAAGTTACAGCACGGGTCCCTTCCTGAGAAAAATTAATCTAAAATAAATTATGAATTTTGCTCGGTCTATAAAATACAAATTTTTTTAATATATCGGAGAGCCACTTTCGTCTCGGAGTCATTAACTCACTAGATTCAAATAAAAATAAAAATATGTGTGTGTTTTGCTGTATCTTCAAATTCTCAAATTGGAAGATATGTATATGTTGACACCGCTAAATTTTCTACAGTTATGATATCTATGTGCTGATATTATAAACTCGACGATGTACGATTGACACATTTTAATTTCTTTACATATTGATTATTTTTTTATTTTTTAAAGTATTGTCTGAATGTTTTGTAAATTATACATAGAATTTATGATTCATTTGTATTTGATAATCTGAGAATTTCATTAGATTTATGTAGACTATGTCTATTATTTGTGTTGCTTTCATATTCAATAGGTATAATAACCTTAATTTTGTTGATGTTCATACTTATACTAACGCGTTTTCTTCAATTCTTGGCTGAAATATAACTTTCATTGCATATTAAGCATGATTTATAAATTCTTAGCTGATTTTTTTTTCTCGAAGTGACTTCAGGCACGGGCAATACCTAGTCTATATTATATTTCAGAGATTTTTTTTCGATTCAGATTTACCTACATAAGTGGTTGGCCAGGATTAAATCTGACCAAACATAAGTGGTGGCCAAGATATAATCTGGCTAAACATAAGTGGTGGCCAGGATTGATTCTGAACCCACTTATTAATTTTTTTGATCATGGGTTCGATTCCTGTCAACGGAATTCATTTTTGCTTTAATGTCTTCAGACACGGGTTTTACCTAGTATAATTATATATCATATCTATTACAAAAATTATCAAAATATATAAAATTATTCCCTATATTATTTTCTTTTAAATTGAAACTAATATATAGAAATATATATTTAATTTACATACTTATATATAATTGCTTAAAAAACTAACGAATTATTAAATAAAATAATTTTTTATTATACATTTTTTATAATTATCACAATTTTCATATTTTAAGATTTAAAAAAATTTAATTCATAAAATTAATTTTCAAAATGTATTATATAGAATTACTTAAATTTGTATTTTCTATTTCTTTTATGGTATAATTTATATTACTTAAATTAGACAAACGGACACTTGTCTTGAATTTATTGGAAGGAGAACACCTTTCTAATAATATATATATATAAAGGTTATATTGATAATTATAATATAGGGATTAAATGGCAAATATAAAAATACACCACTTGTCATCATCTTATTTGCTCTCTACGCCACTTGTCTCTTTTTTATTTATTGACGCGTCACTTTCTCTCTCCCTGCAAAAAGGACACATTATAGAGCCCGTTTTGGATTGATTATTTTAGAGTTAAAAGCGCTTTTTGATTGAAATTTCAACATTTGTAAAAAATATTAAAAAATATTTTGACATCCAAAATCACTTTAAGTGATTATTTTAATAACCACTAATCTAGTGCTTTTTCCAAAAAGTGATTTTAAGAGTCTAAAATATTGTTATGGATCTAAAATCACTTTAAGTGATTATTTTGAAAAGCAATCTCAAACGGGCATTATGTCAGTTTGCCTTTACCGCATTGCATAATTTTTTATCTTATTGTGTAATAAATCTCTACCATCTGTGTCTACTTTTGACTGGCAACTTATCTTTCATTTTTTTTGGGACGGGACTTTTCTTTCATTTCTAGTTCTAAATAACAACAAAAGTCTCGACAAACCATAAAACCTCTCTTTCTCAACACAACAAGCAAAACTGAATTCAGTTGACAGGAATCGAACCCAGGTTTAAAAAAAAAACCGTGTCTGAAGACACTAAAGCAAAAATGAATTCTATTGACAGGAAGTCAGGAATCGAATCCAGGTTCAATAAATAAAATTAATAAGTAGGCCAGAATCAATCCTGGCCACCACTTATGTTTAGCCAGATAAATCCTGACCACCATTTATGTTTGGCCAGATTTAATCCTGGCCACCATTTATGCATGTAAATATGAACCGTAGAAAAAACTCTGAAATATAATATATATATATATATATATATATATATATATATATATATATATATATATATATATATAAATAATATAGCATTACAAAAACTAAAAATATATCTCTCGATAAATTATATACCTCTACCAACCGCCTTATCCAACTAATCCTTCTAAACACTAAAACCGATAGCACAAGCATAAGTGCTATAAAACATATATTCTTATTCCTCGCTGGCAAACCTCAACTTCATTACATCTTCTTGGGTCAAAGATCTGAGCATCGCAACTTCCATCGGTTTGGCAAAACCGTTTATGGAACAACTACCTAAAAACCCCAAATAGTAGTCATGGATTAGGTAACAAGTATTAGGGTTTGAATATTATTTCTAACAAGTATTTTAGATTTATGAGTTAGGGAACCAATATAAGAGTATATGGTCTAGGGAACCAATGATATATAACAAAATCCTGACCATCATTGAATATATCACAATGAATATTTTTAAAAACTAAAATGGCCTCTAATGATATTTTTAAAAACCAAAATGGCCTCTAATTATATTTTTAGCGGCAATGTTTGCCGCTAAAGATAAAGTTAATAGAGGCAAAAACAAATAATTTGCTACTAAAGGTATCTTTAGCGAGAAACTTATAGAAGCGACAAATAATGACTATTAGCGGCAAAATTAAGATTTTTAGTGTTAAATTTTTTGCCGCTATAGATACTATTTCTTGCAGTGACATGCCTCCCCATATATATTCTCATGGTAAATCAGATTTAGGTTACCCATGTTCAGGGAAGGGTTCGAGCCTTGTACCTCTCAATTTACACCCATTAGGGAGGAGATTCGAACCATGGACCTCCCCTTTAAGTGATGAAGAAATTACAAGGCTCTATCTAGTTGAAAACAAATGAGAGGTATCATTTTAATTTTAAGTTTTATTCAAAATTTTCAAATTCAGAAAACGAATATACCCCATTAATACTAATCTATAAACCCAGATTGTTTTTATTTCAACCTATTCTCTACACAAATCTCAAACAAAATCCAAACTTTTTAATTAAGATTTAGTAGTCTAATCGAATCATAATCCAAATAAATTATAAGCATATGTACCTTTCTTTTTTACGTAAAAAAAATATATACAAAATTAAAAAAATATATATTTCAGTTTTCCAACAAATATATACTTTTAATAATTTCATCAAAAAATTAAAATATCTCTATTATCTAATTTTTTTTAAAATGTAACTCGTTTTTTTATAGAACTTAGTTTATAATGTTATTTCTTCAATCATTACCTACCCTTTATCTGGTAAAATAGTAAAGAAAACAATTTTATAGCTAGAAAATATTAAAAAAAACCAGTTAAGGTTAGCATAATTGCACGAAGCCTTGGTTATCCATTTAGGCGGTACAGATTTAAATCGTGTCAATGACACCGAATTCAAAAAAGTGGCTTTTTCATATAAAAAAAATATTTATCATAAAAAAAGCCTTCCATTAAAAGAAAGAAAAATTTATCATAAAGAAAGCCTTATTTTGTTTTGTTTTAAATACGCAAGAAGTTTGGACCAGTATCCTGACCTCCATTATAACATAAATTTTATATATTCTCCTAAATGTTGGTTCATGAATCCACGCTTAATGAAATGTAACTTAGAAGTTTTGGGATAGAAACCTTTTATCATAATCAAATGACTCCTTAATATTATAAAAAAGAATTTGAGAGCATCAAACTGAGATGAAAATTGTAGTAGGATGACAAAAAAAAGAAAAAGAAAAAGATGAAAAATGTAGATTTAAAGAGGAGTCTTCGATCTATAGGATTTTGAGAAAGATGTTATTGACCAAACAGAAAAGAAAGAAAAGAAAGATGTAATTGGTCAATACAAAAGAAAAAAGGTTTTTTTAAAGATTAATTACCCATGAGGTCTTAAAGATTATTGTAATGACATATAGAAGCTAGCCAATTTTTTTCTTCTTTTTAGAGACTAATAAGATGTCAAATGTCATAACTACCCTTCTAGTGCATATAAGACAAAAAAACATATTATTCTCTCTCTACTACTACCATTAGTCTCTCTCATCCATTATCATTAATATATCTACTCCTTTATCATTTTTTCTTTCTCCTCTTTCATTAATTATCAAATAATTTCTAGTTCCGGTCACCGCCGGAAAAAGTTCTGAGCGTGGAAAAAAAGTTCTGAACGTAGAGTACTGAGCATGGAAAAAGTACTGAGCATGGGCTACTAAGCATGAAAAAAGTTGCTGAGTATCGCAAAAAAGTTTTGAGTGTCGAAAACAGTTGTCGAGTATTCGAATTTTTTTGTTAATGACTTTACTGAGCATGCTCGTTTGCTCAGTATCTTTACTGAGCATACTCAGTAACTTGCTGAACGTTTTTTGTATAATCAGTAAATTTACTGAACATTTCGCGTATAATCAGTAAAGTGTTGAGAATTTAGAAAAAAGTTATTAAGTTTAATACAAAAGTCTATATTACATTAAAAAATAAAATTATTATATTATAGTTACAAGAAAAAAAGAAAAAAATACATCCTCGAGTCATCAGCATACATGCATAATTGAAATACTAACTAAGACTACAATATCACTTTTTAAATCACAAATCTTTTCAAAATCGAAACTTACTATTACAAGTGAATATACATAAGAGTTGGTAACTTAATAAGAAGATACGTACTTATTGAAAAAATATATCGATTCAAATTGCAAAGATAAAGGTAAATAATGTGAACAAATACGCCTAAGAAAAGATAAAATGTCATAGATTGCAGTAACAATGTAACAAACACTTAATGGACGGTATTAAAAAAACTCTTCAGCAGCAATGATACAAGACCCATTATTTAAGTAGAAACATGATATTATGTAGAAATGGTGCCAAAAACGCAACACACATGGTTGACATACAATGGATGAAATAAAAAAAACATAGAGTACTGATAATATAACAAGAATGAACAAAAATCATTCAAACAACTATACTAATTACACAGCACTTTCAAGAAACAACAAAGTCTTAAACAATACTTTACGCATCACTTTCAAGAAACAATAAACAATACTAATTAAAAAACATCATGGATTTAAAGTCTTAAAAAAATAATACTTAATCAACTAATTTTTTTGGAAACCAAATCTTATCTTCCACGGGAACTTTTCCAGCAATAGGTATACTCAGATCATTCAAACAACTATACTCTAATCATTTCAGATCAACATACTCAGATGTATACGAAGTTGCTCACCATTTCAAAGTTACCCAGATCTTGAAAATATAAACCTATTGAATCGAACGACACCTGAAACCGCTGGATTGGGTGATTTGACATATAATGGATTCACCAAAAGAACAACTCATTCATGGAAGAACGAAGCAACTTCACAAAGCTTACTCGGTGGTGGCCGGAATGTTTAGTTTCGCTCGGCTTTAATAGTAGAAAACTTACTGTATGTAAACCGAACAGATCTTCACGTCATGTATCAAACAGATCTAAAGCAGCACGAACAAATATTCCGATTTGGTGTCTTCACGAAGCTCAGTCTTCGCACCACCATATTCGCCGGGGTTGCTTCGCTCCGGTAGAAGACGAACAGATCCTGCGAGAATAGGTCACCGGGATATGAGAGAAAGAAGAAGTTTAGTGTTTCTGGAGAGAGGAGAGATAATGGGGTTTTAGGGGTTACGAGAAAAAAGAGAGAGAGAAGGTGTTGAAATAATTTTAAAATATTTCTTAATATAAATGGTATATATAGGGAATAAAAAAACAAAAAGGGGTAAAAAGGTAACTGGTTTTTTTATTGTAGTGTTAAAATTATTTTGTGGCCTTTAGTAAGAAGAGTGTATATAGTCGGTCTTGTTAGGTCCCGAGGTAGTGTCTTCAAGACCCCTTTGGTAATAATCTCTTTTTTAACGGATCACTGATTTAAAAAAGTGTTGAAATCTATATTACATAACACAACTCACCTAATTTTCCCTATTTCCCTCTTTCCCTATTTATTCCATAATTACCTCGTTTAGCTCCTTAGAACTCTCATAAATTCAATTCTAAACTAAAAAAAATAAAATACTAAAACCCATATAACTCTCACGAATTCTAAACTAAAAGAAAACAAAAAAGAAAAACCCATCTTCACACTCATAGAGTCACATTCATCGGCATAAAAAACAAAAAGAAATCTCTTTCACCTCCACCTTCCCACCTAGCCGTTGTTGACAAAAAAATCAACCTAGTCGCCCTCCTTCACAAGAAAACCGCCCCAACCAGGGAGCATTCTCCACTATCATCAATCGGGTTTGGCGAAAAACCCAAATTAAGAAAAAAGAATTATTTTTTACCATTAAAACTCTAAAAAGTACAATTATTTTTAACCAATCATATTACATTTACAATTTTTCTCAATTATTTGATTAAATTATAATCACAGTTTTATTGTTTATAATATTTTTAAAGAATACACTCCAAATTAAGGTAAAAAAATATAATTACCGTATGTGCTATTTATAATATTTTTATTGAAATCCTACAATGATTATTTTATGCGTGAGGCCTTTTACCATATGAGAATGATGCACATCCCAAATTAAGGGGGGTGTATTCAATTGGGAATCTGTTGGATTTTTTTGGATTTTAAAAGTCCAGGGGTATTCAATCACGATTTTAAAAAGTCTATTAAAATCTTGGGGTATTCAATTAAGATTTTTTTAAACTCTTTTAAAATCTAGAGGTATTCAATTAAGACTTTTTTAAATCCATTAAAATTTTAGGGTATTCGAAAGTTATTGGACTTTCCAAAGTATTGGATTTTGTAGGAGTTTAGAGTTTTTTTATAAGTAAACAAGTCTTTTGCAAATCTTTCTGTAAAAATAGAGATTTTATAAACTCCAACGACTGAAATTTTTTTCTCATAAACTATTTTATAATTATTCCAATATCTTACCTGTTCTTCATTATTAATCCCAATTTTCTGTATCTTACAATTTGATCATTGCTTCCCACCAATATTAAGGTTCGTCTCTCTCCTTCATACTCTGTTTATGATTGAGATTATTCATTTTTGGAAAAGATTTAACTGCATTACTTGGAAATTCAAGAACTTGCAATACTGTTTTATAATATTGCAAGAAATTATCATAATAAATTTTTTGATAATATACAATCAAAAAATTATTATAAGAGATTTGCAGTCAAAGAATGTTGCAGCAGTTTAGTTACCGTGCAACCACACTCATAATGTAGTCACCTATTAGAAATTTTATTGAAGCAAATTATAATGAAAATTTAAATATTTAAACTTCTTAAAGTTTATCGTAATAGAAATCTTGATAATGCGGTCAAAGGATTATACTATAAACTTCATCAGCTAGATTATAAAAATAAGCTGCTGTTTTTTTTCTTTTTCCTAAACACTAAAAACTACTGTAACATTTATTTTTATTTTTTTCTAAACGTTGATAATTACGGCAAACATTTTTTTTAAAATAATCATGAGTATATATAAAATTTAAATAAATAAAAATTTAACTTATATATCTATGTACAATATTAGTTATAATCGATTCTAATATAAATTCACAAAATAAATAATATACCTGTCTTATGATTTAAGATTTTACAATCCGTTAAAGTCTTAAATACTCCACTAAAATCTTTATAGAATTGAAAAGAATCCGTCAG
This sequence comes from Nemophila menziesii, assembly GCA_029959085.1. Lineage (NCBI taxonomy): Eukaryota > Viridiplantae > Streptophyta > Magnoliopsida > Boraginales > Hydrophyllaceae > Nemophila > Nemophila menziesii. The sequence goes on from JARWIR010000014.1 coordinate 6,319,051, forward strand.
ATTCTATAAAAAGTCTTCTAAAATCCATAGAATTTGCAAGTCTATGGATTATAAAAAAATCCAATAGATTCTTTTAAAATCGTAACTGAATACACCCCCCTAAGGTTAAAAAATATAATTACAGTTTGTGTTGTTTATAATATTTTTATAGAAATCCTATGATGGCCATTTTATGGCCGTGAGAAGCCTTTTACCGTATAAGAATGATGACTGAGAATACATCCCAAATTAAAGTAAAAAAAAATTAATTGATTTTTGCATCTTAGTCCCTGGTTGTTGTGTATATTGCAGGGTCTCATCACAAAAGATAGGAATTGCTAAAAATTCAGATTTCATGCTTCAAAAATAAAGTATAAGAGTAGATATATTGAACCATTGGTCCATGTGTAATGAAAAGTAGCAATATATATCATTAACGTTTCAAATCTACCCCTCAACAAGGGTAAATTTGCTATAAACTGAACACTTGGGAAATAAGTTTAACTAATTCTCTTTTGTAGATTTTTGGGTTTGCGTATTTAGAACCACTTGGTCATTTCCTTCAGATATTGTTGGATAAGCTTACAAAGGGAAAAAGACTCAAAAGCTTATATTTCAGTTGAATTTGCATATAAGTCCCTTAAATATCGTTTTCTTCAGGTTGTGGTTGAGCAATTAACAGCTTGCTCAAGTTATTCAGGTCTGTTTATATTATAAGATAATTAAGAAACGTTATTATTTAAGATAGTAATTATTTATTGATCTTTAATTTTACATTTGATTGGATTATTTACTGATTATCAAATAAGAGGGAATGACTTTCGAGGAAAAGCAAAAAGGCTTAGTGCAAGTTTACACGAATCACCATCTTAGAATCTTGAAATATCGTGGATATTAGAATTACTTGAATTATCCAGGTCATTTTTTATACGTCTATGGTCACTTTAATTGAAAGTAATTTTTTCTCAAGTAAGATTTATGAATGATCCTGGCCGTTTAATACAATTCATTTGCTAATATGACCATTTATATACTTTGGTAGTAGGTTCTTCTTAATGGATGACTTCGTTTGCAAATGCCAGAGAAAGGAACAAGAGTTGGTAAATTGCAGAAATAGTCCTTTTAGATTTATATGTATGTTTTGTTGAGTTTCTTTTTTTGTAGATGCAATACATTGTGGTTGAGGAAATTATTTATGGTTTAGAATCAGGTATAATTTATTACACCATTAGTCCCTATCCTATGTAAAATATCCAAATATATACATCCGTGTTATTTTAATTTCGCAAAGGTAGATTTGCAAAATTAATGTATAACATTGGTAATATTTGTGTAATTCGCATAAAAAAGGATTAATAGTGTAATTAACCCTTATTTATATCACAAACATCCAAAATTATTATCTGTTGCTTATAGTTTTGTGGTCAAATTAGCTGCGCAATTATAAATTGTCATTATCATGTTTAGGGGCCGTATCATGTTCAGAAGGAGAAAATATTCCCTTTTTCAGCTCACCACGATAGTATCGGGATTTGGGGTAGAGTTTGTTCCTGATTTGACGGTAACACCTTGCTGGTCCTGTAATAAGTCAAAGTTAGACCTTTAATCATTGTAGAAAAAACAGATTCGTACTAAACCTCATATCAAGAATGTGTAATTGAGTTCATGCTATGTTTTTAAAGTTTTTTGAGTTAGATAGATATTTTCCACCAATTTTAAATCCAAATTATTGGATAACTAGAGCAACTTTGACAAAAAAAAGGATTACTAGAGTAATTGAAAAGTTTTGCATCTATATTGACAATTGGACAATATTTATTTATTTACTAGCGTTATTAGACAATTACAATTTTTTCTTTATTTACCAGCCATATGCAAAATTTATATATCTAATAGCCTTTCCACCAAAAGTCTCTTCTCCTTGATATGCTTCAATAAACTTTAGATTTTCTATAGTTGGTTCAAAGTTCTCCTTTGCTTCGCCCCTTGCTATTAATTATTAATCTATTCAACATCTTTTATTATTAGTTTTCTATTATATTGGACCATCAAAGATTTTTTTCTATTGGAAAATCTTATGGATTCGTACGTTCTCAGATTACAATATTTAGGGTTATCCATTTCTCATGTAAAAGTAAAGTTTTTCCTTAATCATAATTAGAAAAAAGTTTTTATCATCTATCCCCTTGAGAAATTATGTATACATAAATTTGAATTTTTTATGTTTAAAATATTATCACTCACATTCACTGGCTACCAACTATTATAATTTGTTAGAGTGAAATCAATTAGAAGTGATTAATAATTACAATGATTTTATCAATTAGTTTTTTTGGGTCGGATTTGTTGTCTAAACCCTCTAAAATTACTTCATTTGATCCATATCTTGTTGAAATTAGCCAAAATAGTATGCGTCTGTTGTTGTGTTCGAATTGGTCTCTATACATGTGAAAATCATTTCATGTGAAAATCATTGTACATATACTTTATGGGTTTAAGGGTGGATGCATCGATTATACTTATGAAAAAAATATGAATGATTCTTTTTAAATTAGTTCTAATTATATTACCTTTATATAAAATAAATATCTCAAATTATTTATTTTATAAATTTAAATGAGTTCTAATCATTGCACAAACGCTATTTTCTTTCACTTATTGTGATATCTTTTCAAACATTTGAAATCTGCACATTCCTTTTAATTATAGAGTACCTTCAGTAATATCTTTTCGAACATTTGAAATTTTCTAAAACTATCAATTTTATTGATGTTCATTATTATATTAATGCATCTTTTTTAGTCATCGGTTCAAATGTAAGTTTCATTGTATATCGATCATGATGTATGGACGATTAGCAAATAAGTAGCGAGATTTTATTTGTCGTAGTGCCTTAAGGCACGGGCAATACCTAGTACTTGATGTCTCACTATTTGTTATAAATATTAGACCTTTGGAGACATCCTTTAAGGTGAATAAATGACTTACTTGATATACTTTTATGCGTATTTGATCATATTGTACTTTCTCCCTTTGGAATTTAACTATTTGTAGTTTCTAAGCTTTTGTGCGTAAATTTGATTGTTTTTAGTGCAAAGTTAATAGGTTCTTGAATTTCATGAAAGATCAATCCAAGGAGGAGAAGTGAGAATTAAAGTCTTAGAGTATTTTAGTGTGTTCGGAAGTACTTTTACTCGAGTTTCTGTTTTTAGAGTGCACTTTCCTATTTCGAGTCTTGAATTATTGATTTATTCTTTTTAAAGCATATGTGGTTTAATTATTTATTTATTGTGAAGCTTTAAAAGATATATGGTAATTACTTAGAGACCAAGTCGATATAAAGAAGTAAAGGAAAGTAGATTTACATGGAAATAAGAAGATTAAGGAATGATATATGCAAAGAAGGAGAAGATAAAGCTGCCTTATGAATCTGAAATTTCAGCCACGTTTCAAAGACGAGTCCATAATTTAAGATTGGATAGGAATCTGAGCGATTGGTCTGCACCAATGGAAAGAGATTTCCGAGAAAAGCGGTTTTGAATATTGGAACGCGTCAAACGGATAAGTTTTGAAGGAGATCTGACCAAAACAAATCAGCATCAGAATCTTACCTTTCCTAGATTTTAGGGCTACGAATTTAAGAGTTCTTAATTTGTCTTCCACTCCAAGTAAATTCGACCTAGGGCATCCTAACTCCTATAAATACACCCCTTAGCCTCCTCTTTTCACACACTTCAGAGAATTATACAAGAGGCTTAAGGTTTTCAAGTTAGAGCTAGAAGGCAAGGGGAAGCTAGTGCTGGAGGAATCCTGTTCTTCCATCAACAGTCATCCTACCCTTTAGGTTATCAATTTATCTTTTGTATTTGAACATGAATTCCTTTTATTTATTTTCAGTCTTTAATTCAATTATGAGCTAAATTTCCATATACTTGAGAATCGCATTAAAGGGATGAACTTTAATTAATAAATCTATGTTTTGAATTCGGGATTGTTTAGATTTAAATTGAATTGTGTTTTATATATTTTATATTACTTTGTTTTCATTACTATTTCTTTTAGGAACAACTAGAAATAGCTTTTAGTATCTGGGCTATTCACTTTAGTGGCGAAGTGATCATCCGACAGGGGGGTTTGAATACAGATCTAGGTAATACCCGTGTAATGTCCGTTATTGACCGACAGGCTTAACTAGTTACATAGCCGAAGAGGTAAAATAATATCATCTGAAGAGGCATATTCAACCATACAGGTGTTTATAGTACATTAAGATAGCTCCTAGGTCCACCCGACAGGGGGCTAGGAGATATTAGAGTCCTGACTAATATTATAATTCCAATTCTACCCTTAAACATAGCATAGATTATATTGATTAAGTGGATTCCTTGCGAGACTCAAGTATCTCTCTATTCTGAAGTTAGTCTTTTATTTTCTTTTTTTCTTTCTAGTTAATTTACTTTTAGTCTTTATTTTATTTGCATCTTTTAATTACAAAAACCAAACAAAAATTCTTATCTTTTATTTTCTGTTTAGCAATTATTCTTACTACTTGATTAATATTTGGGTTGAACCTAATCCGTCCCTGAGAACAAACTTGATTATCATATATTACTTGGGACAATTGTACACTTGCATTTTGTGGTTCCTCTTTATTTATCGCTTTATTTTCCAACACCCTAGGACCCACCAAGTTTTTGGCGTCCCTGCCAGGGACGGTAGCGTGTGACCCTGGTGTTAATCTTTAGTAGTTTAATTGTTTTAGTTTTAGTTTTATTTTTCAGTTTTACGCTTTGGGTTGTCTTTCTTTCTCAGGTTTACAGGTTTTGGTTTATGCGTGAAGATATCGTGATTCTTGCAAATCCCGAAAACCTAGTTCAAGAAGCAAATAAAAGAAAGAGAGAATCTAAAGCAAAAGAGTTAGAGGAGCAATTAGCAAGAGAAACAATGGCTGACAATCATGAAATCAACCCCCCTCTTGTTCCTCTTGTTCCTCTTGTTCCACAAGTTCAACCTCCTCTGAACAATGATTCGTGGTTCAACAATGGCCCTGAACAAGCTCCATTTCGAGCTCCTGCCCTCGGAATTGGCCCAGCAAATATTAATGTTAAGAGATTCAGACCCGATCCTGGTATGTTATCTCAATTTCAGAGTTATGGCAATTTCCAAGGAGCGCCTGGCGAAGATCCAGTCCGTGCTGTACAGAAGTTCATGTAAATCTGTGATTCCTATATTAAGCAAGGAGTAACAAGATATCAGATGTATTTTGCGAATTTTAGGTATTTCGTTATTGATGGAGCAAGTGAATGGCATGATTCTCACGAACCCGGAGCAATTACAACATGGGACGCATTACAAACTGCATTCTTCGACAGATACTACCCAACGAATATGAGATTAGATGCACAAGTTGAATTGACTTCACTCAAACAAGATCAAGACGAAACTTTGGGTAGAAGTTGGAAGAGATTTCAGATTTGTTTGAGAAGAGTCCCTGATCATGGCCTCATAGAGGTTCAACAGATGAAGATATTTTACCGAGGACTTGATGGCTCTTCAAGAAAGGATCTAGACTTGCTTTGTGGTGGATTTCTATAGGTACAACCAGTCCATGCTAAGATTATTTTGAATAGAACTGTAACGAATGATATGGGTTGGAATACCGTGAGAACACCTGTCCGAGGTGGAAATAGTGCATTCATTGAAGAAAAATTCACCGCCATGGAAAATAAACTTGAACAACAACTGAAACAGCTTACCCTAGTTGTTACAAAAAGTGTTGCAAGTAGAGGAGCAGATGTTAATGTTACACAAGAAGTTTATGGATGCTCTAACTGCGGTACACAAGATCATGATTGGGAGAATTGTCCACACAATACAGAAGCCGTAATGTTTATGTCCAACCGAGGAAATTATTATTCAAGTGGTCAAGGTTATCAACCGAATAGAAACCATCCAGGTTTCCAATATTCAAATCCAAATGGGGTTGCTAATCCGACTTATGCATATCAACCACGTTCCCAAGGAAACAACTTTCAACCAAGACCACAGAACAACTACCAAGGTGGACAAGCTTACGGAAATCAAGCTCAAAGACAACCTCCTCAAGATGCTTACACCGAGACCACGAACCAGAAAACTTTACCTGCTCAACCTCAAGAATGCGCGCTAGATGTTCAGCAAACCCTGTTGACATTACTCAATATTCAGACAAAATCTAGCCAAGAGCAACAAGACACAGCCGCATCATTGAAGATGTTAGAAAATCAGCTAGCTCAAGTGACAAAACAATTGAATCAACGTCAACAAGGACAATTACCAAGTGACACTGAAGAACCCAAGCAACGAGAGGATTGTAATGCAGTGACACTTAGAAGTGGTAAGAAGCTCCCACCACCTCCTTTTCTCGTGATGAAAGAAAAAGAAACAACTGTGAAAGAGAAACCGGCAAAAGATGTGGTGGAGAAAGAAGATGAACCTGAAGTAGTGGAAGTGGAGAGATTCTGGAAAAACCGACGACCAAAGATGTTACAGAAACCCGTCCTCCTCCACCTTTCTGGTGGGTCCTAGGGTGTTATAAAATAAGTGCAAAAATAAAGGAACCACTTAACCGCAAGTGTACGGTTGTCTCAAGTAATATATGATAATCAAGTTCGTTCTCAGGGACGGATTAGGTTCAACCCAAATATTAATCAAGTAGTAGGAATAATTGCTAAACAGAAAATAAAAGATAATATTTTTCGTTTGGTTTTTATAAATTAAAAGATGCAAATTGAATAAAGACTAAAATTAAATTAACAGAAAGGAAATAAAGCAAATAAAAGATTAACTTCAGATAAGAGAGATACTTGAGTCTCGCAAAGGAATCCACTTAATCAATATAATCTATGCTATGTTTAAGGGTAGAATTGGAATTATAATATTAGTCGGGACTCTAATATTTCCTAGCCCCCTGTCGGGTGGACCTAGAAGCTATCCTAAAGTATCATAAACACCTGTATGGTTGAATATGGCTCTTCGGATGATATGATTTTACCTCTTTGGCTATGTAACTAGTTAAGCATGTCGGTCAATAACAGACATTACACGGGTATTACCTAGATCTGTATTCAAACCCCCCCTGTCAGATGATCACTTCGCCACTCAAGTGAATAGCCCAAATACTAACAACTAATTCTAGTTGCGCGGAAAAGAATTAGTAATGAAGACAAAGTAATATCCAATATATAAAACTCAATCCTATTTAAATCTAAACAGTCCCAAATTCAAAACATAGATTTAATTAATTAAGGTTCATCCCTTTTCTGCGATTCTCAAGTATAAAGAAATTTAGCTCATGATGAAATTAAAGACTAACATAAAATAAAAGGAATTCATGTTCAATTACAAGAAAGAAATAAATAACCTAAAGGGTTGAATGACTATTGTTGGAAGAACAGGATTCCTCCATCTTCTAGCTTCTTCTCTCCTTCGTGCTCTGACTTGAAAACCTTAAGCCTCTTGTTTAATTCTCTGAAGTGTGTGAAAGTAGGAGGTTAAGGGGTGTATTTATAGGTGTTGGAGGACCTTAGGTCGAATTTTCTTGGAGTGGAAGACAAGTTAAAGACTCTTAAATTCGTAGCCCTAAATTCTAGGAAAGGTAAGATTTTGCTGCTGATTTGATTTGGTCATATCTTTTTCAATACTTATCCGTTTGAGAAATTCCAATATATGAAAATGCTTGTCTTGGAAAGAGCTTTCTATTGGTGCAGACCACTCGGCCAGAATCCTATCTAGTCGTTAGTTATGAATTAATATTTAAAACGTGGCTGGAATTTCAGATTCATAAGACAGCTTTATCTTTTCCTTCTTTGAATATATCTTTCCTAAATCTTCTTATTTCCATGTAAATCTTCTTTCCTTTCATCTTTATCTTGACTTGGTCTCTAAGTAATTACCATTTATCTTTTAAAGCTTCACATTAAATAAATAATTAATCCGCATATGCTTAAAAAGAATAAATCAATAAATCAAGAAAACGAAATAGGAAAGTGTACTCTAAAAATAGAAACTCGAGTAAAAATCATTTCCTAACACTCTAAAATACACTAAGACTTTATTCTCACTTCTTCTCCTTGGATTGGTCTTTCATGAAATTCAAGAACCTATTAACTTTGCATTAAAAATAGTCAAATTCACGCACAAAAGCTCAGATTCTGCAAATAGTTAATTTCCAAGGGGAGGAAGTGCAATATGATCAAATAAGCCTAAAATTCTATTAAATAAGTCATTTATTCACCTAAAAGGATGTCTCCAAAGGGCTAATAATTAGAACAAATAGGGAGACATCAAGACCCCAAACTCAAACCTTTGTCGTCCCGACAAAGTAAAATTAAAACAAAGGATCTTTTAGGTGAACGCAGAAGGTAGAATCTAGAAAATAATCCCAAAGCACAACTTAATACAAATCTCATATAGTCTAATCTAGGAATTAATATAAACCTACACTTATCATGCAAAATCAAACACAAAATAATCTCAATCCAAAATTAATTTCACAATGCTAGAAGGTTACGCTTAATACTTATCTCAATATGGTGGCTATAGGGTGTTCCTCGATCTTTACTTGCTTTGAACGCTCCACTTAGAATACTCCCTATTAACTCACTGTGTATCTAGGAATCACGAGGTCTTTACGGTTTTAGCATAGGCTGAAGGACGGTATGGTATGTATATTTGGTAAATTTGAAGCGAGCTTTTGGCTCTCTCTTCACTTACCATCAACAAACTGTCCAAGAGCTTGAGTTTGCACTCGAATAACGTTCTCACTCAACCCAATTGACGCGCTTAATTAGCGTCCCCAAATTAACCCAATAAGCACTAAGGATGATTCACTTAAAACTTTCCACTTTGCCGGTCCGAATATACATTCTTTTCAAATCATTTTTTCTTTTCTTTTGTATAGCTATGACCCTCTTTTTAATGTTGAGATATCATGCTATTTTTCGTAGTTATGCCTATTCATAACTTGAGCTCGAAGCTTCTTTTCCATTCACTATTACCCCGGCAAAGGGTTACAATATAATAAACATGTGAATCATCATCATGTATAGCGCAAAGCATCATTGATAAGCTCAAAAATCCCAACCCAATATAAATTCCCATATAGTGGACCCACCACCCCAAACTCAAGCTCAAGACAGGAAGTCTCAGGATCGTGATTCAAGTGCGGGTTATATGGTCATACCTAACAATCTAAAGGGATATTGGCTTATAATGTGGCGACAAAAGAAAGGCTTAAAGGCTAAAAATTTGTCTAAGAAGGATAAAATTAATTCAGGGATAGAAGGCGAAAAAGGATTCAAAGGGCTAACAAAGAACTGCCTCTATCATCTTCCTATTTACACAACTTGTCTCTAGTTCATACCTAAGTGGGTTCTCTACTCATTTAGATCTCACGTTCTACAAACCACCTATTATCCTTAAGTACCAGTTTACTTATTTTGCATTGTTCAATAATTTTTCCTATCAATTATCTCATATTTGCATGCAATCAAAGTACAGTTTTACACTAACTCCTAAAGTCAACTATTTTCTATCATTAATTCACAAAAAACATGCTTGATGGGGGCATTTAAAATTCTCTACAGTCAACGCAACCCTAAGATTAATTTTATTGAAAGCATGTAAATCACAAAAAATTGGGATGAGGCAACGAACCCCACCCCAAACTCAAAAGTGAGTCGTGTCCCCACGACTCGAAAAAGACTCAATAAAGCAATAAAATTAAACTAAAACTACCTAATTAGTGCCTACCATTAATTAAGAAGAAGAATTAGAACGGGGTACCTGGCCATAAAGATCCATCATGTCTTCCTCCGAAGAAGAAGAATTATTATCAATATCCATGTTCAAAGTTACCTTATCCCTTGTTGAATTCATCTTGGAAATTTCCTCCCAAAGTGCTATGACTTGTTTCCTTAGATGATCGATTTGTTGTTGATATTTGATAGCCCATGGGGGTGTGTAAGAATCATTCAGAGAAGAGGAAGAAGAACCTTGATCTTGGATTGGTGTCTTGTCTTTAGGCTTTGATTGTACCTTCATCCTAGCTATGAATTTCTTGTGTAGTGGTGGTGCAGGTGCCTTTGCTTCTTGTTTTTCAATAGGCTCATCAAGATTGATGGCCTTTTCAATTGTGGAACCAGGCAGATTCTTGTTCTTCCCTAGGATACAACACTTCCTCTTATAATCCAAAGCATCTGTTATGTTTGTCATGGTTGATTTGACCCCAAACTCAAGTTATACCAAGGATAGAATAAAGTTAAGAAAACTTGGTATAGCTTGAGTTTCTTGCTTGGATTAGATGAAGGAGGTTGTTTTCTTGAAAAATCTTGGAAGAACTCTTGGCAGCTTGATGATCTTGGTTGTGTTTACTGATGTTTTGTGATGAATTTGATGAAGAGGATGTGTTTATGGATGATGGAGGAGAGAATTTGTGATGTTATTGTGTTTGTTGTGGAGGTTTAATCAAGCTTCAAAGTGTATTTATAGGGTTGGGAGCTGGAAAATTCGTATGGAAGAAGCTAGGGTTTGATTGTGTTAAGGTAAGAGTTGTATTAGGTAACAAACTCTTCAAAACCGACATGACTGCGGTATACCGGAGGAATTGTGCGGTATACCGGACCTAGCAGGTCTTCATTTTTTTGTCTCGGCAAAGACCCCGCGGTATATACCCCGTGGCACGGGTTTATTTGCCACTGTTCAATTTCTCGTCTCCGTCCAAAAACCCGCGGTATCCAACCCGTGGTACGGGTTTTTTCCACCTGCGGTAAATCGGAGGTATGGCCCGGTATACCGGACCGCGCATCAAATTTTTTTCTCTTCTCGGTATAAAACCTGCGTTAGTAACCCGTGGTATGGGTTTTCTTCCTGCGGTATACCGGGGTTCTGGGGCGGTATACCGGACCTCGCGCTGAATTTTCCAGTGCGTTCCTTTTTCGTTTCCTAGCACCCCAAACTCAATTCCTGCACCATTAACACAATACCTTTCTCATTTCTTTTAAAAGTAGACACTAAAACTCGATACTAACTTAAAATTATATACTAGGAATTGAAAAAGTTAAAGCAATAAACTAATATACAATGAAATGGCTTTTGTTTAACGTCGTTAAGCTCGACGGGTTACCTCTCGCATATATTCAGCTTCAAGGAGGTACATGACCTCCCAAGGATGTGGATCAATTCTGCGATTGGTATCCTCGCCTACATGGTATAGTTTTAGAAGATGCCCATTCACCATGAAGGTGCGTTGCTCGTCTGGATTCTCGATCTCTATTGCTCCATGAGGCGTAACTTTGGTCACCACGAACGGACCAGACCACTTTGATCTCAACTTGCCCGGATAGTTGCTGAACTTGGAGTTGTACTTGAGGACCATTTGTCCAACTTTGAATTTCTTTTCACGAATGCGATTGTCATGCCATCTTTTTGTTTTTTCTTTGTAAAGTTTAGCATTCTCATAGTCATGAAATCGACACTCATCAAGTTCATTCAACTTCATCATACGATTCTCCGCAGCTAAGGTTGGATCCATATTCATCTCCGCAATTGCCCAATAGGCACCCATTTCAAGCTCAAGAGGTAAGTGACAAGCCTTACCATACACAATACGATACGGAGATGCACCCACATGAGTCTTGAACGCAGTACGATATGCCCACAACGCATCATCTAATTTTATTGACCAATCCTTGCGTGTGGAACCAACTGTCTTCTCAAGAATGGATTTGATCTCTCGATTAGAGACCCCAGCTTGCCCATTGGCTTGTGGATGATACGCGGTAGATACACGATGTCTCACACCATACTTCTCTAGAACTTTCTTCAGATATTTGTTCACGAAGTTTGAACCTCCATCACTTATAATAACTCGAGGTGTACCATGTCTAGTGAAGATGTGTGACTTTAAGAATTTAATCACTACTCGTGAATCGTTAGTTGGTAGAGCTACAGCCTCTACCCATTTAGACACGTAATCAACAACTAGTAGGATGTACAGGTTTCCATTAGATGGTACAAAAGGACCCATGAAATCAATACCCCATACATCGAATATCTCAACTTCAAGAACATTATTACGCGGCATCTCATCTCTCTTAGATATATTACTAGTAAACTGGCATCTATGACATTTCTTGACATACTCATGACAATCATTATGTAAAGTAGGCCAATAAAAACCGGATTGTAGTACCTTTGCAGTTGTACGATCTCCTTTGAAGTGTCCTCCGTATGGTGAATCATGACAACCTGCAACAATGGACAAAATTTCCTTATCTGGTATGCATCTCCTTACCATCTGATCACTGCATGTTTTGTAGAGGAAAGGATCCTCCCAAAAGAATTGTTTAGCTCGATGGGCTAGTCTCTTTTTCTCTTGTGAGGTAGCTCCTTGAGGAAAAGAACCACTCACAATAAGATTTGCTATATCCGCATACCAAGGAGTTTCTAATGAATAAATTGAAAACAAACTCTCGTCAGGAAACTCTTCTCTTACCAACTCAGGTCCTCCATTAGACTCAGAACCTTCAAGATGCGACAAATGATCAGCAACCTGATTATCACAACCCTTTCGATCCCGAATCTCTAAATCAAACTCTTGTAACAGTAGAACCCATCTAATCAACCTCGGCTTCGCATCTTTCTTCTCCATAAGGTATTTAATCGCAGAATGGTCGGTAAACACAACAACTTTCGCCCCAAGCAGGTGGGAACAAAATTTGTCGAATGCATACACAACAGCTAGTAATTCCTTCTCAGTTACGGTATAATTAACTTGAGAACTTGTGAGGGTTTTACTAGCGTAGTAGATGGAATGAAATACCTTTTCTTTTCTTTGACCCAGAACAGCACCCATCGCAAGATCACTAGCATCACACATAATCTCAAACGAAATCTTCCAATCAGGAGGTAATACAATAGGTGCAGAAATAAGCTTCTCTTTAATCTCGTTGAATGCCTTTATGCAAGCTTCATCAAAAAGGAATTTGGTGTCCTTCTCAAGTAAGTTGCACAACGGCTTAGAGATTTTGGAGAGGTCCTTGATAAAACGTCGGTAAAAACCAACATGACCGAAAAAGATTCTTACCCTTTTTACAGAAATAGGAGGGGGAAGAGTCTTGATTACCTCTATCTTCGCACGATCAACTTCCAAACCAGCACTTGAAACCTTGTGACCCAAAACTATACCCTCTCGAACCATAAAGTGACATTTTCCCCAGTTCAAAACCAAGTCAGTTTCCTTGCATCTAATTAACACCTTCTCCAAATTCTGCAAGAACTCATCAAAGTTATCACCAAACACAGAGAAGTCATCCATAAATACCTCAAGGAAATCATCGATCATGTCCCAGAAAATTTCCATCATACATCTTTGAAAAGTAGCAGGTGCATTACATAATCCGAATGGCATCCTTCGAAAGGCAAAGGTACCAAAAGGACATGTAAAAGTAGTCATGTGTTGGTCTTTTGGATCTACATAAATCTGATTGTATCCTGAATACTCATCCAAAAAGCAATAATATTCTCTACCAGCTAGCTTGTCTAACATCTGATCAATAAACGGAAGAGGGAAGTGATGTCTCCTTAATTGTTCTTATTTTCGAACCTTAGGATACATCATTTTTGGACTAAATATGCAATAATATGATTTTCCTCTTTTATTTCTAGCATTTTTTATTTATTAAGCTTTTGCGCGTAATATTGGTATTTTTAGTGAAGATTTTACAGGTTTTAGATGTTAGCTAGGAGAGGAATCCGAGGAGAAAGTCAAAGATCACAAAGATAGAGTCAAGACTTGAAAAGAAATCCCGAAGATATTATTTTTAGAGCTGAAAATCCGTTCCAGGCCATAGATTGCTGATTTCGAGGTTCTTAAGCGATGATTTAGCCGCTGACCTTTGAATAGAAAACGCTCCTTATCTAGTTACGGAACTTTAGCAACTGGAATGAGGTCAATCGGAGTCATAACGCATCGGGAAAAGCCGTTTTAGTGAAGGCACATCAGCAGTTACGGGATTTTGGGCTAAGTTAGTGGATTTGGGCCTTTTATATTTCATTTAATTAAAAAATTAGGGCCAAGTCCGAATTTCTACCTATAAAACCAGCCCTTGACTTCTATTTTACACACAATTCACATTCTGCAAGATTAAAAACACCAGAGAGAAGCAACTGAAGGAAGGAGAAGAAGCTACAAGAGCTGGAGAGGGTCTATATCTCCGTTCGTAGTCATTCCGATTCCGGAAATTAGGTTCTTTTATCTTTTTAATTCTGTAATCAATATGAATTCCTTTACTTTTAATTTCGTATTTCATTTTAATATGAGCTAAGCTTTTCATAGTGCTTGAGAACAAACAATGGGTGAATCCCAATCTTATTAATTAACGAATGTTGAATTTGGGTTTTTATTGAATTAAACTAAATTAGGGCTTTTACTCTTTTCGATAAATTGTGAATGTTTACTGTTTTCAGCGTCATGAACTAGGAACAGGTATTAGTATCCAGGCTATTCCAATTAGTGGCGATTGGATCATCCTGACTGAGGGTTTAAGTACAGAACCATTTATTCAATGTAGGATAGAAGTTAATGATTCTGACGAACTTAGCTAATCCTAGGGCCAATGAGGTAATAAAACTTAATCATCCAACGGTGGATCATATTTACCCTGACGGGACTAGTGACACTTTAGGATCGCCTTATAGTCCACCCTGACGGGGGTATAAGGAAATTAGAATCCCGACCATTGTAATTGACTAATTTAGCCCTTAAACAACATAAGTTAAGAAATAGGATAGGGAGGATCCTTGCGTTCTCAAGTGCTACATCTCATATTGCGTTTCACATCATTTCACTTGCGTCTTAGCTTTTATTTACACTTTAGTAATTGTCTTTCATTCATTAGCTTTAATAACAAAAACCAAACAAACATATTATTATCTTTTATTTTCATAAGTGCATCAATCACTATTTGTTAGACATTGTGATCAACCATCCCGTCCTTGGAACAAATCTGTATTATCAGGTATACTACTTGGGACAACCGTACACTTGCGGTTGTGGTTCGATTATTATTTGCATTTATTTTAGAACACACAAAGGACCACCAAGTTTTTGGTGCTGCTGCCGGGGACGGTAGCGTGTGACCACGGTGTTTATCCTTTAGTGATAGTGCATTTATTTTATTTTATCAGTTTTACGCTTTTTGTTTGTTAGCTTTTTCAGGTTTTTAGGTTTGGTGTATGCGAAGAAGGCTATTCAAGGATCTAGAGCCAACACCTCCGATCCTTAGTAATCCAGAATCGTTGATCAGACTTGCTAACAGAAGAAGAAGAGAATGAGAAGCTTTAGAAGTAGAAGCGTTAAGTAACCGAATGGAGAATATCAATCTTAATGGTCAACACAATAATGGACTAGGCCAGCTAGATGCAAATGGCCAACCTTTAGCTCCAGGCGTTATTCCTCCAGTTCCACCAGTGAATCCTAATCCTCAAGTCCAGATAGTAATGAATCAAGATCCGTGGTTTACTAATGGTCCTCCAGAAGTTCCATTCCGTGCTCCAGCTATAGGAGTAGGTGCTCCAGATAAAGATGTTCCGAGATTCCGTCCAGATTCGGGTATGTTAGCTCAATTCCAAAATTTTGGGAATTTTCATGGTAGACCATCAGAAGATCCTCTTAGAGTAGTACAGAAGGTTAAACAGATATGTGATTCTTATATCACACAAGGAGTTTCGAGAGAACAGATGTATTTTGCTGCTTTTAAATTCTTTGTTATTGATGGAGCAAGTGAATGGCACGATACGCAAGATCCTACAAAGATAACCAACTGGGACCAATTAGAGATCGCTTTCTTTGACAAGTATTACCCAAGTAACATGAGGTTAGATGCTGAATTAGAATTGACACATTTCCGTCAAGAATATGATGAAACTTTGGGTAAGAGTTGGACAAGATTTCAGATGTGTTTACGTAAAGTTCCAAATCATGGCTTTTCAGAACAACAACAATTAAAAATCTTTTATAGAGGCCTTGATGGGAATTCAAGAGAGAAATTGGATACGCTATGTGGAGCAGGTTTTCTTCAAGTTCAACCCGCTCATGCTAAAATCATTTTAGAGAGAACAGTCAAGAACGAAGTTGGGTGGAATTCAGTAAGAACACCGGTTAAGGGAGTGAAAAATGTTGATATGGAAGAAAAGTTTGCTACGCTTGAGAATAAGATTCAGAATACTATAGAGCAACAATTGAAGCAGCTTACTTTAGCTGTAAAGGAAGGATTTTCGGGTAAGAAAGTGGCTGTGCATGCTGCACAAGAGGTGTATATGTGTTCGATTTGCAAAGTAGATGATCATGATGAGGAAAGTTGTCCGAATAACCAAGAGTCCGTGATGTTTATGTCCAATAGGGGTAACTTCAATTCAAGTGGTAATGGATATCAGCCTAACAGAAACCATCCTGGGTTTCAATACTCAAATCCTAATGGCGCAGCCAATCCTACCTATGCGTATCAGCCGCGTCCCCAGGGTAACAACTATAATCCAAGACCACACAACAATTATCAAGGAGGACAGAATCAGGGTAATTATGTACAAAGGCAAGCTCCTCAGAATACTCCTCAGAATACATATGATGAATCTTTAAACCAAAAAGCTTTACCTACTCATCCACAAGAAGGAGTAGTTACTCTTCAGAAAACAGTTGAAAGCTTAATTACTCTTCAGACACAAGCTTTGGAACGTCAAAATGCAATCGAAGCAAATATGAATTTGTTCCAGAATCGGCTAAGTCAAATTAATAAACAACTGAATCAACGTCCACAGGGACAACTTCCAAGCGATACTGAGAATCCGATACAACGCGAAGATTGCAAAGCTGTTACATTAAGAAGTGGTAAGAACCTTCCTCCACCTCCTTTTCCTGTTATGAAAGAGAAAGAAGTTCCAAGAAAAGAAAAGGAAGTGGTTGAGAAAGAGAAGGAGAATGAGAAAGATAATGAGGTTGAAGAAATAGTGATGCCAAGTGAGATTCCGAAAAAGAAAGATAACGTTGTTAGTAATCGCCCTCCACCACCGTTTCCATCTCGAGTTCAGAAAAAGGGTGATTTGGGTGACTTTCAGAAGTTCTTTAATAGAGTGAAGGGTCTTAGTATTAATATTCTGTTACTAGAGGCGATTCGAGATATTCCTAAGTATACGAAGTTTTTGAAGAGAGCCCTCACTAACAGAAGGCCTTATTGTGATAATGAAATGATTGGCCTTCCTGAAGAGTGTAGCGCGATTTGTCAGAGTAAATTACCTCCGAAGTTAGTTGATCCGGGGAGTTTCACGATTCCCATATCGATTGGAGAAGAATGGAAAGGAAAAGCGCTATGTGACTTGGGGGCAAGCATCAATTTGATGCCCAAGTCGATCTTTGATAAGCTTAAAATTGGAAACGCAAGACCCACTTCTATGGTCTTGCAAATGGCGGACAGGTCTCTTGCTCATCCTGAAGGCCGCATTGAGGATATCCTTGTTAAGGCAGGTACACTTATATTTCCTGTTGACTTCGTAATACTTGAATACAATGCAGATAGAAATGTCCCCATTATTTTGGGTAGACCATTCCTAGCTACAGGAAAAACATTGATCGATGTAGAAAATGGCGAATTAACAATGAGGATACAAGATGAGGAAGTGAAATTCAATGTATTTCGAGCTATGAAATTCCCAGATTCTCAGGAAGATTGCTTCAGAATGGATGTAGTAGAGCAAGCATCGCAAGAGGTATTTAATTGTTTAAATTTTGATGATATCTTGCAGGCTGCTTTAACATTAGATTCACCTGAGATGATGGAAGAGCTTACTGAAACAATAGCAGCTCTCGATTCTGAAAATCCGAAGTATAGGCGTCCTGCCTATGAACCTGTGAGAGAACCGGGGGAGATAATTCCTAAAAAGAAGCCTTCAATTGAATCTCCTCCGGAATTGGAAGAAAAACCATTACCAGCACACTTGAGGTATGCGTATTTAGGTACTAATGAAACTCTACCTGTTATTGTTTCAGCTAATTTAACAGGTCCTCAAGAAGATAAACTGTTGCGTGTGTTAAGGGCGAACAAAGAAGCAATAGGTTGGACAATTGCTGACATCAAAGGCATTAGTCCATCCTATTGTCAACACAAAATCATACTTGAAGATGTTAACGCGCGCTCAGTTGAAGGTCAAAGAAGATTAATGCCCGCTATGAAGGATGTGGTGAAGAAAGAGTTGATCAAACTTTTAGATGCAGGGATTATTTATCCCATTTCGAGTAGTGAATGGGTGAGTCCTGTTCAGTGTGTACCGAAGAAAGGAGGAATGACAACAATTCTTAATGATAAAAATGAAGCGATTCCTTCAAGAACGATAGTTGGATGGAGAGTTTGCATGGATTACAGAAAGCTGAACAAGGCCACCAGAAAAGATCATTTCCCTTTGCCCTTCATAGATCAGATGTTAGATAAATTAGCCGGAAGAGAGTATTATTGCTTCTTGGATGGTTATTCAGGGTATAACCAAATTTACGTGGCTCCGGAAGATCAACATAAAACAACGTTTACATGCCCCTTTGGTACTTTTGCATATTGTAGAATGCCATTTGGGTTGTGTAATGCTCCTGCTACCTTTCAAAGATGCATGATGGCCATCTTCTGGGATATGATTGATAACTTTCTTGAAGTGTTTATGGATGATTTCTCTGTAATTGGTGATGATTTTGATAAGTGCTTAGATAATTTGGAGAAGGTGTTAATCAGATGCAAAGAAACAGATTTGGTCTTAAACTGGGAGAAGTGTCATTTCATGGTTCGCGAAGGTATTGTTCTGGGTCACAAAGTTTCGAGTGTTGGATTGGAAGTTGATAGAGCAAAGATAGAGGTAATTAAAACTCTTCCCCCTCCTATTTCTGTTAAAGGGGTAAGAAGTTTTCTTGGCCATGCTGGCTTTTATAGGCGATTTATCAAAGACTTTTCTAAAATTGCGAAACCGTTATGCAACTTACTTGAAAAGGACTCCAAATTCCTTTTTGATGAAGCTTGCTTAGCGGCCTTCAAAGCAATCAAAGAAAAGCTTATCTCTGCTCCTATAGTAGTACCTCCAGATTGGAATTTACCGTTTGAGGTTATGTGTGATGCGAGTGATTTATGTATGGGAGCTGTATTAGGACAAAGAAAAGATAAAGTTTTTCATTCAATTTATTATGCTAGTAAAACTTTTAATGGTGCTCAAGTGAATTATACAGTTACAGAAAAGGAGTTGCTAGCGGTTGTGTATTCATTCGACAAATTTCGCTCTTATCTTCTTGGAGCGAAAGTTATTGTTTATACAGATCATTCAGCAATTCGATATCTTATGGAAAAGAAAGATGCTAAACCGAGGTTAATCAGATGGGTTTTATTGCTTCAAGAGTTCGATTTAGAGATCAAGGATAGAAAAGGGTGTGAGAATCAGGTTGCAGATCATCTATCAAGGTTAGAAGGTTCAGAGTTGAATAGTGGTACTGAAGCAGTTAGAGAAGAATTTCCTGATGAGAATTTATTCGTAGTTCGTGATTATGAAGCTCCTTGGTATGCAGATATTGCAAATTTAGTGGTAAGTGGTTCCTTTCCTGAAGGTTCAACTTATCAAGAGAGAAAAAGATTAGCTCACCGTGCAAGACAATTCTTTTGGGAGGATCCTTTCCTGTATAAAGTGTGTGCAGATCAGATGGTAAGAAGATGTGTAGCCAAGGAAGAAATTGAGGCGATTATAGCTGGGTGTCACGATTCACCTTATGGTGGACATTTCAAAGGAGATCGAACTGCTGCTAAGGTATTACAATCTGGGTTCTATTGGCCTTCTATCATAAAAGATTGTCATGAATATACAAAAAGATGTACTAGATGTCAATTCACCGGAAACATATCCAAGAGGGATGAGATGCCACGTAATAATGTGTTAGAAGTTGAAATATTCGATGTTTGGGGTATAGATTTTATGGGTCCGTTCGTTACTTCAAATGGTAACCTCTACATCTTATTAGCTGTTGATTACGTGTCTAAGTGGGTAGAAGCGGTGGCTTTACCTACCAATGATTCAAGAGTGGTGATTAAGTTCTTAAAGTCACATATTTTCACTAGACATGGAACTCCAAGGGTAATTATTAGCGATGGAGGTACTCATTTCGTTAATAAGTATTTAAAGACTGTTCTAGAGAAATATGGAGTGAGGCATCGTGTATCTACTTCTTATCATCCACAAGCCAATGGTCAAGCCGAAGTCTCAAATCGTGAGATAAATTCTATCTTAGAAAAAACCGTTGGTCCTACTAGAAAAGATTGGTCTATGAAATTAGATGATGCACTTTGGGCATATCGAACTGCTTTCAAAAATCCAGTAGGTGCTTCTCCGTATCGAATGGTATATGGTAAGGCTTGTCACTTACCTCTTGAACTTGAAATGGGTGCCTATTGGGCTATTGCAAAGTTGAATTTAGATCCTACACTAGCTGGTGAGAATCGAATGATGAAACTTAATGAGCTTGATGAATTTAGATTACATGCTTATGAGAATGCTAAGCTTTATAAAGAAAATACCAAGAGATGGCATGATAATTGAATTCGAGAGAAGAACTTTGTAGTGGGACAAAGAGTGTTGAAATATAATTCGAAGTTCAGTAATTATCCGGGGAAATTAAGATCGAAGTGGTCAGGTCCTTACATTGTAACCAAGGTTACACCTCATGGAGCTATAGAGATAGAACATCCACTTGAGAACCGTACATTCATGGTGAACGGTCATCGTTTAAAGATTTATCATGGAGGTGAAGACACCGATCGTGCAAAAGACCCACATCCTGGAGAGGTTATGTACCTCCTCGAAGCTCCTTAGAAGGGCGAGATAACCCGTCGAGCTTAACGACGTTAAACAAAAGCCAATTTCTTGTATATTAGTTTAAGTATTTCAATTTCCGTAGTGTAAATTAGTTAAGTTTTCGTTGATTTTAGCTTTTATTTTTAAGAAATGGGGAAGGGTGTTTGTTTTTGATGATTTCAGGGGTATAATGGTCATGAGTTTGGGGTCAAAACGATGAGAAAACGAAAAAAATTGAAGTCCACAGCAGGTTTGACCGGCTAGCCGGCGAGCTGGCCGGCATACCGGTCAAACGAGCTGAAGGACCCCAACTCTCTGACCACTGCGTCAGCGACGACGCAGCATTGCTGCGTCATCATTCGCGCCATCGAGATTTCACCGGCATACCGGCAAATCCGCCGGCTTGCCGGCCAAAGAGGAAGAAGGTTCTGGTCCTTGCGTCAGCGACGACGCAAGGTTGCTGCGTCATCAAATGCGCCATCGACATTCAACCGGCATGCCGGCGAATCCGCCGGCTAGCCGGCCAAGAATGTCGAGAGTTCTGATCACTGCGTCAGCGACGACGCAATATACTTGCGTTTTGAGGTAAAAAAAAATAAAATCAAATTTAGTAAATATTTTTCGCCGCCCTCGCGACCGGCATGCCGGCGAATCCGCCGGCTAGCCGGCCAGCTGTTGCGAGAGGCGGTTTTGAATTCCTTAAACCTAGTTTTTGCCTCTTTTCCAAGCCAAAACCTTATATTCCGAATCCTTGCCTCCACCTACTCCGAAAATCATCAACAAACAGCTATAAAATCATCAAATCGAGCCTTCTATCATCACAAAAACACAAAATCAACTCATAGCTTCTCCAAAACATCATCAAATTTCACCTTTTCTGCACAAAATTTCTTCTTCACAACCTTGAAATTAAACCCAATTCTTCCACAATCCCTCTCATATAACCTTAACCCATCTCATATTTCACCTAATCCTTCAAGTTTTAAGCCTCAAAACATCAAATTTCAAAGCTTTTCTCTAGCTTTTTCTCTATTTGAAGTTTTGAGTTTGGGGTGAAAAGAGATGACTAACCGAACCGATTCCATGTGTAACTATCGAAGAAACATACCAAGAAACAGGAACACTGTTGGAGCTAGCCCAGACCAAGCAATTGAGATTCCGGATTCGCGATCCAAAAAGACTGTCCAAAACCCAATTGCTCCGAAAAGAAAAGAAAATCCGAGTAAGGCTAATCCGAAAAAGAGCAGGTTAATTGATGAGAGTGATGAAGAAAGTGAGGAACAAGTTGAGGAAGAGATTGAGGACGAAACTGAACAAGAAGTTCCCGAAGAACCAGTGCAACAACCGAAAGCTCCGCGTAGGAAAGCTTGGGCTCAAAAGCCTAAAAGAGTCTTTGTTCCGTGGGATACTCAGGTTCGTGATCGAATTGAATTTTTGAAGTTTGGTGAGGAGATGAATCTTCCTAAGGGTATTATGACTAGTGCTTATAAAGATTATGGTGTTACTTGTGATAAATTGGGGTGGAAGGAATTGAGAGAAAGGAAGCTTGAGTATATTCCAACCTTGGTGCGAGATTTTTATGAAGGAATCGCCTTCTCAAAGGAAGCTGTTATTATTCGCAAAAAGGTAGTTCCTTTCTCCGTTGAGATTATTCGTTAATCATTGAAATTACCCGTGTTTTCCGGAATATGTCCGTTTCAAGAATCTCTTAAAGAGCCTGCGTTTGACTATGAATCCCTTTGGGGGAAAGTGCTTGTTGATGGGGCCCGCCCAATTCCCGAAGGAGAGAGATATCCTGGACAGATGTATAGTAGTAACTTGCTACCATGTGCTAAGATTTGGTCACGTTTCATAATCCCTACCTTCTTCGGAGTTAAACACATATCGGAAGTGAAGAAGGAGCATCTTTTGTTCATTAAGTGTATTATTGAGGAGAAACCCATGGATGTTTCTCGTGTGATATATGATACCATCATGGAATTTGCTAGAATTCCTACTTCACAACAAAATCTCAAATTTCCTTGTACCATCACTACTTTGTGTTTAGACGCAAAGGTTCCGTGTAAAGACGCAGAGATTGATCGTGTTGTAGTGTGTGAGAGTATGGGTTTGACTTTGATCAAGAATATTCATGATGAGGTGGTGAAAGCAACAAGAAATCCTAGAGCTCCTCCAAAGAAGAATATGCATACAACTGATGAGTTGGAAGCGAAAGTAAAAGTGTTAGAAGAGAATCAAGCGAAGATGATTGCGTCTTTGGGAAACGTTACAAAAGAGTTAGAACTTCTCCGAAACATGTTAATGGGGGTGAGCACAATTCAACACGCCACCTATGGTATACTCACGCAAGAGAAAGTTCATGGACGCAACACCGATAACCAGCCTCGCGCTGGTTAAGATACGTTTTCTAATCCCTTTCGCGTTTTAGTTAGTTTAGTTTATTTTTAATTGCGTTGAGTCTTTTCGAGTCGTGGGGACACGACTCATTTTTGAGTTTGGGGTGGGGTTCGTTGCCTCATCCCAGTTCTTATGTGTTATGTGTTTTATCTGCTTTCAATAAAATAATTTTCGGAGTTGCGTTTGACTATAGAAGATTTTAAATGTCCCTTTAAGCATACTTTTGATGAATCAATGATAGTAAATAGTGGACTTTAGGGAATAGCATAAAACGCACTTACAATTGCATGCGAACATAAGTAATTGATAGGAAGAATTAATGAACAATGCAAATGAAGTAAGCTTGGACTTAAGGAATATGTTTGGTGTGTAGAACGTTAAATCCTAATTAGTAGAGAACCCACCTAGATATGAACTAAAGACAAGCTATGTACTTAGGAAAATGATAGGGGCAGTTCTTTGTTAGCATTTGAAGCCTTTTAGCTTGCTATCCCTTATATTATAATTTTATCCGTCTTAGCCCAAGTTTGAGCCTTAAAACTTTTCTTTTGTAGCCACGATATAAGCCCATTATCCTTTAGATTATTAGGCATGACCAAATGACCCGCACTTGAATCACAACCCTGAGACTTGTCTCGAGCTTGAGTTTGGGGTGGAGGGTCCACATTTGGGAATTTACATTGGGAAGGGATTATATGTGTTTGTATTGAGGCACAAAAATGTAGATGATATTATTTTGTAACCCTTTGCTGAAATTTGAAAAAGAAAAAGAAAAGAAAAAAATTTATAAGAGACATGACCTTTTACGTCAAAATGATGGTCATGGGTATCTTGTACAAAAAAAAAAATGAAAAAGAAAATAAAAAGAAAGAAATAAATAAATCGGCAAAGGGAATATTTTTGGAAATCATCTTAGTTTATTTGGGTTGACATTGGGGACGCAACATTAGCGTGTCAAATGGGTGAGTGAGAACATTTTTGAGCGTAACTCAAGCTCGAGGACATGTGGATGGTAAGTGAGGAGAGAGCCAAAAGATCACTTCAAATTTACCAAATATACATCCATATCGTCCTTAAGCCATCATTAAAACCATAAAGACCTCGTGATTCTTAAGTACATAGTGAATTTATAATTTTGTTGATAGGGAATATACTAGGTGGAGCGTTCAAAGCGAGTTAAGATTAATGACCACCCTATAGCCATCATACAGATATGAGTACAAGTGTAACCTTCAAGTATTGCGACTTTAATTTTATGATTGAGATTATTTATATTTGATGTTGCATGATTAGTGTATGTATATGTTAGTTCTTAAAGTTTTGCTATATGAGATTTATCTTAAGAATTGCTTTAGGTTTATTTGCTAGCTTCTATTTGTTCTTGCGTTTACTTCTACCCCTTGTTTTCTTTTGTTTTGCTTTGTCGGGACGACAAAGGTTTGAGTTGGGGGTCTTGATGTCTCCTTAATTGTTCTTATTTTCGACCCTTAGGAGACATCATTTTTGGTGTTTATTTAATCAATTTGATAGACTTTTGGACTAAATATGCAATAATATGATTTTCCTCTTTTATTTCTAGCATTTTTGATTTATTAAGCTTTTGCGTAATATTGGTATTTTTAGTGAAGATTTTACAGGTTTTAGATGTTAGCTAGGAGAGGAATCCGAGGAGAAAGTCAAAGATCACAAAGATAGAGTCAAGACTTGAAAAGAAATCCCGAATATATTATTTTTAGAGCTGAAAATCCATTTTCCAGGCCATAGATTGCTGATTTCGAGGTTCTTAAGCGATTATTTAGCCGCTGACCTTTGAAGAGAAAACGCTCCTTATCGAGTTACGGAACTTTAGCAACTGGAATGAGGTCAATCGGAGTCATAACGCATCGGGAAAAGCTGTTTTAGTGAAGGCATATCAGCAGTTACGGGATTTTGGGCTAAGTTAGTGGACTTGGGCCTTTTATATTTCATTTAATTAAAAGATTAGGGCCAAGTCCGAATTTCTACCTATAAAACCAGCCCTTGACTTCTATTTTACACACAATTCACATTCTGCAAGATTAAAAACACCAGAGAGAAGCAACTGAAGGAAGGAGAAGAAGCTACAAGAGCTGGAGAGGGTCTATATCTCCGTTCGTAGTCATTCCGATTCCGGAAATTAGGTTCTTTTATCTTTTTAATTCTGTAATCAATATGAATTCCTTTACTTTTAATTTCGTATTCCATTTTAGTATGAGCTAAGCTTTTCATAGTGCTTGAGAACAAACAATGGGTGAATCCCAATCTTATTAATTAACGAATGTTGAATTTGGGTTTTTATTGAATTAAACTAAATTAGGGTTTTTACTCTTTTCGATAAATTGTGAATGTTTACTGTTTTTAGCGTCATGAACTAGGAACAGGTATTAGTATCCAGGCTATTCCAATTAGTGGCGATTGGATCATCCTGACTGAGGGTTTAAGTACAGAACCATTTATTCAATCTAGGATAGAAGTTAATGATTCTGACGAACTTAGCTAATCCTAGGGCCAATGAGGTAATAAAACTTAATCATCCAACGGTGGATCATATTTACCCTGACGGGACTAGTGACACTTTAGGATCGCCTTATAGTCCACCCTGACGGGGGTATAAGGAAATTAGAATCCCGACCATTGTAATTGACTAATTTAGCCCTTAAACAACATAAGTTAAGAGATAGGATAGGGAGGATCCTTGCGTTCTCAAGTGCTACATCTCATATTGCGTTTCACATCATTTCACTTGCGTCTTAGCTTTTATTTACATTTTAGTAATTGTCTTTCATTCATTAGCTTTAATAACAAAAACTAAACAAACATATTATTATCTTTTATTTTCATAAGTGCATCAATCACTATTTGTTAGACATTGTGATCAACCATCCCGTCCTTGGAACGAATCTGTACTATCAGGTATACTACTTGGGACAACCGTACACTTGCGGTTGTGGTTCGATTATTATTTGCATTTATTTTAGAACACACAAAGGACCACCAGGAAGTGATCTTTTCTGGTGGCCTTGTTCAACTTACGGTAGTCCATACACACTCTCCGACCAACAACGGTCCTTGAGGGTATGGCTTCATTCTGTTCATTCAAGATGGTAGTAATACCACCTTTCTTTGGTACACATTGAACTGGACTCACCCATTCACTGCGAGCAATAGGATAGATGATTCATGCGTCTAGCAACTTGATAACCTCTTTCTTCACTACTTCCTTCATAGCTGGCATTAATCTTCTTTGTCCTTCGATCGAGCGCGCGTTTTCATCGTCCAGAATGATCTTGTGTTGGCAATAGGAAGGACTAATACCTTTGATGTCAGCAATAGTCCAACCAATTGCCTCTTTGTTAGCTCGTAGGATGCGCAACAGTTTTTCTTCTTGACCTGTTAAAGTAGCTGAAACAATAACAGGTAGAGTTTTGTTAGTACCTAAATACGCATACCTCAGGTGTGTTGGAAGCAGCTTTTCTTCTAATTTCGGGGGAGCTTCAATGGATGGTTTATTTTTGAGAATTATCTCCCCCGGTTCTCGGACAGGTTCATAAGTGAGGCGCTTCTGCTTCGGATATCCAGAGTTGAGAGCTGCCACTGTTTCGGCTAACTCTTCTATTGGCCTTGGTAAGTCAAGTGTTAGGGCAAATTGCAAGATATCACCGAAGTTCAGGTATTCCCATACTTCTCGTGTGGCTAAATCAATTACGTCCAATTGGAAACAATCCTCTCTCAAATGTGGAAACTTCATTGCTCTAAACACGTTAAACTTTACCTCCTCGTCTTGGATTCGCATTGTCAATTCTCCGTTTTCTACATCAATAACAGTACGCCCCGTGGCTAGGAATGGTCGTCCCAAAATGATGGGGACATTCCTATCCGCGTCGTATTCAAGAATAACAAAATCGACAGGAAAAATTAAAGTACCTGCCTTGACGAGGACATCTTCTATGCGTCCCTCTGGATGTACGAGGGATCTGTCAGCCATTTGTAAGACCATGGATGTCGGCCTTGCTTCTCCTATCTTCAACATCTCGAAAATTGATTTGGGCAAGAGATTGATACTCTCTCCCACATCACACAAAGCTTTACCTTGCCACTCATTGCCAATGGAAATAGGAATTGTAAAACTCCCAGGATCAAGTAGTTTTGGTGGCAACTTGCTTTGGCATATGGCACTACATTCTTCAGGCAAACCTATCATCTCATTCTCAAGGTGTGGTCTTTTGTTGGCGATGGCTCTTTTCAGGAATTTGACATATTTCGGCACATCTCTAATAGCATCTAAGAACAGAATGTTAATGTTAAGACCATGTACCACATTCAGGAATTTCTGGTAGTCAGCCATATCGCCTTTCTTCTGAACTCTCGAGGGAAAAGGTGGAGGAGGACGGGTTACTGTAGTATCTGGCTTCTTTGGCTTTTCCGGAATCTTCTCCACTTCTATTACTTCAGGTTCATCTTCTTTCTCCCCCACATCTTTTACCGGTTTTTCCTTCACAGTTGTTTCTTTTTCTTTCATCATGGGAAAAGGAGGTGGTGGGAGATTCTTACCACTTCTGAGTGTCACTGCATTACAATCTTCTCTTTGCTTGGGTTCTTCAGTGTCACTCGGTAATTGTCCTTGTGGACGTTGATTCAATTGCTTTGCCATCTGAGCCATCTGAGTTTCCATCAATTTAAGTGCTGCAGCTGTAGTTTGTTGAGTTGTGATTAGTGTTGTCAAGGTTTGCTGCACATCTAATGCACCTTCTTGAGGTTGAGCAGGTAGAGCTTTTTGGTTCATGGTTTCGGTATAAGAATTTTGAGGAGGTTGTCTCTGAGCTTGATTTCCGTATGCTTGTCCATCTTGGTAGTTGTTCTGAGGTCTAGGTTGAAAGTTGTTTCCTTGGGGACATGGTTGATATGCATAGTTTGGATTAGCAGCCCCATTTGGATTCGAATATTGGAAACCCGGATGGTTTCGATTCGATTGATAGCCTTGACCACTTGAATTATAATTTCCTCGGTTAGAAACGAACATTACGGATTCTGGATTGTTTTGACAGGTCTCCCAATCATGATCTTGTGTATTGCAATTAGAACATCCATAAACTTCTTGTGTAACATTAACATCTCTCTTCTACCAGTAACACCTTTTGTAACAGCTAGAGTAAGCTGTTTTAGTTGTTGTTCGAGTTTGTTTTCCATGGCGGTGAATTTTTCTTCAATCAGTGCAATATTTCCACCTCGGACATGTGTTCTTACGGTGTTCCAACCTAGTTCATTCGTTACAGTTCTATTCAAAATAATCTTGGCATGGATAGGTTGTACCCGTAGAAATGCACCACCACAAAGTAAGTCTAGATCCTTTTTCAAAGAGCCATCAAGTCCTCGGTAAAATATCTTCATGTGTTGAATTTCTGTGAGGCCATGATCATGGACTCTTCTTAAGCAAATCTGAAATCTCTTCCAACTTCTACCCAAAGTCTCGTCTTCCTCTTGTTTGAATGACGTTATTTCAACTTGCGCATCTAATCTCATGTTCGTTGGGTAGTATCTAGAGAAGAACGCAGTTTGTAATGCGTCTTATGTTGTAATTGTTCTGGGTTCTTGAGAATCATGCCACTCACTTGCTCCATCAATAACGAAGTATCTAAAATGAGAAAAATACATTTGCTCTTTAGTTACTCCTTGCGTAATATAAGAATCGCAAATAAGCATGAACTTCTGTACAGCACGGATTGGATCTTCGGTAGGTGCTCCTCAAAAATTTCCATAAATTTGAAACTGAGATAACATACCAGGATCGGGTCTGAATCTCTCGAAATTAATATTTGCAGGGCCAATTCCAAGGGCAGCAGCTCGAAACGGAGCTTCTTCAGGGCCATTGATGAACCACAGATCATTGTTTTGAGCTGGGGGAGCAGCAGGAGGGTTGAGTTGTTGATTTCCAACTTGACCTTCAGCCATTGTTTCTGTTGCTAATTGCTCCTCTAACTCCTTTGCTTTAGCTTCTCTCTTTCTTTTATTTGCTTCTCGAACTAGGTTTTCGGGATTTGCAAGAATCACGATATCTTCACGCATAAACCAAAACCTGTAAACCTGAGAAAGAGAGACAACCCAAAGCGTAAAACTGAAAAATAAAACTAAAACTAAACTAACAATTAAACTACTAAAAGATTAACACCGGGGTCACACGCTACCGTCCCTGGCAGCGGCGCCAAAAACTTGGTGGGTCCTAGGGTGTTATAAAATAAGTGCAAAAATAAAGGAACCACTTAACCGCAAGTGTACGGTTGTCCAAAGTAATATATGATAATCAAGTTCGTTCTCAGGGACGGATTAGGTTCAACCCAAATATTAATCAAGTAGTAGGAATAATTGCTAAACAGAAAATAAAAGATAATAATTTTTGTTTGGTTTTTATAAATTAAAAAGATGCAAATAGAATAAAGACTAAAATTAAATTAACAGAAAGGAAATAAAGCAAATAAAAGACTAACTTCAGATAAGAGAGATACTTGAGTCTCGCAAAAGGAATCCACTTAATCAATATAATCTATGCTATGTTTAAGGGTAGAATTGGAATTATAATATTAGTCGGGACTCTAATATCTCCTAGCCCCCTGTCGGGTCGACCTAGAAGCTATCCTAAAGTATCATAAACACCTGTATGGTCGAATATGGCTCTTCGGATGATATTATTTTACCTCTTTGGCTATGTAACTAGTTAAGCCTGTCGGTCAATAACGGACATTACACGGGTATTACCTAGATCTGTATTCAAACCCCCTTGTCGGATGATCACTTCGCCACTCAAGTGAATAGCCCAAATACTAACAGCTAATTCTAGTTGCGCGGAAAAGAATTAGTAATGAAAACAAAGTAATATCCAATATATAAAACTCAATCCTATTTAAATCTAAACAATCCCAAATTCAAAACATAGATTTAATTAATTAAGGTTCATCACTTTTCTGCGATTCTCAAGTATAAAGAAATTTAGCTCATGATGAAATTAAAGACTAACATAAAATAAAAGGAATTCATGTTCAATTACAAGAAAGAAATAAATAACCTAAAGGGTTGAATGATTATTGTTGGAAGAACAGGATTCCTCCAGCTTCTAGCTTCTTCTCTCCTTCGTGCTCTGACTTGAAAACCTTAAGCCTCTTGTTTAATTCTCTGAAGTGTGTGAAAGTAGGAGGTTAAGGGGTGTATTTATAGGTGTTGGAGGACCCTAGGTCGAATTTGCTTGGACTGGAAGACAAGTTAAAGACTCTTAAATTGGTAGTCCTAAATTCTAGGAAAGGTAAGATTTTGCTGCTGATTTGATTTGGTCATATATTTTTCAATAGTTATCCGTTTGAGAAGTTCCAATATATGAAACTGATTGTCTTGGAAAGAGCTTTATATTGGTGCAGACCACTTTTCCAGAATCCTAGCCAATCGTGAGTTATGAATTAATCTTTAAAACGTGGCTGGAATTTCAGATTTATAAGGCAGCTTTATCTTTTCCTTCTTTGAATATATCTTTCCTAAATCTTCTTATTTCCATGTAAATCTTCTTTCCTTTCATCTTTATCTTGACTTGGTCTCTAAGTAATTACCATTTATCTTTTAAAGTTTCACATTAAATAAATAATTAAACCGCATATGCTTAAAAAGAATAAATCAATAAATCAAGAAAACGAAATATGAAAGTGTACTCTAAAAATAGAAACTCGAGTAAAAATTATTTCCTAACACTCTAAAATACACTAAGACTTTATTCTCATTTCTTCTCCTTGGATTGGTCTTTCATGAAATTCAAGAACCTATTAACTTTGCATTAAAAATAGTCAAATTCACGCAAAAATGCTCAGATTCTGCAAATAGTTAATTTCCAAGGGGAGGAAGTGCCATATGATCAAATAAGCCTAAAAGTATATCAAGTAAGTCATTTATTCACCTAAAAGGATGTCTCCAAAGGGCTAATAATTAGAACAAATAGGGAGACATCACTTTCCCATAATAGTTCAGAAGAAAGGAGACATGGCTGGCTATCAGAAGTTCTTAAATATGGTACGTGGTCTCAATATTAACGTTCCGTTCTTAGATGCTATCAGAGATGTGCCGAAGTATGTTAAGTTCTTGAAAAGAGCCATAACCAACAAGAGACCATACCGTGAGAATGAAATGATAGGATTGCCAGAAGAATGCAGTGCTATATGCCAAAGTAAGTTGCCACCTAAACTACTTGATCCTGGGAGTTTTACGATTCCTATTTCTATTGGTAATGAGTGGCAAGGGAAAGCTTTGTGTGACTTGGGTGCGAGTATCAATTTGATGCCCAAGACAATTTTCAAAAAACCGAAGATATGAAATGCAAAACCTACTTCCGTGATCCTGCAAATGGCTGATAAATCCCTCGCACATCCAGAGGGTCGAAGAGAAGATGTCCTCGCCAAGGCAGGTACTTTAATTTTTCCCGTTGATTTTGTTATACTTGAATATGACGCGGATAGGAATGTCCCCATCATCTTGGGTAGACCATTCCTATCCGCTGGGCGTACTGTTATTGATGTAGAAAACGGAGAATTAACCATGCGAATCCAAGACAAGAAGGTAAAGTTCAACGTGTTTAGGGCCATGAAGTTTCCAGATCTTCCTGAAGAATGTTTCTGAATGGATG
Organism: Nemophila menziesii; assembly: GCA_029959085.1. Lineage (NCBI taxonomy): Eukaryota > Viridiplantae > Streptophyta > Magnoliopsida > Boraginales > Hydrophyllaceae > Nemophila > Nemophila menziesii. The sequence continues at coordinate 6,351,005 of JARWIR010000014.1, forward strand.
TACTTGACTTGACTACGCAAGAAGCATTTGAGTGTATGAATTTTAACGATATCTTGCGAGCGGCCCTAACACTTAACTTACCAGAATTAATGGAAGAACTAACCGAAACTGTAGCTGCTCTAAATTCCGGAAATATCAAGCATAGGCATCTCGCCTATGAGCCAGTCCGAGAGCCTGGTGGTCCTTTGTGTGTTCTAAAATAAATGCAATAAGAAATGAGAACCACAACCGCAAGTGTACGGTTGTCCCAAGTAGTAATAATGATTCTAGGATCGTTCACAGGGACGGTTGGTTAACTACAATGCTTATCAAGTAATGAATGGTTACACTTATGAAAGCAAGTAAAAGATATAATGATTGATTTGTTGTTTGTATTAATTCTAAGTAATGAAAGACTATAAAGAAAATGCAAATAAATACTAAGACGCAAGTAAATGAAGGTAAAACGCAGATATGAGAAGGCAGTACTTGAGAGACGCGAGAGATCCTCCTAATTCTATTTCATAACATATGCTGTTTAAGGGTTAAATTAGTCAATTAACAATGGTCGGGATTCTATAATCCTTGTACCCCCGTCAGGGTGGACTACAAGGCTATTCTAGAGTGTCACTAGTCCCGTCAGGGTAAATATGATCCACTTTCGAATGATTAAGTAATGTTACCACATTGCCCCTAAAATTAACTAAGCTCATCAGCGTCAAATAGTTTCTATTTTAGATTGAGTAATTAAGTCCGTACCTAGACCCTCCGTCAGGATGATCCACACGCCACATATGTGGAATAGCCTAAATACTAACACCTGTTCTTGGTTAATTACTCCGAAAACAGTAAATAATCTCAAATTACAGAAAAGAGTAAAAGACCCAATTTAATTTAATTTATTAAAAACCCAAATTCAGACATATGAAATTTAGCAGAATCGGGATTCACCCGTTATGCATTCTCAAGTACTATGAAGAAATTAGCTCATACTAATTAAAAATAAAACTAAATTAAAAGAAAGGGAACTCATAGTGTTTTACAAAATTAAAAATAAAGAAAACCTAATTTCCGGAATTGGATTTGGCTGAGAACGAAGATATAGACACTCTCCAGCTCTACAGCTTTCTTCTTCTTCCTTCGTTGACTTCTCTCTGATGCTTCTGCTTATGAATAATGAGTTGTATGAAAAATAGAAGTCAAAAGCTTCTTTTATAAGAGGAAAAACGGATTAGGCCTTGGACCTAAAATTAAATCACTAATTAAAAGCCCAAGTCCATTTTCTAAGCCCAAAATCCCGTAACTGCTTCACCACCTCCACTAAAACAGCTCTATCCGATTCGTTATAACTCCGATTGACCTGAAATCGATTGATAAATTTTCGTAACTCGATAAGGAACATATTCTATTCAAAGGTCAGCAGCTAAATCAACTGTTAAGTGACTCGAAATCAGCAATCTTTGGCCTGTTTTCCAGATTTGCAGCTCCAAAATATAATTCTTTTGGGATTTATCTTCAAGCTTTGACTCCATATCACGATATTTGACTCTCTTCTCGGATTCCTTTCCTAGCTAATATTCAAAACCTACAAACTTTTCACTAAAATACACAAGATTACGCGCAAAAGTTTAATAAATCAAAAATACTAGAAATAAAATAGGAATTCCGGATTATTGCATTTTAAACTCAAAAGTCTATCAAAATATTCAATTAAACATCAAAAATGATGTCTCCCAAGGGTCGAAAATAAGAACAATTAGGGAGACATCAAGACCCCCAACTCAAATCTTTGTCGTCCCGACAAAGTAAAACGAAACTAAACAAAGGGGTAGAAGTAAACGTAAGAACAAATAGAAGCTAGAAAATACACCTAAAGCAATTCTTAAGATAAATCTCATATAGCAAACTTTATAAACTAATATACACATACATCTATAATGCAAAATCAAACATAAATAATCTCAATCATAAAATTAAATTCGCAATGCTGGAAGATTACACTTGTACTCATCTTTGTATGATGGCTATAAGGTGTTCCTCAATCCTAAATCGCTTTGAACGCTCCACCTAGTATATTCCCTATCAATAGAATCATAAATTCACTATGAACTTAAGGAATCACGAGGTCTTTATGGTTTTAATATTGGCTTAAGGACGGTGTGGATGTATATTTGGTAAATTTGAAGTGATCTTTTGGCCCTCTCCTCACTTACCATCAACAAATGTCCTCGAGCTTGAGTTTACGCTAAAAAATGTTCTCACTCATCCATTTACGCAACAGTTTAGCGTCCCATGTCTACCCATTACAAATAAGATGATTTTTCAGAAAAAATCCACTTTTCCGGATGTTTTATTCATTCATATTTTTCTTTTTCTTTTCTTTTCTCTTTTTTTTTCTCTTTTTTTTTTGTACAGATGCAAACCGCGTTCCCGGTTTTGGCGAAACCGGGTTCCCGGTTCCTACTGTATGGATTTTTGAATTTTTATTTTTTTCTTTCATTTTTTTTCATTTTTTTCTCATTCCCGGCAAAGGGTTACAATTATATATCATCTGCAATTGTGCCATAATACAAAGCACATCAATCCCTACCCATTTAATTCCACATAAGTGGACCCACCACCCCAAACTCAAGCTCGAGACATGTCTCAGGATTGTGATTCAAGTGTAGGTCATATGGTCATGCCTAATAATCTAAGGGATAATGGCTTATATCGTGGCTACAATAGAAAAGGCTAAAGGCTCAAAGTGGGCTAAGACGGACAATAATTAATACAAGGGATATAAGGCTAAAAAGTTACAAATGGCTAGCAAAGAACTGCCCCTATCATTTTCCTAAGTACATAGCTCGTCTTTAGTTCATATCTAGGTGGGTTCTCTACTAATTAGGATTTCACGTTCTACACACCAAACATATTCCTTAAGTACAAGCTTACTTCATTTGCATTGTTCATTAATTTTTCCTATAATTACCTATGTTTGCATGCAATTCTAAATGCATTTTATATCAATCCCTAAAGTCCACAATTTACTATCATAGATTCATCAAAATAATGCTTAAAGGGATATTTAAAATTTTCTACAGTCAAACGCAACTCCGAAAATTCTTTTATTGAGAGCAAATAAAACAAATAACACATAAAAACTGGGATGAGGCAACGAACCCCACCCCAAACTCAAAAATGAGCCGTGTCCCCATGACTCGAAAAATACCCAAGGCAAGTAAATTAATATACACTAAAAAGGAAGGATTAGAAAATGTATCTTAACCAGCGCGTGGCTGGTTACCGGTGTTGCGTTCTGGACCTTTGTCCTGCGTGAGAACACTATAAACTGCGTTTTGAATTGTGTTCATGCCAAGGATTAAATTGCGAATAAGGTCCAACTCTCTTGTAACGTTTCCTAGGGTAGCAATCATCTTCTCTTGATTCTGTTCCAACACCCTAATTTTTTATTCCAACTCAGGAACACTCTTTGCTTTCTTTGATGGAGGAGCTCTAGGAGTCTTCGTAGCTCGTGTTGCTTCATCATGGATATTCTGAATAGTACTCAATGCCATGCTCACTCCAACGGAAACACCGTCAATATCTGCGTTCCTACGTGGGATCTTTGCGTCTAGGCACAAAGTAGTGATAGTACAAGGAAACTTGAGATTTTGTTGTTTCATCGGAGTTCTCGCAAATTCCATGATGGTGTCATAAATAACCTTAGCAACATTCATCTGCTTCCCCTCAATAATACACTTGATAAAAATTATATGCTCCTTCTTCAACTCGGATGTGTGTTTAATTCCAAAGAAAGTAGGTATTATGAAACGAGACCAAACCTTCGCACTAGGTGTCAAATTACTGCTGTAAAACTGTCCAGGATATCTTTCTCCTTCTGGAATTGGGCTAGCCCCATTAATAAGCACAGTTCCCCAAAGGGATTCATAATCGAAAGAAGGGTCATTAAGGGTTTCTTGGAACGGACATAATTCAGTAAAGTTGGGTAATTTCAAAGATTTCCGAATAAGTTCAATAGAGAAAGGAACTACCTTTTTGCGAATTTCAATTGCCTCACGGGAAATAGCTAATCCTTCATAAAATTCTCGCACAAAAGTAGGAATAAACTCAAGCTTCCTTTCTCTTAATTCTTTCCAACCAAACTTGTCACAAGCCACATCATATTCTTTGTGAGCACTACTTATAATACCCTTAGGAAAATCCGTCTCCTCACCAAACTTAAAAAATTCAATTCTTTCACGAACCTGATCATTCCAAGAAGTATAAACCCTCTTTGGCTTATGGTCCCACATCTTCTTTCGCGGGGGTTTCTGTTGAACTGGTACTTTCGGAACTTCTTGTTCTGTTTCATCCTCAATTTCCTTCTCAATCTTAACTTCGTGTTCATCTTCACTTTCTGGTTCATCAATTAATCTTCTCTTCTGACCTGTGATTTCTTTTCTCTTGGGAGCAAGCTTAACTTCTTCAATCTTTTGTTTAGGACGCGAATCAGGAATCTCAATAGCTTGTTCTTGAGTACCACCAATGGTGGTCTTCTTTCTAGGAGCAGTCCTTCGGAAATCACCGGTCCTGTTAGTCATCTCTTTCCACCCCAAACTCAAAACTTCAAATAGTGAGAAACTAGAGAAAAGTTTAGAACTTTGATGTTTTGAGGCTTAGGAATTGAAGAACAAGGTGGAATATGAGATGGGTATTGTTTAATTTGCGTGGGAGAAGAAGGAATTGGGTTTAATTTAAGGATTGCGTGAAGAAAAATCTTGGGGAAAAACTAAGGAGCTGATGATATTTTGGAGAGGAGGTGAGTTGATCTTGTGTTTTTGTGGTGAAAGAGGGTAGGATTTGATGATATATAAAGGTTTCAATGATGATGATTTTCGGAGGTGGGAAGTGTGTGGGTGCGTTTTAGGTAAAAACTTGTAGAAGAGGCTAAAGAAACTAGGTTAAAAAGCACAAAACCGCCATCACAGCATGAAAACCGGGTTCCCAGTTTTTGAAATCCGGGTACCCGGTTCCGCGTCGCTGTGTCGGCGCGGAAAATTACTTAATTGAATTTTTTTTTACCTTAAAACGCAACTTTTGGCTGGACCCCAAGACGCTGGGTCAGAGCTTCTACCCTTCGAAACCGGGTACCCGATTCTAGTGAAACCAGGGCCCCAGTTCGTGTCGATGGCGCGAGTGAAGACGCAAACCAAGACGCAACCAGAGGCTGACCCCACGACGCTGGGTCAGAAAAATCCAAAAATCATAGCTCCAAAACCGGGTACCCGGTTTGTGCGAAACCGGGATCCCGGTTTCCGCCGATGGCGCGAGTCAACACGCAGGTAAAGGCTGATCTTCAAAACGCTGGGTCAGAACTCTCGAATTTTCCAGCTCTCGAAACTGGGTACCCGGTTTGTGAAAACCAGGGCCCCAGTTTGCGTCGATTTCGCGAACCAAGACGCGCCTTTCTTGCGTTTGGGGGTTGGCTACAGCGTCAGAACCGGGTTCCCGGTTCTTGCGAAACCGGGTTCCCGGTTTCTCCTGGACACCAACCTCTTTTTCTTCTATTTTTGCCCTTTCGACCCCAAACTCATGACCTTTTTACCCCTAAAATCATCAAAAACAACTATCCTTCCTCATTTCTTACTAATAAACACTAAAATTATGAAAATCAAACTATTCTACATTGCAAAAATTAAAAACTCAAACTAATGTACAATTAATTGGCTTTTGTTTAACGTCGTTAAGCTCGACGGGTTACCTCACGCTTCTAAGGAATCTCGAGGAGATACATGACCTCCCCGGGATGTGGATCTTCCAAGCGGTTGGTATCTTCACCTACATGGTATATCTTTAATCGATGACCGTTCACCATGAAGGTGCGGTTCTCTAGTGGATGTTCTATTTCTATCGCCCCATGAGGTGTAACTTTGGTCACAATGTATGGTCCCGACCACTTAGACCTTAACTTACCCGGATAATTGCTGAACTTTGAGTTATACTTCAATACTTTTTGTCCCACTTCAAAGTTCTTCACACGAATCCGATTGTCATGCCATTTCTTCGTGTTTTCTTTATAGAGTTTAGCATTTTCATAAGCATTCAATCAGAATTCGTCAAGTTCATTAAGCTTCATCATGCGATTCTCTCCAGCTAAGGTAGGATCTAAGTTTAACTGCGCAATCGCCCAATAGGCACCCATTTCTAACTCAAGAGGTAAGTGACAAGCCTTACCATACACCATACGATACGGAGATGCACCAACTGGAGTCTTAAACGCAGTACGATAGGTCCACAACGCATCATCTAACTTCATTGACCAATCTTTTCTTGTAGGACCAACAGTCTTCTCTAGGATTGATTTTACTTCACGATTCGATACTTCAGCTTGACCATTGGATTGTGGATGATATGCAGTAGATACACGGTGTCTTACTCCATACTTCTCTAGAACAGACTTCAAATACTTATTAACGAAATGAGATCCTCCATCGCTAATAATCACTCTAGGTGTACCATGTCTAGTGAAAATATGTGACTTCAAGAACTTAATCACCACTCGTGAATCATTGGTTAGTAAATCCACAGCTTCTACCCATTTAGACACGTAATCAACAGCTAATAAGACGTAGAGGTTACCATTTGAAGGAACGAACGGTCCCATAAAATCTATACCCTAAACATCGAATATTTCAACTTCTAACACATTATTACGTGGCATCTCATCCCTCTTGGATATGTTTCCGGTAAACTGGCATCTCGCACATTTCTTAACATATTCATGACAATCTTTCACAAGAGTAGGCCAGTAAAAACCGGATTGGAATACCTTAGCATCAGTTCTATCTCCCTTGAAGTGTCCTCCGTAGAGTGAATCGTGACACCCAGCTATAATGGCTTCTGTTTCCTCCTTGGCTACACATCTTCGTATCATTTGGTCAGCACATACTTTGTAGAGGAAAGGATCCTCCCAAAAGAATTGTCTAGCACGATGAGCTAACCTTTTTCTTTCTTGATAAGTGGATCCTTCAGGAAAAGAACCACTCACAACTAAATTCGCAATAACTGCATACCAAGGAGCTTCATAATCACGAACAACAAATAGATTCTCGTCGGGAAACTCTTCTTTAACAGCTTCAGTACCACCATTCATATTTGAACCTTCAAGACGCGATAGATGATCTGCAACCTGATTCTCACAACCCTTTCTATCCTTAATCTCTAAATCGATCTCTTGAAGTAATAAAACCCATCTGATTAACCTCGGTTTCACATCCTTCTTTTCCATAAGATATCTAATCGCTGAATGATCTATATAAACAATAACTTTCGCTCCAAGAAGATAAGAGCGAAATTTATCAAATGAATACACAACTGCTAGCAACTCTTTTTCTGTAACTGTATAATTCACTTGAGCACCATTGAAAGTTTTACTAGCATAGTAAATCGAATGAAAAATCTTCTCTTTTCTCTGTCCCAATACAGCTCCCATACACAAATCACTCGCATCACACATAACTTCAAACGGTAAACTCCAATCTGGGGGTAATACTATAGGAGCAGAAATAAGCTTTTCTTTGATTGTTTGAAAGGCCGTTAAACAAGCTTCATCAAAAAGGAATTTGGAATCCTTTTCAAGTAAGTTGCATAACGGTTTAGCAATCTTAGAAAAGTCTTTAATGAAACGCCTATAAAAGCCAGCATGGCCCAGAAAACTTCTTAGCCCTTTAACAGAAACAGGAGGGGGAAGAGTTTTAATTACCTCTATCTTCGCTCTATCAACCTCTAATCCAGCACTCGAAACCTTGTGACCCAAAACAATACCTTTGCATACCATGAAATGACACTTCTCCCAGTTTAAAACCAAATTTGTTTCCTTGCATCTAATTAACACTTTCTCTAAGTTATCTAAACATTTATCGAAATCATCACCAAACACGGAGAAACCGTCCATGAAAACTTCAAGAAAATTATCGATCATATCCCAGAAGATGGCCATCATACATCTTTGAAAGGTAGCAGGTGCATTACACAACCCAAATGGCATTCTGCGATATGCAAAAGTACCAAAGGGGCATGTAAATGTTGTTTTATGTTGATCTTCTGGAGACACGTAAATCTAATTATACCCAGAATAACCATCTAAGAAACAGTAGTATTCTCTTCCAGCTAATTTATCTAACATTTGATTAATGAAGGGCAGAGGGAAGTGATATTTTCTGGTGGATTTCTTCACTTTTCTGTAATCCATGCAAACTCTCCAACCAACTACCGTTCTTAAAGGAATCGCTTCATTTTTATCATTAAGAATTGTTGTAATTCCTCCTTTCTTCGGTACACACTGAACTGGGCTCACCCATTCACTCCTCGAGATGGGTTAAATAATCCCCGCGTCTAAAAGCTTGATAACTTCCTTCTTCACTACATCCTTCATAGCGGGCATTAATCTCCTTTGACCTTCAACTGAGCGTGCGTTATCATCTTCAAGTATGATTTTGTGTTGACAATAGGAGGGACTAATGCCTTTTATGTCAGCAATTGTCCAACCTATTGCCTCTTTGTTGGCTCTTAACACACGCAACATTTTATCTTCTTGAGGACCTGTTAAATTTGTTGAAACAATAACAGGTAGAGTTTCATTAGTACCTAAATACGCATACCTCAAGTGTGCTGGTAATGGCTTTTCTTCCAATTCCGGAGGAGATTCAATTGAAGGCTTCTTTTTAGGAATAATCTCCCCCGGTTCTCTCACAGGTTCATAGGCAAGACGCCTATACTTCGGATTCTCAGAATTAAGAGCTGCTACTGTTTCGGCAAGCTCTTCCATCATCTCAGGTAAGTCTAATGTCAAAGCGGCCTGCAAGATATCATCATAATTAAAACAATCAAATACCTCTTGCGATGCCTGCTCAACTACATCCATTCGAAAGCAATCTTCTTGAGAATCTGGAAACTTCATAGCTCGAAAGACATTAAATTTGACTTCTTCATCTTAGATTCTCATCGTCAATTCGCCGTTTTCTACATCAATCAATGTACGCCCCGTGGCTAGGAATGGTCTTCCCAAAATAATGGGGACATTCCTATCCGCGTCGTATTCAAGTATAACAAAATCAACGGGAAATACTAACGTACCTGCCTTAACAAGGACATCTTCAATTCGGCCTTCTGGATGTGCAAGAGATCTGTCCGCCATTTGCAAAACCATAGAAGTAGGTCTTACTTCTCCAATTTTTAGCTTATCAAAGATTGATTTGGGCATCAAGTTGATGCTCGCACCCAAATCGCATAGTGCTTTACCTTTCCATTCTTCTCCAATCAATATCGGAATTGTAAAACTCCCAGGATCAAGTAACTTTTGAGGCAATTTACTCTGACAAATAACACTACATTCTTCAGGAAGACCAATCATCTCATTATCACAGTATGGCCTTTTGTTAGTGAGGGCTCTCTTCAAAAAATTCGTGTACTTGGGAATATCTTGGATAGCTTCCAACAACGGAATGTTAATACTAAGACCTCTCACTCTATTAAAGAACTTCTGAACATCGGTCAAATTACCCTTTTTCTGAACTCGAGATGGAAACGGTGGAGGAGGGCGAGTACTCATAACATCATCTTTCTTCTTTGGAATTTCACTCGGCCTCTCTATTTCTTTAACCTCAACATCTTTCTCTTTCTCACCCACATCCTTTTCTTTTCTCAGAACTTCTTTCTCTTTCATAACAGGAAAAGGAGGTGGAGGGAGGTTCTTACCACTTCTCAGTGTACCAGCTTTGCAATCTTCATGTTGTCTCGGATTTTCTGTGTCACTAGGGAGTTGCCCTTGTGGACGTTGATTAAGCTGTTTTGCGAATTGATCCATTTGGTTATGTAGTAGTTTGATACTTGCGTCAGACGCTTGTTGATTCTGCATAGCTTGCGTCTGGAGAGCAATTAGGCTTTCAACGGTTTTCTGAAGGGTAACTACACCTTCTTGTGGATGGGCAGGTAATGCTTTTTGGTTCATGGTTTCATTGTAAGTGTCTTGAGGAGCTTGTCTTTGCACATAATTTCCTTGATTCTGTCCTCCTTGATAATTATTGTGTGGTCTTGGGTTGAAATTGTTACCTTGGGGACATGGATGATACGCATATGTAGGATTGGCTGCCCCATTAGGATTTGAGTATTGAAACCAGGATGGTTTCTGTTAGGCTGATACCCATTACCACTCGAATTAAAGTTTCCTCTGTTAGAGACAAACATCACAGGCTCTTGATTATTCGGACAACTCTCCTCATCATGATCATTCATACCACAATACGAACACATATAAACTTCTTGTGCAGCTTGCACAGCTACCTTCTTACCCGAAAATCCTTCTTTTACAACTAAAGTGAGCTGTTTTAATTGTTACTCTATGGTGGTTTGAATCTTGTTCTCGAGGGTAGCAAACTTTTCTTCGATATTAACCTTATTCACTCCTCTAACTGGGGTTCTTACTGAATTCCATCCAACTTCATTCTTTACTATTCTCTCTAGGATGAGTTTTGCATGAGCAGGTTGAACTTGTAAAAACCCAGCACCACATAGCAAATCTAAGTCTTTTCTTGAAGTCCCATCAAGACCTTTGTAGAAAAGTTTTAGCTGTTGTTGTTCTGAAAGGTCATGATCGGGAACTCTACGTAAGCACATCTGAAATCTTGTCAAGCTTTTACCCAAAGTTTCATCAAATTCTTGATGGAAATGAGTTAATTCAAGTTGATCATCTAACCGCATGTCACTTGGGTAATACCTGTCAAAGAAAGCAGTTTCTAGTTGTTCCCTGTTATCTTCGTAGGTTCTTGTGTATCGTGCCATTCACTCGCTCCATCAATAACGAAAAATCGAAACGCAGCAAAATACATTTGTTCCTTTGAAACTCCTTGTGTGATGTAAGAATCACATATCTGCTTTAATTTCTGTACTGCTCGAAGGGGATCTTCTCCAGCTTTACCACGAAAGTTTCCAAAACTTTGGAATTGAGCTAACATACCCGAATCTGGACGAAACCTCGGAACATCTATATCTGGAGCACCTACCCCTAGAGCAGGAGCACGGAATGGAACTTCTTCTGGACCATTAACAAACCAGGGATCTTGAATATTCGCCATTTCTCTTTCCTCTTTCTCTTGTTCTCTTCTTTTCTTATTTGCAAGTCTGATTAACGAATCCGGATTATCAAGGATTTGAACTGGTGGTTCAAATCTGAGCCTTCTTCGCATACACCAAACCTAAAAAAAATCTGAAAGAGAAGAACAAACAAAAAGCGTAAAACTGATAAAAATAAAAATAAATGCAACTATCACTAAAGGATAAACACCGTGGTCACACGCTACCGTCCCCGGCATCGGCGCCAAAAACTTGGTGGTCCTTTGTGTGTTCTAAAATAAATTCAATAAGTAATGAGAACCACAACCGCAAGTGTACGGTTGTCCCAAGTAGTAATAATGATTCTAGGATCGTTCGCAGGGACGGTTGGTTAACTACAATCCTTATCAAGTAATGAATGGTTGCACTTATGAAAGCAAGTAAAAGATATAATGATTGATTTGTTGTTTGTATTAATTCTAAGTAATGAAAGACTATAAAGAAAATGCAAATAAATACTAAGACGCAAGTAAATGAAGGTAAAACGCAGATATGAGAACGCAGTACTTGAGTTAAAGCAATTAATTAGATATTAAAACAAGAGGATTTAATAGGAATACCTCTTGAATAGCAGCGGAATCAAATCGAATGAGAACTAGATAATCTTGTGGCCGTGGATCTTCTTACTGGAAGAGAGAACTCTGTAATCACCACCTAAGAGCCTCCGATTAATTGATTTTTGTGTGTAAATCTTTTTGCAGAGAAAAGAGAGAGAAGTTATATGGCGTAGAATGATATGATATATTAGAGTTGTGTATGACTTACAACTCCCTTATATGTGGTGGGTGGTTATAAAAAAAATAACTCCCAGATTGAATTTAAATGTTGAAATTCAAAAAACAATTCTGTAACTAAATATTGGCGGACAAAGAAATTAAATAAATAAATATATATAATATTTATTTATTTTAATTAATTCTTTCATTCTCCCACTCGCCACAATAAAGTTACAGCTTATCCATAGAATCCACATCTCATTAAATCATATCTTCCCATATACACACTTGAATCAAAATATAAAAATACTTGGTAAATAGGTCGTGCGACCAGCAAGCATACGAGCATAGGTTACTAATAACCTGTTAGGGTACATAGTTGCTCAAAAATAGTTTCATCCGTTACGTAACCTGCAGTACCCCATACTAACAATATGTTGTATCATATTACAGTAACTCTGACCCCTTTTATATCACAACTTCTATGTGAAAAAGAGCTCACACTCATTTCGTTTATGTGTCTCACTATCATGTTATAGTCCGTATTGACTTACATGATCGGTTAACCTGCAAGCACACATTTGATACACAATTCTAGTCTTCCCTTTACACTTATATCCTTTTATATTGATTAGGTTGCTTTCCCAAACATACCCCATTAGACCGAATCCCTCATGATCATTGGTAATGTGTTCAAAGTAGCATACACCTAATCAAAATATCAAGATACAATCAAAAGTAATAAGGGCACAAATCAAAGGTATCACACAGTGAAGAAACATGGATCAGTTCTTCACTTCCTTTTGGTCGAAAGCACACGTGGTATGACACACGTGTTATGGTATTATTCATATATCTCAAATTGTATGTCACAATTTATAGAAATACCATACAGATATATAATTAGACAAGCCTCGTTTTCCTAAGATGAATTCTTCGATCGATCAACCCTTCTATGAAATCAATCAAGCAATTCATATCTGGCTATTATAGACTAAGTAGATAGTGGGATTGTACTTCGATCATAATATAAGCTTAACAAGGTTTATCCATGTTTATGATCTCATCTTACCACTTAGTTAAGGCGACTATCTTAACTCAATTTACCTTAAGGGTTCTTCACTGCTATGAGTTAGTCTCATCTTTGCGCACTTCTTATGCCAAAGGCGATTGCCCGTGTGACAGGGCCAATCTCAGTCTATAGGACATACACACTTACAAAATCACACGCAATATACATATCAAACATGATATTATTAAAATAAACAGTTAAATAAACATACTAATGGAAATATATACATGAATGCACATAAACTAGCAATAATTCATACATTATATCTTGCTTAATCCTATAGATCTAACATGATCCATGAATACATCCCTTGGGATAGCTTTTGTGAATGGATCGGCAAGCATATTGCGTGTGGGTATATATTGCAAAGTAACATCCTTTTGTGCAATTATATCTCTAACGAAGTTATACTTTATATCAATGTGTTTGGTCTTGCTGTGATATTTTGGATCTTTCACATAAGCCATTGCAGCTTGACTATCACATTATATTGTTATTGGACTCCCACTATCACCAGAGAATCCTAAATGTTCAAAGAACCTTTTTAACCAAACAGCCTCCTGAACCGCAGCTGAGCATGCTACAAATTCAGCTTCCATCGTTGACAAAGCTACATAGGTTTGTTTCTCGCTACTCCATGAGATTGCGCAATTATTTAGCAAGAAAACATAACCTGAAGTGGATTTACGCCCATCTATATCACCAGCCCAATCGGCATCTGTATATCCTTCTAGGCGTAATCTATCTCCTCGAAAGCATAAGGCATGATCTTTAGTGCCTTTTGGATATCTCAATATCCTTTTCACAGCTTTCCAATGCTCTTGTCCAGGGTTCGATTGAAAACGACTAACTAAACCGACTGCATAACATATATCTAGTCTCGTACACATCATAACATACATAAGACTACCAATGGCACTAGAATATGGTACTGTTGACATTTTCTGTTTTTCTTCTGTAGTACTAGGACACATGTCGAGAGTTAAGTTTATTCCTTTTGCTACAGGAGTGTCAATGGCATTGCACGTAATCATACCAAAGCGCTCAAGTACATTCATGATGTAAGGTTCTTGAGATAGAGATAATAGTCTTCTAGACCTATCTCTGTGAATCTTAACACCAAGAATATAATATGCTTCTCCCATATCTTTCATATCGAATTGAGAAGCTAGCCACTCCTTGTTAGCTTGAATAAACTCTTTATAATTCCCAGCTAATAGGATGTCATCCACATATAGAGATAAAAATACGAAATTTTTCTTGGAACGTTTAATATAAACACAATGGTCTTCACTTATCATCTCAAATCCATTTGACAAGATGACTTCATGAAATCTCAAATTCCACTGTCTCGAGGCTTGCTTAAGACCATAGATTGATTTCAACAATCTACATACTTTATTCTCTTGATCTTTTGCAACGAAACCCGAGGGTTGTTCCATGAAAATTACCTCTTCTAAATCTCCATTTAGAAATGCAGTTTTAACATCCATTTGGTGCAACTCCAGATCGAGATGCGCCACAATAGCTAAAATAAGACGTATTGAGGTAAATCTAACAACAGGTTAGAAAGATTCCTCAAAATCTATTCCTTCCCGTTGAGTATAGCCTTTTGCTACCAAGCGAGCTTTAAACCTGTCAATGGAATTGTCAGGTTTCCTCTTTATTTGGAGAACCTATTTATTCCCGATTTCCTTACGTCCTTTCAGGAGATCAACCAGTTCCCATACCTGGTTTTTCTTCATCGACTCCATTTCTTCTTCCATTGCTTTCCTCCATTCATTCTTAGTGGGACATGAGAGTGCTTCATTAACTGTTCGAGGTTCTTCTTCGTCTTGTGGAGTTATCATAAAGACTTCTCCTTCGATTTCAAATCGGCGACAAGGAACTAAACCTCTAGCACTTCTCTTAAGTTGAGAATCTTGAGAAATAGGATCACTAGATGATGCAATGGTTTCTTCCGTCTCAAGATTTAGAGGAGTGTCCGTCTCTATTTCTTGAGTATGTGTTACCTCATCAGGCGTCACATTTGTTTGCATATCATCTTCCTGAATCTCATTTAATTCACATAAAATGGAATTTCTGTCAACCTCAACTCTGCTAGGAAAATCATTCTCTAAGAATGAAACATCTCGTGACTCAATTTCTGTAAGACCCCCATCATATGTTCACCAATAAACACATATCCTTTAGAGTGATCTTGGTATCTAATGAAGATAGACTTCCTACCTCTTGGACCTAACTTCCCATACTGGTGGGTCCTGGGGTGTTATAAAATTAAGTGCAAAAATAAAGGAACCACTTAACCGCAAGTGTACGGTTGTCCCAAGTAATATATGATAATCAAGTTCGTTCTCAGGGACGGATTAGGTTCAACCCAAATCTTAATCAAGTAGTAGGAATAATTGCTAAACAGAAAAGAAAATATAAGAATTTTTGTTTGGTTTTTGTAAATTAAAATTGCAAATAACGTAAAGACTAAAATTAAATTGACAAAAATGAAATAAAGCAAATAAACGACTAACTTCAGATAAGAGAGATACTTGAGTCTCGCAAAGGAATCCACTTAATCAATCTAATCTATGCTATGTTTAAGGGTAGAATTGGAATTATAATATTAGTCGGGACTCTAATATCTCCTAGCCCCCTGTCGGGTGGACCTAGAAGCTATCCTAAAGTATCATAAACACATGTATGGTCAAATATGGCTCTTCAGATGATATGATTTTACCTCTTTGGCTATGTAACTAGTTAAGCCTGTCGGTCAATAACGGACATTACACGGGTATTACCTAGATCTGTATTCAAACCCCCCTGTCGGGTGATCACTTCGCCACTAAAGTGAATAGCCCAAATACTAAAAGATAATTCTAGTTGTTCCTAAAAGAATTAGTAATGAAAACAAAGTCATATCCAATATATAAAACTCAATCCTATTTAAATCTAAACAATCCCAAATTCAAGACATAGATTAATTAATTAAGGTTCATCCCTTTAATGCGATTCTCAAGTATAAAGAAATTTAGCTCATAAGAAAATTAAAGACTAACATAAAAGAAAAGGAATTCATGTTCAATTACAAGAAAAAAATAAATAACCTAAAGGGTTGAATGACTATTGTTGGAAGAACAGGATTCCTCCAACTTCTAGCTTCTTCTCTCCTTCGTGCTCTGACTTGAAAACCTTCAGCCTTTTGTTTAATTCTCTGAAATATGTGAAAGTAGGAGGTTAATGGGTGTATTTATAGGTGTTGGAGGACCATAGGTCGAATTTGCTTGGAGTGGAAGACAAGTTAAAGACTCTTAAATTCGTAGCTCTAAATTCTAGGAAAGGTAAGATTTTGCTGCTGATTTGATTTGGTCATATCTTTTTCAATACTTATCCGTTTGAGAAGTTCCAATATATGAAACTGCTTGTCTTGGAAAGAGCTTTCTATTGGTGCAGACCACTCGTCCAGAATCCTAGCCAATCTTTAATTACGATTTAATCTTTAAAACGTGGCTGGATTTTCAGATTTCAAAAGGCAGCTTTATCTTTTCCTTCTTTGAATAAATCTTTCCTAAATCATCGGTCTCTAAGTAATTACCAATTATCTTTTAAAGCTTCATATTAAATAAATAATTAAACCGCATATGCTTAAAAAGAATAAATCAATAAATCAAGAAAACGAAATAGGAAAGTGTACTCTAAAAATAGAAACTCGTCTCAAAATCATTTCCTAACACTTTAAAATACACTAAGAATTTATTCTCACTTCTTCTCCTTGGATTGGTCTTTCATGAAATTCAAGAACCTATTAACTTTGCATTAAAAATAGTCAAATTTACGCACAAAAGCTCAGATTCTGCAAATAGTTAATTTCCAAGGGGAGAAAGTGCAATATGATCAATTAAGCCTAAAAGTCTATCAAATAATTCATTTATTCACCTAAAAGGATGTCTCCAAGGGGCTAATAATTAGAACAAATCGGGAGACATCAAGACCCCAAACTCAAACCTTTGTCGTCCCGACAAAGTAAAATAAAAAAACAAAGGATCTTTTAGGTGAACGCAGAAGGTAGAATCTAGAAAATAATCCCAAAGCAAAACGTAAAACAAATCTCATATAGTCTAACCTAGGAATTAATATACACCTACACTTATCATGCAAAATCAAATACAAAACATTATCAATCCAAAATTAATTTCACAATGATAGAAGGTTACGCTTAATACTTATCTCAAGATGGTGGCTATAGGGTGTTCCTCGATCTTTACTTTCTTTGAACGCTCCACTTAGAATATTCCCTATTAACTCACTATTCATCTAGGAATCACGAGATCTTTATGGTTTTAGCATAGGCTGAAGGACGGTATGGTATGTATATTTAGTAAATTTGAAGTGAGCTTTTGGCTCTCTCCTCACTTACCATCAACAACTGTCCAAGAGCTTGAGTTTACACTCGAATAACCTTCTCACTCAACCCAATTGACGCGCTTAATTAGCGTCCCCAAATTAACCCAATAAGCACTAAGGATGATCCACTTAAAAATTTCCATTTTGCCGGTCCGAATATATAATCCTTTCAAATCATTCATTTTTTTCTTTTGTTTTGTATAGCCATGACTCTCTTTTTAATGTTGAGATATCATGCTATTTTTCATAGTTATGCCTATTCATAACTTGAGCTCGAAGCTTCTTTCCATTCACTATTACCCCGGCAAAGGGTTACAATACAATAAACCTGTGAATCATCATCATGTATAGCACAAAGCATCATTGATAAGCTCAAAAATCCCAACCCAATGTCAATTCCCATATAGTGGACCCACCACCCCAAACTCAAGCTCAAGACAGAAAGTCTCAGGATCGTGATTCAAGTGAGGGTCATATGGTCATGCCTAACAATCTAAAGGGATATTGGCTTATAATGTGGCGACAAAAGAGAGGCTTAAAGGCTAAAAATTTGTCTAAAAAGGATAAAATTAATTCAGGGATAGAAGGCCAAAAAGGATTCAAAGGGCTAACAAAGAACTGCCTCTATCATTTTCCTATTTACACAACTTGTCTCTAGTTCATACCTAAGTGGGTTCTCTACTCATTTAGATCTCACGTTCTACAAACCACCTATTATCCTTAAGCACAAGTTTACTTCTTTTGCATTGTTCATTAATTTTTCCTATCAATCATCTCATATTTGCATGCAATCAAAGTACAGTTTTATACTAACTCCTAAAGTCAACTATTTTCTATCATTAATTCACAAAAAGCATGCTTGATGGGGGCATTTAAAATTCTCTACAGTCAACGCAACCCTAAGATTAATTTTATTGAAAACACAAAAATTGGGATGAGGCAACGAACCCCACCCCAAACTCAAAAATGAGTCGTGTCCCCACGACTCGAAAAAGACTCAATAAAGCAATTAAAATAAAACTACCTAACTAGTGCCTACCATCAATTAAGAAGAAGAATTAGAACGGGGTACCTGGCCATGAAGATCCATCGTGTCCTCCTCCGAAGGGGAAGAATAATTATCAATATCCATGTACAAAGTTACCTCTTCCAATGTTGACTTAATCTGTGTAATTTCCTTCCAAAGTGCTCCGATGTCTAGTCGTAAAAGTTCGAATTCCTGTTGCAAATTGTGAGCCCATGGAGGAATACTATAATTAGTTTGAGAAGAAGAAGAACCTTGAACTTGAATTTGTATCTTGTCTTTAGGCTTTGATGATACCCTCATCCTTGCTGTTAATTTCCCGTGTTGTGGTGGTGCAGGTGCCTTTTCTTCTTGTGTTTCTTCAATAGGCTCATCAAGATTGATGGCCTTTTCAATTGTAGAACCAGGAAAATTCTTGTTCTTCCCTAGGATACAACACCTCTTCTTGTAATCCAAAGCATCTGTTCTTTTTGTCATGGTTGAATTTACCCCAAACTCATGTTATACCAAGGATAGAATAAAGTTAAGAAACTTGGTATATCTTGAGTTTCTTAGTTGGATTAGATGAAAGAAGTTGGTTTCTTGACAAATCTTGGAAGAACTCTTGAAATCTTGATGATCTTGGTTGTGTTTAATGGTGTTTCGTGATGAATTTGATGAAGAGGTTATGTTTATAAAGGATGGAGGAGACATTTAATGATGTTAATGTGTTTGTTGTGGAGGTTTAATCAAGCTTCAAGGTGTTTTTATAGGGTTGGGAGCTGGAAAATTCGTTTGGAAGAGGCTATGGTTTATCTCTTTAAGGTTAGAAGTTGACTGGGCTTTGATCTCTTCACAAACCGCCTGGCGCGGTGCATACCTGCGGTGCATGGGTGTACCGCGAGGGTACACCGCAGCGCTGTTGGTGTGAATTTCTCGCCTCTGCCTTATACCCGTGCTAGCACCCCGTGGCCTGCGTTTTTGCCGTGCGGTGCAAGGGTGCGGTGCATGGGTAGTCCGCACATGCTCCGTGAAAAAACCTGCGGTACATACCCCGTGGTACGTGTTTTGGGCGTGCGGTGTAGGGTGTGGTGCACCGCGGCTATCAGCTTCTCTTTTTCTCGCCTCTGGATAAGACCCGTGGTGCGCGACCCGTGGTACGGGATTTTGGGCGCGGTACATCCCTGCGGTATAGGGGGTACACCGCGGGGGTAGTCCGCACCAGACTTTGAGTTTCTCCAAGAATTTTCTTTGCGTTTCCTTGCACCCCAAACTCGATTCCTGCACCATTAACACACTACCCTTCTCGTTTCTTTTTAAAAGTAGACACTAAAACTTGACACTAACTTAGACTTATACACTAGGAGTTGAAAAACTTAAAGCAATAAACTAATATACAATGAAATGGCTTTTGTTTAACGTCGTTAAGCTTGACGGGTTACCTCTCGCATAATTTTTTCACATAACCTCCCCAGTAGTGAGTGAGGTTATCAACGTTTGCTACACGGAATTTGCATCCCTTAGCTTTTATGACCACCAGTTGATTTGAAATAACCTTTGTGACCATGAACGGTCCTTGCCAAGAACTCTTGGCTTCGCGCGTTTTTGGAGGAGGATCAGGCTTCTTCAATGCAACTTCTTCGCCTACTCTGAACCCCCTTTTCTTTCTCTCTTTCTTAGGTTCTTTTGGAACCTTCACGTTACGCCCTTTTTCTTTCTTCTTCGCATGGTCAAGGTGTGGATTTTTCTTAGGATATGGAGGATTTTTATAAGGTGGTTTCTTTTTGAGCTCTCTTTCCTCCACTCCTAAGGTTTCCACAACCTTAGTTGGCTCCTGTTCAATCTCATCAATCCGGAAGCAATCCTCCTTGGGATCCGCAAACTTCATTGGCTTAAACACGTTAAATTTTTCCTCCTCGTCTTGAATATGCATAATCAATTCACCGTTCTCTACATCAATCAGGGTACGCCCCGTGGCTAGGAATGGTCTTCCCAAAATAATGGGGACATTCCTATCCGCGTCATAATCAAGTATAACAAAATCAACAGGAAAGATTAACGTACCAGCCTTGACGAGGACATCTTCTAGTCTTCCCTCTGGATGTAAGAGGGATCTGTCAGCCATTTGCAAAACCATAGAGGTGGGTTTTGCGTTTCCTATCTTCAACTTTTCAAACACGGACTTGGGCATGAGATTAATACTTGCTCCCAAATCACACAAAGCTTTCCCTTGCCACTTAGCACCAATGGAAATCGGGATCGTAAAACTTCCAGGACCAAGCAATTTGGGTGGCAACTTACTTTGGCATATAGCACTACACTCTTCTAGCAAACCCACCATTTCATTCTCAAGATACTGACGCTTGCTGGTGATAGCTCTTTTTAAGAATTTCATGTATTTTGGTACACCTTTGATAGCCTCTAAGAAAGGTATATTAATGTTAAGCTTACCCACCATGGTCATGAATCTCTGATATTCCGCAGTATCTCCTTTCTTCTGAACTCTTGAAGGGAATGGTGGAGGAGGACGGACTTCTATAGCATCTTTCTTTTTCGGATTTTCCAGAATCTTCTCCACTTCAATTATTTCAGGTTCATCTTCTTTCTCTTCCACCTTTTTTACTGGTTTCTCTTTCACAATTGTTTCTTTTTCTTTCATAACGGGAAAAGGTGGGGGTGAAAGATTCTTACCACTTCTAAGAGAGATCGCGTTACATTCTTCATATGGTTTAGGTTCTTCAGTATCGCTTGGTAATTGTCCCTGTGGACGCTGATTTAACTGCTTTGCCATTTGAGCTATCTGAGTTTCCATCAATTTAAGTGCTGTAGTTTGTTGAATGTTGATTAGTGTCGTCAAGGTTTGTTGAACATCTAATGCGCCTTCTTGAGGATGAGCAGGTAGGGCTTTCTGATTCATGGTGTCGGGATAAGCATCTTGCGGAGGTTGTCTCTGAGCTTGATTTCCGTAAGCTTGTCCACCTTGATAGTTGTTTTGTGGTCTTGGTTGATAGTTATTGCCTTGGGGACGCGGTTGATATGCATGCTGCGGATTAGCGGCCCCATTTGGGTTCGAATATTGGAAACCCGGATGGTTTCTATTTGGTTGATAACCTTGACCACTTGAGTTATAATTTCCTCGGTTGGAGACGAACATTATGGATTCTGTATTGTGTTGACATTGCTCCCATTCATGATCTTGCGTACCGCAGTTAGAACATCCATAAACTTCTTGTGTAACATTAACATCTGCTCTTCTACCAGTAACACTTTTCGTAACAGCTAGAGCAAGCTGTTTCAGTTGTTGTTCGAGTTTTGTTTCCATGGCGGTGAATTTTTCTTCAATCAGTGAAATATTTCCACCTCGGACAGGTGTTCTTACGGTATTCCAACCTAGTTCATTTGTTACAGTTCTATTCAAAATAATATTAGTATGGACTAGTTGTACCCGTGAAAATGCACCACCACAAAGCAAGTCTAGATCCTTTCTTGAAGAGCCATCAAGTCCTCGGTAAAATATTTTCATTTGTTGAAATTCTGTGAGGCCATGATCAGGGACTCTTCTTAAGAAAATCTGAAATCTCTTCCAACTTCTACCCAAAGTCTCGTCTTCGTCTTGTTTGAATGAAGTGATTTCAACTTGCGCATCTAATCTCATATTTGTTGGGTAGTATCTATCGAAGAACGCAGTTTGTAATGCGTCCCATGTTGTAATTGTTCTGGGTTCTTGAGAATCATGCCACTCACTTGCTCCATCAATAACGAAGTATCTAAAATTAGCAAAATACATTTGCTCTTTAGTTACTCCTTGCGTAATATAAGAATAAAAAATTTGCATGAACTTCTGTACAGCACGGATTGGATCTTCGCCAGGTGCTCCTCAGAAATTTCCATAACTCTGAAACTGAGATAACATACCAGGATCGGGTCTATATCTCGCGACATTAATATCTGCAGGGCCAATTCCAAGGGAAGGAGCTCGAAACGGAGCGTCTTCAGGGCCATTGATGAACCACGGTTCATTATTTTAAGCAACAGGAGCAGCTGGAGGGTTGAGTTGTTGATTGTCAACTGGGTCTTCAGCCCTTGTTTCTCTTGCTAATTGCTCCTCTAACTCTTTTGCTTTAGCGTCTCTCTTTCTTTTGTTTGCTTCTCGAACTAGGTTTTCGGGATTTGCAAGAATCACGATATCTTCACGCATAAACCAAAACCTGTAAACCTGAGAAAGAAATACAACCCAAAGCGTAAAACTGAAAAATAAAACTAAAACTAAACTAACAATTAAACTACTAAAATATTAATACCGGGGTCACACGCTACCGTCCCCGGCAGCGGCGCCAAAAACTTGGTGGGTCCTGGGGTGTTATAAAATTAAGTGCAAAAATAAAGGAACCACTTAACCGCAAGTGTACGGTTGTCCCAAGTAATATATGATAATCAAGTTCGTTCTCAGGGACGGATTAGGTTCAACCCAAATCTTAATCAAGTAGTAGGAATAATTGCTAAACAGAAAATAAAATAAAAGAATTTTTGTTTGGTTTTTGTAAATTAAAATTGCAAATAACGTAAAGACTAAAATTAAATTGACAAAAAGGAAATAAAGCAAATAAACGACTAACTTCAGATACGAGAGATACTTGAGTCTCGCAAAGGAATCCACTTAATCAATCTTATCTATGCTATGTTTAAGGGTAGAATTGGAATTATAATATTAGTCGGGACTCTAATATCTCCTAGCCCCCTGTCGGGTGGACCTAGAAGCTATCCTAAAGTATCATAAACACCTGTATGGTCGAATATGGCTCTTCGGATGATATGATTTTACCTCTTTGGCTATGTAACTAGTTAAGCTTGTCGGTCAATAACGGACATTACACGGGTATTACCTAGATCTGTATTCAAACCCCCCTATCAGATGATCACTTCGCCACTAAAGTGAATAGCCCAAATACTAAAAGCTAATTCTAGTTGTTCCTAAAAGAATTAGTAATGAAAACAAAGTAATATCCAATATAAAACACAATCCTATTTGAATATAAACAATCCCAAATTCAAGACATAGATTAATTAATTAAGCTTCATCCCTTTAATGCGATTCTCAAGTATAAAGAAATTTAGATCATAAGAAATAAAGACTAACATAAAAGAAAAGGAATTCATGTTCAATTACAAGAAAGAAATAAATAACCTAAAGGGTTGAATGACTATTGTTGGAAGAACATGATTCCTCCAGCTTCTAGCTTCTTCTCTCCTTCGTGCTCTGACTTGAAAACCTTAAGCCTCTTGTTTAATTCTCTGAAGTGTGTGAAAGTAGGAGGTTAAGGGGTGTATTTATAGGTGTTGGAGGACCCTAGGTCGAATTTGCTTGGAGTGGAAGACAAGTTAAAGACTCTTAAATTCGTAGCTCTAAATTCTAGGAAAGGTAAGATTTTGCTGCTGATTTGATTTGGTCATATCTTTTTCAATACTTATCCGTTTGAGAAGTTCCAATATATGAAACTGCTTGTCTTGGAAAGAGCTTTCTATTGGTGCAGACCACTCGTCCAGAATCCTAGCCAATCTTTAATTATGATTTAATCTTTAAAACGTGGCTGGATTTTCAGATTTCAAAAGGCAGCTTTATCTTTTCCTTCTTTGAATAAATCTTTCCTAAATCTTCTTATTTCCATGTAAATCTTCTTTCCTTTCATCTTTATCTTGACTTGGTCTCTAATTAATTACCAATTATCTTTTAAATCTTCACATTAAATAAATAATCAAACCGCATATGCTTAAAAAGAATAAATCAATAAATCAAGAAAACGAAATAGGAAAGTGTACTCTAAAAATAGAAACTCGTCTCAAAATCATTTTCTAACACTCTAAAATACACTAAGACTTTATTCTCACTTCTTCTCCTTGGATTGGTCTTTCATGAAATTCAAGAACCTATTAACTTTGCATTAAAAATAGTCAAATTTACGCACAAAAGCTCAGATTCTGCAAATAGTTAATTTCCAAGGGGAGAAAGTGCAATATGATCAATTAAGCCTAAAAGTATATCAAATAAGTCATTTATTCACCTAAAAGGATGTCTCCAAGGGGCTAATAATTAGAACAAATCGGAAGACATCACATACTTATGAGATAGATCATGAACATAGCCTGCTGAACCCCAAGGTAGCAAGTATGACAGAGTAGGTTTCCTACCTGTCCATAGTTCATTAGGAGTTGATAGAATAGTCTTTGTGGGTACTCGGTTATGATATAACAGACGGTAAGCAAGGCATCTCCCAATAAGATATTGGAAGATTTGCTTGTAAGATAAATATATGAATAAATAATATATGTATTATTTATTTATTATATTTTTAGTCCGCCAAATGTTAGTTACTAAATATAAGGTTATTAATTTAAAATTCAAAATTAATAACTGTGGAAGTTATAAAATCAGATACGTGTGTATCTGACAGCACTTCCTGATTACCCACTATTTAAGAGACAGAGTTCTATCAGAAGAAAAACTAATGAATCTAATTCACTAAAACGCTTCTCTTCTAATATTTAGTTTTCTCTCTACAATACACAAAACTAATACACACTGATCAGAATTTCACAAAGGCTCTTAGGTTGTGGAAATAGAGGTCTTTCTTCCAGTAAGAAGATCCACGGCCGCAAGATTATATAATTCTCAATCGATTCAATTCCGCTACTTTTCAAGAGGTATTCCTGTGATAAACCTCTTGTTCTTTAATTATTATCTAATTAAATATTACATTTGGTATCAGAGCATGTGATATTTATTAGATTTAAATAATTTGTGTGTGATATTTCTTTTTGTATGAAAAAATTGAGAATTTACTATTGTAATTATAAGGAAAAATCTTCCATCCAATATTGGATGGAAGATTTTTCCTTATAATTATTATTTTTTGGTTAAAAAATAAAATTAGATGCGCTTATTTTTAATTGCAACAGTTGATGAATTTATTTTTTGGGGTTCGTATATTAGAAAAAGTTTTGATTTAGAGAATCATTTTTTTCTTTTGGCTACATCAGTATGTGGTTGCTTGATTTAAAGAATAAAAAAAAAAGGTTTTTCTGTTGGCTGCATATGTGATTGCTTGATATGGTTGCATCAATTTTTTGTTCCGTACATTAAAAAAAAAGGAATTCTTTACTTTGTGCTAGTAATGAAGTTCCTTTCTGATGTAATGATAAAAAATTACGCGGACAAATGTGAGAACTTGATGTATTAGCATTTGGGCAATCTGATGTATCATTATTTTGAAACCTGCATTTTTTTATCATATTCAAGAGTTCTTTTTTTAGTATTTCTTTTTTTTGTTTTTCGATTACATATGGTATTAAAAAAAATGAAACATCGAAACATCATATGAAAGCCTTTGCATATGTGGCCTGTGTTGTGAGACCTATAATTGATGTGCATATGGATTATATATATCTGTATTTTTTATTTGTTTCTTGCCAAATATGCATTTTGTACTTATCTGAGATGTTCTAAAGTTTGTATTTTTTTGGAACTTGTTTTCTTAATAATTCTTTTTGGATTATTTTTAAGAGGTAAAACCAAAATGCATTTTGTGTAGTTTAATTCCAAGATATATATTTCAGTGACTGGCTGACAAATCATTTGTGTTATCTGAACTTGTTGTTGATTAGTAGAGTGTCTGGAATTATATATTGTCGTTACGAAATATATATTTTTTTTATATCAATTTTGGTGTTTTTTCTTTGGTTGTTCTTATTTTTCTAGAGAGAAAATTGGTGTGGACGCAATCCCGGGGATCACGAGTATAAAGGCTCGAACTACTGGCAGAGTACAGAAGACTCCACAAGAAAGTAAGAAATATTAATGTACCATTACGGGTTCACAAACCAAAAGTTGAAATGACACTGGAACAAAATCAAGTATTTGAGGATTGCCTCAATGCACTCCGCTATAAGATGAGACCTAATCACACTTTAATACAACATTTAGTAGTTGTGAATAAGATAATTCAAGATGTTATTATTTGGCGTGTTCTCTTACATGAACATGAAAAGGTTTATATTCTTTTCTATACTTTGCCAATATGTATGTGAAGGAGTCTCGATATCTTATGGGAAAGAAAGTTTTCTGCGGACCATGTTCAGGGGAAAGAAGCAACATATGAGTGGCTAGTCTATGCTTTGACTAAATCCTATTTGTGGAAGCATTATATTAGCTCCATTAGGTTGGACATGAGCAACTGTGGGATGTTTTATGAAACTACTGATATGGATAGATTTTAATCCAATTCATCTTTATGAGGAAGCGAACTTAAGGATTCCATTCCTAAGTTAATGTTTTGAAAGTTTGCTTAGTGATTTGACTTTTTGATGTTTTTTCAATCATTGTTCGTTAGGTATTGCATTAGTTGTTTTTCATTTAATTCAGAACTTGTATTTTTTTGTTACGTATGAATTTAACTTGTTTATTTGAATATATGTTTTAGTAGTTTTTCATACTATTTTTCTCTATTTATGATAGAGTAAGTGGGAGTTCTAGTGGAACTTATTTTGCAGTTATTGAAATTAAATGAATGGTTAAGACGAACAAAATACGGTGATTCATGATTGGGAACATAGTGAACTTTCTTTATCACTTATTTTGTTATTTTTATTGTTCATTATATTTGCATTAATAGCATTGGGTAGTTAAATAATTGTATGTATGCTAATGGAAATCTCTTACTTTATAAGAAAATGACATGGAAAAACCTCATTGATGATCTCAAAGGAGACAAACTGAATGGTGAGAACTATACATTTGGTAAACTCAAAATACATTATGTTCTAGAGGAACAAGATATTATTGAGGTTATTAACAATGTCATGGCTCAGCCTGAGGAAGGCAACGCAGCTCAAAACAAAAGGGACATAGATGCTTATGAGAAGTGGAAAAAGAGAGATTCCACTGCAAGAGTTATCTTGATAAGCTCCATGGATGAAGATCTTGTTTATGAGTGTCAATAATACCCCACTTCACACGAGACGTGAAAGCTTTTAATGAAAAGTACGAGGGTACGACTATGTCTAAGTTGAGTCAATTGATCATTAAGTTTTGACACTTACAAGAAGAAGCCTAATCAAACCATGCAACAGCATCTCCAGGAGATGTCTAACATGATTAGGGAACTTAAGACTGCAAGTCATAACCTTACTGATGAACATTAGGTTCAAGCTGTGATCCGATCTCTTTCAAATAAGTGGGAGCATATAAAGATAAACTTGACTCAAAATGACGACATCAAAATTTTTTATGATGTTGCTCGTCATGTGATGTTAGAAGATGAACGTCTTGATGCAATTAAGCCTCAGGGTCAGACTTATATTTGATGAGTGAAGTTCCCACAAAAGTTATGGAATTAAGCGCAAGAACAATGGGAGGAGAAACGAAATTGAGCATTCTTCCAAGAAGAACAAGAATGGTGGTAACGATAAAAGAGAACGATTTTGGTATAAGAAAGACGAGAAAAGTGAAATGCTTAGTTGTGACAAGATTGGTTGCTTCGCTCGCAAGTGCATAGAAAGATAGCAATGTCATTTA
This sequence comes from Nemophila menziesii, assembly GCA_029959085.1. Lineage (NCBI taxonomy): Eukaryota > Viridiplantae > Streptophyta > Magnoliopsida > Boraginales > Hydrophyllaceae > Nemophila > Nemophila menziesii. Next base: position 6,378,889 of record JARWIR010000014.1, read on the forward strand.
CTTCTTGTAACTTTACTTATGGTACTAGTACTATATTGCTACCTGATTCTAATCCTTTGTGGACTCTGGATTCAGAAGCGATAGACCATATAGCTAAAGACCGAGAGGCATATGTAGAGTATCATCTAATTCCAGAGGGAACGAGATGAATTTATGTAGGAGACAACAACAAGGTTATAGACAAAGGAGTTGAACTTGCGAAGTGGTCATACCTTGTACCTGCTTAATGTACTTTAAACACCTGACATTCGACGTAACTTGGTCTCAATCACTGTTCTTCTAGGATTACTTTTTAATATGCATTTTTGTAACATACAAGTGGATATATATTATAACGCTAAGTATTATGGTTCTGGTTTTATTTCTCATTGTTTAATTGTACTAGATGATGTAACTCGTTCAATAGTTATTATGTAAGTGGTTGTTTTTCTACTAATACTTCTTCTAGTAATTCTAACATAGAAGAAAGTATATGGCATGCTAGACTAGGTCATATTGGTCAAGACCGCATGAATTTGTTAGATAAGGCGAACCTTTTTAGGTTCATTGACTGAAGTCAACTTTCCAACTTATGAATATTGTCTAGCAGGTAAAGAAAAACGAAAACCATTTGGAAAGGCTAAACGAGTTGAGTACGCATTGAAAGTAATTCATTCAGACATCTGTGACTCAACAAATGTTCAAAATAGATGTGGGAACATTATTTCATCATTTTTATAGATGATATCACTAGTTTTGGTTATGTCTACCTGATTTTTCATAAATCTGGAGTATTGAAATGTTCTTATGATATATTTCAACGAAGTAGAAAATCAGTTAGAGATGAAGGTGAAAAACCTTAAACCTTAATCGCGGACGTGAATATTTATTGAGACAGTTGAAAGAACTGTGTAATGGAAGAGGGAGAACTCTCCTAGAAACGGTTAAGTCTATGATGACACAAGCTAATCTTTCAATATCTTATTAGAGAGATGCCTTGCTTACCATTAGTTATATACTTAATCGAGTGCCCACGAAGACTGATCCATCAACTCCTTCGGAACTACTTGCTATCCTGGGGGTTGGCATGTTATGTTCATGGTCTATCTCATAAATATGTGAAAATTAGGTCCAAGAGGCACCCCGACCACTCTAAAGGATATGTGTTTATTGGAGAACACAATTATGGAGGTCTTCCTAAAATTAAATCACGAGATGCTGCATTCTTAAAGAATGATTTTCTTAGTAGAGGTGAGGTTGATATAAATTCTATTATATGTGAATATAATGAGAATCGGGTGGATGACATACAATAAAATGTGACACCTAATGAGGTAACACATACTCAAGAAGTATAGAATGGCAATCCTATATAACTTGAGACAGTTGAAACCATTGCATCATCTAATTATCCTATTTCTCAAGATTCTCATCCTAAGAGAAGTGCTAGCGGTTTAGTTTCTCGTCATCGATTTAAAATCGAAGGAGAAGTCTTTATGATAACTCCACAAGACAAGGAAGAACCTTTAATAGAAAATGAAGCACTTTCATGTCTTGCTAAGAATGAATGGAGAAAAGCAATGGAAGACCAAAATGGATGTCAAAACTGCATTTCTAAATGGAGATTTAGACGAGATTAATTTCAGGGAACAACCCTTGAGTTTTATTGCATAAGATCAAGAGAATAAAGTAGGTAGATTCGAGACAGTGGAATTTGAGATTTCCTGAAGTCATTTCATCAAATGGATTTGAGATGATAAGTCAAGACCACTATTAAACATTCCAAGAAATTTTTTGTAATTTTATCTCCGTTTGTGGATGACATCTCATTAGCTGGGAATGATAAAGAGTTTATTCAAGCTAATAAGGAGTGTCTAGCTTCTCAATTTGATATGAAAGATATGGGAGAAGAAAATTATATTCTTGGTGTTAAGATTCACAAAGATAGGTCCAGAAGACTATTATCTTTATCTCAAGCACCTTGCATCATGAATATACTCGAATGCTTTAGTATGACCACATGCAATGCCTTTTGACAATCCTGTAGAAAAGGGAACAAACTTAACTCTCGACATGTGTCCTAGTACTCCAGAAGAGAATTAGAAAGTGTATACAGTGCCATAGATAGTCTTATATATGTCATGATATGAAATAGGCCAGACATATGTTATGGGGTAGGTTTAGTTAGTCATTTTTCAGTCAAACACGGGACAAGAGAATTTGAAAGCTGTGAAAAGGATATTGAGATATCTAAAAGGCATTATGGATCATGCCTTATGCTTTCGAGTAAGTAGATTACACCTAGAAGGATATATTATGCCATTTGGGCTAGTGATATATATGTGTGCACTAGCCCAAATGGCATAATATATCCTTTTAGGTGTAATCTACTCCCTCGAAAGCAAAAGGCATGATCCATAATGCCTTTTAGATATCTCAGTATCCTTTTCACAGCTTTCAAATTCTTTTGTCCCGGGTTTGACTGAAAAAATGACTAACTAAACCTACCCCATAACATATGTCTGGCCTATTTCATATCATAACATATATTAGACTATTTATGGCACTGTATACACTTTCAATTTCTCTTCTGGAGTACTAGGACATATGTCGAGAGTTAAGTTTGTTCCCTTTTCTACAGGATTGTCAAAAGGCATTGCATGTGGTCATACTAAAGCATTCGAGTATATTCATGATGCAAGGTTCTTGAGATAAAGATAATAGTCTTCTAGACCTATCTTTGTGAATCTTAACACCAAGAATATAATTTTCTTCTCCCACATCTTTCATATCAAACTGAGAAGCTAGACACTCCTTATTAGCTTGAATAAACTCTTTATCATTCCCAGCTAATGAGATGTCATCCACAAACGGAGATAAAATTACAAAAAAATTCTTGGAATGTTTAATAATGGTCTTGACTTATCATCTCAATTCCATTTGATGAAATGACTTCAGGAAATCTCAAATTTCACTTCCTCGAGTCTTGCTTAAGACCATATATTGATTTTAACAATCTACATACTTTATTCTCTTGATCTTATGCAATAAAACTCAAGGGTTGTTCCCTGAAATTAATCTCATCTAAATCTCCATTTAGAAATGCAGTTTTGACATCCATTTTGGTCTTCCATTGCTTTTCTCCATTCATTCTTAGCAGGACATGAAAGTGCTTCATTTTCTATTAAAGGTTCTTCCTTGTCTTGTGGAGTTATCATAAAGACGTCTCCTTCGATTTCAAATCGATGACGAGAAACTAAACCTCTAGCACTTCTCTTAGGATGAGAATCTTGAGAAATAGGATTATTAGATGATGCAATGGTTTCAACTGTCTCAAGTTATATAGGATTTCCATTCTATACATCTTTAGTATGTGTTACCTCATCAGGTGTCACATTTTGTTGTATGTCATCCACCTGATTCTCATTATATTCACATTGAATAGAATTTATATCAACCTCACCTCTACTAAGAAAATCATTCTTTAAGAATGTAACATCTCGTGATTTAATTTTAGGAAGACCTCCATCATTGTGTTCTCCAATAAACACATATCCTTTAGAGTGGTTGGGGTGCCTCTTGGACCTAATTTTCCCATATTCATGAGATAGACCATGAATATAACATGCCGACCCCCAAGATAGCAAGAAGATCATAAGGAGTTGATGGAACAGTCTTCGTGGGCACTCGATTAAGTATATAACTAATGGTAAGCAAGGCATATCTCTAATAAGATATTGAAAGATTAGCTTGTGTCATCATAGACTTAACCGTTTCTAGGAGAGTTCTTCCTCTTTCATCACACAGTTCTTTCAACTGTATCAATGGATATTCACGTCCGCGATTAAGGTTTAAGGTTTTTCACCTTCCTCTGTAACTGATTTTCTACTTCATTGAAATATATCATAAGAACATTTCAATGCTCCAGATTTATGAAAAATCAGGTAGACATAACCAAAACTAGTGATATCATCTATAAAAATGATGAAATAATGTTCCCACATCTATTTTGAACATTTATTGAGTCACTGATGTCTGAATGAATTACTTTCAATGGGTACTCAACTCGTTTAGCCTTTCCAAATGGTTTTCGTTTTTCTTTACCTGCTAGACAATATTCATAAGTTGGAAAGTTGACTTCAGTCAATAAACCTAAAAAGGTTCGCCTTATCCAACAAATTCATGCGGTCTTGACCAATATGACCTAGTCTAGCATGCCATATACATTCTTCTATGTTAGAATTACTAGAAGAAGTATTAGTAGAAAAACAACCACTTACATAATAACTATTGAACGAGTTATCATCATCTAGTACAATTAAACCACGAGAAATAAAACCAGAACCATAATACTTAGCGTTATAATAGATATCCACTTGTATGTTACGAAAATGCATATTAAAACGTAATCCTAGAAGAACAGTGACTGAGACCAAGTTACGTCGAATGACAGGTGTGCAAAGTACATTAAGCAGGTACAAGGTATGACCACTTCGCAAGTTCAACTCCTTTGTCTATAACCTTGTTGTTGTCTCCTACATAAATTCATCTCGTTCCCTCTGGAATTAGATGATTCTCTACGTATGCCTCTCGGTCTTTAGCTATATGGTCTATCGCTTCTGAATCCACAGTCCACAAAGGATTAGAATCAGGTAGCAATATAGTACTAGTACCATAAGTAAAGTTACAAGAAGTAAAGGACATTGCTATCTTTCTATGCACTTGCGAGCGAAGCGACCAATCTTGTCACAACTATAGCATTTCACTTTACTCTCGTCTTTCTTATACCAAAATCGTTCTCTTTTATCGTTACCACCATTCTTGTTCTTCTTGGAAGCATGCTCAATTTTTTTTCTCCTCCCATTGTTCGTGCACTTAATGCCAGAACTTTTATGGGAACTAGACTCATCAAATATAAGTCTGACCCTGAGGCTTAATTGCATCAAGACGTTCATCTTCCAACGTCACATGACGAGCAACATCATAAAAAATTTTGATGTCGTCATTTTAAGTTAAGTTTATCTTTATATGCTCCCACTTATTTGAAAGAGATCGGATCACAGCTTGAACCTAATGTTCATCAGTAAGGTTATGACTTGCAGTCTTTAGTTCCCTAATCATGTTAGACATCTCCTAGAGATGTTGTTGCATGGTTTGATTAGGCTTCTTCTTGTAAGTGTCAAAACCTAATGATCAATTGACTCAACTTAGACATAGTCGTACCCTCGTACTTTTCATTAAGAGCTTTCATGTCTCGTGTGAAGTGGGGTATTATTGACACTCATAAACAAGATCTTCATCCATGGAGCTTATCAAGATGCCTCTTGCAGTGGAATCTCTCTTTTTCCACTTCTCATAAGCCTCCATGTCCCTTTTGTTTTGAGCTATGTTGCCTTCCTCAGGCTGAGCCATGACATTGTTAATAACCTCAAGAATATCTTGTTCCTCTAGAACATAATGTATTTTGAGTTTACCACATGTATAGTTCTCACCATTCAGTTGGTCTCCTTTGAGATCATCAATGAGGTTTTTCCATGTCATTTTCTTATAAAGTAAGAGATTTCCATTAGCACACATACAATTATTTAACTACCCAATGCTATTAATGCAAATATAATGAACAATAAAGATAACAAAATAAGTGATAAAGAAAGTTCACTATGTTCCCAATCATGAATCACCGTATTTTGTTCGTCTTAACCATTAATTTAATTTCATTAACTGCAAAATAAGTTCCACTAGAACATCCACTTACTCTATCATAAATAGAGCAAAATAGTATGAAAAACTACTAAAACATATATTCAAATAAACAAGTTAAATTCATACGTAACAAAAAAATACAAGTTCTGAATTAAAGGAAAAACAACTAATGCAATACCTAACGAACAATGATTGATAAAACATCAAAAAGTCAAACCACTAAGCAAACTTTCAAAACATTAACTTAGGAATGGAATCCTTAAAGTTCGCTTCCTCATAAAGATGAATTGGATTAAAATCTATCCATATCAGTAGTTTCAGAAAACATCCCACAGTTGCTAATGTCCAACCTAATGGAGCTAATATAATGCTTCCACAAATGGGATTTAGTCAAAGCATAGACTAGCCACTCATATGTTGCTTCTTTCCCCTGAACATGGTCCGCGGGAAACTTTCTTTCTCATAAGATATCGAGACTCCTTCACATACGTATTGGCAAAGTATAGAAAAGAATATAAACTTTTTCATGTTCATGTAAGAGAACACGCCAAATAACAACATCTTGAATTATCTTATTCACAACTACTACATGTTGTATTAAAGTGTGATTAGGTCTCATCTTATAGCAGAGTGCATTGAGGCAATCCTCAAATACTTGATTTTGTTCCATTTTCATTTCAACTTTTGGTCTGTGAACCCGTAATGGTACATTAATATTTCTTACTTTCTTGTGGAGTCTTCTGTACTCCGCCAGTAGTTCGAGCCTTGATACTCGTGATCCCCAGGATCGCGTCCACACCAATATTCTCTCTAGAAAAATAAGAACAACCAAAGAAAAAACACCAAAATTGATATAAAAAAATATATATTTCGTAACGACAATATATAATTCTAGACACTCTACTAATCAACAACAAGTTCAGATAGCACAAATGATTAGTCAGCCAATCACTGAAATATATATATTGGAATTAAAATACACAAAATGCATTTTGGTTTTACCTCTTAAAAATAATCCAAAAAGAATTATTGAGAAAACAAGTTCCAAAAAGATACAAACTTTAGAACATCTCAGATAAGTACAAAATGCATATTTGGCAAAAAACAAATAAAAAATATAGATAAATATAATCCATATGCACATCAATTATAGGTCTCACAACACAGGCCACATATGCATAGGCTTTCATATGATGTTTCGATGTTTCATTTTTTTTAATACCATATGTAATCGAAAAAAAAAAAAACTAAAATAAGAACTCTTGAATATGATAAAAAAAATGCAGGTTTCAAAATAATGATACATCAGATTGTCCAAATGCTAATACATCAAGTTCTCACATTTGTCCACGTAATTTTTTATCATTACATCAGAAAGGAACTTCATTACTAGCACAAAGTAAAGAATTTCTTTTTAATGTACGGAACAAAAAATTAATGCAACCATATCAAGCAATTACCTATGCAGCCAACAGAATTTTTTTTATTTTTTATTCTTTAAATCTAGCAACCACATACTGATGTAGCCAAAAGAAAAAAAACGATTCTTTAAATCAGAACTTTCTCTAATATACGAATCCCAAAAAAAAATTCATCAACTGTTGCAATTAAAAATAAACGCATCTAATTTTATTTTTTAACCAAAAAATAATAATTAAAATAGTTAATTCTCAATTTTTTCGTACAAAAAGAAATATCACACACAAATTATTACTAGCTGATTCTAATCCTTTTTGGACTGTGGATTCAGAAGCAATAGACCATATAGCTAAAGACCGAGAGGCATATGTAGAGTATCATCTAATTCCAGAGGGAACGAGATGAATTTATGTAGGAGACAACAACAAGGTTATAGACAAAGGAGTTGAACTTGTGAAGTGGTCATACCTTGTACATGCTTAATGTACTTTACACACCTGACATTCGACGTAACTTGGTCTCAGTCACTGTTCTTCTAGGATTACGTTTTAATATGCATTTTCGTAACATACAAGTGGATATCTATTATAACGCTAAGTATTATGGTTCAGGTTTTATTTCTCATGGTTTAATTGTACTAGATGATGATAACTCGTTCAATAGTTATTATGTAAGTGGTTGTTTTTCTACTAATACTTCTTCTAGTAATTCTAACATAGAAGAAAGTATATGGCATGCTAGACTAGGTCATATTGGTCAAGACCGCATGAAGTTGTTGGATAAGGCGAACCTTTTTAGGTTCATTGATTGAAGTCAACTTTCCAACTTATGAATATTGTCTAGCTGGTAAAGAAAAACGAAAACCATTTGGAAAGGCTAAACGACTTGAGTACCCACTGAAAGTAATTCATTCAGACATCTGTGACTCAATAAATGTTCAAAATAGATGTGGGAACATTATTTCATCATTTTTATAGATGATATCACTAGTTTTGGTTATGTCTACCTGATTTTTCATAAATCTGGAGCATTGAAATGTTCTTATGATATATTTCAATGAAGTAGAAAATCAGTTACAGAGGAAGGTGAAAAACCTTAAACCTTAATCGCGAACGTGAATATCTATTGAGACAGTTGAAAGAACTGTGTGATAAAAGAGGGAGAACTCACCTAGAAACGGTTAAGTATATGATGAAACAAGCTAATCTTTCAATATCTTATTAGAGAGATGCCTTGCTTACCATTAGTTATATACTTAATCGAGTGCCCACGAAGACTGTTCCATCAACTCCTTCTGAACTACTTGCTATCCTGGGGGTCGGCATGTTATGCTCATGGTCTATCTCATAAATATGGGAAAATTAGGTCCAAGAGGCACCCCAACCACTTTAAAGGATATGTGTTTATTGGAGAACACAATGATGGAGGTCTTCCTAAAATTAAATCACGAGATGTTACATTCTTAAAGAATGATTTTCTTAGTAGAGGTGAGGTTGATATAATTTCTATTCAATGTGAATATAATGAGAATCAGGTGGATGACATACAACAAAATGTGACACCTGATGAGGTAACACATACTCAAGAAGTATATAATGGAAATCCTATATAACTTGAGACAGTTGAAACCATTGCATCATCTAATAATCCTATTTCTCAAGATTCTCATCCTAAGAGAAGTGCTAGAGGTTTAGTTTCTCGTCATCGATTTGAAATCGAAGGAGAAGTCTTTATGATAACTCCACAAGACAAGGAAGAACCTTTAATAGAAAATGAAGCACTTTCATGTCCTGCTAAGAATGAATGGATAAAAGCAATGGAAGACCAAAATGGATGTCAAAACTGCATTTCTAAATGGAGATTTAGACGAGATTAATTTCTGGGAACAACCCTTGAGTTTTATTGCATAAGATCAAAAGAATAAAGTATGTAGGTTGTTAAAATCAATATATGGTCTCAAGCAAGACTCGAGAAAGTGGAATTTGAGATTTCATGAAGTCACTTCATCAAATGGATTTGAGATGATAAGTGAAGACCACTATTAAACATTCCAAGAAAGTTTTTGTAATTTTATCTCCGTTTGTGGATGACATCCTATTAGCTGGGAATGATAAAGAGTTTATTCAAGCTAATAAGGAGTGTCTAGCTTCTTAATTTGATATGAAAGATATGGAAGAAGAAAATTATATTCTTGGTGTTAAGATTCACAAATATAGGTCTAGAAGACTTTATCTTTATCTCAAGAACCTTGCATCATGAATATACTCGAATGCTTTAGTATGACCACATGCAATGCCTTTGACAATCCTGTAGAAAAGGGAACAAACTTAACTCTCGACATGTGTCCTAGTACTCCAGAAGAGAAATAGAAAGTGTATACAGTGCCATAGATAGTTTTATATATGTTATGATATGAAATAGGCCAGGCATATGTTATGGGGTAGGTTTACTTAGTCTTTTTCAGACGAACCCGGGACTAGAGAATTTGAAAGCTGTGAAAAGGATATTGAGATATCTAAAAGGCATTATGGATCATGCCTTATGCTTTCGAGGAAGTAGATTACACCTAGAAGGATATATTATGCCATTTGGGCTAGTGATATATATGTGTGCATATCTACCTCATGTCATGTATTCTTGTTAAACAATTGCGCAATTTCTTGAAGTAGCAAGAAACAAACCTGTGTAATTTTGTCCACAATGGACTGAGTTTGTAACATGCTCAGCTGCGGTTCAAGAAACTGTTTGGTTAAAAAGGTTCTATGAACATTTAGGATTCTCTGGTGATAGTGGGAGTCCAATAACAATATATAGTGATAGTCAAGCTGCAATGGCTTATGTGAAAGATCCAAAATATCACAGCAAGACCAAATACATTGATATAAAGTATAACTTTTGTTAGAGATATTATTGCACAAAACCATGTTGGTTTGCAATACATACACACACGCAATACGCTTGTTGATCATTCATAAAGGAAATCCCAAGGGATATGTTTATTGATTTGTTAGATCTATATGATTAAGAAAGATATAATGTATGAATATTGCAAGTTTATGTGCATTCATGTATATATTTTCATTAGTATGTTTATTTAAATGTTTCTTTTAATAATATCATGTTTGATATATATTATAATGCGTGTGTTTTTGGAAGGATGTATGTCCTATAGACTGAGATTGGCCCTATCACACGGGAAATCGCCTTTGGCACAAGAAGTGCGCAAAGATGAGACTAACTCATAGTAGTGAAGAACCCTTGAGAGAACTTGAGTTAAGATAGTCGCCTTAACAAAGTGTTAAGATGAGATCATAAACATGGATGATACATGTTAAGCGTATATCATGATCGAAGTAGAATCCCACTGTCTACTTAGTTTATAATAGCCAGATATGAGTTGCTTGATTGATTGCATAGAAGGGTTGATCAATCGAAGAACTCATCTTAGGCAACGAGGCTTGTCTAATTATATATCTGTATGGTATTTATAAAATTGTGACATACAATTGGAGCTATATGAATAATACCATAACACGTGTGTCATACCACGTGTGCTTTCGACCAGAAGGAAGTGAAGAGTCGATCCCTGTCTCTTCACTGTGTGATGCCTTAATTGTGCCCTTATTACTTTTGACTATATCTTGATATTTTGATTAGGTGTATGCTACTTTGAACATATTACCAATGATCATGAATGATTCGGTCTAATGGGGTGTGTTTGGGAAAGCAACTTAATCAACGTAAAAGGATCTAAGTGTAAAGGGAAGACTAAAATTGTGTATCAAAGTGTGTGCTTGCAGGTATACCGATCATGTAAGTCAATTTGGACTATAATATGATAGTGAGACACATGAAATTATGTCATAGAACTCTTTTGATCACATAAACGATGTAATAAATTTAAAGGGATCAGAGTTACTGAAATATGATACAACAAATTATTAGTCTTGGGTACTGCAGGATACGTAACGAATAATTATTTGAGCAACTATGTACCCTAACAGGTTATTAGTAACGTATGCTCGTATGCTTGCCGGTCGCACGGCCTATTTTCCAAGTATGATGATACTTTGATGCAAGTGTGTATATGAGAAGATAGTGGGATATTGGTACCATAAAATTGATGTAACTTAACTATCGGCGAGTGGGAGAATGTAAGATAAATATATGAATAAATAATTATGTATTATTTATTTATTATATTTTTAGTCCGCCAAAAGTCAGTTACTTATTATAAGGTTATTAATTTATTTCTCATCTATTTAATTTATTGCAAGTTACTTTCTGATGTAATGTGCATTCATGTACTATTTAGTCTTCTCTCATCTACAATACACAAAATAATACACACTGATCAGAATTTTACAAAGGCTTTTAGGTTGTGGAAATAGAGGTCTCTCTTCCGGTAAGAAGATCCACGACCACAAGATTATATAATTCTCAATCAATTCAATTCCGCTGTTATTCAAGAGGTATTCCTGTGATAAACCTCTTGTCATTTATTTTATATTCAATTCTAATCAAATATTACAATTGGTATCAGAGCATGTGATATATTGATTAAATTTATACTATTTGTGTATAAGTTTTTTTTGAAAAAGAAAATTAAATTTTGTTTGCAACAGTACATGATTGCTTAAACCCTATGATTGTTACTTGTGAATTAATATGTTTGGTATTGTTACTTTTTGTTCGTACATAAAAAAAGAGGAAATTATAATCTAAGGCCTAAACAGTAAAAATGTTTTGATTAAAATCCTAGTTGGCAAAAGTTGTTTTTTAAGTCCCAATTTCATTTTGCCTGGTTGGATTTTTTACCTCTTTACCCCTGTTCTTATTGGGTACGGACCCAACCCGAGTTATCGTACGGATCCAATTCATGTGTTTTCCAATATGTTTTTTAAGTTTTTTTAATAAGTCTTTTATATTTTATAGTCATATGGGGCCAGACCCATACTCTTCAAATTGTTTTTCGGGCTGTACCCATTAAGAACAACTTTGTACCTATTACGAATAACTTAAATAAACAAAGTGATTTATTTGTATTATGGTTTCTATTGCACAAAAACCCTATATGGGGCTAGCCCATGCTATACAATACAACAAAAAAAATACATATAACTATATGGGGCTGGCCCAACATGAACAAAAAAATTAATCAACTGCCCAGACTTGACCCCAATGGGGCTGGACCCATTATCAAACGTGAGCCCAATGGGGCTGGACCCATTATCCAACTTGAGCCCAATAGGGCTGGACCCAACAAACAGAAAACGCCGTTGAGGTGAAATCTGCTGATGGCGGTGGCGTGGTGGCGGTTTCGAGCGCAGGCTGGTGAGATGAACAGATCTGAACGGGTTCTTGCTGGTGGCTGTTTTCGAACTGCAGGCGGCGCTGGTTCCACGATCTGGTGGCGTTAATGGCGAGATGAAGACGGTGGCTGCAGATCACTGAACACAAATTGGTGGTGATGTTTTGCAGCAGCGGTGGTGTTACCTTGATCCCGATGGTGTCTTCTCTGTGGTTGGTGCTGCAGATCCACGGTGGTGATATGGTCTTCTCCGCGGCGGCAACGTGAAGCAGCAGATCCACGGTGTTGGTGATGAAGGAGATGGGGGTGTTAATGGTGAGGGGCTCTTCACAAACGGAGGGGAGAAGGAGAGTAGCGTCGGTGGTGAGGTGCAGGAGAGCAGCGTCTATGGTAAGGGTGGGGGTGGGTGGTAGTGGCTCGCCAGGAAGGGGGTGGTGGTGCGGCGCGACGAGGTGGGGGTGGGGTTTTCCAGCGGCGCTGCAACTCCATGGTGGGGGTGGGGTTGGGTGGTAATGGGTTCATGGTGGGGGCGTTGATAGTGGGGGTGGGTGGTAGTGGCTCACCAGGAAGAGAGAGAGCTCTGTGAGGGGGGTGGGGGGTCGGTTTTAGAGAGAGAGAAGAGAGGGACGGTGGGATAGTTTTCCAAAACCTATAATGGTGTTTTGAAATTGGTTTGGGCAACTCCACCGTGTAATAGAAGGAAGGGGAGGGTATTTGTGGGCTTTTGTTTCATTTAGTTGGCTTCCAACTATACTAACTAGTATAGGATTTAAAACAAAAAAGGGAGGGGTAGATGGGCCTTATAATATAAAGACCCCTAAAAAAGGAATCGGCTGTATATTTTTGTTCCTTGCATGATAGTATATGTATGACGAATGTGCTGATCCTTAGACTATTAGTTGTTATATCCTGGTATGTCTTTTGTTTGAGTACGATGCTTCTGGGTCATTTTTTTAATTAATTTTTTTTGTGCTAACTCTTGTTGTTGATGGGCTGAGGCTACACATTCTGATAACATGGAATTTTTGTTGTTGTCGATGTGTTGAGGCTAGACATAACATTCAATTTTTGTTGTGCATTAATTGTTTACACATTCTGATATAATGTATGGAACGTGCAAAGTTTTTTTTAAACTAATTTTAGGAAGTAAAAAAAAAAACTAAATACAGTTTGTGAGGTTTGCACCCAAACTACTCCTAGTAATAACTAGCTGTCTAACCATTTGTGTTATTTTGAATTGTTGTTAATTAGTAAAGTGTCTGGAATTATATATTTTGGTTACGAAATATATTTTTTCAATCAATTTTGGTGTTTTTCTTTGACTGCTTTTATTTTTATAGAGAGAGAAAAATGGTGTGGACACGATCCTGAATCCTCAGAGAAGTATCTACGTCCTTATGAAAGGGATTTACCAAAATTGGCTTCCTTTAAGGAGTAATCACCACTTCTTTAGGCGTGTGCTGCAGAAATTAGATTTAGGCAGCTTTTCCTTTTCCTAATTGAACTTTGTTACCATTATCTCCAATTTCCATGTAAATCTCTTTCCATATGCTGTAGTCTTTGACTAGGACTCTAATTAATCTCCATAATTATCTTTAAAGCTTCACCCTAAATAAACAATTAAACCCAATATGCTCTAAAAATATTATGTTACTAAATCAAGATTCAAAATAGGAAAGTGCACTAAACTAAGCTAAAATAACCTATAAACTAATAAATAAGCCTAAAATGATGTCTCATGAATAGATTTTATTATCACAAATGAGGAGACATCAATGATGATAACTCGTTCAATAGTTATTATGTAAGTGGTTGTTTTTTTACTAATATTTCTTCTAGTAATTCTAACATAGAAGAAAGTATATGGCATGCTAGACTAGGTCATATTGGTCAAGACCCCATGAATTTGTTGGATAAGGCGAACCTTTTTGGGTTCATTGACTGAAGTCAACTTTCCAACTTATGAATATTGTCTAGCAGGTAAAGAAAAACGGAAACCATTTGGAAAGGCTAAAGAGTTGAGTACCCATTGAAAGTAATTCTTTCAGAAATCTGTGACTCAATAAATGTTCAAAATAGACGTGTGAACATTATTTCATCGTTTTTATAGATGATATCACTAGTTTTGGTTATGTCTACCTGATTTTTCATAAATCTGGAGAATTGAAATGTTCTTATGATATATTTCAACGAAGTAGAAAATCATTTAGAGAGGAAGGTGAAAAACCTTAAACCTTAAACGCGGACGTGAATATCTATTGAGACAGTTGTAAGAACTGTGTGATGGAAGAGGGAGAACTCTCCTAGAAACGGTTAAGTCTATGATGACACAAGCTAATCTTTCAATATCTTATTGGAGAGATGCCTTGCTTACCATTAGTTATATACTTAATCGAATGCCCACGAAGACTGATCCATCAACTCCTTCTGAACTACTTACTATCTTGGGGGTTGGCATGTTATGTTCATGGTCTATGTCATAAATATGGGAAAATTAGGTCCAAGAGGCACCTCGACCACTCTAAAGGATATGTGTTTATTGGAGAACACAATGATGGAGGTCTTCCTAAAATTAAATCACGAGATGTTACATTCTTAAAGAATGATTTTCTTAGTAGAGGTGAGGTTGATATAAATTCTATTATATGTGAATATAATGAGAATCGGGTGGATGACATACAATAAAATGTGACACCTGATGAGGTAACAAATACTCAAGAAGTATAGAATAGCAATCCTATATAACTTGAGACAATTGAAACCATTGCATCATCTAATAATCCTATTTCTCAAGATTCTCATCCTAAGAGAAGTGCTAGCGGTTTAGTTTCTCGTCATCGATTTGAAATCGAAGGAGAAGTCTTTATGATAACTCCACAAGACAAGGAAGAACCTTTAATCGAAAATGAAGCACTTTCATGTCCTGCTAAGAATAAATGGAGAAAAGCAATGGAAGACCAAAATGGATGTCAAAACTGCATTTCTAAATGGAGATTTAGACGAGATTAGTTTCAGGGAACAACCCTTGAGTTTTATTGCATAAGATCAAGAGAATAAAGAATGCAGATTGTTAAAATCAATATATGGTCTTAAGCAAGACTCGAGACAGTGGAATTTGAGATTTCATGAAGTCATTTCATCAAATGGATTTTAGATGATAAGTGAAGACCACTATTAAACGTTCCAAGAATTTTTTTGTAATTTTATCTCCGTTTGTGGATGACATCTCATTAGCTGGGAATGATAAAGAGTTTATTCAAGCTAATAGAAGTGTCTAGCTTCTCAATTTGATATGAGAATATGGGAGAAGAAAATTATATTCTTGGTGTTAAGATTCACAAAGATAGGTCTAGAAGACTATTATCCTTATCTCAAGCACCTTGCATCATGAATATACTCGAATGCTTTAGTATGACCACATGCAATGCCTTTTGACCATCCTGTAGAAAAGGGAACAAACTTAACTCTCGACATGTGTCCTAGTACTCCAGAAGAGAAATATAAAGTGTATACAGTGCCATTGATAGTCTTATATATGTTATGATATGAAATAGGCCAAACATATGATATGGGGTAGGTTTTGTTAGTCATTTTTCAGTCAAACCCAGGACAAGAGAATTTGAAAGCTGTGAAAAGGATATTGAGATATCTAAAAGGCATTATGGATCATGCCTTATGCTTTCGAGGAAGTAGATTACACCTATAAGGATATATTATGCCATTTGGGCTAGTGATATATATGTGTGCATATCTACCTCAGGTCATGTATTCTTGTTAAACAATTGCGCAATTTCTTGAAGTAGCAAGAAACAAACCTGTGTAATTTTGTCCACAATGGACTGAGTTTGTAGCATGCTCAGCTGCGGTTCAAGAAGCTGTTTGGTTAAAAAGGTTCTTTGAACATTTAGGATTCTCAAGCAATAGTGGGAGTCCTGTTACTATACATTGTGATACTCAAGCTGAAAAGGCTTGTGCGAAAGCTCCTAAGTATCACAGTAAGACCAAAGACATCGATATAAAGTATAACTTTTGTTAGAGATATTATTGCACAAAACCATGTTGGTTTGCAATACATACACACACGCAATACGCTTTCTAATCATTCATAAAGGATATCCCAAGGGATATATTTATTGATTTGTTAGATATATATGATTAAGCAAGATATAATGTATGAATATTGCAAGTTTATTTGCATTCATGTATATATTTTCATTAGTATGTTTATTTAACTGTTTCTTTTAATAATATCATGTTTGATATATATTATAATGTGTGGGTTTTTGGAAGGATGTATGTCCTAGAGACTGAGATTGGCCCTATCACACGGGCAATCGCCTTTGGCACAAGAAGTGAGTAAAGATGAGACTAACTCATAGTAGTGAAGAACCCTTGAGAGAACTTGAGTTAAGATAGTTGCCTTACTAAGTGTTAAGATGAGATCATAAACATGGATGATGCATGTTAAACTTATATCATGATCGAAGTAGAATCCCACTGTCTACTTGGTCTATAATAGCCAGATATGGGTTGCTTGATTGATTTCATAGAAGGGTTGATCGATCGAAGAACTCATTTTAGGCAACGAGGCTTGTCTAATTATATATCTGCATGGTATTTATAAAATTGTGACATACAGTTGGAGCTATATGAATAATACCATAGCACGCGTGTCATACCACGTGTGCTTTCGACCAGAAGGAAGTGAAGAGTCGATCCATGTCTCTTCACTGTGTGATACCTTTAACTGTGCCCTTATTACGTTTGACTATATCTTGATATTTTGATTAGGTGTATGCTACTTTGAACATTATTACCAATGATCATGAATGATTCGGTCTAATGGGGTGTGTTTGGGAAAGCAACCTAATTAATGTAAAAGGATCTAAGTATAAAGGGAAGACTAAAATTGTGTATCAAAGTGTGTGCTCGCAGGTATACCGATCATGTAAGTCAATTTGGACTATAACATGATAGTGAGACACATGAAATTATGTCATAGAACTCTTTTGATCACATAAACGATGTGATATAAATTCAAAGGGGTCAGAGTTACTGAAATATGATATAACAAATTATTAGTCTGGGAAACTGCAGGATACGTAACGAATGAGAATTATTTGAGCAACTATGTACCCTAACAGGTTATTAGTAACGTATGCTCTTATGCTTGCCGGTCGCATGGCCTATTTGCCAAGTATGATGATACTTTGATGCAAGTGTGTATATGAGAAGATAGTGGGATGTTGGTACCATAAAATTGATGTAACTTAACTATCGGCGAGTGGGAGAATGTAAGATAAATATATGAATAAATAATTATGTATTATTTATTTATTATATTTTTAGTCCGCCAAAAGTTAGTTACTAAATATAAGGTTATTAATTTAAAATTCAAAATTAATAACTGTGGAAGTTATAAAATCAGATACGTGTATATCTGACAGCACTTCCTGATTACCCACTATTTAAGAGACAGAGTTCTATTAGAAGAAAAACTAATGAATCTAATTCACAAGAATGCTTCTCTTCTAATATTTAGTTTTCTCTCTACAATACACAAAACTAATACACACTGATCAAAAGTTCACAAAGGCTCTTAGGTTGTGGAAATAGAGGTCTTTCTTCCTGTAAAAAGATCTGCGGCCGCAAGATTATCTAATTCTCAATCGATTTGATTCCGCTGCTCTTCAATAGGTATTACTATTAAAACCTCTTGTTATTTGATTATTATCTAATTAAATATTACAATAATGTAAGATAAATATATGAATAAATAATTATGTATTATTTATTTATTATATTTTTAGTCCGCCAAAAGTTAGTTACTAAATATAAGGTTATTAATTTAAAATTCAAAATTAATAACTGTGGAAGTTATAAAATTAGATACGTGTATATCTGGCAGCACTTCCTGATTACCCACTATTTAAGAGCTATCAGAAGAAAAACTAATGAATCTAATTCATAAGAACGCTTCTCTTCTAATATTTAGTTTTCTCTCTACAATACACAAAACTAATACACACTGATCAGAAGTTCACAAAGGCTCTTAGATTGTGGAAATAGAGGTCTTTCTTCCTGTAAGAAGATCCGCGGCCGCAAGATTATCTAATTCTCAATCGATTTAATTCCGCTGCTTTTCAAGAGGTATTCCTATTAAAACCTCTTGTTATTTGATTATTATCTAATTAAATATTACAATTGGTATTAGAGCTAGGTTATATTTATTAGATTTAAATAATTTGTGTGTGATATATCTTTTTGTACGAAAAAAATTGAGAATTTATTGTTAAGATTCATAGAGATAGGTCTAGAAGACTATTATCTCTATCTCAAGAACCTTACATCATGAATGTACTTGAGCGCTTTGGTATGACTACGTGTAATGCCATTGACACTCCTGTAGCAAAGGGAATAGACTTAACTCTCGACATGTGTCCTAGTACTACAAAAGAAAAACAGAAAATGTCTACAGTACCATATTCTAGTGCCATTGGTAGTCTTATGTATGTTATGATGTGTACGAGACCAGATATATGTTATGCAGTAGGTTTAGTTAGTCCTTTTCAATCGAACCCTGGTCAAGAGCATTGGAAAGCTGTGAAAAGGATATTGAGATATCTAAAAGGCACTAAAGATCATGCCTTATGCTTTCGAGGAGATAGATTACGCCTAGAAGGATATACAGATGCCGATTGGGCTGGTGATATAGATGGGCGTAAATCGACTTCAGGTTATGTTTTCTTGCTAAATAATTGCACAATCTCATGGAGTAACAAGAATCAAACCTGTGTAGCTTTGTCAACGATGAAAGCTGGATTTGTAGCATGCTCAGCTGCGGTTCAGGAGGCTGTTTGGTTAAAAAGGTTCTTTGAACATTTAGAATTCTCTGGTGATAGTGGGATAACAATATATAGTGATAGTCAAGCTGCAATGGATTATGTGAAAGATCCAAAATATCACAGCAAGACCAAACACATTGATATAAAGTATAATTTTGTTAGAGATATAATTGCACAAAAGGATGTTACTTTGCAATATATACGCACACGCAATATGCTTGCCGATCCATTCACAAAAGCTATCCCAAGGGATGTATTCATGGATCATGTGTCTCACTATCATGGTATAGTCCAAATTGACTTACATGATCGGTATACCTGCAAGCACACACTTTGACATAATTTAATTGCACAAAAGGATGTTACTTTGCAATATATACGCACACGCAATATGCTTGCCGATCCATTCACAAAAGCTATCCAAGGGATGTATTCATGGATCATGTGTCTCACTATCATGGTATAGTCCAAATTGACTTACATGATCGGTATACCTGCAAGCACACACTTTGACATGATCACTATCATGGTATAGTCCAAAAGAGTTCTATGACATAATTTAATGTGTCTCACTATCATGGTATAGTCCAAATTGACTTACATGATCGGTATACCTGCAAGCACACACTTTGATACACAATTTTAGTCTTCCCTTTACACTTAGATCCTTTTACATTGATTAGGTTGCTTTTCCAAACACACCCCATTAGACCAAATCATTCATGATCATTGGTAATATGTTCAAAGTAGCATACACCTAATCAAAATATCAAGATATAGTCAAAAGTAATAAGGGCACAGTTAAAGGTATCACACAGTGAAGAGACAGGGATCTACTCTTCACTTCCTTCTGGTCGAAAGCACACGTGGTATGACACACGTGCTATGGTATTATTCATATAGCTCCAATTGTATGTCACAATTTTATAAATACCATACAGATATATAATTAGACAAGCCACGTTGCCTAAAATGAGTTCTTCGATCGATCAACCCATATCTGGCTATAATAGACTAAGTAGATAGTGGGATTCTACTTCGTTCATGATATAAGTTTAACATGCATCATCCATGTTTATGATCTCATCTTAACACTTAGATAAGGCAACTATATTAACTCAAGTTCTCTCAAGGGTTCTTCACTACTATGAGTTAGCCTCATCTTTACTCACTTCTTGTGCCAAAGGCGATTGCCCGTGTGATAGGGCCAATCTCAGTCTATAGGACATACATCCTTCCAAAAACACGCACATTATAATATATATCAAACATGATATTATTAAAAGAAACAGTTAAATAAACATACTAATGAAAATATATACATGAATGCAAATAAACTTGCAATATTCATACATTATATCTTGCTTAATCATATATATCTAACAAATCAATAAATATATCCCTTGGGATATCCTTTATGAATGATTAGCAAGCGTATTGCGTGTGTGTATGTATTGCAAACCAACATGGTTTTGTGCAATAATATCTCTAACAAAAGTTATACTTTATATCAATGTGTTTGGTCTTACTGTGATACTTAGGAGCTTTCACACAAGCCTTTTCAGCTTGAGTATCACAATGTATAGTAACAGGACTCCCACTATTGCTTGAGAATCCTAAATGTTCAAAGAACATTTTTAACCAAACAGCTTCTTGAACCGCAGCTGAGCATGCTACAAACTCAGTCCATTGTGGACAAAATTACACAGGTCTGTTTCTTGCTACTTCAAGAAATTGCGCAATTGTTTAACTAGAATACATGACCTGAGTTAGATATGCACACACATATATCACTAGCCCAAATGGCATAATATATCCTTCTAGGTGTAATCTACTTACTCGAAAGCATAAGGCATGATCCATAATGCCTTTTAGATATCTCAATATCCTTTTCACTGCTTTCAAATTCTTGTGTCCCGGGTTTGACTTAAAAATGACTAATTAAACCTACCCCATAACATATGTCTTGCCTATTTCATATCATAACATATATAAGACTATCTATGGCACTGTATACACTTTCTATTTCTCTTCTGGAGTACTAGGACACATGTCGAGAGTTAAGTTTGTTCCCTTTTCTATAGGATTGTCAAAAGCCATTGCATGTGGTCATACTAAAGCATTCGAGTATATTCATGATGCAAGGTGCTTGAGATAAAGATAATAGTCTTCTGGACCTATCTTTGTGAATCTTAACAACAAGAATATAATTTTCTTCTCCCATTTTTTTCATATCAAATTGAGAAGCTAGACACTCCTTATTAGCTTGAATAAACTCTTTATCATTCCCAGCTAATGAGATGTCATCCACAAACATAGATGAAATTACAAAAAATTTCTTGGAATGTTTAATAGTGGTCTTCACTTATCATCTCAAATCCATTTGATGAAATGACTTCATGAAATCTCAAATTCCACTGTCTCGAGTCTTGCTTAAGACCATATATTGATTTTAACAATCTACATACTTTATTCTCTTGATCTTATGCAATAAAACTCAAGGGTTGTTCCCTGAAATTAATCTCGTCTAAATCTCCATTTAGAAATGCAATTTTGACATCCATTTTGGTCTTCCATTGCTTTTCTCCATTCATTCTTAGCAGGACATGAAAGTGCTTCATTTTCTATTAAAGGTTCTTCCTTGTCTTGTGGAGTTATCATAAAGACTTCTCCTTCGATTTCAAATCGATGACGAGAAACTAAACCGCTAGCACTTCTCTTAGGATGAGAATCTTGAGAAATAGGATTATTAGATGATGCAATGGTTTCAACTGTCTCAAGTTATATAGGATTGCCATTCTATACTTCTTGAGTATGTGTTACCTCATCAGGTGTCACATTTTATTGTACGTCATCCACCCGATTCTCATTATATTCACATATAATAGAATTTATATCAACCTCACCTCTACTAAGAAAATCATTCTTTAAGAATGTAACATCATGTGATTTAATTTTAGGAAGACCTCCATAATTGTGTTCTCCAATAAACACATATCCTTTAGAGTGGTCGGGGTGCCTCTTGGACCTAATTTTTCCCATATTTATGAGATAGACCATGAACATAACATGCCAACCCCCAGGATAGCAAGTAGTTCAGAAGGAGTTGATGGATCATTCTTAGTGGGCACTCGATTAAGTATATAACTAATGGTAAGCAAGGCATCTCTCCAATAAGATATTGAAAGATTAGCTTGTGTCATCATAGACTTAACCGTTTCTAGGAGAGTTCTCCCTCTTCCATCACACAGTTCTTTCAACTGTCTCAATAGATATTCACGTCCGCGATTAAGGTTTAAGGTTTTTCACCTTCCTCTCTAACTGATTTTCTACTTCGTTGAAATATATCATAAGAACATTTCAACTCTCTAGATTATGAAAAATCAGGTAGACATAACCAAAACTAGTGATATCATCTATAAAAACGATGAAATAATGTTCCAACATCTATTTTGAACATTTATTGAGTCACAGATGTCTGAATGAATTACTTTCAATGGGTACTCAACTCGTTTAGCCTTTCCAAATGGTTTCCGTTTTTCTTTACCTGCTAGACAATATTCATAAGTTGGAAAGTTGACTTCAGTCAATGAACCCGAAAAGTTTCGCCTTATCCAACAAATTCATGCGGTCTTGACCAATATGACTTAGTCTAGCATGCCATATACTTTCTTCTATGTTAGAATTACTAGAAGAAATCTTAGTAGAAAAACAACCACTTACATAATAACTATTGAACGAGTTATCATCATCTAGTACAATTAAACCATGAGAAATAAAACCAGAACCATAATACTTAGCGTTATAATATATATCCACTTGAATGTTACAAAAATGCATATTAAAACGTAATCCTAGAAGAACAGTGACTGAGACCAAGTTACGTCGAATATCAGGTGTGTAAATTACATTAAGCAGGTACAAGGTATGACCACTTCGCAAGTTCAACTTGTAAGTGTCAACTCTTTTGTCTATAACCTTGTTGTTGTCTCCTACATAAATTCATCTCGTTCCCTCTGGAATCAGATGATACTCTACATATGCCTCTCGGTCTTTAGCTATATGGTCTATCGCTTCTGAATCCACAATCCACAAAGGATTAGAAACAGCTAGCAATATAGTACTAGTAACATAAGTAAAGTTACAAGAAGTAAATGACGTTGTTATCTTTCTCTGCACTTACGAGCGAGGCGACCAATCTTGTCACAACTATAGCATTTACCTTTACTCTCGTCTTTCTTATACCAAAATCATTCTCTTTTATCGTTACCACCATTCTTGTTCTTCTTGGAAGCATGCTCAATTTCGTTTCTCTTCCCATTGTTCTTGCACTTAATGCCAAAACGTTTGTGGGAACTTGACTCATCAAATATAAGTCTGACCCTTAGGCTTAATTGCATCAAGACGTTCATCTTCCAATGTCACATGACGAGCAGCATCATCAAAAAATTTGATGTCGTCATTTTGAGTCAAGTTTATCTTTATATGCTCCCACTTATTTGAAAGAGATCGGATCACAGCTTGAACCTAATGTTCATCTGTAAGGTTATGACTTGCAGTATTAAGTTCCCTAATCATGTTAGACTTCTCCTGGAGATGTTGCTGCATGGTTTGATTAGGTTTCTTCTTGTAAGTCTTAAAACTTAATGATCAATTGACTCAACTTAGACATAGTCGTACCCTCGTACTTTTCATTAAGAGCTTTCACGTCTCGTGTGAAGTGGGGTATTATTGACACTCATAAAAAAGATCTTCATCCATGGAGCTTATCAAGATGCCTCTTGCAGTGGAATCTCTCTTTTTCCACTTCTCATAAGCCTCCATGTCCCTTTTGTTTTGAGTTGTGTTGCCTTCCTCAGGCTGAGCCATGACATTGTTAATAACCTCAAGAATATCTTGTTCCTCTAGAACATTATGTATTTTGAGTTTACCAAATGTATAATTCTCACCATTCATTTTGTCTCCTTTGAGATCATCAATGAGGTTTTTCCATGTCATTTTATTATAAAGTAAGAGATTTCCATTAGCATACATACAATTATTTAACTATCTAATGCTATTAATGCAAATATAATGAACAAGAAAGATAACAAAATAAGTGATAAAGAAAGTTCACTATGTTCCCAATCATGAATCACCGTATTTTGTTCGTCTTAACCATTCATTTAATTTCATTAACTGCAAAATAAGTTCCACTAGAACTCCCACTTACTCTATCATAAATACAGAAAAATAGTATGAAAAACTACTAAAACATATATTTAAATAAACAAGTTGAATTCATACATAACAAAAAAATACAAGTTCTGAATTAAAGGAAAAACAACTAATGCAATACCTAACGAACAATGACTGAAAAAACATCAAAAAGTCAAACCACTAAGCAAACTTTCAAAACATTAACTTAGGAATGGAATCCTTAAAGTTCGCTTCCTCATAAAGATGAATTGGATTAAAATCTATCCATATCAGTAGTTTCAGAAAGCATCCCACAGTTGGTCATGTCCAACCTAATGGAGCTAATATAATGCTTCCACAAATGGGATTTAGTCAAAGCAAAGACTAGCCACTCATATGTTGCTTCTCTCCCCTGAACATGGTCCGCGGGAAACTTTCTTTCCCATAAAATATCGAGACTCCTTCACATACGTATTGGCAAAGTATAGAAAAGAATATAAACTTTTTCATGTTCATGTAAGAGAACACGCCAATTAACAACATCTTGAATTATCTTATTCACAACTACTACATGTTGTATTAAAGTGTGATTTGGTCTCATCTTATAGCGGAGTGCATTGAGGCAATCCTCAAATACTTGATTTTGTTCCAGTGTCATTTCAACTTTTGGTCTGTGAACCCGTAATGGTACATTAATATTTCTTACTTTCTTGTGGAGTCTTCTGGACTCTGCCAGTAGTTCGAGCCTTGATACTCGTGATCCCCAGGATCGCGTCCCCACCATTTTTCTCTCTAGAAAAATAAGAACAACCAAAGAAAAAACACCAAAATTGATATAAAAAATATATATTTTGTAACGACAATATATAATTCCAGACACTCTACTAATCAACAACAAGTTCAGATGGCACAAATGATTAGTCTGCAGTCACTGAAATATATATCTTGGAATTAAACTACACAAAAAAAATGCATTTTGGTTTTACCTCTTAAAAATAATCCAAAAAGAATTATTAAGAAAACAAGTTCCAAAAAAATACAAACTTTAGTATATCTCAGATAAATACAAAATGCATATTTGGCAAGAAACAAATAAAAAATATAGATAAATATAATCCATATGCACATCAATTATAGGTCTCAACACACGCCACATATGCAAAGGCTTTCATATGATATTTCGATTTTTTTTTTATACCTAAGAGCCTTTGTGAACTTCTGATCAGTGTGTATTAGTTTTGTGTATTGTAGAGAGAAAACTAAATATTAGAAGAGAAGCATTCTTGTGAATTAGATTCATTAGTTTTTCTTCTAATAGAACTCTGTCTCTTAAATAGTGGGTAATCAGGAAGTGCTGTCAGATATACACGTATCTGATTTTATAACTTCCACAGTTATTAATTTTGAATTTTAAATTAATAACCTTATATTTAGTAACTAACTTTTGGCGGACTAAATATATAATAAATAAATAATACATATATTATTTATTCATATGTTTATCTTACATTCTCCCACTCGCCGATAGTTAAGTTACATCAATTTTATGGTACCAACATCCCACTATCTTCTCATATACACACTTGCATCAAAGTATCATCATACTTGGCAAGAGGATTTAATAGGAATACCTCTTGAAGAGCAGCGGAATCAAATTGAATGAAAACTGGTAATCTTGTGGTCGTGGATCTTCTTACTAGAAGAGAGACCTCTGTAATCACCACCTAAGAGCCTCCGATTAATTGATTTTTGTGTGTAAAACTTTTTGCAGAGAAAAGAAAGAGAAGTTATATGGCGTAGAATGATATGAGATATTAGAGTTGTGTTTGACTTACAACTCCCTTATATGTTGTGGGTGTTTATAAAATAAATAACTCCCAGATTGAATTTAAATGTTTAAATTCAAGAAACAATTCTGTAACTAAATATTGGCGGACAAAGAAATTAAATAAATAAATATATATAATATTTATTTATTTTAATTAATTCTTTCATTCTCCCACTCGTCACAATGAAGTTACAGCTTATCCATAGAATCCACATCTCATTACATCATATCTTCCCATATACACACTTGAATCAAAATATCATCATACTTGGCAAATAGGTCGTGCGATGGTGGTCCTTTGTGTGTTCTAAAATAAATGCAATAAATAATCGAACCACAACCGCAAGTTTACGGTTGTCCCAAGTAGTATAACTGATAATACAGATTCGTTCCAAGGACGGGATGGTTGACTACAATGCTTATCTATTAATGATTGATGCACTTATGAAAGCAAATAAAGATAATATGTTTGTTTGGTTTTGTATTAATGCTAAGTAAATGAAAGACAATTATTAAAATGCAAATAAAAGCTAAGACGCAAGTAAAATGGTGTAAAACGCAATATGAGAAGTAGCACTTGAGAACGCAAGGATCCTCCCAATCCTATTTCCTAACTTATGTTGTTTAAGGGCTAAATTGGTCAATTACAATGGTCGGGATTCTAAATTCCTTATACCCCCGTCAGGGTGGACTATAAGGCGATCCTAGAGTGTCACTAGTCCCGTCAGGGTTAATATGATCCACTTTTGGATGTCTAAGTTTTATTACCTCATTGGCCCTAAAATTATCTAAGTTCCTCAGAATCAATAGCTTCTATTTTAGATTAAATAAATATTTCCATACCTAAACCCTCCGTCAGGATGATCCAATCGCCATTAATTGGAATAGACTAGATACTAACACCTGTTCTTAGTTAGCTACTCCAAAAACAGTAAATAATCTCAATTTATTGAAAAGAGTAAAAGACCCAATTTAATTTAATTTAACAGAAACCCAAATTCAACATTCGTAATTCAATAAGATTGGGATTCACCCATTAATTGTTCTCAAGCACTATGAAATGTTTAGCTCATATTAAAAAGAAAAACTAAATTAAATGTAAAGGAATTCATATTTGATTACAAAATTAAAGATAAGAAAAACCTAATTTTCGGAATAGGAATGACTACGAACGGAGATATAGACCCTCTCCAGCTCTTGTAACTTCTTCTTTCTTCCTTCCGTTGACTTCTCTCTGGTGTTTAATCTTGTAGAATGTGAATTGTGTGTAAAATAGAAGTCCAGACCTCCTTTTATAAGTGCAAATTCGGACTTGGCCCTAATCTTTTAATTAAATGAAATATAAAAGGCCCAAGTCCACTAACTTAGCCCAAAATCCCGTAACTGCTGATGTGCCTTCACTAAAACGGCTTTTCCCGATGCGTTATGACTCCGATTGACCTCATTCCAGTTGCTAAAGTTCCGTAACTCGATAAGGAGCGTTTTATCTTCAAAGGTCAGCGGCTAAATCATCGCTTAAGAACCTCGAAATCAGCAATATATGGCCTGGAAAATGGATTTTCAGCTCTAAAAATAATATCTTCGGGATTTCTTTTCAAGTCTTGACTCTATCTCTTGATCTTTGACTTTCTCCTTGGATTCCTCTTCTAGCTAACATCTAAAACCTGTAAAATTTACACTAAAAATACCAATATTACGCGCAAAAGCTTAATAATTCAAAAATGCTAGAAATAAAAGAGGAAAAATTATATTATTGCATATTTAGTCCAAATGTCTATCAAATTGATTAAATAAACACCAAAAATGATGTCTCCTAAGGGTCGAAAATAAGAACAATTAAGGAGACATCAAGACCCCTAACTCAAACCTTTGTCGTCCCGACAAAGCAAAACAAAAGAAAACAAGGGGTAGAAGTAAACGCAAGAACAAATAGAAGCTAGCAAATAAACCTAAAGCAATTCTTAAGATAAATCTCAAATAGCAAAACTTTAAGAACTAACATACACATACACTAATCATGCAACATCAAACATAAATAATCTCAATCATAAAATTAAAGTCGCAATGCTTGAAGGTTACACTTGTACTCATCTCTGTATGATGGCTATAGGGTGGTCATTAATCCTAACTCGCTTTGAACGCTCCACTTAGTATATTCCCTATCAACAGAATTATAAATTCACTATGCACTTAGGAATCACGAGGTCTTTATGGTTTTAATAATGGCTTAAGGACGGTATGGATATATATTTGGTAAATTTGAAGTGAGTTTTTGGCTCTCTCCTCACTTACCATCAACAATGTCCTCGAGCTTGAGTTTACGCTAAAAAACGTTCTCACTCACCCATTTGACGCGCTAATGTTGCGTCCCCAATGTTAACCCAAATAAAACTAAGATGATTTCCAAAAATATTCCACTTTGCCGATTTATTTATTCTTTCTTTCTTTTTATTTTCTTTTTTCCATTTCTTTTCTCTCTTTTTCTGTACAAGATACCCATGACCATCATTTTGATGTGAAAGGTCATGTCTCTTATAATTTTCTTTTTCTTTTTCAAATTTCGGCAAAGGGTTACAAATAATAATATCATCTTTCATTTTTGTACCCCAATACAAACACACATAATCCCTTCCCAATGTAATTTCCCAAATGTGGACCCTCCACCCCAAACTCAAGCTCGAGACAAGTCTCAGGGTTGTGATTCAAGTGCGGGTCATTTGGTCATGCCTAATAATCTAAAGGATAATTGGCTTATATCGTGGCTACAAAAGAAAAGGCTTAAGGCTCAAAATTGGGCTAAGACGGATAAAATTAATATAAGGGATAGCAAGCTAAAAGGCTTCAAATGGCTAACAAAGAATTGCCTCTATCATTTTCCTAAGTACATAGCTTGTCTTTAGTTCATATCTAGGTGGGTTCTCTACTAATTAAGATTTCACGTTCTACACACCAAACATATTCCTTAAGTACAAGCTTACTTCATTTGCATTGTTCATTAATTTTTCCAATTAATTACCTATGTTCGCATGCAATTGTAAGTGCGTTATATATCAATCCCTAAAGTCCACTATTTACTATCATAGATTCATCAAAAGTATGCTTAAAGGGACATTTAAAATATTCTATCGTCAAACGCAACTCCGAAAATTATTTTATTGAAAGCAAATAAAAGCACATAACACATAAAACTGGGATGAGGCAACGAACCCCACCCCAAACTCAAAAATGAGTCGTGTCCCCACGACTCGAAAAGACTCAAAGCAATAAAATAATTTAAACTAAATGAGAAGGGAAAGAAAACGTATCTTAACCAGCGCGAGGCTGGTGTCGGTGTTGCGTCCAAGTTGAGGTTTTGAATTCTTCTTCATCAATGGTTGCGTTTAAAGTGTTCTTCATTACCTCGAACTTCGTCAAATTTCCCACGTTTTCATGTATTACTTGCCCTCTAGCATCATGTCCTCTATGAAGATCTTCCCTTAATACCCAATTCACTTTCTTCACCATGTTCTCCGTACCTTTTCCTAACTTTCATGGTCATCTCCGATGACCCCAAACTCAAAGCTTTAAGACCCTCAAAAGGTTTGGATAAAATTGTGATTTTAATGTTCTTGAAGGTTTGGGTTTGAATTATGGATTGTTTAGCGCTGGGTCATGGATATTTCAACGTTTTTGGAAAGGTTAAATTGATAATTTTTCAGCTTTGGTGAAAGAAAAATTGGTTTAAAGTGTAAAGATTTGGTATTTTATGGTATGATTGTGATCTTGGATGCTGTTTAGAGGGAAGGATTGGTGGTATAATGTTGTTTTGATGATGATTTTAGGAGTAGTTGGAGGTTAGGACTCGTAATAAGAGGTAGGCTTGTGAAAGAAGGTAAAAATATAGGGTTTTACTCCATGAAATCGCCGATCACAGCAGTCGACCGGCTAGCCGGCGGTTGACCGGCATGCCGGTCACTGTGTCGGCGAAAAAAAAAATCGAAAAAATTGTACTTTTTTTTTCCAACCCTGACGCAGCCTTCTTGCGTCGTCGCTGACGCAGTGATCAGAAAGTCCACATTCATCGGCCGGCTAGTTGGCGGATTCGCCGGCATGCCGGTGGCATGTCGATGGCGGGAATGGAGACGCAGCGTGCTTGCGTCATCGCTGACGCAGTGATCAGAACTCCTCTTTTTGCTGGCCGGCTAGCCGGTCATCTGACCGGCATGCCGGTGAATCCCGCTGGCGCTAATCGTGACGCAGCAGTGTTGCGTCATCGCTGACGCAGTGGTCAGAAGGTTTGGGGTCATCAGCTCGTTTTGGCCGGTATGCCGGCCAGCTCGCCGGCTAGCCGGTCAAACCTGCTGTTGACTCCATAATTTTTCGTTTTCTCCTCGTTTTGACCCCAAACTCATGACCCTTTTTCCCCCAAAATCATCAAAAACAACTACCCTTCCTCATTTCTCAACAATAAACACTAAATTAACGAAAATCAAACTAATTTAAACTACGAAATTGAAATACTTAAACTAATATACAAGAAATGGCTTTTGTTTAACGTCGTTAAGCTCGACGTGTTACCTCATTCTTTAGTCATTGACATAACCTCCCCAGCAATGAGTGAGGTTGTCAATATTTGCAACTCGAAATTTGCATCCCTTAGCTTTTATGCCCACTAGTTTATCTGAGATAACCTTTGCAACCACGAATGGTCCTAGCCAAGAGCTTTTTGATTCACATGTCTTTGGAGGAGGTTTAGGCTTTTTCATAGCAACTTCTTCGCCTACTTTAAAAAAAAATTTCTTCCTTTCCTTCTTAGGTTCCCTTGGAACCTTCGTGACACGTGTTTTCTCTTTCTTCTTTGCATGATTGAGTGGTGGATTTCTCTTAGGATTTGGAGGAACTTTGATCGGTGGTTTCTTTCTTAGTTCTTTTTCCTCCACTCCTGAGGTTTCCACAACCTTAGTTGGCTCTTTTGGTACCTGTTTAACAACATCTACACGAAAACAATCCTCCTTTGCATCTGGAAATTTCATTGGTCTGAACACGTTAAACTTCATTTCCTCGTCTTGGATTCTCATAATCATTTCTCCGTTTTCTACATCAATCAAGGTACGCCCCGTGGCTAGGAATGGTCTTCCCAAAATAATGGGGACATTCCTATCCGCGTCGTAATCAAGTATAACGAAATCAGCGGGAAAAATTAACGTACCTTCCTTAACGAGGACATCTTCGATTCGGCCTTCCGGATGTGCAAGAGATCGATCCGCCATTTGCAAGACCATAGAAGTGGGTCTTGCTTCAATATTAAGCTTATCAAAGATCGATTTGGGCATAAGATTTATGCTTGCACCCAAATCACATAGTGCCTTACCTTTCCATTCTTTTCCAATCGATATCGGAATTGTGAAACTCCCAGGATCAACTAACTTTGGAGGTAATTTACCTTGACAAATAGCACTACATTCCTCAGGAAGACCAATCATCTCATTATCACAATACGGCCTTTTATTAGTGAGGGCTCGTTTCAAGAACTTAGCATACTTGGGCACATCTCTAATAGCTTCTAGCAACGGAATATTTATGCTAAGACCTCTTACCTTGTTAAAGAATTTTTGATAATCAGCCATATCGCCCTTCTTTTGAAATCTCGATGGAAATGGTGGAGGATAACAATTTATTATAGTATCATCTATCTTTTTCGGAACTTCACTAGACCTCTCCACTTCTTCTACTTCAACTGGTTTATCTTCATCCACCACCTCTTTTTCTTTTCTAACTTCTTTTTCTTTCATAACCGGAAAAGGTGGTGGAGGAAGGTTCTTACCACTTCTGAGAGTAATAGCTTTACAATCTTCGATTTGGATTGGATTCTCAGTATCGCTAGGGAGTTGCCCTTGTGGACGTTGATTCAGCTGTTTATTTATCTGATTCATCTGATTCTCTAATAACTTCATGTTTGCTTCAGATGCTTGTTGACGTTCCATGGCTTGTGTCTGGAGAGCAATTAAACTTTCTACGGTTTTCTGAAGGGTAACTACACCTTCTTGTGGATAGGCAGGTAAGGCTTTCTGATTCATTGTGTCATCATAATTGTCTTGAGGAGCTTGTCTCTGAACATAATTTTGATTCTGTCCTTCTTGATAATTGTTGTGTGGTCTTGGATTGTAGTTGTTACCTTGGGGATGTGGCTGATACGCATATGTAGGATTGGCTGCCCCATTAGGATTTGAGTATTGAAACCCAGGATGGTTTCTGTTAGGCTGATATCCATTACCACTCGAATTAAAGTTACCTCTATTGGACACAAACATCACAGATTCTTGATTATTTTGACAATTTTCCCAACTATGATCATTAACACCGCAATACTCACATCCATATACCTCTTGTGCAACCTTTACCTCACCTCTTTTATTTGAAAAACCTTCTTTCACGGCTAGAGTAAGTTGTCTCAGTTGTTGTTCTAGTGTGGTTTGAATCTTTGTCTCTAGCGTAGCAAACTTTTCTTCGATATTAACATTATTGACTCCTCCTCTAACTGGTGTTCTTACTGAATTCCACCCAACTTCATTCTTGACTGTTCTTTCCAAAATGATTTTAGCATGAGCGGGTTGAACTTGAAGAAAACCTGCACCACAAAGCGTATCCAATTTCTCTCTTGAAGTCCCATCAAGGCCTCTGTAGAAGATTTTTAGCTGTTGTTGTTCTGAAAAGCCATGAGCGGGAACTCTACGTAAACACATATGGAATCTTGTCCAGCTCTTACCCACAGTTTCATCATATTCTTGACGGAAATGCGTCAATTCTAATTCAGCATCTAACCTCATGTTACTTGGGTAATACCTGTCAAAGAAAGCAGTTTCTAATTGGTCCCAGTTTGTTATCTTTGTAGGATCTTGTGTATCGTGCCATTCACTTGCTCCATCAATAACAAAAAATCGAAACGCAGCAAAATACAGTTGTTCTCTTGAAACCCCTTGTGTGATGTAAGAATCACATATCTGCTTAAATTTCTGTACTGCTCTAAGAGGATCTTCTCCAACTCTACCACAAAAATTTCCAAAGTTTTGGAATTGAGCTAACATACCCGAATCTAGACGAAACTTCGGAACATCTATATTTGGAGCACCTACCCCTAGAGTAGGAGCACGGAATGGAATTTCTTCTGGACCATTAGTAAACCAAGGATCTTGATTCATCACTATTTGAGCTTGTCCGTTATTGTTTTGTTGATTCTGAATATTAATGTCCTCCATTCTGTGAATTAATTCTTCTACTTCTAAGGATTCTTGTTCTCTCCTTCTCTTGTTAGCAAGTCCGATTAATGTTTCTGGATTACTAAGGACCGGAGGTGTTGGCTCTAGATCCCTAAAGAGTCTCCTTTGCATACACCAAACCTAAAAACCTGAGAAAACTAAACAAGCAAAAAGCGTAAAACTGATAAAAACAAAAATAAAAATAAATGCAACTATCACTAAAAGATAAACACCGTGGTCACACGCTACCGTCCCCGGCAGCGGCGCCAAAAACTTGGGGGTCCTTTGTGTCTTCTAAAATAAATGCAATAAATAATCGAACCACAACCGCAAGTGTACGGTTGTCCCAAGTAGTATAACTGATAATACAGATTCGTTCCAAGGACGGGATGGTTGACAACAATGCTTATCTATTAATGATTGATGCACTTATGAAAGCAAATAAAGATAATATGTTTGTTTGGTTTTGTATTAATGCTAAGTAAATGAAAGACAATTATTAAAATGCAAATAAAAGCTAAGACGCAAGTAAAATGGTGTAAAACGCAATATGAGAAGTAGCACTTGAGAACGCAAGGATCCTCCCAATCCTATTTCCTAACTTATGTTGTTTAAGGGCTAAATTGGTCAATTACAATGGTCGGGATTCTAAATTCCTTATACCCCCGTCAAGGTGGACTATAAGGCGATCCTAGAGTGTCACTAGTCCCGTCAGGGTAAATATGATCCACTTTTGGATGTCTAAGTTTTATTACCTCATTGGCCCTAAAATTAGCTAAGTTCGTCAGAATCTATAGCTTCTATTTTAGATTAAATAAATATTTCCGTACCTAAACCCTCCGTCAGGATGATCCAATCGCCACTAATTGGAATAGCCTAGATACTAACACCTGTTCTTAGTTAGCTACTCCAAAAACAGTAAATAATCTCAATTTATTGAAAAGAGTAAAAGACCCAATTTAATTTAATTTTACAGAAACCCAAATTCAACATTCGTAATTCAGTAAGATTGGGATTCACCCATTAATTGTTCTCAAGCACTATGAAATGTTTAGCTCATATTAAAAAGAAAAACTAAATTAAATGTAAAGGAATTCATATTTGATTACAAAATTAAAGATAAGAAAAACCTAATTTCCGGAATAGGAATGACTACGAACGGAGATATAGACCCTCTCCAGCTCTTGTAGCTTCTTCTTTCCTCCTTCCGTTGACTTCTCTCTGGTTTTTAATCTTGTAGAATGTGAATTGTGTGTAAAATAGAAGTCCAGACCTCCTTTTATAAGTGCAAATTCGGACATGGACCTAGGCTTTTAATTAAATGAAATATAAAAGGCCCAAGTCCACTAACTTAGCCCAAAATCCCGTAACTGCTGATATGCCTTCACTAAAACGGCTTTTCCCGATTCGTTATGACTCCGATTGACCTCATTCCAGTTTCTAAAGTTCCGTAACTCGATAAGGAATGTTTTCTCTTCAAAGGTCAGTGGCTAAATCATCTCTTAAGCACCTCGAAATCAGCAATCTATGGCCTGTAAAATGGATTTTCAGCTCTAAAAATAATATCTCCAGGATTTCTTTTCAAGTCTTGACTCTATCTCTTGATCTTTGACTTTCTCCTTGGATTCCTCTTCTAGCTAACATCTAAAACCTGTAAACTTTACACTAAAAATACCAATATTACGCGCAAAAGCTTAATAGTTCAAAAATGCTAGAAATAAAAGAGGAAAATTATATTATTGCATATTTTGTCCAAAAGTCTATAAAATTGATTAAATAAACACCAAAAATGATGTCTCCTAAGGGTCGAAAATAAGAACAATTAAGGAGACATCATGCGACCAGCAAGCATACGAGCATACGTTACTAATAACCTGTTAGGGTACATAGTTGCTCAAAAATAGTTTCATCCGTTACGTATCCTGCAGTACCCCAGACTAACAATATGTTGTATCATATTACAGTAACTCTGATCCCTTTTATATCACAACTTCTATGTGAAAAAGAGCTCACTGTCATTTTGTTTATGTGTCTCACTATCATGTTATAGTCCATATTGACTTACATGATCGGTTAACCTGCAAGCACACATTTAATACACAATTCTAGTCTTCCCTTTACACTAATATCCTTTTATATTGATTAGGTTGCTTTCCCAAACATACCCCATTAGACCAAATCACTCATGATCATTGGTAATGTGTTCAAAGTAGCATACACCTAATCAAAATATCAAGATACAGTCAAAAGTAATAAGGGCACAAATCAAAGGTATCACACAGTGAAGAAACAGGGATCAATTTTTCAATTCCTTTTGGTCGAAAGCACACGTGGTATGACACACGTGTTATGGTATTATTCATATATCTCAAATTGTATGTCACAATTTTAGAAATACCATACAGATATATAATTAGACAAGCCTCGTTTGCCTAAGATGAATTCTTCGATCGATCAATCCTTCTATGAAATCAATCAAGCAATTCATATCTGGCTATTATAGACTAAGTAGATAGTGGATTCTACTTCGATCATAATATAAGCTTAACAAGGTTTATCCATGTTTATGATCTCATCTTAACACTTAGTTAAGGAGACTATCTTAAGTCAATTTACCTTAAGGGTTCTTCACTGCTATGAGTTAGTCTCATCTTTGCGCACTTCTTATGCCAAAGGCGATTGCCCGTGTGACAGGGCCAATCTCAGTCTATAGGACATACACACTTACAAAATCACACGCAATATACATATCAAACATGATATTATTAAAATAAACAGTTAAATAAACATACTAATGGAAATATATACATGAATGCACATAAACTAGCAATAATTCATACATTATATCTTGCTTAATCCTATAGATCTAACATGATCCATGAATACATCCCTTAGGATAGCTTTTGTGAATGGATCGGCAAGCATATTGCGTGTGGGTATATATTGAAAAGTAACATCCTTTTGTGCAATTATATCTCTAACGAAGTTATACTTTATATCAATGTGTTTGGTCTTGCTGTGATATTTTGGATCTTTCACATAAGCCATTGCAGCTTGACTATCACAGTATATTGTTATTTGACTCCCACTATCACCAGAGAATCCTAAATGTTCAATGAACCTTTTTAACCAAACAGCCTCCTGAACCGCAGCTGAGCATGCTACAAATTCAGCTTCCATCGTTGACAAAGCTACACAGGTTTGTTTCTTGCTACTCCATGTAATTGCGCAATTATTTAGCAAGAAAACATAACCTGAAGTGGACTTACGCCCATCTATATCACCAGCCCAATCGGCATCTGTATATCCTTCTAGGCGTAATCTATCTCCTCTAAAGCATAAGGCATGATCTTTAGTGCCTTTTAGATATCTCAATATCCTTTTCACAGCTTTCCAATGCTCTTGTCCAGGGTTCGATTGAAAACGAATAACTAAACCTACTGCATAACATATATCTGGTCTCGTACACATCATAACATACATAAGACTACCAATGGCACTAGAATATGGTACTGTTGACATTTTCTGTTTCTCTTCTGTAGTACTAGGACACATGTCGAGAGTTAAGTTTATTCCCTTTGCTACAGGAGTATCAATGGCATTGCACGTAGTCATACCAAAGTGCTCAAGTACATTCATAATGTAAGGTTCTTGAGATAGAGATAATAGTCTTCTAGGACTATCTCTGTGAATCTTAACACCAAGAATATAATTTGCTTCTCCCATATTTTTCATATCGAATTGAGAAGCTAGCCACTCCTTGTTAGCTTGAATAAACTCTTTATCATTTCCAGCTAATAGGATGTCATCCACATATAGAGATAAAATTACGAAATTTTTCTTGGAACGTTTAATATAAACACAGTGGTCTTCACTTATCATCTCAAATCCATTTGACGAGATGACCTCATGAAGTCTCAAATTCCATTGTCTCGAGGCTTGCTTAACACCATAGGTTGATTTCAACAATTTACATACTTTATTCTCTTGATCTTTTGCAACGAAACCCGAGGGTTGTTCCATGAAAATTACCTCTTCTAAATCTCCATTTAGAAATGCAGTTTTAACATCCATTTGGTGCAACTCCAGATCGAGATGCGCCAGAATAGCTAAAATAAGACGTATTGAGGTAAATCTAACAACAGGAGAGAAAGTTTCCTCAAAATCTATTCCTTCCCGTTGAGTATAGCCTTTCGCTACCAAGCGAGCTTTATACCTGTCAATGGAATTGTCAGGTTTCCTCTTTATTTTGAGAACCCATTTGTTCCCAATCGCTTTACGTCCTTTCGGGAGATCAACCAGTTCCCATACCTGTTTTTCTTCATCGACTCCATTTATTCTTCCATTGCTTTCCTCCATTCATTCTTAGCGAGACATGAGAGTGCTTCATTAACTTTTCGAGGTTCTTCTTCGTCTTGTGGAGTTATCATAAATATTTCTCCTTCGATTTCAAATCGGCGTCGAGGAATTAAACCTCTAGCACTTCTCTTAAGTTGAGAATCTTGAGAAATAGGATTACTAGATGATGCAATGGTTTCTTCCATCTCAAGATTTAGAGGAGTGTCCGTCTCTATTTCTTGAGTATGTGTTACCTCATCAGGTGTCACATTTGTTTGCATATCATCTTCCCGAATCTCATTTAATTCACATAAAAGGGAATTTCTGTCAACCTCACCTCTGCTAGGAAAATCATTCTCTAAGAATGTAACATCTCGTGACTCAATTTCTGTAAGACCCCCATCATTATGTTCACCAATAAACACATATCCTTTAGAGTGATATGGGTATCTAATGAAGATACACTTCTTACTTCTTGGACCTAACTTCCCATACTTATGAGATAGATCATGAACATAGCCTGCCGACCCCCAAGGTCGCAAGTATGAAAGAGTAGGTTTCCTACATGTCCATAGTTCATAAGGAGTTAATGGAATAGTCTTTGTGGGTACTCGGTTAAGTATATAACAGGCGGTAAGCAAGGAATCTCCCCAATAAGATATCGGAAGATTTGCTTGTGCCATCATAGACCTAACCATTTCTAGGAGTGTTCTATTCCTCCTTTTAGCCACACCATTCTGTTGTGGTGTTCTAGGAATTGTAAGTTGCCTTACTATCCCTTTTTCATCACACAGTTCTTTAAACTGATCAGATAGATATTCACGTCCTCGATCGGTTCTTAGGGTTTTCACCTTCCTCTCTAACTGATTTTCCACTTCATTGATAAATGTCATAAAACATTTCAATGCTTCATATTTGTGAGAAATCAGGTAGACATAACCAAACCTAGTGAAATCATCTATAAAGGTGATGAAATAACGTTCCCCACGTCTATTTTGGACACTCATTGGGCCACACATGTCTGAATGAATTACTTGTAATGGTTACTCGACTCGTTTAGCCTTTCCAAATAGTTTTCGTTTTGCTTTACCTGCAAGACAATTTTCACAAGTTGGCTAGTCGATTTTAGTCAACGAACCCAAAAGTTTTGCCTTAGCCAACAAGTTCATACGGTCTTGACCAATATGACCTAATCTAGCATGCCATACATCTTCTTCTAAATTAGAATTACTAGAAGAAGAAGTATTAGTAGAAAAGCAACTACTTACATAATAACTATTAAACGAGTTATCATCATCTAGTACAATTAAACCATGCGAAATAAAACCAGAACCATAATACTTAGCGTCATAATAGATATCTACTTGTTTGTTATGAAAATGAAAATTAAAACCTAATCTTAGAAGAACAGTGACCGAGACTAAGTTCCGTCGAATGTCAGGTGCGTAAGTACATCATGCAGGTACAAGGTTTGACCACCTCGCAAGTTCAACTTGCAAGTGCCAACTCCTTTGACTTCAACCTTATTGTTGTCTCCTACATATATCCACCTTGATCCCTCTGGAATCCGACGGTACTCTACATATGCCTCTCGGTCTTTGGCTACATGCTCTGTCGCTCCTGAGTCCACAGTCCACAAAGGATTATAATCAGCAAGCAATACAGTACTGGTAACATAAGTAAAATTACAAAAAGTAAATGACATTGCTACCTTTCTGGGCTCGCTGCACTCGCGAGCGAATTGACCCAGTTTGTCACAGTTAAAGCATTTCATCTTACTCTTGCATTTTCCCTTATTGTTACCACCTTTCTTGTTCTTCTTGGAAACATGCTCATTTCCGTTCTTCTTCCCATTATTCTTGCGCTTATTGCCAGAAACTTTGTGGGAACTTGACTCAGCAACATAAGCCTGACCTTGAGGCTTAATTGCATCTAGACGTTCATCTTCCAATGTCACATGACGAGCAGCGTCATCAAAGGTTTTGATGTTGTGATTGTGAGTCAAGTTTATCTTCAAATGCTCCCAGTTATTTGGAAGATATCGGATCACAGCTTGAACTTGTTGTTCACCAGTAAGGTTGTGACATGCATTCTTAAGTTTCCTAATCATGTTAGACATCTCTCGGAGATGTTGTTGCATGGTTTGATTAGGCTTCCTCTTGCAAGTGTCAAACTTAATGGTCAATTGACGCAACTTTGTCACAGTCGTACCCCTATACCTCTCATTAAGAGCATTCCACATCTCATGAGCAGTGAGGTATCGTTGACATTCATAGAAAAGATCGTCATTCATGGAGCCTATCAAGATGCCTCTTGCAGTGGAATCTTTCTTTTTCCACTTCTCAATAGCTTC
Source organism: Nemophila menziesii (assembly GCA_029959085.1). NCBI lineage: Eukaryota > Viridiplantae > Streptophyta > Magnoliopsida > Boraginales > Hydrophyllaceae > Nemophila > Nemophila menziesii. The sequence goes on from JARWIR010000014.1 coordinate 6,419,078, forward strand.
CATGTCCCTTCTGTTTTGAGTTGTGTTGCCTTCCTCAGGCTGAGCCATGATGTTGTTAACAGCCTCAAGAACATCTTGCTCTTCTAGAACATAGTGTATCTTGAGCTTCCAAAGGTTATAGTTCTCACCATTCATCTTTTCTCCTTTGTTGAGATCAGCAATGATGGTTTTTTATGCCATTTTCTCTATAAAGTAAGAGATTTCCATTAATAACATACATTTATTTAACAACTCTAAGCTATTAATGCAAATGCAATGAATAAATAAGATAACAAAATAAGTGATAAAGAAAGTTCACTATGTTCCCAATCATGAATTACTATATTTTGTTTGTCTTAATCATTCAATCAATTTCATTAACCGCAAAATAAGTTCTTCAAGAACTTCCACTTACTCTAACATAAATAGAGCGATATTGTATGAAAATAAACAACTAAAGCATAAAAGCAAAGAAAAATAGTTGAATTCATACATAACTAGAAAAAACATGTTCAATCAAGAAAATACTGAATCAAAGGATAAAAGCAACTAATGTAATTTATAGCAAACATGGAATGAAAAACATCGAAGAAATCAACCTACATAAGCAAACTACCTACTGCAAGTTCAACTAGCAAACACCTTTCATATCCAATATCTTAACTTAGGGATCGACTCCATCTAATGAAAGATCTTTCATATAGATCTTTCATTAGATTTATAAAATTTAGTGTCCTTTATTTCTCTCTCGCAGGATTTCGTTTTCTTAAAATCTCGATTAAGTGTTTCATTGAGATTACTATTACTTTATTCTTCTAATCTATTTCCATTTATGGCGATTAATGATGAGAAGAAGGCTGAGTCAGAGGAAGACTTTTGTCTTTCTCCAGATAAGGATGATGTCTATTCAATTTATGAGGAACCAAAACTTCTACTTCGAATACTAGCATCAGGTACTATTAATATGAGCTATCTTAAGAAAATCATTATTCAGTATTGGAGCATTAAAGGCAGGATTTCGGTTGTTAAGAGAGGCTTTAATATGTTTACTGTTCAATTTGATGATAAGACAGATCTAGAAACTGTTTGGCTTAATAGACCCTATCATGTGTTTGGATTTCATGTTTTGGTTCAGAAATATGAAGATACTATTAAAAATCCATCTCTTTTGGATTTTACATCTTTTTGGATTCGTATTCAAGGTATTCCCCCACTGTTCATCAAAGAAACTAATGTTATGAAAATTGCTTCTCGTTTAGGGGAAGTGAAGGAAATTGAGCTACCTGGTCCCAAAAATTTTAAAGATGATCCATCAGTTAGGGCTAGAGTTGATCTCTCTATTCTCAAACCTCTTTCTGCGGGTTTTAATTTTAAAATTGCAAAGGAACAGTCAGTTTGGATTGCATTCAAATATGAAAAGTTGTTTGATTTTTTCTTTAAATGTGGGATTGTTTCACATGAAGAAAAGAAATGTGATAACAACAATAAACTGGCTATGAGGTTAGGTAACTGAATTAAGTTTAATGATCATGAAAAGAAAGTGAATGAATTTGTTTTTAAAGCTGAGAGAGATTCTAAGACAGCTAAGGTTAAGAGGACATATAAATCCAAGTCTAAAAGAAAGGATTACAAACTGGAAGTAGGTGAATTTAAGGTGGGCCTCAAGCCCAGTACTGAAGTTAAGGCTAATGTTCTTGAATATTCTCTATTGACTCCATCAGTTAATTTGGGCCACTCTAACCTACCTGGAGTTTCTACTAATACCAATTTAAGGCCTCTTTCAGATATTGAAGTCCAAAACCTTTGTGGGCCTCAAGTAAATGAAATCTACAACCCTCCCTCTGGGAGAAACCCTAAAGTGATTATTGATCCCTCTATAACTCATAATTCGAATAAGAATATTACTTTTGGATCTATAGAAAGAAACAAGAATAGAACAAAACAAGTTAGGGAAGATCTAGGCCTCCCTCTTGATGATGAACTTGCATCTCAGGTCTCAGCAACTCTTATTGACTCCACTGATGGAGTTGATGATGAGATGGCAGAGCCACTTGAGATGGAAAAAGATATTATTGAAGATGGTATTGAGAAATGGTATGATGAAGGCTTGCTTAATGGATTGGATGCTGAAGTGGTTTGCGGGGTTGACCCTAATCAACCCCAAGGTTTCCAATGATTCAAGTCTGGAACTGTCAAGGCATTGGCACAGCCTTGACAGAACTGAGCTTGATTGACATGATCAAGACTCATCACATTAAGGTACTTTTTTTATCTGAGACTAAACGCAAATTTGATTACTTATTATCCTTAAGTCCTAAGATCAAATTGACTCTTGTAGCTCAAATAGATCCTGAAGGATTATCAGGTGGTTTAGCCATATTTGTTAAAGATACAGATAATTTTCATATTATAAGTTCTGGAAAGAACTTAATTCAATGTACATATGATGACCCTGATGTTGGCTTATGTGAATATAACTTTGTTTATGGTCCCACTGCTGATGAACATAAGGAAGGATTTATTCAAAAATTAAATGATCTGAATCATATTTCTAATGTGTGGTGCATATTAGGGGATTTTAACCTCATTAGGTTTCCTTCTGAGAAACTTGAAGGTGATATTAACTCTGTTCACAAAAAAATGCTACTATTCAATAATTTTATAGATTCTAAGTCTTTCTTTGATCTTCCTGCTAAGGGCTGTAACTTCTCGTGGTCTAACAAGAGATGTGGCAACCAGCAAATCAAACAAAGATTAGATAGAATCTTAGTAAGTCAAGATTGGATGAATAAATTCCCTAACTCATGGAATGAGGTTCTTCCACCTACAGGTTCTGACCATTCTCCAGTTATTCTGAATTTTGTTTTATATAGAGGTAATCATAAGAAAAGATTTCTTCTTGAAAAATGCTGGATATATGATAAAGAGCTTTGCTCTATTATCAAAGAGAAATGGAAAAAAGGTGTTCACTTTGATGTTACTGGATTGATGAAATTTAAATACAAAATGTCCCTTTTACAAAAAGTTATTTCAAGCTGGGCTAGGAAAAGAATTCTTAACAATAGAGTTTTGATTTCTAATAACCTAGCTAAGCTCGAAAAAATTATAAATGAACCATACTCTGATGTGAATCAGCTTTTGTTTCTTGAATTGAGTAAGGAGCTTGAAATAAATTGGAAAAAAGAAGAGCTATATTGGTCCCTCAGATCTAAGAACACTTGGTTGAGATTAGGGGACAGAAATAGCAAATTCTTTCATTCTACCTCTAGAGCTAAAAAAACTAGAAATAGAATCATGAGAATTAAAGATGGTAATGGAAATTGGTTAACAGATAAAACTGAAATCTCAAATGAGATTGTTAACAGTTACAATATTATATTCAAATCAGGTGGCCCAAGGCAATATAATCCTATTTTGAGTAAAGTTAAAAAAGCTGTTACCTCGGATATTAATGATTCTTTGATTAAACCAGTTGAAATTGAAGAAGTTAAACAAGCAGTATGGTCTTTGGGTTTTGATAAATCACCTGGACCAGATGGTTTTGGTGGATTTTTCTTCAAAAAATTCTGGAATGAAATAAAAGATGATCTTGTAGAGTTAATTTCTGACTTTATTGAGAATAATACATCTTTGGAGGATATTAATGAAACTATCATAGCTCTCATCCCAAAGTGTGCTAATCCGGATTTAGTTGGGTCTTTTAGACCCATCAGCTGTGCTAATTTTATCTATAAAATTATCTCCAAAATATTATCTAATAGACTTCAAGGATATATGGGAATGTGTGTTTCTGAGACTCAAACAACCTTCATTCCTGGAAGGTCTATCTTTGAGAATATCCTCATAGCCCAAGAAGCTACACATTACCTCAATAATAAGAGGTCTACTAATAAATTTAGTCTTGCTATTAAGGCAGATATGAGTAAAGCATATGAAAATATAGAATGGGACTTTTTGGTTGATCTTTTACAAGCTATGGGGTTTCACTCTAGATGGATTGGATGGATTTTAAACTGTGTTTCTTCAGTTACCTATAAAGTTCAAATTAATGGTGAACTTTTTGAACTTGAAAAACCAAAAAAAGGTCTCAGACAGGGAGACCCAATCTCTCCTTACTTGTTTTGTTTAGTCACTCAAGCCTTAACTAATCTTATTGAATATTATGTAGAATTGGGGCTCCTATAAGGCATAAGCATCTCTAGAGCTGCTCCAATGTTAACTCACATCTAATTTGCTGATGATAGTCTTTTCTTTCTTGAGGCTTCTGAATATAATATTGATATTTTTTTAAATATTATTAACTGGTACTCATTTGCTACAGGTCAAAAACTCAACTTAAACAAGAGTGGAGTGATGTTTAGCAAAAATACTCCTGAGATGATGAGAAATAAAATCTCTGATCAGTTAAGTATGAAAAAATTGCAACACCTTGGTAAAAATTTGGGTATTCCCTCCTCGTGGGGAAAATCTAAGGTAAAATCTCTTGAATGGCTTACTGAGATGGTCTTAAATAGAATTGAAGGTTGGGACACTAAATTACTTTCTAAAAGTGGTAAGGAAGTGTTGATAAAAGCAGTTATAGGAGCAATTCCTAACTTTATTATGTCGGTTTTTCTTATTCCTAAAAAAGTTACTTCACATCTAACTTCTCTTGTGTCCAATTTCTATTGGAACAATAAAGGGGAAGGTAGATGCCACTGGATTAAATGGCAAACCCTTATGAACTCTAAAGATGATGGTGGGTTGGGATTCAAAGAATTTCACTGTCAAAACTTAGCTTTACTTGCTTCAAATGCTTAGAAATTTTTCACTAACAAAGACTCTTTACTTTACAGATTATTTAAAGGAAAATACTTTCCTAATGGTGATTTCTTAACTGTTGAATTAGGCAGTAATTTTTCATGGGGATGGAGAAGCTTATTGGAAGGCAGGAAATGCTTTATCATTGATATAAAATGGAATATAGGTAATGGTGCCTCTATAAGAATATGGGAGGATTCTTGGGCTACAAACTGTCATGTTTTTATTAAACCTCCAGGTTGTACCTTTAAATATGTCTCTGAAATTATTGATCCTCTCTCTAATTGTTGGAATATGGATATTTTAAATGTTTTATTCTCTAAAACCTCAGTAGCAACCATCTCAGGAATCCTTATTCCTTCTTTCTACTGTTTTGACTCCCTATACTGGATTCACTCTATGAATGGGGTTGTCACAGTGAAGGATGTGTATTCCATAGTATGGAAGGCTCAAGAGGGGGTGGAGAAGATTAAGGATGACAAAAAAGGGTCCTCTTCCTTTAAATTGGAACCTAAAGACTGGAAATTTATATGTCAAATGAAAACTTTACCTAAAATTAAAAATTTCATTTGGAAATGTTGTGAAAATGGGCTAGCAACAAATGAAAATAGAATAAAGAGGAAGTCTTGCACTTCTTCAACTTGTTCTATATGTGGTATTGAGGTTGAAAATATTGAACACCTTCTTTTCCACTATTCATGGTCTAGGGCAGTTTGGATGGCAAGTCCACTTTGCTTCAAGACTTTTTCTGAGCCTTCTTTTAATTTTAAGAAATGGATTCAGTTTTTAAGACTTAGTCTTGTTCAATCTGATTCAAGTGGGGTTTGTTTAGGTGAAATGGCATTTTTTATTGCTTGGCAAATTTGGAAAGGAAGGAATGAGTGGTTATTTAAAGGCATTGAACCTGACCTGTTGAGAATCTTACATGATTCATTTATTGCCTATGATGAGTTTAAATTTGCCTATAAATTAACTACTGAGGCATTTTCAAAAACAAATCTTGAAACAGAGTCTAGTTTTGAACAAGATAATATGCATAATTCAACTTTATCTTATGATAATGTAATTGAAAATAATGGTGATAATGCTATTAGAAATAATTTCATTATCCCTAAAAAGGATAACTCTTGGTCACCTCCTATCCCAGGATCCTTTAAAATAAACTGTGATGCCTCTTATGATGTTTGTACTAATCTGGCCTCTTTTGCTTGTTTAGTTAGGGATCATTTTGGTTGCTTGACTGAAGGGAAGGCATCAAAGATTGTGGCTAATTCTGCTATTGAAGCTGAGGCTAGAGGAGTTTATGAGGCGTGTGCTATGGCGTCTAAATTTCCCGAGGGCAAGGTTGAGATAGAGAATGATTGCCAAGCTTTAATTAATCAAACTTGTAATCCTTCCAAATTATTTTGTAATACTTTTATTTTGGTGAGGAATATTTTGAGGTGTAAGGATTTGTATAAACTAAAAATCTCCTTTGTAAGGAGATCCAAAAATATGTGTGCTGATTGGGTAGCTAAACAAATGCTATTTGGCCCTTTGTTTAGTCTTTCGAGCTTCTTTCCTCCACCCCAATTAGCATCTCTCTTGGCTAAGGACTTCAATTCTCTAGGAATTGGTTAATTTGTACTTGTTTGTTTGCTTAATACAAGTTTCTTTCGACTAAAAATAAAATGTCGACCTCTTAATTCAAAACAGGCTATTATTCCGCTGCACTGCTTTTGGCTTTCTGACTATTAGGCGCAATGGATTAATTTCTTTAATGACAGATCCGTTTTCGAAAATTAAAGAAACCATTATAATTATAATGGAAGTCTCAAATGACATGGGGTATTTATACCCAAAGTCGTTAGGTTATGGGTAGTTTGTGTTTTTTTTATTTGTCTATTGTTCCAAGATGGTTAACGAGACTTTATTTTTGTTTCGTATTATAAAAAAAGGGTTTTGTAACTGTGGTTCGAAATGTTAACCAACTTGATTAAAGGACAAAGAAAAAGAAAACAACTCCACCGGTACACTAGTTTTTTAACTAGTCATATTGTGTGAGTAAAATGATTTGTTCCGTTCTTAAACCCTAAATCGTATATTTTGTTTAAGTTCACCATTGGTTCCATTATTTATATATTTCATTTTTTGAGTATTTGAAATAAAATAAAAACATTTTTTACCCAAGGCTTTATATATGATAGTGATGTAGTTTGACCAGTGAGTTATTGTATCATATTTTATGTAAATGCCTATATGTCTTACTTATTAGCATGTGTACTTAAGATCGTATTATGCTAAATATGACTTAGTATTTGTAACCATGCTTTCGTGTAACCTGATATAGATGTTAAGCTCTAGATATATTTTATATGAGTTAATTGATGTATCTTACATGTGTTTGATACATGACTTGCTAGTAACTGTATTATATTTTGTCATTTGCATATGTATATATTGTAAATTGGGTTATTTTATGGATATGTTTGATTATATAACTACTAAATCATACAAATTTAGTATATTCCATCTCAATTGTGTGTATTGGAATAGTGGGAGTTCTGTAGAGAACTTAGTATTTCGTCTTGATGAAATTGAGTTATAATTAGATAAACAAAAGTATGGTGATTCATGATTGGGAACATAGTGAACTTTCTGTTTCACTTCTTTTGTTTTCTATTTACGAGTTCAATTTGCATCTTGAGATAATATTATCATTGAATATACTTTATATATTAATGAAAGTCTCTAGATATACTAGAAAATGGCTATGAGTAACATCTTTTAGACCTTTAAGAAGGACAGGGATGAATGTTGATATAACTAACCCTATGATAACTCGAATTACATTGAGTATTCGAGAAACTAGAATTTTGAGGTTGTTAATAATGTGATGATCGAGCTTGAGGAAGGCTTCAAATTCATCACATAAAGAGCATATTGACTTATCAAGTTTTAGAGGTATAAAGACTCTATTATTTGAGAAATATTGATAAGTTATATGGATGACTTAGTTTATGAGTATCGCAAGTATCCTACCACTTATGATATGTGGGTATACTCTTCAGGAGATGATCAAGGATACTACCATGTCGATGTTGCGTTAGCGGACATGAGCGATTATACTCATAAAATGACACCTGGTCATGTCATTTAATACATCTAAGGACGGTGGTTAAAGTGACTAAGACAGTCTAGATATCTAGTGATATCTTGAATTATGAACAACAAATTCAAGTAATCATCAATCTCTTTCAAATAATTGAGTGTATTGAGAAGTGAATATGACTCGTAATAACATCAATACGTTTGATGATGCTACTTGAGTTGTACTCAAGAATGAGTGTATTTGAGGTTTCTCGACTTCATACTTGAAGATATATTACTGAGTCTAGCTCTCATACATAATTGCATTATAGAGCAAGAGGATTGAAAGAAAAGGGTGATATATATGGTTCTAAGAAGATCAAGATCAATAGTCACTAGGAAATAAAGTATAATCATAAGAATGAAAGAGGAAGTTGAGATACTACATCTATGACAAGTTGTATCACTTATCTTGTGTAACTAATATAGTAGCACTATCTTCTTCTTATGATTTTTGCATCTATTGCTAGCACCATGTTGCTAATTGATCTTTATCCTATGTGGATTATGACTTAGGAGCAACAGACCGTGTGATGAAAGATTGAGAGACCTATATAGTGTACAATGAATGAAAATTGAGTTGGTATAAGATGGATATATGTAGATGACAACAATAATGTTGAAGTCAATGGTTTGGCACAAGTAGTTGAGCTTACAAAGTGGTCAAACCTTGTATCTACATGATATCTTAGGACATATTTTTGGCACAATTTGGTCTCAATCATTGTTCTTATAGGATTAAATTTAGTACCCATATTCATGACAAAGAATAAGTGTTATACATAATGTGAAACTATCGTTAGAACAAATGGTTCTTTGGTATTTGGAAAAGGTTGACTACAAGAACTATTATATTAGCAGTAGTTGATTTTCTATAAATGTATTTTATATTACTAAAGATATTAGAAAATTTTATGAAATATTGACTATGCCATAATAGTTATGTCCTGAACCACATTGTTGGCGAATGATATTCATTGTATTCACTTGATGAAATCATTTGGCCAAACTGTGGATACTGCCTAGTAATGAAAGTAATATGATTTTTTTGACAGCTTCATTCCAATATCCGTTGGAATTGATTCATGCTAACATATCTAGACTCGTTAATTAACAAAATTTGGGGTATACTATTTCATCACCTTAAGATGATTTTACACGGTTTCGTGATTACTATCAGATTTCTCGCAAATTAGAAGCACTGAGATGCTTCACAAATTTGTCAATTAGAAATTTAAGAATCAGATAGAGAGGAAGGGTAAAACCTTGAGAAGAAACCGTGATCACGAATATCTATTTGAGGGATTTTTTTAAGAAGGGTGTAATGCGAATGGGATCATAAATAAGGTTATGATTTTTCACATGCCACGGTATGGAATAGTAGGTAAAAGGAGGAATGTAACTCTCCTGATTAAGGTGTACGATTGCTCAAATAAATCTCTCAATATATGGTTGGGAGATAAGTTTTTTTGTTGCTACTCATATACTTATTAGTTTACCCACAAAGTTAATTCCATAAACTCTGTACGAACTATGGACAAAAGAAATATCACCTTTCATACTTTATCTCCTGGGGGTTGGTATGTTTGTGACTTATCCAATGAGTATGGAAAGTTGGGTCACAAAAGGTAAGAATGATTTCTTTAGAAGATGTTCAAAGACTCTTAAGGATATGTGTTCAAGGTTGAACATAATGATGGAATTTTTTAAGACTGAGTTACACGATGTTACATTTGGATAGTGTATTTTCCTAAATACAAGCGTGGTTATTGAAAATCTCATTTCACATGAATTAAATGAGGTTGAAAACGATGTATGCAAATCAAATGTGTTACTAGATAAGGTATAACATGCATGAGGAAGGGCAAGATTGCCTCAATTTTGACTCGAAAGAAATTATTACATCACATAGTGAATTTGTTTCACAATAACTTCACCTAGAAGGAGTCATCGAGGGATATTTTTTGTTGTCGATTTAAGATCCATGGATAAATCTATATGATATATCCATAAGACAAAGAAGAACCTCAGAGAGTAAATGAACTCTTCATATCCTACTAGGAAATATGGAGCTAATGAAGAGAAATCAATTTAGAAACTTGGTTGATCTTCCCAAGGACACAATGCGATTGAGAATAAATACATTCTTGAAATGAGAAGAAAACTAGACACTTCATTTGAGAAGTACAAATCTCGTCTAATAGCAAAAAAGACTATATTACAAGGAAGAAATTATTTTTCTCGGGATTAACATTTTTTCCATTGTTAAGAGATTTACCTCATTTGGCTATATACTAGTTGATGTGGTGCATCTTGATAATGATCTGCACTAGATTGATTTCGAAACTATTTTTCTCAGTGGAGAATAAAATATTAGAGTAAATTCATTGGAACAATATTTAATATATCATGTTAAAGACCAAGAAAACACTGTGTGTTGATTGAAGAAGACAATCTATAGTCTCAAACAAGTCCAAAGACAATGATTTTTGAGATTCATGAGTCATTTCAATAAGTATTTTTTGAAATGATATGTGAATATCACTTTGTCTACATATCAAAAGTTCCACAAGGAAAGTGTATGGATTTATATCTTTATGTATTTGATATTTTACAAGTTAGGAATGACATGTGATTTGTCAAAATTAAGGAGTTGTTATTTTTTAAATCTTTGTTGATGTGAAAGGTATGTGAAATGCGAGCTCTATTCTTTATGTTATGATTCATAAAGAATGTTTGAATTTCTGTAGTCCCTATCTAAAGAATTATTCATCAAGAAGAGATGTGAACGCTTTTACATGTCATACTTTAATGTCATTAACACTTTAAATAGATGAGAGAATAAGCTTTAATCTTCTTATGTGTCTTAGTACTCTATCGATGAAAATAAAAAAGGTAAACAATGTCATATTCGTAATTACATACCGATGATAGTATTATGTATGTCATGATAAGTACTAGGCCATGCATTTTGTTATGCTTTGGGTTTAGTTATCCATTTATCAGCGATGTTTGCTAGACCAGACATTACTTATGTCGTGGGTTTAATTAGTCTACTTTAAATTGAATTATGGACATAAGTATTGAAAACCTGAAATCTGAGCAATGAGATGCCTTAAAAGGATTAGGGCTCATGCTATATGTTTTCAAATATAATATTTACACCTAAAGTATATCCATATGTTAATTGGTTTAACAAAATGGATGAGTGTAAATGTCTTTAGGTTGTGTATTCTTGATGAAATATTGTGCTATATCCATGGAATAGCAAGAAACAAACCTATATATTGCTATGTCCATTGTGAATGTTGAGTTTGGGCTTACTCAAGGTTTGTTTGGTTTTAAAAGTTTGTTTGTACTTTTTATGATTCTCAAGTGATAGTGGGAGTCCAGCTTTAAAATACTGTAATAGAGAAATGGCAATGACTTATGTGATGGGCACATAGTATTACAATATAACCAAACATATTGATATTAAGTATATCGTGATAAGAGACATGATTGCACATAGATTATGAAAATTTGCAGTTAATACCCACACGTGATATTCTTGTGAATATATTTTTTGGAACTAATTGCAAGTTATGCAATTTAGATCATGTTGGATCTATATTGTTATGTATACCGCAAAATAATGTGAAATGCTATATTTCCATTGTTGAGTGGTAATATATATACGTGTGGATAAGTATGTCAGATAGACTATGATTGGCCTTCTCAAACGGGCAATCGCCTTTGGCATTAGAGGATGCGCAAGGATGAGACTAACTTATGTAAAAGAGTAACCCTTCATGTAAATAACGTGAGTTACGAAATTCGCCTTAACACATGTTAAGATGAGATCACAAACATGTAGCGCAACGTGTTAATTTTAATTTGTGATCGAAGTAGACCCCCACTATCTACTTAGTCTATAAAAGCCAGATATGCAATTCTTAATTGATTTCAGAGAGGGTTGATTAATTGAAGGATTCATTTTAGACAACGAGAAATGTCTAATTATATATCTGTACGATATTAATGGATTCTTGACATAGGATGTGAATAAATTAATAATATCGTAGCACACGAGTCATACCGTGTGTGCTTGCGACCAAAAAGAAGTGAAGCATTGATCCCTGTTTCTTCATTGTGTGAGATCTTTGAGTAGTACCCTTATTACTTTTGACTGAATTTGATGTTTTGATCTGGTGTTTGCTACTTTAGCATATTATCGATGGTCATGAATGATTCGACCTAACGGGGTATGTCTGGGAAAGCAACCAAGTCATTATAGAAAATGTCAAGTGCAAAAGGAAGACTAAAATGGATATCAAAGTGTGTGCTTGCAGGTCGACCTATCATGTAAGTCATCAAGGACTATGACATGATAGTGAGAAACACGATGTTATGCTAGTGAACTCTTCCAATCACAAAGATAATGTGATATGGAATCTGAGGGGCCAGAGTTACTATGATATTGATATTATAATTTTTAGTCTAGGGAACTGCAAGATATGAAAGGATTTATGAAACGTTTGAGCTGCTATCTACCTTAACAGGTTTATAGCAAAAGGAATGCTTGTATGCTTGCCGGTCACACGACCTATTTGCCAAGTATGATGGATTTTATGTGGATATGTTTGAGATAAGAGAATGAGCACCTTGATGCATATAACATGGGTGTGGGAGTAAACCCATCATGTGCAAGTGGGAGAATACCGGTGGAGTTGTTTTCTTTTTCTTTGTCCTTTAATCAAGTTGGTTAATATTTACGTATGCAAATAAACATATACGGCATAAACAATGCATTTCGAAAAACGAACACAAAACTCTGATACCAATTGTAAGAAATTTAAAGGTTTCTAGGCAAACCTTTTAGGCGGAATTACGAATCGAAATGCTCCGGTATTGAATCCACTTACGTGACGAAGAAGATTGCTATTCCACAACATAAATGCCACTGGATCTGATATATAGAATATAGAGATACTGAAAGAGATTCTATTGTTTTATATTCTCTCAAGTATAAAACAAGAGAACAGAGAGAAGCGTGTCCGAAAAATGAATCTGATCTTCTAATTAGAAATAACTACCTTTAGTTATTTATATATTAGTTTTCATGATCTTCCGACTCGCCACAATGAAGTTACAGCTTATCCATAGAATCCACATCTCATTACATCATATCTTCCCATAAACACACTTGAATCAAAATATCATCATACTTGGCAAATAGGTCGTGCGACCAGCAAGCATACGAGCATACGTTACTAATAACCTGTTAGGGTACATAGTTGCTCAAAAATAGTTTCATCCGTTACGTATCCTGCAGTACCCCAAACTAACAATATGTTGTATCATATTACAGTAACTCTGACCCCTTTTATATCACAACTTCTATGTGAAAAAGATCACACTGTCATTTCGTTTATGTGTCTCACTATCATGTTATAGTCCGTATTGACTTACATGATAGGTTAACCTGCAAGCACGCATTTGATACACAATTCTAGTCTTCCCTTTACACTTATATCCTTTTATATTGATTAGGTTGCTTTCCCAAACATACCCCATTAGACCGAATCACTCATGATCATTGGTAATGTCTTCATAGTAGCATACACCTAATCAAAATATCAAGATACAGTCAAAAGTAATAAGGGCACAAATCAAAGGTATCACACAGTGAAGAAACAGGGATCAATTCTTCACTTCCTTTTGGTCGAAAGCACACGTGGTATGACACACGTGTTATGGAATTATTAATATATCTCAAATTGTATGTCACAATTTTAGAAATACCATACAGATATATAATTAGACAAGCCTCGTTTGCCTAAGATGAACTCTTCGATCGATCAACCCTTCTATGAAATCAATCAAGCAATTCATATCTGGCTATTATAGACTAAGTAGATAGTGGGATTTTACTTCGATCATAATATAAGCTTAACAAGGTTTATCCATGTTTATGATCTCATCTTAACACTTAGTTAAGGCAACTATCTTAACTCAATTTACCTTAAGGGTTCTTCACTGCTATGAGTTAGTCTCATCTTTGCGCACTTCTTATGCCAAAGGCGATTGCCCGTGTGACAGGGCCAATCTCAGTCTATAGGACATACACACTTACAAAATCACACGCAATATACATATAAAACATGATATTATCAAAATAAACAGTTAAATAAACATACTAATGGAAATATATACATGAATGCACATAAACTAGCAATAATTCATACATTATATCTTGCTTAATCCTATAGATCTAACATGATCCATGAATACATCCCTTGGGATAGCTTTTGTGAATGGATCGACAAGCATATTGTGTGTGGGTATATATTGCAAAGTAACATCCTTTTGTGCAATTATATCTCTAACGAAGTTATACTTTATATCAATGTGTTTGGTCTTGCTGTGATATTTTGGATCTTTCACATAAGCCATTGCAGCTTGACAATCACAGTATATTGTTATTGGACTCCCACTATCACCAGAGAATCCTAAATGTTCAAAGAACCTTTTTAACCAAACAGCCTCCTGAACTGCAGCTGAGCATGCTACAAATTCAGCTTCCATCGTTGACAAAGCTACACAGGTTTGTTTCTTGCTACTCCATGAGATTGCACAATTATTTAGCAAGAAAACATAAACTGAAGTGGATTTACGCCCATCTATATCACCAGCCCAATTGGCATCTGTATATCCTTCTAAGCGTAATCTATCTCCTCGAAAGCATAAGGCATGATCTTTAGTGCCTTTTAGATATCTCAATATCCTTTTCACAGCTTTCCAATGCTCTTGTCCAGGGTTCGATTGAAAACGACTAACTAAACCTACTGCATAACATATATCTGGTCTCGTACACATCATAACATACATAATACTACCAATGGCACTAGAATATTGTACTGTTGACATTTTCTGTTTTTATTTTGTAGTACTAGGACACATGTCGAGAGTTAAGTTTATTCCTTTTGCTACATGAGTGTCAATGGCATTGCACGTAATCATACCAAAGCGCTCAAGTACATTCATGATGTAAGGTTCTTGAGATAGAGATAATAGTCTTCTAGACCTATCTCTGTGAATCTTAACACCAAGAATATAATTTACTTCTCCCATATCGAATTAAGAAGCTAGCCACTCCTTGTTAGCTTGAATAAACTCTTTATCATTCCCAGCTAATAGGATGTCATCCACACATAGAGATAAAATTACGAAATTTTACTTGGAACGTTTAATATAAACATAGTGGTCTTCACTTATCATCTCAAATCTATTTGACGAGATGACTTCATGAAATCTCAAATTCCACTGTCTCGAGGCTTGCTTAAGACCATAGATTGATTTCAACAATCTACATACTTTATTCTCTTGATCTTTTGCAACGAAACCCGAGGGCTGTTCCATGAAAATTACCTCTTCTAAATCTTTATTTAGAAATGCAGTTTTAACATCCATTTGGTGCAACTCCAGTTCGAGATGCGCCACAATAGCTAAAATAAGACGTATTGAGGTAAATCTAACAACAGGAGAGAAAGTTTCCTCAAAATCTATTCCTTCCCGTCGAGTATAGCCTTTCGCTACCAAGCGAGCTTTAAACCTGTCAATGGAATTGTCAGGTTTCCTCTTTATTTTGAGAACCCATTTATTCCCAAGTGCCTTACGTCCTTTCGGGAGATCAACCAGTTCCCATACCTGGTTTTTCTTCATAGACTCCATTTCTTCTTCCATTGCTTTCCTCCATTCATTCTTAGCGGGACATGAGAGTGCTTCAGTTCTTCTTCGTCTTGTGGAGTTGTCATAAAGACTTCTCCTTCGATTTCAAATCGGCGACGAGGAACTAAACCTCTAGCACTTCTCTTAAGTTGAGAATCTTGAGATATATGATTACTAGATGATGCAATGGTTTCTTCCGTCTCAAGATTTAGAGGAGTGTCCGTCTCTATTTCTTGAGTATGTGTTACCTCATCAGGTGTCACATTTGTTTGCATATCATCTTCCTGAATCTCATTTAATTCACATAAACTGGAATTTCTGTCAACCTCACCTTTGCTAGGAAAATCATTCTCTGAGAATGTAACATCTCGTGACTCAATTTCTGTAAGACCCCCATCATTATGTTCACCAATAAACACATATCCTTTAAAGTGATCTGGGTATCTAATGAAGATACACTTCTTACCTCTTGGACCTAATCATGAACATAGCCTGCCGACCCCCAAGGTCGCAAGTATGACAGAGTAGGTTTCCTACCTGTCCATAGTTCATAAGGAGTTGATGGAATAGTCTTTGTGGGTACTCGGTTAAGTATATAACAGGCGGTAAGCAAGGCATCTCCCCAATAAGATATTGGAAGATTTGCTTGTGCCATCATAGACCTAACCATTTCTAGGAGTGTTCTATTCCTCCTTTCAGCCACACCATTCTGTTGTGGTGTTCTAGGAATTGTAAGTTGCCTTACTATCCCTTTTTCATCACACAGTTCTTTAAACTGAACAGATAGATATTCACGTCCTCGATCGGTTCTTAGGGTTTTCACCTTCCTCTCTAACTGATTTTCCACTTCATTAATAAATGTCATAAAACATTTCAATGCTTCAGATTTGTGAGAAATCAGGTAGACATAACCAAACCTAGTGAATCATCTATAAAGGTGATGAAATAACGTTCCCCACGTCTAGTTTGAACACTCATTGGGCCACAGATGTCTGAATGAATTACTTGTAATGGGTACTTGACTCGTTTAGCCTTTCCAAATGGTTTTCGTTTTGCTTTACCTGCTAGACAAATTTCACAAGTTGGCAAGTTGACTTTAGTCAACGAACCGAAAAGGTTCACCTTAGCCAACAAATTCATACGGTCTTGTCCAATATGACCTAATCTAGCATGCCATGCATTTTCTTCTACATTAGAATTGCTAGAAGAAGAAGAAGTATTAGAAGAAAAGAAACTACTTACATAATAACTATTAAACGAGTTATCATCATCTAACAATTAAACCATGCGAAATAAAACCAGAACCATAATACTTAGCGTCATAATAGATATCTACTTGTTTGTTATGAAAATGCAAGTTAAAACCTAATCCTAGAAGAACAGTGACCGAGACTAAGTTCCGTCGAATGTCAGGTGCGTAAAGTACATCATGCAGGTACAAGGTTTGACCACCTCGCAAGTTCAATTTGCAAGTGCCAACTCCTTTGAATTTAACCTTATTGTTGTCTCCTACATATATCCACCTTGATCCCTCTGGAATCCGACGGTACTATACATATGCCTCTCGGTCTTTGGCTACATGGTTTGTCGCTCCTGAGTCCACTTTCCACAAAGGATTAGAATCAGCAAGCAATACAGTACTGGTAACATAAGTAAAATTACAAGAAGTAAATGACATTGCTACCTTTATGGGCTCGCTGCACTCGCGAGCGAAGTGACCCAGTTTGTCACAGTTAAAGCATTTCATCTTACTTTTGTCTTTCTTCTTACGGAAACGTTTTCCCGTATTGTTACCACCTTTCTTGTTCTTCTTGGAAACATGCTCATTTCCGTTCTTCTTCCCATTGTTCTTGCGCTTATTGCCAGAAACTTTGTGGGAACTTGACTCAGCAACATAAGCCTGACCTTGAGGCTTAATTGCATCTAGACGTTCATCTTCCAATGTCACATGACGAGCAGCATCATCAAAGATTTTGATGTTTTCATTGTGAGTCAAGTTTATCTTCAAATGCTCCCAGTTATTTGGAAGAGATCGGATCACATCTTGAACTTGTTGTTCATCAGTAAGGTTGTGACCTGCATTCTTAAGTTCCCTAATCATGTTAGACATCTCTCGGAGATCTTGTTGCATGGTTTGATTAGGCTTCTTCTTGCAAGTGTCAAACTTAATGGTCAATTGACGCAACTTTGTCACAGTCGTACACCCATACCTCTCATTAAGAGCATTCCACATCTCATGAGCAGTGAGGTATCGTTGACATTCATAGAAAAGATCGTCATTCATGGAGCCTATCAATATGCCTCTTGCAGTGGAATCTTTCTTTTTCCACTTCTCATAATCTTCCATGTCCCTTATGTTTTGAGCTGTGTTGCCTTCCTCAGGCTGAGCCATGATGTTGTTAACAGCCTCAAGAACATCTTGCTCTTCTAGAACATAATGTATCTTGAGCTTCCAAAGGTTATAGTTCTCACCATTCATCTTTTCTCCTTTGTTGAGATCAGCAATGATGGTTTTTTATGCCATTTTCTCTATAAAGTAAGAGATTTCCATTAATAACATACATTTATTTAACAACTCTAAGCTATTAATGCAAATGGAATGAATCACAAAGATAACAAAATAAGTGATAAAGAAAGTTCACTATGTTCCCAATCATGAATCACTATATTTTGTTTGTCTTAATCACTCAATCAATTTCATTAACCGCAAAATAAGTTCTTCAAGAACTTCCACTTACTCTAACATAAATAGAGCGATATTGTATGAAAATAAACAACTAAATCATAAAAGCAGAGAAAAATAGTTGAATCCATACATAACTAGAAAAAACATGTTCAATAAAGAAAATACTGAATCAAAGGGATAAAAGCAACTAATGTAATTTCTAACAAACATAGAATGAAAAACATCAAAGAAATCAACCTACATAAGCAAACTACCTACTGCAAGTTTAACTAGCAAACACCAATCATATCCAATATCTTAACTTAGGGATCGACGCCTCAAATCTCACTTCCTCATATTTTCCAATCGAAAAACACCTATCAAGATTAGTGGTTGGATAATGCATACCACAATCGCGTTGTTCCGACCTTATGTAACTATTGAAGTGCTTCCACAAGTGAGATTCAGTCAAAGCATACACAAGCCACTCATATGTATCACCTCTTCCATGAACATGGTTAGCTGGAAACTTATCCTCCCATAGGATATCTAAATCCCTACGCAACTCTCTCGACAATGTTTTACGAAAGACTACCACCATGCAATCATCACAACATAAGCCATCCTCACCCCAATCTATGACATTCTGAATCAACCTATTGACAATTGCCACGTGTTGAATTAGAGTGTGGTGAGGTTTCTTCCTATAATGGAGAGCTCGGATACTGTTCCTCAAAGTTTGTTTTTGTTCTGGTGTCCTTGCTC
Organism: Nemophila menziesii; assembly: GCA_029959085.1. NCBI lineage: Eukaryota > Viridiplantae > Streptophyta > Magnoliopsida > Boraginales > Hydrophyllaceae > Nemophila > Nemophila menziesii. Next base: position 6,438,126 of record JARWIR010000014.1, read on the forward strand.
GACGTGGTGTATGAACCATTAGTGTTCCATTTGGATTTCTTACGTTCCTATGAAGCATTCGGTAATCTCTGAATAGGCGGAGTCTTGATTCCCGTGACCCCCTGGATCGTGTTTCCATCATTTTCTACATATAGAAAAATAAGAACGAAAAAAATTACACCAAATTCGATTAGGAAACAAGAAAAAAAAACAGAATACACTATGTTTCCAGGAACTAAATTCATTAATAATAAGTTAAGGCAGTGAAACTGTAATGCTACATGTCACTGGTATGAACTGCTTAGGTTTGAACCACCCCAGAAGCAGTTTGGTTTTGTAAAAATATTAGGTACGAAAGTGAATAAAATAAAATAAAATTTTAGGTACGAAAATGAATAAAAAAAGTAAAAATTCACCCTTACTACAGTCAGAAAAATTGGGTTCGAAAATTAATTAAAAAAAAAAATTCACCCTTACTACAGTGTCCAGACGGTCCAATTAAGATTGTCCAAAAAACAAAATGCACACACAAGACCCAATTACAAATCTATGGAGTCCAGTAAATAAATAATCCAGTGCAACCAAAATAAAAAACAGTAGGTCCAAAAGCAAACATTAAATGTGGTCCGAATGTAAACAAAAATAGTGGGTTGTTTCTACTAATACAAACCCTTTACTCAACATATAAACAGATCCAAAAATAATTAAAAAAAATTGGGCAACTCATAATTATAGTCCAAATAGATGTCCAGTAATACAAACTAATACATGCAGTAACATGACAAACTAATACATGCAGTAAACATGTAGATGTCTAATGAATTGAGACTATACAATCATACAGAAGATATGGGACCAAAATTTCCAAATCATATATTTGGTAACGGAAACAAACAAAAAATTCCAGTCTCTTTTGAAGAACATGAAAAGAAATCAATCTAACATGTCAAAACAAAAAAAACTTTCGACAAAATAAAAAAAAAACTTTTCGAAGTATATCATGTCAGACCAAAAGCTTTCAAAAAAAACTTTTTCTTATCTAAGGCTCCAAAAAAAAATAATACATACAATTATTTAACTACCCAATGCTATAAATGCAAATATAATGAACAATAAAGATAACAAAATAAGTGATAAAGAAAGTTCACTATGTTCCCAATCATGAATCACCGTATTTTGTTCGTCTTAACCATTCATTTAATTTCATTAACTGCAAAATAAGTTCCACTAGAACTCCCACTTACTCTATCATAAATAGAGCAAAATAGTATGAAAAACTACTAAAACATATATTCAAATAAACAAGTTAAATTCATACGTAACAAAAAATACAAGTTCTGAATTAAAGGAAAAACAACTAATGCAATACCTAACGAACAATAATTGAAAAAACATCAAAAAGTCAAACCACTAAGCAAACTTTCAAAACATTAACTTACGAATGGAATCCTTAAACTTCGCTTCCTCATAAAGATGAATTGGATTAAAATCTATCCATATCAGTAGTTCCAGAAAACATCCCACAGTTGCTCATGTCCAACCTAATGGAGCTAATATAATGCTTCCACAAATGGGATTTAGTCAAAGCATAGACTAGCCACTCATATGTTGCTTCTTTCCCCTGAACATGGTCCGCGGGAAACTTTCTTTCCCATAAGATATCGAGACTCCTTCACATACGTATTGGCAAAGTATAGAAAAGAATATAAACTTTTTCATGTTCATGTAAGAGAACACGTCAAATAACAACATCTTGAATTATCTTATTCACAACTACTACATGTTGTATCAAAGTGTGATTAGGTCTCATCTTATAGCGGAGTGCATTGAGGCAATCCTTAAATACTTGATTTTGTTCCAGTGTCATTTCAACTTTTGGTCTGTGAACCCGTAATGGTACATTAATATTTCTTACTTTCTTGTGGAGTGTAGTTCGAGCCTTGATACTCGTGATCCCCGGGATCGTGTCCACACCATTTTTCTCTCTAGAAAAATAAGAACAACCAAAGAAAAACACCAAAATTGATATAAAAAAATATATATTTCGTAACGACAATATATAATTCCAGACACTCTACTAATCAACAACAAGTTCAGATAGCACAAATGATTAATCAGCCAGTCACTGAAATATATATCTTGGAATTAAACTACACAAAATGCATTTTGGTTTTACCTCTTAAAAATAATCCAAAAAGAATTATTAAGAAAACAAGTTCCAAAAAAATACAAACTTTAGAACATCTCAGATAAGTACAAAATGCATATTTGGCAAGAAATAAATAAAAAATATAGATAAATATAATCCATATGCACATCAATTATAGGTCTCACAACACATGCCACATATGCAAAGGCTTTTATATGATGTTTCGATGTTTCATTTTTTTTAATACCATATGTAATCGAAAAACAAAAAAAAAAGAAAAACTAAAAAAAGAACTCTTGAATATGATAAAAAAAATGCAGGTTTCAATAGGCAATGAAGTTTTCTCTCTCAAAACCTCTCTTTCCTCCATCCAACTTTTAAAAAATCTTTCCAGCCTCAACTCATCCAAAACCTTTTTACTTAAACATTTTTCCAGCGAATCTTCATCTCCTTGAAGATCTCAGTTTCCTTCTTCCTGTTTTCCCTCTTTTCCAGTTTGTTTCTCTTCCTTTCTTTCTTTTTTTAAACATTCCAGTAGCATCTTTAAAACTGTCCCTAACTTCATTTATTGCTCTAGCTTATAAGTCTTTAAGACTACACTAATCATTAGCATTAAACTTCCCTGCAAAATGAATGTTTATGCTATTAGTCATCCTGATGCAAAGAATGGAGTATCACTTTCACTTGAAAGTGCCAATTACTACCAAGAAAGTGAGGAACATAAGCTCATAGTCAAAGTTCTCAACAAAGAACTCATGAACTTTGGGTTCATGAGGAATCATATTCAAAGACATTGGGGCATTAAAGGCAAGGTCCAAACTCAAAGAGTTGGTCATAATGAATGCATCCTAATTTTCGACAATGAAGAAGACAAAACTAGAGTTTGGAATATGAGACCTTGGACCATTATGAGGAAGCACTGTGCTATGAAAGAATTTGAAGCTAAATCTAAGGTAACTCATACTACTCTATGGTTAAGGCTTTATGGTCTTCCAACTACTGTTTTGAACACTAAAAGCATCTCTGAGATGCTTCATGATATTGGGAAGGTCCATGAAGTCCATCTACCTAAGGAAAAGAAAGTTACAGACGACACTTTTACAAGGGTAAGAATAGACTGGGAGATCAACCGCCCTATAGTAGCAGGGTTTAATTTCTGGTTTAATATTCATACCTCCAAGTGGATAAGGATGAAATACGAAGATATTGGGCAAATATGTTATAAATGTGGCCTTTTTGATCATGAAGACAAAAAATGTGAAGATCCCCATAGAGTAACTCCTCACCTTGGTGGATATGTCAAAATCTTAACAAGAACTCAAACCTCCATGGAAGAACACTTTAGCAGAACCCATGGAAAATCAAAGGTGGGACCCTCGGTTAAGGCAAATTTTTATCCTGTCAACAAGAAGTCAAATCACCCACAAAATCAGCCTGACACAAGCAAAAGCAAAAAAGATAAAGAGATTTGTTCTGAACAAAATCTCTTTACATTTAATGCTACTAAACAAAATCAATATCCAATGGATAACAGAATGAATGAAAAAGAAAAGGGGATTTACTTTTCTCCATCTGATCAAATAGGGACCACCACGGCAGTATCTATCCCACCTCAGCACCCTCCACCTCAGCTTTTTACACCACAAGATATTCCTGTCCAGCTCATCCCTAATCAACAAGAAGCAGTTAGTAATATGGATTTTATCATGACTGATAATACGAAAAAAAGAAGCCAGGATATTCAACACAATATTCAGGTTTTACAACCTCAACAAAACTGCCAAGAAGAACATCCTCCACAAAGTACAGCTAACTATACTACTACACCAAAAATTCTTGATGCTAATTCATTATCACCACCAGGTAAACCTTCCTCTAAACCCACCTATTCTGATATTCTCCAAACCCCAATACCACCACCCCCAAATAAATCAACCATAACCCCTAAAAATGCAACCCCATCTTCATCTATTTCTACACCTAACACTGCATCTTCATCACACATTTCTGTCACCCCTATAAATCCTTTATACAAACCTAAACTACTTAACAATCAAATACAAGTTAGCCCTGTTCCGGTTCCTATCTTACCTCTAGACATTGCCCCACAGGAACATTTGATTCCTTCACCCATAATTGCCTCTCTCCCTTCAACCCCTTTTACACCAACACCAACCAAAAATTCAACCCTTCACACCCTGATTGTTGCACCAGCTCTTCAAAACACCACTGATAATATATCCCAAAACTCACAAACCAATTCCAATTACCTTAACCAAGTTGTACCCGCGAAAGAAGAAAACAATAACCAAATCTTTATCAACAAGGAGGTTATAGACAACTCGGAATTATTTAATTATAGCATGGAGAAATTCACTTCCCTTTCAGATTCAGCCAAAATCCACTATGCTAATCGAATAAAAGAGAGAATCAATCAAGATAGTTAGACTATCCACATGTCTATGGCCCATAGCTTTAGAATTGAAGATCAAATCTCCCAATCAGACAAAATGAGATACAAATCAATATGGGAGAAGAGGAAGAATTCGAAAAATAAACAAAGAATCTCTAATGAAAAAAGTTTAGAACGAAAAGAAAAAGAAAGCAAGGATTTGAGTAAGAAAACTGGAAAAAAGAATTTTGAGCATTTAACCCACAATGATTTAAGCGTACCTTTTCTGAATTTGGAAGAGGAAGTTACGGCCGAAGGGGTTTTGTTGGACACGGCTGCTCAAGTGAATGAAATTGGAGAGGACAATTCAATTAATGATGCAGAAAGGCCTTCTGGAGTTGAGCCAGATCAACTCCATCCTTGTCAATGATCCAAATAGCCTGGAACTGCCAGGGAATTGGCAATCCACTGACAGTCCAGGCAATATGGGACCTCTGCTCCAAACACAGACCAGAGGTACTTTTCTTATCTGAAACTAAGAATGGTTTCAATTGTCTTAATAATCTTGCTATTAAAATCGATATGAAACTGATTCACACCGTTGAGCCCTGTGGGATAAAAGGGGGTTTAGCTTTATTTGTGAAAAATGGTCTGAAAATAAATGTTATTAAGAGTAATGAATATTTTATACACACATCTTTGTATAATGATAAAAACTCCCCCATCTTTTATACTTATGTGTACTTGAGCCCCTATGATAATAAAAAAGAGTTAAGTCTTAATTTTTTAAATAAATTAAACCCCAAAAAATTTGCTTGGGCTATCTTAGGGGATTTTAATTGCATTAGGTTTCTTAATGAAAAATTAGGAGGTAAGGTTTGCCTAAAAAAATCCACAACAAATTTCAATAATTTTATAAATTACCATAAATTAGAAGAATCTACTTCTTATGGTTGTAAATTCACTTGGACTAACAAAAGATCTAATAATAAAACGATTAAGGCTATTCTTGATAGAACCCTTCATAATACTATCTGGGATACCCTTTTCCCTAATGCTTGGACAGCTATTATACCTGCTATAGGCTCTGATCACTGCCCCCTTGTATTACATCATGATAAGATCATTAATCATAAAAAAAGAAGATTCTACTTTGAAAATTTTTGGACAACAGACATTGATTGTCTAAATATTATTAAAAAAGTCTGGTATGACTTCAAAACCCTAAGGGGTAATCCTAATAGTGTCATCAACTACAAATTCAAAAAATGTAGCTTGGCACTGAGAGATTGGAATAGGAAAAAATTTGGTAACAATAAAATCCAAATTGATAAACTCATCAAAAAATTAGAAATTATCTCTAATTCAAACATACCCAATTTCAATTGGGATGAGTATAACTCAACTATTAAAGAATTAGATGAAACTTGGAAAAGAGAAGAAGCCTTTTGGAAAACTAGATCTAGAAATTTATGGTTAGAAAAAGGTGAGAAAAACACAAAGTACTATCATGCCTGTACTAAAGAAAGAAGATGCAGAAATAAAATCACTAATATAACCAATGATAATGGAGATTGGCTAGATAACAATAATGATATTAACAATGAAATCACTAGCTATTTTAATAATATCTTTACAACTGTAGGCCCTAGGGATTACAAAATTACACTGGACCTCATTACCACTAAATTGGATGCAAAAATAGCTGACCTCCTCAATAAACCCATCAATGAGGAGGAAGTCAAAAAAGCTACATGGGAACTGGGACCTAATAAGGCACCAGGACCTGATGGCTATAATGGAAATTTCTTTAGACACTACTGGGAAATTATTAAACTGGATATTATGAGAGTTATTAATAACTTCTGGAACAATCAAGGGGATTTAAATGATATTAATCAAACTATAATCACCCTTATCCCAAAAATCAGTAAACCTACTAATATTAAACATTATAGACCCATAAGTTGCTCTAATTTTATTTATAAAATTATAGCAAGAATTCTTGTTAATAGACTACAACCTCACATGAATTCATTAGTAGGTGAAAATCAAAGTGCTTTTATGCCTGATAGAGTCATCCAAGAAAACACTATGATAGCTCATGAATTAATTACCCATATCAAAAGAAGGAAAAAAACAAAGAAATATATGATAGCTATCAAAGCTGATATTCAAAAGGCCTATGAATATGTTGAATGGGACTTTATACATGACCTCATGATTAAAATGGGTTTTTAATAAAGATTGGGTTAGGAAACTAATGCTTTGTATTACCTCTGTAAACTACTCTGTAATGATCAATGGGGTAACCTATCAACTACAAAAACCAACTAGAGGCATAAGACAAGGAGACCCCTATCTCCTTTAATGTTTTGCCTTTTAACCCAAACCCTAAATGATCTTGTAAGGGATAAAAAAGAAAAAGGTTAATTAAAGGGATCAAAATTGGTAATAAATGCCCTGAAATAACTCATCTCCTTTTTGCGGATGACAGCCTATTTTTTATCAATGCTGAGAATATTGAGATACAATCTTTTATTGAAATTATGAACATTTATAAAAATGGAACAGGTCTATGCCTAAACCTCAATAAATGTGGAGTTATCTTTAGCCCCAATACACCTTTCTTTCTTCAAAAGGTTATGGCTAAAAGACTAAACATGAAAAAAACTCATAATCTGGGTAATTATTTGGGTCTTCCTACAGAATGGACTAGATCTAAATCTAAAGACCTTCAATTCCTAATTGATAAAGTTTTGCATAGACTAGAGAATTGGAAAACACTCTTTGTTTCTGAAGGAGGTAAAGAAATTCTTATAAAAGCTATCATTCAAAGCTTACCAAATTATATGATGTCAAACTTTATCTTTCCCAAAAATATAATTAATCAAATACACTCTATCATTGCACAATTTTGGTGGGGTGACAAAGGCAAAAAAAGAATTCATTGGGCTAAATGGGATCTTTTAACCTTATCTAAATCTGAAGGGGGTTTGGGTTTTAGAGACCTACACCTAATGAACAAAGCACTCTTAGGCAAACAAGCCTGGAACATTGCTAATAAAAAAGATTCTTTGCTTTATAAACTCCTTAAAGGAAAATATTTTCACAATTGTGACTTTTTAGAAGCTAAGTTAGGAAGCTCACCATCTTGGGGTTGGAGAAGTATCCTAATAGGTAGAGGAACTTTTGAGAATGATATTAAATGGAAAATAGGAAATGGAAATAATATTAAACTACATGAACATAATTGGATTAATAACAACAATAACATTATTAAACCTAAAGATAATACTATAACAAAGGTTATTCACCTTATGAAAGATGATAAAACTTGGAATTCTAATCTTGTTAAAAACCTCTACCATAAAGATATTAGTGACAAGATAGAAAATATGATTATTCCTAAAATAGATTGTGAAGATCTTATTTGTATTAATTTCTGCAAAAATGGAATCTACACTGTTAAAGAAACTTACCATAAACTTAAAAATGATGAAAATCACAAAGATATGGTGAAGAATCAAAATACACCAACCATCTCTATCACAAGGGGTAAAGACCTTTGGAATCTAATCTGGCATTTAGAAACACCAACCAAAATTAGAAATTTTATATGGAGAACAATTAGAAATCTACTTCCCACCGAAGAAAACCTTTTTAATAGAAAGTGTAGTGACACAAATCTTTGCAAAATATGTAACAATAATATTGAAACTGTGGAACACATGCTCTTTAGATGCCCTTGGGCCAAATGTGTATGGTTCTGTAGTCCCCTTAATATAAAATCTGACAATGATAGCACTAATAGACTAGATCAATGGATTTTGAACTATGTCCAACAAATTACCTCTAAATTTGATAAAAAAGATAGAATACTTGAACTCATTTGTACCATTCTTTGGCAAATTTGGAAAAGTAGAAACAATTTTATTTTATAATGGAAAAAGTTGTGACCCTATAAGAACTATTAATAGTTCCATTGAAGCTTGGAAAGATTATTTTAATATCACTAACCCTAATGATATTAATTTTATGGATAAAATAAATGAAGAGGTTACTACTGCTCAACCATTAATTCATACCACTAACAACAACCCTAACAAGAATGAAAAATTTAAAGAAAAGTGGAAAAAACCACCCCCTAATAAGTTCAAAATAAACTGCGATGCGGCTTTCTCTGATAAAGGATCTGCCATTGCATGTTTAGTAAGAAACTCTAATGGTGAATTTGTTACAGGTAAAAGTTGGAATATCGAGACAGATTCAGTGTTAGAAGCAGAAGCCAACGGGATCCTTAAAGCAACTGAGATGGCATTAGAATACCCTTTTGGAAGCGTAATTATAGAGAATGATGCAGAGCAAATCATGAAGCCCCTATCTTTTGGATTACCTGTTACTAATCATTCTATTAAAAACATAGTCTGTAATATTTATTTTTTGGCGGAACTTTCGAGTCCATCTTTTACTCTTATTTCTAGGAGTAAGAATCTTGCGGCTGACTGAGTTGCCAAACAACAGCTTTTAAGCAATTTGTTTGGCAACTGGGATGTCTGTATCCCTCCCCAGTTAGCATCTATCTTTAGTACGGACATTGACCCTATAGGGGTTGGGTAATTTGTAACCGTTTCTTCTATCTATCTATATATTAATGTTTCGGAAAAAAAAATGCAGGTTTCAAAATAATGATACATCAGATTGCCCAAATGCTAATACATCAAGTTCTCACATTTGTCCACGTGAATTTTTATCATTACATCAGAAAGGAACTTCATTACTAGAACAAAGTAAAGAATTCCTTTTTTTTTTAATGTACGGAACAAAAAATTGCTGCAACCATATCAAGCAATCACATATGCAGCCAACAGAAAAACCTTTTTTTTATTCTTTAAATCAAGCAACCACATACTGATGTAGCCAAAAGAAAAAAAAGGATTCTTTAAATCAGAACTTTCTCTAATATACGAACCCCAAAAAAAAAATTCATCAACTGTTGCAATTAAAAATAAGTGTATCTAATTTTATTTTTTAACCAAAAAATAATAATTACAATAGTAAATTCTCAATTTTTTTCGTACAAAAAGAAATATCACACACAAATTATTTAAATCTAATAAATATCACATGCTCTGCTACCAATTGTAATATTTAATTAGATAATAATTAAAGAGAAAGAGGTTTATCACAGGAATACCTCTTGAAGAGCAGCGGAATTGAATCGATTGAGAATTAGATAATCTTGCGGTTGTGGATCTTCTTACTGGAAGAAAGACCTCTATTTCCACAACCTAAGAGCCTTTGTGAAATTCTGATCAGTGTGTCTTAGTTTTGTGTATTGTAGAGAGAAAACTAAATATTAGAAGAGAAGCGTTTTAGTGAATTAGATTCATTAGTTTTTCTTCTGATAGAACTCTGTCTCTTATATAGTGGGTAATCAGGAAGTGCTGTCAGATATACACGTATCTGATTTTATAACTTCCACAGTTATTAATTTTGAATTTTAAATTAATAACCTTATATTTAGTACAATAAACAGAAATTTAAAGGTTTTTAGACAAACCTTTTAGGCGGAATTAAGAATCGAAATGCTCCGGTATTGAATCCACTTACATATCGAAGAAGATTTCTATTCCACAACCTAAATGCCTTTGGATCTTCTATTATATGTTAAAGAGATCTTGAGAGAATTTGTATTGATTTTGTTTCTCTCAAGTCTAAGGCAGACAACAGAAACAAAGATAAAGCGTATGTCTGAAAAACTGATTTTTAATCATCTTATTGTGAAATAACTTGCTAAAGTTATTTATATATTACTTATGCAAATAATAACTACTACAATATGGGCCGGGCTAACCCATCATGGGCACCCACAATATGGGCCAGGCCCAAACCAATTTCTTTCATTCTCCCACTTGCACATGATGGGTCTATTCCCATACCCATGTTATATGCATCAAGGTACTCTTTCTCTCATCTCAAAAACATATCCACAAAATCCATCATACTTGGCAAATAGGTCGTGCGACCGGCAAGCATACGAGCATTTCTTTTTTGCTATAAACCTGTTAGGGTAGATAGCTGCTCAAACGATTCATAAATCCTTTCATATCTTGCAGTTCCCTAGACTGAAAATTATAATATCAATATCATAGTAACTCTGACCCCTCAGATTCCATATCACATCGTCTTTGTGATTGGAAGAGTTCACTAGCATAACATTGTGTGTCTTACTATCATGTCATAGTCCTTGATGACTTACATGATTGGTCGACCTGCAAGCACACACTTTGATATCCATTTTAGTCTTCCTTTTGCACTTGACATTTTCTATAATGACCTGGTTGCTTTCCCAAACATACCCCGTTAGGTCGAATCATTCATGACCATCGATAATATGCTAAAGTTGCAAACACCAGATCAAAACATCAAATTCAGTCAAAACTAATAAGGGTACGACTCAAAGATCTCACACAATGAAGAAACGGGGATCAATGCTTCACTTCTTTTTGGTCACAAGCACACACGGTATGACTCGCGTGCTACGATATTATTCATTTTTATGTCATATGTCATGTATCCATTAATATCGTACAGATATATAATTAGACATTCCTCGTTGTCTAAAATGAATCCTTCAATTGATCAACCCTCTCTGAAATCAATTAAGAATTGCATAACTGGCTTTTATAGACTAAGTAGATAGTGAGGATCTACTTCGATCACAAATTAAAATTAACATGTTACGCTACATGTTTGTGACCTCATCTTAACATGTGTTAAGGAGACTTTCGTAAATCACGTTATTTACATGAAGGGTTACTCTTTTACATGAGTTAGTCTCATCCTTGCGCATCCTCTAATGCCAAAGGCGATTGCCCGTGTGAGAAGGCCAATCATGGTCTATCTGACATACTTATCCATACGTATATATTACCACTCAATAATAGAAATATAGAATTGCACATTATTTTGCAGTATACATAACAATATAGATCCAACATGATCTGGAATTGCATAACTTGCAATTTGTTCCAAAAAATATATTCACAAGAATATTACGTGTGGATTTTAACTGCAAATTCTCATAATCTTTTGTGCAATAATGTCTCTTATCACGATATACTTTATATCAATATGTTTGGTTATACTGTAATACTATGTTCCAATCACACAAGTCATTGCCATTTCTTTATTACAGTATTTCAAAATTGGACTCCCACTATCACTTGAGAATCATAAAAAGTACAAACAAACTTTTTAAGCCAAACAAACATTTTGAATTTTAATTGAGTAAGACACAAACTCAACATTCACAATGTACATAGCAATATATATAGGTTTGTTTCTTGCTACTCCATGGATATAACACAATATTTCAGCAAGAATACACAACCTAAAGACATTTGCATTCATCCATTTTGTTTAACCAATTAACATAAGGATATACTTTAGGTCTAAATGTTATATTTGAAAACATATAGCATGAGCCCTAATCCTTTTAAGGCATCTCATTGCTCATATTTCAGGTTTTCAATACTTATGTCCATAATTCAATTTAAAATGGACTAATTAAACCCACGACATAACTAATGTCTGGTCTAGCAAACATCACTGATAAATGGATAACTAAACCCAAAGCATAACAAAATGCATGGCCTAGTACACATCATGACATACATAATACTATCATCGGTATGTAATTACTAATATGACATTGTTTACCTTTTCTATTTTCGTCGATAGAGTACTAGGACACATAAGAAGATTAGAGCTTATTCTCTCATCTATTTGGAGGGTTAATGACATTAAAGTCTGACATGTAAAAGCGTTCACATCTCTTTTTGATGTATAATTCTTTAGACAGGGACTATAGAAATTCAAACATTCTCAATGAATCATAACATAAAGAATAGAGCTCGCATTTTACATACCTTTCACATCAACAAAGATTTGAAAGATAACAACTTCTTAATTTTGACAAATCACGTGTCATTCCTAGCTTGTAGAATATCAAATACATAGAGATATAAATTCATACACTTTCTTTGTGGAACTTTTGATATGTAGACAAAGTGATATTCACATATCATTTCAAAAAGAACTTATTTAAATGACTCGTGAATTTCAAAATTACTGTCTTTGGGCTTGTTTGAGACCATAGCTTGTCTTCTTCAATCTACACTTCTTGGTCTTTAACATCATATCCTAAATATTGTTCCAATGAATTTAACCTATTCTTTTATTCTCCACTGAGAAAAAAAGTTTTGAAATCAATCTAGTGCAGTTCATAATTAAGATGCACCACAACAGCTAGTATATAACCAAATGAGGTAAATCTCTTAACAATGGAAAAAATGTTAATCCCAAGAAAAATAATTTCTTTCTTGTAATATAGCCTTTTTGCTATTAGACGAGATTTTTTACCTCTCAAATGAAGTGTCTAGTTTTCTTCTCATTTCAAGAATCTATTTATTCTCAATCACATTGCGTCCTTGGGAAGATCAACCAAGTTTATGAATTGATTTCTCTTCATTGGCTCCATATTTCATAATAGGATATGAAGAGTTCATGTACTCTCTGAGGTTCTTCTTATGGATATATCATATAGATTTATCCATGGATCTTATATCGACAACAAAAATATCCCTCGATGACTCCTTATAGGTGAAGTTATTATGAAACAAATTCACTAGATGATGCAATAATTTCTTTCGAGTCAAAATTGAGGCAATCTTGCCTTTCTCATGCATGTGGTACCTTATCTGGTAACACATTTAATTGCATGCATCTTTTTCAACCTCATTTGATTCATGTAAAATGATATTTTTTATAACCACACCTTTGTTTAGAAAAAAACATTACTATCTAAATGTAACATCGTGTAACTCAGTCTTAACAAATTCCATCATTATGTTTAACCTTGAACACATATCCTTTAGAGTCTTTGAACATCTTCCAAAGAAATCATTCTGACCTTTTGTGACCCAACTTTCCATACTCATTGGATAAGTCACAAACATACCAACCCCCAGGAGATCAAGTATGAAAGGTGAATTTTCTTTTGTCCATAGTTCGTACGGAGTTGATGGAAGTAACTTTGTGGGTACACGTATAAGTATATGAGTAGCAATAAAAACTTATCTTCCAAACATATATTGAGAGATTAATTTGAGCAATCATACACCTTAATCAGGAGAGTTACATTCCTCCTTTTACCTACTATTCCATATTGTGGCATGTGAAAAATCATAAACTTATTTATGATCCCATTATCATCGCACCCTTCTTTAAAATCCCTCAAATAGATATTCGTGATCACGGTTTCTTCTCAAGGTTTCAAAATAATGATACATCAGATGGCCCAAATGCTAATACATCAAGTTCTCGCATTTGTCCACGTAATTTTTTATCACTACATCAGAAAGAAACTTCATTACTAGCACAAAGTAAAGAATTCCTTTTTTTTAATGTACGGAACAAAAAATTGATGCAACCATATCAAGCAATCACATATGCAGCTAACAGAAAAACCTTTTTTTTTATTCTTTAAATCAAGCAACCACATACTGATGTAGCCAAAAGAAAAAAAACGATTCTTTAAATCAGAACTTTCTCTAATATATGAACCCCAAAAAAAATTCATCAACTGTTGCAATTAAAAATAAGCGCATCTAATTTTATTTTTTAACCAAAAAATAATAATTACAATAGTAAATTCTCAATATTTTCGTACAAAAAGAAATATCACACACAAATTATTTAAATCTAATAAATATCACATGCTTTGATACCAATTGTAATATTTAATTCGATAATAATTAAAGAATAAGAGGTTTATCACAGGAATACCTCTTGAAAAGCAGCGGAATTGAATCGATTGAAAATTAGATAATCTTGCGGCCATGGATCTTCTTACTGGAAAAATGACCTCTATTTCCACAACCTAAGAGCCTTTGTGAAATTCTGATCAGTGTGTATTAGTTTTGTGTATTGTAGAGAGAAAACTAAATATTAGAAGAGAAGCGTTTTAGTGAATTAGATTCATTAGTTTTTCTTCTGATAAAACTCTGTCTCTTAAATAGTGGGTAATCAGGAAGTGCTGTCAGATATACACGTATCTGATTTTATAACTTCCACAGTTATTAATTTTGAATTTTAAATTAATAACCTTATATTTAGTAACTAACTTTTGGCGGACTAAAAATATAAAAAATAAATAATACATATATTATTTATTCATATATTTATCTTACATTAATGTGTAAGATAAATAATATATCATTTCATTTCTTTTGAAATGACTCTAAAATAGGAAAATTTATTATTTTTTGCTCTCCTCTCAGCGCAAACCTCTCTTCTTCTTCAACCTAGCTCCCTTCAATCCAATCCATGGCGGAACCTCCATTAGTAGATAATCCTGGTGAACAACAAACACAAGCCAATGGGGCAAAAGACAATCCGGTGTTTGAGAATCATTTGGAAGACATGATGACTGATGAGGTTTCTCCTGCAGCTAAAGAGTTAGAACGGTTTTCATCTCTTTCCGTGGCTATGAATAATAATAGGTTAACCAAGCGGGCTAGTCCAATTGATTACGACACGCCGCCTGAAAAATCCAACTCGTCGCTGCAGTTGAATTGGAACAGAAACAATCCATCTCGCAAAAATTCAGGTTGGTACACGGCAGTTACTGGTAATAATTATGTAATTCCGTCATTAATTGATTCAATTGAGGATAAAATGAAAACATTGCTCGATGAGGAACGTGATTTTATATCCCTTGTACAAGATGATGTAGCAATTGAGGGGTGTGATTATCCACAAGTCGTTAGAATTAGAGATGAGATTATCGAAGGAATTGAACTATGGCGCAATACAGTAGTAGTCAGATTATTAGGATACAAGGTCGGTTACAACTATTTAGTCACGAAATTGAAACAGATATGGAGTCCGAAGGGTATTTTTGAAGTGGTGGATGTTGGCCATGGCTATTTCATGGTTAAATTCTCTAACCGAGAGGACTTAAAATTTGCTTTGGGAGGGGGACCTTGGATGATTTATGACCATTATTTAGTGGTGCGAGAATGGTCACCTGAGTTTAAACCACACGAGGCAACAAATTAACACGACAACATCTTGGGTTAGGGTGTCAAACGTGGGAATGCAAAATTATACGATGCAAATACTTCGGAAAATGGGAGATTTGATAGGGAGAACAGTACGTATTGATCAATTAACCAAGACCAGAAAGAGGGGGAATTATGCAAGAATAGCTGTGGAACTGAACCTTGATAAGCCGTTAATCCCGAAAATACATATAGGGGGGGAAACATGTAAGGTGGAGTACGAGGGTCTGCACATGATCTGTTTCGAGTGTGGTCGCTTTGGACATCAGAAAGATAAATGTCCGTCACTATAGCCACAGTCTCATGGAGGAAAAAATAATGATGCTAGTGGCAACAGCGCGGAGGTGGATGTAGTTAGACCGGAAAACAAAATACCAGAAGTAGTTCAACCTACATTTGGTGAATGGATGACCGTACAATGCTTTAATAACAAAAATGGGTCGAAAAAACAGAATGGTAATGGACAAAATGTGATCAAAGCTGGGGCGAGTAAGAACCTTGGATCGAGGTTTGACTCATTGTTTATCGAGGATGAGGTGGAAGTAGCTTCAGTTGGACAGAAGAAAATTTTCGTGAGTAATGGGAGTATGACGGGCAAGAATAACAATTCGGGTAAATCAGTTGTTTTGAAAGGAAGTTCAAGTAAGCGTGGCAAGAATAGTGGGGAAAATCATAGAATTATTACGGATACGTCGTTTGACAGAATTCGGAAATTGGGCAATATTCCAGTAGGCGAGATGGTGGGGAGTCAAAATTCAACTATTTGGTTTAGAGCAGGCGGGGGACAGAAGAACAATGAGAGAACGGCTGAATTAGGGGCTATTTCGAATAATTGTAAAAGGTCAGATGTTGTTTTAATTTTGGGGCGAGATAGTGCAAATAAGGAGCTAGATAATCAAGTGATTTCGGTTAATAATGGAGCTAAGGCTGTTTCGACAGTAGGTATTGCATGTGGGGCACCTGAGAAGAGTCCAAATATGGTGGGGCCTTCAGCTAATTCATATGCTGTAGAGTCAAATAGGGAGGAGTGCTTTATTATAGAACCTGATCCTATGCTACAACCATTTAATGAGCCCCAAACGTGTTCTCAATTAAATAGGGGGGCAGATCAAAATTCACCAAACCAGGACATGGACCTGATAGCAGCAACTCAAGTTACAGATGATGTATCTAAAGTGCGAACTGAAGAAGATTCGGTTATGTTAGTAGCCGCGTAACTCGGTCATGGTATCTTCCTCCTTTGCTAGTTTATTTATGTGTACAAATAATAATGAATTTCAGGGATGGAGTAGCTTACCTATCCACTTAATATCTTGGTGTGGAATTGTCATGGCGCTTGCGCGGATAATTTTTCGTAGAGTGGCTAGGGATATAATTTTCACACACAATGTTTGGTTGACGGTTATTGTGGAACCTCGTACTAGTGGTGACAAGGCGAGTGATATTATTCGAAGTTTAGGAAAACCAAATTCGATTAGAGTGGAGGCAGAGACATATAGAGGTGGCATTTAGGTTATTTGGGATGATACTGATATAGATATCAAGGTTCTTTCAGCGGGAAGACAGGTTATCAATATTGAGGTGTCGAAATTCGGATGCGAGTCTTGGGTGTTTTCTGCCATTTACGCAAGAACAAAAGCATCAGAAAGAGAAGAATTGTGGGGGGCTCTTAAAGAGGCATTTCAGGATGTGAGCGAGCCGTGGTTAATTGCTGGAGACTTCAATCAAGCCGTAAAGGAGGAAGATAAAAAAGGTGGAGTCATGGGTGTTACGAGACGGATGGAGAAGTTTGAGGAGTGGAGACACGAATGTGGATTATTTGATATGGGTTTTGAGGGGCCGAGATTCACGTGGAGCGATTCGTGGAATACGGGTCAAAAAATTATGCGAAGGCTCGATAGGGCCTATGGAAATTCTAACCTTTTATCTTTATTTCCGCATGCTAAAATCTCTCATCTCGATCGAGCACATTCTGATCATTTGCCGATTCTTATTCAACTTCTGGGGGATGGTTGGAAGCCTAGGAGAAGTAACCGGTTCAGATTCGAGGCCGCGTGGTGCTTGCATAAAGACTTTCTTAGTTTTGTGCAAAGTAAATGGAATGCGGAAAGTGGGGACCTGGAGGAAAATGTTAGTGTTATGCAAGAATATTTCCGGGTTTGGAAGAAAGAAGTGTTCGGGGATATTAATCAGAAAAAAAGACCACTTATCGCGAGGCTTAAGGGTATTCAGCTATCTCTGGACAACAAGTATAATAAATCTACGTTTCAACTTGGTAAGAAGTTACGTGACGATTATCTGAATGTACTGGAGAGGGAAGAAATGCTATGGTTTCAGAGTTCGAAAGAAAAGTGGATTAGATCGGGAGAACGTAACACTAAATTCTATCACCTTTCTACTATTCAGAAGAGGAAAAATACAAAAATAACCAGGTTAAAGAATGAGAACGGTACATGGATTTCAACGGAAATGGAGGTCAAACATTTAGTTCGAGATTTCTTTAGAAGCTTGTACGAGGTGGATGATGCTTTTATAGGTCCTTTCTCTCTCCCTCGGTTACCACAGTTAGAGGATAGCGAGAAAGAGTTTCTGTTAAGTGAATTTTCGGATGAGGAGATTAAAGAGGTGGTTTTTCGAGCCAACCCAGTGAAAGCTCCAGGACCGGATGGGATGTCCACAGCCTTTTATCAGAAGAGTTGGTCGGTGGTCAGTGAGTCGGTTTGTAAGATGGCGAGAAAATGTGTTGAAACGGGGGTGATTGATACAAGGTTAAATGGCACAATTATTCATCTTATTCCGAATGTTTCAGACCCGGAAAAGGTGAGTGATTTCCGGCCGATTAGCCTTATTAATGTTCCTATTAAGTTTGTTATGTCAGCAATGGTTAATCGGTTGCGTCCTCTCTTGGCGGAAAGAATTGGTCCGAATCAAACGAGTTTTCTCCCGGGAAGATCCACGTCTGATAATATTGTGTTAGTTCAGGAGATTGCTTCTATGATGCATAAGAAGAAGGCGAAGAAAGGGGTTATGGCAGTTAAAATAGATCTTGCAAAAGCTTAAGATTGATTGAGTTGGCGGTTTTTGGAAGATACTATGTTGTCCTTTGGCTTTCCACACTCTTGGGTACGGTTAATTATTGAGGCTATGCGAACTAATACCATACAGGTACTTTGGAATAGCGCACCGTTAGAACCCTTTTCTCCTCAGCGGGGTATCCGGCAAGGCAATCCCTTATCCCCATATTTGTTTGTGATGTGTATGGAACGGCTTTCACTCCTGATACAGAATTTGTGCGTTAGTAATCAGTGGGCCCCTTTATATCTTAGTAAAAATGGCCCTCCGATTACACACGTGTTCTTTGCGGATGATTTAATCCTATTTGCAGAAGCCTCTGAAGTTCAGGTAGACCTTATGAAAATGGTGATGCATAATTTCTGTCAGGAAGCGGGGCACAAGGTTAGTGAAGAGAAGTCTATCATTTGTTTCTCTAAAAATATATTACACGATGACCAGGTGAGACTTGCTTCTAGAAGTGGATTTGTATTGAGTGAAACGTTAGGAATGTATTTGGGTGCTCCCATAGTCTCTAGCAGGCCCCCAAGAGGCTTTTATCGAAGAATAGTAATGAAAATGAGAAGTAAGTTAGCAGGTTGGAAAGCTCAACAACTATCGTTAGCGGGTCGGGTTACCTTAGCTAAATCTGTGCTAAGTGCTATACCAACATATATCATGCAAACTTCTAAACTACCGGTGTATGTATGTACAGAAATTGATAGAGTAATTCGGGATTTCGTGTGGGGAAGCGGTGATGAAAGGAGGAAAATTCATTGGTTATCTTGGGAGAAAATGTGTCGATCCAAGAAAGAGGGTGGTTTGGGTTTTCGAGACTCGAGGAATTTTAACAAAGCGCTTCTTGCTAAGTTAAGTTGGAGGGTCCTGATGAATGATAAAGCGCTATGGGCTGTGGCTCTGAGAGAAAAATATTTCAAGAATGGGATTCTTAACAGGTCCATGAGCTCTAATGATTCTAGGATGTGTAAGGGTCTGATGGAGGGAAAGGAAGTCATTACTAAGGGGGTGGAACAGGTGCAAATCGGGCAAGAAATGGAATATAAGTAGCGGTTGGAAAAGTTTGGGAAATTCTCCGTGAAGTCTGCCTATGAGACAACTGAACTCCTGGTGTGGTGCCCTTTTACAATTGGGAGAAGGTATGGTCTCTAAAGTGTCCTCAAAAAGTTAAAATGTTGCTTTGGAGGGCGATTTGGGGCAAATTACCTACTTCCTCTAATCTCGCTCGGCGTGGGGTTGAAGTGAACTCGTTGTGTTTAGGATGTGGTTTGAAAGATGAAACGGAGTTTCACCTGTTTTGTGAATGTAGCTGGTATGACGGTCTATGGCAGGGATGGCCTTGGCTTGCTGAGCTAAGAGAGAGGATAAAGGGTTTACAAGGGGCTGTGTTGGGTGAGCACAATAGCTCGGCTGAGTAGGAGTCACTGGATTCTGTGGGTTTGGAGGATATAAATGAAGATGGATGGTTTCAGGAGGGCCGGCCCATAGTGCTGTCCAGAATGCTGCTCGCGCCAGGATTTTTTCTGCAGGTCACAGCAGCTCTATCGCACAAGGGCCTGTTTCTGCAATTCAAAATTCTGCAGGCCACAACAGCCCTATAGCGCAGGGACCTGTTTCTGCAATTAATTCCGCAGGTCCTGATTCTGCAGTAAGCTCTCGGCAGGCCAGAGTCTTGAGTTGGTGGAGGTCAATTATTGAGTGCGAGGATGTTATGGAGGGGATGGAGGCAAGTACAGTGGCTTTGGCTATTTGTTGGGCCATTTGGGCGGATAGAAACGACTGTGTGTTTAATGGAACTTCGGGAGGTAAATCAATGAGAACATTACGTTTTATTGCCAAAAATGCTACAATTAATTACGTACGAGCATGGGGAAAGGAGATAGATGGTGGGTTAATTATATCCGCTAAAAGCACATTGGTAAGATGGGTTAAACCGACGGTTGGTATTAAACTTAATGTGGACGGAAGCTTTAAATATGGAGCATCTAAGGCCAGAATTGGTGGAGTCTTTAGAGACATAGATGGAAACTATATAGGAGGGTTTGCAAGTGCAATTGAGACGGATTACGTGTTACATGCCGAATTGCTTGCACTTCATTGTGGGTTGTCCTTAGCAATTAGAAGAACCGAAGATATAATAGTAATCGAAACGGATTCGCTAGAGTTACACGCGCTAGTGAAGGGCGGTGGTAACGCTGGGGTCGGCTAGATGAGCTATTATTAGATTGTCGGAAAATACTTGCACTACATCCGAGTTACGAGTTTGTGTACGGATATAGAGAGGCGAATATGCGTGCTGACTTTATGGCTAAAATGGAAACACGCATGGAAGGTGATGCGGTGTACTATGGAGACCCTCCGGAAAACTTGAAGAAGCTTATTATGAGAGATCGGTGTGGGTGAGCCACACATAGATCGGTTTTGTGCACTCCTTCGGGAGTTTTGTAAGCTAGTTTAGGCTTATCGGTCGTGTAGACCTCATATGTATGGAAAAAAAAAGATAAATAATATATAAATAACTAGAGCATGAATAGATTTTTTTTATTTAAATACTTATTTTTGTTGTTAAATAAGTCCATTAGAAGTCATTTGGATCTGCATTAGATTTTTTTTACTGACATATTTCACTTCATTGTCCGTCCATTGGACATATTAGTATTCATGATCCATTCATTTTACATATTCACTGGCCATCCATTGGACATTTGGTCTAACAGAATTTGTTTACTGGAACATTAGAAGTTGGACGTTTGGTCCATTAGCATTAGTTTACTTGGACTGGACCGATATTAATTCACTGGACCTGCTTCTGGGGTGGTTTGAACCTGGCCAGTTCAACCAATAACATGCAGCCTTACCAGATTCACTATCTTAGATACTTGTTAATGAACATAGTTCCTGGAAAGATACTTAAATCTATTTTTTGCTCGTTTCCGAATCGATTATGGTGTAATTTTTATCGTTCTTATTTTTCTATATGTAGAAAATGATGGTAACACGATCTAGGGGATCACGGGAATCAAGGCTCCACCTATTGAGAGATTACCGAATGCTTCATAGGAACGTAAGAAATCCAAATGGACCATTAAGGGTTCATACACCTCGTCGAGCAAGGACACCTGAACAAAGACAAGTTTTGAGGAACAGTATCCGAGCACTCCACTATAGAATGAGACCTAATCACACTTTGGTGCAACATGTAGCAATCGTGAATAGGTCGATTCAAGATGTCATCAATTGGGGTGATATCATATGCGAAAATCACAAGGTTGAAGTCCTTCGCAGAACTTTGCTGAGAGAGTTGCAAAGGGATCTCGATATCTTATGGAAGTATGAATTTCCGGAGAACCATGTTCATGGACGAGATAACACATATGAGTGGCTTGTATATGCTTTGACTGAATCTCAATTGTGGAGGCATTTCAATAGTTCAATTAGGCCAGAACAATTCAATTGTGGATTGCATTATCCAACTACTGATGTTACTAGATATTTTCCGATTGGAAAATATGAGGAAATGAGATTTGAGGAGTCAGTTCCAAAATTAAGGTTTTGGATATGAATGATGTTTGCTAGTTGAATTTGCAGTAGGTAGTTTGCTTAAGTAGGTTGTTTTCTTCGATGTTTTTCATTCCATGTTTGTTAGAAATTACATTAGTTGCTTTTCTCCCTTCAATTCAGTATTTTCTTTATTGAACATGTTTTTTCTTGTTTTGTATGAATTCAACTATTTTCTTTTGCTTTTATGCTTTAGTTGTTTATTTTCATACAATATCGCTCTATTTATGTTAGAGTAAGTGGGAGTTCTTGAAAAACTTATTCAAATATATATTGGTTTAGGAAAAACAAATTGTCTTATTGATTTAGTGTCTTAATTAACCAAATTAAGATCTCATTAAGTACAAACAAACACCTTTTAAATTTTAGTAATTGGAGTAGGAAGGGAAGAGAGAGGGGAAATTATATATTTTGAAAATATTAGAGAATGCATAAATATTTTAAAAGTGAGAAAATGTTTAGTTTTAGATTTTAGATATTTAAAAAAAAAATTAAAGGGATCAAGTATATACATTTAAAATATTAGGAGGGAGACTATAGGGTATTTTTTGTAATTATAGGAATAAAAAATTTGTTTTAGCTAAACTTAAGGGGACGCTAATCCCTTCGGTATACACATACTTCCGCCTTAGTTATCTAAAATTTTCAAACTAAATTCAACATATTCTAGATTGAATCTATCGATATATATTAAACATTAATACATACACATTAATGATTTTTGGTTACTATAATTGATTAAATATCACAAATTTTAAATATATCATAGTTCTGATAAATTTGTTTTTAATACATAAGAGAAAAATATTTACAACTCTTTTAATATTTAATAATCAACGGGTAGCTAAATTGAACAAATATAAAAATACTTTGGAAATCTAATTGGATAAATTACACTATCTTCCTTAAATTCTATATCAGTTATTAAAAACCTATATATATACTCAGGGTGTGTATGTGTGAGTATTCGTGTGAAGAAAGAAGAAAAAGTAAGGAGTAAACATAAACCTTCTAATTTGGCAGGGTGCATGTGGCTTGTCTAAATTTCTTAAAACCTTTTCACTTAAGTAGGAATCCATCATACACACTTCAATAAATATCATCCTTAAACATTTCCTAACTCAAGTAACACCTTGTTCACCCAAACTAGCGTAACTTCCAGAAATGGCCCAGGAGGCCTCTAGGCGGTCCCAGAAGGTCCTAGGCGGCTAGGCGGTCTGAAGCTAAAATAAATTTAAAAAATATATACTTTTTGAAAAAAAATTAAAAAAAAAATTAACACAAAAAATTATATAAATCTATTCTAAAATTTTTATAAACCTAAAAAAATATTAAAACAAATATAAAAACCGCCTAGCAAGAAAACGCCTAGGCTCCGCCTAGACGCTCGAAGGTGGTCGACCGCCTACCTAGTGCCTAGCGCCTTTTAGAACACTGCCCAAAATAAAGGACTAATTTCAAAATTGGTGCAACTTTAAGTTGGAGTTTGAAATAGATGACAAAGAGAATGGAGACACTATCACGTGTTAGTGAATGACCTAAAGGGAAGGGGGTGAATAGGATATACTAAAATAAATAATGACTAACTAAAATATTTTGGAAAATTATGAGTTGGAAGAAAAGTTCTAAGTCAATATATCAAACTTTTAAGGGATCGTGCAAGGAATGACCAGAGGTTTGATATAAAAGTAATACGAGTAATTAAAATACGGTGTTAAATCGTAAAACACTATGAGAGTGTACAAGAAGATGCGAGAGTGCGATGTATAACACGATAAACTCAGACGACATGATTGCACGACTAGCGTTCATGCGTAAAATAAAGAAGTTCTAAATAAAATTGTCCAGAGAGCCTAGCTTGACCCTTTCTAAGAGGTTTAAGACGTATCGATTATTTCCAAAGAAAGAGAAATAATGCGCAATGATGAAGAAAGTCGCAAGAAAAGACAAAGCTTGAGATGGACGGGTGGGGTCAAAGGTGTGATAAATAAACACATAAATAAAGATAATAATAAAAGACAAATCCTTGACTACCACGAGAAACTCGCGGCAAGTATTACCGATCGTTTGCAAGTTTAGTAAGTAAGGAAAAGTTCGTTCGCAAGCATGTGATCTGTTAGATCTACTTATGTATATAAAGAAGTGTAGGAGAAATTACTTGTCTGATAAAAAGAAAATAAAAGAAAATATATTTATTTCGTTTGTTGATAGAAAAGATAATAATGCAAGTAAATAATATAACAAAGAATGGAGATGAGAAATATAGCTTAGGTTTGATAACATGTACTTATCCTTCTAAATCAATATTCTAGTTATAAGGGTGATTAAAGCTCTTAGATAAATATCCAAGATTCTATATTCCTCCTAACCCCTCCCGGGTGGACTTAGGTGGCGACCTAACAATTACCAAGGGACTTAGGTAAGGGGACCCTACGCAATGATCGGTGGTTAAATCTAAAACCCTAATGACTATCTAGTTAGGCAAACCCTTTCGGATCACTACCACACAATAGACGCTTATGTGATGTTTCAATAATTAGACACCCCTTTCGGGTGACCATCTAACTACTATTAATGGGGTAGTCTATACTTGTGCACTAGTAAGAACTACGGTCAATAAATCAAAGCACATAAAACAAATATATGTTTAAGAAGCTAGAATCAATTTAAAAAAGTTTTTCCCAAATAACATATAAACAAATAAAGAATTAGAAATCAAAGATTATGCATATGCAAACCCAAGCTATGAGAAAATTAGTTCATATCTAAAGACATAGAAATAAACTACAGATAAATAATTAGAAACAAAGATAAGCTAAATAATCTAATACAAATTACCCTAATGATAGAAGGATATGATGAAGAAGAGGAGTTTGCTACTTTACAACTTCTTGTCTTCCTCTCTATAGGTCTTGTTGCTTCTTTTGAATGACTAAGGATTAATCTAAGGTTTAGAACAAAGCAAGGACATGTTTACAATAATAAGAGGGTGTATTTATAGGTGTTTGGAAGACCCTAGGTTGAAATCATTTTCTAATTCAAATTTGTTTCCTAAAATATAAGAGAGGATAAACACTACTCATTGTTTTGATCATATCTTCTTCGTTATCGGTCCGATTTTTGCCTACTTTATATATAAACTACCGCACCAAAAAGATATACATTTACTATTTTGAATGCTCATCCAAATTCCCAGCAAATATGAATTTATTTTCACTTTAGTGGATGTAGCTGCAGAATTTCAGATTTACTTGGCAGCTTTTCCTTTCCTATTTTATCTCTACTTCCTTTAATCTCTTGATTCCTTCCATATATTCTTTCATTATCCCTTTAGAATTGATTTTACATCTAATTATATTCGATATATATTTAAAGTTTCACATTAACACACAAATTAAACCAAATATGCTCTAAAAATAACAAATCATCAAATCAAGACAAGAAATAAGAATTTATCAAAATACGAATAAAAATCTATAATTAATTAATAATAAACACCTAAAATGATGTCTCAAAACTAGATTATTATGTCACAAATAGAGAGGCATCATGGACCTAAGAAGTGAAAGACAGACAAGCAAATTAATCATGGAAACACATCGTATCCACGACGCTAGAGACTGGTGGAGGTACTAAACTCATTTAAGAATGAACCCAAGGTGAGATGGCCTCTAAAAATGTTAATCAATGTAGATAAACAAGACCAAAATACATATTTTCAGTTTCAAAAAGATATGGGTCACTGATGTCTCCCTAAATGTTCTAATTTTATGCCCTTGGGAGACATCATTTTTTGTGTTTATTTGACTATTTAGATAGACTTTTGGTGTTAATATGCAATAATTCAATTTTCCTCTTTAAACTCTAGTATTTTTCATTTATTAAACTTCTGCGCGTAATATGGGTTGTTTCTAGTGAAAAGTTGTAGGTTTCTAGTACTAGCAAGGAGAGGAATCAAGAATAGAAGTCTTAGATCGTGTAAAGAAGTCAAAGGCTAGAAGGAATATCCCGAAGAGTTGACAAGTTTGAGCTGAAAATCTAGAAGGCTGATGAAGATTACTGATTTAGAGCTACTTAAAGGTGGAATCAGACTCTGAGTTATGAAAAAGATTCTTACCTTATCGAGTTACGAAGAATTAGCAAGTTGGATTGAGTCAATTCGGAGTTATATTGAGAAAGTTACAGCCGTTTTCGTGAAGGGTGTACAACAGTTATAGGATTTGGACTAAGATAATGGACTTTGGCTTTTTAATATTTCACTAATTAACCTAAGTAAAAGCCCTAGTCCGATTTTATCACTATAAATAGGCCTTTAGACCTCATTATTCAGCACCTCTCATTTTATTCTTCAAATTAAATCATCATCAGAAGAGAGTGTCCAGAGAAAAAGTCAGAAGAAAGGAAAAGGAGAAAGCTAAGAGCTGGAGAAAGTAATCTTCTCCAAATCACAACCAAACCCAATTCCTAATTAGGTTCTATCTTTTATTTCTGTAATTTGTAAACATGAATTATTTTACTTTTAATTTCTTAATTTTTCGTATTAGTATGAGCTAAATTTAATAAGTGCTTGAGAACGCATAATGGGTTAATCCTAATTCTATTTTATTTCATGTTTTTGGATTTGGGATTATTATAATTGAAATCGAATTGGGTAATTAATATTTTTCTTTAATTTGCAATTATCAACTATTATTGAAGTAATTAATCAACAATAGGACTTAGTGCTTAGGCTATTCCATTTAGTGGCGAATGGATCACCTTGACGGGGGGTCTAGGTACAGAACTAATTAACGAATGTAGGATAGAAATTATTTGACCTTGACAGGCTTAATTAATCCTATGGCCAGTTGGGTAATTAGACTTTAATCATTCGAAGGTGGACTATATTCACCTTGACGGGGTTTGTAGCACCTAAGAATAGCTCCTTAGTCCATCCTGACGGGGGTAAGGAGAATTCCGAGTCCCGACCATTATTATTTACCGAATTTGTCATTTAAACGAAACATGGAATGAATAGAGTTAGGTGAAATCCTTGCGTCTCTCAAGTACTACCTTTTATACCTCACGTCTAGCTATTTTATTTACTTGCGTCTAGTTTAATATTTGCATTAATTTAGTCTTTTAAATTATTGTCTTAGTTATAGAAAACCAAAACAAACAATCTTAAAATCATTTACTTGCTTTCACGTGCAATTAATCACTATTCTATAAGCATTAGAGTCAACCAATCCGTCCCTGAGAACGAATCTGTTTATCACATATATTACTTGGGACAACTGTACACTTGCAGTTGTGGTTCTCTTATCCTTATTTGCATTTTATTTTAGAACACACAAAGGACCACCAAGTTTTTGGCGCCGCTGCCGGGGACTGTAGCGTGTGTCCCCGGTGTTTATCCTTTAGTGTTTAATTGCATTTTTATTTTCAGTTTTACGCTTGTGTTTGTTTTGTTTTTACAAATACTTTATTCATGTAATGATCAAGAGATTTATTTAAAGATGTATAGAGGACATTACCCAAATCCCGTTCCATTTGACTATTGGGAAGACTCTTCGGGACAACAACAATGGGGTATTAATTCTTACCAACAACCTTATCAATACACGCAAGAGCAAGGATGGAACAATCAATGGATCGGGAACAATCAAGAACAACCATCGTATCATTATCAACACGAGCATGAATGGAACAACCACTTGGTTAAAAACATTCAACAACCTCAACGTTCACCACAAAGTTCCAGATTAGATAGATCACTTAAAGAACTCAAACGCTTATATGAACAAAGGCTGGAGTCATTAGAGGAGACTAATTCCAGCTTGAAAAGAATGCAAAAGATGCTAGATGAAATGCTTACTCAAAATGGAAAAACAGTTGAGGAGGAGGTGTTGAAAGAAGATATTATTGATACTAATATGACCACCGTGCCAGTTACAAATGGAGACCACCATGTGGTTGAGAATCTTGTTAGAATGGTGGAAGAAGGAGTAGCAACGCAAATCCTATAAATTAACACAGAGATTGCAATTCCTAAGAACACAAACAAGAAGAGGTGGTGATCGAGGTTATAGAAAATCCAAAGAAAGAATATTATGAGGTAATAGTGGAAGATTGGGTTGAAAACGAAGATGAATATGAAATGGTTGAGGGGTCAATTGAAGAAATAAAGGTTCACAATGAAATAGAAGTTGAATATCCGCCACAACAAGTTTACCCATAGCGATTACGAATCTTGAATGAAAATAGAGCTGAAGGATCACCTCCACTACCACAAATGATCAATGTGTGGTATACAAGCAAGGTACCACACCGCGAGAGCAAAGCGGCAAGGAGGAGCACCTACCCACCACATTTTAAAGATGAATCCGAGATTGAAACAAGGAATAAAAATAATCGTATACCATTGAGAACAGTTATCTACTCTAATGTGGTGGAAAATGAGTTTCGTCGTGAAAGTAAGAAGGCAAAACGAAGTACTTACCCACCTTCTTTCAAAGATCGATTAAATAATATTCTAAGGGGGAAGGTTCTAAATATTTCACATCAAGGAAGAGGCGATATTAAGCGGAGGAGAACCGCAAAGGCCCCAATACCATCTTCATGGAAGGTAACACGTCGAACTTAAAGACGTAATAAACAAAAGTGCTTCTTGGGAGACAACCCAAGTTTTAAATTGCTTTCATGTCTTTAAATTCTTTGTATAAATAAGAGTAATGGTTATTTATTTAGTGATTATTTTTAAGAATTGAGAAAGGTTGGTGTTTTTTATGATTACAGGAGTGAAGGTCACGAGTTTGGGGTAGTTAGAACGACAAAGAATGAAAAATTTGGGTTCCAATACAGTAGAAACCGGGAACCCGTTTTTGGAGCTGTACCCAGGTATCAAAACTTCGGAAAATCATAACTTGACGCTCGGAGGTCGGAATTAACTTTTTCTTGAGCCTAAACCACTTATTTTTTTCGAGCTCTATCCAATGGTGAAGTCATAAAGTTCTGATAACCAACCCAAACTTTCTGACCTGTGCGTAAAGAGACGCAATTCATGGTGCGAAATGAAGAAAACATAATTTTGAGAAACATGGTACCTCCAATGGAAAATATGAGTAGTCCTATGGATTGGGAGTGTAATTTCCAATAAAAATGAGTATATATTTCGCGAGAATCCGAGATGTAAGCAAGGAGAAATCGAAGAAACAAAATGGGAATTTTCTGTGCGAATACGCAACACCTTGCGTCCAGCGAGTTGGCAATTCGTGCGCGAATAGCCAACCCGTTCGTCACTAGTTGGGAACCCGTTCGCAAAAGCCAACTCTTTGGTTAGTGCATCAAGTATGACGCAAGGAGAGTTGCGTTTAGGTATTAAAAAAAATCAGAAAATCAAATGCAGTATTTTATGCTTCCCGAAAAAAAAACCTGACCGGGTACCCGGTTAGCACAAACGGGCGCCCGGTTATCTTCGACGAAAATTGACCTAAACCTTACAAAACCTTATCTTTTCCTTTCCTTTGGCCTCCCACATATGAAACACCATTGATGACGAACCAAAGCTCCAAAAACACTCAAATTCCATCATCAAAACACCAAAATATCACCAAACCTTCTCTCTAAACATCATCCAAACACACAATCATATCATAAATCTTCCCAAAACACCAAAGAATTCACACTTTCATCCCAATTTTTCTTTCACCAAAGCTTAAAGTTTATCCATTAAACCTTTCCCAAACCTTGAAATATTTTTGACCCAGCTCAGAATACACCATAGTTCATATCCATACACCTTCAAGAACACTAAAATAACAATTTCATCCGAAACTTTTGAGAGTTCTTGAAGCTTTGATTTTGGGGTCATCAAAGATGACCATGAAGGTTGGAAAAGGTACAAAGAACATGATGAAGAGAGAAAATTGGGTATGGGGGGAAGATTTTCGTAAAAGATATGATGATTAGAGAGCTAGGAATAGATGAAAACATGGGAAATTTGAAAAGTTCGAGTTGATGAAGAACAATTTAAACGCAACCATTGATGAAGAAGAATTCAAAACCTCAACCTGGATGCAACACTGACAACCAGCCTCGCGCTGGTTAAGATACGTTTTCTATCATTTCTCATTTAATGTATATTAGTTTATTTGCTTTGAGTCTTTTCGAGTCGTGGGGACACGACTCATTTTTTAGTTTGGGGTGGGGTTCGTTGCCTCATCCCAATTTTATGTGTTATTTGCTTTCAATAAAATTAATTAGGGGTTGCGTTTGACTATAGAAGATCTTAAATATTCCCTTTAAGCATGCTTTATATGAATCTATGATGGTAAATAGTAGACTTTAGGGATTAGTATAAAACGCACTTTAATTGCATGCAAACATAGGTAATTGATAAGAAGAATTAATGAACAATGCAAAAGAAGTAAATTTGTACTTAAGGAAAATGTTTGGTGTGTAGAACGTGAGATCCAAATTAGTAGAGAACCCACTTAGATATGAACTAGATGCAAGCTATGTAGCTAGGAAAATGATAGGGGCAGTTCATTGTTAGCCAATTGAAGCCTTTTTAGCCTTCTATCCCT
The DNA here is from genome assembly GCA_029959085.1 of Nemophila menziesii. NCBI lineage: Eukaryota > Viridiplantae > Streptophyta > Magnoliopsida > Boraginales > Hydrophyllaceae > Nemophila > Nemophila menziesii. The sequence goes on from JARWIR010000014.1 coordinate 6,468,969, forward strand.
TGTAGTAATTATATCCGTCGTAGCCCAATTTCAAGCCTTAAGCCTTTTTGGCCCCCACAATATAATCCCGTATCCCCTTAGATTATTAGGCATGACCATATGACCCGCACTTGAATCACGATCCCAAGACCTGTCTCGAGCTTGAGTTTGGGGTGGTGGGTCCATTTATGGGAAACTTCATTGGGTGGGAACTTATGTGTTTGTATTGAGGCACAAAAAATTCAGATGATATTATTATTTGTAACCCTTTGCCGGGATTGAAAAGAAAAGAAAAAAATGAAAAAGAAAATAAAAGAAAGAAAGAATAAAATAACTGGCAAAGTGGAAGGTCTTTGAAAATCATCTTATTATGTATTGGGTTGACATGGGGACGCTACATTAGCGCGTCAAATGGGTTGAGTGAGAACATTATATGAGTGTAAACTCAAGCTCGTGGACAGTTGTTGATGGTAAGTGAGGAGAGAGCCAAAAGCTCACCTCAAATTTACCAAATATACATACCATACCTTCCCTAAGCCTACGCTAAAACCATAAAGTCCTCGTGATTCCTAGGTGCATGGTAAGTTAATAGGTAGTATACTAAGTGGAGCGTTCAAAGAGAGTAAGGATCGAAGAACAACCTATAGCCATCATACTAAGATAACTACAAGTGTAACCTTCTAGCATTGCGACTTTAATTTTATGATTGATATTATTTGTGTTTGATTTTTGCATAATTAGTGTATGTGTATATTAATTTTTAATGTTTGCTATAGGAGGTTTGTTTAAAGTGTTGCTTTGGGTTTAGTTGCTAGCTTCTATTTTCTCTTGCATCTACTTCATTCCCCTTGTTTTTAGTTTTACTTTGTCGGGACGACAAAGGTTTGAGTCTGGTGTCTTGATGTCTCACTAAATGTTCTAATTTTATACCCTTGGGAGACATCATTTTTGGTGTTTATTTGACTATTTAGATATACTTTTGGTGTTAATATGCAATAATTCAATTTTCCTCTTTAAATTCTAGTATTTTTCATTTATTAAACTTTTGCGCTTAATATGGGTTGTTTCTAGTGAAAAGTTGTAGGTTTCTAGTACTAGCAAGGAGAGGAATCAAGAATAGAAGTCTTAGATCGTGTAAAGAAGTCAAAGGCTAGAAGGAATATCCCGAATAGTTGACAAATTTGAGCTGAAAATGTGGAAGGCTGATGAAGATTGCTGATTTCGAGCTACTTAAAGGTAGAATCAGCCTCTGAGTTATGAAGAAGATTCGTAAATTATCGAGTTACGAAGAGTTAGCAAGTTGAATGAGTCAATTCGGAGTTATATTGAGAAAGTTACAGTCATTTTCATGAAGGGTGTACAGCAGTTACGGGATTTGGACTAAGATAATGGACTTGGGCTTTTTAATATTACACTAATTAACCTAAGTAAAAGCCCTAGTCCGATTTTATCGCTATAAATAGGACTTAAGACCTCATTATTCAGCACCCCTCATTTTATTCTTCAAATTAAATCATCATCAGAAGAGAGTGTCCAGAGAAAAAGTCAGAAGCAAGGAAAAGGAGAAAGCTAAGAGCTGAAGAAAGTCATCTTCTCCAAATCACAGCCAAACCCAATTCCTAATTAGGTTCTATCTTTTATTTCTGTAATTTGTGAACATGAATTCTTTTACTTTTATTTTCTTAGTTTTTCGTATTAGTATGAGCTAAATTTAATAAGTGCTTGAGAACGCATAATTGGTTAATCCCAATTCTATTTCATTTCATGTTTTTGGATTTGGGATTATTATAATTGAAATCGAATTGGGTAATTAATATTTTTCTTTAATTTGCAATTATCAACTATTATTGAAGTCATTAATCAACAATAGGACTTAGTACTTAGGCTATTCCATTTAGTGGCGAATGGATCACCTTGACCGAGGGTCTAGGTACAGAACTAATTAACGAATGTAGGATAGAAATTATTTGACCTTGACAGGCTTAATTAATCATATGGCCAGTTGGGTAATTAGACTTTAATCATTCGAAGGTGGACTATATTCACCCTGACGGGGTTTGTAGCACCTAAGAATAGCTCCTTAGTCCACCCTGACGGGGGTAAGGAGAATTCCGAGTCCCGACCAATATTATTTACCGAATTCGTCCCTTAAACGAAACATGGAATGAATAGAGTTAGGTGAAATCCTTGTGTCTCTCAAGTACTACCTTTTATACCTCGCGTCTAGCTATTTTATTTACTTGCGTCTAGTTTAATATTTGCATTAATTAAGTCTTTTAAATTATTGTCTTAGTTATAGAAAACCAAAAAAAAAAAAAATCTTAAAATCATTTACTTGCTTTCACGTGCAATTAATCACTATTTGATAATCATTAGAGCCAACCAATCCGTCCCTGAGAACGAATCTGTTTATCACATATATTACTTGGGACAACTGTACACTTGCAGTTGTGGTTCTCTTATCCTTATTTGCAATTTATTTTAGAACACACAAAGGACCGCCAGTCACGATACCAAAAAAATGTCGGTTATTACTTGCAAAAATCAAGCAACTTAAAAGATTCAGAAAACTAACGATGCCTCACCCAAAAGGACAACCTACAACCAGCCTGACAAGGCGGGATACCAACGGCGGAGCAAAATTAACAATGGGGTCAATCCGTTCAACTAACATTTGTCGGAGAGGATTCAGGGCACCAAGGAAATAAATACAAGGTTGACCCCAATAAGATGTTTCAAAATAGAAATAAATAGCATTATTGGTAGCTTCACACCGAAGCTACATGATCAGGCAAAAACCTGTACAGTAAGCAGGCCCAAGCACCATCGCTAGAAGAATGACCGAGAAATAACAATGTTGTCAACTTTAATGACAACTGTGTCGAGGGATTAATATTTCCTCATGAAATTATCCTATAAATCCCCGCAACTATTGGGGACGCCCTCGCTAAACGAGTGTTAATCGACACTGGAAGCTTGGTAGATTTGTTATTTACTGCAACTCTAGATAAGATGAAGGTTCCTTGAGCAAGTGTCATGTCTGTCCCATATACTATCCAAGATTTAAATGGCAACTGGTTTCACTTTTCAAAAGTGGTCGAATCTTCCTTTTATTCCTTGACTCGGGTTTGATCTTATTTTCTCGACTTCTTATCCTCATCTTGGACAAGAAACGAGAAACTACCAATAGATAGGGTAAAATCCCTCAATTAAGCACTATGTAACCCTAAACTGATGTCTCATGACTAGATTAATCTATCACATTAAAGGAAACATCAATGGGTTATGAAATAATGAGTTACATATTAAACTAGCTATTTGGTCTAACCCTAACCCTCGTCGAGATCCTAGAAGAAGCCAAACATTACATTGAGGTTAAAAAAGTGTTACTCAAGGACAGGAATAGAGCAAGGTTGCAAGATGACAAAGAAAATTAGAAAAATGACAAGACCAAAGTAGGTCCTAAGAAAATAAAGACAGATATGCATGGTATCGATAACATGCCTCATACCCTCCTAAACAATGTCCCAAAGAGGTATTGCAGCTCGTCATGCACGACCCTGGGATAAGTTGTCCCCAAAAAATGATAATAACTACCGAGATGGAAGACCAAAATCGAAATCTTTAGTTCCACAAGAACGTGGGGCACGACGTTAATGAATATTGCTTGTTTCTCACTGATATAAAGCAAATCAAAAAAATGAGATTGCTACCCACACTCTGTTGGGTGCCCCAAACTAGTCGGTCGTCAAGAAAAGAAGAACGAGTAGCATAGACCGAATATGACCCGTCAAGTTGGTGGGTCCACCTTGTGACCGAGGAAGAAGATCCAGATCATCACAATGCCTAAGGAAGGGCCGACTCTACTAGAATAAACTTTAACATGAAAATCAATAGCATTAAGGGTGGTTTTGCGGTGGGGGCCACACGATCGATTCAGACTAGAAAAGCCAAACACATCCGGGCTCCACCCCCGAACGAGGTGCCATGCCGTGAAGATTCCATCAACTCTAATGATAAAGACACAAAGGGGTTACTATATCCTCGCGATGACACATTGGTCGTCCCAGCGGTTATAGGAAGCGCCCTTGCTAGGCCAGTTTTACTCGACAAAGGAAGCTTGGTTGATTTCTTCTTGTTTTTTTGTCAACCTCGATAAAATAAATATTCCTTGGGATAGAGTGCTACTAGTCTTGTACACTGTTTGAGGGTTCAATGGACAGAGTGTGATGCCTTGGGATATGTCGAGCTACCACTACCAATAGGAAACTCATACTGTCACATCATCATCCAAACAAAGTTTTTAGTGATGGATTTCTAGTCTGCGTACCATGGCATCATGAGGAGGACCACTCTTAATAAACTAAGGGCTATAGTATCCACGTACTACCTCACTATGAGTTCCCAACTAAAAAAGAAGTGGTTCGCGTACGAGGCAACCAAGCCTAGGCTCAAGAGTGCTACATCAACTCTCTCGCATACATGATATTTTCAAAATTGAAGTGAAAAGAAAGTGTGAAACCCTCGGAGGAAGACATTCTGAACTCACCTTTCTCAAGCCAATGTTTGTGTTCTATCGACTAGCTAAAAAAGGTATATACAAGTCTCGTTTGTGAGCTTAGGAGGTTTTGCCTAAGTTAGCACAAGCCATATCAACTAAATCTTATTACGCGTCGGGTTATGACACTTTGGCATGGTTATGTTACACTCTTTTTCCTTATTGGGAGGAATTTAATGATGTAATAGATAAACTTACCATACTACATCTAGATTTATTTCAAACACAGTAAGTCAGTATGTATGTATCCCCTTAGTGAGACCAAAAAACTTGTTTGCATATTAATTTAGTTTTATTATTTGCTTATATACTCACATGCTTATTTGTACTCGAATGAAGTCTTGGTTCAATCCCTAAGACAAATTATCGAGCCTAGAGGGCTAGGCCTAAGGGTTCATCGCTGACAAACCTTGATTAAACCCTCCTATAGGGAGTTGAGTCTAATAAAGAAATACTTAAGTGGTTTCCATAGTAAAACCTTGGTTTACCCCTCTCGCACGGAATGGAGTCTAGTTGATAGGATTAAGGGGTCATCATGATAAACCCTATAATAAATCCTCCATACGTTTTGTTGAGTCCAGCAAACAGCCAATGCAGCCACTTTGGTAAAACCTAGATTTAATTCTCTAGACGGGTTGTCGAGTCTAGAGAATAGCCTACGCGGTCACTCCGGTTAAACCTTGATTAAATCCTCCAGACAATTTATCGAGTCTAGAAAATGGCCTACGTGGTGACTTTGGTTAAATCTCGATTAAATCCTCTAGACATGTTATTGACTCCATAAAGTCGGCCTAAAGAGTCACTCTGGTAAAACCTCGATTAATAAATCCACTACACGTGTTATTGATTCCATCAAATAGCCGACACGGTCACGCTGGTAAAACAATCATTAAATCCTCCCATATAATTAAAGAGTTATGCAAATGGCTCACACCGTCACTTTGGTCAAACCTCGATACAATCTCTCAAAAAGGTTAACGAGTATTAGGTAATTCCATCAAACATGAAGTTTAGACCTAAAACCTATTAAGGTTGACACGGTCGATATAAAACCTCGATTCAATCTTTCAGAAGGTTATAAAGTAAGAAGTAGTTCCATCAACATGGAACTTCGACTTAAAACCTATTAAGTTTCTATATAAAAGTTTGCTAAATCTCTCAGAAAGGTTATCGAGTATGAAGTAATTTCATTAGACAATGAACTTTGACATAAGAACTATTAATGATAACATGGTCGATATAAAACGTCAATTCAGTCTCTCGGATAGGCTATCTAGTACAAAGTGATTCCAACAAGCATAGAAATTTGAACTAAATCCTATTAAGGTTAACATGGTCGATATAAAACATCGATACTCCCTCAGAAATATTATCGAGTAAGAAGTAATTCCATCAACATAGAACTTCGACATAAAACTTATCAAGCTTAACACATTCGATATAAAACCTCGATTAAATCCTTATAATGGTTATCGAGTAAGAAGTAATTCTATGAAACATGGAACTTTGACATAAACCTATTAATGTAACACGGACAATATAAAACCTCAATTCAGTCTCTTAAAATGGATATCGAGTTAGAAGTAATATCATCAATATGGATATTCGACCTAAAACCTATTAAGGTTAGCACGATCGATATAAAACGGACCTCGATTCAATATCTCCAAAAGGTTATGAAGTACGAAGTAATTCCTTTAAACATGGAACTTTGATTTACCTATTAAGGTTAACATGGTAGATATAAAACCTTGATTCAATCTCTCTAAAAGGTTATTGAGAAAGAAGTAATTTTATCAACATGAAACTTAGACCTATAACCTATTAAGGTTAACACGGTCTATATAAAAGTTTGATTAAATCTCCCAGAAAGGTTATCGAGTACGAAGTAATTTCATTAGACAATGAACTTTGACCTAAACCCTATTAAGATTAACATGCTCGATATACAACCTTGATTTAATCTCTTAGAAATGTTATTGAGTAAGAAGTAATTGCATCAAACATAGAACTTTTATCTAAAACCTATTAAGGTTAACACGGTCGATATAAACCGTCGATTCATTCTCTCATAAAGGTTATCGCGTGTGAAGTAATCCCATCAAACATGGAACATTGACCTAAATCCTATTAAGGTTAACACAGTCAATATAAGTCTATTAGGTTTGTTATCGATGTAAGAAGTATTTCCATCAACATGGAACTTTGACCCAAAACCTATTTAAGGTTAGCATGGTCTATATAAAACCTCGATTCAATCTTTAAGAAAGTTATCGAGTAGGATTTTATTCCATCAATATGGAATTTCGACCTAAAATGTATTTAGGTTAACACGATCGATATAAAACCTCAATTCAATATCCTAGAAAGGTTATCGAGTACGAAGTGATTCCATCAAATATGAAACTTCAACCTAAAGCCTATTAAGGTTACCAACGTCGATATAAAACCTTGATTCAATCTCTCAGAATGTTTATCGAGTAAGAAATAATTCCATTAACATGGAACTTGGACATAAAACAATTTAAGGTTAACACGATCGATATAAAACATCGTTTCAGAAATTCACCCCATGAGTGTTCGACAATCCCTTCACATATAGGATCATTAACCAATAAGTGTTCCATGTGAAAACGGTTCACAGGACGGGAAATGGAAGACTCACTATTATAAAAGAGCGGTGAATAATCAAATAATAGCATAAAGAGCGGTGAATGGTTGAATCCAATGGCATGAGGAACATCAAGAATGGATTTAGGGTAGATAGTAAGCCATTTTTTGTTATAAATAACCCATACGAGTCTAACATTAACATTTGGAGCAACACCTATTAACATTTGGAGCAACACTCCTTAATTTGTCCAAGTGAAGAAACATCCCATGGATGTAAATATGACATTGAAATCTCTTGTTATAACTCATGACTCGTTACAACTACTAGTCCACTTTGATATCTAATTCCTCAGTTTCTTTCATTCTATGAAGTTATTCAAGGCGTGTACAAAAATCAAATACCAAACAAGACCTGACTTCTCAAAATACGACATACTAATAATTAACTATTAGCTAAGACGACGGATAAATAAGCACAATTATTTTACAGAAGCAGGGTGCCTAAACTTAAACTTGAAAAAATAAAAAACATACGAATTTAAAAATTTGATAAAATAACTAAAACTACATCTCATCAATTGTGCATTAACACCCTGGCATCTAAAAATCATTTTCAATCTTCTAACGTTTTAGGGATATTCTGGATATCCTATAGAGTTATGGTTCCAATTATAAAGACTACATATAGGCTAATATTCTAGGATGTCAACTAAGAGTATAAACCTCAATTTTCTATCTAGTCGCAATCCCCAAATCAATTGTCGGAGAAAATTCTTTATTCTTCGGTGAATAGTTACCTTGAAGCTTGAGAATGCACTCCGCTTCTTGTTCTTCCATTCTCATTATACATTAATATACTATTATTTTTGGTGTCATTTATTCTCCACATGAGGTCATCTACATATAAGTCTCAGAACTTATTCTTGCATACTTAGGTGTCGTTTGATTTTTTAAGTGATAAGTACTGAATGCTGAATAACAACTAAATAGAACTTATTCTGTTAAGAGGCAGAGTCTGAATGAATCAGACTTAGATTTAAATTTTATCAAAACAAAGCAGTTAAAAGCTATTTAGATTTGATTGGTCAATAAAAACAAATAGTCTTATTGATTCATTGTCTTAATGAATCAGATTAAGATGTCATTATATACGAACAAACACCCCTCTTAATCTTGATCCAAAAGTAAAGATTAAGATATCCCATCCGTACGTAGAATGGCCTAACCAAAAAATCTGTAAATACAATAGCCTAAACTACTGAGAATCTGGGCATTGGCAAAACTTAATCTGATCTCCCATTAAAAAGAGAATCCACCTACAACTATCATAATCAAATAACATACTTATTTATTCTCGAGTAAATACATCCACTACCCCCTCAACTATGGCCGAATTGACAGTTTGCCCCCCCCCCACTATATTTTTTTGGTACTGGATGCCCCTTGAGATTCATTTTTGTGACTCGTTATCCTTTTCTAACGGAAACCGTTAAATATCTCCATTAAGTGGTTACGTGCAGGTCACGTGCTCTGTTTTTTTTAATTAAAAAATTATTTTTCTGATTTAATAAATAAAACCTATTTTTTAACAAGGGAAAAATTGGTATTTCTTAATCCTCTAACATATATATACACAAAATTAAAACAAAAATAATCTAAAAATAAAACAAAATTAAAACAAAATCAAAATCTTCAAATCTTCAAGTTTCATACTCCACCCCTGGATATTACTTTTCAAATCTTGACTACCTTGCATTGACTCTAATAAAGTCATTTCCTCATTAATACGCCCATTATTACACAACCCTTTTAACATAATGTTATAGGTAACAATGTTAGGACTTAACCCCTTTGATTGCATCAGTGTTAATAGTTTCTGCGCACCGACAAATTGACCTGTTTGAAGAACCTTCATAGCTTTCTCCATCTCACCCCGCAAACAATAACTGTTAAGCAATGCATTATAAGTCACAATATCAGGTTTAATTCCTCTATCATTCATGATTTCCATGACACTCTCTACTTCTTCTACCAATCCTTTCTTACCATATGAATCAACAAATATAGTAAATGTATGACAATCTGGAAAAACTCGACAATCAAACATCTTAGTCAATAACATATTAGCCTCTTCCCACTGACCAAAATTACATAAAAGTTTTGGGGGTATGCCCTTATCTTTTATCTCAGCAAATAGATTAACTGCATCATCTACCATACGGTCTTTGCAAAGAAAGTCAATAATAGTGCTATCATCTTTAATACATGGTTTAATATTCCTTTTTTCGGATACCCTAAGCCACTCGATAGCCTTAAGTGTGTGCGATGCTTTGCATAGCCCATTTATTAAGACCCCAAAAGTAACTTCAGTATGCTCACAAAGCTTCTCCATTAATATTTGATCAAACAACTTACAAGCCTCATCTCCGGATCTGATTAGTTTGATTTGAAGAACTCAGAAATTAGGATTCTTCATCTCCTCCAATTAGAAGATTATTTTTGTTTTATTTTTGAATTATTTTTGTTTTAATTTTATGTATATATATATATATATATATATATATATGTTAAGAGGATTAAGAAATACCAAAAATGCCCTTGTTAAAAGATAGGCTTTATTTAGTAATTCAGAAAAATGATTTTTTTCATTAAAAAAATTAGGACACATGACCAGCGCGTGATGACTTAACGGTGATATTCAATGGTTTCCGTTAAAAAGGGCTAACGAGTCACGAAAATGAAACTCAAGGGCATCCAGTACCCAAAAAATATAGTGGGCCCAACTATCAATTCGTCCATAGTTAAGGGGATATTCAAGGTATTTACTCTTTATTCTTTTAGCAGAAGAGAAATCATCGAGTTATATATGTAGAAAGGAATGTTTTACTAAGCATAAGCATATCAGACATAATCTCTTCGAAAGGAGAAAAAGATTCAACCCACTTATTCAATGATTATTCAATGAACCATGCATAAGATTGAGCCAAACCTAAAGACCAAAAGTCAAGAGACCACACTAGGGATGGCAACGGATCGGTTTTTTAAAAAAAAAATCAAAAATCATATCCTAACGGTTTTAACCATCGGTTACATTGTTCATAACCATAACCTTATTATTCGGTTTAGGTTTTTTAAACGGTTTTGCGGTTTTTAACCATATTCAAATGATAATTTAATAAATATATTAAATTTTATAAAATAAAACCACACATATAAAAGAAAACTACAAGGTTATAAAAAATTGTGTTGGCATTTGATTAAATTGCATATTTATTATTTAATTGGTTAAATTTAGTGTTTTGATTTTCCTTTTAGAATTTCAATATATCTAATTTAACTTAAATTATTATAAAATTTGAAAATATATATGATAATAAACGGTTTTCCATTTTCAGTTTTATTTTTATCAAAAACCATAACCTAACGGTTTTAACCATCGGTTACACTTTTCAAAACCATAAACTAATGGTTTTAACCACGGTTATATAATTCGGTTTTCAATCGGTTCGGTTATCATTGGTTTCGGTTTTTAACCGTAACCATTTCCATCCCTAGGCCACACGACCCACCTCCTAAAATACTACAGTTTCTAGTGTAAATCCATTCTTTTAAATTTTACAAGGCTATAACTCAGCTTCTTAGTAACAAGTATTATCTATATATAAGACCATAAAATGATGGACGAATTGCATGTATAATATTCCTTGCATTGTAAGTAAATCATGACCAACACAATGTGAAAAAAACAAACACAAGCTGTAATATTATAACTGTGTCCAATTATTAACTGATTTTCATCAACTAAACAAGAGTATCTTAGGGCTCGTTTGGAAGTGTTTATTTTAGAGTAAAAAATTGTTTCTAGAATAAAATTTAAAATTGAAAAAATTAATAAAAATAATTTTAAAATCTAAAATCATTTTAAGTGCTTTTTTCAAGAAGCGCCAATTCATAAAAGTGCTTTTCAGGATTAAAACAATTCTTAAAATACTAGAAGCGATTTTAAGTGTTTTATCAAAAAAGCACTTCCAAACGGACACTTAATTTACAGTATCACTATGAAGGCATTAATTAATTTACGCTAAAACAAATGTGTGAGATTAAATTAAACTTGAAAGCATCATCATCAGCTATAAATGTAGCACTGTAGTTGCTAATTCCCCTAACAAAATTTTCTTCCTCATCTACACAACATTTAGAGTAAATAAAAACTGATCAAAGAGAGACTAATATTTCCATCTCTAACCTAATTTGGATATAAGACAGTTAAATTAAATTGATTAATACAAGAAATAAAACACTAAAATTTAAAGTTCAACTTGAATATCTAAATTATAACTTTTCTAACATAGAAAGTCTTGAAGATGATGATGTAATTGTAATAAATAATAAATCTTTGATCTTGAATAAAATAGAAAGATGAAAAAGTTAAGCTTTATTTATCACTTCTTTTCAGCTAAAATAACCCCTAATTAGATCTTTCAAGCCTCAAGAAATAAATTTTACCATGAGAATTACTGAAATGCTGATGGTTGACTGGAATGACATGATAATATATCGTATCTCTGTATGCAAAATATAAGAGTTGAATATTAATGATTATCTCAAACAACAATGAATATTTCCAATATTCACAAACTTCATTTTACGGTTATGAAGAAAAAGTAAGATAAGGATATATGAAATGAAGAAAATTACTAGGAAATTATTGGTGCAGCACAGAATCTAACTCAACTTCCCCTTCAAATTTCATATTGTATACTTCTTCCCCACGAGATTTCTTTAACGAAACTTGAGCATGACAAAATTGTTCCTTTTTCACCTGATTAACCACCACAAAATCTAACTTTAGAAAAAGTAAAACAAAAACAACTCTTTTACGACATTCTTAGAATATTATTCCATTTAACAGGACACAATCTAGGAATTTTGATGTCAGTATTATACAACATTTAAGCATTAAGTATATTATAGTAAACTAACAGTAAATCTTACTGTGAAGATTAGTATATATTTTTATACTTGTGGTACCAATGAAAGCTAGTGTATCGATGCATATGTTTCATTTCTGTAAAAGATCGATTTTCTGAAAGATTAAAGAAGACTCTTTTTGCTGTTTTTCTTGCTGGTTCGGTTTTTGTGGTATTAGTTTGCTGTGTCCTTCCCCAAGTCATGGATTTTGGTTATTCTATTGCTAAAGTTGTCTCGTCCAAAAAGAAGGGTAATAGTAGTATTGGTGTCTTCTCTTTCCTCCTTATAATTGCTTGTTTTTGAGAATTCAAACTCAGCATGACCAGTTCCTCTCTAGGTGCTTGACTTGAATTACCTTTTTATTTTTTACTCTCATACAATTCTCACTTGTCTTCCTTATGGTTTCACCATGTTCATTGTCTTGATTCTTGACCATCTCCCTTGCACTTGATAGTGTCTCTCCTCTCTTCTTCATCTTTTTTGACCTCCAACTCAAAATTTCACCACTCTTGAAGTTACCCCTTAATTTTGGGTGAATATGGTGTTATTTATGTTAGGTGTAAGGATGATTATTCACGAAATGGGTATGATGGAATCTTTATTGGGTAAAAAAGGATTTAAGGAATTAGGATGAAGGGTTTGGAATACTTTTGGATTTCAATTCTTGATTTCTAGATGTTTTGGAATGATTTGGGAGCGTAAAATTTGTTTATAAGAGTGTAAAGATGAATTTTTATATGAAGTTGTGGTGTTTTGGTGGTGTTTTGATGTATGGTGAAGGTTTTGTGAAACTTTAGTGAAGTTTGGGTGTTTGGAGAACAAGGAGGCTTAAGGTTTTGATTGATGGTATGTACAATCCCTCTTATTCAATGTTGATCGCGCCCTTGTGTGGTAAACCGCTGATATGGGCAGTATATCGTGCTCTGTTGTAGCTTGGTATCGTCGTACAGTTATTTCGTCACTCGATACAGGTCTTGGTTGCGGTATACTTACCCGTTGGGTGCGGTATACCGCTAGTAGGAGTCTTATTCTCGGCCTAGGCACCGTAGTGCATACCCTCATAATAGGTCTCGATGCTAGCGGTACACCGGTGGAAGGAGATGTATACCGTTGTACTCCCTACTGTAGTATGGTCTTCGTGCGTGTCGATACGGGTATGAGGGGAAGTATTCTGCTCGTTGGGCGTGATATACCACGGATCTGCTCGTCCAAAAAAATAATTTACATGTATTTGGTAAACTGTCATGAAGCTAGGCTACGGTATACCACCTGTTGGGCACGGTATACCAATACTAGCTGCTGTGAACACTGTTTTTTTGGGAAAATTCAACCCAAACTCATTTTCACATTACCTACACATCAAAAACAACTATACCTTTCTCATTACTGCAATATACACTACAAACACATAAACTAACTAATCTAAACTAAAACAAAATGCAAAAACTTTAAATATTGTGGGTCGTCTTGCGTGAACACTTTTGTTTATTGTCATTTAAAGTTAGACATGTTACCTCTATCACTTCTTGATTATATAACCTCCCTAGCAATGGGTGAGGCTATGCACATCTACTATCCAAAGCTTGCAACCTCTCTTAGCTCAGATTTCAATCAATTTTGCTAAAACCACTTGAATATCGACAAATGGACCCATCCATGAATTCTTGGACCTTTGTAGCCTATTCTCTTGTTTGGGGATTTCCAAGCAACCTTGTCGTCGACCAAAAACTCATCTTTGGCTCTCTCTTCCACAAAAAATCTTGGTGGGCTTCACTTTTGACCTCCTCAGTCACAACATGAATGATTGGGACTTCTAGTGACACTATATTCATCTTCTTGTCCAAAACATATAATATTTTAGTCTTTTTCTCAATAAGGAGGGTCATTGTTCCCTCGTGAACATCTATGATGCTATGTCTTGTAGCCACGAATGTACGTTTGAGGATCACCGAAACGTGCTTATCTACATTATAGTCAAGTATAACAAAAAAAATTCAGGAAAATAACCAGATTGAGGTTGATGGAAGATTTGTTCTTCAGTTAGTAGAATATTGACCATCAACTAACAAAGGCCAAATCACTCTATCATCTTGATCCGTATTAATAATATGGATTTATTACTTGTCTATAGATCAACACGTGCATATTCGAAATATTTAATATTAAGAACAATAAGCGACCAAGATTCATAAATCCAAAGGTTATTATTATTAATTAACACTATTCAGTGGATTCTCGGTTCAAAGACCTTGAAACAAAGTCCAACACATGCATATTCAAAATATTTAGTATTAAGAATAATAAGAAACCAAAATCCATAAATCTAAAGGTTATTATTATTAATTAACACTATTTCATGAAATCTCGATTCAAACACCCTGAAATAAAGTCCATCTAAGGTAGAATTCATGATGGATTCAAACACCCTGGAATAAAGTCCATATAAGGTAGAATTCATGATGGGTGAAAACACCAAGGTTATATAAGGAGGAAGAAGGTTGCACAAGTGATCAAAATGATGGAGAAGAAGAGACAAGGAAGGAGTGTTTTTGTCAGTGGAAGAGTAGAGAAAAGTCTAACCGAGAATTTGGGCATTGACAAACTTAATCAGATCTTCCATTAAAAAGATAATCCAATGAAAGATTTAATTAGATATTAAAAGCAAGAGGATTAATAGAAATTACCTCTTGAAGAGCAGCAGAATTCAAAGTGATTGAGAACTTGATAATCTTGTGGTCTTGGATCTTCTTACTGGAAGAGAGACCTCTATAATCACCACCTAAGAGCCTCCGATTAATTTGATTTTTGTGTGTGAATATTTTGCAGAGAAAAGATAGAGAAGACAGATGCGTAGTTATTGAAAGGAAGTTGTAAGACATGAAACTCCTATATGAGGATATATATATCTTATTAAATGTATTTTGAATTTTAAATTCAAACATTTAATAACAACTGAATTATGGCGGACAAAAAAAACAAATTAAATAAATATAATAAATATTTATTTTATTTATTTCTTTCATTCTCCCACTCGCCATAATGAAGTTATATCTTATACATAGAATCCACATCTCATTTCATCATATCTTCCCATATACACACCTGAATCAAAATATCATCATACTTGGCAAATAGGTCGTGCGACCGGCAAGCATACGAGCATACGTTACTAATAACCTGTTAGGGTACATAGTTGCTCAAAAATAGTTCCATCCGTTACGTATCCTGCAGTACCCCAGACTAAAAAATATGTTGTATCATATTACAGTAACTCTGACCCCTTCTATATCACAACTCTATGTGAAAAAGAGCTCACTGTCATTTCGTTTATGTGTCTCACTGTCATGTTATAGTCCGTATTGACTTACATGATCGGTTAACCTGCAAGCACACATTTGATACACAATTCTAGTCTTCCCTTTACACTTATATCCTTTTATATTGATTAGGTTGCTTTCCCAAACATACCCCATTAGACCGAATCACTCATGATCATTGGTAATGTGTTCAAAGTAGCATACACCTAATCAAAATATCAAGATATAGTCAAAAGTAATAAGGGCACAAATTAAAGGTATCACACAGTGAAGAAACAGGGATCAATTCTTCACTTCCTTTTGGTCGAAAGCACATGTGGTATGACACACATGTTATGGTATTATTCATATAACTCAAATTGTATGTCACAATTTTACAAATACCATACAGATATATAATTAGACAAGCCTCGTTGTCTAAGATGAATTCTTCGATCGATCAACCCTTCTATGAAATCAATCAAGCAATTCATATCTGGCTATTATAGACTAAGTAGATAGTGGGATTCTACTTCGATCATAATATAAGCTTAACATGGTTTATCCATGTTTATGATCTCATCTTAACATTCAGTTAAGGCGACTATCTTAACTCATTTTATCTTAAGGGTTCTTCACTGCCATGAGTTAGTCTCATCTTTGCGCACTTCTTATGCCAAAGGCGATTGCCCGTGTGACAGGGCCAATCTCAGTCTATAGGACATACATACTTACAAAACCACACGCAATATATATAATACATATCAAACATGATATTATTAAAATAAATAGTTAAATAAACATACTAATGGAAATATATACATGAATGCACATAAACTAGCAATAATTCATACATTATATCTTGCTTAATCCTATAGATCTAACATGATCCATGAATACATCCCTTGGGATAGCTTTTGTGAATGGATCGGCAAGCATATTGCGTGTGGGTATATATTGCAAAGTAACATCCTTTTGTGCAATTATATCTCTAACGAAGTTATACTTTATATCAATATGTTTGGTTTTGCTGTGATATTTTGGATCTTTCACATAAGCCATTGCAGCTTGACTATCACAGTATATTGTTATTGGACTCCCACTATCACCAGAGAATCCTAAATGTTCAAAGAACCTCTTTAACCAAACAGCCTCCTGAACCGCAGATGAGCATGCTACAAATTCAGCTTCCATCGTTGACAAAGCTACACAGGTTTGTTTCTTGCTACTCCACGAGATTGCGCAATTATTTAGCAAGAAAACATAACCTGAAGTGGATTTACGCCCATCTATATCACCAGCCCAATCGGCATCTGTATATCCTTCTAGGCGTAATTTATCTCCTCGAAAGCATAAGGCATGATCTTTAGTGCCTTTTAGATATCTCAATATCCTTTTCACAGCTTTCCAATGCTCTTGTCCAGGGTTCGATTGAAAACGACTAACTAAACCTACTGCATAACATATATCTGGTCTCGTACACATCATAACATACATAAGACTACCAATGGCACTAGAATATGGTACTGTTGACATTTTCTGTTTTTCTTCTGTAGTACTAGGACACATGTCGAGAGTTAAGTTTATTCCCTTTGCTACAGGAGTGTCAATGGCATTGCACGTAGTCATACCAAAGCGCTCAAGTACATTCATGATGTAAGGTTCTTGAGATAGAGATAATAGTCTTCTAGACCTATCTCTATGAATCTTAACACCAAGAATATAATTTGCTTCTCCCATATCTTTCATATCGAATTGAGAAGCTAGCCACTCCTTGTTAGCTTGAATAAACTCTTTATCATTCCCAGCTAATAGGATGTCATCCACATATAGAGATAAAATTAAGAAATTTTTCTTGAAACGTTTAATATAAACACAGTGGTCTTCACTTATCATCTCAAATCCATTTGACGAGATGACCTCATGAAATCTCAAATTCCACTGTCTCGAGGCTTGCTTAAGACCATAGATTGATTTCAACAATCTACATACTTTATTCTCTTGATCTTTTGCAACAAAACCCGAGGGTTGTTCCATGAAAATTACCTCTTCTAAATCTCCATTTAGAAATGCAGTTTTAACATCCATTTGGTGCAACTCTAGATCGAGATGCGCCACAATAGCTAAAATAAGACGTATTGAGGTAAATCTAACAACAGGAGAGAAAGTTTCCTCAAAATCTATTCCTTCCCGTTGGGTATAGCCTTTCGCTACCAAGCGAGCTTTATACCTGTCAATGGAATTGTCAGGTTTCCTCTTTATTTTGAGAACCCATTTGTTCCCAATCGCTTTACGTCCTTTTGGGAGATCAACCAGTTCCCATACCTGGTTTTTCTTCATCGACTCCATTTCTTCTTCCATTGCTTTCCTCCATTCATTCTTAGCGGGACATGAGAGTGCTTCATTAACTGTTCGAGGTTCTTCTTCGTCTTGTGGAGTTATCATAAAGACTTCTCCTTCGATTTCAAATCGGCGACGAGGAACTAAACCTCTAGCACTTCTCTTGAGTTGAGAATCTTGAGAAATAGGATTATTAGATGATGCAATGGTTTCTTCCGTCTCAAGATTTAGAGGAGTGTCCGTCTCTATTTCTTGAGTATGTGTTACCTCATCAGGTGTCACATTTGTTTGCATATCATCTTCCTGAATCTCATTTAATTCACATAAAATGGAATTTCTGTCAACCTCACCTCTGCTAGGAAAATCATTCTCTAAGAATGTAACATCTCGTGACTCAATTTCTGTAAGACCCCCATCATTATGTTCACCAATAAACACATATCCTTTAGAGTGATCTGGGTATCTAATGAAGATACACTTCTTACCTCTTGGACCTAACTTCCCATACTTATGAGATAGGTCATGAACATAGCCTGCCGACCCCCAAGGTCGCAAGTATGACAGATTAGGTTTCCTACCTGTCCATAGTTCATAAGGAGTTGATGGAATAGTCTTTGTGGGTACTCGGTTAAGTATATAACATGCGGTAAGCAATGCATCTCCCCAATAAGATATTGGAAGATTTGCTTGTGCCATCATAGACCTAACCATTTCTAGGAGTGTTCTATTCCTCCTTTCAGCCACACCATTCTGTTGTGGTGTTCTAGGAATTGTAAGTTGCCTTACTATCCCTTTTTCATCACACAGTTCTTTAAACTGATCAGATAGATATTCACGTCCTCGATCGGTTCTTAGGGTTTTCACCTTCCTCTCTAACTGATTTTCCACTTCATTGATAAATGTCATAAAACATTTCAATGCTTCAGATTTGTGAGAAATCAGGTAGACATAACCAAACCGAGTGAAATCATCTATAAAGGTGATGAAATAACGTTCCCCACGTCTAGTTTGAACACTCATTGGGCCACAGATGTCTGAATGAATTACTTGTAATGGGTACTCGACTCGTTTAGCCTTTCCAAATGGTTTTCGTTTTGCTTTACCTGCTAGACAATTTTCACAAGTTGGCAAGTTGACTTTAGTCAACGAACCCAAAAGGTTCGCCTTAGCCAACAAATTCATACGGTCTTGACCAATATGACCTAATCTAGCATGCCATACATTTTCTTCTACATTTGAATTACTAGAAGAAGAAGTATTAGTAGAAAAGCAACTACTTACATAATAACTATTAAACGAGTTATCATCATCTAGTACAATTAAACCATGCGAAATAAAACCAGAACCATAATACTTAGCGTCATAATAGATATCTACTTGTTTGTTATGAAAATGCAAATTAAAACCTAATCCTAGAAGAACAGTGACCGAGACTAAGTTCCGTCGAATGTCAGGTGCGTAAAGTACATCATGCAGGTACAAGGTTTGACCACCTCGCAAGTTCAATTTGCAAGTGCCAACTCCTTTGACTTCAACCTTATTGTTGTCTCCTACATATATCCACCTTGATCCCTCTGGAATCCGACGGTACTCTACATATGCCTCTCGGTCTTTGGCTACATGGTCTGTCGCTCCTGAGTCCACAGTCCACAAAGGATTAGAATCAGCAAGCAATACAGTACTGGTAACATAAGTAAAATTACAAGAAGTAAATGACATTGCTACCTTTCTGGGCTCGCTGCACTCGCGAGCGAAGTGACCCAGTTTGTCACAGTTAAAGCATTTCATCTTACTTTTGTCTTTCTTCTTACGGAAACGTTTTCCCTTATTGTTACCACCTTTCTTGTTCTTCTTGGAAACATGTTCATTTCCGTTCTTCTTCCCATTGTTCTTGCGCTTATTGCCAAAAACTTTGTGGGAACTTGACTCAGCAACATAAGCCTGACCCTGAGGCTTAATTGCATCTAGGCGTTCATCTTCCAATGTCACATGACGAGCAGCATCATCAAAGGTTTTGATGTTGTCATTGTGAGTCAAGTTTATCTTCAAATGCTCCCAGTTATTTGGAAGAGATCGGATCACAGCTTGAACTTGTTGTTCATCAGTAAGGTTATGACCTGCATTCTTAAGTTCCCTAATCATGTTAGACATCTCTCGGAGATGTTGTTGCATGGTTTGATTAGGCTTCTTCTTGCAAGTGTCAAACTTAATGGTCAATTGACGCAACTTTGTCACAGTCGTACCCCCATACTTCTCATTAAGAGCATTCCACATCTCGTGAGCAGTGAGGTATCGTTGACATTCATAGACAAGATCGTCATTCATGGAGCCTATCAAGATGCCTCTTGCAGTGGAATCTTTCTTTTTCCACTTCTCATAAGCCTCCATGTCCCTTCTGTTTTGAGCTGTGTTGCCTTCCTCAGGCTGAGCCATGATGTTGTTAACAGCCTCAAGAACATCTTGCTCTTCTAGAACATAGTGTATCTTGAGCTTCCAAAGGTTATAGTTCTCACCATTCATCTTTTCTCCTTTGTTGAGATCAGCAATGATGGTTTTTGATGCCATTTTCTCTATAAAGTAAGAGATTTCCATTAATAACATACATTTATTTAACAACTCTAAGCTATTAATGCAAATGGAATGAATAACAAAGATAACAAAATAAGTGATAAAGAAAGTTCACTATGTTCCCAATCATGAATCACTATATTTTGTTTTGTCTTAATCATTCAATCAAAATCATTAACCGCAAAATAAGTTCTTCAAGAACTCCCACTCACTCTAACATAAATAGAACGATATTGTATGAAAAATAAACAACTAAAGCATAAAAGCAAAGAGAAATAGTTGAATTCATACATAACTAGAAAAAAACATGTTCAATAAAGAAAATACTGAATCAAAGTGGATAAAAAAAGCAACTAATGTAATTTCTAACAAACATGGAATGAAAAAACATTGAAGAAAACAACCTACTTAAGCAAACAACCTACTGCAAATTAAACTAGCAGACACCTTTCATATCCAATACTTTAACTTAGGGATCGACTCCTCAAATCTCACTTCCTCATATTTTCCAATCGGAAAATATCTATCAAGATTTGTGGTTGAACAATGCATTCCACAATTGCATTGTTCCGGCCTAACAGAACTGTTGAAATGCCTCCACATGTGAGACTCGGTCAAAGCATACACAAGCCACTCATATGTGTTATCTCGTCCATGAACATTGTTCTCCGGAAATTCATACTCCCATAAGATAACGAGATCCCTTTGCAACTCTCTTGGCAAAGTTCTGCGAAGGATTTCAACCTTGTGATTTTCGCATATGATATCACCCCAATTGATGACATGTTGAATCAACCTATTCACAATTGCTACATGTTGCACCAAAGTGTGATTAGGTCTCTTCCTATAGTGGAGTGCTCGGATACTGTTCCTCAAAATCTGTCTTTGTTCAGGTGTCCTTGCTCGACGAGGTCTATGAACCCTTAGTGGTCCATTTGGATTTCTTACGTTCCTATGAAGTATTCGGTAATCTCTCAATAGGCGGAGCCTTGATTCCCGTGATCCCCTGGATCGTGTTACCACCATTTTCTACATATAGAAAAATTAGAACGATAAAATTACACCACAATCGATTAGGAAACAAGAAACAAACAGATTTAAGTAGTTTCCAGGAACTATATTCATTAACAAGTATCTAAGATAGAGAATCTGGTAAAGTCACATGTCACTGGTTTGAATTGCCTGGGTTCGAATCACCCTAGGAGCAATACACAATGACTTCCAATGGGCAATTCTTAATTACAAATAGATGTCCAGTAAGTACATGAATGTGGACAACATGCAGTAACATATGTGGATGTCTCTTGAGTCCAGTAACTGTAACATTACTGTATGCTTTCGGCAAAGTAAATCAAGCAATAAAAAAAACATATGACATTACTGTAACATAGTTCTAATACGGACGACAAAAACTTGATAAAGAACAGAACCCTTTTTTTTCGAAAAAAATTGCTATTCTTTTTTTTCAAAATAATAACATTCATTAATTTATCTAATTAATTATTTTCAAGCTCTGATACCAATTGAAAGATTTAATTAGATATTAAAAGCAAGAGGATTAATAGAAATTACCTCTTGAAGAGCAGCAGAATTCAAAGTGATTGAGAACTTGATAATCTTGTGGTCTTGGATCTTCTTACTGGAAGAGAGACCTCTATAATCACCACCTAAGAGCCTCCGATTAATTTGATTTTTGTGTGTGAATATTTTGCAGAGAAAAGATAGAGAAGACAGATGCGTAGTTATTGAAAGGAAGTTGTAAGACATGAAACTCCTATATGAGGATATATATATCTTATTAAATGTATTTTGAATTTTAAATTCAAACATTTAATAACAACTGAATTATGGCGGACAAAAAAAACAAATTAAATAAATATAATAAATATTTATTTTATTTATTTCTTTCATCCAACTACAGACTTATTCTGTGTTAGCAGAGGAGAAGATATCTAGTCATATCACAAACAAAAAAGAAGAAGGAAGGAATGTTTTACTAAGCATATCACACATAATCTTTTCGTAAGGAGAAAAGGATTCAACCCACTTATTAGATGAAGCATCCATAAAATTGATTTAGATGAAACATCCATAAAATAGAGCCAAACCTGAAGACCAAAAGTAATCCTAAAATATTACTACAACTTCTAGTGTGAATCCATTCCTTCAAGTAGGTGAAAAAGTCACCTTCAGGATAATCTCCAATTTGCATTAAATTTTACAAGGCTATAACTCAGCTTCTTAGTAACAAGTATCATCTATAAGGCTCTATATTGATGGATCAATTGTAAGTATAATATTCCTTGCATTGTAAGTTATACATGGCCAACACAACGTGAAAACAAAACACAAGCTGTCATATTATCGATGCGTCCAAATATTAACTGATTTTCATGAACTAAACAAGAGTATCTTAATTTATGGTATCATTATAAAGGCATTAATTAATTTACACTAAAACAAATGTGTGAGACCAAACTAAACTTGAAAGCATCATCATCAGCTATAAATGTAGCACTTTAGTTGCTAATTCCCCTAACAACATTTTCTTCTTAATCTGCACAACATTTAAACCCATTTAGTTCAAAAACAGAATAATGAAGAAAATTAAAAATTAATCAAACTAAAGACCGATATTTCCATTTCTAATCCTGGTTTGGATATAAAACACTAAAATTAACTTGATTAAGACAAGAAATTAAACACTAACATTAAAGTTAAACTTAAGAAGAAAAGGAGGCGAAGATAAAAAAGAAATTCAGGTGCAGTAGTAGTAGTTGTAGTCATACTATTCGCCCATGGACGCCACATCAGCCACTCAATATAGTTTTGTTCAATCCACAAAGGTTGAACTTTCTCCTACTTCTAAGACCACAAAACTAACCAAAAGACTGAAATGACATGATCAACGACCTGTATGCAAAATTAATATAAAAAGTTAAATATTAATGATAACTCATTCTAACTAAATAAGCATTCTTATCTTATCGGTAAATATGTAAATCTATTGACCAATTATTTTAAATCTATTGTCTATACTCAAATACTCTTATGTTTCTATTTAATAATATGTGGATTGCCTATATGCATATATTCAGAGACATGTGCACAATTGTATGATATACAAAATGAGCTCAGTGTGCTGAATCTATTGATGAAAGGTAATTGAAGATGACACTGAATCTGAGCTAGATTATTCTTGAATCTTGACTAAGTAACTAAATCTATTGATATTAGTCACATGTTCAGGAAAGAAATTTTATTGGGGGACCACCGAATTCATGTGAGTTAATTGAACTATAATCCCTGTATTTTACAAATTTTTAATTATAGGTCCCTATATTTGTAAAAAATGTATTATAGGTCCTATGTTAAGTAAAAAATAACCTATACTTCAAATTAATTGCATTACAAGTCCAAATAATATGTAAAATAACATAAATTCTTAAAGTAGTTACAATATCGGTCCCTAAATTATGCACAATAACCCATATTATGCCAACAAAATTGAGTATCAAATTCAAATTACCTATAATGAGGGATGGAGGAGCTCTGTGCCGGTGCGTGTGGGTCATAATTCATGAGCACAGTGGCAAAGGCGGAGACGGAGGCGGAGGCGGAGGCGGAGGCGGAAGCGTAGGCGGAGACGGAGGACTGTATTGGGAACCGGACGACGACGCCGCCGCTAAGCCGATTAAGCCCTGTGAATCGTGAGAGTAGGTTGTGACTTGTGATTTTGCGTTTGTGAGATGTTATTTTATTCTTTTTGGTCGACTTTGTGCGATGTAAAGAGACAGACTAATGGAACAAAAGAGAGAGAGAGAGTTGTAATTTTTTCGTACAAGGGGCTAGAAATGTTGACGTGTTGATTAAGTTCTGTGAAAATATAGTGATATAAAAAAAATTTAAAGAGGAAATTACATTCCAACTAATCTCAAAATTTATATTTAAAGCTCAACTAAAAAAAATTCTATTCTAATTTTTTTTTTTGTTACATAAGAGGCCTTTACAGATCGGGAATAAAATCCCAAAACAATCTAACTATCCAACGTTAATCTAGGCGTGGTCCACCCAAGCCAATCCCTCACTAGTATTCGCCAAAGACCATCCGATGGGTCCCGATAAGGCATAGGACCATCCTCACTCTTCATTCCCAACTTTGCCATCCAATCCGCACTTTTATTCGCTTTTCGATAATTCCAAATCACTTCATACAAAGGATGCCCCGCCAATATAGCACAACACTCCCGTATAATAATGTCCGAAAAAGCTCTTGAATTCGTACCGCCCTTCACTAGCGCGTACAATTCACTCGAGTCTATCTCGATCACTAGCGTCTCATACCCTCTCCGTACCGCTTGTGCTAACCCAAAATGCAACGCAAGTGCTTCCGCTTCGAAAGCATTCCGCGCTACACACCTCCCCGCAAAACCCTCCATATAGTCCCCCCTAGCGTTACGAAATAGTCCCCCAACACCCCCTAGTTGTTTACCCTCATCAAAATCTCCATCTACATTAAGCTTCACCCCGGATTCCGGCTTATTACACTTAACCAGGACACACTTCGATGAAACAATTAGCCCACCATCCTGCTCTTTACCCCACGCCCTCACATAATCCTTCACGGAATTAAAAATTATATACTTTAACTCCTTTTGCATTTTAGTCCCTGCTGGATCAAATAGTGATTTATTTCTATTCACCCATACATTCCAAACGAAAGCAGCCCCTAAAAGCCTCATCTCAACTCCCTTAATTAGTTCCTTGCTTGACAAAAGTGCAGTCCACAGCTGGACCATCTCGCTACCCCCCTCACTCACCACCTGATACTCGCCACCATTCCTTCCCCTCTGCCCCCTGCTCCCTGCACCAGTACGCTGCAATTCTGCAGCTGAAACATCACCCCTCTCGCCAACCTGCTGCTGTGATGCAGAAAAATCACTAGCTCCCCTGTTCAAGCCCCGATTCGACCCATCCCTCCGCTGCTGCCTCCCGCCATCAACACCTGCCTACCCTCTTCCATCAGCCTCGAAGACCCCTGCTCTTCCTCGTCCCTATCCTGCAGCAACAGCCCCGATCCATGCTCCCAACCAAGACCACGACCAGCTGCCCCGAGCCACTCCTCACTACCCCGATCCCTTCGCTGAACCTGCACCTGTTCTTCAACACCGAATCGGCCTGCAATACACTCCCAAAGCAGATTAGCATAACACTTACATTTAAAAAACAAATGACCTGAAGTTTCCGGTTCCTCTCTACAGCTCCCGCATCTCGAATCCTCTACCACCCCTCTTATCTCAAGATTCCTACCCGTTGGGAGGCGCTCCCACACCGCCCTCCACAACAAGAACTTGACTTTTTGCGGGAACTTCAACGCCCAGATCAAATCCCACTTAAAATCCCTATTCCCTTCCATCTCCAATAGCTTATTACAGCCTGTTTTAACTGAATACACTCCCGAAGGTAATAAATTCCACTTAACCTCCTTTCCGCCCTCTCTTTCCAGTATACTAACATTCCCATTCAACACTTCCAATCCGGAGATTATGCTCTTGCAAATTCTCGAATCCGCCGGCTTTATAGCCCTCTCAATAACCCCATTCCGGAAATACTTTTGTGTCAATACTTTAACCCACAACGCTGGGTCTCCACTAAGTACCTTCCAACTCAATTTAGCAAGTAGTGCTCTATTATAATTCCTTGCCATCCTAAGCCCCAGTCCTCCATTCTTCTTAGGCCAACACATTGCCTCCCACGATATCGAGTGTATTTTCCTCTCTTCAGTAGATGAACCCCAAATAAAACCACGAATCAATCGATCTATCTCCTCACAAACATAGACCGGAAGCTTCATTGTTTGTATTGTATACATAGGAATCGCCGACAAGACGGATTGAGCAAGCACCACCCTTCCCGCTAAGGACAGATTCCTCCCTTTCCAATTCGGAAGCTTCGTTTGCATCTTGGCTATTATCCCTCTAAAGAAACCACGTGGGAGGCGTTGCGACCTAATTGGTGTCCCAAGGTACACCCCCAATGACTCACTCAAAGTGAAACCACTCATTGTAGCCAAACCCTCATCCTTCTCTCTTGGAACATTTGCCAAAAAATATATCAAGGACTTCTCTTCGCTCACGGTTTGTCCCGCCTCTTCACAGAACACTCTTAACACCTCCTTTACCAATTTCACTTGCGATTCCTCCGCTTCCGCAAACAGAATTAGATCATCTGCAAAAAACATATGTGAGATAGGCGGCCCCTGACGATGAATACGAATGGGTAACCATTCTTCACCCTCACAGAGCCCCCGGATAAGCGTAGACGATCTTTCCATACATAAAACAAAAATATAAGGGGACAAAGAATCTCCCTGGCGAATCCCCCGCTGCGGTGTGAACTCTTCCAATTGTTCGCCATTCCAAAGCACCCGAATCATATTCGTACTCATAGCTGACATAATAAGTCTTACCCACATCACCGGAAACCCAAAGTAAGCTAACGTATCCTCAATGAACCGCCAACTATGTTTGTCATAAGCTTTCTCTAAATCTATTATAATCGCCATATACCCTTTTTTCGACACCATCTTTTGCATTCTATGGTCAATCTCCTGTGCTAACACAATATTATCCACTGTTGATCTTCCAGGCAAAAAACTACTCTGATTCGGCCCCACCTTCTTTGCCAATAACGGCCTAATACGGTTCACCATCGCTTTCATAATAAACTTAACTGGGGCATTAATCAAACTAATCGGACGAAGCTGACCAACAAATTCCAACTCTGTCACTTTCGGAATTAGGTGAATTAGAGACCCATTAATCTCCGAAGGTACCTCTCCAAGCTCAATCGCTCTCCTAACCATCCTACACACTTCCCCTCCAACGACATCCCAACACTTTTGATAAAAAAGCGCTGAAATACCATCCTGTCAGGCGCCTTATTCGGATTAGATTGAAACACGGCAATACAAATCTCCTCATCTGTAAACTCCTCCTCAAGAATCGCTTTCTCCTCCATATCCAACCGGCTACCATGTGGCAGCGCAAAGGGCCCATGGAAGCTACTCCTCTCCGAATATAACTCCACAAAAAATCCTCGAACTAACCCCCTCAAAGCCTCCTCGTTCCCAACCCACTCCCCATTCGCTTTCTTCAACCTCTGAACCTTAGCTACTCTCCTCCTCGTAACCGTGGCCAAATGATAAAATTTTGTATTCCTATCCCCTGGCCGAATCCACTTCTCCTTTGACCGCTGAAACCATAATATCTCCTCCTCCTCCAACGTACTTAAATACTCCTTCCGCAGCCTCTGACCAAGCCTAACCAAAGAAGAATTATACGCCACTTGTAACGAAAATTGTGTCCCTTTCAGCCGAGCTAGCAACGTTCTCTTTCTCTTATGTAAATCACCAAAAACATCCTCTTTCCACCTCAAGAAATAATCTCTCATAGCCTCAATAGTATTCCCCAACCCTTCCGGAGAAGGCCTCCACTTTTCCTTGTACAAACTGCTTAAACTCTTTGTGTAGACACCACGCCGCCTCAAAGCAAAACCGCCTCGGGGCGTAGCCTGATCCACCGGATATAATTGAATTAAAATGGGGGCATGGTCCGAATGTCTCCGATCTAAATTCAATACCTTATCAAACGGAAACAGAGATAACAATTCCGTATTCCCATAGGCTCTATCTAGTCTCCGAAGATTTTTTTGACCAGTGTTCCACGAATCGCACCAGGTGAACCGCGGCCCTTCAAATTCCAAATCCGTTAACTCACACCCTTGTCGCCATTCCTCGAACCTCACCATTCTTCTTGAAACCCCGGGTTCGCCACCTTTCTTATCTTCCTCAACCCCAACCTGGTTAAAATCTCTGGCTATCAACCAAGACCAAACAATCCTACTAAAGGCTTGACTTAGCGCCTCGCAAAGAGGCTTCCTATCATGTGACCTAGGCCGCGCATATACCGCCGAAAAAATCCACGATTCACAATTAGTCTTAGTCACCTCAATATTAATAACATGTTTACCCGCTGATAACACTCGGACACCAATCTCCGAATCATCCCAAAGAAGCCAAATACCCCTTTTAAAATTCTCCGCTTCTACCCTCGTTGGATTCCTCTTACCTAGACAGTTAATTATATCGTTCGCTCTATCACCACTCACTCTCGGTTCGACAATTACTGTTAGCCAAACTTTGTGTATTCGTATCATTTCTGTAACTACTCTCCGAAAATTATCGGCTGCCGCTCCGTGACAATTCCAGACCAAAATATTCAACGGTTGAGAAATTCCTCCCCAACCACCTGTATCCCTGTTTTGTGTACACATAGCAAACTATTAGTAAAAATAAATAGAGGTTTAGGACTATACCTGGACCGCTGTGTCCCCTCCAGCCGATACAACCTCCATTTGTTCATCTCTATCCAACACTTCCCCGGGTGTCTCCGGAACCACGAAACACTCAATTTCCCCGGGTTTTAAATGCCACCCCTCGGTTTGTGTAGGACCTTCAATAGGCAACTCCCCTCCGCCAAACACCGCCGGCAAGTCAAACTTAATGCCTTCATTTTCGGCCTCGAGCGAGCCCCTCCCTGTAGTTACCCACTGACCCTTATCCTTATCAGCAAAACCAAAAATTGCATCACTGGTCCCTGTGGTAACTTGCGCCACCTCAGGACCTGCTGGTGCAGTATAAACCTTCGGCCCCTGCTGCAAACCTGCAGCTATTGCTGCCTTCTCAGCCCCCCCACTAAACTTATTCTCTATAATTGCAATATCAGTCCCTGCCCCAGCCATCTCACCTCTCGGCTCCCGCAACTCAGCCTGCACTTCCATCTTTTGTCCGCTCTCTTCATCCCCCTGTACTATCACTGTATCAACATAAGCCCCCTCAGCCCGTTCTCCCACCGCTTCCGTTACCATTCCCAAAGCCTCGCCCCCCCGAGTATCAATCACAGCACCTGTTTTTCCCGCCACATCAGCAGCGCTACTCCCCGTATTTGCCCCTGAACCCTTCCCATTTTCTCTCCCCACATGTACCGCCCCTCCACTCTCACTACCACTAACACCCTTCTTCTTCCTATTCTGATTCTTCCCTCTCGCTTGCACTGAGCTAGTCCTACCCTTTGTTGCTCCGAATTTTCTACTTCCGGGATCGAAGCTAATTCTCTCCTAGTTTCAAAATCCGGCGCAACAATTATGTTATGTCCACCCCCCAGTCGAACCACACTCCGATCATAAGTACCCGAGAAATCAATCCTTCTATTGTTCCCCCCTATTCAACCCCTTCCCACTCGACTCCGGCTTGTCCCCACCCACATTCGTGTTCCGATTCCCACCCTCATCAATATGAATAGCGGTGAATCTCGACCCCAAGTCCTTACTCAACCATCCTCTACTTCCCCTAAAGTTAACTCCGGTATTCCCCTTTTGATTACTATGCACATTACGTTTCACTGTCATCCAATCCCCATACATTGCCTCCTTACCCGTAACGTTTCCTACCTCACCCACGCGGTTTCCCTCATTCCCCCCCTGAGTTGCTTCCGCGCTTTTTGAACTAGCTTGAGGCGTAACCGGTCCACACTTATCTTTCTGATGTCCAAACCTCCCACATTCAAAGCATACCATATGTAACCCTTCATACTCTACCAAGCACGTCTCACCACCTATATGAATCTTCGGAATAAGAGGCTTACCCAAATCTAATTCCACCGCGATTCGAGCATAATTCCCTTTCTTCCGAGCTTTTGTTAAGGGGTCAATTCTAA
This sequence comes from Nemophila menziesii, assembly GCA_029959085.1. Classification (NCBI taxonomy): domain Eukaryota; kingdom Viridiplantae; phylum Streptophyta; class Magnoliopsida; order Boraginales; family Hydrophyllaceae; genus Nemophila; species Nemophila menziesii. Next base: position 6,499,070 of record JARWIR010000014.1, read on the forward strand.
CCGTCCTACCTATTAAGTTACACATCTTACGAAGAATCCGTGCCGTATAATTTTGCATACCTTCGTTAGAGATCCGAACCCACGCCATGGTGGTAGTGATCGAGTCCACGTGAGGTTTAAAACTCGGTGTCCATTCCCTTACCACAAGATAGTGGTCGAAAATCATCCAAGGCCCCCCAGCTAGCGCAAACTCACAGTCATCTATGTTGGAAAATTTAACCATAAAATAACCGTAGCCTACATCTACTAAATCGAAAATACCTTTCGGATTCCAAATTTGTTTCAGTTTAGACGCCAAATAACCAAAGCTCACTTTATACCCCAATAATCTCACTACAACTTTGTTACACAATAACTGAATCCCCTCTAAGATTTCCTCCCTAGACCTTATCACTTGCGGAATTTCACAATTACTTATTAATTCATCATCCTTAATGGAATTCAGAAACTCACTATTCAAGCCATTCCTCTTACTAATCTTAATTTCCTCATTATCAACAATAGTTGGAATAACAGAAGCATTACCAATTAAAGTGTTGTGCCAACCTGTTGATTTTCTTGCCGGCTGACTCGAATTCATTCCTACCTGTGGCTGCGTTGTAATTCCTGGCCCTACCACGGTGTCAGCGCCCTCGATCAAATTGGGCCTGTGCCTCTTCGTGTGTCGCTCAGTCTCCGCCTCCAGCGTAGGGAAATTCGCCGCCGCCAACTCTCGTGCATCAAGCATAACGCTATCTTCTGGATTGATTACATGTTGTTGTTCGTTAATAGCTACCATGGCCATTGCAAACGTTGGATTTCTGGGAGAGAAGAGGTCGCCGGTAACGGCTAGTTCCTCTGCTGACCGTTGCTTGTTTTTTTTTTTTGAGCGAAATTTTGAGTGGTTTTTTTTTAATTATTTTTTTAAATTAATATTCTTGTACTTTTTTTTATTTTTTTGATTAATTCTATGGAAGGGTACGTTACCTATGTCGTGTTTTGAATTTTATAATACATTTTTTGTTATGTAATTATCCATATCAAAACTTGGAAAATATAATTTTTGTTCATGTCCAATAGATGTGGCCCCTATAGGCTGTACACAAATTCAATTACAATACCATATTCACATACACACACGCATTGGAACCAAAAAATAAAAAAATCTCTTCGCCCGGGCCCAATGGGATGTACCCCTCTTCTCTATTTTCGCACATGCATAGGAAACAAAAACAATAAAAATTAAAAACCGAAAAAAGTCTGTACGGGACCCAACTTGCAAATAAACAAAACATGTAAATCACCAACAGAACTGAAATGGCAATAAATCGAAGATGGATTTACCTGGACAAGGGGCTGGACCCAAGGGCTCGTTTACCTGTAAATAAACGCCCATTTAAATCACAATAAAATCACAATAAGAAAAAAACGATATAAGATTTTAATTTAAACAAATTACCAGATGTGCGAACGGGTGGGGAAGGGGCCACGATGGGCTGGACTTTCGCGTGAAGAAGATTTACGGGTGGGAAGGAAACCAGTTAAGGTTTATGTTAAAAAAATAAAATAATGAAACATATTTCGGTGGTGATAAAAAAATCAAAACCTTACCAGATCTGAAATGGCGGCGGCGACGAACCTGAAAATGACAGGCAAAGTAAGCCCACGGCGGCGGCGACGAACCAGAGGCGAAGGTTAAATCTACATGTCAGATCTGATGCCGAAGGTTAGATCCAGGAAAGTGACGAACCTGAGGCAAAATTCAGATCTAATGTCGAAGGTTAGATCTAATGGAGGCGGCGGCGGCGGCGAACCAGCGGGAAGGTGAGACCCGAGCTCCGACGACGTTTGCTTGTGTAGAGCTTGATAGTGGTGAGGGTGGCGAATGGGTGGTGATGGGCGACGAACCAACAGGAAGGTGAGACTCGAGCTCCGACGACGTTTGCTTGTGCAGAACGTGAAGGTGGTGATGGTGGTGAGGGTGGCGAAGTGGGGGGGATGATGGTGAAGGTCCACTGTGGTGATGGTGGTGAGGGTGGTGAAGATGGTGGGTAACAGAACCCAAGAGGGGAGACGGTTTTCTTATGGACTAAGTTAGGGGTGGGGATGGTGGTGAATGGGTCGGCGATTTTCTTGTGCATCACAGTGGTTAGGTGAAACAGAGAGAGGAGAGGGAGAGAGCTGGACAAGAGAGAGGGTATTTTTGGATTCTATATCCCTAATGGGGTTTTTATTTCAGATTTGGGTTTCACTGTAATAAGAGGGAGGGGTTAGGGTGTTTTAGGGTTTTTCCTTTTTTAGTTGGGGATGGTTTAGGTTGTGCCTTAATTTATTATTTACATTCTTTAAGTACATTAAAATAACAAGAGTCTGTGTCAGTTGAATTAACCCAGCTGGTTAAAATTGGAGGAGTTGAGGAGGGGAAGGGGATAATGGATGATTATATATTTTAAAAATGAGAAAATGTTAGTTTTAGATTTTTCAAATTAAGGTGATCATGAGTTCGTTTAATTTACTTTGAAAATATAAGGATACAAATTTTTGAAAGTAATATTAGTTTCAAATAAATGTTTTGTTTATTTTTTAAGTGATAAGTACTAAATAATGAATAAAAAGTTGAATATAACTTATTCTTTTAAGAGATAGTATCTGAATGAATTAGACTTTTTTTTGGTTACATAGGAGAGCCACTTTGGACTCGGAGTCATTGATTCGGTTCGAACCTGCACCACTAGATTGGTAGACCAAGGTCCTGGCCAGTGAGCTAATCCCATCTGGTTAATGAATTAGACTTATGTATCATTTGTTTTTAAAGTGATAAGTATTAAATGTTAAATAAACAGTTTAATAAAACTTATTCTTTTAAGAGATGCAGATTTAATTTGAAATATTAATGAAACAAGTCAATTAAGAGTCACGAAGTCTGAATTGACCAGAAATAACAATATGTCTTATTGATCTAGTGTTTTAATGAACCAGACTAAGATCCCATAAAGTGGAAACAAACACCCTCTTAGTTTGAAATCTAAAACAAACTAGTTAAGAGTCATTCATATATGAATTGGTTTAGAAAAATAAATTGTCATATTGATCCAGTGTTTTAATAATTTTAATATCTCCTAAATTTTAATAAAGGGAAGAGAGATGAGGAAATTATATATTTTAAAAATATTAGCAAATGAATAAATATTTTGAAAGTGAGAAAATGTTTAGTTTTAGTTTATAGATATTTTTTTTAATTAAGGGGATCAAGTATATACATTTAAAATATTAGGAGGGAGACTATAGTGTATTTTTTTAATTATAAGAATCAAAAAATATTGGCTAAACTTAAGGGGGCGTTAATCCCCTCGGTATACACATACTTCCGCTCATGTTTATCTAAATATTTCAAACTAAATTCAACATATTTTAGATTAAATCTATCGATATATATATATATATATATATTACATTAATACATACAGATTGTTTGAAAAAAGAAAATGGGCGGTAGAGAATATCAAAAGAAATTCGGATAGATTAATCGACAAACTTTTCGAGGATAGAAGTAACAATGACAAGTTAAATAAAAGAAATTATGGGGAGGATGGCAAGAAGGAAATTGAAAACCCGGCCTTACAAGACACGACTGATCTCATTTGGTTTAGTTATGCATCGGTCATTAAAATATGGGAACCAGCGGGTGTTGTGGCAATTGGAATTGATAGTGTTGGCATGATTAACCATAGGAAGGGAAGCAGATGCCTTGTTAATAGTGTTATTGAAGGAGAGGCTTGGGCACTCCTTATTGCCTTGAGGACGGCAGGAACCCTCAAGGCGCCGAGTAGTTCGTTCTGTTCCGATAACCTTGAGTTGGTTCAAGGTATTACAACAACTAAAAATCTTCATTTGAAGCTTAACTACATTGTGAATGAAATCAGGGGGTTGGCTTAACAATTTTCCAACATGGAAGATTTCATACGTTAACAGAAGATTCAACACCATTGCGGACTCCTATGCGAAAAGCATCAGACTTAATAGGGACCTCTCAACATGGAAGGATTATTCGTTGAGGGGTGCACTTAACTTCTTTAGTAGTATTTGTAACTAATGTTTCATTTCAACCTAAACAAAGAAAAAGATTTTTTGTTACTATAATTAATTAAATATAATAGATTTTGAATATATCATAGTTTTTATAAATTTGTTTTTAATATATAAGAGAAAAGATATTTACAACTCCATTAGTATTTGATAATCAATGGTTAATTGAATTGAACAAATATATAAAAAAATCTTTGAAAATCTAATTGGAAAAATTACTATCTTTCTTCATTTTAATATCAGTAATTAAAAACCTATATGTGTGCGTATGTGTGGGTTTTGTGTGTAAAGAGAAGAAAAGGTAAGAAGTAAACATAAAACATTTGATTTGGCGAGGGTGCATGTGGCTTATGGATGAGGTGGATCCGAAAAAGGTGTAGATGCCAATCACAACGAATGTCGGTTAACATTCAAAGAGTATATTTAGTCAACCCGACTCACGGTGTACCGCAAACCTTATGCGACATACCGCGCCCAAGGATTAGTAGGACTTGACTTCGAGAGCAAGGCATCTCACTATATTTTAATTTTTGGTCGAGCTCAACTACGGTATACTGCGCCTCTCATACGGGGTATCGCAATATATAGGCGAAATTCAGTCACGATCAAAGAAATTTGAAGTACATGATTCAAAGATAAATGTCACAGTTTAACACACCTTTACGCGGTGTACCACACCAATCATGCAAAAACATCACGTGGAAAATAGAGATAGGGTACACATATATTTTATTTTATTTTTTCTCTTCTTCTTCTCCAACTATCCAAAGCTCTATTATACCTTCACCAAATCTTGATCCATCTTCATGAATTCACATAAACATCATTATATTACATTCCAAATCATCTCTTAAATCCATAAACCATCATTTCATCATCAATAAGACCAACACATCTAAAAATAATTTTTTTAGAGAAAGAGAATTTTACCCAAGGGGTTTTAGAGACACCACTTATAAACCTAAACACCCCCGCCCAATCTACTCTTTTTACAGAAGGTCACAAATAAGATTTAACAAAAGATATCAAATTTTCTCTAAATCCCCTTACATACTATACACCCCTTTTATTTTTATTTACTTTATATGTTAAATACTTCTTAAAATAACTCCTTTCTCCTCTCCCCCCCTTCCTTTCCACTCACATGCCATTTTATAGCATTTTTTCTCCTATCTCTTTATTCTTCTCATTTACTCTGCCATTTAGAGCATGTCCTCTACTCTCTCCTCTCTCTCTCTCTTCATTCATATTTTTTTTTATTCTCTCATTTACAACAGCTTTAACTAGATTCTTGTTTGGAAAAGGGAGCTTAGCTTCTTTAGCTCCGTAGATCCTAGTATGTTTATTGCTCCAGTGAAGACGAGATCCACCAGACGAACTTTCCAATGGTGGTGTAAAGACGAGCTCCACCAGACGAGTTCTCTGACGACGGGGTGAAGACAGGCTCCAGGAGACGAGTTCTAAGACGGGCTCGATGGAAGCCATAAAAGAAGCATATATATTCTTCTCCGGCGTGCAGCTTTTTGTCTTTGGCGGTTCTATGGCGTGAAGAAGACAAGGCTCGTGGGTAGCTTTATCTTAGAGTTGTGAGTTGATGAACATGCATTTCCATCTTCAAGCTTCGGAAAAGTCCAGTAGACAAAGGACAGCAAAGTCCAGCTCCGGTGTGGCCATGGAAGATGTCAAATCTTGTTGAGGGGTGGAAAAGTCTTTTGCCCGTTTGAATGCTCAGCTTATATTTTATTTTTATTTTTATAATATTATCTGCTTTGGAGTTTGGAAAGAGCATTTTGTTCCTTTTTTCTTTTTCTTTTCCTTTGTATATACTCAGCAAAACTTAGCAACAATTTAGTTTATCATTTTTTTTCTTTTTTGTTCATGTAAACAATTTAGTATTATAAGTTATGTATTATTGAAATAATTTTTTATGATAATAGACTTGATTTTTTATGCATTTTATATGATACTCAGTGTTTTTACAAAAATACAAATTGATTTTATATACTTAGTGTCTTACTGAGTATACACGGTGAATTTTCATTGGTACTTTGTGGAAAATTATACTCAGGTCCCGCTATACTCAATAAATTATTGCACTTATTAATGACTTTATTCGAACACCCAGTAAAACATAGTAAAACATCTAGGCACTTAGTATAATCACGTAGCACTCTGTAAAAATAATAGAGCACTTAGTAAACTCTCTAAGCACTCAGTAAAATCTCTGAGCACTCAGTAAAATCTTTGGAGGTGGTCGGAAGTGGTCAACGGGTGGTGGTCGGAGCTGGAAAGTATCGATACTCAGTGAGTTGATACTCATTGAGTCATTAATATGGTGATACATACTTAACGTCACTTGTTTTTTTGTCATTATGTGGTTTTTATTTTATTTTGAGTGTATTTTAGTATTTGTTCACATATAAGATTGGGTGGGCCCCTCTAAATAAAAACCTAGCCGCATGTTCCCTATAGGCCAATAAGTTTTTCTCCTAGCCGCATGTTCCCTATAGGCCAATAAGTTTTTCTCCAAGACCCCGTATGTAAATCACCCAAAAAAATCCAAATTTCCACTCCATAATGTCTTCACTTCCTCTTCACCCAATCCAAATTTAACCATACACATTATATTATATGTAATCCAACCACAAACCTCAATGATGAAAACACCATAATTACCCAAAACTAAGCAAAAATTTCAAAATCCTACATTTTCAAATTGAAGATTATTGAAGTTTTGAAGATTGAAACTTGAAGAGAAGACTTCCAAGGTTTCAAGTCCATCAATTGCCAATAAATTCTTCCATTAATAATATCTTTATATCCACTTTTTACACACATAAAAAATTGGTTGTGAATTCTTAGCTTGTAGTATTGAAATATATTTGGATATATTGTGTCTTTTGGTCCTCATGGTTAAGTTATTGTGTTAATTCGTGAGTTGGTAAATCATTGGGTTGGAAATAATTTGAGATGACAAATTAAAAGAGAGTAATAGGTAGTTCACGTGAGTTGGAGAAGAATCGAGAATAAGAAAGGGTTGAAGAGGCTAAGAAGGATAAAGAGAATCTTTTGAATGTGGGGAAGAAGAGACAGGCTAATATGGGGAGTGCCATTGTTGAAAAATAAGAATTTGTAATCGAGATTACACAAGAACGAGCGGTTGTGATTGCAGAATCAAGAGTGCTTGAACTGATACAAATGGAGAATCCAATACCCAAGATGAGTGAAGCTAAAAAGCGCGTATTAGTTCTCGCTAAAGAGAAAATGCCCGATTTGAAAATTTCACATGAAAAGATATTTCTTAAAGAAGTTAGAGAAGGGGAATACAAATATTTTATAGAGTTGGGTGAGCGATTAGGATGGACATACTTCATGACTAGGAAACTTGGACCGTGCACATACATAACAAATTTGGTTGTGAATTTTTAGCTTGAAATATTGAATTATATTTGGATATATTGTGTCTTTTAGTCCTCATGGTTAAGTTATTGTGTTAATTCGTGAGTTGGTAAATCATTGAGTTGAAAATAATTTGAGATGACAAATCAAAAGAGATTAATAGCTAGTTCATGTGATTTGGAGAATAATCGAGAATAAGAAAGGATTGAAGAGGCTAAGAAGGATAAAGAGAAAGAGAATCTTGTGAATATGGGGAAGAAGAGAAAGACTAATATGGGGAGTGCAATTATTGAAGAACCAGAAGTTGTGATCGAGATTACACAAGAACGAGCGATTGTGATTGCGAAATCAAGAGTGCATCAATTGATACAAATGGAGAATCCAATACCCAAGATGAGTGAAGCTAAAAAACGCTTATTAGTTCTCGCTAAAGAGAAAATGCTCAATTTGAAACCTTCACATAAAAAGATATTTGTTAGAAAAGTTAAAGAAGGGGAATACAAATATTTTATAGAGTTGGGTCACGATTATGATGGACATACTTCATGACTATGAACCTTGGATCATGCACTAACTTGGTACTCGAGATCTAATTTGGCCTTTTTGGTCGACACAAAGAGAAGATTGTTCCAGTTCGAGATAAGATATTCCTTCTATGGTAAGTTATTCAAGACTGTACTTGTCATTTTGTGGATATAAAATGGTAGGTTTGATAAAAAAAAAGTTATTCAAGACCACTTCGAGTTCAAAGAATTGGTTGTACCAATCAGATATCAAGAAGGGGTAAATAATATTGCTACTTATGATTGAAATTCGTCATATGAGCATGTGTTATGTGAACAGGCGGTTCAACAAGACAAATGGAAGTTGAAGCGGTTATGGGTTTATAGTCATCTTCAACACCAAGCACGAGTATGGACCCACTTCATAGCCAATATATAAAAAATTGAAATCTACTTGGAAAAATTACTATCTCTATTCACTTCAATGTTAGTAATTACAAACCTATATGTATACATAGGGTGTGTATTTGTGGGTTTTGTGTGTAGAGAGAAGAAAAAGCAAGGAGTAAACATAAACCTTCTGATTTGGCAGGGTGCATGTGTCTTTGTCCAAATTTCTTAAAACCTTTTCACCCAAGTAGGAATCTATCATACCCATTCAAGAAATATCATCCTTAAACCTTTTCTAACCCAAGTAACACCTTATTCATAATTTCAAGATTGGTGCAACTCTGCCTTGGAGGTCAGAACAGATGACAAAGAGAAAGAAGACACTATCAAGTAAAATAAATAAATAATGCCTAGTTAAAATCTTTTTGGAAATTGCGATTTGGAATAAAAACGTCAATATATCAAACTCTTAAGGGATCATGCAAGGGATGACCAGAGGTTTGATATAAAAGCAATACAAGAAATTAAAATACATTAAGTAAAGAGATAAGGGATATCAAGTACACAATTATGTATATTGGTTTGGTTTCCCTACTCCACTACTCAAATATCTACCTTATGATTTTCAAGGTTCTTTAACTAAGCTTCCATGTCTCTCTTAATCAGGGATAGAACACAATACCATTTACAACCACTTCGAAACCACAAAGCAAACTCTTGTGCTATCGCAGCACAAGGAATCACTAATTATACTCCCGATACCCACAAACTTTCTTAATCTATCTATTACAAAGACTAGACTTAAGAGGATACAACAAGTTTTTGATAGGTGGACTGATATTTGTTAATACTCCTAAAGATTGGATATGAAATTTGAGCTTTGATCTCATTTTTTGGTAGATTAGACTTTGAATGCTTCTTTGATTAACTCCTTGATTGATTGGATTTGACAAGTTGAATGCATCTGTGGTGTCGCCTAGGGTGTGATAAAATTAATACAAAATAAGACCAAGAAACTACGCACTCTCACCCTAGACAGGCACAGTACTACAAGTATTACAGGACGTATGCAAGTTTAAATGATAAATACAGTTCGTTCTCAGGGACTTAAGTGTGTTAATCGCGTGAGTAAAATTACGAGTAAAAGTAAATAATTAGAGAACAGAAAAAGTAAAGGGAACAGATTTCAAAATTAAGCAATTAAAACTAATAAAATAAAGACAATAAAATAAAAGATTAGAAATATGAGATGAGAAGTATAGCTCAGGTTTTGCTAGTATGCACTAATCCTTCTAATTCTATCTATAAATCTAGTTCATAAGGGAGAATATTAGCTCTTGGTATACTTAGTCAGGATTCTAAATTCCCCAATCTTAGACCTTGAGAGCGACTAAGGGGACTACGGCACAACCAAGACGAGGACTCAAATAGGGTTATCAAACGCCACTAAAGCCCTATCTAGCACACTACAATCAATTGGTGATATGGTGGTTAAAACAAACCCTAATGACTATCTAGTTAGAAGTATGTTTTGTCAGAACTGCTATCGACACTAGACATTATGTGGTGGTTCAATAGTTAAACACCCTGTCAAGGAGACAATCTAACTATTCTTAAAACAATCCTAAAGTGATCAATTCTAGGAAAGACATTAAATCAAAACACATAAACAAATATAAAGTAAGTAGATAATATCAGATTAAAACATATAATTCCCAAAGAAACTTAGATAGAAGAATTAGAATTCATAGATTATACATATGCAAAACCCAAGCTATGGGAGTTTTAGTTCATACCTGAAGGAAATAAACTAAAAGAAATTACAAAAGACATCATCTTGCTCTCTACAATAAACTGGAAGAATAAAACCTTAAGAACTAATTACTATGAGGCAAGGATGATTTACAAGTGATATAAGGGTGTATTTATAGGTGTTTAGAAGACCTAATTCGTTTTCTTGAGGAAGAGTTAAGGTAAAGGACTTCTAGCCCAACTCAAATTCGTATGGAAATAAAGATAAACACTGCTGCACCGTTTTGAGCATATCTTCTTCGTTATTGGTCGGATTTTGCTCCATAAGATACCAAAAGAATCGCAACAGAATTATCTTGTCCCTTTAGAAGGAAATTACCAAAATCGGCCTATTTATTAAGTAAAAACGCATATCTTTGGACGTGTATGCAGAATCCCAGATTTAGGCAGCTTTTCCTTTTCCATCTTTTTAGCTTTTGTTTCCTTATCTCCAATTACCATGCAAATCTCTTTCCATAAGTTGTTGTCTTTGACTTGGACTCTAATTAAGCTCCATAATTATCTTTAAAGCTTCACACTAAATAAACAATTAAACCCAATATGCTCTAAAAATAATAATTCTACAAATCAAGACTCAAAATAGGAAAGTGCACTAAAACTCAATAAAATCGACATTATTGACTTCTAAATCACTAAAAATGATGTCTCATCCTAACATAAATCTATCACAAATGAGGAGACATCAAGACCCCCAACTCAAAGTTGTATCGTCCCGATACAATAAAGATAAAAATATAGGGAAGTCTATAAATACACACTTATAAAATTCTCAATACAATGGGAAAAAGCATAGCAGAACATATAGAATAATCCTAAAGCACATAACTCAGAAAATTTCATGCAATAATATTCATAAACTACATACCTGTACACTTCTCATATCCACAGTCAACACGGCTTGAATTCAAGATCAGATTAGTTTCGCAATGTAAGAAGGATTGGGACTTTACTCAGTTCCCCAAGAGAGCTATAGATTGTTCATCGATTCTTACTAGTATCAAAGGTCCACTCAACTAATCTCTAATGGCTCAATCACTTCTCAATTACATAGCAAAGAATCAAAAGGTCTTTAAGGTTGTAATGAAGGCTTAGGGACGGGTATGATAATATATTTGGATAATTTGGAGTGAGCTTTTGGCTCTCTCCTCACTAGCCATCAACGAATCGTCCTAGAGCTTGAGTTACTCTCATAATACGTTTCTCACTCAACCCAATGAATTCCTTGATGCACAATTTAGCATCCCCAATAACCCAATTAAAGCTTAAGATGTTCACATAAAAATTCCATTTTGCCGGTCCGAATATATATTTTCTTTTCTTTTCAATTCAATTTTTATAGCTATGATTCTCTTTTAATGTTGAGATATCACGCTAATTTCTCATATATATTTTTCTTTTAATGCCCTTGTTGGCAAAATTAGCTCGAAGCTTCTTTTTCATTCACTATTACCCCGGCAAAGGGTTACAATAAAAATATGTGAAAACATCATCAATATAAAGCACAAAGCACAATTAATAAGCTCAAAAATCCCAACCCAATAACAATTTCCATAATGGTGGACCCACCACCCCAAACTCAAGCTCTAAAACAATTGTCTATGCATCGCGATTCGAGTGCGGGTCATATGGAAAAGTCCTAAAATCTAAAGGGATATGGCTTATAACGTGTTTCAATAATAGGCTTTAGAAAGGCTAGAAGGGGCTGAGAAGGATATAGCATATAAAATAAAAAATCACAAGGTGAGAAGGTATAAAAAGGCTTCAAGGGCTTCAAAATATGAAAGAGCCGCCTTAATCACTTTCTACACTATGTAATTTCGAAAATTTCTTACCTTTAGCACTATCATCAAATGGGTTTTCAACTAGCTCGGATCTCACGGCCTACACACTTCTCAAGGTTCCCTGAGATCGAACATTCTTTCTATCGCATTGCTCACTAATCTTTTCTTTACTATCAACGTGTGTTTTCCTGCAAATACTCAAAGCATACAAATACATAGCTCATAAACATATTACTTACTATCATCAATCTACTGAGCTTATGCTTTCAAGCTATTAAACACATTCTACATCTAATTCCCATGTATCAAAAATTTTAATTTCACCCAAAAACAGAAAAATGGAGATGAGAGACAACGAATCCCCACACCCCCAACTCAAAAATGAGTCGTGTCCCCACGACTCGAAAAAGACTCGAAAAACAGAAATTAAAATTAGCAGATAAACATATTTACAGAAATGGTAAGGAAGAAAGAGAACATACTCTCGAGGCTATTGCCTCGCATTATTGACATCCAAGGTTGGATTTGCTGGACCTTTCGTTAATTGCTCAAGGAGTTTCATGATGTGCACTTGATTAGCATTGATTTGTGCCACATCATTGATTAAGGATGTTTGAGCTGCTTCGAATTTCGTTAAACGCTCCTCCATCTTCTCTTGCCAATTTTCCTCCTTTTCTTCCTTCGAGACTTGCGTAGAACCCGCTCTTCGAAAGATATCCTTGATCCAAGCATTATCAATATAACTCGCTTTAAACTCGAGTTTCTCTTCTTCACCCAATGTAACATTCGCTTTTCGCACAAGACACGTGATCATAGTAGGAAATTTAACATTATAAACTGATTTAGGAGAGACCGAAAATCGTATCACCTCCTCATAGATCAACTGTGCCACATCCACTTCTTCTCCTCTCAAAATACAGTCCAAAAGTAGAGCGTACTTCATAGTCACATCCAAAGTTCGTGTGTTTCCAAAGATGTTAGGGACAAGGAAATTGTGCCAAATTCGCGCATCCGGTTGAAGATATTTGTAAGGCCAAGGTGCCTTCAATTCTCCCTTATGTGATTGCACTTTCTCTTTGTCTAATACATACTCAAAAAGTAATTCCTCATCAAAGATTTTTCGTTTAGCAGCCGCTTCTTCAAATTTGCAACAACCTTTCAGTTTCTTAAACTTGAATTGGTTTCTAATCTCCTCAACTGTGAAAGGAACTAGCTTTCCTCTAATCGGAACACCATTACTATCTCGGCTAAAGAGGCCTAAATAGAATTCCACAACTAATTCATGACATAATTCAGAACGTCTTACCATGAACGTAGACCAACCCAATTTCTCACCAAGCTCTAAGAATCTCGCGTATTCTCCATCTCTAATTTCTTCCTTGAATACTTTCTCATAAGCAAAAGGTAGTTCTTTTAATTGTTTCTCTGCAGAAGTCTTCCAGGCCCTTGAAGCATCCACTTTCTCTTTGGGTGCAGGATCTTGTTGAGGTTGTGTTTTCTCCTTTGCATAAGAGTAAAGCTTTTTACCATTACGATCAAACAAAGGTATCCCACTCTTCTCAACTTTATCTTTACCCTTTGATTTAGAACTAGCACCTTTGTCAATTGATTTCTTCTTGTTTAAATCCAATCCCTTGTTACTCTTCACCTCCCTCTTGTTAGCTAAAATTGTTGTTCTATTAGTCATCTTCAATTAACCCCCAACTCAAGGCTTTAGCAACCCTTGAAATTTAAACTTGTGAATTAATGGTTGAACAAGCTTGATTTGACCTAGGATAGGTGAATTGATGATGAATCTCTATGTGAGGTGGATTTGTAATGGGTTGGCTTGGATTTAAGGAATTGTAGGATGAACTTTGAAAATTTGGCTCTTTGATTCTTCAAATTGAATGGATTTGGTGAAGATTGGGTGTTTGATTCTCTCTTGTAATGATGTGGAGAGAAGGTTCGATGTGTTTTTCTTGATGATTGGGTAGTGTTTTGGTGGTTGGTGAAGGTTTTGATGAGCTTCAATGGAGTTAGGAGAGTTTTGGAGAGAAGAAAGAGGTTTAAGGTTTAATAAATTCGGAATAATAAGCTTTAGATCTTCATATAGCCTTGAAACCCTTTATTTTCTCTCTCTGGCGGCTCGCGCGGACTACCCCTGCGGACCATGGGGTGTACCGCGGGGTATACCGCGACATCTGATGCTCGAAAATTTTTTCTCACTGGTTAACACCCATGGTAGGACCCCGTGGCACGTGTTTTTGCCTCGCGGACTAGGGTGCGGTACACCGGAGGGTACCCCGCGCCTTCTGTAGCTATCTCCGTCAAAATACCCGTGGCACCTACCCCGTGGCACGTGTTTCTGAGGTGAGGACCATGGCACAGACCATGGGGTAGTCCGCGGGTCGATTTTTCTCGGTTTCTGGATCAAACCCGTGGCTCCACCCGTGGTACGTGTTTGGACCACGCGGACCATCCCTGCGGTATAGGGGGTACACCGTGGGGTAGTCCGCGCAGGTCATTCTTGCGCTCCAAAAATTTTCGTTTTCTTCCCTAACTCGATTTCTCCAATTCCTACACACCAAAAACACTAATACCTTTCTCAAATATGCATTATCAACTAAAAACAACTAAAATGAACTTAAACTAAAAACGTAAAAGACATGAAAACTAAAAAAAAAACTACGGGTTGTCTCCCGTACAGCACTTTTGTTTTACGTCATTCAAAGTTAGACGTGTTACCTCTGTCAAGATTTGCGAATATAGCCTCCCCAACAACGAGTAAGGCTATGAACGTCAACTAATCTGCGCCTGACCACAGTTTTGGGCCGAATTTCTATCACCTTGGCTGAAACAACCTTAGTGACAATGAATGGTCCCATCCACGAGTCTTTGAAACTTCGTGGCCTATTCTCGCGTTTGTGAGCTTTCCATAGAACTTCATGGCCAACCCCAAACTCAATGTTTGGCTCAGTATCCACAGGCTTTAAGTGGATCTTCTCAGGAGGGACTTTGTGATGTGAAAGGCTGTGGATGATAGGAACCGTGGCATCTAACTTCCTCGGTTTCTTACCCAAGACATAGAAGGTCTCGGATACATTCTTTGAATGAAGGGTGATGGTCCCTTCTTGGAAGTTGATCACACTTTGACTTGTGGCCATGAAAGGCCGTCCAAGTATGATTGGAACCTGCTTATCTGCATCAAACTCAAGAATAACAAAGTCAGTAGGGATGGCGATATTACCTGCACGGACTAAGACGTCCTCCACTGTTCCCCATGTCCTTTTACCTGAGTTGTCAGCAAACTGCAACTTCACTGGATTTTTCTCAGATTTCTGAAGTCCAAGTCTCTCGAACACGGACTTAGGCATAAGATTCACACCAGAACCCACATCGTACATAGCTTTCACCTTGAGCCTACCATGTAATTGAATAGGAAGGTTGAAACTTCCCGGATCTTTAAGCTTTGTTGGTAGCTCTTTCTCACTTCTTCTTGAAACCCTCAGGTTCTCTCTCGGGATCTCTACACTCGCTTATTTCTCAGGAATAACTTGCGTAAAAACTTGTTGCGGTGTAAGTCCTCTCTTCGCAATCTCAAGCATTGGGCGTTGATATTTTCAGGTTGGTACGCCTCTACAAATGCTTTGAGAACAGTGTCATCCTTAGGATTTGTATTAGGAATAGTTGATGACACTGGTCGAACACTAGGTGGCGATTCCACCTTCTCTTCTTCTTTCTCTTCTAGCACAACAGGTGCCACTTCATCTCTAGATTCTTCTTTTGAGGCCTCTTCCTCTTTCTCTTTAGCCAACTTAGCTGCATATTCTACTACCGATCGAATCTCGTCTTGCACCTTCCTCAGTAACTCTATAAATTCGTCTTGCTCTTGATCGTCCTCCACACAAACTTCGGAACAGTCAGATTCCACGGGTTTAGACTAGGTTGGTTTTTCTTTAGTACTGGGAACTTCCACGGCACTAATGGCAGCATGTGGTGCTTCCTTCGCTTCTTTAATCTAAGGCATATAGCCTTGCAAACTTCGAACCCATCATTGTCTTCACCTCCTTCGATTGCCTTTACTTCTTTTTGTTCTACTACACTTGTTAACACTTTGTTTAACTGTGTTACTTGAGTACTTAGCATCTGAAGTATGGCATCGTGTCCTCGGACCTTCTCTTCTTGAGCGTGTTCAAACAGTCTAGAGCTTGTACTATCTGTGTATTATCCATAGATCCTTCTTGCGGATACTGAGGCAAAGCTTTCTGATCTAATGAATCGGTATAGGCGTCTTGAGCAGGTTGTTGTGGAGGAGCAGGTCTATTCTGATATTGGTTTTGGTACTGACCTCTCTGTTGGTAAGAGTTGTTCTGGGGTCGCGGTTGATAATGACTAGGATTAGCGGCCCCTTGTGGATTTGAATACTGCATACCCGGATAGTTGCGATTGCCCCATCGGTTGGATATAAAGTAAACAGATTGCGGATTTGATTCGCACTCTTACCATAAATGATCGTTAACTCCACATTGTTGACAAACTTGTGCTTCTTGTACTACCTTTGTAGCGGCTAAATTCTTCTCCATCGCGATTCTCAGCTCCTTGATTTGATTTTCTGACGAGGATATTTGAGCTGAGTTCGCAGTTTCTGCATCTAAACGAAGCGTTCCTCGGGTCTTTGCTACATAAGCTCGCGTTGAAGGCCAACTTCTTTCTTGTTCCATAATATTCTCTAACACCTCAGAAGCTTCATTGTGATTCATGTACACAAAATTACCCTTTCCAATGTTATCCACCTTTTCTCTACCTTTGTCATTAAGACCTTCATAGAACATAGCAAGTTGTAGAGCAGGTGTATAACCATGGAGCGGACATCTAATTAATTTTTGTTGAAACCTTGTCCATGCTTCTCCCACTGTTTCTCCATCTTCTTGAGAAAATCTAGCAAGCTCGGCTTGATCTTTAAGTCTCATGCTCTTCGGATAAAATCGGTTGAAGAACGCGGCTTGAAGTTCTCTCCAAGAGTGAATGGTTCCATGTGGTTGTCTCTCTAGCCAATCGCTAGCTCTTCCGGTCAAGAAAAACGAAAACATATGACAATACAGTTGCTCGCGTGTAATGCCAGGAGTAATGTAGGCATCAAAAATCTGCATGAACTTCTGAATCGCTTTTACCGGATCTTGAATAGCTATACCAGTATAGAGTCCGAAACTTTGAAATTGACTGAGCATACCCGGATCGGGTCTAAATTTGATATTCGGAATCTCAAGAGGGCGGTAGCCGATGGGTTGAACATGGAATGGTACATTAAGGCCAGGTAGGTCTTGTTCAACTCGGTTCTGTTGATTATTAAGATTATTCTGCCCATTACCTCCTCCTGCTGGTAGCTGCTGTCCTTCTTGTCCACCGAGTGGTGGATCTTGAGCACCAAGGGGAGGATCTTGTTGGCCTCCTCCAACTGGTGGATTTAGTTGGGCTGCCATTACTCTTCTCAAGGCTCTTTCCTCACGAACTCGTTTGTTGTAAGGTCTGAAGCTCCTCTCAGGCTCCGATAAGGGAGGCCAAGAATTAAACACTGTGAAACCTGAAAAAAAACCACAAGCGTAAATCTGGAAAAATAAAGACTAAAACTGAAAAGTAAAAACTAATTAAAAACTAAAACTCGAAATAGATAACCCACACGCTAACGAGGCACAAGTCCCCGGCAGCGGCGCCAAAAACTTGGTGTCGCCTAGGGTGTGATAAAATTAATACAAAATAAGACCAAGAAACTACGCACTCTCACCCTAGACAGGCATAGTACTGCAAGTATTATAGGACGTATGCAAGTTTCAATGATAAATAGAGTTCGTTCTCAGGGACTTAAGTGTGTTAATCGCGTGAGTAGAAATTACGAGTAAAAGTAAATAATTAGAGAACAGAAAAAGTAAAGGGAACAGATTTCGAAATTAAGCAATTAAAACTAAGAAAATAAAGACAATAAAATAAAAGAATAGAAATATGAGATGAGAAGTATAGCTCAGGTTTTGATAGTATGCACTAATCCTTCTAATTCTATCTATAGAGGTAGTACAAGAAATTCATTTCAGAGCTTATATCTAGTTGTTCATCTCTTGAGCATCTGGAGATTACAACTGTATTCCATGAATCGGTAATTCCTTTCTTAAAGCTTCATAGTCTCTCACAGATTCACTCCAACACAGTCCTCGTACTTCTCTTTTGAAGGTATAAGCCTCCATTTAAATTGGACTGTAAAATATGCTCAGAATTATACAACATTTACGCATTTAGTATATATTACAGTAAACTAATACTAAATCTTACCATGATAATTAGTATTGTTGTTGGTGAGACTGAAATGACATGATCAACGACCCTATTGACCTCCTAATTATGTAGATGGACCTGTTTGCAATATATAAAGAGTTGAAATATTAATGATAATTCATTCAAACTAAATAAGCATCAAATCCATGTTGTTAACAAGTTTTCTTATCCATAATTATTTACACTAATTGACCAATTAGTTTAAATCTATCTCTTATGTTTCTATTTAATGCGTGGATTACCTATATGCATATATTCAGAGACATGTGCACAACTGTATGTTATAGAAAATGCGAGAAAGTCAACCTTCTTTGGCAAATTGGTGAAAGGTAGTGGAAGATGACATTAAATCTGGGCTAGATTATTCTCGACTAAGTCAATTAAAGGAACTATATTTATTGGGGCACCACCGAGTTTTTGTGTGTTAATTGCACTACGATCCCTGTATTTCACAATTTTTTCATTATAGGTCCCTATTTTTATAAAACAAATATGTTTTAGTCCCGATGTTAAGCAAAGTAACCTATACTCTGAATTAATGACATTAGAAATCCTATATTGTTCTGTACAATAACATAATTGAATCCCTATATTATGAAAATAACCCATATTATGCCAAAAAAGTGATATATAATTTCGAATTACCTATCGGGAGGGATGGAGGAGCTATGTGCCGGTGCATGTGGGTCATGACTCATGAGCGGTGGCGGAAGTGGAGGCGGATCCGGAGGAGTGTATTGAGAACCGAAAGACGCTATCGGCTTAAACCGAAAGACGCCGCCGCCGATAAGCCGACAGCCTTAAGCCGTGCGAATCGTGAGAGTAGATGTGATTTTGCGTTGTGAGATGTAAAGTGAGAGAGAAATAGTTAGGTTCAGCTTTTTAAGGGAAGGAAATGTTGTTGTTCTTTTTTTCCTTTATTCTTTTTCTTTATTTCTAAACGTTCCTCGATAATATTAAAATAAAATAGTTAGCCTATACCCGAATACAAAATTTCAGTTAATCCTCTAAGGATCCGTTTGGGATTGATTCTCCAAAAGTGATTTTATTTAAAAGTGATTTTATTCAAAAGTGATTTTTGTAAAAGCACTAGGTGCCCGTTTGGGATTGATTATTTTGGAGCTAAAAGCGCTTTTTGATTAAAATTAAATTATTTGTAAAAAATATTAAAAAATATTTTGATATCTAAAATTACTTTAAGTGATTATTTTGATAATCACTAATCTCTAGTGCTTTTTCTAAAAGTGATTTTTAGAGTCTAAAATATTGCTATGGATCTAAAATCACTTTAAGTGATTATTTTAAAAAGCAATCCCAAACGGGCACTAAAAGTGCTTATATTAAAAAGTAGTTAATTGTTTGGCTATCATTATAATATCATTATAAAAGTGCTTTATATTATTCAAAAATGTTTTTTATGGTGTGTGGCAACCACATAAAAAAATACTTGTATATTACTATTACTAATAATAATAATAAAAAATTATTCTAAAATGAATATTAATTAATAATAATAAACAAAATATTAATGTTATACTAATTGTAATAAAATTGTTTAACTTTTTTTTTCAAGAAATAAGAAAAATAAATCTCGTGAGATAAGAAATCATCATGTCTCATTAGCTAAGAGAAGATTTGCAATTCTTTCACATTCCTCATGCATTTCTCGTCTTTGGGATGAATTTTCTTCTACAACATATTCCGTTTCGCTTCCTATCCTGTCTTCTGGGGAAGTAACTCCTCATCATTAGTATCATAACTGAAACTCTGTATCGGCCGTGGGATGAACTCGTATAAAATTATGGAGAGCCATTGAAGCAATAACAATTTGTACTTGTTTTTTCAAAGAAAAGTTGTGAACTTGACGTACCATTCTCCAACAATTTTTCCATACCCCAAATGTTCTTTCAATTGTGTATCTTAGTGATGAATACCTATGATTAAAGATTTCTTTCTTCCCTCGTGGCATATTTCCACGTCGAAATTCAGGAAGTTGATATCGCTCGCCTCTATATGGTCCTAAATATCCTTTTATCTGTGGATAACCTGAATCAACCAAATAGTATTTTTATGTACGAATAGAATATAAGATAAGCATTTTGTAATCAAAATGAATATTATAACTAATTAAAATTTGTAAATTTTGTTTATAATTACTCACCTGCAGGTGAATGCGGATATTTTAAATTTGGTCTTCTTAAGGCTTCCATGAATATCCGTGAATCATGAGCAGCTCCTTCCCATCCGACCCAAGCAAATGTGAAACACATATTAAAATCCCATACGGCCATAACATTTTGGGTAGCTATACCTTTTCTACCAATATAAGGCACTTTTGGATGTTCAGGAACTACCACGGGTACATGTGTTCCATCAATCGCCCCAATAAAATCTTTAAAATATGGCTAATAACGATCATCCTCTTTAATTTTATTTGGATTTCTCGTAAACTGTGGATCATGTGGACTTATAATATCACTTGCCATCCGAGAAACGGCGTCTAATACTATTCCAAACCATCTTGAAACTGTCTCTCCCGAATGTTGTAATCTTTCCTGGATCACTCTATTAGTTGTTCGGTGACCTAATATGTTAAGAAACATTGCCAATGCCTCTTCAAGTGATACATCTTTACCTTCTTTCAAACCATAAGTATTAATAAGAGAGTGCAATAAGCTCTTAAAAACATGTTTTTCCATCCTAAATTGTTCATGGCATATGATATCATTACCACTTAAAACATGCATTACCCATTTGTATCCTGTATAAGAAGAGGTTCGACATGGTTCCTTATCTACATACTTGATCCAGTTAGAGACAATTATTCCACAACTTACAGATATCAATTGGTGGAATTCATCATCACTTTCATCAGAAGACATATGCGAATCATTATTACTTTCGCTGTTCGTAGAACTCATATCTGTACAAAAAATAACGTTAAACTTTTTCTTGTTTACTTTAAGGCTAGTAAATTAAAACAAAATATGAATGATACCCACATAAAAATGATAAAAACCAACAATAAAATATAGTTTTAATCAATATAAAATGCACAACCAAATAAAAGTAATAAACTGTCCAAAGCTAAATGACCGTTGAGAGAAAATCTAATGTTTCTTTTGAGAATCCAAAGTCGCACAAATTTAAACCTTCTTATTCATAAGCAACATAATTTGTATGTTGGGCTCAGACAATGTAACAAACATCTCTCAATTCTTTCTTTCAGTTAAGACATCTGCAACTTTCATGAAAAAAGTGGGATCCTTAACAATTTCAGGCATCTCTTTAACAACTTTCATGACCTCTTCAATACTACATCCAGGCTTATCTGTACTTTTAGAGTTGCTACTCCGATTCGCTACTGCCCCTGAAAGGACTTCTAATTGTTTCGACACCTTAGCCGCAACTCCAGTTTTTTTATAATCTCTTTTTCGTTTGTTAACATTATCTTGTTTGGTAGTTTCAGTACTAGGTGAAGAACTAATAACATTAGGATTCTCAAATCCACCATTGAACTCCAAATCTAAATCGAAATCATCTTCCGTATTCTTGTCAATTTGTTCACCCACAACTGGATCCTTCCCAAAATTATGTATATCAATACTTTGTGATGGTGCCCAAGCAACATTTTTGAATAGATATTCTAGCTGGTTAGCATTTCTCAATCCCTTTAAGCGAAACTTTTCAGCTTTTGGAAATTCCTACATTATTATCACCTAAAATAAATATTGTTTACATAGATTTTTATATTTAAGAATTCGACGTAAGAAATAATTTACCTTCAATTTTTTGTCCCACCATTCACTACTAGCATTCATGGTTTGCTTCGCATGATCCCACCCTAAGCCAAGTCTCTTTTCCAACCAAAGAGTTCCATATTTGCCAATCTTTCTTAAGCAAAGTCCATCTATTTTTTACTTGTCTGTACGTGTATGTCCTTTTCGAATAGTCATTAAATTTTCGAATGACATTTTTCCATCCTTCTCTACTAAAATGGCCACAACTACGATTTCCAGCCTGTACCTCTGTTACACAAATTCCGACAAATGCATCAACAAGATCCATATCCCATTTTTCCTTTCCTTGTTTATCATTTTTGCCTAATGATTTCTCTTGTGGCGATTGAATTGTGTTTCCAGACATTTTCTAATAATTAAGTTATACACAAATTAAACAATTTTGATATACTACTACAACTATATGTCGATATCCCAATGGCCATACACTACTTAGACAAACTTTTTTTCCAGCAGAATGAATTGACAAATAATAAAAGAAGGAACAATATACTACTGACTTGTGCCATCTGTTTTGGAAAAAAATGCCATATGCACAGGTATTTTTTGGTTTCAAGATGTAAATAAGAAGCAATTTTTTTTCTAATATCTAATAACACAAATTGACAAATTCTTATCAATGGCATTCAAACAAAAAAGGATAAAAAAATGCCATCTGCACAAGTGTCTTTTGGTCAACAGATTCAAGATGTAAATAAGAAGCAGTTTCTTTTTTCTAATATCTAATAACACAAATTGATAACTCTTATCAATGGCATTCAAACAAAAAAACATACGCACTAAGTTTCATTCATGACATTCAAACAAAAAAATTAATTCAGCTAAGCTCTTTTTTTTGTCGACAAGCTAAGCTCTTATCAATTAACAATTAGTGTTTTATATTAACAATTGATCCGCGAACACAATGCAATTATTTATTTATTAATTACCCATACACAAAAACAATATATCATCATATAAAAATTAAATTAACAAATTATTCTTATTAAATAGTATCAAATAAAAATAAATTATACACCTGCTTGTGATAATATTCTTCTTAGTGATTGGTGTCTTTGAGTGGTTGTATATTTTTCTTATTGTTATTTTACGTTATACAATATATACAGTAAAAATAGGTTTTATTATAAAAACCCGCTAAAACAAGTGATTCCCGCTTATTGTAAAAAAACCACTTTAAGGAAAAGCACCATCCATGTGCTTTTATAAAAAAATCACTTATAGTGATTTTAGGACCAATAAAAGCACTTTTAAAAATATTACCAAACACAACATTTTTTGTTTAAAAGTGATTTTATTCATTTAAAAGTGCTTTTGGCTTGAAAATAATCAATCCCAAACGGGCACTAAGAATGCTATCTAAGTTTAGGCTAAATATGTTGCCATCAAGCTTACATTTTAGCTAACCAATTCCCTGCCATATTACAACCTCGATTACACCACTTAAAAGATGGTTTACATTGTTCTGAGATCATATAGATGCTACTAATAATATTACAAATAGTGGGATTAGAAAATTACATACAACTCTCAAGGGATTGCATAATAAGAAGACTATTACTCTCTACTATCACCATACAGTTTGTTTATCGGGCTAGTAGACAAGCTTTAAGCACCCATAATGCCTCCGCCTCGAGAGGAGAGTCCGCTGAAATATCCCACACATTGTAGCTCCTAGTATTTCCAAGATGGTCCCTGGAAACACAAGAAATAGTAGGTAAGTTATTTTTAAAGGTTGTGTCACTATTAATTTTCAACATATGCACAGGTAGGGGTTCCCATTTACTTCTCCTTTCTTTCATATTTTCACCGTTTAAAGTTAATTGAGGGGTATCCCTTACGCTATTTTCATATATAGGGACAGTTAATCCCTTCAGTACATTAGTATCATCCTTAGGGATGTTAGCACTTTCAGTACATTAGTATCATCCTTAGGGATGTTAGCACTTTCATACTCCTTCCAATTTTGTATAGCTTTTTTCATTGTTTTCTCAGGGTCAATTCTTTTATTTCTATATTTAAAATCATTCCTATCTTTCCAATACAGAACAAAAAATCCAGAGAAAAAGAGCAGCTACATTTACCTGTAAAAACAACTGTATCCATTTTAGCTTCAAGGTTCGTTCCACAAAACCAAATTCTTCTTCGGAAATGGACTTGGAGAATCATACTAAACAGGAAGGAGCACAATCCAGAGCAAAACAGAAGAAATGGAAAGATGATTACTGGGTTCCAAAAGCAAATAACGATACAAAGCAGTGAACTGGGCCTGGGCCTGGACCTCTGGAACCCAAGAAAGTGTTGGCCCATAAAACCCGAATCAACTCAAGCTTTGCCAAAACCCAAAAATTTCAAATATTGTGGTGGCAAATATTGTGTAAGGATGAAGAGAAAAGGGGGAAAGCAGAGCACAGATGGAAAACAAAATAACAAAAAGAACGAAGAAGAAAAGAAAAGCAAAGAAAGGCTAAACATCGAGGTTTCCGCCATAGATCTGAGGAGGAAGATGGAAAAGATCGACGGCGGCTACAAATGGGATTTAGGGTTTAAAAAAGTTTGTTGGGAGCATTTTGGGACAAATCACTCCAAATGATGCCACGCCTAAAGCTGACAAGAATAAAGATAATATATAAAGTCCCAACATATGAATCATTGATTATCCCTGAGCTCAACTTCTTAGTAACAAGTATTATCTATATGACCATATATTGATGGGACCAATTGCAAGTGCTCAAATTCTTAGTAACAAGTATGATCTATATGACCATATATTGATGGGACCAATTGCAAGTATAATATTCCTTGCATTGTAAGTGAATCATGACTGTCACAAATATTAACTGATTTGTGAGATTGAACTAAACATGGAAGCATCATCATCAGCTTTAAATGTAGCCCTGTAGTTGCTAATTCCCCTATCTGCACAACATTTTAACTCATTTAGCTCAAAAACAGAATAACGGGAATAAATAAAAAACTAATCGAAGAGAGACCAATATTTCCATCTCTAATCCTGATTTGGATATAAGATAGTTAAATTAACTTGATTAAGACAAGAAATAAAACACTAAGATTTAAGTTCAACTTGAATATCCATTTTAATATTTTCCTAACATAGAAACTCATTTTAAGTTCAACTTGAATATCCATTTTAATATTTTCCTAACATAGAAACTCATGTAGATGATGATGTAAATCTGTGATCTTGAATAAAATAGAAAAATGAATAGTTAAGCTTTATTTATAAAATAAACCGTAATTAGATCTTTAAATCCTGTACAAGTAAATCTTAGCATGAGAATTACTGAAATGACATGATCACTGATCGTATCTTATTAATATTCTCTCCCTTCTTCCGACTCATCATGATGTTCAAACCAGCTTGTTATCAACTAGATGGACATTTTATGACGTAACTTCTTGGATCTCTGCTGCAATTTCGAAGAATGCTAAAGTAATTGAGTTTGTTGAGGAGGAGGATAATCATAAAATTCATGTAAGACACTAGAGAATCTTAGTTTAAAAGCTCAATCTTCTCTCAATGTACCAAACTTGGTTTCTCTTCCAAATCTTAAAACACTTCATCTTGATATAAATTTGTGGGAGAAATCCATTTCAGAGCTTATATCTAGTTGTTCATCTCTTGAGAATCTGGAAATTACAACTGTATTCCATGAATCGGTAATTCCTTTCTTAAAGCTTCATAGTCTCTCACAGATTAACTCCAACACAGTCCTCGTACTTCTCTTTTGAAGGTATAAGCCTCCATTTACATTGGACTGTAAAATATGCTCAGAATTATACAACATTTACGCATTTAGTATATATTACAGTAAACTAATACTAAATCTTACCATGATAATTAGTATTGTTGTTGGTGAGACTGAAATGACATGATCAACGACCCTATTGACCTCCTAATTATGTAGATGGACCTGTGTGCAATATATAAAAAGTTGAAATATTAATGATAATTCATTCAAACTAAATAAGCATCAAATCTATGTTGTTAACAAGTTTTCTTATCCATAATTATTTACACTAATTGACCAATTAGTTTAAATCTATCTCTTATGTTTCTATTTAATGCGTGGATTACCTATATGCATATATTCAGAGACATGTGCACAACTGTATGTTATAGAAAATGCGAGAAAGTCAACCTTCTTTGGCAAATTGGTGAAAAGTAGTGGAAGATGACATTAAATCTGGGCTAGATTATTCTCGACTAAGTCAATTAAAGGAACTATATTTATTGGGGCACCACCGAGTTTTTGTGTGTTAATTGCACTACGATCCCTGTATTTCACAAATTTTTCATTATAGGTCCCTATTTTTATAAAACAAATGTGTTATAGTCCCGATGTTAAGCAAAGTAACCTATACTCTGAATTAATGACATTAGAAATCCTATATTATTCTGTACAATAACATAATTGAATCCCTATATTATGAAAATAACCCATATTATGCCAAAAAAGTGATATATAATTTCGAATTACCTATCGGGAGGGATGGAGGAGCTATGTGCCGGTGCGTGTGGGTCATGACTCATGAGCGTTGGCGGACGTGGAGGCGGATCCGGAGGAGTGTATTGAGAACCGAAAGACGCTATCGGCTTAAACCGAAAGACGCCGCCGCCGATAAGCCGACAGCCTTAAGCCGTGCGAATCGTGAGAGTAGATGTGATTTTGCGTTGTGAGATGTAAAGTGAGAGAGAAATAGTTAGGTTCAGCTTTTTAATATTTTTTTCTAAACACTTATATTAAAACCCCAAAACAGATTACAAAATAAATGTTAGTCTATCCCCATTGGGGACAAATCAAGGCTTAACAAACCTAATAAAGAAGGAGGGAATGGGCTGGGCAAAAGTCATACGACTCACCTAGGGGTGAAAATCGGAATGGGCTGGGCAAAAGTCATACGACTCACCTAGGGGTGAAAATCGGAATGAACGGATCGGAAAAAGGATCTTTCGGAAAAATTCCTATTTTTTTCGGAATAGATTTTTTCTGTTCCAATTCCTATCCAATTTTTCGGAACTCAGAAAAATAATTCCGAATTCGGAATTTCGGAATTTGCCGGAAGTTCGGAAATTTCGGCACGGAAATTTCGGAAATTTGGGTTCGGAATTTCGAAACTTTTGTTTTTGAAATTGCTAGACTAAGGGTTGAAAATCGGTGCAATAGTTTATCACTTACACGAATATAGTTAAAAAGCTTAACTTATAAAATTCATGAACAATAACATAAATAAGATAAGTAACAAAAGGTATAAGAACAGTAATAGAAGTAACATATGTAACAAAAGGTTAAAAAACAATGACTGTGAATTACTTTTCAAATTACATATCAACAGATATTAGGGTTCATAGGAAGGTAATGTAAAATGTGAAGAAATGGGTAACTTTATCTTTTAGGTTTTATCAGGTTTATCGTTTTTTTTTATTTTCCTGATACAAAAAAATGTATCATTGTGTTTCACTTTTTCAACGTTTAGGGTGTGTTTGTATTCACAAAGGAAAAAAATAATAAAAGAAAAGAAGAGAAAAATTATAAAAGAAAAGAAAGGGAGTGAAAAATGTTGTTTGGATTAGATAATTTTAACAAATAAAAATTCATAAAGAAATTTGAGTATTTTTTTTATTTGGATTAGAAAAAAATTAGGAAAGAATTTTTTTTATGAACTTATTTCCATTTTTATCATTATTTGTAAGGTGTCAATGCTATTTTTTTTCTCTTACTTATTTAATAAAATTCTTTCTTTCCATTTGACCCCGATTTGGAGTGATTATATATAGGGGTTTATAGGTGATTTTAATAATCATCTAAATTACTTTCCTTCAAAAAATATTCCAATCCAAACAATTGAATATATCAAAAATCATTTCCTTTCCTTTCTTTTCTTCTCAATACCTTCAATCCAAACATACCCTTAGTTTTTCTTTTTTTCTTTTGTTATGAAAATTTTCAACATTTCTGATTGTATATTTTTTTCTTATATTAATATTTATTATTTATTTAATATAGGAAATGTAAAATCGGAAATACAATTCGAAAATAAAAATTAGAAATAAAATTGGAAATATATTTCGGAAATAAAATTGGATCGGAAAACCCGGAAATTTCGGAAATTTATATGTAGTTCCAATTCCGATCCTATTTTTTCGGAAAAATCGGAAATCGGAATTTCGGAACCGTAAAAAGTTGTTCCGAAATCAGAATTTTTGGATCGGAAAAGTCGGAAATCGGAATTTTCGGATCCGATTTCCACCCCTAGACTCACCTAATGGCAAATTTTTGCAAGCCCAATCCGCTATCATATTTCCACCTCTTCTAGTAAAAGAAAACGTTGGATTACATAATTCAGCTAAAAAACAAACACTTCTTATTACATTCGCTATACTAGGAGAATTAAATACAAAATTGCTAATTAATGGTCCCATAAGCTGAAAGCAGTCATTCTCTATTATGCAGTGGTGATTTTTGAGATCTCTCGCCCATAAGCATGCTTTGAGAAGGCCTAAACTCTCAGCTTCTAGTATATTATCAGCTTTAATCCTCCAAGCTTCACATTTTAGTATCTCCCCTTTAAAGTCCCTGGCAACACAAGCAATAGATGAACCATTTTTAGTATAGGAGGTGTCGCAGTTAATTTTAATAGAGTTTTGTGGGGGTGGTGTCCACTCACTAACTTTTTTAGGCATTTGTTTCATATCAGACGCTTGTGATATTGTATCAATTGTAGATTTACCCTTCAAGTTAGGGTAATTCATCTTATTACCCTTCAGTTTATTATTATTCACATCATAAGGGTGTGATTGTTTTATATATGTTCCCACAGTATTCATATTTTTGCTATTTTCAGGCTCCATAACAGTTACAAAGCTATTAGACTCCTCTTTTCCTTTAAGACAGGCTTTGTATTCAAGCCAGTAAGTATCTGCTCCTTTAAGAGTACTCAGAGGGTCCAATTTAATATTGTTAAAGATATTAGCATTTCTATCCTTCCAAATCTGCCATGCCAACATACATATTTCTTCCACTATATAATTCTCATTATTATTAAGTTTCCCCTTTTCTTTAATAAGGTCAGCCATCCAAATATCCAATTTCTTGGACTGGTTGCTAACTCTTAAAGTAAGTGGGGAAGCTAACCACGTGGCTCGCGCCCATTCACAATCAAACAGCAAATGTTCAATAGTCTCAATATCTTTGTTACATATAGAGCAATTCTTTGTATATTTGCATTTCCTTATAAAGAGGTTTTCAGCTGTTGGGAGGATATTTTTAATAGCTTTCCACATAAAATTTTTAACCTTAGGTGGTGTTTTCATATTCCATATTGTTTTCTAGATAATAGGGTCAGTGATATGAGAAGAAGAGGGCTTAACCTTCTTATTTTTCTCTTGTTTTTTTAACATTTCATTTTTCATATAGTGATAGCATTTCTTAACCGAGAATAGACCATTAGGACTAAGGGACCAAGTAAGGTTATCTTGTATTTGTACAAGTGGAATAAAAGTCTTAATAATATGTTCATAATCTTCTTGTATATAATTTGCCTTTACTTTTTCCAAATTCCATCTTCTCTCACTATTGTGAAACAAATCAGAGACTTTATTAATATTAGTATCTTTAGGTTTAATAATACCTTTTTTATGCGAGAGCCATTGGTCTATATGAGGATTAATATCCTCACCATTCCCAATTTTCCATCTTAGATGTTCTTTAATAGCATCTCTTCCTGAAATGAGGCTTTTCTAGCTCCATGAGGGTTTATTACCCATTTTCGCATGGAGAAAAGTATCATTTGGGAAGTATTTGCCCTTTAGTATATTATAAAGAAGTGAATTTTTATTGTTTAATAAATTCCATGCTTGTTTGGATAATAAATCTATATTCATAAGATTAAGGTCTCGAAATCCTAAGCCACCTTCATATTTACTATTTGTAATACTCGACCAATTGGTCCAGTGTATTCCTTTATTAGCTTTAGTGTTCCACCAAAATTTAGCAATTTTCATAGTAATGATTTCGCAAATTTTTTTTAGAAGTAAAAAGGAGGACATAAAATAATTTGGGATGCTTTGAAGTACAGCCTTAATCAAGATTTCTTTACCTGCTTCCGAAAGGAAGAGGTTTTTCCAATTTAAAGTCTTTTTAATAGCTTTTTCCACAAGGCAATTTAGTTCTCTTACTTTTGATCTACCCCAGTCAGTGGGTAAACCAAGATAAGAGCCAAAATTGTTTGTAATTTTCATATTTACTCTCGATGCAAAAATATATTGGATGTGGTGTGGTGTATTTGCACTAAATTTTACCCCACATTTATTCAGATTAAGAGTAAGCCCTGTTGAGTAGCCAAATTTAGTAATGATATCATTAAAGCTGTTTGTATCTTTATTATTAGCTTTAAGAAAGAACACACTGTCATCAGCGAATAATAAGTGTGTTAAGGGGGGGGGGGGCTATTTCTTGATATTTTAATGCCATCCAGTAAACCTTTCTCAATTTTATCTTTCATAAGATCATTTAAAGTCTGTGTTATAAGACAAAAAATAAGGGGAGAGAGGGGGTCCCCCTGTCTAAGCCCCCTTTGGGGTTTGTTAAGTTTATGGGGTTGACCATTTATGAGAATAGAGTATGATACAGTAGTTATACAATTCATAATTTTCTCACACCATTTAGTTTCAAAACCTAGTTTTTCCATAAGTTTAAAAACAAAGTCCCATTCCACAAATTCATAGGCCTTTTGTATATCAGCTTTGATAACCATACTATAATTTTAGTATTTCTTTTTTCCTTAAGATAGGTACAAACTTCATGTGTAATATAAGTATTCTCTTGAATACTTTCACCAGGGATGAATGCAGTTTGGTTATCATCCACTATATAACACATAAAAGGTTGTAACCTATTGACTAAAAGTCTCGCAATAATTTTATAGATAAAATTCGATACACTAATAGGTCTGTAATGCTTAACAGTACTTGGATTTGATATTTTAGGAATAAGGGAAATATAGGTATGATTTAAATTCTCAAGACTTTCATTGTTATACTAGAAATTATTGATGATTTTAATAACATCTAGTTTAATAATTTTCCAATACTTCTTAAAAAAGAAACCAGGGTAGCCATCTGGCCCTGGGGCTTTGTGGGCCCCTAGCTCAGAGACTACCAACTCAATTTCTTTAATAAGGATTGGTTTCATAAGAGTCTCATTCATGTATTTAGTAATTTTAGGTTGAATCACATCAAGGATTGAGTTAAAATCTCTAGGGCCCACTGAATTAAAAATACTATTAAAGTATTCTAGAATATTGTGATTTATCTCAGCATGAGAATTTAACCAAACCCCCTTATCATTCATTATTGTGCTAATTTTATTATAGTATCTCCTTTCTTTAGTAGCAGCATGGAAATAAGCTGTGTTTTTATCCCCTTTTATTAGCCTATTAATCCTAGATCTGGCTGCCCAGAAATCTTCCTCTTTTTTCCAAAGAGTTTCTATTTCCTTAACAATCCAGCTATATTCATCTTTATCAGTGTCAAGTATATTTTTATTATTGGTTTTATTTTTCAGTCTCTCCAAATAATCATCTATCTTTTTTCTAGTGTTTTTAAACTTTCTCTTGCTCCAAACTGTAAGTATGCGCTTACACATATTAAGTTTAGTAATAAGATTACCTTTAGTAATAGTTTTTATGGAATTTCTAGTTTTCCAAACATTTTCAATGATTTCAAGGCATTCAATTTCCTCTATCCAAAAAATTTCAAAATAGAATCTTTTATGCCTATTATCATGATTATCATCAAAGTGTAAAAGAAGTGGACTATGGTCTGATCCTACTGCTGGTAAGGCATTAACCCAAGAATTGGGAAACATATCACTTCAATTTTTATTATTTAGATTTCTATCTAAAATCATTTTAATAAGTTGATCCTTATTTCTCCTATTGGACCAGGTAAAGGCACAACCTTTATTGTTTAATTGGGTTAATTTTAAAATTTTAATAAAACTATTAAAAAATTTCATATTACTTTTATTACTAGGATTTCCTCCTAATTTCTCGCTAGAAAATCTAATAAGGTTAAAGTCACCTATTAAATTCCAGGCTTTGTCCATTTTAGGGTCACAGGTCATGAGATAATCTAAAGTGAGCTTTTTTTGGTTATCTATAGGAGAGCCATAAACTAAAGTAGTATTATATTTAGTACCATCAGGTTTCAAAAATTCACAATTAATAAAATTTTCAGCTTTATTACAGATTTCTATATTATCTTTATTACTAGCAAAGATGGCCAAACCCCCGCTAGCCCCCACAGGTTCAACAGTCGTAATAAGAGTCATACGAATGGGTTTTTCCAATTTTTTAAGAACAGAGAACACATTTTTAGTTTCCGAAAGAAAGATTACCTCCGGCCGATATCTATTACAGATATCTTGAAGGGTCTGGACAGTCAGGGGGGTGCCAATCCCCTGAACGTTCCAGGATAGGTGTATCATTGGGCGAGGTGGGATTGAATACGGTCAATCCCGCAAACCTCACCCTCTTCAAGCTGTTGATCTGAACCATTACCTTCTTCCTTAGCATTTATTACATTTGGGTGAATCATTAGAGGATCAATATCCCTTTCATCTTGTTGAAGAATCACCTCTTGAGCTTGTAAGTACTGGCCCTGTATTGGGTCATCTATTTTCGATCTAAGTCTCCAAAGCTTCTCGCTTCTTCTTTTACTTTTAATAATACTTTGAAAAAGAGCTCTATTGTACTTTTGACTTTTAATAGCTCTTGTATTACCCATTCCCGCATCTTCTTCCTCTTTGAAGATGTTTGAGTTGGTTTGAAGATTATTTCCGATTTGATTTTGTTGATTTGATTTACTAGTAGAGGATTTAGAAGGATTATGTTTAATAGGGTTTGTGTTTGGATTATTTGGTAGAGGGGTGGGTGATAGTGTTTGAAGAGGCTGAGGAGTGGCTGCCGGAGGTGGAGGGGATGGAGGTGGAGATTTAGGGTTTTTTGGTGACGGGGTGTTGGAAATGAAGTGTTTTAGTGAAGTGTTGGAGGATGGGGTTTGGATAATAGTAATCGGGTTTTTAGATGTGTGTGGGCTAGTAGTCTGATTGTTAGGTTTTTGGGCTGGGGTTAATGGGGATTGGGCTGAGCTGCATACAAGCACGTTTTTAATAAGAGATGATGGGCCTCCTTGACTTGGGCTTGGAAAAGAGCCAAAAGCTATGTCTTCAATACGAGCCGGAGACTCTTTTAATTTATTAGCCAAGTTGTGGGCCAAGTCCACCATTTCTTTTTCTTTTTCTATAAACTTCATTTTATTTTTATTAATTTCCAGATCTTTATCCTCTTTCTTCTTCCTCGTACCATTTTTGTCGTTGGTAGTACCGGTACTACTGCTCGTGTCCATATCCTCACCAAAGACAAAAACTTTTGAAATTTCTTTGTCTTCATTGAGTACGATGGTAGTGGTCTGTACCAACTTTCCTATTCTCGGATTAATCTCTAGATTGCCCTTCTTCGTACCGAGTGAGTTGGGTTTACTGAGTTTGTGGTTCCAACTCGGTTTGAAGCTCTTCTTACCTCCATTGATGGATTTTCCAGTTATTGAAGAGTTTTTCTCCAAATAAGAAGCAGTAGATTTTGAAGGCCCTATAGTAGAAACCTTAACCCAAATTCCAATTTTGGGTTTCACCGTTGGGTTTAAACAGTTTGAACCAGCTTCATGATCAAATAGGCCACAGTTATAGCAAACCTGGCCTATTTTTTCGTATTTAAAATCAATCCAATATTTGGTAAGTTCATCCTCAAAATAGTTAATACCCGCTATAATTGGATAATTAAGGTTCCAATCCAACTGGACTCTTGTTATAGAACTCTTATCTATAATTTGTGATTCTGGTAGGTGAATTTGGTGAACAGACCCAAAATTCATCATAATCTTTCCTATGCAATTCTTAGTAAGGAGACTTATCGGAGTACCTTTCAATTGCAGCCAAAACGTTGTGTTGTTTACCTCCATTTTTGTTTTGTCGTAGCAGTTAATAGCAAAATGTTTACCTATAATAGTCCAGGGCCTTTTATTCCACACTGTTTGTTGATCTTTCTCGTTTTTGAATTTGAGAATCACTGTGTTGTGATCAAGCTTCTCTGTTTCTATTTCTTCCGAAAGATTCCAATATTTATTAATATGGTTTCTGATAAAGACATGATTGGTATGCTCTCGGATTAGAAGCTTAGCAATGAGCTTGAAATCTTGAACATCCTTGTATTTCGTATTAGTTTCTGGTGTGATTACTAGCTTATTATAGCTAGCTAGAGGGTGTTTAGTAAAGTAGAAATTCATAGTGAAAATAGAGTGGTTTTTGAGAGAGGAGAGAGTGGGAGAGGAAAAACAGGGAGAAGGAGATTGAATGTGGGAAAAACTTAAGAAATTGAGTTATGAATTCGATATGGAAACTCCAAACCTTAAAGATTATATGTTGTTTTAGGTGGTGGTTTAGTGGCGGTGGATGTGGTGGTTTGGGGAAATTGGGGAGGAGAGAGGGGAGAGCATTTTGTTAAGATCCTTTTTCTTCATTGTAGATGATGAACACATCCTCCCAGCTTTTTAAGGGAAGGAAAGTTGTTGTTCTTTTTTTTCCTTTTTCTTTTTCTTTATTTCTAATTTTTCCTCGATAATATTAAAATAAAATAGTTAGCCTATACCCGAGGTATAACCTCTTCATACAAAATTTCAGCTAATCCTCTAAGTATGCTATCTAAAGGGGTGTTTGTTTGCACTTAATGAGATCTGAATCTGATTCATTAAGACACTGGATCAATCAGACAGTTTGTTTTTCCTGACCAATTCAGATCTGAATGTCTCTTAACTGATCTGTATCATTAAGATTTTAAACTAAGTCTAAATCATTCAGACACTGCCTCTTAATAGAATAAGTTCTATTCAAATGTTCATTCAACACTTAATACTTAAAAAAACGACACCTAAGTCTTTGAACAAAAAAAAATGCTATCTAAGTTTAGGCTAAATATGTTGTCATCAAGATTACATTTTAGCTAACCAATTCGCTGCCCTATTACAACCTCGATTACACCACTTAAAAGATGGTTTACATTGTTCTGAGATCATGTAGATGCTACTAATAATATTACAAAAGTGTGATTAGAAAATTACATACAACTCTCAAAGGATTGCATAATAATAAGACTATTACTCTCTACTATCACCATACACTTTGTTTCTCGGGCTAGTAGACAAGCTTTAAGCACCCATAATGCCTCCGCCTCGAGAGGAGAGTCCGCTGAAATATCCCACACATTGTAGCTCCTAGTATTTCCAAGATGGTCCCTGGGAACACAAGAAATAGTAGGTAGGTTATTTTTAAAGGCTGCGTCACTATTAATTTTCAACATATTCACATGTGGGGATTCCCATTTACTTCTCCTTTCTTTCATATTTTCACTGTTCAAAGTCAATTGAGGGGTATCCCTTACGCTATTTTCATATATAGGGACAGTTAATCCCTTCAGTACATTAGTATCATCCTTAGGGATGTTAGCACTTTCATACTCCTTCCAATTTTTTTATAGCTTTTTTCATTGTTATCTCAGGGTCAATTCTTATATTGCTATATTTATAATCATGCCTATCTTTCCAGACCTTCCAGGCTATATTGCAGAAAATTTCCAGTGTCTGTATACCTGTATTTAGTTTCTTATTTCTGTGTATTTCATAAATATTAGCCATCCAAGTATCCATGGTGTTGGAATACTGGTTGCTAGTATATAAACTGAGAGGTGAGGCATACCAAACAGCCATAACCCAATCATAATCCATAAGTAAGTGTTCCACATTCTCAGTTGATATATTACAGATATCACAAAGAGGTGTATTTAAAACTTTTTTTTATACTGGTTTTCATTAGTAGGAAGGATATTCTTGAATACCCTCCACATAAAGTTTTTAACTCTAGGGGAAATATTAAGATTCAATATAATTTTCCAGATCTTAGGGTCTACATAGTGAGAGGTAGACCTTTTATTGTTACATTTACAATTTATCTCAATACCCACTTTGCTTTTTAATATCTGATAACCTTTTTTAACTTCATAAATTCCTATTTTACCTTTAGTCTAGACAGGAATGTCTTTACCACCCGAGAGAGGTATAAAAGTATTCAATATAAGTATTGTTATTTCAGGTGTAAAGTTAGTACTAATAAGCTCAATATTTAATCCTCTTTTATTACTCAACATTAGGTCTATAACCTTTTTTATATTGAGATCAAAGGGGGGTAATCCTATCCCAATTTTTTATCCATTTCTGAGTATGTAGACAGATATTCTCCCCATTTCCCATTTCCCACTTTCCACTTAATATCATTAATAATAAAATCCTTACCAGTTATTAGGCTTCTCCATCCCCAAGACGGAGAGTTCCCAATTATAGCAGCAGAAAGTGAGGTATGGGGAAAGTACTTGCCTTTGAGCACTTTATAGAGGAGGTATTCACTATTATTAAGCAAATTCCATGCCTGTTTACTAAGTAAAGCTACATTCATAAGGTGTAAGTCCCTAAACCCTAGGCCTCCACTATACTTGCTCTTAGTAAGGGACTCCCAAGAGCCCCAGTGTATCTTTTTATTTCCTTTACTACTCCACCAAAACCTTGCAATTGGTGATGAAATCAAATCACAAATTTTCTTGGGTATAAGATAAGAAGACATATAATAGTTAGGCATACAAAGTAAAACAACTTTAATAAGGATATCCTTACCCCCATTAGATAAATATAAGTTCTTCCAATTCTCAGTTCTTTTCAGAGTTTTTTCCACAATAGTATTAAGATCCTTCACTTTTGATCTTCCCCATTCAGCGGGGAGACTCGAGTAATCACCTAAATTATTGGTAATTTTCATACTCAATTTATTAGCAAAAATGTTTTGAATATAATCAGGAGTATTAGTACTAAATTTAATCCCACGTTTATTATAGTTAAGCTTCATACCAATAGCATAACCATATTTGTTAATAATATCATTAAAACTTTCTACTTCAGTTATAGTTAAGCTTTATACCAATAGGAAAAAGCAGGTGGGTAATACTAGGGCATTTCTAGCTATTTTAATACCCTTCATGAGATTCTTATCCACCTTATCTTCAATAAATGCAGAAAGTAATTGAGTAACAATAGTGAATAGAAAGGGTGATAAGGGATCACCCTGTCTGGTCCCTCTTTTAGGCTTGTTTAATATGTGGGGGCTACCATTAATAAGAACCAAATAAGTAACCGAGGTAACATATCTCATAAGTTTATTAACCCAGCTACTTTTAAAGCCTATTTTTAGTAAATATTTTCCAAACAATCCCATTCCACATTTCATAGGCTTTTTGTATATCTGCTTTAACAGCTATATGGAAGGTTTTAGTATATTTGCTCTCTTTAACATAATTAATGACTTCATGGTCAATATAAGTGTTATCTTGGATGTGCCTACCAGGTATAAATGCAAATTGGTTCTCATCAATCAAAATATTCATGTAAGGTTGCATTCTATTAACCAATATTTTACTATCATTTTGTAAATAAAGTTTGAGCAGCTTTATATTGTTTGGATTTTTTATCTTAGGTATAAGAGAAATAAAGGTATGATTTAAGTCATCAAGTGTACCCCCATTATACAAATAATTATTGATAGTTTTAATAACATCCAGCTTTATAGTATCCCAATATTTTTTTATAGAAGAAACCTGGATAACCATCAGGTCCAGGTGCCTTATGGGCCCCTAACTCATTGATGGCTTTTAAAATTTCCTTTATTTCCAAAGGTTTATCCAAGTTTTCATTCATAGTTTTGTTAACTTTACATTGGATCAATTCAGTAATATGGCTAAAGTTTCTATTACCAATAGTGTCAAAAATACTATTGAATTAATTACAAATTTCATGTTTAATTTCACCTCCAGTTTCAATCCAGTTACCATATTCCTGAGTAATTCTCATAATCTTGTTAATTTTTCTCCTTTCTTTTGTAGAAGCATGAAAGAAAGAGGAGTTTTTATCACCCCTTTTAAGCCCATAACCCTGGACCTTGAATCCCAGTAATCCTCCTCATCTTTCCAAGCTTTTTCAATTTTTTTAACCAAAATATTATACTCATCCCAATTAGTAGTTTTAGGATCATTATAAATAGTTTCAATTTGGTGCATACATGTGTCAATAATTTTTTTATATTTATTTTTACTCCAAATACTAAGGAAGACACTACATTTTCTACGTTTCATATTAAGGACATTTTTTACACTATTGGGGTTACTATTTCTGTACTTCCACACTTTTTTTATAATATCATAACACTCTTTTTAATCTGTCCAGTTATTCTCAAAGTAAAATCTTATTTTTCTACTATTTGTATTATCTTTCATATGTAAAATTTAGTAGGAGTGATCAGACCCTACAGTAGGTAGTAGGGCACCCAAGCATTGGGAATTTTTTCATTCCATTTTTTATTACAAAAGTCTCTATCTATAAGTGATTTAATCATTTTGTCACCACTTCTTTTATTAGACCAGGAATATTTAACTCCTTTAATCTCAATAATTTATTATGTTTTATAAAACCATTAAATTGTTTCATGGATTTTTTACATTTTTCATTCCCTCCTTTTTTATCAGATAATACTCTAATATTATTAAAATCACCTAATAGATTCCAGGCCTTATTTTTTTTGTTTGGGTTACAACAGCTAATAGTTTCAAGGCAAGCCTATTTGTTTTTATCAAGTCGGGCTCCATATGCAAAAGTAGTAAAGAAATTCTCATTTTCATAATTAATCTCACAATGTATATGGTTAACATATTTATTAAGTACTTTAATATCAATTATATCTTTAATAAAAAGGGCAAGCCCCCCACCAATTCCAATAGGTTAAACCGTGTCAATAAGGGTCATAATAATTACTTTTTCTAATTTTTCAACATTTTTATACAGGATTTTTGTTTCAGAAAGGAATAATACCTGAGTCTGGTATTTGGAAATAATACCAGAAAGGGTCTGGACTGTCAGGATTGTGCCAATACCCTGACAGTCCAGGGTGTTTGTATCATTGAGCTTCTTCGGGGTTGATTTGAGTCAACCTCGCAAACCTATGTTCAGCATCGATAATAGCTACTTTTGATTCAACTAAATGATTATTAGTTCTTGAAGCCCAAAGGGTTTTTTTTTCTCTTAGCATTTGACTGAGCTGGGTTATCCTTCTTAACTTTCTTCCTTTTAGCTTTGACAGATTGTCTCACTCCGCTTTCTTTTTTTCCCATTTATCTGTTACCCTTAGACGATCTTTTACCATCAACTTCATCATATATCTCCTCAACTTGAAGTAAGCTTTTAGTATCAAATCCATTTCCATTTATACTTGAGTGACTTGGAGTTTTATAGTCTTCAGACTTATAATTATTTGATAGATACGTTTTAGGTGAGTGAGGATTTATAGTGATGTTGGTTGATTGAGGTGTTGTAGGATCTTTGTTATCAGGTGGGGAGGATTCGAAAAGGCTAGGGTACGAAGGATTGGGAGTCTTCTAAGTGGAGGGAGAAGATAGAGTTAAAGGGTGGATAAGAAGGTCAGTTTGTTGAGTTGAAACTTGACTGATCCGTTAATTGTTTTGGGCTAAGTTTATTATTCTGATATATTACCATGTTCGGGCTCTTCATAATTGGGCTTGGACTTTCAAAAGACCCAAATAATAATTCCTTGTCTTAGGCCAGACTTGTTTTAAATTTTTTTGCCATCTCTTGGGCCACCTTAGCCAGCCTTAACTCCTTTTCTAGAAAAAGTCGGTCCCTTAAAGCTAATCTCTCATATCAGATGGAGACAAAACTCGTACAACACCGCCTTCATCGTCTTTCTCGTACACCTTCTTTTTGTCGCTTTCTATAGCTCCAACTGTACCACTACCACTACCACTATATTGCTTACTACCTTGTGTTGTACCAAATTCAAAAACTCAATTAGTCCCTTTAACACCATCATCAGTACCGTTATTTTTTATGCTGAGTTGGGTCTGAATCAGATCAGCGACTCGGTAACTTGGTGGGTCCTTGTGTGTTATAAAATAATTCGGATAAAGTAGAGGAACCACTAACTGCAAGTGTACAGTTGTCCCAAGTAATATATGATAATCAAGTTCGTTCTCAGGGACGGAATAGGTTGACTCTAATGTTATCAAATAGTGGAATAATTGCAAATACGAAAAAGTAAGAGATATGATGTTTGTTGGGGTTTTTAATTAACAACTAAAGTGCAAAAGTAATTTAAACACTAAATTAATTAAACTAGAATGGAAATAACGCAAGTAATTGAGGTAGACGCGAGAGAAAAGTAGTACTTGAGTCACGCTAGGGTTTCACCGCAAACTTTCCTAATTAATGTTTTCTTTTAAGGGTTGAGTTAATATTATTACGCTAGTCCGGATTCTAAAATCTCTTAGCCCCCGTCAGGGTGGACCTAAAAGCTCTCCTACGGTCTTCTAAACCCCGTCAGGGTGATTAAAACCACTTTCAGATGATTAAAACTTACCACTTTGGCTATTGGCTAGTCAAGCCTGTCAAGGACATTGGCGGATACCAACAGCAAATACCTAGTTCTATACCCAAACCCCCTGTCAAGGTGATTCATACGCCACTATATGGAATAGCCTAGGTACTAAAACTTATCCCTAGTTCATGACTCTAAGGATAATAAATAAGCATAAAGTAAAAGCCAACGTAAAATAAAAACTCAAATTAAATTATTCAATCCCAAATTGGAAAAACACTAATTATTCAAGAATGGGTTCAACCAATGTTGCAATTCTCAAGTACAATAAAAACATAGCTCATAATTGAAATTAAAACGAAAGAAATAATATTAAGGGAATTCATGTTTAACAAAAATAGAATAAAATAAAAGACCTAATTAGGATGTTGGATTTGGCTGTTGATTTGGAGATGTTGAAGTCTCCAGCTCTTAACTTATTCCTTCTTCCTTGCTTCTGCCTTTTTCTCTGATGCTCTGACTTTGTAGAAAATGAATTGTTTGTAAATTTCAGCTCTATACTCATTTAAATTTGTTGTCTCTATCATCTAGCTTCCATCTCAATATCCTTGGCC
This sequence comes from Nemophila menziesii, assembly GCA_029959085.1. NCBI lineage: Eukaryota > Viridiplantae > Streptophyta > Magnoliopsida > Boraginales > Hydrophyllaceae > Nemophila > Nemophila menziesii. The sequence continues at coordinate 6,540,300 of JARWIR010000014.1, forward strand.
AAGCTTTTGGCCTTATTTCAGTCCCCAATTTTTACAACCAAGGCTGCGAAACATAACAAACTATTATATTAGTGCAATTTATAAACTTATATATATAATATATTATTGTTGTTTCTTACCACTAGGACTGTGACGCATCCTATTACTTTCTTCGGATTTACACTACTATAAGCTTCCAAGGAATCCTCGAACAAATCTATCAGTCTCCTTGTCCAGTCATAGTTAGTCATTTTTTCTCTTATCATTTCTATTGTCCTAATATCCATTTTCTTAACTACACATCATGTAGTTGGGTACATTACATTCCCCATCATGTAAAGCGTCATTAAGAGTGGAAAATCTGTCTTTCTTTCTTTCTCGATTCTTTCTTTTCTTTCCTTCCTTTCATCTTCACCTTCTCCCCCCACATTTGGAATGTCTATATTCATAATCTTCAACAAATCTCTTATCCTTTGTGTAGTCACCTTTTATTTGTCTCCAAAGTATTTCATATGCCACTCCGTTAATTCACCGGCTTCTTCATTTGTTAGATTAGGGAATTCTTCGTCTCCACCTTTAATTCCCCTAATTACAACTACATATTCTCTTCTGAGCTTGATTACTCTTTCTCCTAATATAAATCCATTTTCCTCTATTGAGTTGCATCGCATGATTTCTTGACTTATAAAGTCACCTTTTCTGAGTATTATCTTTCCTTTTCTTTTTATCAGTTTGAACAATCCATTCAGTAGCTCGTAGAATGGTGTTTCCTTACACCATTCCATGTGTTGTTCTGTAAATTTTTCTTCACTAAGTAACTTTATTAAAGCTAGACTTGATTTGTATGTCTTTTTAAATGTCCTCTTCTCTTCTTCTACTTCATATTCTTCTTGATTATTCATTCTTCTTCTTGGTTCCATTTTCACCTGTTTTTACACAAACTTCAAGCACAAGAAACCTATTAGTAGTCTGAATTGAGTTAATTTCATGTTTAATATAGTTACCAAACCATGAAATTTTATGTTTAATACAGTTATCAAAACATGAAATTTCATGTTTAATACAGTTATCAAAATATTATTTTTCATGTTTAATACAGTTATCAAAATATAAAATGCATTCTGCAGAACACACATGTTAACCTTCTAACTGTCTATATTATGCACTAATTACACTATAAGGTCCCTAAACTACACATTTGTCTATAATCTGCACAACATTTATCAAAAAATTCAGTCTCAGGCCCCTGTTTATGTATATTTGACAATTATACCTCAACTTTTTTGAAATAAATGCACTATAGGTCCCTGTTTGACACATTATTCACGTTTTATGACTCTAATCCATCTTTCATTCATGTTGATCACAGTAAATTGAACATATTCATCAAATAATCCTATTTTAAACCCTAGAAACTTCTAAATTCGGTTTTTATATATAAATTAGTAAGAATTTGTTTATAAATAAGTAAGAAATCAGTAGAAATCAAACAAAATCAACATGCACTATATTTTTGTTGCGTTTATACATGAATCAAGCAAAAACAGTTTCGAAAGTAAAACACACTATCAAAAACCTCAAAATAAACATAGAAATTAGATTATATTTGAGTTTTTTCACTTACGTATAGTTTATTTTGGGTTTTGGAGTCGAATCTTTGCTTTGATCGATAGATATTGTTTCCTACTTTGCTCGCCGGAGTAGACTGACCTATTTCGTGTTCAACGTCGTCGCCGTTCACCGCTTGTCGCCGTCGTCGCCGATTCTTCTCCTGCTCTCAAAGACCTTTTGTTTCTTCTAGTGTGTGTTTTGTGTGTGTGTATTTTTGTGTCGCGTGTGTATATTGGTTTTGTTTTGTTTTTTAATAACCGTCTTAAGATTCTGATTTTTTTTTAAAATTATTTGTAAGGGTATTTTAGGTCGAGGCACGTTTCTATAAAGTATCTTATTCTAGGTACTATTTTATTAATAATTTTTTGAATAAACATTTCTTGATAATTGGCTCAAAGTGATTAAACATCATAGATTCTGAGTATATCGTAAGTTTTATAAAAAAAAATTAAGTGTATAAGAGAAAATATATTTACAACTTCATTAGTATCTAATAGCAACTGGTAGTTAAATTGAACAAATATACACACAAATATTTTGAAAATCTAATTAGAGAAATTACTATCTTTCTTTAGTTTAATATCAGTAAATAAAAACCTATTTGTATAGGGTGTGTAACATAGGGTGCATATGGGTGGGTTTTGTGTGTAGAGAGAAGAAAAAGTAAGGAGTAAATATATTCGCAAGGATGCATGTGGTTTTGAGAGAAGGTGGTTCCGAGGTGTGGGACTTACATTGGTCAACAGGACTTACATTGGTCAACAGGTTCAAAGCCCACATTTTTGTTTTATATTCGAGGAAGACAGTTAATAGAGAGTGAAATGTCCAACCGATACAAACACAAAAATAATGAAACTCTAATGCTTCTTTCTATGGTTGCCTAATCTATCTCCTGGTGAGCTTGATGACCTGAAATTAGACAAGGGTCAAGACCACAGGACCAAAAGATTGAGCCAAACCTAAAGACCAAAAGTAAAGAGGTCACACGATCCACCTCCTAAATTATTGCTACAACTTCTAGTGTAAATCCATTCCTCAAGTAGGTGAAAAAGTCGCATTCAGGATAATCTCATATTTGCATTAAATTTTACAAGGCTATAACTCAGCTTCTTAGTAACAAGTATTATCTATAAGACCATAAATTGATGGGACCAATTGCAAGTATAATAGTCCTTGCATTGTAAGTGAAACATGACTGACACAAGCTGTCATATTATTGATGCGTCCAAATATTAACTGATTTTCATTAACTAAACAAGAGTAGATTAATTTACAGTATCAATATAAGACATTAATTAATTAACACTAAAACAAATGTGTGAGATTGAACAAAAAACTTGGAAGCATCATCATCAGCTTTTTATGTAGCCCTGTAGTTGTTATTTGTTAATTCCCCTAAAAATATTTTCTTCTTTCATCTGCGCAACATTTAAACACATTTAGCTAAAAAAACAGTTTAACTGGAAAAAATAAAAAATTAATCATAGAAGAGATTGATATTTCCATTTCTAATCCTGGTTTGGATATAAAACACTAAAATTAACTTGATTAAGACAAGAAATTAAACACTAACATTAAAGTTAAACTTAAATATCCATTTTAATATTTTCCAACATTGAAACTCATGAAGATGAATAGTTAAAGCATTATTTATCACTTCCCTAATTAGATCTTTAAAGCATGTATTATAAGTAAATCTTACCATAACAATTACTGAAATGCTGATGGTTGACTGAAATGACATGACCACCGAAAAAGCTTAGAATAGATGTTACGAAAGTTCTACATGCGAAAAATACAGGGGATTTATCCCTCGAGATTAGTAAGATCGAAGTATCTGGTACAGAGTGTGGTTTAGACGGGTTTTCGGTGAATAGTTGTAAAGGATTTAGTCTTGAACCAGGGGAATCGAAAAAGCTTATTGTATCGTACAAGACTGATGGTACAAAGAGATTTGGAGATTGGGTTGACTAGTGGGATACTTGTGGTACCTATGAAAGGTAGTGTATCTATGCAGATGTTTCATTTCTGTAAAAGATCGATTTTCTGGACACAAGTAAAGAAGACCCTTTTTGCTGTTTTTGTTGCTGGTTCGGTTTTCTTGCTACTTCTGAAACCAGATAACTACTTCTAAGACCTGTTTTGCTACCTTTAGTGTTGGTAGGCCTAGTCCTTATTTGCTAGGGGATTGAAATGACATGATCAACGACCTGTTTGCAAATTATAAAAAGTTAAATATTAATAATAATCTATATAAACTAAATAAGCATCAATTTAAATTGGTAACATATTTTCTTTTTGGTATAAATTTAAACAAACTATTGATACTAGTCACATGTTCAGGAAGGAATTTTTATTAGGGAACCACCGAATTTTTGTGTTAATTGCACTGTATTTTACAACAATTACATTATAGGTCCCTATATTTGCAATAATTGTATTATATTTCCCCTATGTTAAGCAAAATAACCTATATTGTGAATTAATTGCATTACAAGTCCCTATATTATGTATTATAACACAATTCTTCAAATGAATTACAGTGTAGGTCTCTATATTATGCAAAATAATCCATTTATGCAAAAAATTGAGTTATAAATTAGAATTACCTGTCGGGAGGGATGGAGGAGCTATGTGCCGGTGCGTATGGGTCATGACTCATCGGCAGTGGCGGAGGTCGAAGCGGAAGCGGAAGCGGAAGCGGAGGCGGAGGCGGCACGGAGGCAAGGCGGAGATAGAGACGGAGGACTGAATTGGGAACCGAAAGACGCCGCCGCCGCTAAGCCGACAGTCTTAAGCCCTGTGAATCGTGAGAGTAGGTTGTGATTTTGCGTTTGTGAAATGGTACTTTATTCTTTTTGGTCTGTTTTGTGAGATGTATAGAGAGAGACAAATTTTTGTGGTCTTTGTCGATGGACAAGATATATAATGATAAAAGTTTTTTTTTTTTTTTGTCAACCAATAAAAGATTTTAAAAGTGACAACATTAGTTTTAAATTAAAAATTGGTGGAGTTTTTTTAATTATACATTTCAAAAGGGAGAAAATATAAATTTTAGTTTTTATAATTAAGGTGATCACAATCATATTTAAGTTAGGAAAAAGAAATGTTTGATTTTGTTTACTTTGAAAATATAAGGATACAAAATTTTAAAAGTGATATTAGTTTCAAATTAAGGTTTTGTTTATTTTTTAAGTGATAAGTGCCAAATAATGAATAAATAGTTGAATATAAGTTGTTTTTTTTTATAGCAGTTGAATAGATTTTATTTTGTTAAGAGGTTCATAACTAGTTTGAAATTTTAATGAAACAGACCAATTAAGAGCCATTAAGACTGAATTGGCCAGAAACAATTAATTTGTCTTATTGATCTTGTGTCTTAATGAACCAAATTAAGATCCCATTAAGTGGAAACAAACACCCTTTTTGTTTGAAATCTAAAATAGACTAGTTAAGATTCATTCATATATGAATTGGTTTAGGAAAAATAAATTGTCTTATTGATTCAGTGGCTTAATTAATCAGATTAAGATCTCATTAAGTGCAAATAAACACCTCCTGAATTTTAATAATTGGAAGGGAACGGGGGATGGGGAGAGAGGGGGAGGGGGGGGGGGGGGAGAGGGGGAGGGGGAATTTCATATTTTAAATATATTAGAGAATGTATTAAATATTTTAAAAGTGAGAAAATGTTTAGTTTCAATTTTTAAATGTGTTTTTAAAATTAAATGGATCAAGTATTTACATTTAAAATATTAAAAGGGAGACGGTAGTGTGTTTTTCTAATTATAGGAGTCAAAAAAATATTTTGGCTATAGTTAGGGGACGCTAATCCCCTGGTATACACATACTTCCTTTTCCGGCCATCTAAAAATTTCAAACTAAATTCAACATATTCTAAATAAAATCTATCGATATATATTAATCATTAATATATACACATTAATAATTTTTGGTTATATAATTGAATAAATATCATATATCATAGTGTTTATAAATTTGTTTTTAATGTATAAAGGAAAAGATAATTTCAACTTCATTAGTATTTATTAATCAACAGGTAGTTAAATAGAACAAATATATAAAAAAATATTTTGAAAATATAATTGGAAAAATTATTATCTTTCTTCACTTTAGTATCATTCTGTGTGGGTTTTGTGTGTAGAGAGAAGAAAAAACATGTGTCTTCTCGGCAAAAAACACATATGGTGTTTATGTGTGGGTTTTTGTGGGTTTTATGGTGTTTAAGTATACATATGGTCCCAGACCGTGTCTTTTTGGCAAAAAACCTATTTCACAAACCCGTGGCACGGTTTTTTTTCAACACAGCGAGCCGGCTTGCCGGTCCCAGTAAAGTTCCCCTCGGCAAAAAACCTGATTCCGAAACCCATGGCACGGTTTTTTCTTCTGCCAGCTTACCGCTCCCCTGACCGGTATACCGGTCAGGCCTTCTAATTTTTCTTTACGTCTCGGCAAAAAACCTTATTCCAAAACCCGTGGCCACTGTATTTTCCTCCGGTATACCGGAGATTTTGGCGGTATATCGGTCAGTGCTGCAGATTTTTTTCTTTTCGTTCCTTAGTACCCCAAACTCAATTCTCGCACCATTTAACACACTACCTTTCTCATTTCTTTTAAAAATAAAAACTAAGACACTAAGCTTACTTATAATTATACATATGAATAACATAAATCAATAAACTAATATACAATTGAAATGGCTTTTGTTTAACGTCGTTAAGCTCGACGGGTTACCTCTTGAGTCATTTTTAACATAACCTACCCAACAGTGAGTGAGGTTATCAACATTTGCTATTTCGAATTTGCATCCCTTGGCTTTGATTACAACTAGTTTCTATGAGATAACATTTCGATTTACGTGCTTTCGGAAGAGGGCCAGGCTTTTTCATTGCAACTTCTTCGCCCACTCTGAACTCCTTTTTCTTTCTTTCATTCTTAGGTTCTTTTGGAACTTTCATAGCACCCGCCTTATCTATCTTCTTAGCATGATCAAGGTGTGGATTTTCCTTAGGATATGGAGGACTTTTATTAGGTGGTTTCTTTCTTAGCTCTCTCTCCTCCATTCCTAAGATATCCACAACCTTAGTTGGCTCTTTGTCTACTTGTTCAATCACATCAATCCGGAAGCAATCCTCCTGGGAATCCGGAAAATTCATTGGCCTAAACATGTTGAATATACCTCCTCGTCTTGGATACGCATGATCATTTCTCCATTCTCTACATCAATAAAAGTACGCCCAGTGGCTAGGAATGGTCTTCCCAAAATAACGGGGACATTCCTATTCGCGTCATAATCAAGTATAACAAAATCAACAGGAAAAAATTAACCTACCTGCCTTGACGAGGACATCTTCTAGTCTTCCCTCTGGATGTACGAGGAATCTGTCAGCCATTTGAAAAACCATAGAAGTCGGTTTTGCGTTTCCTATGTTCAACTTTTCAAAAACTGATTTGGGCATGAGATTAATACTCGCTCCCATATCGCATAAAGCTTTTCCTTGCCACTTAGTACCAATAGAAATTGGAATTGTAAAACTTCCAGGATCAAGTAATTTAGGTGGCATCTTACTCTGGCAGATGACACTACACTCTTCTGGCAAACCTATCATTTCATTCTCTAGATACTAGTGTTTGCTGGTGATGGATCTTTTCAAGAATTTCATATATTTTGGTATACCTTTGATAGTGGTGGGGGCAAAAGTGTGATAAAATAATATATAAATAAAGATAATAATAAAGAGTCACACACCCTTGAGAACCACGGAACTCACTGCAAGTATCACAGATCGTTTGCAAGTTTTAATGATAAGTCAAGTTCGTTCGCAAGGATTTAATCCGTTAGATCTACTTATATTTAACAAGCGTAGATGAATTTAGATGTTTAGAATAAAATATAAAAAGATAAAATAATACGAATAACAATCTAATGCGAATAAATAAATAATGCAAATAAATAAATATGAAAGTAAGTCAAATAGATTAGGATTACTAAGTCTATTACTAAATTGTTATTCTAACCTGTCACATTAAGCATTATATATTAACCAGGATTCTAAATTCTACCTAGCCTTTTCTAGGCTTAGGAGCAACCTCTCCATTACTAGGGTTTCCTAAGTAATGATTGGTGATTAAATCAAACCTTAATGGCTATCTAGTTAAACTAGATGATTATGTGGTGTTGTCAATAACTAAGATTAATCCTAAGATTGATCAGATCTAGGGAAATAAGTCAAAACACATAATAACAATATACGCCAATCTTAATCAATTAAAATAACAAATAGTATTTAAAGACAAAATAATAATCCAATAATTAAAAGCAAAACTTACAGAATAAAAGCTTAGAAATATGGTTGAGAATAGATCTATAGCTAATTACTCTAAATATAGAGAAGGTGAGATGTAGAATAGGGGTTGTCAGTCTCCAATCTTCTTCTTCTTGTCTTCCTCTACAGGTCAGCTTGCTTCTTGAATGAATAGCTTGATTCTAAGGATGAATATCTAATTAAAGGACTAAGCTATTGTTTAAAACTAAGAAAATATAAGTAAAGACTAAGCCTATACTTCGCAACTGAGTAAGGACATGTTTACAATGGTTTAAGGGTGTATTTATAGGTGTTTAGGAAGACCTAATTCGTTTTCTTGAAGGAGAAGTAAGTAGTGGACTCCAAGCCCAACTCAAATTCGTAACCCTAAAAACATGCAATCAGGCCCGTTTTTCTTTTGGTCCTAGCAGCTTCAATACTCATTCGTTTGACGCGTATGAGTACACCAAATTCATTGTCTCGGAAAGATCTTCGACTTTGCTCTTGACCGTTTCTCCAAATTCCACACCGTTTTTGAGATATAAGCTGATTTGTGGTCGTAGGTGCAGAAATTCAGGATTAAGGCATCTTTTCCTTTTCCATGTTTTTAGCTTTTATTTCCTTATCTCCAATTACCATGCTTATCTCTTTCCATATCTTTTAGTCTTTGACTTGGAATCTAATTAATCTCCATAATTATCTTTAAAGCTTCACACTAAATAAATAATTAAACCCAATATGCTCTAAAAATATTATTTCACTAAATCAAGACTCAAAATAGGAAAGTGCAATATTTCTCAAGAAAATCGACTCAAAGACTTCCTAAATCACTAAAAATGATGTCTCATCCTAATATAAATATATCACAAATGAGGAGACATCAAGACCCCCAACTCAAAGTTGTATCGTCCCGATACAATAAAGATAAAAACAAAGGGAAGTCTCTAAATACACACCTAGGTCAATTAAGCACAGAGGGAAGAAGATAGCAAAATATGGAGAATAGACTCATAGCAACTACTCAGAAAATTTCATGTAATAATATTTAAAAACTACATACCTGTACACTTCTCATATTCATAGTCAACACGGTTTGAATTCAAGATTAGATTAGCTTCGCAATGTAAGAAGGAGAGGAACTTTACTCAGTTCACCAAGGAAGCTATAGATTGTTCATCGACCTTCACTAGTAAGATCCATTTAACTACTCTCTATTGGCTCAATCACTTCTCAATTACATAGCAAAGAATCAAAAGGTCTTTAAGGTTGTAATTTAGGCTTAGGGACGGTATGATAAGTATATTTGGATAATTTAGAGTGAGCTTTTGGCTCTCTCCTCACTAGCCATCAACGAATCGCCCTAGAGTTTGAGTTACTCTCATAAAACGTTTCTCACTCAACCCAATGATTTATTGATGCATAGCATCCCCAATAACCCAATTAAAGCATAAGATGTTCACATAAAAATTCCACTTTGCCGGTCCGAATATATATATTTTCTTTTCTTTTCAAATCAATTTCTTTTCTATAGCTATGACTCTCTTTTTATGATGAGATATCACACTAATTTTCTCATATATATATATATATATATATATATATATATATATATATATATATATATTTTCTTTTAATGCCCTTGTTGGCAAAATTAGCTCGTAGCTTCTTTTTCATTCACTATTACCCCGGCAAAGGGTTACAATACAAATTTGTGAAACATCATCACTATAAAGCACAAAGCACAATTAATAAGCTAAAAAATCCCAACCCGATAACAATTCCCATAATGGTGGACCCACCACCCCAAACTCAAGCTTTAAAACAACTGTCTATGCATCGCGATTCGAGTGCGGGTCATATGGAAAAGTCCTATACTCTAAAGGGATATGGCTTATAACGTGGTTCAATAAAAAGCTTTAGAAAGGCTAGAAGGGGCTGAGAAGGATATAGCATATAAAATAAAAAATAACAAGGTGAGAAGGTATAAAAAGGCTTCAAAGGCTTCAAATATGAAAGAACCGCCTTAATCACTTTCTACACTATGTAGTTTCGTTATTTTCTTACCTTTAGTACTTTCATCAAATGGTTTATCAACTAGCTTGGATCTCACGGCCTACACACTTCTCAAGGTTCCCTGAGATCGAACATACTTTCTATCGCATTGCTCACTAATCTTTTCTTTACTATCAACGTGTGTTTTCCTGCAAATACTCAAAGCATACAAAATAAAATAGCTCATAAACATATTACTTACTATCATCAATTCACTGAGCCTATGCTTTTAAGCTATTAAACACACTCTACATACATCTAAACCTTCAAAAATTTTAATTTTACCTAAAAACAGAAAAATGGAGATGAGAGACAACGAATCCCCACACCCCAACTCAAAAATGAGCCGTGTCCCCACGACTCGAAAAGACTCAAAAATAAAATAAAAGAAAATTAAATTTTTTACAGATATTGCACATATAGAAAAGGTAAGGAAGAAAGAAAACATACTCTCCGAGGCTATTTACCTCGCCTGATCAATACCCGGAATAGGGTGCAGTGCTTTCATGTATGTAAATTTCTATGTATCACCAATTTCGCATTCCCTTACATCTTCTTATGCTCCATCCAAATCAATCACACTCTAGAAATCTCTTGTTAATCTTCTTCCAATTCTGCTCTTGAATACTTTCTCATGTGACAGTGTTCATCCAGGAACATGTTTTGGACAAAGCTACTAGCGTCCCAGAAGCTTTTATTCATCTTTGATATAGAAATCTTTGATTAGAAGAGGTATTGGCATCTTCTGCTCCCTAATTACAATTGCTTGCTTTTTAGAATTTGAATCCACCAAAAACCGGTTCCTCTCTAATTGCTTGACTCCAATTATCTTGTAATATATTCCCAAACTATTATCCATCTCAATTGATTTCATCTAGAACTTACCCAATACCTTGCTTTGATTCTTCATATCCCATAACACTTGATAATTTCTCTATTCTCTTCATCATCTCTTTTGACCCCCAACTCAAAGCTTTGACAACTCTTGAAAATTGAAACTCTTGATTATAGGTTGAACAAGCTTGTTTTGGTTTAGGAAAAGGGAATTGATGATAAATCTCTATGTGGGTATGATGGAATCAAGCTTTAATGATGTGGGTTTAAGGAATTTGAGAAGAAGATCTTGAAATTCATGGTTTTGATTCTTGGTTTCTAGGTGTTTTGATATGATTTGGGTGCTTGAATCTTCTTTGTAATGATGTAGGGAAGGATTTGGATGTGAATTAATGGTGATTTGGTGGTGTTTTGGTGTTAGGTGAAGGTTTTTATGAGCTTCGATGGAGTTGGGAGAGTTTTGGAGAGGATAACTAGGTTTGAGGTTTATAAAATTCGGAATAATGGCTTCATACCTCCTTTATACACTCAAATCCGTAACTTTCTCTCTCTGGCGGCTCGTGCGGACCATGGTGCGGACTAGGGGGTACACCGCAGGGTGTACCGCAGCTTCTGTTGCGTGAAATTTTTAGCCTCTGCACAATACACGTGGTACGACCCCGTGGCACGGGTTTAGGCGTGCGGTGTAGGGCACGGACTAGGGTCCGGTGTACCACACCTGCTGATGCTCCAAAACTTAGCTTCGTCAATAAACACGTGGTAGCATACCGTGGCACGGGTTTTTGTCCTGCGGTGCATGGCACGGACTAGGGTCCGGTGTACCGCAGCCAACAGCTCCAAATTTTTTCGTCTCTGTATTAAACACGCCTGCTTCAGTTTTTCCGAAATTTTTTTGTTTGCTCCCCTAACTCGATTTCTCCAATACCTAAACATCAAAAACACTAATACCTTTCTCAAATATGCAATATCGACTAAAATTTAACTAAACTAAACTAAAACTAAAACATAAAAATTAATATGGGATGTCTCCCAAAGGGCACTTTTGTTTAACGTCTTTCAAAGTTAGACGAGATACCTCGATCAAGGCTTGCGTACATAACCTCCCCAACAACGGGTTAGGTTATGCTCATCTACCATCCGAAGTTTGTGACCCTTCTTAGCTTGTATTTCAATCCGTTTTGACGAAATAACTCTTGTAACTACAAACGGACCCATCCAAGAATCCTTGAATCCCGGTGGTCTATTCTCTTGTTTGGGGGCTTTCCATGCAACCATGTCACCAACCCTAAACTCACTTCTGATTCTCTTCTTCACGGGTTTATTGTGGACTTTCTTTTTAATTTCTTTTGTCACAACTCGGAGTGTCGGGGCTTTTTCTATACGTGATTCCTCATGCTTTTCATCCACCAAGTGGAATGTTTTAGATTCTTTTCCCATTCGGAAAGTCACGGTTCCCCTATGAATATCAATTATGCTGTGACTTGTCGCCAAGAATGGGCGTCCAAGTATCAATGGAATATGTTGACCTGCAATGCTATGAAGAATAACAAAATCTGTAGGTATAGTTAAAGTACCTACTTGGACAAGCACGTCTTCAATGACTCCCCATGGCTTTATCATTGAATTATCTAGGAGCAGCAAATCAATATCTTTTCTTTTGGCATCTCTCATTCCTTCCTGATCCCAAGTCACACATCGCTTTAGCTTTGAAATTACCACCTATATTAATGTGGAGATATAAAGCTCCAAGATCTTGCATCTTTTGTGGTAGCTTCTTCGGAATGGTTGTCCAGCTTTCTTTAGTACGGTTCCTATTCTCGATCTCAACTTCTACACTTTCACTCTTCTTGGACAGATCTTCCTTGCAGACTATCAGTGATGTAGGCTCTTTATATGCGATTACGTCCTCTATGCATAGCGTGCTTTGTTCTTCCCTTTTCGGAATATCAAGTTCATTAAGTGGAACTTGTGGTGATTCCACTTCCTTCTCTTCTTGAAGGCTGAACTCTTCAACAACATCGAACCAAACATCGCTATCGATTTCAGTGGCCTCATCATCAATTTTTTTACCTAGGCCAGTTTGCATGTATGGGACTTCGAGTATAGGAACAATGATTTTTTCTGGGCTTGACGTTTCAGATTTAGTATCACCACTAGGATATGTAATTCTTTGTAGATGAGGTGGTGATAGTAACGGATGTGTAGGCGGTATCTCTACCTTGTTTTCTTCTTTTCCAACCTTTTTAACCATATCTCTGATTGTTATGTTTAAATTAAGCTTCGTGAGTTCTTCTAGTGTTGGAATTACTGCTGCACTACTCGCAGTTATAACTTCAACCTCATCCTCACTTTCCCAATCTTCAATTTTTACCTCGTTTATGTGAACTTTGATTGGCGATGATGGTTGTGTAGGTGGTGGTTCCACCTTACTTTCTTCTTTTTGCACCTTTTGTGCGGTTGTCTCTTCTTTATCGGTTTCTTTTTCTTCTTCCACATGCTTGAATTCTGGATCAACCTCCTTCACAATTTGATCTTTAACCATTACTTCTTCTAAGCTAAGCTTGGTTGGTTCTTCTACGGTTGAAATTTCGAACCCAACTTTGCTATAACCCAGTTTCTTATGTAATTCTTGTTGTAACTGTTGATTGATCGTAGTGAGGTCCGTTAATCTTTGCTCCATTGCTTGATATTTTTGGTGCATAGAACGTATTAAGGTTGTATTAGCATCTATCTTTGCCGTATTTTGATCTACCATGTTTTCCAAATAATTTATACTTTCAAAAGGGTGAGACGGAAGTGCTTGTTGAATCTGTTCTTCTATGACACTTCGGATTAACGGTGGAAGCTCTTGTTGGAATTTTAGAGAAGAATTGGTCACTTGAGTGACTTGTGTCTCCAAGGCTTCCACTTTTGCAGCTTGCTCCATGGATGTTTCATTGTTGAGCTGCATACAATTTTGAACCAGAATTAATAATTTATCCATCATTCCTTCTAGCTTGGTTATAGCTTCTTTTTGTGGATCATGCATGGGTTGTGGTGGAGCTTGTAATTGATAGCTCGAACCTTCTTGATAAAAAATTTGACTTCGGGCCCCATGCATATTTTGTGCGTAATAATTATCCATACCTAATAAACCTGAGAAGAGACTAAAAAGAACACGCGTAAAACTGAAAACAAATAAAAACCTCTACACTAAATAAACACAAAATAGATTTAACTTAAAGATAAATCCCCGGCAGCGGCGCCAAAAACTTGGTGGGGGCAAAAGTGTGATAAAATAATATATAAATAAAGATAATAATAAAGAGTCACACACCCTTGAGAACCACGAAACTCACTGCAAGTATCACAGATCGTTTGCAAGTTTTAATGATAAGTCAAGTTCGTTCGCAGGGATTTAATCCGTTAGATCTACTTATATTTAACAAGCGTAGATGAATTTAGATGTTTAGAATAAAATATAAAAAGATAAAATAATACGAATAACTATCTAATGCGAATAAATAAATAATGCAAATAAATAAATATGAAAGTAAGTCAAATAGATTAGGATTACTAAGTCTATTACTAAATTGTTATTCTAACCTGTCACATTAAGCATTATATATTAACCAGGATTCTAAATTCTACCTAGCCTTTTCTAGGCTTAGGAGCAACCTCTCCATTACTAGGGAATCCTAAGTAATGATTGGTGATTAAATCAAACCTTAATGGCTATCTAGTTAAACTAGACAATTATGTGGTGTTGTCAATAACTAAGATTAATCCTAAGATTGATCAGATCTAGGGAAATAAGTCAAAACACATAATAACAATATACGCCAAGCTTAATCAATTAAAATAACAAATAGTATTTAAAGACAAAATAATAATCCAATAATTAAAAGCAAAACTTACAGAATAAAAGCTTAGAAATATGGTTGAGAATAGATCTATAGCTAATTACTCTAAATATAGAGAAGGTGAGATGTAGAAGAGGGGTTGTCAGTCTCCGATCTTCTTCTTCTTGTCTTCCTCTACAGGTCAGCTTGCTTCTTGAATGAATAGCTTGATTCTAAGGATGAATATCTAATTAAAGGACTAAGCTATTGTTTAAAACTAAGAAAATATAAGTAAAGACTAAGCCTATACTTTGCAACTGAGTAAGGACATGTTTACAATGGTTTAAGGGTGTATTTATAGGTGTTTAGGAAGACCTAATTCGTTTTCTTGAAGGAGAAGTAAGTAGTGGACTCCAAGCCCAACTCAAATTCGTAACCCTAAAAACATGCAATCAGACCCGTTTTTCTTTTGGTCCTAGCAGCTTCAATACTCAATCTTTTGACGCGTATGAGTACACCAAATTCATCGTCTCGGAAAGATCTTCGACTTTGCTCTTGACCGTTTCTCCAAATTCCACACCGTATTTGAGATATAAGCTGATTTGTGGTCGTAGGTGCAGAAATTCAGGATTAAGGCAGCTTTTCCTTTTCCATGTTTTTAGCTTTTATTTCCTTATCTCCAATTACCATGCTTATATCTTTCCATATCTTTTAGTCTTTGACTTGGAATCTAATTAATCTCCATAATTATCTTTAAAACTTCACACTAAATAAATAATTAAACCTAATATGCTCTAAAAAATATTATTTCACTAAATCAAGACTCAAAATAGGAAAGTGCAATATTTCTCAAGAAAATCGACTCAAAGACTTCCAAAATCACTAAAAATGATGTCTCATCCTAATATAAATCTATCACAAATGAGGAGACATCAGATAGCCTCTAAGAAAGGTATATTAATGACTTGCTCACTATACTTATGAATCTCTGATATTCAGTAGTGTCTCCTTTCTTCTGACCTTTCGAAGGGAATGGTGGAGGAGGACGGACTTTGATGTCTCCTCATTTGTTATAGATTTATGTTAGGATGAGACATCATTTTTAGTGTTTTAGAAGTCAATAATGTCGATTTTCTTGAGTTTTAGTGCACTTTCCTATTTTGTGTCTTGATTTGTAGAAATAATATTTTTAGAGCATATTGGGTTTAATTGTTTATTTAGTGTGTAGCTTTAAAGATAATTATGGAGATTAATTAGAGTCCAAGTCAAAGACAACAACTTATGGAAAGAGATTAGCATGGTAATTGGAGAAAAGGAAATAAAAGCTAAAAAGATGGAAAAGGAAAAGCTGCCTAAATCTGGGATTCTGCACACTCGTCTAAAGATTGGTGTTTTTACCTAAGAAATAGGCCGAATTTGGAGATTTCCTTCTAAAGGGCCTAGATAATTTTGTTGCGATTCATTTGGTATCTTGTGGAGCAAAATCGGACCAATAACGAAGAAAATACACTCAAAACGGTGCAGCAGTGTTTATCTTTATTTCCATACGAATTTGAGTTGGGCTAGAAGTCCATTACCTTAACTATTCCTCAAGAAAACGAATTAGGTCTTCAAAACACCTATAAATACACCCTTATATCACTTGTAAATCATCCTTGCCTCATAGTAATTAGTTCTTAAGGTTCTATTCTTCCAGTTTATTGTAGAGAGCAAGATGATGTCTTTCGTAATTTCTTTTAGTTTATTTCCTTCAGGTATGAACTAAACTCCCCATAGCTTGGGTTTTGCATATGTATAATCTATGATTTCTAATTCTTCTATCTAAGTTTCGTTGGGAATTATATGTTTTAATCTGATATTAGCTACTTACTTTATATTTGCTTATGTGTTTTGATTTAATGCCTTTCCTATAACTGATCACTTTAGGATTGTTTTAAGAGTAGTTAGATGGTCTCCTTGACAAAGTGTTTAACTATTGAACCACCACATAATGTCTAGTGTCGATAGCAGTTCTGACAAAACATACTTCTAACTAGATAGTCATTAGGGTTTGTTTTAACCACCATATCACCAATTGATTGTAGTGTGCTGGATAGGGCCTTAGTGGCGTTTGATAACCCTATTTGAGTCCTCGTCTTGGTTGTGCCGTAGCCCCCTTAGTCGCTCTCAAGGTCTAAGATTGGGGAATTTAGAATCCTGACTAAGTATTACCAAGAGCTAATATTCTCCCTTATGAACTAGATTTATAGATAGAATTAGAAGGGTTAGTGCATACTAGCAAAACCTAAGCTATACCTCTCATCTCATATTCTTAATCTTTTACTTTATTGTATTTACTTTCTTAGTTTTAGTTGCTATTCTCGAAGTCTTACTTGCTTTATTTTCCGTCTTTTAATTATTTACTTTCACTCGTTATTGTTTCCTACGCGATTAACACACTTAAGTCCCTGAGAACGAACTCTACTTATCATTAAAACTTGCATACGTCCTGTAATACTTGCAGTGATGTGCCTGTCTAGGGTGAGAGTGCATAGTTTTCAATACTTAAATTGATCTTATTTTTATCACACCCTAGGCGACACCAAGTTTGTGGCGCCGCTGCCAGGGACTTGTGTCTCGTTAGCGTGTGGGTTATCTATTTCGAGTTTTAGTTTTTAATTAGTTTTACTTTTCAGTTTTTAGTTTAGTTTTAGTTTTTATTTTTCCAGATTTACGCTTGGGTTTGCTTTAGTCTTTTTCAAGTTTCACAGTGTTTAATTCTTGGCCTTCCTTATCGGAGCCTGAGAGGAGCTTCAGACCTTACAACAAACGAGTTCGTGAGGAAAGAGCCTTGAAAAGAGTTGTGGCATCCCAACGAGATCCACCAGTTGGAGGAGGACAACAATTACCAGGAGGAGGATTACATCAAGATCCACCACTTGGGCCACCACTCGGTGGAGTGCAGAATAACCAACAAGGTGGACAACAACAAGGGCTACCACTTGGTGGACAAGAAGGAGTACAGCTACCAGCAGGAGGAGGTAATGGGAATAACCTTAATAATAAACAGAACCGAGTTGAACAAGATCTACCTGGCCTTAACGTACCATTCCATGTTCAACCCATCGGTTACCGCCCTCCTGAGATTCCGAATATCAAATTTAGACCCGCTCCGAGTATGCTTAGTCAATTTCAAAGTTTCGGACTCTATACTAGTACAGCTATTCAAGATCCGGTAAAAGCGATTCAGAAGTTTATGCAGATTTGTGATGCCTAAATTACTCCTGGCATTACACGCGAGCAACTGTATTGTCATATGTTTTCGTTTTTCTTGACCGGAAGAGCTAGCGATTGGCTAGAAAGACAACCACATGGAACCATTCACTCTTGGAGAGAACTTCAAGCCGCATTCTTTAACCGATTTTACCCGAAGAGCATGAGACTTAAAGATCAAGCCGAGCTTGCAAGATTTTGCCAAGAAGATGGAGAAACAGTGGGAGAAGCATGGACAAGGTTTCAACAAAAATTAATTAGATGTCCACTCCATGGTTATACACCTGCTCTACAACTTGCTATGTTCTATGAAGGTCTTAATGATAAAGGTAGAGAAAAGGTGGATAACATTGGAAAGGGTAATTTTGTGTCCATGAATCACAATGAAGCTTCCGAGGTGTTAGAAAACATTATGGAACAAGAAAGAAGTTGGCCTTTAACGCGAGCTTCTGCAGCAAAAACCCGAGGAACACTTCGTTTAGATGCAGAAACTGCGAACTCAGCTCAAATATCCTCGTTAGAAAATCAAATCAAGGAGCTGAGAATCGCAATGGAGAAGAATTTAGCCGCTACAAAGGTAGTACAAGAAGCACAAGGTTGTCAACAATGTGGAGTTAACGATCATTCATGGGAAGAGGGCGAATCAAATCCGCAATCTGTTTACTTTATATCCAACCGATGGGGCAACCGCAACCATCCGGGTATGCAGTATTCAAATCCACAAGGGGCCGCTAATCCTGGTCAATATCAATCGCGACCACAGAACAACTCTTACCAACAGAGAGGTCAGTACCAAAACCAATATCAGAATAGACCTGCTCCTCCACAACAACCTGCTCAAGACGCCTATACCGATTCGTTAGAACAAAAAGCTTTACCGCAGTATCCGCAAGAAGGGTCTATGGACAATACACAGATAGTACAAGCTCTAGACCGTTTAAACACGACTATTAACGCTCAAGAAGAAAAGGTCAGAGGACATGATGCCATACTTCAGATGCTAACTACTCAAGTGACACAGTTAAATAGAGTGTTAACAAGTGTTGTAGAACAAAAGGAAGTAAAGGCAATCGAAGGAGGTGAAGATAAGGATGAGTTCGAAGCTTGCAAGGCTATATGTCTTGAGATTAAGGAAAAGAAAGAGGAAGCACCACATGCTGCCATTAGTGTCGTGGAAGTTCCCAGCCATGAAGAAGAACCAACCGAGTCTAACCCCAAGGAATCTGACTATCTAGAAGTTTGTCTGGAGGACGATCAAGAGAAAGACGAGTTCATAGAGCTACTGAGGAAGGTGCAAGAGGAGATTCGATCGGTAGTAGAATATGCAGCTGAGTTGGCTAAAGAGAAGGAGGAAGAAGCCTCAAAAGAGGAATCGAAAGATGAAGTGGCACCTGCTGTGCTAGAAGAGAAAGAAGAAGAGAAGGTGGAATCGCCACCTAGTGTTCAACCAGTGTCATCAACTATTCCTGATACAAATCCTAACGATGACACTATTCTCAAGACATTTGTAAAGGCGTACCAACCTGAAAATATCAACGCCCAAATGCTTGAGATTGCGAAGAGAGGACTTACACCGCAACAAGTGTTCACGCAAGTTATTCCTGAGAAAGAAGCGAGTGTAGAGATCCCGAGAGAGAACCTGAGGGTTTCGAGAAGAAGTGAGAAAGAGCTACCTACAAAGCTTAAAGATCCGGGAAGTTTTAACCTTCCTATTCAATTACATGGTAGGCTCAAAGTGAAAGTTATGTACGATGTGGGTTCTGGTGTGAATCTTATGCCTAAGTCCGTGTTCGAAAGACTTGGACTTCAGAAATCAGAGAAAACTCCAGTGAAGTTGTAGTTTGCTGACAACTCAGTGAAGAGGACATGGGGAACAGTGGAGGACGTCTTGGTCCGTGCAGGTAATATCGCCATCCCTACTGACTTTGTTATTCTTGAGTTTGATGCAGATAAGCAGGTTCCGATCATACTTGGACGACCTTTCATGGCCACAAGTCAAAGTGTGATCAACTTCCAAGATGGGACCATCACCCTTCATGCTAAGAATGTATCCGAGACCTTCTATGTCTTGGGTAAGAAACCAAGGAAGTTGGATCCCACCGTGCCCATCATCCACAGCCTTTCACATCACAAAGTCCCTCCTGAGGAAATCCACTTAAAACCTGTGGATATTGAGCCAGACATTGAGTTTGGGGTTGGCCATGAAGTCTTATGGAAAGCTCACAAACGCGAGAATAGGCCACGAAGTTTCAAAGACTCGTGGATGGGACCGTTCATTGTCACTAAGGTTGTTTCAGCCAAGGTGATAGAAATTCGCCCCAAAACTGGGGTCAAGCGCAGATTAGTTGACGTTCATAGCCTTACTCGTTGTTGGGGAGGCTATATTCGCAAATCTTGACAGAGGTAACACGTCTAACTTTGAAAGACGTTAAACAAAAGTGCTGTTCGGGAGACAACCCGAAGTTCTTTTTTATGTTTTCATGTCTTTTATGTTTTTAGTTTAAGTTTAATTTAATTGTTTTTAGTTGATAATGCATATTTGAGGAAGGTATTAGTGTTTTTGGTGTGTAGGAATTGGAGAAATCGAGTTAGGGAACGCGAGGAAAATTTTTGGAGCGAAGGAATGCACCCCGCGGACTACCCCACGGACTACCCTATGGTCCGCAAGGATGGTTCGTGAGGTCAAAAAACCCGTACCACGGGTTGCTACCACGGGTTTTATCCAGAAACCAGAAAAATCTCCGCGGACTACCCTCCGGTGCACCGCACCATGGTCCGTGCCTCAAAAACACGTGCCACGGGGTGAGTACCACGGGTATTTTGACGGAGTTAGCTACTGATGCCGCGGGGTACCCTCCGGTACACCGGACCCTAGTCCGCGAGCCAAAAACCCGTGCCACGGGGTCCTACCACGGGTCTAGACCAGAGAGCAAAAAATTTCAAGCATCAGATGTCGCGGACTACCCTGCGGTGCACCCCATGGTCCGCAGGGGTAGTCCGCAGCGCCGCCAGAGGAGAGAGAAAGTTACGGGATTGAGTTATAAAGGAGGTATTAAGCTTTTTATTCCGAATTTATTAAACCTTAACCCTCTTTCTCTTCTCCATAACTCTCCTAACTCCATTGAAGCTCATCAAAACCTTCACCAATCACCAAAACACTACCCAATCATCAAGAAAAATACATCAAACCTTCTCTCCACATCATTACAAGAGAGAATCAAGCTACCAATCATCACCAAATTCATTCAAATTGAAGAATCAAAGAGCCAAATTTCACAAAATTCATCACACAATTTCTAAAATCCTAGCCTACCCATTACAAATCAGCCTCACCCACATAGAGATTCATCACCAATTCACCCATCCTAGGCCAAATCAAGCTTGTTCATCCATTAATTCAAGAGTTTAAATTTCAAGGGTTGCTAAAGCTTTGAGTTGGTGGTTAATTGAAGATGACTAATAGAACAACAATTTTATCTAACAAGAGGGAGGTGAAAAGTAACAAGGGATTGGATTTAAATAAGAAGAAATCAATTGACAAAGGTGCTAGTTCTAAACCAAAGGGTAAAGATGATGTGAAGAAGAGAGGGAAACCTTCGTATGATCGTAATGGTAAAAAGCTTTATTATTATGCAAAGGAGAGAACTCAACCTCAACAAGATCTTATACCTATAGAAAAAGTGGATACTTCAAGAGCTCTGAAGATTTCTGCAGAGAAACAATTAGAAGAACTACCTTTTGCTTATGAGAAAGTATTCAAGGAAGAAATTAGAGATGGAGAATACAAGAGATTCTTTGAGCTTGGTGAAAGATTGGGTTGGTCTACGTTCATGGTAAGCCGTTCTGAATTATGTCCTGAAGTAGTTTTGGAGTTCTATTTAGGCCTCTTTAGCCGAGATAGTAATTGTGTTCCGATTAGAGGAAAGTTAGTTCCTTTCACAGTTGAGGAGATTAGGAACCACTTCAAGTTTAGGAAATTGAAAGGTTTTTGCAAATTTGAAGAAGCAGTTGCTAAACGAAAAATCTTTGATGAGGAATTACTTTTTGAGCATGTATTAGACAAGGAGAAAGTGCAATCTCATAAGGGAGAATTGAAGGCACCTTGGCCTTACAAATATCTTCAAGCAGATACTAGAATTTGGCATAATTTCCTTATTCCTTATGTCTTTGGAAACACACGAACTTTGGATGTGACTATGAAGAACGCGCTACTGTTGGACTGTATTTTGAGAGGAGAAGAAGTTGATGTGGCACAGTTGATCTATGAGGAGGTGATACGATTCTCGGTCTCTCCTAAATCAGTTTATAATGTTAAATTTCCAACTATGATCACGTGTCTTGTGCGAAATGCGAATGTAGTATTGGTTGAAGAAGAGAAACTCGAATTTAAGATGAGTTATATTGATAATGCATGGATCAAAGAAAGTCTTCAAAGAGCGGGTTCTACTCAAGTCTCGAAGGAAGAAAAGGAGCAAAATTGGCAAGAGAAGATGGAGGAGCGTTTAACGAAATTTGAAGCAGCTCAAACTTCTTTAGTCAATGATGTGGCACAAATCAACGCCAATCAAGTGCACATCATGAAACTCCTTGAGCAATTAACGAAAGGTCCAGCAATTCCAACCTTGGATATCAATGATGCGAGGCAATAGCCTCGAGAGTATGTTCTCTTTCTTCCTTACCATTTCTGTAAATATGTCTATCTGCTAATTTTAATTTCTGTTTTTCGAGTCTTTTTCGAGTCGTGGGGACACGGCTCATTTTTGAGTTGGGGGTGTGGGGATTCGTTGTCTCTCATCTCCATTTTTCTGATTTTTGGGTGAAATTAAAATTTTTGATGCATGGGATTTAGATGTAGAGTGTGTTTAATAGCTTGAAAGCATAAGCTAAGTAGATTAATGATAGTAAGTGATATGTTTATGAGCTATGTATTTGTATGCTTTGAGTATTTGCAGGAAAACACACGTTGATAGTAAAGAAAAGATTAGTGAGCAATGCGATAGAAAGTATGTTCGATCTCAGGGAACCTTGAGAAGTGTGTAGGCCGTGAGATCCAAGCTAGTTGAAAAACCATTTGATGAAAGTGCTAAAGGTAAGAAAGTTTCTAAATTACATAGTGTAGAAAGTGATCAAGGTGGTTCTTTCATAATTTTAAGCCTTTGAAGCCTTTTTATACCTTCTCACCTTGTGATTTTTGAATTATATGCTATATCCTTCTTAGCCCCTTCTAGACTTTCTAAAGCCTTTTATTGAACACATTATAAGCCATATCCTTTAGATTTTAGGACTTTTCCATATGACCCGCACTCGAATCGCGATGCTTAGACAGTTGTTTTAGAGCTTGAGTTTGGGGTGGTGGGTCCACCATTATGGGAATTGTTATATTGGGATTTTTGAGCTTATAAATTGTGCTTTATGCTTTATATTAATGATGTTTCACGGAATTGTGTTGTAACCCTTTGCCGGGGTAATAGTGAATGAAAAAGAAGCTTCGAGCTAATATTGCCAACAAGGGCATTAAAAGAAAAAAATATATATATGAGAAAATTAGCGTGATATCTCATCATTAAAAGAGAGTCATAGCTATAAAAGAAAATTGATTTGAAAAGAAAAGAAAATATATATATTCGGACCGACAAGGTGGATTTTTAAGTGAACATCTTAAGCTTTAAATTGGGTTATTGGGGATGCTAAATTTGCATCAAGGAATTCATTGGGTTGAGTGAGCAACGTTTTATGAGAGTAACTCAAGCTCTAGGGCGATTCGTTGATGGCTAGTGAGGACAGAGCCAAAAGCTCACTCTAAATTATCCAAATATATGATCATACCGTCCCTAAGCCTACATTACAACCTTAAAGACCTTGTGATTCTTTGTTATGTAATTAAGAAGTGATTGAGCCATTAGAAATTAGTTAAGTGGATCCTTGGATACTAGTGAGGTTTGATGAACAATCTATAACTCTCTTGGGGAACTGAGTAAAGTCCCAATCCTTCTTACATTGCGAAACTAATCTGATCTTGAATTCAAGCCGTGTTGACTGTGGATATGAGAAGTGTACAGGTATGTAGTTTATGAATATTATTGCATGAAATTTTCTGAGTTATGTGCTTTAGGTTTATTCTATATATTCTGCTATGCTTTTTCCCTTGTGTTGAGAATTTTATAAGTGTGTATATCTAGACTTCCCTATGTTTTTATCTTTTATTGTATCGGGACGATACAACTTTGAGTTGGGGGTCTTGATGTCTCCTCATTTGTGATAGATTTATGTTAGGATGAGACATCATTTTTAGTGTTTTAGAAGTCAATAATGTCGATTTTCTTGAGTTTTAGTGCACTTTCCTATTTTGTGTCTTGATTTGTAGAAATAATATTTTTAGAGCATATTGGGTTTAATTGTTTATTTAGTGTGTAGCTTTAAAGATAATTATGGAGATTAATTAGAGTCCAAGTCAAAGACAACAACTTATGGAAAGAGATTAGCATGGTAATTGGAGAAAAGGAAATAAAAGCTAAAAAGATGGAAAAGGAAAAGCTGCCTAAATCTGGGATTCTGCACACTCGTCTAAAGATTGGTGTTTTTACCTAAGAAATAGGCCGAATTTGTAGATTTCCTTCTGTTGCGATTCTTTTGGTATCTTGTGGAGCAAAATCGGACCAATAACGAAGAAGATACACTCAAAACGGTGCATCAGTGTTTATCTTTATTTCCATACGAATTTGAGTTGGGCTAGAAGTCCATTACCTTAACTATTCCTCAAGAAAACGAATTAGGTCTTCAAAACACCTATAAATACACCCTTATATCACTTGTAAATCATCCTTGCCTCATAGTAATTAGTTCTTAAGGTTCTATTCTTCCAGTTTATTGTAGAGAGCAAGATGATGTCTTTTGTAATTTCTTTTAGTTTATTTCCTTCAGGTATGAACTAAACTCCCCATAGCTTGGGTTTTGCATATGTATAATCTATGATTTCTAATTCTTCTATCTAAGTTTCTTTGGGAATTATATGTTTTAATCTGATATTAGCTACTTACTTTATATTTGCTTATGTGTTTTGATTTAATGCCTTTCCTAGAACTGATCACTTTAGGATTGTTTTAAGAGTAGTTAGATGGTCTCCTTGACAGGGTGTTTAACTATTGAACCACCACATAATGTCTAGTGTCGATAGCAGTTCTGACAAAACATACTTCTAACTAGATAGTCATTAGGGTTTGTTTTAACCACCATATCACCAATTGATTGTAGTGTGCTGGATAGGGCCTTAGTGGCGTTTGATAACCCTATTTGAGTCCTCGTCTTGGTTGTGCCGTAGCCCCCTTAGTCGCTCTCAAGGTCTAAGATTGGGGAATTTAGAATCCTGACTAAGTATTACCAAGAGCTAATATTCTCCCTTATGAACTAGATTTATAGATAGAATTGGAAGGATTAGTGCATACTAGCAAAACCTAAGCTATACCTCTCATCTCATATTCTTAATCTTTTACTTTATTGTCTTTACTTTCTTAGTTTTAGTTGATATTCTCGAAGTCTTACTTGCTTTATTTTCCGTCTTTTAATTATTACTTTCACTCGTTATTGTTTCCTACTCGATTAACACACTTAAGTCCCTGAGAACGAACTCTACTTATCATTAAAACTTGCATACGTCCTGTAATACTTGCAATTCTGTGCCTGTCTAGGGTGAGAGTGCATAGTTTTCCATACTTAAATTGATCTTATTTTTATCACACCCTAGGCGACACCAGATTTCAATAGCATCTTTCTTCTTCGGATTTTCCGGAGTCTTCTCCACTTCCACTACTTCTGGTTCATCTTCTTTTTCCACCACATCCTCTATCGTTTTTGTTTTCATAGTTATTTCTTTTTCTTTCATAACAGGAAAAGGTGATGGTGGGAGCTTCTTACCACTTCTGAGCGAGATAGCGTTACACTCTTTGTATGGCTTAGGTTCTTCAGTGTCACTCGCAGTTGTCCTTGTGGGCGTTGACTCAATTGTTTCAACATTTGAGCTATCTGATTTTCTAATGATTGCTGCAACAGAAGATTGTTGATCTCGGCAAGCTTTTGTTTGAAGGTTGATTAATGTCAACAAGGTTTGCTGAACATCTAACACACCTTTTTGAGGTTGAGCAGGTAGAGCTTTCTGATTCATTGTCTCGGTGTAGGTTTCTTGAGGAGGTTGTCTCTGAGATTGATTTCCGTAATTTTGTCCCCCTTGGTAGTTGTTCTATGGTCTTGGCTGATAGATATTACCTGGGGGACGCGGCTGATAAGTGTATGTTGGATTAACGGCCCCACTTGGATTTGAGTATTGGAAACCCGGATGGTTTTTATTCGGTTGATAACCTTGACCACCTGAATTATAGTTCCCTCGGTTGGCAACAAACATTACGGCTTCTGGATTGTTTTGACAATGCTCCCAATCATGATCTTGTACACCACAGTTATAACTCAAGTGGTCAAGGTTATCAACCGAATAGAAACCATCCGGGTTTTCAATATTCGAATCCAAACGGGGCTGCTAATCTGACTTATGCATATCAACCACGTCCCCAAGGAAACCACTGTCAACCAAGACCTCAGAACAACTACCAAGGTGGACAAGCTTACAGAAATCAAGCTCAGAGACAACCTCCTCCAGATGCTTATACCGAAACCATGAACCAGAAAGCTCTACCTGCTCAACCTCAAGAAGGTGCATTAGATGTTCAACAAACTTTGACAACACTAATCAATATCCAACAGTCTATGACCGCAACACTTAAATTGATGGGAACTCAGATGGCTCAGATAAATAAGCAATTAAATCAGCGTCCACAGGGGCAATTACCAACTGACACTGAAGAACCCAAGCAAAGAGAAGATTGTAATGCAGTGACACTTCGAAGTGGTAAGAAGCTCCCACCATCTCATTTTCCCGTGATGAAAGAAAAAGAAACAGCTGTGAAAGAGAAACCGGCAAAAGATGTGGTGGAGAAAGAAGATGAACCTGAAGTAGTGGAAGTGGAGAAGATTCCGGAGAAGCCAAAGTCCAAAGAGATTACAGAAACCCGTCCTCCTCCACCTTTTCCCTCTAGAGTTCAAAAGAAAGGAGACATGGCAGAATATCAGTAGTTCTTGAATATGGTACGTGGTCTCAATATTAACGTTCCATTCTTAGATGCTATACGCGATGTTACGAAGTACGTTAAATTTCTGAAAAGAGCCATTACCAACAAGAGACCATACTGTGAGAATGAGATATCACTCCAAATTTTAACTTATCATCAAAGTCATTAGGAGCATGAATACAATGAAGATAATAGGAAATGAAAAGTTCATTGATATGAAAAATAACATAAAAAGGACAACAAATGGAGATAGCTAAGCGCACATAAGATTGTCATAAAACAAGAAAACCCCCAAAGTAAAAAGGAGAACCGGTAGGGTCCAAAACAAAACAATTATCAAACCCAAAAAGTATGATGGTATTTTGGGAGTCCACTTCTCATATCATGGTCTCACAAAATACCGCCACGCCAGGTTCGAAACGAGCCAAAATTTCTCTAATGATAGAAATTGTTAAGGGAGCTCGTATTCCTTAACAATTCCAAAAAATAGTACTTATTAAATTCCGACAACCATTTGAAGGGTATGATCGCTTCCATTTTGCATAGTCTCGGGATTCCTAGCAGTACCAACCTTATTAACAAAGTCGTAAACTATCCTCACCTCTGCTCTCCAAATCATCACCCTCAATCTCGTCCCCTTATTTGAATCCTTCTTCCTCCTCTTTAGGTTCATCCTGCGAATCATATACTTCCTACATCATCTTAGATTCGTCTTTATCCTTGCTACCCTTATTGTTAATCTCTTTTTAAATATCTAACTATATTGAGCATTGGCATCGTCTGAGGACGTATCTTGGTTATTCTTCATTTTATCCTCAATGTCTCGAAGCTTTTTGAAATTTCCAACCTCAGTAATGTTCTTTTTGTTGTTTGCACTTCCACTAACCTTCGCAATAAACTCCCTTCTACGCTTGATTGCTTTTTGCTTCTCAGTAAGACTATGGCAACTGGGTGAGAGATCCTCTTCTTGCTCCTGAATTCCTTTACCTTTGGGATTGTGGCTCTCCAAATTGATAATGCCTTCATTGAGGTTATTGATCATGTGGTTAAAGCTCGCCTATGTATCCCTAGACTCAGTGAATTTCTTTAACACATCTGATGTCTCCGTTTTTGTTCTAATTATATGCCCTTAGGAGACATCATTTTAGGTGATTATTTGACTTATTTACTAGACTTTTAAGCTTATTTGGTTATATTGCAATTTCTTCCCTTGGATTTATACTATTTGTGTTTTAGAGCTTTTGTGCGTTAATTTTTTGTTTTTAGTGTAAATTTCTTAGGTTTATGATTTGATGGAGTATCAAGACAAGGAGAATAAACGGGAATTAAAGTATTGGATTGAACGTTAAAGTCAAAGGCAAGAAAAGTTGAACTGAAGAAATGATTTAATGGGAAGAAAATCTGGAATCTTGTTACAAATAACTGTTTTGAACGTCTTAGCCACTGATTCAGCGTTGGAGCATAAAAGAAGGATGATATAGCATCGGGTCAAGGAGATTTAGCAAGTTCAACGGAGTCCTTCCGAGTCCGGACGCAAAAGTTACAACTGTTTTAGTAACAGCTACGAACCAGTTACGGGATTTCATTTAAGGATTGGGCTTTTATTTCATTTAACCTATTTCCTTCTAAGAGTCAAGCCCAATTCGTTTTTCCCATTATAAATAAGCCTTAGACTTCATTTTTTAAGAGAACTCATATTTTTACAAGATAGAAGCGCCAGAGAGAAGTAAAAAAAACAAAAGGATAGAAGAAAACTAAAACTGGAGAATTCCAATTCTTCCATCAACAGTCAAAATCAAACCTTTAATTAGGTTACCCATTTCTTATTTGTAATTGAATATGACTATTTTATCTTTTATTTTAGTTTTTCATTACATTATGAGCTAAACACATAAGTACTTGAGAATTACAGTTATGGGTTAAACCCTTATTTATTTTAATTTATGTTTTTCTGAATTTAGGATGATTTGATTTAAATTAAATTGGGTGGTTTGTATTGACTATTATCGTATTTTAATTACTATTTTTATTCTGGCCAATTAGAAATGGGATTGAGTAATCAGGCTATTGATGTCTCCCTAAATGTTCTAATTTTATGCCAATGGGAGACATCATTTTTTGTGTTTATTTGATTATTTAGATAGACTTTTGGTGCTAATATGCAATAATTCAATTTTCCTCTTCAGATTTTAGTATTTTTGATTTATTAAGCTTTTGCGCGTAATATGGGTTGTTTTTAGTGAAAAGCTTGTAGGTTTTGAATACTAGCTAGAAGAGGAAGCCAAGAATAAAGTCAAAGATCGTGATATGGAGTCAAAGCTTGAAGATAAATCCCGAAAAGAATTATATTTTGAAGCCGCAAATCTGGAAAACAGGCCAAAGATTGCTGATTTCGAGACACTTACGAGTTGATTTAGCCGCTTACTTTTGAAGAGATTATGTTCCTTATCGAGTTATGGAAATTTAGCAAGTGATTTGAGGTCAATCGGAGTTATAACGAATCGGCTAGAGCTGTTTTAGTGGAGGTGGTGCAGCAGTTACGGGATTTGGGCTTAATTAGTGGACTTGGGCTTTTCTAATTTTCAATTAATCCTTAAGTAAAAGTCCTAATCCGATTTTATCATTATAAATAGGCCTTTAGACCTCATTATTCAGTACCTCTCATTTTATTCTTCAAATTAAAACATCTAAGAAGAGAGTGTCAAGAAGAAAAGAAGTTTGGAGCTGGAGACTGTCTATATCTCCACTTTGCAGCCGATTCATCTTCCTAATTAGGTTTCTTATTTTCATTTCTGTAAAAAAATTATGAATTCCTTTTTATTTATTTTCTTAGTTTTTCCACTTATGAACTAATTTTAATTAGTGCTTGAGATCGCATTACGGATTGATTTTGATTCTATTTTATTATATGCTTTTGTATTTGGGATTTTTACGATTGAAATCAAATTGGGTATTAGGTATTTTTCATTAATTTGTTCTTATTCACTATAATTGACGTAATTAACCAATCATAGGTCTTAGTATCTAGGCTATTCCAAATTAGTGGTGATTGGATCACCTTGACGGGGGGTTTAGGTACAGAAATAATTAATGAATGTAGGATAGAAATTATTTGACTCTGACGAGCGTAATTAATCCTATGGCCAATTGGGTAAAATAAACTTAATCACTTAAGAATGGACTATAATCACCCTGACGGGGTTTGTAGCATTTAAGAGTAGCTCATTAGTCCACCCTGACGGGGTAAGGATGACCTTAGAACCCCGACCATTACTTTTTACCAATTTGTCCCTTAAACAAAACATGGAATAAATAAGAGTTAGATGAAACCCTTGCGTATCTAAAGTACTGCTTTCTCATCTTGCGTAAACACTTTAATTTCTTGCGTCTAGTTATTTACTTGCATTAATTTAGTCTTTTCATTATTTGTCTTAGTTATTAGATAACCAACAAAACAAACTTAAAATCATTTATCTGCTTTTACGTGCAATTAAACACTACTTGATAAGCATTAGAGTCAACCAATCCGTCCCTGAGAACGAATCTGTTATCACTATTATTACTTGGGACAACCGTACACTTGCGGTTGTGGTTCTCTTTACTTATTTCATTTATTTTAGAACACACAAAGGACCACCAGCTATTCACTTTGGTTGGGAATTGATCACCTTGACGGGGGGATTAATTTCGGACATATGTAATAGCCGTTGATATTCGCCAATGACCTTCACAGGCTTGACTAACCAATAGCCAATTGGGTAAGAGGCTAAAACCATTCGAAAGTAGGTATAATCACTGTCACACCCCGGATTTCCACCACCGAAACCCAAGGCGCGACATGCCACAGACTTAAGTCAAACCACCTAAGCCTGCAAGGCGACCTAACAAAATCCAAATAAGTATAAGGAATTATCTACAAATTTTAATCCACAATATTACAAACCATTAAGTCCAATACTGCAACTAGTAAATAACGTGGTGGTTACGCACTATCTCTCACGGGAATTTTCCTAGCCCATCCCCCTGCACAACAAATTAAACGCATGAGCTACACAAGCTCAGTAAGTCGAAACGTCTCCCATGACAGGGAATCTATCCAAACCAATATAAGAGAAATCATATATGGAATCAACATACAACAATATAATAATTCCCTTTCCATTAATCTCTGTCTCAATACAATCTCGTGCACCCACATAACTTAGAGCTGCAATACAATACTATACTTAATACACGTAGTGGACCGATCCACCTACGTCAACGTATACTAAATACTCATAGTGGACCGATCCACATATGGTATAGTATACCCCGTACCCATAGTGGACCGATCCACCTATGGTACCGTATACTCCGTACCCATAGTGGACCGATCCACCTATGGTACATCTCAACAATTTCACCTGTCGATTAGGTGTCGCAGCTCTAAGGATCACAAGAAATAATATAGACATGACAGTCTCATCAATATACACCCAACTAAGTCCTATACCACAATTACTCTTTTATCTCAGACATCACCACATCTCATATTTAACTAAATATATCTTAATTCAAGATTAATAGTTAAACCGATAAAAGATAGAAGTCCGACTTACCTCAACCGTACTTTTATTTACCGACTCGTTTCCTATAACAATAACCTCCAGGTTAATTTGTGATATATGTAAAAGGTTAATATCAAATCAATAGGCTTTACTAAATATTCAGTTACTAAATATATTTAATTTTATTTTTCTCTTATATTAATTCATGATATACCATTACTGATTATAATAGTAGATCCACTTTCATTTCACAATTCCTTACACAACATTAAAATACTAGTATTTGTTATTTCTTTAATCATAAGTGCATAACATTTTTATCGTTTTATCTAATCAACTTACATACTCTTTATCCAATACACCTTAACACTTTGAATATTTAATCAGCTTTGTTTCTTCTTCACACTCTTTCTCATCTTTACAGGTACTTTATAAAATTACTCATTTTGTTATTTACCAAAATATTCAATTAACTACGAAAATAAACCTCACTATATCTTTCCTTCTTTTAAGACACCCAAATATACATACCCATATAAACTTCTTTCTTCTCTACAAATATACAATTATACATGGTAGCAATATTTTATCCATAAATTACCCACAACACTTATAAATCCCTCACCCACTTTACATATCAACGCACATATATATATGTAAATATCTACAC
The DNA here is from genome assembly GCA_029959085.1 of Nemophila menziesii. NCBI lineage: Eukaryota > Viridiplantae > Streptophyta > Magnoliopsida > Boraginales > Hydrophyllaceae > Nemophila > Nemophila menziesii. Next base: position 6,572,508 of record JARWIR010000014.1, read on the forward strand.
ACAATAAATTTAATGATTGTGAAAGGATTTTCTGATATACCTTTATCCACATAAATGAAGTCAAGCTTGGTCTATTTTGGTTGAGTAATGATATACGTCACCCCTTTTCATGTCACCCTTTTATCACCCTTCTATATATATGTTTTGATTTCCTTGAATAAAAGATAGAGAAAAATTAAATAGGATAGAGAAATCAATTCATTGGTACATGTAGGCATACACGTAGGATGTGATAAAAGGGTGATAAAAAAGGGTGACAAATATCATTACTCATTTTGGTTTCACGTTCCTGCTCGGTTTCTTACTATTTTGTTTGTTTTGTTTTTGTTTTATTTACTATCTCTACTTATAGCAACTATTAGGCGGTTATAGGACTGCAAACGAGTCGAGCTGAATACTAGATGTACAGGCTTGGTTTGTTTAATTTCTCGAGCCGAGCCGAGCTCAAATTTAACGAGTCGGACCGAGCCGAGCTCAAATTTAAACGAGCCGAGCCCGAGCTTCCAGTCATCCAAATCAGAAATGTTAGAACTTGTTTGTTTAACTTATTGAACAGTCTTTTGTAAAGTCGAGCACGAGTTGTTCATGAACAATTTGTTTTTTATGGTTGAAATGGGACTTTCATGAGTGTGTGGTATGAAAATATAAAACATAACACTAATGAAAAAATAAATGTCTAAAGAAATTAAAAATATCCAATTAGATATTGAAGGTTTAATAATATATTTATAAGTAGATAATTTATTTTTATTTATAAATTCATAATTTTAAACGAGCTCACGAGCCGAGCTCGAGCAGACTCGTTTACGTATCGAGCTTAAAATGGAGCTTGAGCTTGTTTACATTCGAGCCGATCTCGAACGAGCTTTTCTCCGAGCCGAGCCCGAACTGCTCGCGAGCGGCTTGGTTCATTTGCAGCCCTAGGCGGCTATTTCACTTTTCTTTCCCTTTCTTTTATCCTTTTTATTCTTATCTTGCATTTTGCAAGAACCACAATACCTACACGTGTATTATATCATATAGCATGACAAAGCAGTGTACACTTCTCTCTATTACAATAAAGACTCAAAGTTTATTAATTTATTAGCCAACCCTTATATGATTTTAGCTTATTATGAAAACCCCTAATTTTTAACAAATTACTAATAAGACCACAAAACTTTTAAAAATTGTTTTTATTAGGTCTCGGATATCATAATCACCCTGACGGGGTTTATAATACCGTAGGATAGCTCCTAAGTCCACCCTGACGGGGGTTAGGAGATTATAGAGTCCCGACTAATACATAAAGACCAATTCAACCCTTATACAGAACCATTAATTATATAAATATAGGTATATCCCTTGCGAGACTCAAGTACCACTTCTCATTCCCGCGTCTACTCATCTTTATTTACTTGCATTTATTTTCTTTCCGTAATTCAGTTTTAAATTTATTTGCGTCTTAGTTATTAAACAAAACCAAAACAAAATTCATATCATTTACTTTTTCCGTAATTTCAATTAAATCACTGATTGATTCACGCCTGAGTTGTACCTAATCTGTCCCTGGGAACGAATCTGATTTATCGTTTTACTACTTGGACAACCGTACACTTGCGGTTTGTGAGTCCTTAATTTATATCGCATTATTGTATAACACACAAGGACCCATCAAGTTTTTGGCGCCGCTTCCGGGGACGTTAGCGTGTGACGCCGCTGTTTATCCTTTACTGTTCAATTGCATTTTTATTTTTTAGTTTTACGCTTTCATTTTCTCTTCCTATTTCAGGTTTACAGGTTTAGGTGTATGCTCAATAATCCTGAGATATTAATCAGACTTGCTATAAAAATAAAGAAAGAAGAAAAGGAAGAAAGCGAAAGATTAGCCAGAGAAGCAGAATTGGCTGAAGAAGATAATCTTCAACCTCTTGTTCAACTAGTTCAACCTTAAATGTTCAAAGATCCATGGTTTGTACAAGGTCCTTAACAAATTCCATATCGTGCTCCTGCCCTAGGTATTGGTCCTCCATATATTAATGTCGCGAGATATAGACACGATCATGGTATGTTAACTAAATTCAGAGATTTCGGAAACTTTAGAGGAGTAGCTGGAGAAGATCCAATCCGTGCAGTATAGAAGTTTATGCAAATATGTGATGCATATATAACCCAAAGAGTAACAAGAGAACTGATGTATTATGCAAACTTCAGATTTTTTGTGATAGACGCAGCTAATGAGTGGCATGATTCACAAGAACCAGGAGCAATAAACAATTGGGATGAGATACAAACAACATTTTTTTATCGCTACTATCCGAGTAACATGAGATTAGATGCATAGGTTAAGTTGACATCATTTGTCCAAGAACAAGAAGAAACTTTGCGAAGATGTTGGACAAGATTTCAGTTGTGTTTGAGAAAAGTTCCTGATCATAGCCTTACAGAACAATAAAATTGAAGATATTTTATAAAGGCCTTTATGGAATATCAAGAAAAGACCTCGATTTATTATGTGGTGGTGGATTCTTGCAGGTAGCTCTAGCACATGCTAAGATTATTGTGAATCGAACTGTGACAAATGAGCAGGGTTGGGATACAGTGAGAACACCTATCTGAGGTAGAAGAGAAAGTAATGATGGAATTGATGAGAAATTTTCTTCGTTGGAGAATAAATTGAAGAATACACTTGAGCAACAATTGAAAAAGATTACTTTAGCTATTAAAGATGGTTTTTTAGGTAGGAGAGCAGATGTTACACAGAAATTATATGGTTGTTCTTATTGTGGTGTACATGATCATGAATGGGAGAATTGTCAAAATAATCAAAAAAATCCGTAATGTTTGTTTCCAACCAAGAGAACTACAATTTAGGTGGACAAGGGTATCAACCAAATAGAAACCATCCGGGTTTCCAATATTCAAATTCAAGTGGGGCAGCTAATCCGACTCATGCTTATCAGCCACGTCGCCAAGGTAATAACTATCATCCAAGACCACAAAATAACTACCAAGGCGGACATAATTACGGAAATCAAGTTCGGAGACAACCTCCTCAAGACACCTATAATAATACTATGAATTAGAAAGCTTAACCTGCTCAACCTCAAGAAGGTGCGTTAAACATTAATCAAACTGTACAACAATTTATCGCCCTTCAAACACAAGCATACCAAGAGCAACAACGTCTGCAGCAGCAATTAAAAAGTTGGAAAATCAGATAGCTCAAATGGAAAAATAGTTGCAGCAGTGTCCACAAGGACAATTACCCAGTGATACAGAGACTCCTGTCCAATACGAAGATTGTAACACTATCTCACTTAGAAGTTGTAAGAAGCTTCCCCCACATCCTTTTCCTGTTATGAAAGAGAAAGAAACAACCAGAAAAGAAAAACCGGTAAAGGATGTGGTAGAAAAAGATGATGAACCTGAAGTGGTAGAAGTGGAGAAAGCTCCAGAAAAGCCAAAGAAGAAAGATGTTGTGGTGGAAGTTAACCGTCCTCCTCCACCATTCCCTTGAAAAGTTCAAAAGAAAGGAGATATGGCTGAGTATCAGAAATTCTTGAATATGGTGAGTGGTCTTAACATTAACATTCCGTCAATAGAATCTATCAATGGTGTACCAAAATATTTAAAATTCCTGAAAAGAGCTATTACCAACAAACGCCAATATCTCGAGAACAAAATGATAGGTTTGCCAGAAGAGTGTAGTGCGATATGCCAGAGTAAGTTGCCACCTAAGTTACTTGATCGTGAGAGTTTTTCTATTCCTATTTCTATTGGTAATGAGTGGCAAGGGAAAGATTTGTGTGATTTGGGTGCGAGTATTAATCTCATGCCTAGATCGATTTTTGAGAAGTTGAAGATAGAAAATGCGAAACAGACCTCTATGGTCTTGCAGATAGCTGACAGATCCCTCGTACATCTAGAGGGATGAATAAAAGATGTCCTTGTCAAGGCAAGTACGCCAATTTTTCCCGTTGATTTTGTTATACTTGATTACGAAGCGGATAGTAATGTCCCCATTATTTTGGGAAGACCATTCCTAGACACGGGGCATACTCTTGTTGATGTAGATAATGGAGAAATGATTATGCGTATCCAAGACGAGGAGTTGAAATTCAACGTGTTTAGGCCTATGAAGTTTCCAGATTCCAAGGAGGAATGCTTCTGGTTGGAGACAATTGATCAAGAAGAGAAAGAACCAACCAAGGTAGTGGAAATCTTAGGAATGGAGGAGAAAAAACTAAGAAAGAAACCACCTAATAAATCTCCTCCAGATCCTAAAGAAAACCCACACCTTGATCGTGCAAAGAAGAAAGGTAAGGAACGTGCCATGAAAGTGCCAAAAGAACCTAAGAAAGAAAGAAAGGAGGAGAAGATAAGAGTGGGAGATGAAGTCTCATTGAAAAGGCCTGAACCCCCTCTGAAATCGCGTAAATCAAAAGGTTCTTGGCATGGACTGTTCACGGTCACACGGATTATCTCTGAGAAACTAGTTGAAATCAATGCCAAGGGATGCAAATTTCGAATAGCAAATGTTGATAACCTCACTCATTGCTGGGGAGGTTATGTTAAGGAATGATGCATGAGGTAATCCGTCAAGCCTAACGACGTTAAACAAAAGCAACTTCAATTGTATATTACTTTAAATGCTTTCATGTCTTTTATTTCGTAGTGTATAATTTTAAGAAATGAGAAAGGTGGAGTGTTTTTGATGAATGGCAGGTATTTTAATCCTTGAGTTTGGGGTTAATAGGTGTGAGACGCAAGAAAAAGTGTGTTTTTAGTCAAAATTTTAATCACTCGCACCGGCTAGCTGGTCAGATGACCGGTATGCCGTTCAACAAGGACCAAACATTCTGCCCGCGGACCAATTACACGCAACTAAAAAGTGTGTCGCCGAAAAAGTAACTCACGTGAACGGTAAGCCGGTCCCCTGACTGATATTCCGGTCAAGAAATTTCATCACAGTGAGAGCTACTGTTTGGCGATCACTTCTACGCAGCTATAAAGTGCGTAGCCGAAAATTGAAGCTCGCGAGCGGCTAGCCGGTCAAGCAATTCGACCCTACTGTTTGGAGCGCACTTCCAAGAAACTATATATTGCGTCGCTCATAAAAAATTGTTTTCATGGACGCACGACAGCACGTGAGGAAAGGACAAATAGCCCGCCGGCTAGCCGGTCATCTGACCGGTATTGCCGGCCTGGCCTTCGAGAATTTAACCTAATATTTACTAAACCTATTCCTTCCTTTTTCTTTAGCCTCTCACACATGAAAATCCTCTGTAAACAAACCTAAACTTCAGAAATACCTGCAAATCACCATCAAAACACCAAAACATCACCAAACCATCCCTCCAAACATCATCCCAACATTCAATAATATCATAAATCCTTCCAAAACACCGATGATCCACACTTAATCCAAATCCTTTCCTTCACCAAGCTTGAAATTGTCCATTAAACCTTTTTTAAACCTTGAAATATTTATGACCCAGCTCAGTCCACATTATAAAACATATCTATACACCTTCACAAACACCAAAGTTACTAATTTCATCCGAAACTTTTGGGAGTTCTTGAAACTTTGAGTTTGGGGTCTTCAGAGATGACCATGAAGGTAGGAAAAGGTACGAGGAACCTGAAGAGAAAATAAAGTTAGGTGTGTAGGGAAGAATTCTGTAGATGAGATAATGATTTAGATGGCTAGGAAAAGATGAAAACCTTGGGAAATACGATAAGAGTTTGAGGTAATGAACTACACTTCATTCAAGATGAACGCAACAAATCAATGATCTTTACAGCTTGTTAAAGAAGAATTCAAAGCTTCAACCTGAACGCAACCATGAAACCAGCCTAGTGATGGTTAAGATACGTTTTCCTATCCTTTTCTACTTCAGTAGTGTATAATAGTTTATTTTTTTCCAGATGATTTGTAATAATTATAAAACAAACTTCACTTTCATTTGCATCCTTTTTCCATATGATTTGATTAATGTATGAATAATCAGGAATCCTATCTTCTTTGTTACCAGAAAATTCTAAACTTAAGAATTTGTGTCTCACCCGATCATTAGTTACTGAGAGGTTAAGAGTATCTCCCCCTTGATAGAAAGAGAATTCTCGTTCATTGATCTTGATCTTTGTGGAGGGAGACTAGACCATCCCTCCCGGGTCCCGGCCCCCGGAACCTTATTAGATTCTAGTCTTCCATCCACCACTTGCAATGACTATTCAAATGATGCAACTTTCTTAAATATTTTGATCATCTTTAATTTTAATAATTCTATGAAACTTCGTCTATGTATTGTCGAAAGATGAAAGAATTTGGTATTTTTATCCTCATACATGAGCCAAATTTAACGAGATCTATCTGCCTAATACTTCTATTCACATTTATATTCGAATTTAATTCAAGCTCTAACATTATATTATTCATGTTGATATTGGATTTGTAATCTCCATAAGGCGTGTTTGGAGTATTTTATTTGAGTTTCATGATTTTAGAAGACTTCTGTAGTCTATTTTATTAAATCACGTATAGTATCATCTCTTTTTTCTAGGAATCCGGGGAGTGAGGGGGTAAATCCTAATCACCCAAAGCTTTTTTTAGTAACTAATATGTAATCATTGTTATCAAGCCAAAAGGACTTGAATTTGAAATGTTTGACTCCTTGTCTCATCTTGATGTCAAATTGGAGGATTAATTGGGAGTGATCAAATCCAGTAGCTGGTGGGATAAAGACTTGTGCTCTCAGTAACCTATACAACCAATCGTATGTTGCTAAAGCTCTATCAAGTTTAATTGTAATAAGATCTTCTCTGGATCTTCTGTTGGACCTGGTAAAAAAGCAACTGTTAGATTGGTTTTCAATAAGAGACTTGTACATAGTATAAATTTTTAAATTCATTAGATGGTTTGTGTTAACTGGATTATAACTATATTTACATCATTAAAGACCCACATAATAATACAGGGTTCCAATATATCTTTACTCCAGTTTGAGATATCACTCCAAATTTTAAATTATCATCAAAGTAATTAGGAGCATGATTACAATGAAGATAATAGGAAATTCCTGCACCAATAACACACTACCTTTCTCATTTCTTTTAAAAGTAGACACTAAGACTCGACAATTACCTAGAATTATACACTAGGAATTGAAAAACAGAAAGCAAATTAAAACATGGGTTGTCTCCCAAGAAGCACTTTTGTTTATTACGTCTTTAAGTTCGGCGCGTTACCTTCCATGAAGATGGTATTGAGGCCCTTGCGGTTCTCCTCCGCTTAAATTCGCCTCGTCCTTGGTATGTAAGTTTTAGAACCTTCCCCCTTAGAATTTTATTCAATCTATGTTTGAAAGGGGGAGGATAGTATCTCCGTTTCGCCTCCTTGCCCTCATGACGAAACTCATTTTTCACCACACGATAGTAGATAACCGTCCTCAACGGTATGGCTCATTTTTATTCTTTCCAATCTTGCGTTCCTCTTTAAAGTGTGGTGGGTAGGTGCTTCTCCTTGTCTCTTTACTCTCTCGGTGTAGCACCTTTCTTGCGTAGCACCTATTGATCTTTTTTAGTTTTTGAGGTGATTTCGATTTTTCAGCTCTAATGATGATTTGTGGTGGAGATGGTGATTTGTGAACTTTTTTGTGGAAGAGATTAGACTTCTCTTTTATTGTGAACTTTGAATTCTTCGATGTATTCCTCAACCACTTCACATTCGTCTTCGCTTTCAACCCAATCTTCCACTATTACCTCATCATATTCTTGATGTGGAATCTCAATAATCTCGATCACCTCTTCTTCTTGTTTGCGTTCTATATCTTGATCATGTGCACACACCATAGGAATAACAATATCAGTTTCAATTTCTAGGATTTTCGTTGCTACTCCTTCTTCCACCATGCTAAGAAGATTTTCAACCACATGGTGGTCTTCATTTATAACCGGCATGGTGATCATATCACTATCAATAGTATCTTCTTTCAAAACCTCCTCCTCAACTACCTCTTCCAGTTGATCTCTTCCATCCCTTTGGGGAGTGGAATCTTCATAAGACATGTTATTAGCAAAGTCATGAGAATTATATCTGGCCTCCATTTTGTCTAGAATCTGTTGTGTGGGTGCACGGATGGCTCTTCTTTCTTCTTCTTCTGCCTTAGTTTCCTCTGCTAAACGCTGAACTCTAGCACATGTCTCTTGTAGTGTCTCTTGCGGATAGTGTTGAATGTTTTCAACCCATTGGTTGTTCCATACTTGTTCTGAATCCTTTTCCTCCACTACTTCAGGCGTTTGTTCATATAAGCATGAGTTGTTTAAGTGATCTATCTATTTCAGCACTTAGTGGTGAAGGTGGAGATTGTTGAACGTTTTCAGCCCACTGGTTGTTCTATTTATGCTTTTGCTTGTAGTGATATGATGATAGTTGTTGATTATTCTCAACCCACTGCTGGTTCCATGCTTGTTCTTGCTGATAGTGATAAGGCGATTGTTGTTGATTATTCCCGATCCAGTGATTGTTCCATTCTTTCTCTTGCGGGTATTGATAAGGTTGTCGGTAGAAGTTACTACCCCATTGTTGTTGTCCCGAAGAGTCTTTCCAATAGTCGTATTGATCGGGATCCGGGTAATGTCCTCTACACATCTTCAATACAACCTCTTGATCATTACCTGAATATAAAAATCTGTACAACAAAAACAAAAACCAAGCGTAAAGCTGAAAAATAAAAATAAAACTAAACTAACAATTAAACTACCAAAAGATTAACACCGGGGTCACACGATACCGTCTCCGGCAACGGCGCCAAAAACTTGGTGGTTCCTGTTGTGTTTTAAAATTAAGTACGAAAATAAAGGAACCAAAATTACCGCAAGTGCACGGTTGTCCAAGTAATATTCGATAAATCGAGTTTCGTTCTCAGGGACGGATTAGGTTCAACCCAAATGTTAATCAGATAGTATAAATAATTGCTTGACAGAAAAGTAAAATAATATGATTTTTGTTTGGTTTTCTTAAAACTAAATACGCAAATAAATAAAGACTAAAAATAAATTAACAGAAAAGAAATAATGCAAATAAAAGACGACTTCAGATACGAGAGATACTTGAGTCTCGCAAGGAATCCACCTAATTAACGTAATATATGTTATGTTTAAGGGTAGAATTGGTATTAGTATATTAGTCGGAAATCTAATATCTCCTAGCCCCCGTCAGGGTGGACCTAAGAGCTATCCTACGGTATTACAAACCCCGTAGACTAAGCCAAACATTGAAGGCAAAAAGTAAAGAGGTCACACGACCCACCTCCTAAATTACTAGCGCTTCTAGTGTAAATCCATTCCTCAAGTAGGTGAAAAAGTCACCTTCAGGATAATTTCCAATTTGACTTGAAAACCATTTAAAGTTCGGAAATCTCTTCAATACAATGGTAGTAGGTGTGCATGAATAAGGAGGTGACACGTAGTGTTTAGCAGGTGACGTGGCGCAATTTGGTCCAAGCGATTTTTATTATTATTTAATGAAAAAATAAAATGACTTTGATACCCCTCTGCAGGTAATTATGACAGTGAATAGTGGGTGCACAATATATTGTCATGTCAATGAATAGTGCGTTTAATAATTGTTTATTCGTCTGAATAGTAATTTTATTATTATTTTATTAACTTTTTCGTTCTGCAACTACTTAATAATGGCGGCTGCAGTGCAATTTTTCGTTCCAAAAAACACGCGCGGTCTTTTTTTCGTTCCAAAAAGTCAACTTTAAAAGATTTGAATTAATAACAAAATCTTACACGTGTCACGATATAAATATACCGATATTAAGATATTATGTCACATCCAAGCAAGTTGTGGTGTCATTTTTTAATTAATAACTATGTGTATTTTTTTGTTCTGAAATATATAGGTTTTAGGGTTTTTTCCATTCCAGGTTATTCGTGGACTTAGTGTATTTTTTCGTTGTAATCAGGTTTTAATCGGATATGATTACACCAATTAAGTAATTTTTTTTGAATTTAAATTGTATATATTCATTGTGTTGTTGATGTTATTTGTGTATTTCCTTCAAGATAGTAATGTTGAAGAGAAAGGTGATTGTGATATGGTTGGTAGGATATTTTGTGCATGGTTAATGAATTTTCAACTACCTATGAGTTGTAGTAATAAATGATGATGTAGAATTTTGCCTATAAAAGAGGAAGTTGTGATGAATTCTGAAGAACCGTCAAAATTTGTTGTATCACTTGAAGTTAGAAGAGTATCTAAGTGTATAAGTTGTGAATCGGTTGCGGAAATAGCAAGAAGAATGTCTTCAAATGGTTAGTTATTGGTTGTTAGTGATTTAATTTGTATTTTTTAATTATGGTTGTTACTATGTTTTAATTTTTGTGATATGTATATGTTTATTTATTAATAGCTTGATAAAATTTATGTATTAAACAAGTTAGCATATATAACCGAATCCCTAAACCGTTACCCCTAAGCCCTTAACCCTAAAACATGAACCCAAAACCATAAACCCTGAAACCCGAACCCTAAACACTAAATCATATGAATTTATCACTAATCACTATACCCTAAATAATATCCATAAACCGTAAACACAATGGTTTTGAAATTTCAACCCAATACTATGAATCTTAAAACCTAATCCTTAAAACTAAACTCCAAACACTAATCCTTTTAAAAAAATTGACTTATGGTTGTTACTATGTTTGATTATATGTGATATATATATGTTTAAATATTAATAGCTTGATAGCTTGATAACATTCATGTAATAAACAAGTTAGCACATATAACCAAATCACAAAACCGTTAACCGTAATCCTTTAAACATAAAACATGAACCCAAAATCATAAACCATAAAGCCTTAACCCTAAAAACTCAACCCTATTCATTTATCATAAAACACTCTACCCTAATCATATATTACTAAACCGTTGATCCAATACTCTTGAAAGTTGAACCTAAGACCAAGAACTGTAAAACCTAATCCCCAAAGCCTTAAATCTATATTCTAATCCTTGTCCCCTAATCCTTGTAATTTATAGACTATAACATATACCTTAGATCCTAAATCCTTACACCGATACACTAGACCATATACTCTTATATTGGTTCCCTAACTCATAAATCTAAAATACTTGTTAGAAATAATATTCAAACCCTAATACTTGGTACCTAATCCATGACTACTATTTGGGGTTTTTAGGTAGTTGTTCCATAAACGGTTTTGCCAAACCGATGGAAGTTGCGATGCTCAGATCTTTGACCCATGAAGATGTAATGAAGTTGAGGTTCGCCAGCGAGGAATAAGAATATATGTTTTATAGCACTTATGCTTGTGCTATCGGTTTTAGTGTTTAGAAGGATTAGTTGGATAAGGCGGTTGGTAGAGGTAGTGAATTTGTTGGTAGGTTATTCGTGTGTTCTTGTGCCTAGATTCGTCAAAAGAGTACTTAGATATGAAATGTCTAGTTCGGGGGCATAGGGCAGAGACAATGTGTGAATGTAAGGCTAGGATATGGGTAAAATTGAACAAAACATCTGATTGCTTTGTAGTGGCTCTATTCGTCTTGGAGCACAATCATGTGTTAACTCAAGTCGCTACCTCACACTTTCTAAGGTCCCACAGGCATATAGATATAGGACATCTCGATCAAGCTATTCCATTGAGAAATTCGGGTGTACCAACCACTAAAATAATGGACGTGTTTGTAAGGGAGGTCGGGTCTTATCAAAGTGTTGGTTTTGTGAGGAAAGATCTATACAATGTTCTCAGTAGGATAAGGTCGGATAAGATAAGTGAGGGGGATGTTAATGTGACACTTAATTACTTGGAAGTTAGGTGTGAGACTGATCCATTGTTAATTTTCAAATACATGATCGACGATGGGAATCGTTTGGACAAGTTGTTCTTTTGCGACGGGACATCCAGGAGCGAGTTTGTCGTTTACGGAGATGTCCTCATTTTTACGCCACTTACAAGACCAATGCCTATTGTTTCCCGCTAGTTTTGCTAGCAGGGGTCAACAACCACTGAAAGACTTGTATATTTGGCACTGCATTGGTGAAGTACGAGACAACGGAATCGTACGTGTGGGTACTAGAAACATTAACTGAGACAGTGAATGGAAAGAAACCTAGATTTGTCGTAAGGGATGGTGAATTGGGTTCCATCCCTATTGACTACCTAATTGGGGAAGACCTCTCAGTTCAATACCTCAGACTAGGTTCCTACATGCTAGTTTGGAAATTAAACCCCCTCTCCCGGGTGTTAGCTTAGTTACTTGAGCTACCCACTGTTTGATCTAAACACAGGTTGTATTATTAAAAATAGGGTTGTAAATGAACCAAGTCGCTCGTGAATAGCTCGAGTTCGGATCACAGAAAAGCTTGTTCGAGATTGGCTCGAATATAAACAAGCTGAAACTCAAGATCCATTTTAAGCTCGATAAGTAAACGAGTCTGCTCAAGTTCGGCTCGTGAGCTCGTTTAAAATGATGATTTATAAATTAATATATTACCTACTTATAAATATATTATTAAACCTTCAATATCAAATTGGATATTTTTAATTTCTTTAGACATTTATTTTTTCATTAATGTTATGTTTCATATTTTCATACCACACACTCCATCAAATACCAACTGGTCATGAAAGTCTCATTCCAACCGTACAAAACAAATAGTTCATGAGCGACTCGTTCCCGACTCTAAAAAACACTGTTCTATAAGTTAAACAAACAAGTTGTAACATTTTTTATTTGGATCATTGGAAGCTCGGGTCGGCCCGCCTCGTTTAAAATTGAGCTTCAAGATAATCTCCAATTTGACTTGAAAACCATTTAAAATTCTTACTTTACTATATCAATATTTTTTTTAGACGATAAAACTTGTATTAGAAATAAACAACTAGGAGAAAGAAAATCCACCCCAGTTGGAACAAGAGACCAAATACATTACAAACAAACGGGAAAAATAAACGATAAAGGAAGACAAATAAACATTAAACAAAGAAAGGAGAAAATAAGAAAAGGCCATTGCAAACCAAATAGTCGAAATGTAAGTTGTTCTTCTAAATCCATGAAAAAAGATTTGTGTGTGGGGTCTTGCTATACTTCTAATATCTTCAAGGATAGACAAACTCTTCATTGAGTAGTACGTGCTTGGAGACTGTATAAGCTGAAAACTGGCTTCAGCACTAGATATAAAGCTAATGCATTGTAAAACAAATCCTAAAACGAAACAAACAACACCATGAATCGCCTACGAATCTGCTTCAGGTCTGGAGAAGGTGCGGCTATGCATAGGAATAACAACACTCTTCTAGATACGATCAATTGTGGTAGCGACTGCAATTTCAAATATCACTAAACAAACACGAAATACAAACTATTGTACCAGCCAATCCAAACAATCGCAAGCCAGGATAGTCCACCACTAAAAACCGAGCTCAAGAGACTCCAAATGAACGGCAAACCCCCGAAGCTACTTAAGACGGATTCAAATGACATAAGAATCATGGCCACAAATGAATCACCACCTGTGATTAAAAGGAAATGGCAGCCAGAACACCAGCAAAAGAACAAAAAACACCATCCCTCATGCCATACAAACCAAGGACAGGTCAAAATTACCGGACAGAAAAATTTCAAACAGATCAGGTACCAATTGCAAGTATAATATTCCTTGTATTGTAAGTGAAACATGACTGACACAAATATTAAATGATATTCATGAACTAAACAGGAGTACCTTAATTTACAGTATCATTATAAAGGAAATAACTAATTAACACTAAAACAAATATGTGAGATTTAACTAAACTTGGAAGCATCATCATCAGCTTTAAATGTAGCCCTGTAGTTGCTAATTCCCCTAACAACATTTTCTTCTTTATTTGCACAACATTTTAACTCATTTAACTCAAAAACAGAACAACGAGAAAATAAAAAACTAAAAGAGCGACCAATATTTCCATCTCTAATTCTGATTTGGATATAAGACTTAAAATTAACTTGATTAAGACAAGAAATGAAACACTAAGATTTAAGTTCAACTTGAATATCCATTTTAATATTTTCCTAACATAGAAACTCATTTTAAGTTCAACTTGAATATCCATTTTAATATATTCCTAACATAGAAACTCATGTAGATGATGATGTAAATCTGTGATCTTGAATAAAATAGAAAAATGAATAGTTAAGCTTTATTTATAAAATAAACCGTAATTAGATCTTTAAAGCCTGTACAAGTAAATCTTAGCATGAGAATTACTGAAATGACATGATCACTGATCGTATCTTATTAATATTCTCTCCCTTCTTCGGACTCATCATGCTGTTCAAACCAGCTTGTTATCAACTAGATGGACATTTTATGACGTAACTTCTTGGATCTCTGCTGCAATTTCGAAGAATGCTAAAGTAATTGAGTTTGTTGAGGAGGAGGATAATCATAAATTTATGTAAGACACTAGAGAATCTTAGTTTAAAAGCTCAATCTTCTCTCAATATACAAAACTTGGTTTCTCTTCCAAATCTTAAAACACTTCATCTTGATATAAATTTGTGGGAGAAATCCATTTCAGAGCTTATATCTAGTTGTTCATCTCTTGAGAATCTGGAGATTACAACTGTATTCCATGAATCGGTAATTCCTTTCTTAAAGCTACATAGTCTCTCACAGATTCACTCCAACACAGTCCTCGTACTTCTCTTTTGAAGGTATAAGCCTCCATTTAAATTGGACTGTAAAATATGCTCAGAATTATACAACATTTACGCATTTAGTATATATTACAGTAAACTAATACTAAATCTTACCATGATAATTAGTATTGTTGTTGTGGGATAATGTGAAGTGTATAAAGACCTTTGACCAAGTCAATGATTATGTGGACAAGAAGACTTTTACACTTGGCTCATGACTTGGCTATACGGTGTCGTTTTGCTTAAAGAATGCGGAGCTGTTTTGGAGCGTTGATCTTATTTCATTTGGACGGCTGAGATTTAGTCTCGTGTTTGTCTCTTATAAATACCATCCTCTCTCCTCAACCCTATTATTCTTTCGTTCACTTTTAGTCAGATATTCTCTCGCCTCTCTCTTACGAGCCAACCTAGGGTTTGCTCTGTTGCTTCTTGATCAGTCTGTAATCTCTTGTAATAGTTAGCATAATCTTGTATTTCTTCTTTGAATCGTGCTGATTCAAAGCCATATATTCAGCATAGTTGGGTATAGGTAGATTAGTTTGTTCTATTCGATAGGGTTGATTGATTCAAGTGATTTCTGTAATTGTGAAGATTGTAATCGGTGATTAACAGTGGTGATAGTGGAAAGGCGCTCTCAAATCCGAGCCCAACGTGGATGTAGACTATTTTGTCGAACCACGATATATCCTGTGTTATTACTTTCTGTTTCTCTTTAATTCTTGTTTTAAACCTAATCAAAACTCAATCAAATACTCAACGTATTTACAACAGTGGTATCAGAGCTTAATTGCGATTTAGTTTTCTCAATATTGTTGAGTATTTCGTGATTGGTGTTTTCTGGTTTCTTGATCGATTCGTTTAAAGGTTTTAAAACGGTTTTTAGATCGAGTGTGAGACATTAACTTGTTTCCCGATCTATTGGTTTCACATTCTTGTGATTTTGAAAAGTATTTCTTACTTTGTGATTTTCTCTGTTCTAACCTAATGGCTACAACTCGTATTGAGATGTCAGTCTATGATGGGAAAATTGATTTTGGTGTTTGGCAGAAAAAGATGAAGGCTCTGCTGTCTCATCATAAGGTTGCACCTGCCCTTGTTGAGGACATTAAAGAATGGCCTGAAGGTACTTTGGATATGAAGGCTGAAATTCTTGAAGAAGCGTATAATATCATCTTCTTGAACCTCTCTGACTCTGTAATTAGAAAGGTGGATGGCTGTGATACTGCTCTTGATCTCTGGAACAAGTTAGAATCTCTTTACTCTTCTAAATCTTTGCCTAATTTAGCTTTCTTGAAAGGGTCTCTGTTCAATTATAAAATGGATACTAGTAAGTCTCTAGATGATAATCTTGATGAGTTCTTGAAAATGACCCTTGTGCTAAATAACACCCCTCAGGCTTTAGATGATACTAGTAAGTGTATGATTATTTTGAATTCTATACATGAGTCTTATCAAGTGGTAAAAGATGTGTTCCAATATGCTAGTACTGTCCCAACATTTGAACAAGTTGTTACTGCCTTGAAAACCCGAGAAAATGAGATTAAAAATAGCAGAAGAACTGGCTCTAATTTGTTTATGAAACCTAGAACAGATACTACACAGGTCCCTGAGGTGAATAAACATAAAAAATCTGGCCCTAACAATAAATCAAAGGGTAAGGAGACTAGAAAATGTTTTCATTGTCGGAAAATTGGACATCTAAAGAAAAACTGTTACAAGTTGAAAAACAAATTATCTGCTAATTTGAATGAATCTAATATGGTTAGTATACCTAAGGTAGATGATGATATCTATGAGGTTCTGAATGTAACTGATAAATCTAGCCATGTTAGTTGGATTCTTGATTCTGGCTGTACTTTCCATATGTGCCCCTCTTCTGAATTGTTTCATGATCAGATTGATACTTGTAATGAAACTGTCTATATGGGTAATGATCAAACTTGTGATGTTAAAGGTGTTGGGAAGGTGAACTTGAAACTGTATAATGGTAAACAAATTACCCTTACCAATGTGAGATATATACCTGACTTGAAAAGAAACTTGATTTCTTTAGGAGCCTTAGATGATCTTGGTTGTGTTTCTGAAGTATCTAATGGCAATATCAATGTGTATAGAAATTCCAAATTGCTTTTTACTGGAACTAAATGTGCTGGCTTGTATGTGTTAAATGGTACTCACATTTCTTGTTTGACTAATATTGTTTCTGAGCCTAAGCTTGCAGCTACCCATAAATGGCACTTGAGGCTTGGCCATATGAGTCAACAAGGGCTTAATATTCTGGGTAAAAATGGTAGTTTTGGAAAAGATACACTTTGTGATCTCCCCTTCTGTGAGAAATGTGTCTTGGGAAAACAACATAGACAACAATTCAAGGCAGGAGCTCACCTAGCTTCTCAATGCCTTGAGTATGTTCATGCAGATTTATGGGGCCCTGAAAGGTATGACTCTCTTGGTAATTACAGGTATTTTTTCTCTATTGTTGATGACTATAGTAGGAGGGTTTGGACTTTTCTTTTAAAAACAAAAGATGAAACTTTTTCAAAAATAAAAGATTGGAAAGTTTTGGAAGAAAATCAAACTGGAAAATCAGTTAAAGTGTTTAGAACTGATAATGGCCTTGAGTTTTGCAATGAACAGTTTGATAACTTTTGTAAAGAAAATGATATTTTAAGACATAGAACTGTTAGAAAAACCCCTCAGCAAAATGGTGTTGCTGAGAGGATGAATAGAACCCTCTTAGAAAAAGTCAGATGCCTTTTGCTTACATCTGGTTTACCAAAGTGTTTTTGGGGGGAAGCTTTATATACAGCTACATACTTGATTAACAGGAGTCCCAACAAGTCTATTGAGTTCAAATCCCCTATGGAGGTTTGGTCTGGAATCAGACCTGACTTGTCCCATCTGAGAATTTTTGGGTGTGCTGCATATGCACATACTAAAGATGGTAAGCTTGACCCCAGATCTTTGAAATGTGTTATGATTGGTTATCAACAACAACATGGGGTCAAAGGTTACAGATTGTGGGATAAGTCAGTTCATGGTTTCAAAATTCTTATCAGTAGAGATGTTGTTTTTGATGAACTAACTTTTCCTTGCAAGAATATGAGTCATACAGGTGATGATGCTACAGCTGAACCATCTGGTAACACTAGGGAAGTTGAGTTTGAGGTGGAGCCTCTCAGCCCTGTGCAGCCTCTTGATCCTTCAACTGAAGACCACCAAGTTGAGCAACCATTGCCTCAGGATGATGAAGAAGAAGCACCTGATTCTACTGAAAATGAAGAGGCTCAACACTTGGAAGAGTCCACAGTTGGAGGTCTGGAAGGTTACCAGCTGGCTAGAGACAGGACAAGGAGAGAAACTCGAGCTCCTAGCAAATACTCCTATGCTGATCTTGTATATACTGCGCTTACAGCTGCAGTTGAGGTTAGGGACACTGAACCTTACACATATTTGGATGCTATTAGTTGCAAGGAAAAGACTCAGTGGTGTAAAGCTATGGATGAGGAATATAACTCTTTGATGCTCAATAAAACATGGAGTCTTGTTCCCAAACCTGTTGAATCAAAATTAGTGGAATGTAGATGGTTATATAAACTGAAAGAAGGAAATTCTGAAGCTGACCCTCCCAGATTCAAAGCTAGATTAGTTGCTAAGGGCTATACTCAAAGAGAGGGAATTGATTTCACTGAGATATTCTCACCAGTTATCAAGTTTAAAACCATAAGGGTGATGTTGGCCTATGCAGCTTGTTACAATCTGGAAATTGAGCAGTTAGATGTCAAAA
Organism: Nemophila menziesii; assembly: GCA_029959085.1. Classification (NCBI taxonomy): domain Eukaryota; kingdom Viridiplantae; phylum Streptophyta; class Magnoliopsida; order Boraginales; family Hydrophyllaceae; genus Nemophila; species Nemophila menziesii. The sequence goes on from JARWIR010000014.1 coordinate 6,591,002, forward strand.
CTGCTTTCTTACATGGTGACTTGGATGAAACAATCTATATGAGGCAGCCTGAAGGATATTCTGATCCTAAGTTACCAGATCATGTGTGTTTACTTAAGAAATCACTCTATGGTCTGAAACAATCTCCCAGACAATGGTACAAGAGGTTTGATTCCTTTGTTCTATCTCTTGATTTTCTGAGGTCTAAGTATGATTCTTGTTTCTATTTTACTTGGAAAGAAAAATGTGGTATTTACATTTTGCTATATGTTGATGACATGTTGATCATATGTAACTCTCTATCTTTGATTGATAAGTTGAAAAATGCCTTGAAATCTGAGTTTGATATGACTGACCTAGGGCATGCTAAGAAAATCTTAGGTATGATAATTGATAGAGATAGAGATAATTGCATATTAAAGCTACACCAGGAGCCATATTTGAAAAAGGTTGTTTCTAGATATGGTAGCTTAAACTGCAAAAGTGTTCAGACCCCTTTGGCTGGTCATTTTGTTTTGTCTAAACAATTGTGCCCCAAGAATCAGTCTGATATTTTAAAGATGGAAAATGTCCCTTATTCTAATGTTCTTGGTTCACTGATGTATGCTATGATTAGTACCAAACCTGATTTGTCCTTCTCTATATCCTTGCTTAGTAGATTTATGTCTAACCCTGGATATGATCATTGGTTGGCACTTAAACATGTTTTGGCTTATGTGAATTCCACTTCTGATGTTGGTTTAATCTATGGTAACCATAACTGTCCTTTTGAGCTTGTTGGCTATGTAGATTCAGATTTTGCAGGATGTAGAGATTCTAGAAAGTCTACTACTGCATATTGTTTCACTTTGGGTAAAAGTTGTATATCTTGGAAATCACAGCTTCAACCCTTGGTTGCTTTATCAACAACTGAGTCTGAGTATGTTGCTATAACTGATTGTATAAAGGAGGCTATCTGGTTACAAAATTTTCTAAAGGAGGTAAAATTGATAAAAGCTACTTCTATTATCTATTCAGATAGTCAAAGTGCTATTCATCTAAGTAAGAATCCAGTTTACCATGAGAGAACTAAGCATATTGATGTTAAGTATCACTTTATCAGAGATATAATTGCTAGCAATGAAGTGAGACTTGAGAAAATCACTTCTGAGCTTAACCCAGCTGATTTTGGTACTAAACTGGTGACTAACTGCAAATTCAAACTCTGTTTGGATTTGTTGTGTATTGGTTAAGTGTTATGCAGGTACTTTGGGCAGTGAAGATTTTGACTGTGCCTCTTCTATCATCACTTGTGGGAAATGATGTAGCTGATCCTGCCATGGATTACACTTCAAGGTGGAGATGTGGGATAATGTGAAGTGTATAAAGACCTTTGACCAAGTCAATGATTATGTGGACAAGAAGACTTTTACACTTGGCTCATGACTTGGCTATACGGTGTCGTTTTGCTTAAAGAATGCGGAGCTGTTTTGGAGCGTTGATCTTATTTCATTTGGACGGCTGAGATTTAGTCTCGTGTTTGTCTCTTATAAATACCATCCTCTCTCCTCAACCCTATTATTCTTTCGTTCACTTTTAGTCAGATATTCTCTCGCCTCTCTCTTACGAGCCAACCTAGGGTTTGCTCTGTTGCTTCTTGATCAGTCTGTAATCTCTTGTAATAGTTAGCATAATCTTGTATTTCTTCTTTGAATCGTGCTGATTCAAAGCCATATATTCAGCGTAGTTGGGTATAGGTAGATTAGCTTGTTCTATTCGATAGGGTTGATTGATTCAAGTGATTTCTGTAATTGTGAAGATTGTAATCGGTGATTAACAGTGGTGATAGTGGAAAGGCGCTCTCAAATCCGAGCCCAACGTGGATGTAGACTATTTTGTCGAACCACGATATATCCTGTGTTATTACTTTCTGTTTCTCTTTAATTCTTGTTTTAAACCTAATCAAAACTCAATCAAATACTCAACGTATTTACAACAGTTGTTGGTGAGACTGAAATGACATGATCAACGACCCTATTGACCTCCTAATTATGTAGATGGACCTGTGTGCAATATATAAAAAGTTGAAATATTAATGATAATTCATTCAAACTAAATAAGCATCAAATCTATGTTGTTAACAAGTTTTCTTATCCGTAATTATTTACACTAATTGACAATTAGTTTAAATCTATCTCTTATGTTTCTATTTAATGCGTGGATTACCCATATGCATATATTCAGAGACATGTGCACAACTGTATGTTATAGAAAATGCGAGAAAGTCAACCTTCTTTGGCAAATTGGTGAAAGGTAGTGGAAGATGACATTAAATCTGGGCTAGATTATTCTCGACTAAGTAACTAAATCTATTGATGTTAGTCACATGTTCAGGAAAGAATTTGTATTGGGGGACCACCTAATTTTTGGATGTTAATTGCACTAACTTCCCTGTATTTTACAAAAGTTTCATTATAGGTCCCTATATTTGTAAAAAATGTATTATAGCTGAAAGACGCTATCGGCTTAAACCGAAAGACGCCGCCGCCGATAAGCCGACAGCCTTAAGCCGTGCGAATCGTGAGAGTAGATGTGATTTTGCGTTGTGAGATGTAAAGTGAGAGAGAAATAGTTAGGTTCAGCTTTTTAAGGGAAGGAAATGTTGTTGTTCTTTTTTTCCTTTTTCCTTTTTCTTTATTTCTAAACGTTCCTTGATAATAATAAAATAAAATAGTTAGCCTATACCCGAATACAAAATTTCAGCTAATCCTCTAAGGATCCGTTTGGGATTGATTCTCCAAAAGTGATTTTATTTAAAAGTGATTTTATTTAAAAGTGGTTTTTATAAGAGATAATTCTCAATTAATTACACTTCCTCACTTTTCATTCTAAAAAAAAAGGAAGGAGGAAATTACTTCCTACTTACTCACAAATTTTCAACTTAATTCTCAAATAAGCACATGGTTATATTTACCTTCCATTATTGCCCTTATATGTTTTTTTATTTCATTATATATTTATATTATATTTCTATATTTAATATCTGAATTTATTTTTTCATTTTTTTAAATATTTTTTTTTTCGAATTTTTTTTTTTCGAATTTTTTTTTTGACTATTTTTTTTTTCGAAAAATATATTTTTTTTCTGAAATTTTTTTTTTTTTGAAGTTGAAGTTGTAATTAATAGGGAATACTTACTTTCTCCGCGTAATTAATTGGGCGTTGCCCCTTTTTATAAAAGCACTTTAACTAAAAGTACTTATATTAAAAAGTAGTTGATTGTTTGTCTATCATTATAATATCATTATAAAAGTGCTTTATATTATTCAAAAATGTTTTTTATGGTGTGTGGCAACCAAATAAAAAAATACTTGTATATATTACTATTACTAATAATAATAATAAAAATTTATTCTAAAATGAATATTAATTAATAATAATAAACAAAATATTAATGTTATACTAATTGTAATAAAATTGTTTAACTTTTTTTTTTCAAGAAATAAGAAAAATAAATCTCGTGAGATAAGAAATCATCATGTCTCGTTAGCTAAGAGAAGATTTGCAATTCTTTCACGTTCCTCATGCATTTCTCGTCTTTGGGATGAATTTTCTTCTACAACATATTCCGTTTCGCTTCCTATCCTGACTTCTGGGGGAAGTAACTCCTCATCATTAGTATCATATAACTGAAACTCTGTATCGGCCGTGGGATGAACTCGTATAAAATTATGGAGAGCCATTGAAGCAATAACAATTTGTACTTGTTTTTTCAAAGAAAAGTTGTGAACTTGACGTACCATTCTCCAACAATTTTTCCATACCCCAAATGTTCTTTCAATTGTGTATCTTAGTGATGAATTGGTGGGTCCTGGTGTGTTATAAAATAAAGTGCAAAAATAAAGGAACCACTTAACCGCAAGTGTACGGTTGTCCAAGTAATATTCGATAAATCGAGTTCGTTCGCAGGGACGGATTAGGCACAACTCAGGTATTAATCAAAAAGTAAGAATAATTGCTTAACAGAAAAATAAAGTAAAGATTTTTGTTTGGTTTTATAAATAAATTAAAGACTAAATTAATTAACTAGAAATAAAATAACGCAAGTAAAAGAGAATTAAACTTCAGATGAGAAAGAGTACTTGATCCTCGCAAGGGTTTCACCTAATCTATCTAATTCATGCTTCTGTTTAAGGGCTAAACTGGTATTATTGTGCTAGTCAGGATTCTAATATCTCCTAGCCCCCGTCAGGGTGGACCTAAGAGCTATCCTACGGTATTACAAACCCCGTCAGGGTGAATATAAGCTACTTTCAGATGAATAATAATTTACCTCATTGGCTGCATGGTTAGTTAAGCCTGTCAAGGTCAATAACGGATAATATGCGTCTATTATCTAAGTCTGTAATTAAACCCCCCGTCAAGGTGATCCATACGTCACTATATGGAATAGCATAATTACTATGAGCTAAGTTTGATTCATGACTTCAAAATTAGTAATTAAAACAAAATAATAGTCAACACAAAATACCTAGTATAATTTAAACTATTAAATCCCAAATTCAGAAAACATAAATTAAACAGAATTAAGTTCAACCCATATAGCGATTCTCAAGTACTAAAGAAATTAGTTCATAACGGAATGGAAAACTAAAATTAAATTAAAAGCATTCATAGTTTCGAATTACAAAAAGAAAATAAAGAACCTAAAGGTTAAGATGACTGATGATGGAAGAACAGGACTCCTCCAGCACTAGCTTCTCCTTGCCTTCTTGCTCTGACTTGAAAACCTTAAGCCTCTTGTGTAATTCGCTGAAGTGTGTGAAAGTAGGAGGTTAAGGGGTGTATTTATAGGTGTTGGAAGACCCTAGGTCGATTTTTGCTTGGAGCGGAAGACAAGTCAAAGACTCTCAAATTCGTAGCTCTAAAAGATAAGATTCTGCTGATTTGATTTGGTCATATCTTTTTCAATACTTATCCGTTTGAGAAGTTCCAATATATGAAACTGCTTGTCTTGGAAAGAGCTTTCTATTGGTGCAGACCACTCGTCCAGAATCCATGCCAATCTTTAATTATGATTTAATATTTAAAACGTGGCTGGATTTTCAGATTTCAAAAGGCAGCTTTATCTTTTCCTCCTTTGAATAAATCTTTACCAAATCTTCTTATTTCCATGTAAATCTTCTTTCCTTTCACCTTTATCTTGACTTGGCCTCTAAGTAATTACCATTTATCTCTTTAAAGCTTCACATTAAATAAATAATTAAACCGCATATGCTTAAAAAGAATAAATAAATAAATCAAGAAATCAAAATAGGAAAGTGCACTCTAAAAATAGAAACTCGACTAGAAATCATTTCCTAACACTCTAAAATACACTAAGACTTTATTCTCACTTCTTCTCCTTGGATTGGTCTTTCACGGAATTTAAGAACCAATTAACTTTGCATTAAAAATAGTCAAATTTACGCACAAAAGCTCAGATTCTGCAAATAGCTAATTTCCAAGGGGAGGAAGTGCAATATGATCAATTAAGCCTAAAAGTCTATCAAATAAGTCATTTATTCACCTAAAAGGATGTCTCCAAGGGGCTAATAATTAGAACAAATCGGGAGACATCATGAATACCTATGATTAAAGATTTCTTTCTTCCCTCGTGGCATATTTCCACGTCGAAATTCAGGAAGTTGATATCGCTCGCCTCTATATGGTCCTAAATTTCCTTTTATCTATGGATAACCTGAATCAACCAAATAGTATTTTCATGTACAAATAGAATATAAGATAAGCATTTTGTAATCAAAATGAATATTATAACTAATTAAAATTGTAAATTTTGTTTCTAATTACTCACCTGCAGGTAAATGCGGATATTTTAAATTTGGTCTTCTTAAGGCTTCCATGAATATCCGTGAATCATGAGCAGCTCCTTCCCATCCGGCCCAAGCAAATGTGAAACACATATTAAAATCTCATACGGCCATAACATTTTGGGTAGCTATACCTTTTCTACCAATATAAGGCACTTTCTGATGTTCAGGAACTACCACAGGTACATGTGTTCCATCAATCGCCCCAATAAAATCTTTAAAATATGGCTAATAACGATCATCCTCTTTAATTTTATTTGGATTTCTCGTAAACTGTGGATCATGTGGACTTATAATATCACTTGCCATCCGAGAAACGGCGTCTAATACTATTCCAAACCATCTTGAAACTGTCTTTCCCGAATGTTGTAATCTTTCCTGGATCACTCTATTAGTTGTTCTGTGACCTAATATGTTAAGAAATATTGCCAATGCCTCTTCAAGTGATACATCTTTACCTTCTTTCAAACCATAAGTATTAATAAGAGAGTGCAATAAGCTCTTAAAAACATGTTTTTCCATCCTAAATTGTTCATGGCATATGATATCATTACCACTTAAAACATGCATTACCCATTTGTATCATGTATAAGAAGAGGTTCGACATGGTTCCTTATCTACATACTTGATCCAGTTAGAGACAATTATTCCACAACTTACAGATATAAATTGGTGGAATTCATCATCACTTTCATCAGAAGACGTATGCGAATCATTATCACTTTCGCTGTTCGTAGAACTCATATCTGTACAAAAAATAACGTTAAACTTTTTCTTGTTTACTTTAAGGCTGGTAAATTAAAACAAAATATGAATGATACCCACATAAAAATGATAAAAACCAACAATAAAATATAGTTTTAATCAATATAAAATGCACAACCAAATAAAAGTAATAAACTGTCCAAAGCTAAATGACCGTTGAGAGAAAATCTAATGTTTCTTTTGAGAATCCAAAGTCGGACAAATTTAAACCTTCTTATTCATAAGCCACATAATTTGTATGTTGGGCTCAGACAATGTAACAAACATCTCTCTATTCTTTCTTTCAGTTAAGACATCTGCAACTTTCATGAAAAAAGTGGGATCCTTAACAATTTCAGGCATCTCTTTAACAACTTTCATGACCTCTTCAATACTACATCCAGGCTTATCTGTACTTTTAGAGTTGCTACTCCGATTCGCTACTGCCCCTGAAAGGACTTCTAATTGTTTCGACACCTTAGCCGCAACTCCAGTTTTTTTATAATCTCTTTTTCGTTTGTTAACATTATCTTGTTTGGTAGTTTCAATACTAGGTGAAGAACTAATAACATTAGGATTCTCAAATCCACCATCGAACTCCAAATCTAAATCGAAATCATCTTCCGTATTCTTGTCAATTTGTTCACCCACAACTGGATCCTTCCCAAAATTATGTATATCAATACTTTGTGATGGTGCCCAAGCAACATCTTTGAATAGATATTCTAACTGGTTAGCATTTCTCAATCTCTTTAAGCGAAACTTTCCAGCTTTTGGAAATTCCTACATTATTATCACCTAAAATAAATATTTTTTACATAGATTTTTATATTTAAGAATTCGACGTAAGAAATAATTTACCTTCAATTTTTTGTCCCACCATTCACTACTAGCATTCATGGTTTGCTTCGCATGATCCCATCCTAAGCCAAGTCTCTTTTCCAACCAAAGAGTTCCATATTTGCCAATCTTTCTTAAGCAAAGTCCATCTATTTTTTACTTGTCTGTACGTGTATGTCCTTTTCGAATAGTCATTAAATTTTCGAATGACATTTTTCCATCCTTCTCTACTAAAATGGCCACAACTACGATTTCCAGCCTGTACCTCTGTTACACAAACTCCGACAAATGCATCAACAAGATCCATATCCCATTTTGCCTTTCCTTGTTTATCATTTTCGTCTAATGATTTCTTGTGGCGATTGAATTGTGTTTCCAGGCATTTTCTAATAATTAAGTTATACACAAATTAAACAATTTTGATATACTACTACAGCTATATGTCGATATCCCAATGGCCATACACTACTTAGACAAACTTTTTTTCCAGCAGAATGAATTGACAAATAATAAAAGAAGGAACAATATACTACTGACTTGTGCCATCTGTTTTGGAAAAAAAATGCCATATGAACAGGTATTTTTTGGTCAACAGATTCAAGATGTAAATAAGAAGCAATTTTTTTTCTAATATCTAATAACACAAATTGACAAATTCTTATCAATGGCATTCAAACAAAAAAGGATAAAAAAATGCCATATGCACAGGTGTCTTTTGGTCAACAGATTCAAGATGTAAATAAGAAGCAGTTTCTTTTTTCTAATATCTAATAACACAAATTGATAACTCTTATCAATGGCATTCAAACAAAAAAAGATACGCACTAAGTTTCATTCATGACATTCAAACAAAAAAATTAATTCAGCTAAGCTCTTTTTTTTTTGTCGACAAGCTAAGCTCTTATCAATTAACAATTAGTGTTGTATATTAACAATTGATCCGCGAACACAATGCAATTATTTATTTATTAATTACCCATAAACAAAAACAATTTATCATCATATAAAAATTAAATAACAAATTATTCTTATTAAATAGTATCAAATAAAAATAAATTATACACCTGCTTGTGATAATATTCTTCTTAGTGATTGGTGTCTTTGAGTGGTTGTATATTTTTCTTATTGTTATTTTACGTTATATAATATATACAGTAAAAATAGGTTTTATTATAAAAACCCGCTAAAAAAAGTGATTCCCGCTTATTGTAAAAAACCCACTTTAAGGAAAAGCACCATCCATGTGCTTTTATAAAAAAATCACTTAAAGTGATTTTAGGACCAATAAAAGCACTTTTAAAAATATTACCAAACACAACATTTTTTGTTTAAAAGTGATTTTATTCATTTAAAAGTGCTTTTGGCTTGAAAATAATCAATCCCAAACGGGCACTAAGAATGCTATCTAAGTTTAGGCTTAATATGTTGCCATCAAGCTTACATTTTAGCTAACCAATTCCCTGCCATATTACAACCTCGATTACACCACTTAAAAGATGGTTTACATTGTTCTGAGATCATATAGATGCTACTAATAATATTACAAATAGTGGGATTACAAAATTACATACAACTCTCTACGGATTGCATAATAAGAAGACTATTACTCTCTACTATCACCATACAGTTTGTTTCTCGGGCTAGTAGACAAGCTTTAAGCACCCATAATGCCTCCGCCTCGAGAGGAGAGTCCGCTGAAATATCCCACACATTGTAGCTCCTAGTATTTCCAAGATGGTGTCTGGAAACACAAGAAATAGTAGGTAAGTTATTTTTAAAGGCTGCGTCACTATTAATTTTCAACATATGCACAGGTAGGGGTTCCCATTTACTTCTCCTTTCTTTCATATTTTCACCGTTTAAAGTAAATTGAGGGGTATCCCTTACGCTATTTTCATATATAGGGGCAGTTAATCCCTTCAGTACATTAGTATCATCCTTAGGGATGTTAGCACTTTCATACTACTTCCAATTTTGTATAGCTTTTTTCATTGTTTTCTCAGGGTCAATTCTTTTATTTCTATATTTAAAATCATTCCTATCTTTCCAATACAGAACAAAAAATCCAAGAGAAAAGCTACATTTACCTGTAAAAACAACTGTATCCATTTTAGCTTCGAGATTCGTTCCACGAAACCAAATTCTTCTTCGGAAATGGACTTGGAGAATCATACTGAACAGGAAGGAGCACAATCCATAGCAAAACAGAAGAAATGGAAAGATGATTAAAGGGGAAAGCAGAGCACAGATGGAAAACAAGACGACAAAAAGAACGAAGAAGAAAAGAAAAGCAAAGAAAGGCTAAACATCGAGGTTGCCGCCGTCGATCTGAGGAGGAAGATGGAAAAGATCGACGGCGGCTACAAATGGGATTTAGGGTTTAAAAAAGTTTGTTGGGAGCATTTTGGGACAAATCACTCCAAATGATGCCACGCCTAAAGCTGACAAGAATAAAGATAATATATAAAGTCCCAACATATGAATCATTGATTATCCCTGAGCTCAACTTCTTAGTAACAAGTATTATCTATATGACCATAAATTGATGGACCAATTGAAAGTATAATATTCCTTGCATTGTAAGTGAATCATGACTGTCACAAATATTAACTGATTTTCATGAACTAATCAGGAGTACCTTAATTTAGATTAACAGTAACATTATAAAGACATTAATTTATTTACACTAAAACAAATATGTGAGATTTAACTAAACTTGGAAGCATCATCATCAGCTTTTAAATGTAGCCCTGTAGTTGCTAATTCCCCTAACAACATTTTCTTCTTTATCTGCACAACATTTTAACTCATTTAACTCAAAAACAGAATAACGGGAATAAATAAAAAACTAAAAGAGCGACCAATATTTCCATCTCTAATTCTGATTTGGATATAAGACTTAAAATTAACTTGATTAAGACAAGAAATAAAACACTAAGATTTAAGTTCAACTTGAATATCCATTTTAATATTTTCCTAACATAGAAACTCATGTAGATGATGATGTAAATCTGTGATCTTGAATAAAATAGAAAAATGAATAGTTAAGCTTTATTTATAAAATAAACTGTAATTAGATCTTTAAAGCCTGTACAAGTAAATCTTAGCATGAGAATTACTGAAATGACATGATCACTGATCGTATCTTATTAATATTCTCTCCCTTCTTCGGACTCATCATGCTGTTCAAACCAGCTTGTTATCAACTAGATGGACATTTTAAGACGTAACTTCTTGGATCTCTGCTGCAATTTCGAAGAATGCTAAAGTAATTGAGTTTGTTGAGGAGGAGACACTAGAGAATCTTAGTTTAAAAGCTCAATCTTCTCTCAATGTACCAAACTTGGTTTCTCTTCCAAATCTTAAAACACTTCATTTTGATATAAATTTGTGGGAGAAATCCATTTCAGAGCTTATATCTAGTTGTTCATCTCTTGAGAATCTGGAGATTACAACTGTATTCCATGAATCGGTAATTCCTTTCTTAAAGCTTCATAGTCTCTCACAGATTCACTCCAACACAGTCCTCGTACTTCTCTTTTGAAGGTATAAGCCTCAATTTAAATTGGACTGTAAAAATATGCTCAGAATTATACAACATTTACGCATTTAGTATATATTACAGTAAACTATTACTAAATCTTACCATGATAATTAGTATTGTTGTTGGTGAGACTGAAATGACATGATCAACGACCCTATCCTATTGACCTCCTAATTATGTAGATGGACCTGTGTGCAATATATAAAAAGTTGAAATATTAATGATAATTCATTCAAACTAAATAAGCATCAAATCTATGTTGTTAACAAGTTTTCTTATCCGTAATTATTTACACTAATTGACCAATTAGTTTAAATCTATCTCTTATGTTTCTATTTAATGCGTGGATTACCTATATGCATATATTCAGAGACATGTGCACAACTGTATGTAATAGAAAATGCAAGAAAGTCAACCTTCTTTGGCAAATTGGTGAAAGGTAGTGGAAGATGACATTAAATCTGGGCTAGATTGTTCTCGACTAAGTCAATTAAAGGAACTATATTTACTGGGGCACCACAGAGTTTTTGTGTGTTAATTGCACTACGATCCCTGTATTTCACAAATTTTTCATTATAGGTCCCTATTTTTATAAAACAAATGTGTTATAGTCCCGATGTTAAGCAAAGTAACCTATACTCTGAATTATTCTGTACAATAACATAATTGAATCCCTATATTATGAAAATAACCCATATTATGCCAAAAAAGTGATATATAATTTCGAATTACCTATCGGGAGGGATGGAGGAGCTATGTGCCGGTGCGTGTGGGTCATGACTCATGAGCGGTGGCGGAAGTGGAGGCGGATCCGGAGGAGTGTATTGAGAACCGAAAGACGCTATCGACTTAAACCGAAAGACGCCGCCGCCGATAAGCCGACAGCCTTAAGCCGTGCGAATCGTGAGAGTAGATGTGATTTTGCGTTGTGAGATGTAAAGTGAGAGAGTAGTTAGGTTCATCTTTTTAAGGGAAGGAAATGTTGTTGTTCTTTTTTTCCTTTTTATTTTTCTCTTTATTTTTAAATTTTCCTCAATAACATTAAAATAAAATAGTTAGCCTATATCTGAGGTATAGCCTCTTCAGACAAAATTTCACAGGTAAGATTCCCATTTACTTCTCCTTTCTTTCATATTTTCACTGTTCAAAGTTAATTGAGGGGTATCCCTTACACTATTTTCATATATAGGGACAGTTAATCCATTCAGTACATTAATATCATCCTTAGAGATGTTAGTACTTTCATACTCCTTACAATTTTGTATAGCTTTTGTGGTCAATTCTTATATGCCTATATTTATAATCATTCCTATCTTTCCAGACCTTCCAGGCAATATTGCAGAAAATTTCCAGTGTGTGTATACCTGTATTCAGTTTCTTATTTATGTGTATTTCATAAATATTAGCCATCCAAGTATCCATGGTGTTGGAATACTGGTTGCTAGTATATAAACTAGAGAGGTGAGGCATACCAAACAGCCCTAACCCAATCACAATCCATAAGTAAGTGTTCCACATTCTCAGTTGATTTATTACAGATATCACAAAGAGGTGTATTTAAAACTTTTTTTCATACTGGGTTTCATTAGTAGGAAGGATATTCTTGAATACCCTCCACATAAAGTTTTTAACTCTAGGGGCAATATTAAGATTCAATATAATTTTCCAGATCTTAGGGTCTACATAGTTAGAGGTAGACATTTTATTGTTACATTTACAATTTATCTCAATACCCACTTTGCTTTTTAATATCTGATAACCTTTTTTAACTTCATAAATTCCTATTTTACCTTTAGTCCAGACGGGAATGTCTTTACCACCTGAGAGAGGTATAAAAGTATTCAATATAAGTTTTGTTATTTCAGGTGTAAAGTTAGCACTAATAAGCTCAATATTTCATCCTCTTTTATTACTCAACATTAGGTCTGCAACCTTTTTTATATTGAGATCAGAGAGGAGGGGGGGGGGGGGGGGGGGGTAATCCTATCCCAATTTGTTATCCATTTCTGAGTATGTAGACAGATATTCTCCCCATTTCCCACTTTCCACTTAATATCATTAATAATAAAATCCTCACCAGTTATTAGGCTTCTCCATCCCCAAGAGGGAGATTTCCCAATTATAGCAGCAGAAAGTGAGGTATGGGGAAAGCACTTGCCTTTGAGCACTTTATAGAGGAGGTATTCGCTATTATTAAGCAAATTCCATGCATGTTTACTAAGTAAAGCTACACTCATAAGGTGTTAGTCCCTAAACCCTAGGCCTCCACTATACTTGCTATTAGTAAGGGACTCCCAAGAGCCCCAGTGTATCTTTTTATTTCCTTTACTACCCCACCAAAACCTTGCAATTGGTGATGAAATCAAATCACAAATTTTCTTGGGTATAAGATAAGAAGACATATAATAGTTAGGCATACTAAGTAAAACAACTTTAATAAGGATATACTTACCCGCATTAGATAAATATAAGTTCTTCCTATTCTCAGTTCTTTTCAGAGTTTTTTCCACAAGAGTATTAAGATCCTTCACTTTTGATCTTCCCCATTCAGTGGGGAGACTCAAGTAATCACCTAAATTATTGGTAATTTTCATACTCAATTTATTAGCAAAAATGTTTTGAATATAATCAGGAGTATTAGTACTAAAGTTAATCCCACATTTATTATAGTTAAGCTTCATACCAATAGCATAACCATATTTGTTAATAATATCATTAAAACTTTCTACTTCAGTTATAGTTAAGCTTTATACCAATAGCAAAAAGCAGGTGGGTAATACTAGGGCATTTCTAGCTATTTTAAAACCCTTCATGAGATTCTTATCCACCTTATCTTCAATAAATGCAGAAAGTAATTGAGTAACAATAGTGAATAGAAAGGGTGATAAGGGATCACCCTGTCTGGTCCCTCTTTTAGGCTTGTTTAATATGTGGGGGGGCTACCATTAATAAGAACCGAATAAGAAACCGAGGTAACATATCTCATAAGTTTATTAACCAGCTACTTTTAAAGCCTATTTTTAGTAAAATATTTTCCAAACAATCCCATTCCACATTTTCATAGGCTTTTTGTATATCTGCTTTAACAACTATATGGAAGGTTTTAGTATATTTGCTCTCTTTAATTAATGCCTTCATGGGCAATATAAGTGTTATCTTGGATGTGCCTACCAGGTATAAATGCATATTGGTTCTCATCAATCAAAAGATTCGTGTAAGGTTGTATTCTATTAACCAATATTTTAGCTATCATTTTGTAAATAAAGTTTGAGCAGTTGATAGGGCAAAAATGCTTTATATTGTTTGGATTTTTTATCTTAGGTATAAGAGAAATAAAGGTATAATTTAAGTCATCAAGTGTACCCCATTATACCAATAATTATTGATGGTTTTAACAACATCTAGCTTTATTATATCCGAATATTTTTTATAGAAGAAACCTGGATAACCATCAGGTCCAGGTGCCTTATGGGCCCCTAACTCATTGATGGCTTTTAAAATTTCCTTTATTTACAAAGGTTTAACCAAATTTTCATTCATAGTTTTGTTAACTTTACATTGGATTAATTCAGTAATAGGGCTAAAGTTTCTATTACCAATAGTGTCAAAAATACTATTGAAATAATTACAAATTTTATGTTTAATTTCACCTTCAGTTTCAATCCAGTTACCATATTCCTTAGTAATTCTCATAATCTTGTTAATTATTCTCCTTTCTTTTGTAGAAGCATGAAAGAAAGAGGAGTTTTTATCACCCATTTTAAGCCCATAACCCTGGACCTTGAAGCCCAGTAATCCTCCTCATCTTTCCAAGCTTTTTCAATTTTTTTTTAACCAAAATATTATACTCATCCCAGTTAGTAGTATTAGGATCATTATAAATAGTTTCAATTTGGTGCATACATGTGTCAATAACTTTGTTATATTTATTTTTACTCCAAATACTAAGGAAGACACTACATTTTCTAAGTTTCATATTAAGGATATTTTTTACACTATTGGGGTTACTATTTCCATACTTCTACACTTTTTTTATAATATCATAACACTCTTTTTCTTCTTTCCAGTTATTCTCAAAGTAAAATCTTCTTTTTATACTATTTGTATTATCTTTCATATGTAAACTTTAGTGGGAGTGATCAGACCCTACAACAGGTAGTAGGGCCACCCAAGCATTGGGAAATCTTTCATTCCATTTTTTATGACAAAAGTCTCTATCTATAAGAGATTTAATCATTTTGTCACCACTTCTTTTATAAGACCAGGAATATTTAACTCCTATAATCTCAATAATTTATTATGTTTTATAAAACCATTAAATTGTTTCATGGATTTTTTACATTTTTCATTCCCTCCTTTTTTTATCAGATAATACTCTAATATTATTAAAATCACCTAATAGATTCCAGGCCTTTTTTTGGGTTACAGCAGCTAATATTTCAAGGCAACCCTCTTTGTTTTGATCAAGTGGGGCTCCATATGCAAAAGTAGTAAAGAAATTCTCATTTTCATAATTAATCTCACAATGTATATGGTTAACAGATTTATTAAGTACTTTAATATCAATTCTATCTTTAATAAAAAGGGAAAGCCCCCCCCCCCCCCCCCCCCCCACCAATTCCAATAGGTTCAACCGTGTCAATAAGGGTCATATTAATAACTTTTTCTAATTTTTTAACATTTTTATACAGGTTTTCTGTTTCAGAAAGGAATAATACCTGAGTTTGGTATTTGGAAATAATACCAGAAACGGTCTGGACTATCAGGATTGTGCCAATACCCTAACAGTTCCAAGGTGTTTGTATCGTTGAGCTTCTTGGGGTTGATTTGAGTAAACCCCACAAACCTTTTCAGTAATTTCTGCCATATGATGTTCAGCATCGATAATAGCTACTTTTGATTCAACTAAATGCTTATTAGTTCTGAAGCCCAAAGGGTTTTTTTGTCTCTTAGCATTTGACTGAGATGGGTTATCCTTCTTAACTTTCTTCCTTTTAGCTTTGACAGATTGTCTCACTCCGCTTTCTTTTTTGCCCATTTATCTGTTACCCTTAGACGCTCTTTTACCATCAGCTCCATCATATATCTCCTCGACTTGAAATAAGCTTTTAGTATCAAATCCATTTCCATTTATACTTTAGTGACTTGGAGTTTTATAGTCTCCAAACTTATAATTATTTGGTAGATACGTTTTAAGTGAGTGAGGATTTATAGTGATGTTGGTTGATTGAGGTGATGTGGGATCTTTGTTATCAGGTGGGGAGGATTCGAAAAGGCTAGGGTACGAAGGATTGGGGGTCTTCTGAGTGGAGGGAGAAGATAGAGTTAAAGGGTGGATAAGAAGATCGGTTTGTTGAGTTGAAATATTTGACTGATCCGTTAAGTGTTTTGGGCTAAGTTTATTATTCTGATATATTACCACGTTTGGGCTCTTCATAATTGGGCTTGGACTTTCAAAATACCCGAATAATAATTCCTTGTCTTAGGCCAGACTTGTTTTAAATATTTTTGCCATCTCTTGGGCCACCTTAGCCAGCCTATGCTGTAGATATCGCCGCCTAGGCGCGCCTAGGCGCCGTCTAGGCGTCAACTCCCCCCTCAACCGCTTACGCCTAGTAAAAATGCTAGGCATTTTTGCCCAACGCCTTAGTCGCCGTGGAAGAGGCTCCTAGCCCGCCTAGGCACCGATTAATGGTAAAAACTTGCCGTCTAGGCCCTCCATTAAATTTATTTTACTCTCGGAAATTCTTGAATTGATATTATAACTCTAATTTTAGTAGTTTTCATATTTAATATAGTGGTGTTAGATGAATTTTATGACTTAAATAGATAAAATTATCATAATTATACACGCGTATTACTAAATATATAAAATTACATAGCACGATTCATAACCGCGTAATCCCGCCTAGGCCCCGCGTAGTCCCTCCTAGGCGCTAGGCCCCAGTCGACCGCCTAGGCCGTGGATGGAGACAAAACTCGTACAACACCGCCTTCATCGTCCTTCTAGTACACCTTCTTTTTGTCTTTTTCTATAGCTCCAACTATACCACTACCGCTACCACTATATTGCTTACTACCTTGTGTTGTACCAAATTAAAAAACTCCATTAGTCCCTTTAACACCATCATCAGTACTGCTATTTTTTATGCTAGGTTGGGTCTGAATCGGATCAGCGACTCGGTAACTTGGTGGGTCCTTGTGTGTTATAAAATAATGCGGATAAAGTAGAGGAACCACTAACTGCAAGTGTATAGTTGTCCCAAGTAATATATGATAATCAAGTTCATTGTCAGGGACAATAGGTTGACTCTAATGTTATCAAATAGTGGAATAATTGCAAATACGAAAAAGTAAGAGATATGATGTTTGTTGGGTTTTTTTATTAACAAATAAAGTGCAAAAGTAATTTAAATACTAAATTAATTAAACTAGAATGGAAATAACACAAGTAATTGAGGTAGACGCGAGAGAAAAGTAGTACTTGAGTCAGGCTAGGGTTTCACCGCTAACTTTCCTAATTAATGTTTTCTTTTAAGGGTTGAGTTATTATTATGCTAGTCGGGATTCTAAAAACTCTTAGCCCCCGTCAGGGTGGACCTAATAGCTCTCCTACGGTTTTCTAAACCCCGTCAGGGTGATTAAAACCACTTTCGTATGATTAAAACTTACCACTTTGGCTATTGGCTAGTCAAGCCTGTCAAGGACATTGGCGGATACCAACGGCAAATACCTAGTTCTATACCCAAACCCCCCGTCAAGGTGATCCATACGCCACTATATGGAATAGACTAGGTACTAAAACTTATCCCTAGTTCATGACTATAAGGATAATAAATAAGCATATTAAATTATTTAATCCCAAATCGGAAAAACACTAATTATTCAAGAATGGGTTCAACCAATGTTGCAATTGTTAAGTACAATAAAAACTTAGCTCATAATTGAAATAAAAACGAAAGAAATAAAATTAAGGGAATTCATGTTTAACAGAAAGAGAATAAAATAAAAGACCTAATTAGGATGTTGGATTTGGCTGTTAATTTGAAGATGTTGAAATCTCCAGCTCTTGGCTTCTTGCTTCTGCCTTTTTCTATGATGCTCTGACTTTGTAGAAAATGAATTGTTTGTAAAAATAAAGTCAAAAAGCCTATTTATACTATTAAATTCGGACTTGGGATATTTTAAATGAATTAATTAAATATTGAATGGTCCAAATCCACTTTCAAGTCCAAAACCCATAATTGTTGTACACCCTCCACTAAAACAGCTGTAACTTTCTCAGTTTAACTCCGAATTGAATCATTCAACTTGCTAATTCTTTGTAACTCGATAAGGCACGAATCTTCTTCATAACTCAGAGGCTGAATCCATCTTTAAGTGGCTCGAAATCAGCAATTACCATCAGTCTTCCAGATTTTCAGCTCAAATTTGTCAACTCCTCGGGATATTTCTTCTAGCTTTTGACTTCTTTACACGATCTAATACTTCTATTCTTGATTCCTCTCCTTGCTAGTATTAGAAACCTACAAACTTTTCACTAAAACAAACCATTTTACGTGCAAAAGCTTAATAAATCAAAAATACTAAAATCTAATGAGAGAAAAATGAAATATAACATATTATTGCTAAAAGTCTATCAGATTAGTCAAATAATCACCAACTTTGATGTCTCCTAAAGGCATATAAATAGAACAAAAGAGGAGACATCATAACTCTGTTCCGATCCCAAGAACTTTTTATCTTTGTTTATTATGACTTTTTTACTAGGATCTATGACTTCTAAAAATCTGTATGATTGTGGAGGGCCTCGCGTAGAGATTTTGATACATCTTCCCAGATGAGGTTTAACTTTGATGTTTGTGCACCCTTTCTCTTCATGTCCGAAGATCCCACAACCATAACAGACTTGTCCGATATTCTCATAACAAAATTTAATCCAAGCAGCTTTGTGTTCATTTTCCCAGAAATTAATTCCAGGAATCAGAGGCCTTGTAAGGTCCCAATCAATTTTTACTCTCGTAATTGTTTTTCATCTATCTCAAGTGATTCAGGTAGAATAATTTGATGTATTCAACCGAAATAACTAAGCAGTTTGCCTGAGACAATTCTTAGTGATAAGGTTAACTGAGATACCTGACAGTTGGATCCATAGTGTTGTGTTGCTGACTTCATTCTTATTTGTAGCTTTGTATTGATTAACAGCAATATGTTTGCCTTGGATAGTCCAAGGTCTTTGTTTCCACACCTTATTCTTATCTTCTTCATTACCAAATTTGATAACAAAAGTATTTTTTCCAATTTTTTCTACTTCCACTTGTTTTTGTAGTGCTCAGTACTTGTTAACATGGTTTTTAATAAAAGTATGGTTGATTTTCTCTTTGATTACCAGCTTTGCTAGAAGTTTGTGCTTATTTAGTATCTTGTAGTTGGTATTTCTGTCTAGTGTTATAAGAAGTTCCTTGTTTTTTGCTAGTGGGTGGGATGATGCAAAGAAATCCATAGGAGATTTTGCATAGGAGAGAAAAAAAGGAGTAGAGAAGACTCGAGAGGATTGTAAAGAAGGAATGTAAAAAAGAAGAAGGGGAGGAATTTGAGGGTTGATATGAGGGAATGTAAAGTGTTTTTGTTGAATTTTGTAAGGTAAAAACACTTATGAGTGGATTCAAGACCCAATCTTGTGATCTTGAGCTATGATGTTGAGTTGGTGTTTGGATTTTTAGATGAGGGGATGTATTTGTTGTAGGGAGAGAGATTGAGAGAATTTCATAATTAGCTAGATTGTATGCTCATTTCTTTTTCTTTTTTCTTTACAAGGGGCAATAAATGTTATTAGTTTTGAAAATATAGGAATACAAAATTTAAAAATGAAAATATTAGTTTTAAATTGAATTTAAAGATTGGTCGTATTTGTGGGTGGATATATACATTTCAAAAATATTATAGAGGTGATAAAGTGTTAGTTCTTAGATTTTTTTTTTTAAATAAGGGGGTCACGAGTGGGTTTAGTTAGATTTACATTGAAAAATAAGAGGATAAAAGATTTACAAAGTGATAAATGTTATGGGGTAGGGTTAGGGATGACAATGGTTACGACTAAAAACCGAAACCGAGGAAAAGCGAAACGATTAAAAACCAATGGTTAAAATCCGTAGGTTATGGTTTTAAAAAGTGTAACAGATGGTTAAAAACGTTAGATTATGGTTTTAGATAAAAATAAAAGATTTTTATCAAAGTGGTTTTGAAGAAACTCCCTATAGACACATGCACACTTCTCCAATTTCCTCTTCTTATTAAAGGCCACAAATAAGATTTTACACTAAAATCAAAATTTTCGGAATCTTTTCTTACCCATTATGCCCCATTTTGTTATTCCTTTCCTATATATAATAATTTTTGCATAATTATTTTAAAACTCTAAAATACATTAACCCCTATCCTATCTCCCTCTCCCATTAAAGCTCACACCTCCCATTAAAGCTCGTCCATCACTGCATCCTTGTCAGATTCGTCGAGGTCATCCCACCATGGATCCCATCAGACGAACGGAGTTGAAACTCTATATCTCCGACAAAGAAAGGAGATGAAGCTCTAGATTTAGCGTCGGGGAAACTCGAGAAGAAACCATCCGTTTGAAGCTTTCCGGCAGAGATTCCATGGCATTTCGTTTCATCGGAAATACCCCTTGAGTTGCTGCTGAGCTGAGAAGAGGACTGCTGAGTTGCGAAGGTCTCGAAGCCTCACCGAAAACCTCCGCTCAAAGAAAAGAGTTGTTGGCCAAGAGAACTGTCACCACTCGGAGCTGCTAGCCAAGAATGAAAAGTCACTCTCCTGCACAAGCAAACTGTCACTGCAAAGGAGCTGCTACCCATCTAGCTTCTTCTCCGTTCAGAGAAGCTTCTGCTACCGTATCTGGAGCTGGAGGACTCGCTGCTTCAATGGCTCACGAACTTAGGTGCACAGGTGTCATGACCTCCGTCATTTGTGACCTCGTCGGATTCTGAGTAGTGGAGCCATGGTTTTGAGTGGTTTCAAATGTTCACGATGGGTTGGTGGCAGCTTCGTTCTTTGGCATACACAGATCTTGTTTCTGATTTAGGGATATCTTGCCTAAGTCAGAACAAGCCAAGTCGACCAAAGGTTATTATGGGTGAAGGGAGACACACTTGCGTACCGAAATCGGGGTATGACACTTTGGCACGGTTATGTTACATGTTTTTTCCTTACTGGGAGGTATTTAACGAGGTAATAGATAAGCCTACCACACTGCGTCTAGATTTATTACAAACACGAGTCATTATGTATGTATCCCCTTAGTGAGGATGTCACACCCTGATTTCCCACCTCTGGATCTCAAGACGTGACATGCCGTAGACCTGAGTCAATAACCTAAGCCTACAAGGCCTTTACCGCAATAATTTACACACAACATTATAGGGTGTCTATATATAATACATCAAAAGTGTTATAGTGAATTCTGATTACGTAATACAGACCAAACTATGGTTACATCAAAAGCCTAGCTGGGTCACA
Organism: Nemophila menziesii; assembly: GCA_029959085.1. NCBI lineage: Eukaryota > Viridiplantae > Streptophyta > Magnoliopsida > Boraginales > Hydrophyllaceae > Nemophila > Nemophila menziesii. The sequence continues at coordinate 6,612,491 of JARWIR010000014.1, forward strand.
TTACAAAATTATCCAGGTTTCATACATATATCTATCTATAACGGGGTTGCTAAGCCTGGTTCTCCCCCTGAAGATCCTGCCCACCTCCCTCTGCACACAATAACACACGAAGTGAGCTACAAAAGCTCAGTAAGTCGAAACGTCTCCTAAGACAAGGAATTCATACCAACAGTATAATCAAAATCATATAATTTATTTATAACTAAAATCAACATACGCCCATATAGCAATTCCCTTTCAACAATCCCTGTCTCAATACAATCCCATGCACCCACATAACTTAGAGCTGCAATACAATACTATACGTAATACACGTAGTGGACCGATCCACCTACGTCAACGTATACTAAATACTCATAGTGGACCGATCCACCTATGGTATAGTATACCCCGTACCCATAGTTGACCGATCCACCTATGGTACCGTATACTCCGTACCCATAGTGGACTGATCCACCTATGGTACCGTATACTCCGTACCCATAGTGGACCGATCCACCTATGGTACTTCTCGACAATTTCACCTGTCGGTTAGGTGTCGCAGCTCTAAGGATCACAAGAAATAATATAGACATGACAGTCTCATCAATATACACTCCAACTAAGTCCTATACCACAATTACTCTTTTTATCTCAGACGTCACCACATCTCATATTTAACTAAATATATCTTAATTCAATATTAATAGTTAAACCGATAAAAGATAGGAGTCCGACTTACCTCAACCGTGCTTTTAATGAATTGTACGATCCTCATACCTATATTAAATGGCCTATTCTTTCTTTTACATTTAATGATTATTTATTTATACCATTCTATTATCTTCTTTATTCCAAAATCAATACAGACGTGCCATTTATATATATATATATATATATATATATATATATATATATATATATATATATATATAAAAAGTTTCCTAAAAGTCTTTAATACTAATATTTAATTAATTATATTTTCTTCCTTATTTTCTTATCTATCTATTACTCGAACTTTTTATCTTTTCATTTTCCCCATATCTCAAATACTGTCCTCTTTAATTTTCGTTTCTTTCCTTTCAATTAAATTCTATTACTTGCTATTCCTAAAAACATCACATGATAATAGACTAAAATTGAGTAATAAATTTCATCTTTATCATCTCTTAATACTCGACTGATATACTAATTAACACAGCCTACATATATATATAATTCTTCATTAATTATCCACTAATAACTTAGTTGTTCCCTTTTTCCTCCATATACTGACATACAAATTATATATAAGGATGCACACCTATTTTACACTACTAAAAAAAGAATTACCTTTCTACAGTAAATATCCAAGTTAAAGCTACAAAATTGGGTTTTCTTTTTATTTCCTTTATTTTTTGTGTTGTTCTGCCCTTTTCTTTTTTTATCTACCAGAGCAAGCTATTTAAGGGTAATCTCCACTTGCTGGAGTCATCCTAGTATTACACCAAACCTACCTTGCTGGCTTCTAAAGAAACCTACACGTCTTACTCTCTTTCTTTTTTTATTTATTTTGTAAACAAAGGCGGCTCATCTTTTTCCTTTTCTTTTTGTTGTTAATAAAAATATCATACGTTATATTAACTAGTACTTACCCTTACTTCTTAAATTCTAACAAATTATAATATGACCCACTAATTAATTTAAAATAACACGAAAAGAAACCGTTTATCAAAGAGGCCAACACACTTGTTTGCATATTAATTTAGTTTTATTATTTGCTTATACACTCACATGCTTATTTATACTCCAATGAAGTCTTGGTTCAATCCCTAAGACAAATTATCGAGCCCATAGGGCTAGGCTTAAGGGTTCATCGTTGGCAAACCTTGATTAAATCCTCCTACAGGGTGTTGAGTCTAAAAAAGAAATAATTTAAGTGGTTTCCCTGGTAAAACCTTGGTTTACCCCTCCCGCATGGAATAGAGTCTAGTACATCATGGTAAACCCTCAATTATATCCTCCATACGAGTTATTGAGTCCAACAAACGGCCATTACAACCACTTTGGGAAAACCTTGATTAAATTTTTTAGACGGGTTGTCGAGTCTAGTGAATGGCCTACTCGGTCACTCCGGTTAAATCTTGATTAAATCCTCAGACAGTTTATCGAGTCTAGCAAATGGCCTATGCGGTCACTCTGGTTAAACCTCGATTAAACCCTCTAGACAGGTTATTGAGTCCAGAAAGTAGGCCTAAAGAGCCACTCTGGAAAAACCTCGATTGAATCCACTAGACGTGTTATCGTTTCCATCAAATGGACTGCATAGTCACTTTGGTAAAACCTTTGTTAAATTCTCCAGGAGGGTTAACGAGTCCAGCGAATGGCCACATGATCACTTTGGCCAAACCTCAGTACAATCTCTCAAAAAGGTTATCAAGTATGAGGTAATTCCATCAAACATGGAACTTAGACATAAAACCTATTAAGGTTTACATGGTCGATATGAAACCTCGATTCAGTATTTCAGAAGGTTATAGAGTACGAAGTAATTCCATCAACATGGATTCGACCTAATACCTATTAAGTTTAATACGGTCTATATAAAAGTTCAATCAAATATCATAGAAAGGTTATTGAGTACGAAGTATTTTCATTAGACAATGAACTTTGACCTAAAATCTATTAAGTTAACAAGGTAGATATAAAACCTCGATTGAATCTCTCAGAAAGTTTATCGAGTCAGAAGTAATTCCATCAACATGGAACTTAGACCTAAAACCTGTTAAGGTTAAAACAGTCTATATAAAAGATCTATTAAATATCTCAGCAAGGTTATCAAGTACGAAGTAATTTCATTAAACAATAAACTTTGACCTAAAACCTATTAAGGTTAACACGCTCGATATTAAACCTTAATTCAATCTCTTAGAAACATTATAGAGTACGAAGTAATTCCATCAAACATACAACTTTTACCTAAATCCTATTAAGGTCAACACGGTCGATATAAACCATCGATTCACTCTCTCATAAAAGTTATCGAGTACGAAGTAATCCCATCAAACATGAAACTTTGACCTAAAGCCTATTAATATTAACACAGTCGATATAAAATCTCGATTCAATCTATTAGAATTATTATCGATGTAAGAAGTAATTCCATCGACATAGAACTTTGACCTAAAACCTATTAAGGTTAGCATGCTCTATATAAAACCTCGATTCAATTCTTAAGAAAGTTATCGAGTACGAAGTTATTCCATCAATATGGAATTTCGACCTAAAACATATTTAGGTTAACAAGGTTGATGTAAAAGCTCGATTCCGTCTCTCAGAAAGGTTATCTAGTACGAAGTAATTCCATCAGTGAACTTCGACCTAATGCCTATTAAGGTTACCAGCGTCAATATAAAACCTTGATTCAATCTCTTAGAAATTTTATCAAGTAAGAAGTAATTCCATCAATATGAAACTTTGAAATAAAACAATTTAAGGTTATCACAATCGATATAAAATATCGATTCACAAATTCACCCCAGGAGTGTTCAACAATCCCTTCACATATATGATCATTAACCTAGAAGTGTTCCATGTGAAAGTGTTTCACATGACGGATGAAGGAAGGCTCACTATGAACAAAGATCGGGGAATGATCGAATCCAATGGTAATGAGGAACACGAAGAATGGATTTAGGGAAGATAGTAAGCCATTTTCTATTATAAAGAACCCAACATATCTAACATTAACATTCGGCGCATCACTCCTTTTACTTGTTCAAGTGTTGAAACATCCCATGAATGTAAATATGACACTGAAATCTCTTATCCATGACTCGTTACAACAATTACTCCACTTTGATATCTCGTTCCTCAGTTTCTTGCATTCATCGAATTCATTCAAGGCGTGTACAAAAATAAAATACCAAATACCACTTTGATATCTGATGTCTCCCCATTTGTGATGATTTAATCTTAGTTGGAGACATCATTTTTAGGATTGTTGGAAGTCATTTACTCGATTTTTACTTGAATTATTATATTTTCCTATTTCTTGTCTTGATTTGATGATTTATTATTTTTAGAGCATATTTGGTTTAATTGTTTGTTAATTGTGAAGATTTAAAGATATATGGTAATTAATTAGGTGCCAAATATGAGTATGACATGCTCAATACGCCCCCTCACGTGCAAGCTAGATTCATGTCATTTTTTGTATGTCTAGTCTTTACTACGTGAATTTTTTTAAATTGAGTGACGACGGCAAGACTCGAACCACCGACCTCTAATGGATATGGGCTCTGATACCATGTTAGACAACCGATTCTCCCAAAAGCTTAAGCTGTCAGGAGGGATCATCTTATATATTATATATGAGTATTACATGCTCAATAAAGATAAAGTTGCCAAGTAAATATGAATTTCACCAGACACGTCCATAAAAGTGATCATAACTTAATATTGGCTATGAATTTGGAAGAATGGTCCGAAGCAAAGTTATAGAGCTTTCCGAGACGATCAGTTTTGATATAAAGAACGCTTCAAACGGAGTTGAAACGAAGAAGTTATGGCCAAAACAAAACAGAAACAATTTATTACCTTTTTTATATTTTAGGGTTACGAATTAGAGTTGGGCGAGAAGTCCAATTACTTGTCTTACACTCCAATAAAACGTGTTAGGGCTTCCAAGACACCTATAAATACACCCTTTAACCATTGTAAACATGTCCTTGCTCAGTTCTAAGCCATATATTAGTCTTTGCTTGAATATTACAAGCTGACCTGTAGAGGAAGACAAGAAGCAAGAAGAAGGAGAGTGACAAACTCCTCTTCTACATCTCTTTTTCTCTATATTTAGGGTAATTAGCTATAGATTTGTGGCTTCACCATATTTCTACGCTTGTATTCTGTAAGTTTTACTTTTAATTGTTGGGTTATTATTTTGTCTTAAATTTCGTAATACTATTTGTTATTTTAATTGATTTGAGCTTGGCGTATATTGTTATTGTGTGCTTTGACTTATTGTTTCCAGCCCTTGATTTGTCCAATATTAGGACTATCCTTAGTAATTGAGTTAACACCCGGAAGGGGGATTCAATTATTGACAACACCACATAATCATCTAATAGTGATTCTAACGGGTTTGCCTAACAAGATAGCCATAAAGGTTTGATTTACTCACCAATCATTACTCAGAGTTCCCTGGTAGTGGAGAGGTTGCTCCTAAGTCCACCCTGACGGGGGTTAGGAAGAATATAGAATCCCGGTTAACATAGAATGCTCAATTCACCCTCAAGGTTAGAATAATAACTTAGTAAGATAGACTCATTCTAGTAACCTTAATTTATTTGACTTACATTCATATTTATTTATTTGTTTTCATTATTTATTTATTCGCGTTAGATAATTATTCATCGTATCTCTATTTTATCTAAACATCTAAATTCATCTACGCTTATTGAATACAAGTAGATCTAACGGATTAAATCCCTGCAAACGAACTTTTCTAATCAACTAAACATGCAAACGGTCTGTAATACTTGTAGTGAGTTTGTCGTGGTAGTCAAGGGTGTGTCCTTTATTATAATATTTATTTATCTATTTATTTATCACACCTTGCCCTCACCGGTATCTCATTCCTCAATTTCTCTATCTAGTCGCAATGCCCAAATCAATTGTCGGAGAAAATCCTTTATTCTTCGGTCAATAGTTACCTCGAAGCTTGAAAATGCTCTCCGCTTCTTGTTCTTCCATTCTCATTATATGTACATATATAATTATTTTTTGTGTCATTTATTCTCCACAAAAGGTCATCTACATATATACTGAATCTTGATATAAAATTATAGATCAAGTATCCAATCCCTACGTAGAATGGCCCAACCAAAAAATCTGTAAATACAATAGCCTAAACTACTGAGAATCTGGGCATTGACAAACTTAATCTTATCTCCCTTTAAAAAGAGAATCCACCTACAACTTATCAAAATCAATTAACAGACTCATTTATTCTCTTAGCAGAGGAGAAAACATCAAGTCGTATATGTAGAAATGAATGTTTTACTAAGCATATCACACATAATCTTTTCGTAAGGAAAAAGAGATTCAACCCACTTATTTAGATGAAGCGTCCATAAAATTGATTTAGATGAAGCATCCATAAAATTGAGCCAAACCTGAAGAGCAAAAGTAAAAAGATCATAGGACCACCTCCTAAGTTAGTACAACTTCTAGTGTAAATCCATTCCTCAAGTAGGTGACAAAGTCACAATCAGGATAGTCTCTAATTTGCATTAAAACTTTACAAGGCTATAAATCAGCTTCTTAGTAAAAGTATCATCTATAAGAACATAAATTGATGGACCAATTGTAAGTATAAGATTCCTTGCATTGTAAGTGAAACATGACTGACACAAGCTATCATATTATTGATGCGTCCAAATATTAACTGATTTTCATGCACTAAACATGAGTACCTTAATTTACAGTATCATTATTAAGACATTAATTAATTTACACTAAAGCAGATGTGTGAGATTGAACTAAACTTGGAAACATAATCCTCATCTTTAAATGTAGCTCTTTAGTTGCTAATTCCCCTAACAACATTTTCTTCTTCACATGACAACATTTTAACCCATTTAGATAAAAAACAGAATAAATGGAGAAAATAAAAAGTTAATCAAAGAGAGACCAATATTATCTCTAATCCTAATTTGGTTATAAGACTTAAAATTAACTTGATTAATACAATAAATAAAACACTAAAAAATTTCAACTCGAATATCCATTTTAAAATTTTCCTAACATAGAAACTCATGAAGATGATGATGTAATAAATAACAAATCTTTGATCTTGTATAAAATAGAAAAATGAATAGTTAAGCTTTATTTATCACTTCTCTTCAGCTAAAATAAACCCTAATTAGATCTTTAAAGCTTCATTAAATAAATCTTACCATGAGAATTACTAAAATGACATGATCGTAGATCGTATCCATGTATGCAAAATATAAAAAGTTGAATATCAATGACTATTTCAAACAACACTGAATATTTCTAATATTCACAATTTCATTTTACAGTTATGAAGACAAAGTAATATAAAGATATATAAAATGAAGGAAATTACCAGGTTCTAGTGGCTAAATTGGTGAAGCAATTGCAGCACCGAAACTAACTCAACTTACCCTCCAAATTTCATGTTATACACTTCTTCCCTACGAGATTTCTTTACCGAAACTTGAGCATGAAACAATTGTTCCGCATAAGGTAATTCCTTTCTCAAAGCTTCATAGTCTGACAGATTCACCCTGACATAGTGAAAAGGGTCTTGTAAAATATGCTCGCGTATTTCCTCGTACTTCTCTTTTGAAGGTATTAGCCTCCATTTAAACTGGACTGTAAATATGCTCAGAATTATACAACATTTACACATAGATGGACCTGTGTGAAAAATATGAAAAGTTTTGAGTACTAATGATAACTCATTCAAAATAAAGAAGCATCAAATCTATAATGTTAACTTTTTTTTGGGATCAATTACGAATTTTATTTCTCAACTTTAGTGTCATACATCAATGTAAATAGCAGACAACTAATCTAACTATTACAAATATGACTAAAAACATTAAAGCATTCATTATTCCTTATACACATTGTTTAATTTCCAAGTTGCAGTAATAATTTCCCTCTCATATCTTCTTTTAAATTTGCATTTGCCCTGCATTTTGACCTATAAGCAGTATTGTATTTGCTGCATTATCTCCTCTTCATTCATCACTCTGTCTGAATGAATATGTGAATTCCTATTACTCCAAATGTGATAAACAAAAGAAGTAAAATATCCTGCAATTATCACATCCATAAATTTATCTCTAGTTTTGGATAGTATCAAGTTCATTAACTCATCCCAGGTTAGAAAGCTATGTATATTGATCCAAGAGTTGCTCAAACACTTGTGTAAAATTCTTTTTGTAAAGGAACAAAGCACAAATAAATGATCTATATCTTCAATTGCCATATAGCAGTAAACACAGAGATTATTTTGTTTTAATCCACACTCCATCATACGAGCTTTAGTAGGCAATTTGTTCAAACAAGCTAGCCATGAACAGGAAGAGTTTTTTGAATATTCAAAGAATTCCATACTAGTCTTGTCCACTCCAATATATGACCATTCTCAGAGATTTATGAATAGTTTTCTTGAAAGCAAAACTTAGCTTTGATACTAGTCTTCCATACAATTTTATCCAATAGTCGAAACTGATCGTCTCGGAAAGCTCTTTAACTTTGTCTTAGAGCATTCTTCCAAATTCCTAGCCAATCTTGAGATATAAGACTTTTTGTGGTCGTAGCTGCTGGAATTCAGGTTTATTTGACAACTTTATCTTTTCCTTTTTCATATTTCTTGCCTTTATCTCCAATTTCCATGTTTATCCTCTTTCCTTTATCTCTTAGAATTAACTTGGCCTCTAATTAATTACCATATATCTTTAAAGCTACACACTAAATAAACAATTAAACCCAATATGCTCTAAAAATAATAAATAATTAAATCAAGACACGAAATAGTAAAGTATCCTAAATCATGAGAAAATCGACTTATAACCTAATAAATACACCTAAAATGATGTCTCCAATTAATGAATCCTCATTTGTGATAGATTTATGTTAAGATGAGACATCATATTTAGTGATTTAGAAGTCTTTCTAATCGTTTTTCTTGAGATATAGTGCACTTTCCTATTTTGAGTCTTGATTTACTAAAATAATATTTTTAGAGCATATTGGGTTTAATTATTTATTTAGTGTGAAGCTTTAAAGATAATTATGGAGATTAATTAGAGTTCAAGTCAAAGACTAAAAGTTATGGAAATAGATAAGCATGGTAATTGGAGATAAGAAAAGAAAAGCTAAAAACATGGAAAAGGAAAAGCTGCCTTAAATCTGAATTTCTGCACCTACGACCACAAATCAGTTTATATCTCAAAATCGGTGTAGGATATGGAGAAACGGTCAAGAGAAAAGTTGGAGATCTTTCCGAGACGATGAATTTCGACTAATCATACACGTCAAACAGATGAGTATTGAAGCTGCTAGGACCAAAACAAAAACGGGCCTGATTTCATGTTTTAGGGTTACGAATTTGAGTTGGGCTTGGAGTCCACTATTTACCTTCGCCTTCAAGAAAACGAATTAGGTCTTCTAAACACCTATAAATACACCCTTATATCACTTGTATATCATCCTTGCCTCATAGTAATTAGTTCTTAAGGTTTTATTCTTCCAAGTTATTGTAGAGAGCAAGATGATGTCTTTTATTATTTCCTTTAGTTTATTTCGTTCAGTTATGAACTAAACTTCCCATAGCTTGGGTTTTGCATCATGTATAATCTATGAATTCTATTTTCTTTCTATCTAAGTTTCTTTGGGAATTACATGTTTTAATCTGATATTAGCTTCTTACCTTTATATTTATTTATGTGTTTTGATTTATTGTCTGTCCTAGAACTGATCACTTTAGGCTTTCTTAATAGTAATTAGATGATCACCTTAGTTGGGAGTCTAATTATTGAAACACCACATAACGTCTAGTGTCGATATTGGTCCTGACAACACTGATTCTAACTAGATAGTCATTAGGGTATGATTTAATCACTATCACCATGTATGGAAATTGATTGCTTAGGGCCCTAGTGGCGTAGGATAACCCTATTTGAACCAGTCCCATGGTGTGTCCGTAGCCCCCTTAGTCGCTCTCAAGGTCTAAGGTATGGGAATTTAGAATCCTGACTAAGTATCTAAGAGCTAATTATCTCCCTTATTAACTAGATTTAATAGAAAGAATTAGAAGGATTAGTGCATACTAGCAAAACCTAAGCTATACTTATCATCTCATATTTCTTCGTATTTAATTTACTCTCTTTAATTTTCCTTAGTTTAAATTCTTAATTTCGAATTTTATTCCTTTTAATCTCTTGTCTTTTAATTAATTACTTCTCACTCGTTATTTCTACCCGTTCGTATAACACACTAAGTCCCTGAGAACGAACTCAACTTATCATTAAAACTTGCATATGTCTTGTAATACTTGCAGTACTGTGCCTGTCTAAGGTGAGAGTGCGTTGTTTTCTGGCTAATATTTATCTTATTTTTATCACACCCTAGGCGACACCAAGTTTTTGGCGCCGCTGCTTGGGACTTGTGTCTCGTTAGCGTGTGGGTTATCTATTTCGAGTAGTAGTTTTTAATTAAGTTTTATTTTTCAGTATTTAGTTTTTGTTTTTTTTTTCGGATTTACGCTTGTGGTTTGATTTAGTCTTTTTCAGGTTTCACAGTGTTTAATCCTTGGCCTCCTTTACCGGAGCCTGAGAGGAGCTTCAGATCTTATAATAAACGTATTCGTGAGGAAAGAGCCTTAAGAAGAGCTATGGCAGGCGTACAAGATCAGTTAGATCCAGCTTTTGAAATCCCACCTGGAGGATTACAATACTTTGCACCAGGAGGACCACCGCCATTTATTCCACCTGGTGTACAACAACAAGGACAACATCCACTAGGAAGAGGTAACGGGCAAAACAATGTGAATCAGAACCGAGCTGAACAAGACCTTCATGGCCTCCACGTGCCGTTTCATGTTCAACCAATAGGTTACCGTCCTCCAGAGATCCAAAATATTAAATTTCGGCCCGATCCAGGTATGCTCAGTCAGTTTCAAAGTTTCGGACTCTATAGTGGTACATCAATTCAAGATCCGGTAAGAGCGATTCAGAAGTTTATGCAGATTTGTGATGCTTATGTTACTCCAGGCATTACTCGCGAGCAACTATATTGTCATATGTTTTTGTTCTTCCTGACCGGTAGAGCTAGTGAGTGGCTAGATAGGCAACCACCAAGAACAATCAATTCATGGACAGAACATCAAGCCGCTTTCTTTAACCGTTTTTTTCCGAAGAGTATGAGACTCAAAGACCAAAGCGAGCTTGCAAGATTTTGTCAAGAAGATGGAGAAACAGTAGGAGAATCATGGACAAGGTTTCAACATAAATTAGCTAGATGTCTGCTACATGGTTATACCCCCTCTTTACAGTTAGCTATATTCTATGAAGGTCTCAACATTCAAGGTAGAGAGAAGGTGGATAACATATGAAAGGGAAATTTCATGTCCATGAACCATAATGAAGTCGCCGAAGTTTTGGAAAATATTATTGAACAAGAAAGGAGTTGGCCTTCTACGCGAGCTCCTGTTGCAAAGACCCGAGGTACGCTTCGATTAGATGCGGAAACTGCAAACTCAGCTCAAATATCCGCATTAGAAAATCAAATCAAAGAACTTAAGCTAGAGATGCAGAAAAATTTAGCCGCAACAAACGTAGTACAAGAAGCACAAGGTTTTCAACAATGTGGGGTTAATAATCATACATGGGAAGAGTGCGAAGGAAATCCACAATATGTTTACTTCATATCCAACCGAGGAGGCTATCAATTTGGTAACCGAAACCATCCGGGTATGTAGTATTCAAATCCTCAGGGGGCCGCTAATCCTGGTCATTATCAACCGCGCCCCCTGAACAACTTTTTCCAACCAAGAGGTCAGTACCAAAATCAATATCAGAATAGACCTGCTCCCCCTCAACAACCTGTTCAAGATGCCTATACCGATGCGTTAGATCAGAAAGCTTTACCACAGTATCCTCAAGAAGGATCTATGGATAATCAACAATTAGTAAAAGTCTTGGACCGTTTGACCACGAATATGAACGCTCAGGATGAAAATTTACGAGGACAAGATGCCGCAATTCAGATTTTAGGTACTCAAGTAGAACAATTGAACAAAGTTCTTACGAATTTAATGGAACAAAAAGAATTGAAGGCTATCGAAAGAGGTGATGACAATGTTGGGTTCGAAGCTTGTAAGGCTATTTGCCTTGAAATTGAAAAAGAGAAGGAAGTACCACATGCTGCCGTTAGTGCCGTGGAGGTTCCGAGTACCGAAGAAGAACCAACCAAGTCTAGCCCCGTGGAATCTGACTGTTCTGAGGTTGATTTGGAGGACGATCCAGAAAAATCCGAATTTATACAGCTTCTGAAAGATATGCAAGAGGAGATTAGATCAGTTATGGATTTTCAAGCTGAGCTGGCTAAAGAGAAAGAGGAAGAAGCCTTAAGGGAGGAACCAAGAGTTGAAATTGAAGTTGCACCTGCTGTGCAAAAAGAGAAAGAAGAAGAGAAGGTGGAATAGCCACCAGTTGTTCAAACAGTGTCATCAACTATTCCCGAGACAAATCCAAAGGATGACACTGAACTCAAGACATTTGTAGAGGGGTACACTCGGGGAAAACATCAACGCTCAAATGCTTGAGATTGCGAAGAAAGGGCTTACACCGCAACAAGTTTTTACGCAAGTTATTCCTGAGAAACAATCGAGTGCAGAAGCACCAAGAGAGAACCTGAGAGTCTCAAGAAGAAATGAAAGAGAGTTACCAACGAAGCTCAAAGATCCGGGAAGTTTTAACCTTCCTATTCAAATAAATTGTATGCTCAAAGTAAAAGCTATGTACGATGTGGGTTCAGGTGTGAATCTTATGCCTAAGTCCATGTTCGAGAGACTTGGACTTCAGAAATCAGAGAAAGCTCCAGTGAAGTTGCAGTTCGCTGACAACTCAGTTACCAAGACATGGGGAACAGCGGAGGACGTCTTAGTCTGAGCAAGTAGTATCGCCATCCCTACTAACTTTGTTATACTTGAGTTTGATGCAGATAAGCAGGTTTCAATCATACTTGGACGGCTTTTCATGGCCACAAGTCAAAGTGTCATCAACTTCCAAGAAGGGACCATTACCCTTCATGCAAAGAACATCTCCGAGACCTTCTATGTCTTGGGCAAGAAACCGAGGAAGTTAGATCCCACCGTTCCTGTCATCCATAGCCTTTCACATCACAAAGTCCATCCTGAGAAGATCCACTTAAAACCTGTGGATACTGAGCCAAACATTGAGTTTGGCGTTGGCCATGAAGTACTATGGAAAGCTCACAAACGCGAGAATAGGCCACATAGTTTCAAAGACTCGTGGATGGGACCATTCATTGTCACTAAGGTTGTTTCAGCCAAACTGATAGAAATTCGACCTAAGAAAGGGATCAAGCGCAGATTAGTTGACGTTCATAGCCTAACTCGTTGTTAGGGAGGCTATATTCGCAAATCTTGATAGAGGTAAACCGTCTAACTTTGAAAGACGTTAAATAAAAGTGCTGTACAGGAGACAACCCGCAATTTTTTAAGTTTATATGTCTTTTATGTTTTTAGTTTGTGTTTAGTTTAGTTGTTTTTAGTTGATATTGCATATTTGAGAAAGGTATTAGTGTTTTTGATGTTTAGGTATTGGAGAAATCGAGTTCGGGAGGAGAAAACGAAATGTTTTGGAAAATTCAGACCATCAGTCCGGTACACCGGACGACCTTCCGGTACACCGCAGAGGAGAAAACACGAGACCACGGGTATTGACTCGGGTTTCTTGCCGAGAAGAAAAAAAATCCGAACTACAGGTCCAGTACACCGGACCCTAGCCCCGGTACACCGCATGATCAAAACCCGTGCCCACGGGGTAGAGGCCACACGGTTTTTGCCGAGGATTAAAATTATGAGGAACAGAAGTTGCGGTACACCGCACCCCTGTTCCGGTACACCGCAGGTAGCTGGTGGAGCCTAGGGTGTGATAAAATATGATATAAATAAAGAGAAAATAATCACCCTAGACTGAGCACGGTTCTGCAAGTATACAGATCGTATGCAAGTTTTAGAAAATAAGTAAGATTCGTTCCGCAGAGACTACGAAGGTTAGGGGAATCTTATGCAATAATCAAGTGCAAATACTTAAAGCTAGAACAACTCAAACACAATAAAAGTAAAGACAAATAGATGTTTATTTGATTTTCTAATTAACTAAATTAAAACTAAGAATTTAAAGACAGAAAATTAAATACGAAAGAGAAGTAATATGAGAATATAGCTTGAGTCACTAGCATGTAATCCCCACTAGTTTCGCCGTTCTAAACATGTAAGGGTGAATTATGTAGTATTTCAAATAATCGGTTCCAATTACGCTAGGTAGTTTTAAATAGGATTTACCTGTGTCAATAAGGCTTCCTAAGCAAACTTTTCCTGTAATTGGTAAATAGTCACAAGAACTAAACCATAGTGATTATCTAGTTAGGTTGATTTGTCAGATCTAAACCGAATACGAGACGTTATGTGCTAAACGTGTAATTAAACACCGTTGTCAATGGTGACCTAACTACTAGATGGTAATTCTATATGGCGGCCGTCCAGAAGAACACAGAATATAAATCCAAACACATAAACAGAGAATAAAAACTATAATTCAATTTAAAACATTAAGTTCCCAAATTAGATAGATGTCAAACAAAACTAGGGTTCGTACATATATGCTAAAACTCAAGCTAAAGAAATTTAGTTCATGAAAGAAAAGAAAGAAATTACAAATTCAAAGGTAGAAGAAGACATTGTTGATGACAGCTCCTTCCAGACTTCTTTTCTTGTGTTGTAAGCTTCCTCTTGGTTTAAGGTTTCACCAAGGATTATTTAAGAGTGTTAAGAGGCTGTATTTATAGTGCATAGGTTGACCTAATTCGTTTCTTGGAGATGAGGTTAAGTAATGGACTCCAAGCCCAACTCAAATTCGTATGGATAATTACTGCTGAACTGTTTTGAGTATATCTTCTTCGTTATTGGTCAGTTTTTTTGCTCCATAATATACCAAAAGAATCGTCACAGAATTATCTACGTCCCTATTAAAGGAATCTTCCAAAATCGGCTTCCTTTTAGAGTTATCACCACTTCTTTAGGCGTGTGCTGCAGAAATTCAGATTTAGGCAGCTTTTCCTTTTCAATGTTTTTAGCCTTTGTTACCCTTATCTCCAATTTCCATGTAAATCTCTTTCCATATCTTGTAGTCTTTGACTTGGAATCTAATTAATTTCCATAATTATCTTTAAAAATTCACACTAAATAAACAATTAAACCCAATATGCTCTAAAAATATTATGTTACTAAATCAAGACTCAAAATAGGAAAGTGCACTAAATTAAGCTAAAATCAACCTATAAACTAATAAATAAGCCTAAAATGATGTCTCAGAGATATATTTTATTATCACAAATGAGGAGACATCAAGACCCCCAACTCAAAGTTTTATCGTCCCGATACAATAAAAGTAAAGAACAGAAGGGTAGTCAAATGAACAAGAAGAAAAAGTCGGAGGAGAATAAGAACAGAATATAATAAATGATCCTAGAACAAAATATCTAAAAAGTCTCATGTAATAATGCTCAAGAAATAATGCCCAAATATTCTTAATATACACATAATCAACAATCCATAATTTCAAGTCCAGATTAATTTCACAATGTCAGAAGGAGAGGATGATAACTTAGTTCAGGTTAATGGCTATAGGTTGTTCATAGGTCCTAAATACAGCATCCAATGGTCCACTTACCTATTACCTAATAGCTCAATTGTTCCTCCACCTAGTAGTTAAAAATCCTAAGGTCTTTGGTTATAACTTGGCTTAAGGACGGGTGTGGTATATTTGGATAACGAAAAGTGAGCTTGTGGCTCTCTCCTCACTAGCCATCAACGAATCGCCCTAGAGCTTGAGTTTTCACTCGAAGATGTACTCACTAACCCAATTTATTGATGCTTTTGATGTGCATCCCCAATAAATCCCAAATAAAACCTTTGATGATATAAAATCCACTTTGCCGGTCCGAATATATGTGTTCTTTGCAAATCAACTTTTTTCTTTTGTATAGCTATGATTCTCTTTTTGATGTTGAGATATCATACTATTTTTTTCATATATATATTCTTTCTTTTTATGCCCTTGTTGGCAAAATTAGCTCGTAGCTTCTTTTTCATTCACTATTACCCCGACAAAGGATTACAATAATAACAATTTCATCATCAATAAAATCACAAATATAATACCCAAAACCCAATGTTCCCTCATGATGAAACCCACCACCCCAAACTCAAGCTCTAAAACGAGTTGTCTCAGGTTTTGTGATTCGTGTGCGGGTCATATAGATAAGTCCTACAAACTAAAGGTATTGATTATAATGTGTTTCTATAAAAAAGGCTTTAGAAAGGCTCAGAGGGGCTAAGACGGATAAATAACAATAATCAAATAAAAGGGTGAGAAAGTATAAAAGGCTTCAAGTGTTTTATCATGAAAGAACTACCTTATTCATTTTTCTAACTACCAGATTTCATTACGTTTTCATTATTAGTTCATAGATAAGTGGGTTTTGAACTAATTTCAAACCCCACGTTCTACACACCAAATAACTCTCCCTAAGTTTCAACGTGACTTCTTAGCATTGCTCATTAACTATCCTATCCTTTATTTCCTGTTTTCATACATGCATCTAAATAAATTTGTTGCATCTTTCAAAAACATACTACTTACTATCATTGACCTAATAAAATCATGCTCAAATAGGTACATTCAAAATATTCTATGCCTTAATTCAACCTAAAAATTTTAAATTTTATGAAAAAATGAAAAGAAGATAAGGACAACGAATCCCCACCCCCAACTCAAAAGTGAGCCGTGTCCCCACGACTCGAAAAAGACTCAAGGATGGAATAAAATCTAAAATTAAAACTAACTAAACTACCTAATGCATACAAGCTATTAAGAAAATTAGAATGACTTGCCTGGCTGGCCATAGAGATCCATTATATCATCCTCCTCATCCGAAGCTGAGGGATCGGTATAACTATCAATATCCCTTTCCAAGGTAATATCTTCCAGCTGTGATTGCATCTGTATGATTTCCGTCCAAAGTTCTCTGTTATCTTCTTGTAATCTTTCGATTTCGTGTTGTAATTTGAGAGCCCATGGAGGAAGATCATGATCAATTTCAGAGGAAGAAGTAGAAGAACCCTGTTCATGAATTTTTATCTTCTTTAAAGGCCTTCTTGATGGTATGGACATTCTAGAAGTTAACTTCTTTGGTAGTGGTTGGGCTGGTGCCTTTTCTTTTGATTCTTCAGTAGCCTCATCAATGGTGATAGTTTTTTCAATGGTGGCTCCAGGCAATTTCTTATTCTTCCCAAGGATGGAGCACTTTCTCTTGTATTCCATAGCTTCAGATCTGTTAGTCATGCTTGGTTCACCCACAACTCAAGTTATACCAAGGATGGATTAAAATTTTTAAGGAGAAATTGGTTTAGCTTGAGGTCGTTGCTTGGAATTAATGAAAGAGAAAGGTTTCTTGATGAATCTTGGAAGAAATATTTAAAGCTTGTTGAATTTGATGGTGTTTAATGGTGTAGTGTGATGAATTTATGGAGAAATTGTGTTTGAGGATGGAGGAGAGAATTTGTGGAGTTGTTGTGTTAATTGTGAAGGTTTGCACAAGCTTTAAGATGTATATATAGTGTTTGGGTCTGAAAAATTCGTATGTGAGAGGCTAGGGTTAATCTTGTTAAGGTAAGAAGTTGAATGGGCTTCAAATTATTCACAAACCGCCATAGTGCGGTGCACCGGAATAATGCCGCGGTGTACCGCACCTACTGTTGATCCATTTTTTCGTCTCGGCCAAGAACCCGTGGTATATAACCCGTGACACGGGTTTTCAATTTACCATCTCCGTCAAAAACCCGTGGTACGGGTTTTTGGCTCGTGCGGTGTATCCCCCCTTGAGCCGCGGTGTACCGCACCTATCAGGTGTCCAATTTTTCGTCTCGGTATAAAACCCGAGCTAGCATACCCGTGGTACGGGTTTTTCCAGGAGCGGTGCACCGCGTATGAGGTGCGGTATACCGCACCTACCTGCGAATTTTTCCACGAAATTTTTCTCGACCCCAGACTCATTTCCTGCACAATAACACACTACCTTTCTTTCCTATTAGCTTGTAAACACAATTAAAAATATACACTAACTTAATATTATACACTACAAAGACAAAAACAACTAATCTAAAAAGCAATTAAAACAAGGGGTGTCTCCCAAGATCACTTTTGTTTATCGTCTTTGAGTTAGACGTGTACCTCAGGCTAAGCGCTTTCTACGAGATGGATTGTCTCCTCTCGCCCAAAGTCCTCACTATCATGGTATCTTTTCAAACGCTGGCCATTCACCATGAATGTCCTTTGCTCGGTTGGATGTTCAATTTCAATCTCTCCATGAGGTGTGACTTTCGTAACAATGTAAGGTCCTCCCCAACGGGATTTAAGCTTTCCTGGGTAGTTCGAAAATCGCGAGTTGTATAATAAAACCTTTTGTCCTCTCTCGAAATGCTTTGGACGGAGCAGTTTATCATGCCATCTCTTTGTTTTCTCCTTGTATAGGCGTGAATTTTCTTAGGCAAGATAACGAAACTCCTCCAACTCTTTCAATTGCATCATCCTTTGTTTTCCGGCCAGTTCTGGGTCTAGATTCAGAGTTTTAATAGCCCAGTAGGCTCGAGCTTCAAGTTCAATCGGTAGATGACACGCTTTGCCGTAGACCATGCGATATGGAGATGCCTCAACTGGTGTTTTAAATGCTGTTCTGTAAGCCCAGAGAGCATCATCTAGCTTTAAAGACCAATCTTTCCTCATTTTATTCACGATCTTCTCAAGAATAGATTTGATTTCCCGGTTGGAAACTTCAGCTTGACCGTTAGTTTGTGGGTGATAATCGGTTGAAATATGGTGTCTCACTCCAAACTTACGAAGATAGTTTCTCAGAGGAGCATTAATGAAATGGGTACCTTTATCACTGATGAGAACACGTGGCGTACCATGTCTTAAAAAGATGTTTGTTTTTAAGAATTTAATCACTGTTTGAGCATCGTTCTTCGGTGTTGCCACTGCTTCTACCCACTTTGATACATAATCTACTGCAAGCAAAATATAAAGATTCCCATGGGAAGTGATGAAAGGTCCCATGAAATCTATTCCCCATACATCAAAGATTTCAACTTCTAGGATATTGTTAAGCGGCATCGCGTCTCTTTTTGATATATTACCAGTGAACTGGCATCTTTGACATGACTGGACAAAATGATGACAATCTTTGTGTATGGTAGGCCAATAGAACCCGGATTGAAGAATTTTAGCTGCGGTTCTATCACCTTTAAAGTGACCTCCATAAGGTGAACTATGACAACTTTCAATGATCTTTTCCATTTCACCTTCATGCACACATCTTCTAACCACTTGGTCACTACAAATCTTCCAGAGGTACGGTTCATCCCAATAATACTATTTGGCCTGGTGAGATAATCTTTGTCTTTGTTGTGGGTGGATATCTTTGGGAAAAACACCACTCACAATGAGGTTGACTAGATCTGCATAACATGGCACAAACGCATGTTTAATAGCAAAAAGTTGTTCATCAGGGAATACCTCTTTAACCAACACTGGTTCCTTGTTCGCATCAGATCCTTCGAGCCTTGATAAATGATCAGCAACTTGATTCTCGCATCCTTTTCGGTCTCGAATATCTATGTCGAATTCTTGAAGCAACAGTACCCATCTAATAAGACGCGTCTTAGCGTCCTTTTTCTCCATAAGGTACCTAATAGCTGGATGGTCCGTGTATACAATAGTTTTCTTCCCAATCAGATAGGAACGGAATTTATCAAAAGCATAAACCACGGCCAACATCTCTTTCTCCGTCACTGTATAATTCATCTGGGCAGCATTGAAAGTCTTACTCGCATGATAAATCATGTGGAAAATCTTGTCTTTCCTCTATCCCAACACAACACCCATAGCGTGATCACTAGCATCGCACATAAGTTCGAACGGAGCTTTCCAACCAGGAGGTATAACAATAGGTGTAGAGATCAATTTCTCCTTAATCGTCAAAAACGCTTGAAGACATTCTTCAGTAAAGTTAAAAGGAGTATCCTTTTCAAGTAAAGAGCAGAGCGGTTTGGCGATCTTGGAGAAGTCTTTAATAAATCTTCGATAAAATCCTGCGTGACCCAAGAAACTTCTCACTCCTTTAACAGAAATAGGAGGCGGTAATGTTTTGATAACCTCTATTTTAGCACGATCAACCTCCATCCCTGCCTTCGAAACTTTATGTCCCAACACAATTCCCTCTTGAACCATGAAGTGGCATTTTTCCCAATTAAGCACAAGATCTTTTTCTCTACATCGCACAAGGACTTTCTCAAGATTATTTAAACAATCATCAAAACTGTCTCCAAACACCGAAAAATCATCCATAAAAACCTCCAAATATTTATCAATCATGTCCCAAAATATCGCCATCATGCACCTCTTGAACGTGGCAGGTGCATTGCATAACCCAAACGACATTCTTCTATAAGAAAAAGTACCAAACAGACAAGTAAAGGTTGTTTTGTGTTGATCGAGGGGATCCATACAAATCTGATTATAACCTGAATATCCGTCAAGAAAACAATAATATTCTCTCCCTGCAAGTTTGTCTAGCATCTGATCAATGAATGGTAGCGGGAAGTGATCTTTCTTTGTAGCTTTGTTGAGTCTTCGGTAATCCATGCATACTCGCCACCCCACAACTGTTCTTGATGGTATGGCTTCACCTTGATCATTAAGGATGGCAGTGATACCTCCTTTCTTTGGAACACATTGTACTGGACTAACCCAATCACTGCTAGCAATCGGATAGATAATTCCTGCGTCTAACAACTTGATAACTTCTTTTCTCAACACTTCTTTCATAGCTGGCATGAGTCTTCTTTGTCCCTTTATAGATCGCCCACCTTCGTTCTCAAGAATGATTTTGTGTTTGCATACGGAAGGACTAATTCCCTTGATGTCGGCAATAGTCCATCTGATTGCTTCTTTGTTTGCTCGAAGTACATGAAGTAGCTTCTCCTCTTGAGGACCTGAAAGGTTAGCAGAAATAATAACAGGTAAAGTTTTATTCGTACCTAGATATGCATAGCGTAGATGATCTGGAAGTGGTTTTTCTTCGAGAACAGGTGGACATATTATAGATGGTTGTTTCATTGGTTCAATGTCACCTGATTCTCGAAGTAGTTCTCGTACATTTGATCCTAATGCAGCAACATCTTCAGGGGGAATTTCGAGTTCCTTTTGAGATTCAAGTGCTAAGGCTTCGTCAAGATCATCATCTAAGCTTTCTTCATTGAAGACTTCTTGCGCAATTATTCTGATGACATCTATTTTGAAACATTCATCCTTTGAATTTGGTAACTTCATAGCCTTAAACACATTGAATCGTATCTGTTCGTCTTGTACTCTCATGATCAACTCACCTCTCAACATCAATTAGTGTATGTCCCGTGGCTAAGAATGGTCTACCCAAGATGATGGGGACATTCTTATCCGCGTCGTAGTCAAGAATAATAAAATCACAAGGAAAAATAAAAGAGCCAGCTTTAACTAAAACATCTTCAATTTTACCTATTGGTCGTGAAAGGGAGCGATCCTCCATTTGTAACACCACATATGTGGGTACTACTTCTCCAATATTAAGCTTCTCGAATAGGGATCTAGGCATGAGATTGATGCTCGCACCTAAATCACATAATGCTTTCCCGGTCCAACTATCTCCAATGCCGATGGAAATTGTAAAACTTGTGGGATCTTCTAGCTTTGGTGGCAACTTACTTTGACATATAACACTACACTCCACAAGTAATCCAATTGTTTCCCCAGTTTCTATACTTCGCTTGTTGGAGAGAATGTCTTTCATGAATTTAAGATAAGTTGGCATTCTCTTGAGAGCTTCAACAAGAGGTATATTAACTTCCAACTTCTTCAACATGTCAACGAACTTCTTGAATTCCAGGTCATTTTCCTTCTTTCTGACACGTGAAGGGTATGGTGGTGGAGGGCGTGTATTAAGTTCCACTGGTTTTCTCGTCCTTCCAGGTGTCTCGGCTTGGACACTCTTTGGCTTAACTACCTCCTCTACTGTATCTTTGATTGTTTCTTCCCCCTGGTTTCTGGAATAGGGACTGGTTCAGGTTCTCTTCTTGGTGGAGGTAGTTGTTTTCCACTTCGCAATTCAACTGCATGACAAGAATCATCTCTAGGAGCAATAGTATCACTTAGAAGTTTCCCTTTTGGCCGATTTTGTAATGTACTCGCCATATGTGATAAATTATGCTCTAGTTTCTTGATTATCTTTTGTTGGGATTGAATCTTCTGTTTGCTACGAATCATATTGGTTTCAACTGCTTGCATTAATTTAGCCATACTCGAATTCAAGCTTTGAATTTGTTCTTGCTTTGCCAGTTGTAATTGTTTAGGTGGATCTTTCTTCGTCTCTTGACAAGCTTTCTTAACAATGGGTGCCTTTTTCTGAATAGGTTGTGGTGGATTATAGGATTGAGGTTGGGGTTGAAGATAAGTTTCTTGCTTTCTGACCCAACTTCTTTGTTGTGGAGGTTGTTGATAATTAGCGTAGCTTTCTTGAGGATAAGTATAACTATTAGAATAATAGTTATCTTGCGGATAGGTAATGGAAGCTACTGTTTGATTATTCATACATCCTCCCCACACATGATTTCTTGATCCACAACTAGGACACGAAGGAATTGCACGTACTACATTTACCTGAGCAATTATTCGGGCTTGTTCTTGTAGCTATTCGAGTTGTTGTGCCAATTCTTTAAGCTTCAGAGACTCTGAAGTGTTTTCTTTTTCTGATTTCTTTGGCCAACTTCTCTCGTTCTCAAGAATTATTTCCATCCCCAACTCAGCCTCTTCAGGATCTACTAACACAAAACCAGTGTTTGCTAATGAATCTGCCTTCTCTCTTGATTTGTCATTAAGGCCTCCATAAAACAAGGTTAAATAATATTCCGGCGAGGATCTATGATATGGACATCTCGCCTTCTTTTCTGTAAATCGTAACCATGCTTCACCCAAACTCTCTCTGTCTTCCTATATAAATTGTTCAAGCTCCAACATATCTTTTAAACGTCTACTAACCGGGTAGAAACGGTCTAGGAATCTTGTTTGAAGTTTGTCCCAATCTGGAATAACGTGAGGGTATTGGGTATCATACCAATCGCTTGCACATCCGGTCAAGAAGAACTGGAACATCAGGTAATACACTTGATCCCTAGTAACTCCTCTTACGATATAAGCATCACAGATCTGCATGAATTTCTGAATATATCGGACCGGATCTTGATGTGTAGCACCGCTGAATAATCCATGAGTTGCAAACTGAGTTAGCATCCCTGGATCAGGCTTAAATTTTGCGGCTTGGATTTCTGGAGCGCGAATTCCTCGTGGCTCCACTCTAAACTCGATGGGTAGCTCAAGTCTCCTTGGGTTCTCCATCTGTATCTAAATCTGAAAAACAAAAACTAAAAAAAAAGCGTAAAATAGAACTAACTAAAAATAAAAGCACAAGATATATGCACAAGGACTAACGATGTAGTCCCCGGCAGCGGCGCCAAAAACTTGGTGGGGCCTAGGGTGTGATAAAATATGATATAAATAAAAAGCAAATAATCACCCTAGACTGAGCACGATTCTGCAAGTATACAGATCGTATGCAAGTTTTAGTAGAACAACTAAAACACAATAAAAGTAAAGACAAATAGATGTTTATTTGATTTTCTAATTAACTAAATTAAAACTAAGAATTTAAAGATAGAAAATTAAATACGAAAGAAAAGTAATATGAGAATATAGCTTGAGTCACTAGCATGTAATCCCCACTAGTTTTGCCGTTCTAAACATGTAAGGGTGAATTATGTAGTATTTCAATAATCGGTTCCAATTACGCTAGGTAGTTTTAAATAGGATTTACCTGTGTCAATAAGGTTTCCTAAGCAAACTTTTCCTGTAATTGGTAAATAGTCACAAGAACTAAACCATAGTGATTATCTAGTTAGGTTGATTTGTCAGATCTAAACCGAATACTAGACGTTATGTGCTAAACATGTAATTAAACACCGTTGTCAATGGTGACCTAACTACTAGATGGTAATTCTATATGGCGGACGTCCACAAGAACACAGAATATAAATCCAAACACATAAACAGAGAATAAAAACTATAATTCAATTTAAAACATTAAGTTCCCAAATTAGATAGATGTCAATCAAAACTAGGGTTCATACATATATGCTAAAACTCAAGCTAAAGAAATTTAGTTCATAAAAGAAAAGAAAGAAATTACAAATTCAAAGGTAGAAGAAGACATTGTTGATGACAGCTCCTTTCAGACTTCTTTTCTTGTGTTGTAAGCTTCCTCTTGGTTTAAGGTTTCACCAAGGATTATTTAAGAGTGTTAAGAGGCTGTATTTATAGTGTATAGGTTGACCTAATTCGTTTCTTGGAGATGAGGTTAAGTAATGGACTCCAAGCCCAACTCAAATTCTTATGGATAATTACTGCTGAACTGTTTTGAGTATATCTTCTTCGTTATTGGTCGGTTTTTTTGCTCCATAATATACCAAAAGAATCGTCACAGAATTATCTACGTCCCTATTAAAGGAATCTTCCAAAATCGGCTTCCTTTTGGAGTTATCACCACTTCTTTAGGCATGTGCTGCAGAAATTCAGATTTAGACAGCTTTTTCTTTTCAATGTTTTTAGCCTTTGTTACCTTTATCTCCAATTTCCATGTAAATCTCTTTCCATATCTTGTAGTCTTTGACTTGGAATCTAATTAATTTCCATAATTATCTTTAAAGCTTCACACTAAATAAACAATTAAACTCAATATGCTCTAAAAATATTATGTTACTAAATCAAGACTCAAAATAAAAAGTGCACTAAATTAAGCTAAAATCAACCTATAAACTAATAAATAAGCCCAAAATGATGTCTCAGAGATATATTTTATTATCACAAATGAGGAGATATCAGTAGCCGACTGAAGAGAGAAAAAGCTGCGTTTTAGGTTATAAGAAGCAAGAGGTGGGTATAATTCCAAATTTTCAAATCCTTAAGCCTCTCTTTCTTCTCCATACCTCTACCAACTCCATTAAAGCTCATTCAAACCTTCCCTAAACATCAAAACACTGCCTAATTATCATAAAAACACATCAAACCTTCTCTCCACATCATTACAAAGGAGATTCAAGCACCAAATTCTCACCAAACATATTAGATTGAAGAATCAAACGCTCAAATTTCAAAATTCATCCTACAATTTCTTAAATTCATACCAGTCCATCAAAAATTCACCTTACCCACATAGAGATTCATCATCAATTCACCTTTCCTAAACCAAATCAAGCTTGTTCAACCAATAATTCAAAAGTTCAAATTTCAAGAGTTGCTAAAGTTTTGAGTTGGGGGTCAATTGAAGATGACTAAAAGAACAGAAATATTATCCAACAAGAGGGAGGTGAAGAAAAGCAAGGTATTGGGTTCAATTGAGAAGAAATCAAATAACAAAGGTTATAGTTCTAAAGCTAAGGGTAAAATCGATATTGAAGATGGAGGTAAGCTAGCTATGTTTGATACTAATGGAAAAAGGCTTTACTTTTATTCCAAGGAGAAAACACAACCTCTTCCCTTCAAAGGTCCTACACCCATGGATAAAGAGAAAGCTTCTAAGGCCTTGAGAGCTTCTGCAGAAAAACAATTAATGGAACTACCTTTTGCTTATGAGAAAGTAATCAATGAAGAAGTTGGTGCAGGAGAATATAAGAGATTCTTGGAACTTGGTGAAAAATTGGGTTGGTCTACGTTCATGGTAAGATGTTCTGGATTATGTCATGAGTTAGTTATAGAATTATATTTAGGCCTCTTTAGCCAAGATAGTAAAGGTTGTGTTCCAATTAGAGGAAAGTTAGTTCCTTTCACAGTTGAGGAGATTAGAAACCACTTCAGGTTTAAGAAATTAATTGGATATTGCAAGTATAGTGAAGCGGTTGCTAAACGAAAAATCTTTGATGAGGAATTACTTTTTGAGCATGTTTTAGACAAGGAAAAAGTGCAATCACATAAGGGAGAATTGAAGGCACCTGGCCTTACAAATATCTTCAACCGGATGCGAGAGTTTGGCACAATTTCCTTATTCCTAATGTCTTTGGAAACACACGAACATTGGATGTGACTAAAAAGAACGCTCTACTGTTGGATTGTATTTTTGAGAGGAGAAGAAGTGGATGTGGCACAGTTGATCTATGAGGAGGTGATGCGATTTTCGGTCTCTCCTAAATCAGTCTATAATGTTAAATATCCAACTATGACCACGTGTCTTGTGCAAAAAGCGAATGTTATATTGGGTGAAGAAGAGAAACTCGAATTTAAGAAGAGTTATATTGACAATGCTTGGATCATGAAAGCTTGAGAGGAGCGATTTCTACGCGAGTCTTGAAAGAAGAAAAGGAGCAAAGTTGGCAAGAGAAGATGGAGGAGCGTTTAAACAAATTCGAAGCAGCTCAAACTTCCTTAGCCAATGATGTGGCACAAATCAACGCTAATCAAGTGCACATCATGAAGCTCCTTGAGAAATTAACAAAAGATCAAGCAAATCCTACCTTGGATGTCAATATTGCGAGGCAATAAGCCTCGAGAGTATGTTCTCATTCTTCCTTACCATTTCTGTAAATGCATTTATCTGCTAATTTTAATTTCTGTTTCGAGTCTTTTTCGGGTCGTGGGGACACAACTCATTTTTGAGTTGGGGGTGTGGGGATTCGTTGTCTCTCATCTCCATTTTTCTGTTTTTAGGTAAAAATTAAATTTTTTGATACATAGGAATTAGATGTAGAGTGTGTTTAATAGCTTGAAAGCATAAGCTCAGTGAATTGATGATAGTAAGTAGTATGTTTATGAGTTATTTGATTTGTATGCTTTGAGTATTTGCAGGAAAACACACATTGATAGTAAAGAAAAGATTAGTGAGCAATGCGATAGAAAGTATGTTCGATCGCAGGGAACCTTGAGAAGTGTGTAGGCCGTGAGATCCAAGCTAATTGGCAAACCCATTTGATGAAAGTGCTAAAGGTAAGAAAATAACAAAATTGCATTGTGTAGAAAGTGTTTAAGGCAGTTCTTTCATATTAAATCCACTTGAAGCCTTTTTATACCTTCTCACCTTGTTATTTGATTTTATATGTTATATCCTTCTCAGCCCCTTCTAGCCTTTCTTAAGATTTTATTGAAACACGTTATAAGCCACACCCTTTTAGAGTATAGGACTTTTCCATATGACCCGCACTCGAATCGCGATGCATAGACAGTTGTTTTAGAGCTTGAGTTTGGGGTTGGTGGGTCCACCATTATGGGAATTGTTATTGGGATGGGTTTTTTGAGCTTATTAATTGTGCTCTTTTCTTTATATTGATGATGATTCACATACTTTTATTGTAACCCTTTGCCGGGGTAATAGTGAATGGAAAAGAAGCTACGAGCTAAAATTGCCAATAAGGGCACTATAAGACAAAATATATATATGAGAAAAAACAGCGTGATATCTCAACATTAAAAAGAGAGTCATAGCTATACAAAAGAAAAAAATTGGTTTGAAAAGAAAGTATATATATTCAGCCCGACAAAGAGGAATTTTTAGGTGAACATCTTATGTATTAATTGGGTTATTGGGGATACTAAATTGTGCATCAAGGAATTCAGTGGGTTGAGTGAGAAACGTTTTATGAGAGTAACTCAAGCTCTAGGGCGATTTGTTGATGGCTAGTGAGGAGAGAGCCAAAAGCTCACTCTAAATTATCCAAATATACTATCATACCGTCCCTAAGCCTAAATTACAACCTTAAAGACCTTTTGATTCTTTGCTATGTAATCGAGAAGTGATTGAGCCATTAGAGATTAGTTAAGTGGATCTTTGAAAACTAGTGAAGTTTGATGAACAATCTATAGCTTTCTTGGGGAACTGATTAAAGTCCCAATCCTTCTTACATTGCGAAACTAATCTGATCTTGAATTCAAACCGTGTTGACTATGGATATGAGAAGTGTACATGTATGTAGTTTATGATTATTATTGCATGAAATTTTCTGAGTAATTGCTTTATGTCTATTCTATATATTTTGCTATGTTCTTCCCATTGTGTTGAAAATTCTATAAGTGTGTATTTATAGACTTCCCTGTTTTTTATCTTTATTGTATCGGGACGATACAACTTTGAGTTGGGGGTCTTGATGTATCCTCATTTGTGATAGATTTATGTTAAGATGAGACATCATTTTTAGTGATTTAGAAGTCTTTCTAATCGTTTTTCTTGAGAAATCGTGCACTTTCCTATTTTTAGTCTTGATTTAGTAAAATAATATTTTTAGAGCATATTGGGTTTAATTATTTATTTAGTGTGAAGCTTTAAAGATAATTATGGAGATTAATTAGAGTCCAAGTCAAAGACTACAAGTTATGGAAAGAGATAAGCATGGTAATTGGAGATAAGGAAAGAAAAGCTAAAAACATGGAAAAGGAAAAGCTGCCTTAAATCTGAATTTCTGCACCTACGACCACAAATCAGCTTATATCTCAAAATCGGTGTAGAATTTGGATAAACTGTCAAGAACAAAGTTGGATATCTTTCCGAGACGATGAATTTCGACTACTCATACGTGTCAAGCGGATGAGTATTGAAGCTGCTAGGACCAAAACAAAAACGGGCCTGATTTCATGTTTTAGGGTTACGAATTTGAGTTGGGCTTGGAGTCCACTATTTACCTTCTCCTTCAAGAAAACGAATTAGGTCTTCTAAACACCTATAAATACACCCTTATATCACTTGTAAATCATCCTTGTCTCATAGTGATTAGTTCTTAAGGTTTTATTCTTCCAAGTTATTGTAGAGAGCAAGATGATGTCTTTTATTATTTCCTTTAGTTTATTTCGTTCAGGTATGAACTAAACTTCTCATAGCTTGGGTTTTGCAACATGTATAATCTATGAATTCTATTTTCTTTCTATCTAAGTTTCTTTGGGAATTACATGTTTTAATCTGATATTAGCTTCTTACCTTTATATTTGTTTATGTGTTTTGATTTATTGCTTGTCCTAGAACTGATCACTTTAGGCTTTCTTAATAGTAATTAGATGATCACCTTAGCTGGGTATCTAATTATTGAATACCACATAACGTCTAGTGTCGATATTGGTCCTGACAACACTGATTCTAACTAGATAGTCATTAGGGTATGATTTAATCACTATCACCATGTATGGAAATTGATTGCTTAGGGCCCTAGTGGCATAGGATAACCCTATTTGAACCAGCCTCGTGGTGTGTCCGTAGCCCCCTTAGTCGCTCTCAAGGTCTAAGGTGTGGGAATTTAGAATCCTGACTAAGTATCTAAGAGCTAATTATCTCCCTTATTAAGTAGATTTAATAGAAAGAATTAGAAGGATTAGTGCATACTAGCAAAACCTAAGCTATACTTCTCATCTCATATTTCTTCGTATTTAATTTACTGTCTTTAATTTTCCTTAGTTTAAATTCTTAATTTCGAATTTCATTCCTTTTAATATCTTGTCTTTTAATTAATTACTTCTCACTCGTTATTTCTACCTGTTCGTATAACACACTAAGTCCCTGAGAACGAACTCAACTTATCATTAAAACTTGCATACATCCTGTAATACTTGCAGTACTGTGCCTGTCTAAGTTGAGAGTGCGTTGTTTTCTGACTTATATTTATCTTATTTTTATCACACCCTAGGCGACACCACCAATATAGATTAAATCATCACAAATGGGGAGACATCAAGACTCCCAACTCAAAATTGTATCGTCCCGATACAATAGAAATAAAGAACGGTAGGGTAGTCAAACAAGAAGAAAGAAGTAGGAGGAGAATAAGAACAAAACACAATGAATGGTCCTAGAGCATAATATTTAAAAAGTCTCATGTAGTAATGCTCAAGAAATAATGCACACGTATGCTTAATATACACATAATCAACAATCTACAAATTCAAGTCCAGATTAATTTTGCAATGCCATAAGGAGAGGTCTCAACTCAGTTTGTGCTAATGGCTATAGGTTGTTCATAGGTCCTAATATAGTATCCAATGGTCCACTCGCCTACTACCTAATAGCTCAATTGTTTCTGCACCAAGCAGTTAGAAATCCTAAGGTCTTTATGGTTATAACTTGGCTTAGGGAAGGTATGGTATATTTGGATAATGAAAAGTGAGCTTCTGGCTCTCTTCTCACATTCCATCAACGAACCGCCCTAGAGCTTGAGTTTTCACTCGAAGATGTTCTCACTCAAACCAATTTTTGATGCTTTTGATGTGCATCCCCAATAATCCCAAATAAAACCTTCCATGATGATATACAAATTCCACTTTGCTGGTCGGAATATATATTCTTTTCATATCAATTTTTTTTGTATAGCTATGACTCTCTTTTTGATGTTCGAGATATCAAGCTATTTTTTTCATATATATTTTTTTCTTTTCAATTCACGCTTTTCAGCTTTTTTCATTCGCTATTACCCCGGCAAAGGGTTACAATAATAACTTTTTCATCATCAATAAAATCACAATTACAATTTCCCAAACCCAATGTTCCCTAATGATGAAACCCACCACCCCAAACGCAAGCTCTAAAAACGACTTGTCTTAGGTTTTGCGATTCGAGTGCCGGTCATATAGATAAGTCCTACAAACTAAGGGTATGGATTATAATGTGGTTAAATAAAAGGCTTTAGAAAGGCTAAGAGGGGCTAAGACGGATAAATAATAACAATAATCAAATAAAAAGGGTGAGAAGGTTAAAAAGGCTTCACTATGAAAGAACTGCCTTATTCACTTTTCTAACTATCAGATTTTGTTACTTTTTCAGTACTAGTTCATAGACAAGCGGGTTTTCAACTAATTTCAAACCTCACGTTATACACACCAAATAACTCTCCCTAAGTTTCAACGTGACTTCTTAGCATTGCTCATTATCTTTTCTATCTTTTTATTTCATGTTTTCATACATGCATACTAAACATATTTGTGACATCTTTCAAAAACATACTACCTACTATCATTAATTTAATTAGATCATGCTCAATAGGTACATTCAACATATTCTATGCCTATTCAAACCTAAATTTTTTAAATTTTATGCAAAAACAAAAAGGAAGATGAGGACAACGAATCCCCATCCCCAACTCAAAAGTGAGCCGTGTCCTCACGACTCGAAAAAGACTCAAGAAAGAAATAAAATTTAAAATTAGCACACATATTGCACAAAAATAAATGGTAGGGAAGAAACAAAACATACTCTTCGAGGCTATTGCCTCGCATTATCAACATCCAAGATAGGATTTTCTGGATCTTTGTTTAATTGCTCAAGGAGTGTTACGATGTTCTCCTTTTCTTCTTTTGAAAGTTTCGTAATTCCTCTCAAAATTTTCATGATCCAAGCATTGTCTATTTTGTTACTCATCTCAAACTCAAGTGTTTCTTCTTCACCCAAAATCATATTCGCTTTACGAACAAGACACATGATCATTGTAGGATATTGCATTAAATAATGACATGGGAGAGACCGAAAATCGCATCACCTCCTCATAGATCAACTATGCCACATCCTCTTCTTCTCCTCAAAATACAATTCAACAAGATAGCATTTTTAGAACGTCTTACCATGAACGTAGACCAACCCAATCTTTTAGCAATCTCCAAGAATCTTCTTGTATTCTCCTTTACCAACTTCTTCTTCAAATACTTTCTCATAAGCAAAACATAGTTCCTGTAATTGTTTCTTCGCAGAAGCTATCAGGGCCCTTGAAGCTTTCTCTTTTTCTTTGGATGTAGGACATTCAATCTGTAGAGGTTGTGTTGATTCCTTCACTAAAGCTGGAGCCTTTTTTCCCATTGAATCAAACACAGCTAGCTGATCTCTCTTCTCTTGACCTGTTTTACCCTTTGTATGGAACTAGAACTTTTCTTACTTGATTTCTTCTCAATAGATCCCAATACCTTGCTTTTCTTCATCTCCCTTACAGTAGATAATGTTTATGTTCTCTTAATCATCTCAATTGACCCCCAACTCAAAGCTTTAACCACTCTTGAAATTTGAAACTCTTGATTATTGGTTAAATAAGCTTTATTTGGGTAAGGAAAGGTGTTTTGATGATTATTCTCTATATGGGTAAGATGGATTCTTGATGGATTGGTATGGATCAAAGAAATTGTTGGATAAATTTCTGAAATTTAAGCTTTTGATTCTTGAATTCAATGTGTTTTGGTATGATATGTGTGGTTGAATATTCCTTGTAATGATGTGGAGAGAAGATTTGATGTGTTTTTATGGTGATTGGGTAGTGTTTTGATGTTTAGGGAAGGTTTGATGAAGATTTAATGGAGTTGGGAGAGGTTTGTAGAAGAAGGAGAGGCTTAAGGATTGTAAAATTCGTAATAGACTAACCTTCCTCTTCTTTATACCCTAACTTTCGCAATTTTTCTCTCTCCAGTGGTGCAGGCCGGTATACCTCCGGTATGGGCCGGCATACCGGTGAACTGCTCCTTGAAAACTCTTCTTCGGCAAAAATCCCTGTTCGCGAACCCGAGGCCTCGTGTTTTTGTCTGACCGGCATACCACCGGTATGGGCCACGCATACCGGTGCGGCAAGCTTTCGAAAATAATCTCTCGTCAAAGAACTCGAGGCGAGTACCCGAGGGACTCGTATTTTTGACCCGCTGGCTTACCGGTCGTGTGACCGACAATACCGGTGGGTAGGTCTGAATATGCTCAAAAAATTTGTTTTTTATTTTACCTACAAATCAGTTTTTCTCTACTCCATTGGATAGATATCAAAAAATATGCGATTTAGACTCGAGAAAAAGTGAATTCCGATACCCGAGCGCAAAGTTATGCCAGTTCGAAGTTTTTGAGAAATTTCTCGCGTTGATAGGTGCGGTGCACCGCAATTACTTGCGGTATACCGCGAAAAAGTTCTATCCAACCATTTTTAACTCCAATTTGTTTTCACTTTTTCACCCCAAACTCGAATTCTTGCATACCTACACACCAAAAACACTTATACCTTTCTTATTATTGCAATATGCACTAAAAACACATAAACTAACTAAAACGGAAAAATATAAATACCTAAAAACATAAAAGAATGTGGGATGTCTCCCAATAGCACTTTTGTTTAACTTCATTAAGTTTGACGTGTTACCTCGGTCATGGTTGAACATCACCTCCATAGCAACAAGCAAGTTTATTAACATGTGGCATGCGAAATTTGAATCCCTTGCCTTTCACTCCCACAAACTTTTCAAATCTATTCTTTGTAGCAATGGATGGTTTCATCCAAAAGTTCTGGAGTGTATGCGCGTCTTGTGGTAACTTTATTTCATTTGTAGCATTGCACTCCTCTGGCAACCCATTCATCTCTTCAGTTTCTACACTTGAATTTTATATATTTTGGCATTCTTGTGAGAGCTTCTACAAACAGGACATTGATATTTAACTTGTTCACCATGTCAAGGAACATCTTGAATTCTTTTTCATTGTTCTGCTTTTTGACACGTGACGGGAATGGTGAAGGAGGACGTGTATTGTTTACCACTGAGCACTTCTTCTTTTCTGGTGTCTTCTCCGGGACACTCTTTTGTTCAGTTACCTCTTCTACCTTATCTTCAATTGTTTCTTCAACCACTTTAGGGATAGAGGTTGGTTCTGGTTCTACTCTAGGCGGAGGTAACTGTTTTCCACTTCTTAATTCAACTGCATGACAAGCATAATCTTCTGGAGCCATAGTATCACTTGGGAGTTTCCCTTTTGGCCTGTTCTGAAGTGTACTCGCCATGTGTCACAGTGTATGCTCGAGAATCTTGATTACCTTGGACTAGGTTTGGATTCTTTGTTGGCTCATCTTCATATTTTCTTCAACTACTTTCATCATTGCAGCCATGCTTGAATCCAAACTCGAAGGTTGCTTTTGTGTAGCTTGTTGGATTGAATATTGAGGTGTTTTTTGATAAGATTATATGTAAATTGGTGCTTCTTGATAGATAGGTTGTGGTGGATAGTAATATTGAAGTCAAGGTTGATAATAAGTCTCTTGCTTTCCGACCCAATTCTGATTTTGTGGGGACTGATAATTAGCGTAACTTCCTTGAGGATGATAATAATCATTAGAATAATGGTTTCTTTAATGAGATATGAAGGAAATTGAAGTTATATTATTCATGCAATTCTCCCACGAATGGTTTCGTGCTCCATAACCTGGACATAAAGGTAAAGTATGTACTAGAT
Source organism: Nemophila menziesii (assembly GCA_029959085.1). Taxonomy (NCBI): domain Eukaryota; kingdom Viridiplantae; phylum Streptophyta; class Magnoliopsida; order Boraginales; family Hydrophyllaceae; genus Nemophila; species Nemophila menziesii. The sequence goes on from JARWIR010000014.1 coordinate 6,646,640, forward strand.
TCACCTGAGCTATTGTTCGCGCTTGTTCTCGTAATTCCTTGAGTTGTTGGTTTAAATCCTTGAGCCTTATAGATTCTAAGGTCTCTTCTTGTTTTTCTGATTCAATCGGCCAACTTCTCTCGGTCTCGAGAACTTTCTCCATAATATTTTCAGCTTCTTCAGGATCTAATAATATGAAACTTTTATCTCTTAACAAATCTGCTCTTCTTCCGGACTCGTTATTGAGTCCTCCATAAAACATGGTTAATGAATATTCTGGCGATGATACACTGAATGGACATCTCGCCTTCATCTCATTAAAACGTAACCATGCTTCACCAACACTCTCTCCGTCTTCCTGCATAAATTGTTCAAGCTCCAACATATCTTTTAATCGTCTACTAACCGGATAAAATCGGTCTAGGAATTTGGATTGAAGCTTGTCGCAATCTGGAATAACATCAGGGTGTTGGGTATCGTACCAATCGCTTGCACTTCTGGTCAAAAAGAACTGGAACATAATGTAATACATCTGCTCCTTTGTAACGCCTCTTGTGATATAAGCGTCACAGATCTGCATAAATATCTGAACATACCGGATCGGATCTTGTTGTGCAGCACCGCTAAATTGTCCATGACTCGCAAACTGCGCTATCATGCCTGGATCTGGTCTAAACTTAGCGGCTTGGATTTCTGGAGTGCGGATTCCTTGGGGTTGCACTTTGAATGTGATGGGAATATCAAGTCTCCTCGGGCTTTCCATCTGAAAAATCAGTAAAACAAACTAAAAACGAAAAGCGTAAACTAGAACTAACTGAAATAAAAGAACTAGATATATGCACAAGGATTAACGATGTAGTCCCTGGCAGTGGCGCAAAAAACTTGGTTTCGCCTAAGGTGTGATAAAAAAATGAATAAAATAAGTGCAAATAAACACCCTAGTGAGCACGGTTTTGCAAGTATACAGGACGTATGCAAGTTTTAAATAATAAGTAAGATTCATTCCTCAGAGACTACAAAAGTTAGAGAGAACTTATGCAATTTATCAAGTGCAGATATGAAAGATAGATCGGATTAATACGCAGGGAAATAAAAGAAAAGAGATTTTTGTTTGATTTTAAGAGATAGATAATTAAACGACTAAATTAAAAAACAGAAAAGTAAATAAAAGAGAAGAACAAATAGTATGATAGTGTAGCTTGAGAACTTATCAAGTAATCCCTACTAGTTTTGTTTATTCTATAGTGTAAGGGTCAATCATGTGATATGCAATAATCAGGACTCTAAATTCCCATACCTTAGACCTTGAGAGCAACTAAGGGGCTATGGCACAACCACGAGGCAGCCTAAACTTAGGGTTATCAAGCGCCACCAAGGCCCTAAGCAATTTAATTCCAAACATGGTGATAGTGGTGAAAACATACCCTAACGCTTATCTAGTTAGGCTGATTTGTCAGGTCTAGGCCTTATTTTAGACGTTATGTGGTGTTTCAATAATTAGACACCCCTTCCGGGTGACCATCTAACTACTATTAAGGTAATCCTATACGTTATACACCGCAAGGAAAACAGACAATAAACCAAAACACATAAACAGAGAATAAAACATGAATTTAATTTAAATACGATGTATCCCAAATCAGATAGAAAAACTAGGGTTCATACATATATGTTAAATCTCAAGCTAAATTTATTTAATTCATACTAAAGAAAGAAAAGAAAACAATTACAGATTTGAAGGTTGAAGAAGACATGATATGGTGTTCAGCTCCTTCCAGACTTCTTTTCTTGTGTTATAAGCTTCTTTCTGGCTTAAGGACTAGCCAAGGATGATTTTCTTCTAATAAGAGGGTGTATTTATAGGGTATAGGGAACCCTAAAACGTTTCTTGGAGTATAAGATAGATATTGGACTCCAAGCCGAACTCAAATTCGTAACCCTAAAATATAGAAAAAGTAAGATTCTTATGCTGTTTTGTTTTGGCCGTAACTGATTCAATACTTATCCATTTGATACGTTCCAATAGTCGAAACTGATCATCTCGGAAAGCTCTTTAACTTTGTCTTAGACTACTCTTCCAAATTCCTAGCCAATCTTGAGATATAATCCCTTTTGTGGTCGTAGCTGCTGGAATTCAGATTTATTTGGCAACTTTATCTTTTCCTTTTCCATATTTCTTGCATTTATCTCCAATTTCCATGTTTATCCTCTTTCCTTTTATCTCTTAGAATCAACTTGGCCTCTAATTAATTACCATATATCTTTAAAGCTACACACTAAATAAACAATTAAACCCAATATGCTCTAAAAATAATAAATAATTAAATCAAGACACGAAATAGGAAAGTGTACTAAATCATGAGAAAATCGACTTATAACCAAATAAATACACCTAAAATGATGTCTCCAAGATAGATTAAATCATCACAAATGGGGAGACATCAATTATTATTTTTAGAGCATATTGGGTTTAATTATTTATTTAGTGTGAAGCTTTAAAGATATATATGGAGATTAATTAGATGCCAAGTCAATTCTAAGAGATAAAGGAAAGAAGATATAGATGGAAATTAGAGAAAATAAAGGAAAAGCTAAGATATTTGAACAAAAAAAAGGAAAAGCTAAGATATGGAAAGATAAAGTTGCCAAATAAATCTGAATTCCAGCACCTACGACCACAAAAGGGCTCATAACTCAAGATTGGTTAGGAATGTGGAAGGCAAGTCCTTTAAACTTTGATGCAATGACTGAGCCTACTTTTAACTTTATGAAATGGGTGGCTTTTGTGAGAAATTGTGGTCTGGAATCTAATAATAAGGATTATTACTCAGGAGAATTGGCTTTTTATCTGGTTTGGTACATCTGGAAAGGGAGAAATCAAAGTATTTTTAGAGGCACTACACCAGACCCCTTACTTGTTTTGCAGGAAGCTTTGAATGCCTATGATGAGAATAACACCTTGAATAGGATTAAATCTGAGGCTAAACTTAATTTGAATCATTTCATGAAAGATGCTTCAGATACTAATGTGATAAATAACAACTGTAACTCTAATTCTGTAACTCAAGGTCTAACCTCTGGAGAAGACAGAAATGAGAAATGGAAACCTCCTCCATTTGGTTTTATAAAAATTAATTCAGATGCATCTTTTTTAAAGAATAATAGCAAGGCCTCATATGCTTGTATTACTCGTGACTCAACAGGGTGCATGGTGGATGGTTTTGCGAGGAAGATGGATGCAAATTCAAGTCTTGAAGCAGAAGCTAGAGGGTTGGCTCAAGCTTGTGAAATGGCAGCAGCTTACCCACCTGGTTCTGTAGAAGTTGAATGTGATAACTTAGTCCTTGTAAATCAAGTAGTTTTTGGTAGGAAATTGTTTTGTAATATCCATAACTTAGCTAACTTCATTCTCAAGTGTAAAGTTAAGAATATGATTAAAATCTCCTTTGTTAGGAGATCTAAAAACTATGCTGCTGATTGGGTGGCTAAACAAGAGCTTAAAAGTGCCTTGTTTAGCCTTTGGAACTTATTTCCACCTCCTCAATTAGCAAGGCTTCTTAGAGCGGATTTTGATCCTTTAGGGATAGGCTGATGTATTTTGGAATTCTTGAAGTTTTTATATAAGTACTTCTTTCGACTAAAAAAAAAAGAAGCAGTTATAACTAAAACAAAAGAGTGGCAGATTATTATATTTTCTATATTTTAGGGTTAAGAATTTGAGTTGGGCTTGGAGTCCAAGTTACTTGTCTTCCACTCCAAGAAAACGAATTAGGGCTTCTAAACACCTATAAATACACCCTTTAATCCTTGTAAAGTCATCCCTGCCTCACAAAAATTAGTCCTTAGGTTTATTATCATTAAAGTTATTGTAGAGAGCAAGATGAAGTCTTTTATTCAATCTTTTAGTTTATTTCCTTCAGGTATGAACTAATTTTCCCATAGCTTGGGTTTTTCATCATGTATAATCTATGAATTCTATTTTCTTTCTATCTAAGTTTCTTTGGAATTATATGTTTTAATCTGATATTAGCTGCTTACCCATATATTTGTTTATGTGTTTTAAATTATTGCCTGTCCTAAACCTGATCACTTTAGGCTTCCTTAATAGTAGTTAGATGGTCGCCCTTAAGGGGTGTCTAAGTATTGAAACACCACATAACGTCTAGTGTCTGATATTGGTCCTGACAACACCGATTCTAACTAGATAGTCATTAGGGTATGTTTTCACCACCATATCACCAATTGAAGGAATTGTACTGCTTAGGGCCTTGGTAGCGCTTGATAACCCTAAGTTTGGACTGCCTCGTGGTTGTGTCGTAGCCCTCTTAGTCGCTCTCAAGGTATAAGGTATGAGAATTTAGAATCCGGACTAAGTATCTAAGAGATATTATCTCCCTTATTAACTAGAATTTGATAGAAAGAATTAGAAGGATTAGTGCATACTAGAAAAACCTAAGCTATATCTCTCATCTTATATTCTCATATTTATTTTACTGTCTTTACTTTTATTTAGTTTAATCAATTATCTCTTAATCAATTGTATTTATTATCTATTCTTTTAATTAATTACTTGCTACTCGTAACTATTTGCTCATTCGTATAACACACTAAGTCCCTGAGAACGAATCTTCTTATCATTAAAACTTGCATACGTCCTGTAATACTTGCAGTACCGTGCTAGTCTAGGGTGAATTGTGCATCGTTTATCTATCTTTTATTATATTATTTTATCACACCCTAGGCAACACCAAGTTTTTGGCACTGCTGCCGGGGACTTGTGTCTCGTTAGCGTGTGGGTTATCTATTTCGAGTAGTAGTTTTTAGTTAAATTTTTATTTTCCAGTTTTTATTTTTAATTTTCCCGATTTATGCTTGTGGTTTGCTTTAGTCTTTTTCAGGTTTCAACAGTGTTTCGTCTTTGGCCTCCTCTACCGGAGCCCGAAAGGATCTTCACAGCTTATAACAGACGTATCAGAGAAGAAAGAGCCTTAAGAAGAGCCATGGCAGAACAATAAGATCCAGTAGATCCAAGAATACTTGGTCCGTTAGGACATATACCACCACCGGTAGGAGATAACACAAATTACAATAATAATCAGAACAAAATTGAGCAAGACCTCCCAGGCTTGGGAGCACCGTTCCATGTTCAACCATTAGGTTATCGTCCCTCAGAGATCCAGAATATCAAATTTATGCCCGATCCGGGCATGCTCAGTCAATTTCAGAATTTCAGACTCTATAGTGGTGCAGCAGTTCAAGATCCAGTAAGAGCGATTCAGAAGTTCATGTAGATTTGATGCCTATGTTACTCCAGACATAACACCCGAGAAACTGTATTGTCACATGTTTTCGTTCTTTCTGACCGGTAAAGCTGGTGAGTGGCTAGATAGGCAACCACCAGGGACTCTTAATACATGGGCAGAACTTCAAGCCTCATTCTTTAACCGTTTTTATCTAAAGAGTATGAGACTCAAAGACCAAAGCGAGCTTGTAAAGTTTTGTCAAGAGAATGGAGAAGAAGTAGGAGACGCATGGTTAAGGTTTCAACAGAAGTTAGCTAGATGTCAACTCCATGGTTACAACCCGTCGTTACAGTTAGCAATATTTTATCAGGGTATCAATAGAGAAAGTAAATTGAGGGTAGATAACCTTGGAAAAGGAAATTTCGTGTCCATGGACCCTGCAAAAGCCGCCAAAGGTTTAGAAAATATTATTGAAACATAAAGGAGTTGGCCACTTTTGTGAGTTCCTATTACAAATGCCAAAGGTACGCTTCGATTAGATGCAGAAACTACAAACTCAGCTCAATTGTCCGCATTAGAAAATCAAATCAAAGAACTTGCTTGAGATGTAGAGAAATTTAGCCGCAGCGAATGTAGTGCAAGAAGCACAAGGTTGTCAACAATGTGGGGTCACAAATCATACATGGGAAGAGTGCGAAGGAAATCCAGCATCTGTTTATTTCATATCCAACCGAAGAAATTATCAATTTGGTAACAGGAATCATCCGGGTATGCAGTATTCAAATCCACAGGGGGACGCTAATCCTGGTCATTATCAACCTCGTCCCCAGAATAACTCTTTCCAACCAAGAGTTCAAGTTCGATATCAAGGAAACAAGAATTATAATCGACCTGCTCCTCCACAATAACCTGTTAGTGACGCATATACTGATACTTTAGCTGAAAAAGCTCTACCACAATATTCTTAAGAAGGAGCTGTGGGTGATCAACAATTGAAGAATTTTATGGATCTTATGACCACTAATATGCATTCACAGAACGAGAAGTTAAGAGAACAAGAAGCTTCAATTCAGATTTTAGGTGCGCAAGTAGAACAAATGAATAAAGTTCTAACTAACATTATGGAAGCAAAAGAATTGAAGGCTATCGAAGGAGGTGATTCCATTGTTGCGTTCGAAGCTTGCAAGGCTATTTGCCTTGAGATTGAAGAAAATAAGGAAGTACTGCATGCTGCCGAAAGTTCCGTGGAAGCTCCTAGTACCGAAGAAGAACCAACCAAGTCTAGCCTCGTGGACTCTAACTGTTCTGAAGAAAATGAGGACAAAGATTCAGAAAAATCCGACTTTATACAGCTTCTGAAAGATATGCAAGAAGAGATTAGATCAGTTATGGAGTTACAAGCTGAGAGAGCTAAAGAAAAAGAGGAAGAAGGAGAACGTAGAAGTTACACCTGCTGTGCAAGAAAAGAAGGAAGAAGAGAAGGTGGAATCACCACCAATTGTTCAAACAGTGTCATCAACTATTCCTGATACAAATCCAAAGGGTGACATTGAACTCAAGACATTTGTAGAGGCGTATACTCCTGAAAATATCAACGCCAAAATGCTTGATATTGCGAAGAACGAGCTTACACCGCAACAAGTTTTTACGCAAGTTATTCCTGAGAAAGAAGAGAGTGTAGAAGCCAAGAGAGAGACTGTCAGAGTCTCAAGAAGAGTAGAAAAGAGTTACCATTGAAGCTCAAAGATCCTGGAAGCTTTAATCTTCCTATACAAATAAATGGTATGCTCAAGGTGAAAGTTATGTGTGATGTGGGTTCAGGTGTGAATCTTATGCCAAAGTCCGTGTTCGAGAGACATGGGCTTCAGAAATCAGAGAAAAAGCCTGTGAAGTTGCAGTTTGTTGACAACTCAGTTACCAAGACATAGGGAACAGTGGAGGACGTTCTTGTCCAATCAGGTAATATCACCATCCCTACTGACTTTGTTATACTTGATTTTGATGCACATAAGCAGGTTCCAATCATACTTGGAAGGCCTTTCATTGCCACTAGTCAGAGCATAATCAACTTCCAAGAAAGGACCATTACCCTTCATGCTAACAATGTATCTGAGACATTCTATGTCTGGGGTATGAAACCAAGGAAGTCAGATTCCACCTTTCCTATCATCCACAACCTTTCCCATCACAAATTCCCTAAAGAGAAGATCCATGAAAAACCTGTGGATACTGAGCCAAACATTGATTTTGGGGTCGGTCATGAAGTTTTATGGAAAGCCCACAAACCAGAGAATAGGCCACGAGGTTACCAAGACTCGTGGAAGGGACCATTCATAGTCACTAAAGTTGTTTCAGCTGAGGTGATAGAGATCAGGGCCTAGAAGGGCATTAAGAGGAGATTAGTAGACGTTCATAGCCTTGCTAGTTGCTGGGGAGGCTATATTCGCAAATCTTGATAGAGGTAACACGTCTAACTTTAAAAGACGTTAAATAAAAGTGTTGTACGGGAGACAACCTGTAATTTTTTTTATGTTTTTAATTCATGTTTAGTTTAGTTATTTTTAATTGATATTTCATATATGAGAAAGGTATTAGTGTTTTTGATGTTCAGGTTCTAAAGAAATCGAGTTTGGGAGGAAAAACGAATTTTTTAGGCATATTCTGACCTGCCCACCGGTATTGCTGGCCACACGACCGGTAAGCCGGCGGGTCAAAAAGGGGAGCCCTCGGGTACACGCCACGGGTTCTTTGCTGAGAGGTGCATTAACTAGAAATTGCACACCGGTATGCCGGCCCATACTGTCGGTATGCCGGTCAGACAAAAAGGGGTGGCCTCGGGTTCGCGAATAGGGTTTTTTGCCGAAGGAGATTTTTCAAAGAGTAGCTCACCGGTATGCCGGCCTATACTAGCGGTATACCGGCCCGCACCGCTGGAGAGAGAGAAATTCGATTTTTAGGGGATAAAAAAGAGGAAGGTTAGTCTATTACGAATTTTACAATCCTTAAGCCTCTATTTCTTCTCCAAACCTCTCCCAACTCCATTAAAGCTTCATCAAACCTTCCCCAAACATCAAAACACTACCCAATCAACATAAAAAATATTCTCTCCATATCATTACAAAGAAGATTCAACCACCCAAATCTATCCAAAACACATTGAATCCAATAATCAAAAGCTTAAATTTTAGAAATTCATCCTACAGTTTCTTAGATCCATACCAATCCACCAAGAATCCATCTTACCCATATAGAGATTCATCATCAAAACACCCTTCCTAACCCAAATAAAGCTTGTTCAACCAATAATCAAGAGTTTCAAATTTCAAGAGTGGTTAAAGCTTTGAGTTGGAGGTCAATTGAGATGACTAAGAGAACATAAACATTATCTACTAAGAGGGAGATGAAGAAAAGCAAGGTATTGGGTTCTATTGAGAAGAAATCAAGTGAGAAAAGTTCTAGTTCCAACACAAAGGGTAAAATAGATATAGTAAAGAGGTGAGCTAGCTGCATTTGATTCAATGGGCAAAAAGGTTAAACTTTTTGTGAAGAAGACAACACAACCTCTCCAATTCAAAGGTCCTACACCTGAAGAAAAAGAGAAATCTTCAAAGGCCATAATAGCTTCTGCAGAGTAACAATTAAAGGAACTACCTTTTGCTTATGAGAGAGTATTTGATAAAGAAATTGGTAAAGGAGAGTACAAGAGATTCTTGGTGATTGGTGACAGATTGGGTTGGTCTACATTCATGGTTACACGTTCTGATTTATGTCATGAGTTAGTTTCAGATTTCTATTTAGGCCTCTTTAGCCGAGATAGTGAAGATTGTGTTCCAGATAGAGGAAAGTTAGTTTCATTTACAGTTGAAGAGATTAGAAACCACTTCCAGTTTAAGAAATTGATTGGACCATGCAAGTATAGAGAAGCGGTGGATAGACAAGGAATCTTTGCTTGGAATTTACTTTTTGAGCATGTTTTAGACAAGGAGAAAGTGCAATCACATAAGGGAGAATTAAAGGCACCTTGGCCTTACAAATATTTTCAACCTGATACTAGAATTTGGCACAATTTCCTTTTACCTAACATATTTGGAAACACAAGAATTTGGGACGTAAGTAAAAAGAACGCTCTATTTTGTAATTGTATTTTGAGAGGAGAAGAAGTGGATGTGGCATGGTTGATCTTTGAGGAGGTGATGCGATTTTCGGTCTCTCCTACCTCAGTTTTTAATGTGAAATATCCTACTTTGATCACGTGTCTTGTGCGAAAAGCGAATGTAATTTTGGGACAAGAAGAGAAACTGGAGTTTAAAACGAGTAACAATATTGACAATGCTTGGATCATGAAAGTCTTGAGAGGAGCGGGATTTACGCAAGTCTCAAAAGAAGAAAAGGAGCATAGTCTCAAGAGAAGATGGAGGAGTGTTTAAACAAAGTCGAAGCAGCTCAAACTTCCTTAGCCAATGATGTGGCACAAATCAAAGCCAATCAAGTGCACATCATAACACTCCTTGAGAAATTAAAGAAAGGTCCAGCAAATCCTATCTTGGATGTCAGTAATGTAAGGCAATAGCCTCGAGAGTATGTTCTCTTTCTTCCTTACCATTTCTGTAAATATGTCATCTGCTAATTTTAATTTCTTTTTCGAGTCTTTTTCGAGTCGTGGGGACACGGCTCATTTTTGAGTTGGGGGTGTGGGGATTCGTTGTCTCTCATCTCCATTTTTCTGTTTTTAGGTAGAAATTAATTTTTTTGATAAATGGGAATTAGATGTAGAGTGTGTTTAATAGCGTAAAAGCATAAACTCGGTAAGTTAATGATAGTAAGTAGTATGTTTATGAGCTATTTTATTTTGTATGCTTTGAGTATTTGTAGGAAAACACACATTGATAATAAAGAAAAGATTAGTTAGCAATGCGATAGAAAGTATGTTCGATCTCAGGGAGCCTTGAGTGGTTTGTAGGGCGTGAGATCTAAGTTAGTTGACAAACCCATTTGATGAACGTGCTAAAGGTAAGAGAATAACAATACTGCATAGTTTAGAAAGTGATTAAGGCGGTTCTTTCATCAGCCCCTTGTTGCCTTTTAGCTTGTTGTGCATTTAATATTTTATATCCTTATCAGCCCCTTGTAGCCTTTCTAAAGCCTTTTTATTAACCACATAATAATACATATCCCTTTAGATTATAGGAATTTTCCATATGACCGCACTCGAATCGCGATGTATAGACAGTTGTTTTAGAGCTTGAGTTTGGGGTGGTGGGCCCACCATTATGGGAATTGTTATTGGGTTGGGATTTTTGAGCTTATTAATTGTGCTCTGTTCTATATATTAATGATGATTCACAGGTTTATATTGTAACCCTTTATCAGGGTAATAGTGAATGAAAAAAGCTAAAAAGCATAAAAAGAAAAGAAAAAAATCTATGAAAAAAATAGCGTGATATCTCAACATCAAAAAGAGAGTCATAGCTATACAAAAGAAAAAATTAATTTGAAAAGAATATATATTTGGACCGGCAAAGAGGAATTTTATGTGAACATCTTTATGCTTTAATTGGGTTATTGGGGATGCTACTTTGTGCATCAAGAAATCATTGGGTTGAGTGAGAAACGTTTTATGAGAGTAGCTCAAGCTTTAGGGCGATTCGTTGATGGCTAGTGAGGAGAGAGCCAAAAGCTCACTCTAAATTATCCAAATTTACTTATCATACCGTCCCTAAGCCAACATTACAACCTTAAACACCTTTTGATTCTTTGCTATGTAATCTAGAAGTGATTGAGTCAATAGAGAGTAGCTAAGTGGATCTTTGGATACTAGTGAAGTTCAATGAACAATCTATAGCTTCCTTGGTGAATTGAGTAAAGTTCCTCTCCTTCTTACATTGCGAAGCTAATCTAATCTTGAATTTAAGCCGTGTTGACTGTGAATATGAGAAGTGTACAGGTATGTAGTTTGTAGATATTATTACATGAAATTTTCTGAGTAGTTGCTTTATGTCTATTCTATATATTTTGCTATCTCCTTTCCCATTGTGCTTAATTGATCTAGATGTGTATTTAGAGACTTCCCTTTGTTTTTATCATTATTGTATCGGGACAATACAACTTTGAGTTGGGGGTCTTGATGTCTCTCCATTTGTGATGATTTAATATTAAGTAGAGACATCTTTTTTAGTGTTTTAGAAGTCTAAATACTCAATTTTCACATGTATTAGTGCACTTTTCTATTTCTAGTCTTGATTTAATGAATTATTATTTGTAGAGCATATTGAGTTTAATTATTTATTTAGTGTGAAGCTTTAAAGATATATATGTAGATTAATTAGATGTCAAGTCAATTCTAAGAGATAAAGGAAAGAACATATACATAGAAATTGGAGAACAGAAAGGAAAAGCTAAGATATGGAAAGATAAAGTTGCCAAATAAATCTGAATTCCAGCACCCACGGCTACAAAATGGATCATAACTCAAGATTGGTTAAAAATTTGGAAGAATGGTCTGAAGCAAAGTTAAAGAGATTTCCGAGACGATCAGTTTCGACTATTGGAACGTATCAAACAGATAAGTATTGAAGCAGTTATGACCAAAACAAAACAGTGGCTGATTATTACCTTTTCTATATTTTAGGGTTACGAATTTGAGTTGGGCTTGGAGTCCAAGTTACTTGTCTTCCACTCCAAGAAAACGAATTAGGGCTTCTAAACACCTATAAATACACCCTTTAATCCTTGTAAAGTCATACTTGACTCACATAAATTAGTCCTTAGGTTTATTATCATTAGAGTTATTGTAGAGAGCAAGATGAAGTCTTTTATTCAATCTTTTAGTTTATTTCCTTCAGGTGTGAACTAATTTTCCCATAGCTTGGGTTTTGCATCATGTATAATCTATGGATTCTATTTTCTTTCTATCTATGTTTCTTTGGGAATTATATGTTTTAATCTGATATTAGCTGCTTACCCATATATTTGTTTATGTGTTTTGAATTATTGCCTGTCATAAACCTGATCACTTTAGGCATCCTTAATAGTAGTTAGATGGTCTCCCGGAAGGGGTGTCTAAGAAACACCATATAACGTCTAGTGTCCGATATTGGTCCTGACAACACCGATTCCAACTAGATAGTCATAAGGGTATGTTTTCACCACCATATCACCAATTGAAGGAATTGTACTGCTTAGACCTTGGTAGCGCTTAATAACCCAAAGTTTGGACTGCATCGTGGTTGTGTCGTAGCCTCCTTAGTCGCTCTCAAGGTTTAAGGTATGGGAATTTAGAATCCCGACTAAGTATCTAAGAGCTATTATCTCCCTTTTTAACTAGAATTTGATAGAAAGAATTAGAAGGATTAGTGCATACTAGAAAAACCTAAGCTATATCTCTCATCTTATATTCTCATATTTATTTTACTGTCTTTACTTTTATTTAGTTTAATCAATTATCTCATAATCAATCGTATTTAGTCTCTGTTCTTTTAATTAATTACTTGCTACTCGTAACTATTTGCTCATTCGTATAACACACTAAGTCCCTGAGAACGAATCTTCTTATCATTAAAACTTGCATACGTCCTGTAATACTTGCAGTACAGTGCTAGTCTATGGTAAATTGTGTATCGTTTATCTATCTTTTATTATATTATTTTATCACACCCTAGGCAACACCATTGACCTTTACTTTTCCCTTGAACTTTGAATGTATAAAAAATACTACTACATACACAATTACTGCCAGTTTTGTTTTTTATGTTGTAGTTCGTATCGCGAAAAGTTAAATAATACATAACATTTTGTCGTTTTTTCTTAACACTTAGTTTCTAACAAAAATAATAATAAACCATTGAAATATCATTCATAATCGAATCCTTGATAATAGTTAACAAGTCTAACAGTTCATCTTAATCATTACAAATTAAAAACTTCCCAAATAAGTGATTCTTTGGTCTTTGTTGTCGATGAACTACGTATACATCTTTGCTCGGAACTTGTCGGCTACATTCTCTTCATATGTGTCCCTTACTTTTGCGGTTTTGTATATATCTTCCGCATACATGCATACAAACACTCCACTGTCATGGCTTCCTTCAGTCATCTGTGGGCAGTCCATATGCTTCAATTCTGGTTGGGTAGGGTTCTCAGAATCTTGTCCGGGTCTGGGTTCTAGGTAGTTGAAGACCTTTTCAGCGTTCTCTTGCTTTTTCCTGACAATGCATGGTTGATAATTTTTCTTGCCGGGTCGTAATGTTTCCATCTGTCTTTTGCATAGTCTTCTGGTTCAAACACGTGTAGCATCCAGTGCACGTCTTTCAAGTCATCCTCGTCCTCTGCAGTTTGTATCAGTATCAAGATGATTGTATTCTCGTCCTTGAGAGCTGCAGATAATACATTTTTCACATTCTTTTCCATGATTTTCGTGTCATTTCCATTCACATACGCCTGCATAAATAGAACATTTTTCAGAGATTAATTAGTGTTTTCCATAAGATAGTTTATATAAACTATGTTTTACTTTTTATACTTATTTTGACTTACATTGCTCTCGATTGGCTTCTCCTCAACAATTACTTGTATGTCTTCCACCGTTACGGGGCAAGTCAGTTCCGATCCCCACACTCCAAATCTGTAAATTAATACATTTTCAAATGTTCTATATAACTTTTAAATAGTTATACAATTTTCATTTTTCCTTACAAGTTATCTTTCTGGATATCGAAAATATTGTTCACCGTATGAACATATTTCTTGTCGAGCAACTCGTATGGGGTCTTCTTGTTGATTCTTCTTCTGAACACCAGAGTCCCCCATCGTTTTTCGGCTTCATCAATCTTTTACTTTCTTTTCCCCTTATCTTGTTTTTGCTTCTTTCGAATCTCTCTTTCTTTTTCTATTAGTGTTAACGGATCATCTATCTCGAATTCGATTTCTTTACTCACTTTTCTTCTTTTCGTTTTTTGTGTTGTGAAATCTAATCTGATCTTATTCTTTGCGTTCCTCGGTTGATTCTTCAACCTTGTGACCATGGAACTCATTTTCACTCCATCTGTCTTCTCCCCCATCACGACAACTTCAGCTTCATCAGTGCCTATATGAGTGTTTTCAGTTTGTGAACTTTTCCCTACAACTGATCATTCTCCTTTTCGACAGATTCTCCAGATTCCTTCTCTTGTCCAGTTCCTTGTTCTTTTTCCACTGCCACCTCAAGTTGTTTTTCCATGTTCACCTCAGTTTCTTATTCTTTCTCGGTCTCCTCAGGTTCTGTTTGCATGTTCACCTCCGTCTCTTTTTCTTTCTCAGTCTGTGGTGGTGTGTTTTGGTTAATTCCATAGTCTACTACCCGCTCTACATATTCATTCATTTCTTTTTCTTCCTCGAGCTGCTTGATTCTTGCATCTCTTTCTACCAGTTGTACGTGAAGCTCAGTGTTATTTATCTTCAATTGTTTGACTTTATCTTTCAGTTTTTTAACATATTCCTCCATCTTCTTTATTTTTTTATCTTCTTTTTCGTTTCTTTCTTTTAACAGGTTCTACAACATGTATTTCTCCTTCTCTAGGCTAAGCCGTTTCTTGTAATCCCCATCTAACTCTTCATGTAAGTCTTTTATAGTATTATCTTCGTCATATTCTTCATCTGCAACCATCAAGAGAAAAAAAAATCTAGTTAGTCTATTAAAAGGGAACATGATGGTTTTTCAGTTATAAACATGAAATTTCATGTTTCAAACATGAATTCCATGTTTATAACAATTCACCTAGTAGAGTTCTATAGATGTTTTCTACCTTTTTCATTTTCCTCGCCTTTTTCCTCTTCCTCCTCCTCTTCCCCATCTTCTGACCCTCTTTGTGTCAGAGATTCGACATTGTCGTCATTTTCTTCTTCTTCATTCTCTTCTTGTAAATTGAGTTTTTCTTTTTCCTCATCGCTAATGACGATCTTCTTTTTAACATGTGGCAGATATGTACAATTTTAGTTAAATGTTTAAGTTATATATATATATATATATATATATATATATATATATATATATATATATATATATATATATATATATATATATATATATATATATATATATCATTTTCAATTTACGTCCTTTTTTCTAAGCTTAAACTAGTTCTTACACGGACAACCTTGAACTAGTTCAAGGAATTGAAGGCACGACCGGACTTCACTGGAGTCTTAAACCAATTCTGAATGAGATCAGAAAATGGTTAGGTCTTTCCAAGTTATGGAAAATTGCCTACTTTAGCAGAAAGTTTAATTCAACGTCGGATGCTTTGGCTAAATGTACGCGAAGGAATATTGAGCTTTCTGGATGGGTTGATTTTTCCTTGAATAACTCGAACAATTTTCTTATTAAATTATGTAATAGTTATAAGTAGGCATGTTTGTATTTGTATCCGTTTGACAAAAAAAAAAAAATCAAGTACTGTCGATTTAAATTTGCTGTCTCTATCATCTAGCTTCCATCTCAATATCCTTGGACAAGCTTTTGGCCTTATTTCAGTCCCCAAATTTGTGTATTCGTACAACCAAGGTTGCGAAACATAACAAACTATTATATTAATACAATTTATAAACTTATATATATAATATATTATTTTTGTTTCTTACCACTAGGACTGTGACGCATCCTATTACTTTCTTCGGATTTACACTACTATAAGCTTCCAAGGAATCCTCGAACAAATCTATCAGTCTTCCTGTCCAGTCATAGTTAGTCATTTTTTCTCTTATCATTTCTATTGTCCTAAAATCCCTTTTCTTAACTACACATCATGTAGTTGGGTACATTACATTCCCCATCAGGTAAAGCGTCATTAAGAGTTGGAAATCTGCCTTCCTTTCTTTCTCGGTTCTTTCTTTTCTTTCCTTCCTTTCTTCTTCACCTTCTCCCTCCACATCTGGAATGTCTATAATCATAGTCTTCAACAAATCTCTTATCCTTTGTGTAGTCACCTTTTATTTGTCTCCAAAGTATTTCATATGCCACTCCGTTAATTCACCGGCTTCTTCATTTGTTAGACTAGGGAATTCTTCGTCTCCACCTTTAATTCCCATGATTACAACTACATCTTCTCTTCTGAGCTTGATTACTCATTCTCCTAATATAAATCCCTTTTCCTCTATTGAGTAGCCTTGCATGATTTCTTGACTTATAAAGTCGCCTTTTCTGATTATTATCTTTCCTTTTTATCAGTTTGAACAATCCATTCAGTAGCTCGTAGAATGGTGTTTCTTTACACCATTCCATGTGTTGTTCTGTAAATTTTTCTTCACTAAGTAACTTTATTGAAGCTAGACTTGATTTTTATGTCTCTTTAAATGTCCTTTTCTCTTCTTCTACTTCATATTCTTCTTCATTATTCATTCTTCTTCTTGGTTCCATTTTCACCTGCTTTTACACAAACTTCAAGCACAAGAAACCTATTAGTAGTCTGAATTGAGTTAATTTCATGTTCAATACAGTTACCAAAACATGAAATTCCATGTTTAATATAGTTATCAAAACATGAAATTTCATGTTTAATACAGTTATCAAAACATAAATTTTCATGTTTAATACAGTTATCAATATATAAATTGCATTCTGCAGAACACATGTTAACCTTCTAACTGTCTATATTATGCACTAATTACACTATAAGGTCCCTAAACTACACATTTTTTCTATAATCTACACAATATTTACCAAAAAGTTCAGTCTCAGGCCCCTGTTTATGTATATTTGACAGTTATGCCTCAACTTTTTTGAAATAATTGCACTATATGTCCCTGTTTAACACATTATTCACATTTTATGACTCTAATCCATCTTTCGTTTATGTTGATCACAGTAAATTGAACATATTCATCAAATAATCCTATTTTAAACCCTAGAAACTTCTAAATTCGGTTTTGATATATAAATTAGTAAGAATTTCTTTATAAATCAGTAAGAAATCAGTAGAAATCAAACATAATCAACATGCACTATATTTTTGTTGTGTGTTTTTCATGAATCACGCAAAAACGGTTTTGAAAGTAAGAAACACTATAAAAAACCTCAAAATAAACATAGAAATTAGATTATATTTGAGTTTTTTCACTTACGTATAGTTTATTTTGGGTTTTGGAGTCGAATCTTTGCTTTGATCGATAGATATTGTTTCCTACTTTGCTCGCCGGAGTAGACTGTCCTATTTTGTGTTCACCGTCGTCGGCGTTCGCCGCTTGTCGCCGTCGTCGCCGATTCTTCTCCTGCTCTCAAAGACCTTTCGTTTCTTCTAGTGTGTGTTTTGTGTGTGTGTGTATTTTTGTGTCGTGTGTGTATATTGGTTTTGTTTTATTTTTTTGTTTTGTTTTTTAATAACCGTCTTAAGATTCTGATTTTTTTTAATTATTTGTAAGGGTATTTTGGGTTGAGGCACGTTTCTATAAAGTATCTTATTCTAGGTAGTAGGTACCATTTTATTAATAATTTTTTTAATAAGCATTTCTTGATAATTGGCTCAAACTCATCATAGATTCTGAGTATATCGTAAGTTTTATAAAAAATAATAATGTATAAAAGAAAATATATTTACAACTTCATTAGTATCTAATCAACTGGTAGTTAAATTTAACAAATATACCTACAAATATTTTGAAAATCTAATTGGAAAAATTACTATCTTTCTTTAGTTTAATATCAATAAATAAAAACCTATTTGTTTAGGGTGTGTAACATAGGGTGCATATGAGTGGGTTTTGTGTGTAGAGAGAAGAAAAAGTGAGGAGTAAATATAAATGTTCGCGAGGATGCATGTGGTTTTGTGAGAAGGTGGCTTCGGAAGAGGTGTAGGACTTACATTGGTCAACAGGTTCAAAGCCCACAATTTTGTTTTATGTTCGAGGAAGACGGATAATAGAGAGTGAAATGTTTAACCAATACAAACACAAGAATGATGGAACTCTAATGCTTCTTTCTATGGTTGCCTAATCTATCTCCTGGTGAGCTTGGTGACCTGAAATTAGACAGGGTCAAGACCACAGGACCAAAAGATTGAGCCAAACCTAAGGACCAAAAGTAAAGAGGTCACACGATCCACCTCCTAAATTATTGCTACAACTTCTAGTGTAAATCCATTCCTCAAGTAGGTGAAAAAGTCGCATTCAGGATAATCTCATATTTGCATTAAATTTTACAAGGCTATAACTCAGTTTCTTAGTAACAAGTATTGTCTATAAGACCATAAATTGATGGGACAAATTTCAAGTATAATATTCCATCCTTGCATTGTAAGTGAAACATGACTGACACAAGCTGTCATATTATTGATGCGTCCAAATATTAACTGATTTTCATTAACTAAACAAGAGTAGATTAATTTACAGTATCAATATAAGACATTAATTAATTAACACTAAATCAAATGTGTGAGATTGAACAAAAAACTTGGAAGCATCATCATCAGCTTTTTATGTAGCCCTGTAGTTGTTATTTGTTATTCCCCTAAAAACATTTTCTTCTTTCATCTGCGCAACATTTAAACACATTTAGCTAAAAAAAACAGTTTAACTGGAAAAAATAAAAAATTAATCATAGAAGAGATCGATATTTCCATTTCTAATCCTGGTTTGGGTATAAAACACTAAAATTAACTTGATTAAGACAAGAAATTAAACACTAACATTAAAGTTAAACTTAAATTTCCATTTTAATATTTTCCAAACATTGAAACTCATGAAGATGAATAGTTAAAGCATTATTTATCACTTCCCTAATTAGATCTTTAAAGCTTGTATTATAAGTAAATCTTACCATAACTATTACTGAAATGCTGATGGTTGACTGAAATGACATGACCACCGAAAAAGCTTAGAATAGATGTTACGAAAGTTCTACATGCGAAAAATACAGGGGATTTATCTCTCGAGATTAGTAAGATCGAAGTATCTGGTACAGAGTGTGGTTTAGACGGGTTTTCGGTGAATAGTTGTAAAGGATTTAGTCTTGAACCAGGGGAATCGAAAAAGCTTATTGTATCGTACAAGACTGATGGTACAAAGAGATTTGGAGATTGGGTTGACTAGTGGGATACTTGTGGT
Organism: Nemophila menziesii; assembly: GCA_029959085.1. Taxonomy (NCBI): domain Eukaryota; kingdom Viridiplantae; phylum Streptophyta; class Magnoliopsida; order Boraginales; family Hydrophyllaceae; genus Nemophila; species Nemophila menziesii. Next base: position 6,665,932 of record JARWIR010000014.1, read on the forward strand.
ACCTATGAAAGGTAGTGTATCTATGCAGATGTTTCATTTCTGTAAAAGATCGATTTTCTGGACACGAGTAAAGAAGACCCTTTTTGCTGTTTTTGTTGCTGGTTCGGTTTTCTTGCTACTTCTGAAACCAGATAACTACTTCTGAGACCTGTTTTGCTACCTTTAGTGTTGGTAGGCCTAGTCCTTATTTGCCAGGGGATTGAAATGACATGATCAACGACCTGTTTGCAAATTATAAAAAGTTAAATATTAATAATAACTTATATAAACTAAATAAGCATCAATTTAAATTGGTAACATATTTTCTTTTTGGTATAAATTTAAATAAACTATTGATACTAGTCACATGTTCAGGAAGGAATTTTTATTAGGGAACCACCGAATTTTTGTGTTAATTGCACTGTATTTTACAACAATTACATTATAGGTCCCTATATTTGCAATAATTGTATTATATTTCCCCTATGTTAAGCAAAATAACCTATATTGTGAATTAATTGCATTACAAGTCCCTATATTATGTATTATAACACAATTCTTCAAATGAATAACAGTGTAGGTCTCTATATTATGCAAAATAATCCATTTACGAAAAAAATTAGTTATATATTAGAATTACCTGTCGGGAGGGATGGAGGAGCTATGTGTCGGTGCGTATGGGTCATGACTCATCGGCAGTGGCGGAGGTCGAAGCGGAAGCGGAGGCGGAGGCGGCAAGGAGGCAAGGCGGAGACAGAGACGGAGGACTGAATTGGGAACCGAAAGACGCCGCCGCCGCTAAGCCGACGGCCTTAAGCCCTGTGAATCGTGAGAGTAGGTTGTGATTTTGCGTTTGTGAAATGGTAATTTATTCTTTTTGGTTTGACTTTGTGAGAAGCATAGAGAGAGACAAATTTTTGTGGTCTTTGTCGATGGACAAGATATATAATGATAAAAGTTTTTTTTTTTTTGTCAACCAATAAAAGATTTTAAAAGTGACAATATTAGTTTTTTTTTTTTTTTCGATGTATGGGTGTCCGGGCCAGCTTACGCGCACCACGACTAATCCCATAGGAAATATACACCCCTTGCTTACCCCCTTTAAGGGCTCAAGAAATAACACGGCTGAGGGGATTCGAACCCTGTACCTCCTAGATGAGAGACAGGGTCCTGGCCACTGAGCTAGTCCCCGTGGTTGACAATATTAGTTTTAAATTAAAAATTGGTGGAGTTTTTTTAAGGGAAAATGACCCAAAAAATCAAACTAATAATTTTTTATGCCCAATTAAATCAACACATAAAAATCTGCCCAATAAAATCATGAACTTAATTATTTAATAGCCTATTTGACTAAACTACCCTTACTTAACTTTTATACTACAATTACTTAATATATATACCCTAATTATTATAAAATCTTATTTCATTTCATTTTTTGTTTCTCTCTCTTCCTCTGTCTCTCTCTATATACACGATAGAGCTTTCTCTCTCTTCCTATGTTTCTTCTCTATTGATCACGCACTAAGATTGTTGTTCTCTCTTTATCAATCACGAACGACGACATAGAATTGCGATTAGTTCATGGCCGATTTGTTCTTTCTCTCTCCACGGTTCTTCTCTGCATTTTTGGATTAAATTGCAGCTTGATTTCTTCGTTCTCCTCAAGTGTTAGAGTTCTCTTCAACAAAATCGTGTTATTCTTCTTGTTTATCTACGATTAAGGTATTTTTTTAGTTTTACAGTGTTTTTGATTGTTTTCCAATTTTCAGGTCTCCGATTCTTAATTTTTTTATTTTTTTGCGGCTTAAATTGCATATTGACTTCTCCAATTATCAATTTTGTTGTTTTTAATTGCTCGATAATAACATTTTGCAGAATATATGAATCTCTTAATGCATTTTTTGATTTATATAGGAACTGTAGTGATTTTGCTGTTTTTTCTTAATTTAAGGACTGTAGTGCAGATTTTGCATAAAATTTGGATTTTTAGAGTATTTTTCTGTAGTATATAGTTGTTTTTGTTTGCTCGATAATAATGTTTAATGCATAATATAGGAATCTTCAATGCATTTTTTGATTTATATAGGAACTGTATTGAATTTGTATCGAGCAAACTTAGTATAGGGACCTGTAGCTAAGTTTATGCATACTATGAGGATCCATATTGTATTGGTTTGCATTATATAGGAATTTTTATATGTTTTTGATGTGATTTATATGTTCATTTGTTTAGATTTTTTGATGTCTTTGTATTGATGGGATGTTTTATATCCATGATGGGATTTATATGTTTTTGATTGGATTTATATGTGTATCTGTTTAGCTTTTTTGATGTCTTGTATTTGATGGGATGTTTTATATCCATGATGGGATTTATATGTTTTTGATGGGATTTATATGTGTATTTGTTTTGGATTTTTTTGATGTCTTTGTGTTGATGGGATTTTTATATCCATGATGGGATTTATATGTTTTTGATGGAGTTTATATGTGTATTTGTTTGAATTTTTTTGATGTCTTCGTGTTGATGGGATTTTTATATCCATGTTGGGATTTTTATGTTGTTGATGAGATTTATATGTGTGTTTGTTTGGATTTTTTTGATGACTCTGTGTTGATGGGATTTTTATATCCATGATGGGACTTATATGTTTTTGATGGGATTTATATGTGTATTTGTTTGGATTTTTTTGATGTCTTTTGTGTTGATGGGATTTTTACATCCGCGATGGGATTCTTATGTTTTTGATGGGATTTCTAGCTGTCTTGTACTGATGGGATCTAGCTGTTTTGATGGTAGTTATATCCTTGATGGGATTTTATACTCTAGTGATGGGATTAAGTCGGGGGGGGGGGGGGTCTCTTGATGCGTTCTATCTGTTTATGGTACTTGAATAGGGTGATTTGGACTTATATGCGTGATGGGATTTACACGTTAATTGATGTAATTTAGATGTTTTGTTGGAGTCATACAGTTATATTTTATGCTAACTTTTATATCTTTTTCCCTTTTCAGGTTTTTGGTTATGGAGTCTCAAGTTCTTGTTGAGTTTAGAAATTCGCCAAATAATTCTTTTTGCCCATTACAATTCATTGACTCTTTTGATTCGATCAAGAGTTACTGTAATCAGCGTTGGCCTGTTTTAAAAGATGCTCTTGTTGAATATCAGTATTCTTATGGTACACAACAGGGATGTGTAATGGTTAATGATATGGATTATAATACTATAAAGTGGTTGGTTAATCACAGTGTTGAAATCCCTCCACCCAATGTCATTATTGATGTTATTCCTCGAATAATCCCATCATCTGCTCTTACTTCTGGAGTCACTTCTACAGATTCTGGGACTTGTTCTACATATACAACTGCTACTTGTTCTTCACGTACAACACATGAATTAATTAGTCAGAATTCTCAAGGTACTGATGAAGGTGTTGACAATGTACGTCGTGATACTGATCAAATGCGTCATAAACGTAATGAGAAGGTACTATTAAGTGCTGACTGGGATAAGTGTTTGAAGTCGATTGGTGATATTTATTATGGTGGTATTAATGAATTCAGATTTTGTCTTGGTAAGTATGCATGTGAATCTGGTTATGATTTTGAATTTGGGAACAATAGTTCTTCTCAGGCAAGTGCTTATTGCAAGAATAGAAAATCGAAAGATTGTAAGTGGTATGTTTATGTCGTGTCTGATATTTCGAAGACAAAGCTTTATGTCCGATCTTTTGTTAAAGAACATACTTGTGGGCCACCTGATCAATCTATGACTTCTGACCGTCTTACTTCTGATGTTGTTATGGAAGTAATAATGGATGAGATTAGGAGTAAGCCGGCTACAAAACCTACGGATATTGTAGTCCATCTAAAAGATTCGTATGGTTTTGATATATCATATAAAGTAGCATATACTGCAGTTACAAAAGCCAGAAAATGTCTTTACGGAGATGTTGGTCTATCATACAATCGAATTGGTCCATATTTTGACAAATTAAAGGCTGCTGATCCTTCTTCTCAAGTTTCGTTACAAGTTGATCCTATAACACGAACTTTTGAGAGTTGTAATGTGGCATTTGGTGCATGCCTTGCTGGTTTTCATTCATGTCGGCCTTTGCTCTTTATTGATGGAACATTTCTCAAGAACAAGTATAAGGGAGCATTACTCATTGCTACTGCAAAATATGCTAATAACGCTATGTTTTCCTCAATTTAAATTTGATGGGACTCATTGCTACTGCAAAACATTTAGTCCCATCAACCGATGAGTCCCACAACTTCAATTTAGTCCATCACAGTAATAGAGTCTCATCACAGTAATCGAGTCCAATCACAATAATCGAGTCCCATCACAGTAATCGAGTCCCATCACAATAATTGAGTCCCATCACAGTAATCGAGTCCCATCACCGTATTTTAAGTCCCATCACAGTAAATTAAGTACCATCTCCGTAATTGAGTCCCATCACCGTTGTTTGAGTCCCATTTACTGGTGTACTCCCATCACACAGATCATTTGCATCACCCTTATTATTACCATTACCCCTAATTGATTCCCATCCCCCTTATTATTTTAAACTCTTTTGTCATTCAATTTTTTTACATTTTGTAGGACTTTTTCCTGTTGCGTTTTCAATTGTACGCACGGAAGATGGTGATACTTGGACTCAGTTTTTGAATTTCCTCTATCCACATGTTTCTGATAGAGAGATAACTTTTGTATCTGATCGCCATCCTGGAATTGCGCTAGCATTACGTACTGTATTTCCTAATTCACCTCATGCTTTTTGCATGGTCCATCTAAAAAAAAAACCTTAAACTCAAGTGCAAGGGTGGTTCTGGATTTGCTAAAAGCATGGCATCATATCTTGATGATATTGCCTATGCTGTTAATGAAACAGAGTATAATGCTTGTGTTGCAGCTTTTTTGAAGGCAGGAAAGGAGAAAGCAAAAGATTTTTTGGAGAATTTGCCCAAGGAGCAGTTTTCTAATGCTTTTTTTAAAGGGAAACGATACGGTGAAATGACTTCAAATGCTGCTGAGTCTTTTAATAATCAGATTAAGTCTCGTTGCGAGTTACCTGTGACAGAGTTAATTGATAGTATACGTAATTTGCTGATGGTTCAGATGTATGATCGCTTGGTTCAAGCAGAAGCTTGCAAATCTACTCTCTCTTCCATGTCACATATTAGATATGTTAATAATTTTAAGTATTGTCGTTCATGGGTAGTTAAACAGTGTAGCAATCATGTTTTCCAAGTTCAAAGTAATCCCATCATGACTGTTGATTTAGAAGCCCGGACATGTTCTTGCTACAGTTGGCAAATTACCGGTTTCCCTTGTGTTCACGTTGTTTGTGCATTGGAAAAATCCCGGAAATCTATTAAGTACACATATGTTGATGAATACTACCATGCTTCAAAGTATCGTGAGACTTATTCTTTAAGTATTCCATCTCTTTCAACTTTTCAAGATGCCGATATCGATTCTGCTGAGATTATTGTTCTTCCCCCCAAGTACAAGAAGATGGCTGGCAGGCCAAAGAAAAACCGTATACCTTCCGGAGTTGAATATAGTCGGAAAAAGAGGATGTGTGGTCGATGCAAGCAACCTGCATATCATAACAAGGCAACTTGCACTGTTGCCTTGGTATGATAGTTTGAATAATTTTCTATGGATAAACAATTAACATTTTTTTACATTTTTTTATTCTCAATATCACTTTTATCTAACAATTACAATAACGATTACTCTTCCACTTTGCATAATGATTACTTATCCACGTTTTGTTATTTTTTGTGTATATATGAGTCTTATTCATCCAGTGTTGTTTTTGGTTGTCCTGTAAAATACATGTAAATCCCATCAAGAGGACAAATCCCATCATTCCCACTTGAATCCCATCCCCCCAATTGATAAGTCCCATCATTCCCACTTGAATCCCATCACCCCAATTGATAAGTCCCATCACCAACAATTATTTCCCATCACCTTGGTTGTTCCCATCATCATTGGTGGACCGCCCACCACCATATGGTTACCATCAACCAAATTTAGTCCCATCATCCCCGATGATGCAATCACCAACGATGATTAAGTAAATCCCATCAAGAGGACAAATCCCATCATTCCCACTTGAATCCCATCATTCACACTTGAATCCCATCAAGAGGACAAATCCCATCATTCCCACTCGAATCCCATCAAGAGGACAAGTCCCATCATTCCCACTTGAATCCCATCGAGAGGACAAATCCCATCATTCCCACTTGAATCTTATCACTCCCAATTGATAAGTCCCATCACCAACAATTATTTCCCATCACCTTGGGTGTTCCCATCATCATTGGTGAGCCGCCCACCACCTGATGGTTACCATCAACTAAATTTAGTCCCATCATCCCCGATGATGCCATCCCCAACGATGATTTCCCATCACCCAAATTTAGTCCCATCACCACCGATGATGCCCATCAACCCAATTTAGTCCCATTACCCCCCCAATTCAGTCCATCACCAACATTAAATTTGCATCACCATCAACAATCCCCATCATCCCAATTGATTCCCAGGACCAACATTTAACTTCCATCAACCCAATTTAGTCCCATCACCACCGATTGGACTTAAACACTTGATTCATGTCCCATCCGCCCAATTGAGTCCCATTACATCCTACTCAAGTCCCATCAACACAATAAGTCCCATACCTAACAATTATTTCCCATCATCTTTGTTTGTTCCCATCATTCTTGTAGGGTCTTCCCCGATCATTCCCATCATCCGAATCGACACCAACAACTATTTCCCATCACCTTGGTTGTTCCCATCACCACCGATGATACACATTACCACTGATTATTTCCCATCACCCCAATTTAGTCCGATCACCCCCAATGTTGTCCATTACTATAGATGTTTTTGCAATAAGTCCCATGAATTCAGATTCATCACTTCAATGGATTCATCAACAAATAATAGTCTATTCATAACAATAAATACATTAACTCTTCAACTAAAACTATTCATTCAAATAGGAAATTAAATAAATAAATCAGTTACAATACTAAACTAAATTCTAGAATTTTTCAAATTTAATTGCCTGCTATCTTTTTTTTCTGTTTCTTTTTTTGAACCATCATTTTTCTTCTTCGTTGACCTTCACTAGACTCCACAACTTGAATAGGATCGACAAATTGATATATAGAGCTTAATTCTTCATGTGACTTATCCAATTGTATCATAATATCTTTATTTGCCTGTTTAAATTCTTCAATAGTTTCTTCAGAAGCCCTGTTTTGTTCAATAAGCACTTCTCTACCATAGGCAAGTCCTTGTATGATATCTTTATCTTCTTTTATTTCGTTTTCCATGGTAGTAATAGTTTTCTCCATCTCAACAGTTCCAAAATCATCATACTGCTGTTCAAGTGTGTAAAAATTATCATTTAGAACTTTAATCTGTTCATTTTGTTCTTCAGTTCTTCTTTTAACACGTATTTTGTTAGTGTTTTGATTTGTGTACATTTCCAGATATCGCTTTCTCCCATTATCAGCTTCTTCCTTTTTATTTTTCAACTCTTCTGATAATTTAGCAAAATTTCTTAATTCTTCACGCTTATCTTCAAGTAAACTTATCTTCTCATCTCTTGAAATAATATCGGCTTCCAACAATGCAATTTCATCTATAATCTGTTTCAGCTTTTTTTCATTCTCATCCTCACTGTGTACAAATTTTTTATTGGATTACAACGTGATTAATCGAACTAATATATTTTGTTATTGGAAGTATTGTAGTAATAAAATCATTATACCTTTTAGTGTCTACAGGTTCATTATTTGTAACATTTGCTTCACCTTCCTTTATTTCATCATGAATTTTTTGAGTTTTATCCTCTTCATCATGTACCTCCTCCTGGTTCTCCTCGTAATCCAACACATTATCTTCCTCAACAGTTGTGTTAAAAAATCTTTCTTCGTTTTCAAGAATTTGCAACTTATTAGTAGAAACCTTCAATAATTAATCAAAAATCATAATGTTATCAATTCTATTTAAACACATTCCAAAATAACTTACATTTACTTCCAAAGCCTGTAGAATAAAAGTCTGAGATATTGTCATGTCTATCCATTTCAGTATCCTTGGAAAATGTTTATGTTCATCTTCATCTAGATAACCTTTAACATGCTCAAAGAAGAAAGGCTATATTCCCACAATAGAATTTGTTATTAATTAAGATAAATAACTTATATGTTTTATATTCAAGAAAAGAACTTACTGCTAGCATGCATGTAGGTCCTCTCACACGGGTTGTTATTCCGTTATCTATAGAGCTTAATAATTCATCACGAATGCTTGATTTCCAATCAAACATATTAATATGTTCAAGATCTTCAGAAATGGGAATAATCCACCAATCTACATGATGTGAATTGTAGGGGAAGAAAATTGTCGCTAATCCATACATGCATAATAGTTTTGCAAATATAACCAAATTTTCTTCTGTTTGTTCTGCACCTGCTATTACTTCAATTCGTGCTTTAAGATCTGATAATTTTAGCTTATCAGGTGATTTACTTGTTACTGGGAACTGTAATCTGTATAATTCAGACCTCATAGCATCATCCCTTTTCCTTGATGGTATAGGTATGTCTCCTCCACGAACACCCATTATAATTTTTATGTCTTCATTTGCTAGTGGTATTGTTTTCCCTGCCACTATGAATCCTTTTTTTTTACTGCTATAAGACCTTATCAATGCTTATGTAGCTGTGTTATCTTTCTTAATATGTTTTAGCTCATTCTTCATTTTATATAATCCTTTTATCAGTGAGAAAAAAGGTATTTGATGACAAGCATTGATATGTCTATCAGTTACATCGTTGTTCTTCAAAACTTGGAATAGTCCATCTAATGTTGAACGAAACTCGCGCCCCATTTTCTGCAAAACCAAAAATAGGTCTTAATCTCATCAATTTACAACTTGTCAGCATAAATCCCATCAATTTACAACTTGTTAGCATAAATCCCATCACTATTTAATGAAACAAAACAAATTAAATGTATCAGTCAATTCTGTTCATTTCATTTATGACAAATAAACAAAAACCCGATATTGTTTCAATCAAATTTATCCCATCATTTTTTACCAAAAAAATCCCATCGTTTTTACAAATTACACAAAGTTGAAGAATCCCATTAATCTTTTTTATTAAATCCCATTGAACTTTTTTATTCGTGCATGTAATGATATTATTGTACATTGATATATAATACTTTTTGTATTAAAATTATCGGTCTGGTTCATTCATCATCAAAATAAGCTTCTTAACTCTAAGTTTAACAAAAAATAAATAAAATAGAAATCATACCTTTTGAAGAAATACTCTTAAATGTTTGTTTTTTTGCTTTGCAGTGTTAGAAGTGTAATGAACTTTGAGAAGAAGTTAAGCGAAAATGCTTTTTGGAAGGGTTTTGTGACGCTTGTCTTTTATAAAGTTTCAGAAATAGTTATGCTACTGAGTTCGTGGGTGTGATAGTGGGATCTTTTGGGCGTGATAGTGGGGTAAATGAAGGGTACCGTTATTAATTTTAAAAAGATTAAAGAAAAATAAGATAAAGATAAACCAAACACCAAGTCGACCAATAAACCACATGGCAAAATCAAAATATATGCTCCACTACTACCTTATCAATCTTGGTTCGAACCACCACACAATCAAACTTTATTTTTCTATACAATTAAAAGAGAATTGTTTTTTATAATTGTTGAGTCCCATCACAATGTTAGTACTTTCACTTGATGAGTCCCATAACCATACGAGAAACATCACCATTTAAATCCCATCACCCAAATACTATCCATGAACATGACGATTGTCTAACTTTATTTTTCTATACAATTAAAAGAGAATTGTTTTTTATAATTGTTGAGTCCCATCACAATGTTAGTACTATCACTTGATGAGTCCCATAACCATACGAGAAACATCACCATTTAAATCCCATCACCCAAATACTATCCATGAACATGACTATTGTCTAACTTTATTTTTCTATACAATTAAAAGAGAATTGTTTTTTATAATTGTTGAGTCCCATCACAATTATTAGTACTATCACTTGATGAGTCCCATAACCATACGAGAAACATCACCATTTAAATCCCATCACCCAAATACTATCCATGAACATGACGAATGTCTAACCGATTTAAAAGAATGTTAATGGGATTTTTGTTAGCCGAGTAACATCACACGATAAGCACCATCACACGATAAGTCCCATCACCATCACACGATAAGTCCCATTACCTCAATGTTTTATGGGAAGGTTAGAATATCAATGGGATTCAACATTTGAATGTTGTCCAATCATTCTTGTTGATTCTCATCACTCCCAATGATCCACATCACTTAGTTGAGTCCAACCGTTGCAATTGAGTCCCATCAAATACTATCCATGAACATGACGAATGTCTAACCGATTTAAAAGAATGTTAATGGGATTTTTGTTAGCTGGGTAACATCACACGATAAGCACCATCACACGATAAGTCCCATCACCATCACACGATAAGTCCCATTACCTCAATGTTTTATGGGAAGGTTAGAATATCAATGAGATTCAACATTTGAATGTTGTCCAATCATTCTTGTTGATTCTCATCACTCCCAATGATCCACATCACTTAGTTGAGTCCAACCGTTGCAATTTGAGTCCCATCAAAGATACGAATCCCATCACTACCACTTGAGTCCCATCACTACTATATAAAATACCATCACTCGATAAGTACCATCAAAACAATTGAGTCCCATCATCGTAATAAGTTTTTATGGATCATCCAGTGTTTAGAATATCAATGGGATTTGACCATATGAATCTAGTCTCATTACCCCGGATTTGTGATAGCTACTAGATGAGTCCCATCACCATCAAGAATTCCCATCGTCCCAATTGAGTTCCATCACTCTTGGTTGTTCCCATTATCATTGGTGGGCCCCCAACCACCCGATTATTATCATCAACCCAATTTAGTCCCATCACAATCGATGATGCCACCCCCACTGATGATTTCCCATCACCCCAATATAGTCCCATCACCCACCGATGATGCCCGTCAACATCACCATCAATAATTCTCATTGTCCCAATTGAGTCCCATCACCAACAATTATTTTCCCCATCACCTTGGTTGTTCCCATCATCATTGGTGGACCTCTAACCACCCGATGATTATCATCAACCCAATTTAGTCCCATCACCATCGGTGATGCCACCCCACTGATGATTTCCCATCACCCCAATCTAGTCCCATCACCCACCGATGATGCCCATCAACATCACCATCAACAATTCCCATCGTCCTAATTGAGTCCCATCACCAACAATTATTTCCCATCACCTTGGTTGTTCCCATCATCATTGGTGGACCCCTCACCACCCGATGATTATCATCAACCCAATTTAGTCCCATCACCTTCGATGATGCCACCCCCACTGATGATTTCCGATCGACCCATTTGAGTCCCATCACCCACCGATGATGCCCATCAACATCACCATCAATAATTCCCATCGTCCCAATTGAGTCCCATCACCAACAATTATTTCCCATCACCTTGGTTGTTACCATCATCATTGGTGGACCGTTAACCACCCGATGATTATCATCAACCCAATTTAGTCCCATCACTTTCGATGACGCCACCCCCACTGATGATTTCCCATCACCCCAATCTAGTCCCATCACCCACCCGATGATGCCCATCAACATCACCATCAATAATTCCCATCGTCCCAATTGAGTCCCATCACCAACAATTATTTCCCATCACCTTTGGTTGTTCCCATCATCATTGGTGGACCCCTAACCACCCGATGGTTATCATCAACCCAATTTAGCCCCATCACCATCGATGATGCCATCACCATCGATGATTTCCCATCGACCTAATTGAGTCCCATCATAGGTGACGGGACTTAAACACTTGATTCATGTCCAACCCGCCTAATTGAGTCCCATTACATCCTACTCAAGTCTCATCAACACAATAAGCCCATCCCAAACAATAACTCTTTAAATATTATTTTTTTTATTTTGCATATGCGTTGGTTCGAAATTAGGTTGGTAAGAGAATTTTATACATATCATTTTTTTTGGGACGCGTAAACACATCGGTTAACCTTACGTATTCTTCCTCTTCACACACTAAAAGTAAAATATTCTTCCTCTGAAAAGCAATTCGTCCTTTTACACTTAGATAAAGATACCTTCAAGGGTCACACAAAATTAGATTCATTCGATAGCAACCAGTTTCGAGAATTCAATTTAGACTAATCATAAGGTAAAAACTTTTCATTCTTTTTTTTTCTACTTTGTGTTCGATTTTTATAGTTAACAACATAAATTTGATGTTGAAAGAAAACTCAAATGATGTCAATTTAATCGTTTATCATTGCATGTACTAAAGTTAGGTTTAAAGTTAGGGTGAATGATTTTTTGTGTTTGATTAAATTCTGATCATTTTAGTTCGACAATTTCATAAATAGTGATTCGATTAACTGTATTCATTGATGTTATTACACTAATTAGACCGTTTTTTTGATTGGATTCTGTGTTTTTGAGTTATAGTTGCAAATTTTTATGTGTTAAAGGAAGTTATATGGTGATGGGATTAACTGTATTCAACGATGGGATTAGACTAATTAAAGTACTATAATGCAGGTATGGCTGGAAAAAAATTTAGATCTAGTATCGAAGCAATTTTTCAAATTGTGAAGAATGCTAAGTTTACACGGCAACATTTAACAGTTTGTAGACAACTTCCTTTCTACAAACTTTTAATTGCATTGTACCATATGAAGGATCAAAGGAAGACCATAAAAAAAGACAATCATGGAGTTTCAAAATTAATATCCTTATACGTAAAAGATCAAGGATTTAAAATTGCAGGAAAGATAGTTCAAATTAAGAAATCAGACATCCAATTAATTCTTGGAGTTGACAGTGGCGAAATTAATGTACCTTCTTCAAGTACGAAGCAGGATGTTTTAAGCTCACCGTGGTTCCGTAAGATATTCCCCTCCGAGTCTGGGACTGAATGTGTATCGAATTCTACTATAAAGAGTAAAATTGTAGAATTACTGGGTTTAAACAATCAGACTGAAGAAGTTTTAACAAATATTGCGAAGCTCATCTGTGTCTATGGGCTTAGTACAATCTTTTACCCTTACACATCTGCAAAGACATCATGGTGGTTATTTTCGATATCTCAAAACTTAGAGTACACGTGTACTAGGACCAACTTGTGCTCTTATAGTAAGTTGACTGAATTTCTTAAATATGAAAAATTAAATTAGCTAATATTTATTTGTTTTTGATTTTGTAGCCATTTTTCTTTGAACATGTTGCTGGTTGGAAACCTGACAAATTGAATGCATTCCCAAGGATATTGAAGTGGTTAGAAGTTTGCGATTCTGATAAGCGCGAATCACAAGTAGTGCAACGAATCTTGAAGGCTGTAAAAGTTAATGTAAGTAGCAAAATATCATTTAATCACAACAATATAAATTTTATATACGGATGGGATAACGTTTGAGATGGGATTTGTATGTATATGGGATTTAGAAAGTATTGTTTTTTTATCTAATGGGATTTTTGGGGAATTAATGGGATTTTGCATAAAGTATGTTGATTTTTATTGTTAATTTTATAAGACAGAGTTATATAATAGTATGATTTATAATGACAGGTTAACACACAAGAGTTGACAATACTTGAACATGAAAAGAATATTGAGTTGGAGAATGAGAATCCTGGAGAAGATCACAATGAATACATCAACAACAATGATAATGTAATACTAGTTGAGAATGAAGATGAAGATTACAATGAAACCACAAAAATCGAAGCTGTGGTTGAAAAAAGAAAAAGTGTAAAGGATGATCAGACTGTGAAAAAATGTAAAGAAAAAAGGTAACTTTGTTTTAACAGTATAGTAATATCATTAATCATATCAGAAACTGGTCTAATTTTTCTTTTTACAAACTAAGCATCAAATTGAACATCGAATATCAGAATAAGTTAACTGAACTAAAACAGAAGAAGAATTTGTTGATGGATAAGTTACATATGAAAGATCAGAAAATATCCCATCTTGAAGAAAAGTTGAAAGAATTACAAGAGTTTACAACAGAATTGGATGAACTTAAATCTGCAACAAACGAAGCTGAAGATAGACAAAAGGAAATGATTGAAATGTATGAAAAAGAATATGAAGAAAGAAAGAAAGTTGTTGCTCAATGTCGGGAACAAGTAGCAACAATCAGTGACCTGAGAGAAAAGATTAGGAATCAACAAGATCTAATAGCAGAAGCTCCAATTTTAGTAGAATCGTTAAAGCATCAAATTGAGCAACTCGATATTGAACTACAAAGAGGAAGAAAATTTAAAGAACAACAACTTGAATTGTCAAAGGCCGTCATGAAAAGACACGACAATCTTGGAAAAGAGGTTGAACAACTAGCTCATGAAAATGAAAATTGGTATACACTACTTCAAAAAGTATATAAGGAGTTGGAATTTACATATGCAGCACAAAGCGGACTCTATTCAAAGAAAAGGAAAAGGGAAGTAATTTGTGACGATACTGATAAGTGTGACTAAAAACTCACTTAACCCGAAATTTTTTGAAGAAGAAGATTAAAATTCTGTACTATTTTTAGACTATTATCCTATTTTCTACTTTATGTATTAAGTATCACTAGTTAATTTCTCACTTTTTATCAATATATTATTATTCAATTATTATGTTTCTCACTTTTGACTATAGTTGTGGATGCTATTTTAATTTGTAATAGATTAAAAAAGTAATAAAACTACGAGACACAATTAGTTTGATTAAATACCTATAGTTAGTCCTATGATTCCCATCACCCTTGTTTTAGGGGTTTTTTGGGACCTTTTGTCATGCCATCTCATCACCCTATGATTATGTAAATATAATATTCTTTAGTTTGTTCATCCATACATTCAACTACATTTAACTTAAACAACAACTTTATTATATTTAGATTATTTCATACAATGAATCCAATAATAAGAATATTTGATAGTAAAGTTTATTAACGAATTCTCTTAGAGCACAATGGTCACAAATACTATGCATATGCTATACACTTGCCTATTGATCCTAGTTTGAATCACACCAACTACAAAAAATATTTTGTTCCTCTCTTTTGGTGGGATCTTTTTTATCCCTAAAGTAATATAGTAGTAGTTGTTTTTCTCCAATTGATTCCTATCCCCATTGATGATTTGCAATGAGTCCCATCATTGCAATTGATCAATCAACAAATAATAGTATACTTGTTTGTTTTCATTTTGGTTGATTTTGCCCACCTATAATAAGAATATTGATAGTAAAGTTTATTAACGATTTCTCTTAGAGCACAATGGTCACAAATACTATGCATAAGTTCTACATTTGCCTATTGATCCTGGTTTCTCCTAACTTAGTCTCCATCAACATGATGAATATGTCATCGATTTCAAAAAATGTCATCGATTCTATTAAGTCAAGCTATAACATATAAATCCCATCAACTCCGCTTGAGTGCCATCACCATTATAAAATATCATCACTCGATAAATCCCATCACACTCGATTGGATTTAGTCAAGCTAGAACATAAATACCATCACAATGGCTTTAGTACCATTACCCCAATTTACTCCCATCACCATGATAAGTTACATCACCACAATAAGAATCATCACACGATAAGTCCAATCACCCAATCGATTGCCATCACAATCGATGCCTTTTGCAATGATAACCATCACCTCAATTTTGTCTTATCACCCCAATTGAGTCCCCACCACCCTATAATGATTGGAGTCCCCCCCCCCTATATGATTCCCATCAGCACTCTATGGATTCCCATCACCCCAATTTAGTCCCACCACCCCTGTTTGGTCTTAATCCGGCGATGATCCCCATCAACTGAATTGAGTCCTGTCACCCAATTGATTTCCATCACCATCGATGATTTTGCAATGTTCCTGGTGGGGCCTAGGGTGTGATAAAATAAGATATAAAATAAGTGCAAAAACACCCTAGAACTACACGGTTCTGCAAGTATACAGATCGTATGCAAGTTTTAGATAAAGATTCGTTCCGCAGAGACTACAGAGGTTAGAGGAATCTTATGCAAATAGCAAGTGCAAATAATTAAAGCTAGAACAAATAAACGCAAGTAAAAGTAAAGATAAATAGATTTTTGTTTGATTTTCTAATAAACTCAATTAAAACTCAGGAATTAAAGACAGAAAATTAAATATGAAAGAGAAGCGATATGAGAATATAGCTTAAGTTATTAGCATGTAATCCCCACTAGTTTTGCCGTTCTAAACATGTAAGGGTGAATCATGTAGTATTTCCCTAATCGGTCCCAATATGCTATCGGTAGTTTAAAATAGGATTTACCTGTGTCAATAAGGCTTCCTAAGCAAACTTTTCCTGTAATTGGTAAAGAGTCACAAGACTCAACCATAGTGATTATCTAGCTAGGTTGGGTTGTCAGATCAAACCTAAAACTAAACGTTATGTGCTAAATATGCAATTAAACACCGTTGTCAATGGTATCCTAATTACTAGATGGTAATTCTATATGGCGGCCGTCCACAAGAACACAGAATATAAATTCAAACACATAAACAGAGAATAAAAACTATAATTCTATTTAAAACATTAAATTCCCAAATTAGATAGATGTCAATCAAAACTAGGGTTCATACATATATGCTAAAACTCAAGCTAAAGAAATTTAGTGCATGAAAGAAAAGAAAGAAATTACAAATCTAAAGGTAGAAGAAGACATTGTTGATGACAGCTCCTTCCAGACTTCTCTCTTGTGTTGTATGCTTCCTCTTGGTTTAAGGTTTCACCAAGGATGATTTAAGAATGTTAAGAGGCTGTATTTATAGGTTAGAGGTTGACCTAATTCGTTTCTTTAGAGATAAGTTAAGTAATAGACTCCTAGCCCAACTCAAATTCGTATGAAAATAAAGATAAACACTGCTGCGTTGTTTTGGTCATAACTTCTTTATTATTGGTCCGATTTTGCTCCACAAGATACCAAAAGAATCGCAACAGAATTATCTAGACCCTTTAGGAGTAATTTACCAAATTCGGCCTCTTTATTAGGTAAAAACGCCTATCTTTGCAGAATCCCAGATTTAGGCAGCTTTTCCTTTTCCATCTTTTTAGCAATTATTTCCTTATCTCCAATTTCCATGCATATCTCCTTCCATAAGTTGTTGTCTTTGACTTGGACTCTAATTAATCTCCATAATTATCATTAAAGCTTCACACTAAATAAACAATTAAACCCAATATGCTCTAAAAATAATAATTCTACAAATCAAGACCCAAAATAGGAAAGTGCACTAAATTAAGCTAAAATCAACCTATAAACTAATAAATAAGCCTAAAATGATGTCTCATGAGTATATTTTACTATCACAAATGAGGAGACATCAGTTCCCCATCCCCCCAATGATTCCCATCATCCTTGTTTAGGGGTTTTTTGGGACCTTTTGTAATGCCATCTCATCCCCCTATGATTATGTAAATATAATCTTCTTTAGTTTGTTTATCCATACATTCAACTACATTTAACTTAAACAACAACTTTATTATATTTTAGATTATTTTATACAATAAATCCAATAATAAGAATATTTGATACATCAATGATTTCCCATCACCACCAATGATACACATTGCCACCGACCAATTTAGTCCGATCACCCCCAATGTTGTCCGATTACTATAGATGTTTTTGCAATAAGTCCCATGAATTCAGATTCATCACTTCAATGGATTCATCAACAAATAATAGTCTATTCATAACAATAAATACATTAACTCTTCAAATAAAACTATTCATTCAAATAGGAAATTAAATAAATAATTCAGTTACAATACTAAACTAAATTCTAGAATTTTTTCAAATTTGATTGTCTGCAATCTTTTTTTTCTGTTTCTTTTTTTGAACCACCATTTTTCTTCTTCGTTGACCTTCACTAGACTCCACAACTTGAATAGGATCCACAAATTGATACATAGAGCTTAATTCTTCATGTGACTTATCCAATTGTATCATAATATCTTTATTTGCCTGTTTAAATTCTTCAATAGTTTCTTCAGAAGCCCTGTTTTGTTCAATAAGCACTTCTCTACCATAGGCAAGTCCTTGTATGATATCTTTATCTTCTTTTATTTCGTTTTCCATGGTAGTAATAGTTTTCTCAATCTCAACAGTTCCAAAATCATCATACTGATTTTCAAGTGTGTAAAAATTATCGTTTAGAACTTTAATTTGTTCAGTTTGTTCTTCAATTCTTCTTTTGACACGTATTTTGTTAGTGTTTTGATTCGTGTACATTTCCAGATATCGTTTTCTCCCATTATCAGCTTCTTCCTTTTTTTTCTGCAACTCTTCTGATACTTTAGCAAAATTTCTTAATTCTTCACGCTTATCTTCAAGTATACTTATCTTCTCATCTCTTGAAATAATATCAGCTTCCAAGATTGCAATTTCATCTATTATTTGTTTCAGCTTGTTTTCATTCTCATCCTCACTGTTTGCAAAAACAAATTTTTTATTGGATTACAACGTGATTAATCGAACTAATATATTTTGTATTGAAAGTATTGTAGTAATAAAATCATTATACCTTTTAGTGTCTACAGGTTCATTATTTGTAACACTTGTTTCCCCTTCCAATGTTGAACGGAACTCTCGATCCATTTTCTGCAAAACCAAAAATAGGTCTTAATCTGTTACTGATTTTTTATCTAATTCATATATAACACATAAATCCCATCAATTTACAACTTGATACCATAATCCCATCACGGTTTAATAAAACAAAACAAATAAAAACTTTTTACAAATTACACAAAGTTGAAGAATCCCATTAAATTTTTTTATTAAATCCCATTGAACTTTTTTATTCGTGCATGTAATGATATCATTGTACATTGATATATAATACCTTTTGTATTAAAATTATCTGTCTAGTTCATTCATAATCAAAATAAGCTTTTTAACTATACGTTTAACAAAAAAAAATAGAAATCATACCTTTTGAAAAAATACTCTTAAGTGTTTGATTTTTTTGCTTTGCAGTGTTAGAAGTGTAATGAACTTTGAGAAGAAGTTAAGAGAAAATGCTTTTGGAACGGTTTTGTGACACTTGAGTTTTATAAATTTTCAGAAATAAGTATGCTACTACGTTCGTGGGTGTGATAGTGGGATGTTGGGTGTGATAGTGGGATAAATGAAGGGTCAATGTGGATACCGTTATTAATTTTAAAAAGATTAAAGAAAAATAAGATAAAGATAAACGAAATACCAAATCGACCAATAAGCCACATGGCACAATCAAAATTTATGCTCCACTATTACCTTATCAATCTCTGTTCGAACCACCGCACAATCAAACTTTATTATTCTATACAATTCTAAGAGAATTGTGTTTTTATAATTGTTGAGTCCCATCACTTATTAGTACTATCATTTGATGAGTCCCATAACCATACGAGAAACATCACCATTAAATCCCATCACCGAAATACTATCCATGAACGTGACGAATGTCTAATCGATTTAAAAGAATGTTAATGGGATTTATGCTAGCTGATTAACATCACCATGATAAGCACCATCACACGATAAATCCCATCAACATCACATGATAAGTCCCATTACCTCAATGTTTGATGGGAAGGTTATAATATCAATGGGATTCAACATCTGAATCTAGTCCCATCATTCTTGTTGATTCTCATCACTCCCAATGATCCACATCACTTAGTTGAGTCCAACCGTTGCAATTGAGTCTCATCAAAGGTACAATTCCCATCACCCCCGCTTGAGTCCCATCACCACTATAAAATACCATCACTCGATAAGTACCATCACACCAATTGAGTCCCATCACCGCAACGGGTTTTTATGGATCATTTAGTTTTTAGAATATCAATGGGATTTGAACATATGAATCGAGTCCCATCATACATGTTTGTTTTCATTTTGGTTGATTTTGCCCACCTATAATAAGAATATTGATAGTAAAGTTTATTAACAAATTCTCTTAGAGCACAATGGTCACAAATACTATTTCATAGTAGAGTCATTTTGGATTCATATTCCTTGTTGATTCATATCACTACTAGTTATTCCCATCACTTTAGTTGAGTCCCATTGTTGTAATTGAGTCCAACTATTGATTCTCATCCCTCCCAATGATCCACATCACTTAGTTGAGTCCAACCGTTGCAATTGAGTCCCATCAAAGGTACGATTCCCATCACCCCCGCTTGAGTCCCATCACCGCTATAAAATACCATCACTCGATAAGTACCATCACACCAATTGAGTCCCATCACCGCAACGGGTTTTTATGGATCATTTAGTTTTTAGAACATCAATGGGATTTGAACATATGAATCGAGTCCCATCATACATGTTTGTTTTCATTTTGGTTGATTTTTGCGCACCTATAATAAGAATATTGATAGTACAAGTTCATTAACGAATTCTCTTATAGCACAATGGTCACAAATACTATGCATAAGTTCTACACTTGCCTATTGATCCTGGTTCGAATCACACCAACTACAAGAAAAAAAAATTGTTCCTCTTATATTAGCAGAAAAAAAACAGCAAAATCCGATCCAATTTATCGTAATCGATTAGTTAACATGTTGGTTAACCGTATTATGAAACACGGAAAAAAATCATTGGCTTATCAAATTATCTATCGAGCCGTGAAAAAGATTCAACAGAAGACAGAAACAAATCCGCTATCTGTTTTACAGTTTGCAATTGAGTCCCACCAAAGTGACGAATCCCATCAACTCTCCTTTATTCCCATCACCACTATAAAATACCATCACTATATTTGACACTATAAAATACCATCAATAAATTCCCATCACCACTATAAAGTACCATCACTATGTTACTACTAGATTATGGGAATCATACAATGATTGACGGGATTTTTAGGATAGTAAATGGTGATTGATGGAATATACTATTATTTGTTGATTGATCAATTGCAATGATGGGACTCATTGCAAATCATCAATGGGGATAGGAATCAATTGGAGAAAAACAACTACTAATATAATACTTTAGGGAGAAAAAACATCCCACCACAAGAGAAACAATTTTTTTTTTACCATCACTATGTTACTACTAGATGATGGGAATCATACAATGATTGACGGAATTTTAGGATAGTAAATGGTGATTGATGGAATATACTATTATTTGTTGATTGATCAATTGCAATGATGGGACTCATTGCAAATCATCAATGGGGATAGGAATCAATTGGAGAAAAACAACTACTAATATAATACTTTAGGGAGAAAAAACATCCCACCACAAGAGAAACAATTTTTTTTTTTACCATCACTATGTTACTACTAGATGATGGGAATCATACAATGATTGACGGGATTTTAGGATAGTAAATGGTGATTGATGGAATATACTATTATTTGTTGATTGATCAATTGCAATGATGGGACTCATTGCAAATCATCAATGGGGATAGGAATCAATTGGAGAAAAACAACTACTAATATAATACTTTAGGGAGAAAAAACATCCCACCACAAGAGAAACAATTTTTTTTTTTGTACTTGGTGTGATTCGAACAATGATCAATATGCAAGTGTAGAGCTTATGCATAATATTTATAACCATTGTGCTAGATAGCTTCTTTGTTTCTTTTGTTGTTAAATAATTTTATATGATGGGATTTCGCTTTAATTGGTCATTTGAATTCTCCAACGTACTTAATCCCATTCACCACTTATTAAAGAAAATGAACATAAAGGAACCCAGAAACTCACCCATCACCGCCAATTTCACACCAAACACATTCTCTCTCCTACTGTAAACTAAAATACACAATAACAACCATCATTCGTGTAAAATTGCAGATACCTAATCAAATTTCTTCCTACTGCTCACTAATGAAGATTCATAACACAAAGTAGAAGAATTACAAAAAAAAAGGTAATGTTTTCAAAGTTAAATTCTTCTATTTAGTTACATTCATATTAACATTTTGAAACCCTAGAAAGTGATTAAATGTTGAAATAATGATGTAGATAACTGTTGAAATTAGCCATTACTTATCATCTCGAGTAACTTCTGAATCTTTTAATAACTGTAGAATTTATGAATGGTGCATCTGTATAAATTATTATATGTATGTTTTTCAGTATATGTGTAAGTTTCATAAGATAAAGTTTATATTAAGATGATTTTAAATGTACTGGTGTTTTCGTAATTTAATTTAATTATCTATTTATTTGTACTTGATGTTCCGTAGTAGATATGTTTAGATTTTGACATATAAAGTACTACAATGCAAGTATGGCTCCAGAATTTAGATCTAATACCGATGCAATTTTTCAAATTGTGAAGCATGAAAAATTTACACATCAACATTTAACAGTTTGTAGTTAACTTCCTTTCTACAAACTTTTAATTGGATTATACTGTATGAAGGATAAAAGGAAAAACATAAAAAAAGACAATCATGCAGTTGCAAAATTAATATCCTTATACTGTGTAAAAGATAAAGGATTTAGAATTGGAGGAAAGATAGTTAAATTGAAGAGATCAGACATTCAATTGATTCTTGGAGTTGACAGTGGTAAAGTTGATGTCCCTTCTTCAAGTACAAGGCAGGATGTTTTCATCTCAACGTGGTTCCGTGAGATGTTTCCGTCTGAGAATGGAAGTAAATTGGTATCGAATTCTGTTATAAAGACTAAACTTGTAGAATTACTGGATTTAAACGATCAGACTGAAGAAGTATTAACGAATATTGCAAAGCTCATGTGTGTTTACGGGCTTAGTACAATTTTTTACCCTTACTCAGCTGCAAAGACATATTGGTGGTTATTTTCGGTATGTCAAAACTTAGAAGCTCTAAAAACTTATGATTGGGCAGGACATTTATGTAAAACAATACTCACTTCAATAAGTTTAGGGAAGACTACACGTGTACTAGGACCAACTTGTGCACTTATTGTAAGTTGACTGAATTTCTTATATATGAAAAAGAATATAAATTAACATTATTTGTTTTTGATTTTGTAGCCATTTTTCTTTGAGCATGTTTCTGGTTGAAATCCTGATAAAGTTGATGCATTCCCAAGGGTATTGAAGTGGTTAGATGTTTGCGATAGTAAACACCGCAAATCAAAAGTAGTGAAATGCATTTTGGATGCTTTAGAAGTTAATGTAAGTACTGATATACTCTAATTATTGTATTAAATTACAATGGGATTAAGGTTGAAATTCGTTTTGTGTTTTGTTTTTTGAAACTATTGGATTGTATCTAATGGGATTTTTAGTTAAATTAACGGGATTTTTTTTTTTAGTTTATAGTATATTGATGGGATTTATACCCAAAAATATGTTCTAACATTTTAGATGCTTTAGAAGTTAATGTAAGTACTAAAATATTCTAATGATGGGATTAATCACAATGGGATTAAGGTTGAAATTTCAGTTTGTTTATGGGATTTTGAAACTATTGGAGTGTATCTAATGTGTCTTTGGATAAATAAATGGGATTTCTTTTTGTTTATAGTATTTTTGATGGGATTATTACAAAAAAATATGTTCTAACATTTTAGATGCTTTAGAAGTTAATGTAAGTACTAAAATTCTCTAATGATTGGATTAATCACAATGCTTTAAATGTTATAAGTGATTAGTATTAAGGTTGAGATGGGATCTGTTAATGGGATTTAGAAATTATTTTGGATTTTATCTAATGGGATTTGTTGGGAATTAACGGGATTTTTTTTATCTTTTATAGTATTTTGATGGGATTAGTAAAAAAAATATGTTCTAACTTTTTCAGTATGATTAATGACAGGTTAACACCGATGAGTTGAAAATCCTTGAACATGAAAAAGATTTTCATGCAGAGGACGAGCATACTGGAGAGGAAGACAATGATGAACATGATAATAGAGATGGTGTTAACATCAACAATGCTGAGGATGTAATACAAGATTTGTTTGAAAATCCAACGAATGATAAAGATAAAAATAGAGATGACGATTTCATTCCTTGTGGTAATGCTGATGGGAACAAAGATGAAAACATCAATAATGCTGATGATGTAATGCCAGTTTTATTTGATAATCCAATGAATGATAATGATGATGATACACATGAGTATGAAAATCCCAACAAAGATGAAAATGCAGATATTATTTTAGAAACAAGGAAGGAAGTGATTGATGAAACAACAGAGAAAACAAATAATGAACAAAACTTCGGTGTAGAAAAAGAAGTTAACAACGTAGATTATTTTGATTTGGATAATATGTACAACTCCGGAGTTGGACTATCACAAATTATCACACCTGAAGATTATGTCAATTATGAGAGTCAACCTAAAAATCAAACAAATGAAGATGTTGAGAACAGGTAATCAATTACAAATATTTACTTTAACTATTTTTTAATGACATCAATGCGAAATTATTATGTGATAATACTTGAAACAGCAGAAAAACCAAACAACTTGAAAGCAAATTGAGGGAGGAAGTAAATGATTTAAAAATTACTCTTGAGGGCAAAGATAAACTAATCAAACAGCTTCAAGAGAAAGTGAATAATCTAGCAGAATTAGAAAAGTTTGCTAAAGAAGAAGCAAAGGTATTAATTGACAGCTTAAGAAAAACTGAAAAAAAATTAGAAGATGGAGTGATAATGAAAGAAGAATTGATCCAAAATGCAAACATTGTAACTGAAACAAATAATGGCTTACGGAAAGAAAATGAAGAATTACGAAAAGAAAATGAAGAATTACAAAAAGAAAACAAGATGTTAAAAAATTATATAAAAGAGCCAAACAACATTCCCAATATGCAACCATTTGAAAATGCAGAACACTTGTCAAATGAGAATTTAGATAATAATGATGATAAAGAGATATTTGATGATGGGACTAAAATAAATATACCACAACAGAAAAAGATTTCAAGGAAGAGAAAGAAGAAACACATAACACCAAGTTCAATGGTCAATCGTGTAAAAAAAGGTCAACGTCCAGGAAAGGAGAAATTTTTTGATGACGAATACATCACAGATAATGTATTTAAACGAAAGAAAACAAAACAGGACATTGCATGTTCAACTGAAGATTACCAGGTTCTTATGGATAAAGGAATACCTCCTGAATTCAATGTCAGTATGAGTGAGTGCATGGCAGTTGTTAAATATTGTCCCATTGGATCATCGGTAAGTATATGATATTCACAAAATGTTAATCATAATTATATCGATAACGATATTAACATGTTTTCAGGTTATGGAGGCAACATTTAGTATAATGGAAATATTGTATGATACAAGTAAAAAATATACACCATATGCAAGATGGAATCATGATGTTCATGTTGATGTAAATTCTGTGGTAAGTTTAAATCTCAATGGGATTTCTACATTACTGATGGGATTTATAGTTACTGATGGGAATTTTACTGATTGGATTAATAAAATCAAAATATGTTATGCACTAATGGGATTTGGGAAAATATTGGATACTACTTTGACAATGGGATTAAAAATTTAAATGGTATTTCATAGTTAACTTTACAAGAAAAGAGTTATTAATAGTATGATTGTTAATGACTATATTAGTCCCATTTGTTATGAACACTCATTATGTTTCGTTTAATTTACAGGAATATATATATAATGGACCAGAAATTCAAGTACAAAGTTTGATAAAAAAAAATTCACTCTACATGCAAACATATAGATATGTGCTATTCCCAATACAAACACAATCAGGAAAAATAAATCAATGGACACTGTTAGTTTATGATAAATCATTTGATGGCTTCGTTCATTACAACGGACTTCCAGGCAAAAAATCTTCAACAACTATAGCAAACAATAGTGCAAATCATCTAGTGAAAGTAATCACAGATGGAAAAAGACAAGATGAAGTAAAGCATGAAGAATGTTCACACGAAAAAGCAGCAATACATGATTCAGGTCTCTACATTTTATTATATGCACAAGATTTGTTTAAAAGACAACATGTACAAGGTCATTACAAAGCAGTAGACGCAGATGACTTTAGAGGTAAAATTGTGAATTGGTTACTATATCACACTAAGGCAGCCAACACAAGATCACTTTAGGAAGGAATTTGAGAAAAAAATTACACTTTGTTGAAAGTTTACAACTATGTTGATGGGTTTTTTTAGATTGTTAATTGTTTTGGATTATATTAGAGTATTAATGTTTTACTTAATGTTTTTTATCAAACAAAGTTTATAAATATATTGTTTCCCATCACCCTTTTTGTTTTGCATCACCCTTATTGTTTCTCCATCACCGCGATGGTTTGTATTCATCACTCAATGGGATTTGATTGATGAGAATTTTAGCACCCTTTTTGTTGGTTCCCATCACTCCAATTGATTCCCATCACCAACATTTTATTCCCATCACCCCGAATTATTCCCATTACCCCCAAATTATTCCCATCATTGTATTTGAGTCCCACCACTGGTTGAGCCCCATCATCCCCCAATGAGTCCCATCACCCCCGCTTGAGTCCCATCACCACTATAAAATACCATCACTCGATAAGTACCATCACACCAATTGAGTTCCATCACCGCAATGGGTTTTTATGGATCATTTAGTTTTTAGATTATCAATGGGATATGAACATATAAACAAGTCCCATCATACTTGTTTGTTTTCATTTTGGTTGATTTTGCCCACCTATAATAAGAATATTGATAGTAAAGTTTATTAACGAATTCTCTTAGAGCACAGTGGTCACAAATACTATGCATAAGGTCTACATTTGCCTATTGATCCTGGTTCGAATCACACCAATTATAACAGAAAAAAAAATTTGTTCCTCTATTTTGGTGGGATCTCTTTTCTCCTAACTAGTCTCCATCAACATGATGAATATGTCATCGATTTCAAAAAATGTCATCGATTCTATTAAGTCAAGCTAGAACATATAAATCCCATCAAATGGATGAATCCCATCAACGCTCGCTTGAGTGCCATCACCATTATAAAATATCATCACTCGATAAATCCCATCACACTCGATTGTATTTAGTCAAGCTAGAACATAAATACCATCACAATGCCTTTAGTACCATCACCCCAATTTAGTCCCATCACCATGATAAGTTACATCAACACGATAATCACCATAACCCGATAAGTCCCATCACCTCAATAGTAATTGGATTTGAACATCTGAATCGAGTCCCATCATCTTTGTTGATTCCAATCACTTAGTTGAGTCATACAGTTTGCAATTGAGTCCCACCAAAGTGACGAATCCCATCAACTCTCCTTTAGTCCCATCACCACTATAAAATACCATTACTATATTGACATGATTGATTCCATAGTGTACACAAGTAGAATACTATAATTCCAATTTGTATTCCCATAATTAGACTACCATCAACTTTGTTTGGTCCAATCTACATTGATGATTCCCATCGACCAATCAAGTCTAATCACCACAATTTATTCCCATCACTGATTACTCCAATCTTAGTTGACTAGGGGCCATCAACACGATCATTCCCATCATCGTATTTGAGTTCCACCACTAGTTGAGCCCCATCATCCCCCGATGAGTCCCATCACCCCAATTGGGACCACTACGATATGATGGGACTCAATGGTTGTTTTTCTACATCATTCAATGATTGATAGGATAATAAATGGGACATAAACACTTGATTCAAGTCCCATTCGACTAATTGAGTCCCATTACATCCTATTCGATTCCATCATCACAAATTATTGCCATCACTATAATTTAGTCCCATCATCGTATTTGAGCCCCATCAGCTCCCGATGAGTCCAATCACCCCAATTGTGACCACTACTAGATGATGGGAATAATACAATGATTGACGGGATTTAGGATAGTAAATGGTGATTGATGGAATATACTATTATTTGTTGATTGATCAATTGCAATGATGGGACTCATTGCAAATCATCAATGGGGATGGGAATCAATTGGAGAAAAACAACTACTAATATAATACTTTAGGGAGAAAAAACATCCCACCAAAAGAGAGAAACATTTTTTTTTTGTACTTGGTGTGATTCAAACAATGATCAATACGCAAGTGTAAAGCTTATGCATAGTATTTGTAACCATTGTGCTAGATAGCTTCTTTGTTTCTTTTGTTGTTAAATAATTTTATATGATGGGATTTCGCTTTAATTGGTCATTTGAATTCTCCAACGTACTTAATCCCATTCACCACTTATTAAAGAAAATGAACATAAAGGAACCCAGAAACTCACACATCACTGCCACTTTCACACCAAATATATTCTCTCTCCTACTGTAAACTAAAATACACAATAACAACCATCATTCGTGTGAAATTGAAGATACCTAATCAAATTTCTTCCTCCTGCTCACTAATGAAGATTCATAACACAAAGTAGAAGAATTACAAAAAAAAAGGTAATGTTTTCAAAGTTCATTTCTTCTATTTAGTTACATTCATATTAACTTTTTGAAACCCTAGAAAGTGATTAAATGTTGAAATAATGATGGTGTAAGATATATAACAATATATACCTTCCTATATATACATATTGCTTGTGCTCGTATATAATTTTTAGACTAAATATGTAAATTATTGTGTATGTATAAGTGAATATTATATAGAGGAAGCGAATTTTAGGAAGTTTAAAAATTAGCCATTAATTATCAGCTCGAGTAACTTCTGAATCTTTTAATAACTTGAGAAATTATGAATGGTGCATCTGTATAAATTATTTTACGTATGTTTTTCAGTATATGTGTAAGTTTTATAAGATAAACTTTATATTAAGAAGAATTTAAATGTACTGGTGTTTTCGTAATTTTTTGTTTTTGTGTTTTACTTTTTATTGCAATACTTAAATGGTTAAATAACTCCTGCATATACTAGTTTCATGATATTGTGTATAACAATTGATTTTTATTAAGTTTCATTATATATTTTGTGATGGAGACTTTTTTAGATTTTTGCGATGGGATTTTTATATGTTAGTTTATTGGTTTGATGGGACCTAAGTTGGTGATCGGACTTTTATTTTTGGTGTGATGGGATCTTTGTGTATTGATTGGTCTAGAGTAGTTGATGGGACTTATATTTGTATTTGGACGTTATACGTTAGTTGTTTTCTCTTTGATGGGATTTTTGTGTATTTGGTTGGACTTATATGCGTGATGGGATTTTATATCAATGGGATTAACATATATGTGTATTTTGTTTGGATTTTTTGATGTTTTTGTATTGGCGGGATGTGTTATACCGCGATGGGATTTTATACGTTTGATGGGATTTTTTATGTAAGCTGGTGCGAGTTAGTTGTTTTCTTTTGATTGGATCTTTTGTGTATTGATTGGTCTAGAGTATTTTATTGGACTTATATTTTTTATGGGACTTTATACGTAAAATGTTTCCTCTTTTGATGGGATTTTAGTGTATTGGTTGGACTCAAGTAGTTGATGGAATTTATATCAATGGTATTATTTACAGAAACGTATTATCGAGTTATAACATTTAATATATTAAGTAATATGCAGGTATGTATCGTATAGAGTTTAAATCTTCAATTGACGCTATATACCAAATTTTGAAGAATCAACGAATCACATCTCAACATATAAAGGCGTGCAGACAACTTCCTTGCTACAATATCATAAAAGCATTGCATCGAATCAAAGATGAACGTAAATAGATTAAAAAAGATAATGTTGCAATTTCTGAATTAATATCTTTTTACTGTGCAACATCAGGAGGATTTAAGGTGGCAAGAAAGATAATTCCATTGAAAAATTCAGACATTACATTGATTCTTGGACTTGAGTGCGGGGATGTTAAAGTACCTTATAGAACTAGGGAAGATGTGTTAAGCTCACCTTGGTTTCATAAGATATTTCCGGAAGAGAATGGAAAATAAATGGTATCAAATTCAGATATAAAGTCTAAAATTGAAAAGTTACTTCTACTCCAAGATCAGAATGAAGAAGTGTTAGCAGACTTTGCAAAGCTGATGTTTGTTTATGCATTTACTACAATATTATACCCATTGAACGGTTCAAAGACATCTTGGTTTTTATTTTCTATTTGTCAAAACTTAGAATCCCTTAAAACGTATGATTGGGCAGGGAAATCGTGTGAGATGTTGCTAAGTTCAATATCATTACGAAAAATGACACGCATACAAGGACCAACTTGTGTGCTTATAGTAAGTACATTCAATTTCTTAAACATGTAAAATTATAACAAAAAATAACATTTTTTTTTGTAAATTGTAGCCATTTTTCTTTGAACATGTTGCTTGTTGGAATCCTTCACAAGTTAATGCATACCCAAGACTACTAAAGTGGTTAGACCTTGTTCAAGGTGATTCATTTGCAACGGAATACATCGGTGAAGCCATAGAATCTAAGGTAAGTAATATTAGTATATAATAATAAGATTTATTACAATGTTATATGTTTTTTAGCTGATGGGATTTTTTGTATAATAATGGGATTTTATAGTTTAATGATGGGATTTATTTTTTTACTGATGGGAATTTACTGGTGCGATTAATACAATCAAATTTTGGTATAAATTAATTGGCTTTCCGAAAACAAGAGTTATTAATAGTAAGATTGTTAATGACAGGTTAACATTACACAGTTGCAAATCCTTCCACATGAAAAGTTTTTTGATGTAGAGGTTGAACTAGATGAAGCGGAAGAAAATGAAAATAAGAATAACGAACATGAGGATTATATTCCACATGTTAATGAACAAACTTATGGGAACAAAGATGAAAACATCAACAATGTTGTTAATACAGTACCAAAATTCTCTTGGTAATCCAAGAAATGAAGTGATCAAGGAGAAATTAGATAAAACAAACGATTTTGTACATGAAGAAGATGGTGTGATAAAGGAGAGAACTGCTGGATTAGAAAAAGAACTTCAAAACACAAAAAACAACACTATAGATGATTTTTCTGTCGAAAATATGTTTGACTTAGGAATATCACAGAATGATGATGATTTAGGAGCACATGTAGAAAAGGTAAATACTGAAAATCATCCAAACAATCCAAAAAAAGGTTTATTCTCGAAAAGGTATATCAAGTATAAGTATTTAGTTTAATTTATACTGATGAGATTAATATCAAATTTATATAATCTAATATTTTTTACAGTGAAATCGACATGGCTTCCGAGATCAAATATCTTGAAAGAAAATTGAGAGAGTTAAATGATTTAGAAAAGTTTGCAAAGGAAGAAGCAAATACTTTAAGAAACTGTTTAAAATCCAGAGATAAAATTATCGACGATCTTCAAGATCAATTAAACAAATACATAGACTTAGAAAAGTTGATGAAAGAAGAAGCTGACAAGTTAAAAGATAGACTCCGAAGTACTGAAAAAAGATTAGAAGATGAAATTGAGAGAAATAATTCATTGATCAAGACTAAAGAAATGATATTATTAACAAATCAGAACTTACATAGAGAAAATGAAGATTTACGTACAGAAAACAAGGTCCTAAAAGATGATTTAAATAAAATTCTTGAAGAGCCTTACATTATTCCAAACGTTGAACCATTTCAAACAATGACGGGAGAAGAAATTCCCATCAATCCACAAACTAACACTGATGAAATTAAAAAACCCAGAACGAAAACTATGGCAAATAAGAGACAGAAGAAACAAGTCTCCCCTAGCTCGATGGTCAATCGTGTAAAAACAGGTCAACGATTAGGAAAGGAGAAACAACTTGATGAAGAATATAATTCAGAAACTGACATTAAAAGAAAGAGATCAAAAGAGAACATTGCATGTTCAAGCGAAGTTTATGAGATGCTTATTGAGAATAAAATCCCCGAACACATAAATACTAGTTCTGAAGAATTATTAACAATTGCTAGATTTGGTCCAATCAGTCCATCAGTAAGTATATGATTTTTTAAAATTTTTATTTTACATTAATGTAGAATATTAAATATTAATCATATTTTAGATTATGGAGGCAGTACTTAGCATTATGGAGAGATTGTTTAATTCTAAAAGGAAAGTCGCACCATTTCAAAGATGGCATCATGCCGCTCATTTTGATGTAAACTGTGTGGTAAGCTCTAATTTGCATATTTTATAGGAATATATGTATATTTTATATAAAATATTAAGTTTGTTGTATCGCAATTTCTATCTCAAATTAAGTTTAATGTCTCGAGCAGGTGATGAGATCTATATGTTTTTGATAGGATGTATATGTGTAACTGTTTTTGGATTTCTTTGATGTATTTGTATTGGTGGGATGTGTCATACCATGATGAGATTTTATATATTTGATGGTATTTTTAGATGTCTTGTAGTGATGGGATTTAAATGTTTTGATAGTACTTGATCAGTCATGGAATTTATATGCATGATTGTACTTTATATGTTAGTTTTTTGTTTTCCAGATGATTTCTCTTGATGGGATCTAGTTGTTTTCATCGACTCATTTACGTGATGGTACTTATATCCATGATGGGATGTATACGCTAATGATGGGATTAAGTTGGGGGGTTGGGATTTTTTGATGTCTTGTATTGGTGGAATGTGTTATATTCTGATGGGATTTTTTATGTTTGATTGGATCTCTAGATGTTTTGATGGTACTTGAGCAGTCATTGGATTTATATGCATGATTGAACTTTATATTTTAGTTATTTGGTTTTCAGATGCCTTCTTTTGATTGGATCTAGTTGTTTTCATGGACTCATTTACGTGATGGTACTTATATCCGTGATGGGATTAAGTGGGGGGGTCTCTTGATCGGAAGCTCTAACTTGCATTAGTTCATTTTTTTATGAGTATTCATTTTGTTTTTGTTTTGATTCCAGGAATATATGTATCTTGGATCAAGGAGCAATTTTCAAAATTATATCCAAAAATCTTCAGAATTAATGAAAACACACAGATTTGTGTTATTCCCGATATTCACATTAATTGGTAGTTGCAAAGTATGGACACTATTGGTGTATGACAAATCAAATGATGGATTTATTCATTACAACGGACTACCCGGAAAGAAGTCAGTAATGAATTTAGCAAATGGGAATGCAGATCATTTGATGAAAATTATCACACAAGGAAAAAGATTTGAAGAATTGGTGCATGAATATTGTTCACATCAGAAACCATCATACTATAATTCGGGCGTCTATATTATGTTATATGCAGAAGACTTGTACACAAAAGAAATTGTTGGAGGACAATATAAAGCAGCAGACGTTGATCAATATAGAGATAAAATTGTAAACTGGTTACTTGATAACTCTACTAATGAAGCAGCAAAAACCAACATGAAATAAACTACAATGAGAAATGAAAACTTTAGAATATGTAATAATAATTTTTTTGATTCGATTAACATTTTGCTTAATGTTTTCATAAACAAAAGTTTATAACATAGATTGTTTATGTGTTACAAATTTCTCCCAATCCCAATACTGTATTAGATCCCATCAACAGGTGTGATGGGAATTATATGTTTAGTTAATGGGATATATATGCATGATACGATCTATATGTTTTCGTTCATTGAATTTAGATATTATCTCTTGTTGGGATATAGATGTTTGATAAAACTTAAGTACATGATGGGATTTATATCAAGCATTGGAGTTTTCTGTTAATTGATCATATTTTTGTTAGGCAATTGGATTCTTATTATATCTAAATTCCCATCATCCCAAGCGAGTCCCATCACCAATACTTAATGGGATTTTTATTATATCAATGGGATTAAAACAGCTTGCTTCTCAATCCCATCACCCCTGTTGATTCCATCATTCCAATTGATTTCCATCAGCTCAATTGAGTCCCATCACACACGCTCTAACCCCATCACCCCAGTGAGTCCCATCACAGCAGGTGTTTAAATATCAATGGGTTTTAAACACCTGATTTAATCACCTTTTGGTTCCCAAAACCCAAATTCAGTCCCACTGTTTCTAATATGAATCCAATTTTTAAAACAAAATTATATTAATCATAAATATACTTGATCAGTTGAATGACTTACAAAAGGGTTTCAATAATTTTATTAAACAAAAGGGTACAATAAGAAAAGAAATACAAAATACTCTAAAAATATTACAATTTTTCTTCACAATCAGTTGCATGATTGTACATCTTCAACCAAGATTTCGTCTTCTCTGTTTTCGAGTCTCTGAATTTTGTTTTCTAGCATTGCTGTGTAACGTCCATATGTTACATTTTCATCATGTTCTTTTCTGTATATTTTGAAAACTTGTTTTTTTTCTTTTTCATCTTCCTTCATTTTTCTTTTCATATCCTTGATTCGTTTTTTGGACAAATCAAGTTTAGCTCTTAATTCTTTCGATTCATCTCGTAATTCAAGGATCTTCTTATCTTTTGAAAGTATTTCATCATTCAGAAGTTTTATTTCACTACTCATCTCCTTCAACAGATAATCTGTGTATCAATCCTGCTATAAATGCGAAAGTAAAACTGTGTTAAACTACAAAGGGATTAATCCCATCAAGCTATTGTATGGGAAAACAATTTTTACCTGCTATCCGTCTCTATCACAGCAGGGTATGATTCTTTTTCCATAACTACAATTTATCACAACAATGGAAATAGTTATATAAAGAATACTAAATCCAATTATTACTAAATAAACCATTGACAGACTAAAAATCCCATCATCATACTTCATCCCATCAATAATGTTTAATCCCATCAAAAATTAGGTAATCCCATCATGGAGGAAACACTAATATCACTGAAATAATCCTATATACTACGTTTTTAGACTAATTACCAGTGAACAAACACGTAATCATTAAAATCCCATCAATATACATAATGTTTAATCGCATAATTTAACAAAAAAAATGATAGAAATCAATGGGATTATGCAGTAAACATAAAACGCTAACTGTTAGAAGATTTCAGTGATGGGATCCCATCAACAATGTTTAATCCCATAAAAAATTAGTTAATCCCATCATGGAGGAAACACTAATATCACTGAAATAATCCTATATACTACGTTTTTAGACTAATTAGCAGTGAACAAACACGTAATCATTAAAATCCCATCAATATACATAATGTTTAATCACATAATTTAACAAAAAAAATGATAGAAATCAATGGGATTATGCAGTAAACATGTAACACTAACTGTTAGAAGATTTATGGGATTATGCAGTAAACATAAACCCTAAAAAAGTAAATGTTAACAAGAATTGAAAAAATTAACTTCAAAAATATTAATTTTGAATCAGTCTAATCACTTCGATGAGTACAATTAAAACTCAATAAACAAGAATGTGAAAAAAACAGAAGAAATCAAATTAACAAGAATTTGAAAAAAACAGAAGAAATGAAATTAACAAGAATTTGAAAAAAACAGAAGAAATGAAATTAATCGATACCTTTAATTTGTAAATTAAAAACGAAACACATCAAAAGATTCAGATTTCTTACCTTATATGATTCCGATTTTGGTTGATGGGATGAAATTGATTAAGCTTTTATAATTGTTCATATCTTGTGTGATTTTTTGTGATTCCCTATCGATCCATAAAATATTTGATTTTCGAGTAAAAATGTAACAAATGTGAGCAACACTTTTACGATTTTCTGTGTTTTGACCAACATTTTTATGATTTTCGTGAGTATAAAAGAGAGTTAGAGTTAGAAGAGAGAGAAGCGATAAAGAGAGCAGAGAGAGAAGCGATACAGTTAGAATAGATAGAGAGAGAGAGAGAGAGAGAGAATTGTGTGAAAAATGTGTAGTGTGTGTAAACTAAGTAATCGAATCTGATTGAAATGTTTTGTTGTTTTTTTTTCTTTTGTTAATTGTACTTTAAGGGTAAATAGGTAATCTAGTTATAATTAATTAAATGATGATTCTTAAGGGCATAAATAATATTAGTTTGATTTTTTGGGGCATTGACCCTTTTTTTAATTATACATTTCAAAAGTGAGAAAATATAAAATTTAGTTTTTATAATTAAGGTGATCACAATCATATTTAAGTTAGGAAAAATAAATGTTTGACTTTGTTTACTTTTAAAATACAAGGATACAAAATTTTAAAAGTGATATTAGTTTCAAATTAAGGTTTTGTTTATTTTTTAAGTGATAAGTGTCAAATAATGAATAAATAGTTGAATATAAGTTTTTTTTTATAGCAGTTGAATAGATTTTATTTTGTTAAGAGGTTCATCGGCCCCTAATTTTCAACAGATCCTGAATTTTAACAATTTCATAGCTAATAACTCGTTGACTGAATTGACTACTTCAGGGAGATTTTACACGTGGTCAAATAGACGGACGGATCATACTTTGGTGAAGTCTAAAATTGACAAAGCCTTTGCAACAGTTGAGTGGATGGATAAGCATCCAAATGCCACTCTCTTCATCCCACCGGCCACGGGATCTGATCATTCGCCGGTAATACTATATCAAGACGGTAAAGGGAAGAAATGTGAGCGACACTTCAGGTTTGAATCAAATTGGGCACTACACGAGGATTGTTATGGGGTTATTCACACAGCATGGGGGCCACCCCTTGACACAACTACGGCTATTACGATTCCAACTAAGAGAGCTATACAGTAAAGGCATTAATGGAATGGAGCAAAACTACTTTCCCGAACAATAAACGACGTATAAAGGAGTTGGAACAACAGTTGATTCTGGTAACTAATAAACCAAATACAGAGGAAACAAGGAAAGAGGAACATGATCTTCGTGAGGTGATTAAATACTTTTGGAAGAGGGAGGAGATTTATTGGTATGACAGGTCAAGACAACAATGGATACACTTTGGCGACAAGAATACCAAATTATTCTTTGCTCTTTCTTCTCAACGGCGAAACTGTAATAAGATTACCGCGATTCAAACGGGCACCGGAGACTGGATACAGGATGAAAGAGAAATAAAATCTCAATTTAACAGTTTTTATGATAACTTACTACAAGAACATACGGACCCATTACTAACGGAAGCTTTACGTTGTATAGAAGTACAGGTTACTACTGAGATGAATGAAGCGCTTATGGTTACACCAGATCCGAAGGAAATTGAAGAAGCGGCTTTCAGTATGTCTCCGGGGAAAGCTCCAGGACCGGATGGCCTGAACGGAAAATTCTTTCAGGAATACTGGACAATCATTAAGGAAGACGTTTGCAATATGGTTATTGATTTCTTTTTACATAACACTTCTTTGGAAAGGTTGAATGAAACACTTATTACTCTTATACCGAAAGGGGATATTCAAACTGGAGTGGGGGACTATCGCCCGATTTCATGTGTTAACTTTATTTATAAAATTATTCCTAAAATCTTGGCAACATGATTACAGAAGATAATGAATTCAATCACCTCACCTACTCAGACAGCTTTTATTAAAGGTCGTTCGATTCAGGATAACATTTTAATTGCGCAGGAAGTGTCTTTCTTTATGAAACGCAAGCTGAAAACTGAGGCTCATTACGCAGCAATTAAATTGGACATGGCTAAAGCATACGATCAGGTACGGTGGGATTTTTTACGACTATTACTAGAAAAAATGGGCTTTGCAAGGACTTGGGTTGATTGGATATGGAACTGCATTACTACGGTAACTTTTCAAATTAATATAAACGGAGAGAGGCAACCAGCTTTCAAACCGGGACGAGGGCTACGACAAGGGGACCCGTTATCCCCTTTACTGTTCTCTCTCTTGACGGAATCATTGATATCGCTTATTGAACACAAAGTTGACACAGGACACATTCAAGGAATTCAAATTACACGAAATTGCCCGGTTATTTCTCACCTTCTTTTTGCAGATGATTCGTTGTTCTTTTTATCGCTTGACGGACAGGATATTGAGGCATTCCAAGAATGTATTGACACATACTGCCGGGGGTCGGGTCAACGAGTCAATTTTCATAAATCGTCGGTTACGTTCAGTAAACAAACACCAACAACGCTAAGGCAACAAGTTTCTAACACACTTCAAATTCGAGAGGTGGATGATCTAGGCAAATATCTAGGAATCCCGCTCTGCCACAAACGGACGAAAATTGAGACTCTTCAATGGATTGCGGACAAATTTTTTAACAAAGCACAAGGATGGATAGCAAAATTATTGTCTGAAGGAGGACGGGAAGTCTTAATAAAAGCAGTATTACAGGCCATACCTACATATGCTATGTCTATTTTTTCATTCCCAGTTGGATTTTGTAAAAAACTGACATCGATTATTGCGCGGTTCTGGTGGAACTCTTTGGAAAAGAGGAAAATACATTGGATGGACTGGGAGAAAATGACAGCAGCAAAAGTTATAGGCGGAATGGGGTTCCGTGACCTTAAACGTGCAAACACGGCGCTACTCGCTAAACAAGCTTGGAGGTTTTTGCAGTCTCCGCAATCGTTAGCGGCCAGGTTACTTAAAGGTATTTACTTTCCTAATCAGGATTTTTCGCAGGTTAAGCTTCGTCAAAGTAGATCATGGTCATGGGCTAGTTTAATAGAAGGGCGAGACTTCTTAATTGATCATGGTATCATGCAAATTGGTAACGGGGAGACTACTAGGATATGGGAAGACAAATGGTTGAACTCGGGGCGAATCAAGGATAAACCGGAGAATGTTTCCATCAAAACAGTTGACCAACTCATGCAGCGGACTTCTGATGACTGGAATTGGGAAATGATTGATGCTTACTTACCAGATCCAGTTAAAGAGGAAATTTATCGAACGCCAATTATTAATAGGCACTCGAGAGACACGTTTACGTGGCCATATACAAAATCAGGAGAATATACAACGAAATCCGGATATACTACACTAACGAACACACATATGGGAAACAGTACACAAACATCGGACCAGGCAAGGATACGAAATGCGGACCTCTGGATGAAAGTTTGGAAGTCGAATGTTCCTTCGAAAGTTAGGAACTTTACGTGGAAAGCTTGTTGGGATATACTTCCCACGAAACGAAACCTTAAAAAAAGGAAGTGTAGTGATTCAGATAAATGTCCTTGGTGTCGGGATGTAAAGGAAACATGCTCACATCTTCTGTTAACGTGTAACTTTTGTAAACAGGTTTGGGCAGGTTCGGTACTGCAGATACGAATACCGGAAATTGAGCCATCTTCCATTGGCGACTGGTTTACTAAACTAATTGATAACATTGATCCGAAAGTTTGGGACAAAAGAATTATTACGGCTTACCTTATGCTTATTATGTGGAATATATGGAAACAAAAAATGAAATGTGTATACTAGAACGGAACTTTACAGGTTGATACAGTCTTACATCTTACTAATATTACTATGACAGATCTATTTGGACAGGGTTGGAGCGAAAACAACGTCCCTAGTCCGGCAAATGGGGAACAGCCTGGAAATCCGCCTAGTGAACCACACTTTCCAGCAGACATACAAATCCGGTATACATGTGACGCGTCCTACATGAAGAGTTCGGAACAGAGTGGTATTGGGATAGTTCGAAGAGAGGTAAGGACTGGCTTCAGACATGCTTTTTCAGCACCTATATGGACAGATTCGGTGGATACGAAACCACCAAATTGGCGATCCAGGACACAGGACGGAAAACTATCATTTGCTCTGATAACCTTGAAGTTATTCAAGGTATTAAAGAGTTGTCAGCAGCGCGGTGGAGGATCAGACCATTCATTCAGCAGATCCAGAAGGCAGCAGAGAGGCACGACCAGCTGTCTTTCATGCACATCCCACGTAGGCGAAATGGATGGGCTGACAAAGCGGCGCGGAACGCTAGACAACGGAAGGTGCTGACGGGGCACCAAAATCAGATTACCCTCGCTTTCGGCAGACTGGGGATTGGTTGATATAGTCTACGGTATTGTATTTTGTCCGGCTGACCAAAAAAAAAGTGCCAAATAATGAATAAATAGTTGAATATAAGTTGTTTTTTTATAGCAGTTGAATAGATTTTATTTTGTTAAGAGGTTCATAACTAGTTTGAAATTTTAATGAAATAGACCAATTAAGAGCTTAAGACTGAATTGGCCAGAAACAATTAATTTGTCTTATTGATCTTGTGTTTTAATGAACCAAATTAAGATCCCATTAAGTGGAAACAAACATCCTTTTCGTTTTAAATCTAAAATAGACTAGTTAAGATTCATTCATATATGAATTGGTTTAGGAAAAATAAATTTTCTTATTGATTCAGTTGCTTAATTAATTAGATTAAGATCTCATTAAGTGCAAATAAACACCTCCTGAATTTTAATAATTGGAAGGGAAAGGGGGATGGGGAGAGAGGGGGAGGGGGGGGGGGGGGAGAGAGGGAGGGGGAATTTCATATTTTAAATATATTAGAGAATGTATTAAATATTTTAAAAGTGAGAAAATGTTTAGTTTCAATTTTTAAATGTGTTTTTAAAATTAAATGGATCAAGTATTTACATTTAAAATATTAAAAGGGAGACGGTAGTGTGTTTTTTTAATTAAAGGAGTCAAAAAAATATTTTGGCTATAGTTAGGGGACGCTAATCCCCTGGTATACACATACTTCCTTTTTCCGGCCATCTAAAAATTTCAAACTAAATTCAACATATTCTAAATAAAATCTATCGATATATATTAATCATTAATATATACACATTAATAATTTTTGGTTATTTAATTGAATAAATATCATATATCATAGTGTTTATAAATTTGTTTTTAATGTATAAAGGAAAAGATAATTTCAACTTCATTAGTATTTATTAATCAACAGGTAGTTAAATAGAACAAGTATATAAAAAAATATTTTGAAAATATAATTGGAAAAATTATTATCTTTCTTCACTTTGGTATCATTCTGTGTGGGTTTTGTGTGTAGAGAGAAGAAAAAACCTGTGTCTTCTCGACAAAAAACACATATGGTGTTTATGTGTGGGTTTTTGTGGGTTTTATGGTATTTATGTATACATATGGTCCCAGACCGTGTCTTTTTGGCAAAAAACCTATTTCACAAACCCGTGGCACGGTTTTTTTTTCAACACAGCGAGCCGGCTTGCCGGTCCCAGTAAAGTTCCCCTCGGCAAAAAACCTGATTCCAAAACCCATGGCACGGTTTTTTCTTCTGCCAGCTTACCGCTCCCCTGACCGGTATACCGGTCAGGCCTTCTAATTTTTCTTTTCGTCTCGGCAAAAAACCTTATTCCAAAACCCGTGGCCACTGTATTTTCCTCCAGTATACCGGAGATTTTGGCGTTATATCGGTCAGTGCTGCAGATTTTTTCTTTTCGTTCCTTAGTACCCCAAACTCAATTCTCGCACCATTTAACACACTACCTTTCTCATTTCTTTTAAAAATAAAAACTAAGACACTAAGCTTACTTATAATTATACACTAGGATATGATAACATAAATCAATAAACTAATATACAATTGAAATGGCTTTTGTTTAACGTCGTTAAGCTCGACGGGTTACCTCTTGAGTCATTTTTAACATAACCTCCCCAACAGTGAGTGAGGTTATCAACATTTTCTATTTGGAATTTGCATCACTTGGCTTTGATTACAACTAGTTTCTATGAGATAACCTTTCGATTTACGTGCTTTCGGAAGAGGGCCAGGCTTTTTCATTGCAACTTCTTCGCCCACTCTGAACTCCTTTTTCTTTCTTTCATTCTTAGATTCTTTTGGAACTTTCATAGAACCCGCCTTATCTTTCTTTTTAGCATGATCAAGGTGTGGATTTTCCTTAGGATATGGAGGACTTTTATTAGGTGGTTTCTTTCTTAGCTCTCTCTCCTCCATTCCTAAGGTTTCCACAACCTTAGTTGGCTCTTTGTCGACTTGTTCAATCACATCAATCCGGAAGCAATCCTCCTGGGAATCCGGAAAATTCATTGGCCTAAACATGTTGAATATACCTCCTCGTCTTGGATATGCATGATCATTTCTCCATTCTCTTCATCAATAAAAGTACGCCCCGTGGCTAGGAATGGTCTTCCCAAAATAATGGGGACATTCCTATTCGCGTCATAATCAAGTATAAAAAAATCAACAAGAAAAAATTAACCTACCTGCCTTGATGAGGACATCTTCTAGTCTTCCCTCTGGATGTACGAGGAATCTGTCAGCCATTTG
This sequence comes from Nemophila menziesii, assembly GCA_029959085.1. Lineage (NCBI taxonomy): Eukaryota > Viridiplantae > Streptophyta > Magnoliopsida > Boraginales > Hydrophyllaceae > Nemophila > Nemophila menziesii. The sequence continues at coordinate 6,708,220 of JARWIR010000014.1, forward strand.
AAAAACCATAGAAGTCGGTTTTGCGTTTCCTATGTTCAACTTTTCAAAAACTGATTTGGGCATGAGATTAATACTCATTTCCATATCGCATAAAGCTTTTCCTTGCCACTTAGTACCAATAGAAATTGGAATTGTAAAACTTCCAGGATCAAGTAATTTAGGTGGCAACTTACTCTGGCAGATGACACTACACTCTTCTGGAAAACCTATCATTTCATTCTCTAGATACTGGTGTTTGCTGGTGATGGATCTTTTCAAGAATTTCATATATTTTGGTATACCTTTGATAGCCTCTAAGAAAGGTATATTAATGACTTACTCACTATACTTATGAATATTTGATGTTCAGCAGTGTCTCCTTTCTTCTGACCTCTCGAAGGAAATGGTGGAGGAGGACGGACTTCAATAGCATCTTTCTTCTTCGGATTTTCCGGAGTCTTCTCCACTTCCACTACTTCTGGTTCATCTTCTTTTTCCACCACATCCTCTATCGTTTTTGTTCTCATAGTTATTTCTTTTTCTTACATAACAGGAAAAGGTGATGGTGGGAGCTTCTTACCACTTCTGAGCGAGATAACGTTACACTCTTTGTATGGCTTAGGTTCTTCAGTGTCACTCGGCAGTTTTCCTTATGGGCGTTGACTCAATTGTTTCAACATTTGAGCTATCTGATTTTCTAATGATTTAATTGCTGCAACAGAAGATTGTTGATCTCGACAAGCTTTTGTTTGAAGGTTGATTAATGTCAACAAGGTTTGCTGAACATCTAACGCACCTTCTTTAGGTTGAGCAGGTAGAGCTTTCTGATTCATTGTCTCGGTGTAGGTTTCTTGAGGAGGTTGTCTCTGAGATTGATTTCCGTAATTTTGTCCCCCTTGGTAGTTGTTCTATGGTCTTGGCTTATAGATATTACCTGGGGGACGCAGCTGATATGTGTATGTTGGATTGACGGCCCCACTTGGATTTGAGTATTGGAAACCCGGATGGTTTTTATTCGGTTGATAACCTTGACCACCTGAATTATAGTTCCCTCGGTTGGCAACAAACATTACGGCTTCTCGATTGTTTTGACAATGCTCCCAATCATGATCTTGTACACCACAGTTATAACTCAAGTGGTCAAGGTTATCAACCGAATAGAAACCATCCGGGTTTCCAATATTCGAATCCAAATGGGGCTGCTAATCCGACTTATGCATATCAATCACGTCCCCAAGGAAACCACTTTCAACCAAGACCTCAGAACAACTACCAAGGTGGACAAGCTTACAGAAATCAAGCTCAGAGACAACCTCCTCCAGATGCTTATACCGAAACCATGAACCAGAAAGCTCTACCTGCTCAACCTCAAGAAGGCGCATTAGATGTTCAACAAACTTTGACAACACTAATCAACATCCAACAGTCTACGACCGCAGCACTTAAATTGATGGGAACTCAGATGGCTCAGATAAATAAGAAATTAAATCAGCGTCCACAGGGGCAATTACCAACTGACACTGAAGAACCCAAGCAAAGAGAAGATTTTAATGCAGTGACACTTCGAAGTGGTAAGAAGCTCCCACCATCTCCTTTTCCCGTGATGAAAGAAAAAGAAACAGCTGTGAAAGAGAAACAGGCAAAAGATGTGGTGGAGAAAGAAGATGAACCTGAAGTAGTGGAAGTGGAGAAGATTCCGGAGAAGCCAAAGTCCAAAGAGATTACAGAAACCCGTCCTCCTCCACCTTTTCCCTCTAGAGTTCAGAAGAAAGGAGACATGGCAGAATATCAGAAGTTCTTGAATATGGTACGTGGTCTCAATATTAACGTTCCATTCTTAGATGCTTGGTGGTCCTTTGTGTGTTCTAAAAATAATGCAATAAATAATCGAACCACACCCGCAAGTGTACGGTTGTCCCAAGTAATAATAGTGATAATACAGATTCGTTCCAAGGACGGGATGGTTGACTACAATGCTTATCCACTAATGAATGATTGCACTTATGAAAGCAAATAAAAGTTGGAATGATTGATTGGTTGTTTGTTTTAATTCTAAGTAATGAAAACTAAATATAAAATGCAAGTAAATAGTAAAACGCACGTAAATAAATGTAAAACACAAGTATGAGAAGGTAGCACTTGAGAACGCAAGGGATCCTCCTAATTCTATTTCATAACTTATTCTGTTTAAGGGTCAAATTGGTCAATTGACATTGGTCGGGATTCAATAATCCTTGTACCCCCGTCAGGGTGGACTACAAGGCTATTCTAGAGTGTCACTAGTCCCGTCAGGGTAAATATGATCCACTTTCGAATGATTAAGCTAAATTACCTCATTGGCCATAAAATTAACTACGCTCGTCAAAGTCAAATAGTTTATATTTTATATTCTGTAATTATTTCTGTACCTAAACCCCCCGTCAAGGTGATCCAATCGCCACTAATTGGAATAGCCTAGATACTAAGCCCTATTATTAATCGATCAGGTCAATAATAGTAAATAAGCACAAATTAAAGAAAAATGTAAAAGACCTAATTCGATTTCATTAACAGAAACCCAAATTCAGGTCATGAAATTCAATAGAATTGGGATTCACCCATAAAACATTCTCAAGCACTTAATTAAATTAGCTCATACTAATGCGAAAAACTAAATTAAAACAGAAAGAATTCATGTTCTTCAATTACAGAAATAAAAGATAGAACCTAATTAGGATTTGGATTTGGCTGTGATTTGGAGATATAGACCGTCTCCAACTCTGTATCTTTCTCCTTTTCCTTGCTGCTGACTTTCTCTCTGGACACTCTCTTCTAAAGATGAATTAAATTGAAGAATAAAATGAGAGGTAAGAAATAATGAAGTCTAAAAGCTTATTTATATTGATAAAATCGGATTAGGGCTTTTACTTAAGGTTTAAGTAAAAATTAGAAAAGCCCAAGTCCACTAATTAAGCCCAAATCCCGTAACTGCTGCACCACCTCCGCTAAAACAGCTCTAGGCGATTCGTTATAACTCCGATTGACCTCAAATAACTTGCTAAATTTCCGTAACTCGATAAGGAATGTTTTCCTTTCAAAGGTCAGCGGCTCAATCATCTCTTAAGTGCCTTGAAATCAGCAATCTTTGGCCTGGGAAACAGATTTTCAACTCTAAAAACAATTATTTCGGGATTTTATCTTCAAGTCTTGACTCCATATCACGATCTTTGACTCTCTTCTCGGATTCCATTCCTAACTAATGATTAAAACCTACAAACTTTTCACTAAAAATACCAATATTACGCACAAAAGTTTAATAAATCAAAATTACTAGAAATAAAATGGAAATTCTGGATTATTGCATATTAGCACCAAAAGTCTATCTAAATATTCAAATAAACACCAAAAATGATGTCTCCCAAAGGTATAAAATTAGAACATTTAGGGAGACATCAATGCTATACGCGATGTTACGAAGTACGTTAAATTTCTGAAAAGAGCCATTACCAACAAGAGACCATACCGTGAGAATGAGATATCACTCCAAATTTTAACTTATCATCAAAGTCATTAGGAGCATGAATACAATGAAGATAATAGGAAATGAAAAGTTCATTGATATGAAAAATAACATAAAAAGGACAACAAATGGAGATAGCTAAGCGCACATAAGATTGTCATAAAACAAGAAAACCCCCAGAGTAAAAAGGAGAACGGTAGGGTCCAAAACAAAACAATTATCAAACCCAAAAAGTATGATGGTATTTTGGGAGTCCACTTCTCATATCATGGTCTCACAAAATACCGCCACGCCAGGTTCGAAACGAGCCAAAATTTCTCTAATGTTAGATATTGTTAAGGGAGCTCGTATTCCTTAACAATTCCAAAAAATAGTACTTATTAAATTCCGACAACCATTTGAAGGGTATGATCGCTTCCATTTTGCATAGTCTCGGGATTCCTAGCAGTACCAACCTTATTAACAAAGTCGTAAACTATCCTCACCTCTGCTCTCCAAATCATCACCCTCAATCTCGTCCCCTAATTTGAATCCTTCTTCCTCCTCTTTAGGTTCATCCTGCGAATCATATACTTCCTACATCATCTTAGATTCGTCTTTATCCTTGCTACCCTTATTGTTAATCTCTTTTTAAATATCTAACTATTGAGCATTGGCATCGTCTGAGGACGTATCTTGGTTATTCTTCTCTTTATCCTCAATGTCTCGAAGCTTTTTGAAATTTCCAACCTCAGTAATGTTCTTCTTGTTGTTTTCACTTCCACTAACCTTCACAATAAACTCCCTTCTACGCTTGATTGCTTTTTGCTTCTCAGTAAGACTATCGCAACTGGGTGAGAGATCCTCTTCTTGCTCCTGAATTCCTTTACCTTTGGGATTGTGGCTCTCCAAATTGATAATGCCTTCATTGAGGTTATTGATCATGTGGTTAAAGCTCGCCTATGTATCCCTAGACTCAGTGAATTTCTTTAACACATCTTATGTCTCCGGTTTTATTCTAATTATATGCCCTTAGGAGACATCATTTTAGGTGATTATTTGACTTACTTACTAGACTTTTAAGCTTATTTGGTTATATTGCAATTTCTTCCCTTGGATTTATACTATTTGTGTTTTAGAGCTTTTGTGCGTTAATTTTTTGTTTTTAGTGTAAATTTCTTAGGTTTATGATTTGATGGAGTATCAAGACAAGGAGAATAAACCGGAATTAAAGTATTGGATTGAACGTTAAAGTCAAAGGCAAGAAAAGTTGAACTGAAGAAATGATTTAATGGGAAGAAAATCTGGAATTCTGTTACAAATCACTGTTTTGAACGTCTTAGCCACTGATTCAGCGTTGGAGCGTAAAAGAAGGATGATATAGCATCGGGTCAAGGAGATTTAGCAAGTTCAACGGAGTCCTTCCGAGTCCGGACGCAAAAGTTACAGCTGTTTTAGTAACAACTACGAACCAGTTATGGGATTTCATTTTAGGATTGGGCTTTTATTTCATTTAACCTATTTCCTTCTAAGAGTCAAGCCCAATTCGTTTTTCCCATTATAAATAAGCCTTAGACTTCATTTTTTAAGAGAACTCATATTTTTACAAGATAGAAGCGCCAGAGAGAAGTAAAAAAAAACAAAAGGAGAGAAGAAAACTAAAACTGGAGAATTCCAATTCTTCCATCAACAGTCAAAATCAATCCTTTAATTAGGTTACCCATTTCTTATTTGTAATTGAATATGACTATTTTATCTTTTATTTTAGTTTTTCATTACATCATGAGCTAAACACATAAGTACTTGAGAATTGCAGTTATGGGTTAAACCCTTATTTATTTTAATTTATGTTTTTCTGAATTTAGGATTATTTGATTTAAATTAAATTGGGTGGTTTGTATTGACTATTATCGTATTTTAATTACTATTTTTATTCTGGCCAATTAGAAATGGGATTGAGTAATCAGGCTATTGATGTCTCCCTAAATGTTCTAATTTTATGCCCTTGGGAGACATCATTTTTTGTATTTATTTGATTATTTAGATAGACTTTTGGTGCTAATATGCAATAATTCAACTTTCCTCTTCAGATTTTAGTATTTTTGATTTATTAAACTTTTGCACGTAATATGGGTTGTTTTTAGTGAAAAGCTTGTAGGTTTTGAATACTAGCTAGAAGAGGAAGCCAAGAATAAAGTCAAAGATCGTGATATGAAGTCAAAGCTTGAAGATAAATCCCGAAAAGAATTATATTTTGAAGCTGCAAATCTGGAAAACAGGCCAAAGATTGCTGATTTCGAGGCACTTACGAGTTGATTTAGCCGCTTACCTTTGAAGAGATTATGTTCCTTATCGAGTAAAGGAAATTTAGCAAGTGATTTGAGGTCAATCGGAGTTATAACGAATCGGCTAGAGCTGTTTTAGTGGAGGTGGTGCAGCAGTTACGAGATTTGGGCTTAATTAGTGGACTTGGGCTTTTCTAATTTTCACTTAATCCTTAAGTAAAAGCCCTAATCCGATTTTATCATTATAAATAGGCCTTTAGACCTCATTATTCAGTACCTCTCATTTTATTCTTCAAATTAAAACATCATTAGAAGAGAGCGTCAAGAAGAAAAGAAGCTTGGAGCTGGAGACTGTCTATATCTCCACTTTGCAGCCGATTCATCTTCCTAATTAGGTTTCTTATTTTCCTTTCTGTAAAACAATTATGAACTCCTTTTTATTTATTTTCTTAGTTTTTCCACTTATGAACTAATTTTAATTAGTGCTTGAGATCGCATTACAGATCGATTTTGATTTTATTTTATTCTATGCTTTTGTATTTGGGATTTTTATAATTGAAATCAAATTGGGTATTAGGTATTTTTCATTAATTTGTTCTTATTCACTATAATTGACGTAATTAACCAATCATAGGTCTTAGTATCTAGGCTATTCCAATTAGTGGCGATTGGATCACCTTGACGGGGGTTTAGGTACAGAAATAATTAATGAATGTAGGATAGAAATTATTTGACTCTGACGAGCGTAATTAATCCTATGGCCAATTGGGTAAGATAAACTTAATCACTTAAGAATGGACTATAATCACCCTGACGGGGTTTGTAGCATTTAAGAGTAGCTCCTTAGTCCACCCTGACGGGGGTAAGGATGACCTTAGAATCCCGACCATTACTTTTTACCAATTTGTCCCTTAAACAAAACATGGAATAAATAAGAGTTAGATGAAACCCTTGCGTATCTAAAGTACTGCTTTCTCATCTTGCGTAAACACTTTAATTTCTTGCGTCTAGTTATTTACTTGCATTAATTTAGTCTTTTCATTATTTGTCTTAGTTATTAGATAACCAACAAAACAAACTTAAAATCATTTATCTGCTTTTACGTGCAATTAAACACTACTTGATAAGCATTAGAGTCAACCAATCCGTCCCTGAGAACGAATCTGTTATCACTATTATTACTTGGGACAACCGTACACTTGCGGTTGTGGGTCTCTTTACTTATTTCATTTATTTTAGAACACACAAAGGACCACCAGGGATTCACTTTGGTTGGGAATTGATCACCTTGACGGGGGGTTTAATTTCGGACCTATGTAATAGCCGTTGATATTCGCCAATGACCTTCACAGGCTTGACTAACCAATAGCCAATTGGGTAAGAGGCTAAAACCATTCGAAAGTAGGTATAATCACTGTCACGTCCCGGATTTCCACCACCGAAACCCAAGGCACGACATGCCACAGACTTAAGTCAAACCACCTAAGCCTGCAAGGCGACCTAACAAAATCCAAATAAGTATAAGGAAGTATCTACAAATTTAATCCACAATATTACAAACCATTGAGTCCAATACTGCAACTAGTAAATAACGTGGTGGTTACGCACTATCTCTCACGGGAATTTCCCTAGCCCATCCCCCTGCACAACAAATTAAACGCATGAGCTACACAAGCTCAGTAAGTCGAAACGTCTCCCATGACAGGGAATCTATCCAAACCAATATAAGAGAAATCATATATGGAATCAACATACAACAATATAATAATTCCCTTTCCATTAATCTCTGTCTCAATACAATCCCGTGCACCCACATAACTTAGAGCTGCAATACAATACTATACTTAATACACGTAGTGGACCGATCCACCTACGTCAACGTATACTAAATACTCATAGTGGACCGATCCACCTATGGTATAGTATACCCCGTACCCATAGTGGACCGATCCACCTATGGTACCGTATACTCCGTACCCATAGTGGACCGATCCACCTATGGTACCGTATACTCCGTACCCATAGTGGACCGATCCACCTATGGTACCGTATACTCCGTACCCATAGTGGACCGATCCACCTATGGTACATCTCAACAATTTCACCTGTCGATTAGGTGTCGCAGCTCTTAGGATCACAAGAAATAATATAGACATGACAGTCTCATCAATATACACCCAACTAAGTCCTATACCACAATTACTCTTTTATCTCAGACATCACCACATCTCATATTTAACTAAATATATCTTAATTCAAGATTAATAGTTAAACCGATAAAAGATAGAAGTCCGACTTACCTCAACCGTGCTTTTATTTACCGACTCATTTCCTATAACAATAACCTCCAGGTTAATTTGTGATATATGTAAAAAGTTAATATCAAATCAATAGGCTTTACTAAATATCCAGTTACTAAATATATTTAATTTTATTTTTCTCTTATATTAATTCATGATATACCATTACTGATTATAATAGTAGATCCACTTTCATTTCACAATTCCTTACACAACATTAAAATACTAGTATTTGTTATTTCTTTAATCATAAGTGCCTAACATTTTTATCGTTTTATCTAATCAACTTACATACCCTTTATCCAATACACCTTAACACTTTGAATATTTAGTCAGCTTTGTTTCTTCTTCACACTCTTTCTCATCTTTACATGTACTTTATAAAATTACTCATTTTGTTATTTACCAAAATATTCAATTAACTACGAAAATAAACCTCACTATATCTTTCCTTCTTTTAAGACACCCAAATATACATACCCATATAAACTTCTTTCTTCTCTACAAATATACAATTATTAAGGGAGAAACTTAGGTAAACCTTAGACCACCACTCAACTTGTAGTTCAGTATTAAAATAATAATATTCTTTAGTTTATTAAATTGGAGAAACGTAATCTTTATGTGGGATTACATTATCTTTTTCTTTTTTTCAAAGTGATCTAGTATAAAACAAGTAAATTAATTTATTTTTTATAAACCTTATTTCCTTTTGTAGTTCTAAGCATTAGTACCAGAAAAAAATTCTAAGTATTATTGATATTAAATAAAGTAAAATGTTTTTAAATTAAAATGTAAGGTCAAAATAAATCGAATAGTTCGCAACAACTCGAGGTTACCTTGGAAAAATCATGTCAAAACTCATTCGTTTATTTAAATCAACAAAATCAGGATTTGATTAGAACTTGTTAAGAAAAAGAGTTTGGCTGAACTCCTTTGTGAACGGTTTATTTATATTTGTAAATTGTAAATTGCCCGAAATCCAAACCTTGTATCTATTTTATATCTTTTAAGTGCAGAAAGAAAGCAAGGTCTTGACTAGTTAAGCTAGCCCAACTTGTTAATTATATTCTTATTTGTTCATATTAATAAATGAGTTCAGCAAATTTGTTCTATCCTCTAATCTCGATTTTTTTTTTAACAACTTTATTTATTCATAACCATAATTTTTCATAAAAAACACATTTAAATCTATACTCTTTTTAATTAAGTTTACATAATACTTGGTAGAGAAGCATTACGGTTTGTTTAGACCCGAGCTCATCTTTAGTGTTATGATTTTTTTTTTGTTTTGGTTGGGTATATGAACTGTGATATTAAAGAAGAAAGAAAAAAGGCTAAAAATATAAATCATAGTTAATATTAAGTTTTGCTAAAATATTTATTAGGTAAATAAAATAATAATTTACAATTTACAAATATGAACAAACTGTTCATAAATGAGTTCGGACAAACACTTTTTTTAACAAGTTTTAATCAAACCCTGATTTTGTTGGTTTAAATAAACGAATGAGTTTCGACACGATTTTTCCAAAGTAATCTCGAGTTGTTTGCGAACTACTCGATTTATTTTGACCTTACCTTTTAATTTAAAAACATTTTACTTTATTTAATATCAATAATACTTAGAATTTTTTTTGGTACTAATGCTTAGAATTAAAAAAAATAAGATTTCTGAAAAATAAATTAATTTACTTGTCTTATACTAGATCACTTTGAAAAAAAAAAAAAAGATAATGTAATCCCACATAAGATTACGTTTCTCCAATTTAATAAACAAAAGAATATTATTATTTTAATACTAAACTACAAGTTGAGTGGTGCTCTAGGTTTACTCAAGTTTTTCCCTACAATTATACATGGTAGCAATATTTTATCCATAAATTACCCACAACACTAATAAATCCCTCACCCACTTTACATATCAACGCACATATATATGTATAAATCTACACACAATAAATTTAATGATTGTGAAAGGATTTTCTGATATACCTTTATCCACATAAATGAAGTCAAGCTTGGTCTATTTTGTATTCACGTTCCTGCTCGGTTTCTTACTATTTTGTTTGTTTTGTTTTTGTTTTATTTACTATCTCTACTTTTTTTTCCCAAACGCTTATATTAAAAATTAAAACCAAGCTTACAAAATGTCTGGGTTTGACCAACCAAACCCAAAGAAAGACATACAAACGATAACAAGGAAAAGACTACAATAACTAGAATAAAGTAAACAATAAAACACTCTCGAACCACAGCTTTTTCCCAAAGTGAACCAGAAACGTAAATGCCATCGAAATAGCGGGCTAAGACCACAAAGGGTCGAAGAAACATGATCCTCAAGAAAGACAAACTCAAGCCTCGAACCGAGGGGGAGTAAATCGACTACCATATAACGAACTCCCGTAGTTACCAACTTGAAGCAGACTCTCATACCCAAAGTATAAGCTAAGACGACAGTTGCGTGAACGAAAACGAAAGTCCTGATAGCCCTCAAACCAAAAGAGATATCACCAGCCCAAGTGATAATAACTGAGAAAGAAAAAGTAGAACGAGAGCACAAACCCCACTTCTCCGGCCAACCCATATGAACGCAAGCCAAATTAACCAAACTAAGATGGTCCAAACACCAGAAACCCCGACTGAACGACAAACACCCGAAACTTCTAATGTTGAACTGAACTGAATGGTTGACTAAGGCCACAAATGAATCACCATCCTTGATTATATGGAACCTGATAGAAGCGGAGAAACAACACCAACACACTAGACCACAAAAAAGCCACCATATTCTCAACCCAACACTAGCGCAAGTCAATAATATCGAAACAAAAAGAGTCGAAAAGAGGAAGTGCCGAGTGAACGGCAAACACTCGAAACCCCAATATTCGAAGCCAATTGAACAACTAAAATTAACCCAAAGTGAACCACCACAAATCAAAAGCGAGGGAATGTAGAATACTAGGCAAAAACAACTAGAACACACCCAAAAACCAACTAGACTAGCGATACAGTTAACCCATTTAATCAAAACCCTTAAGCCCTGCAAACCTATTAGGCAGTCTAAAACGTCCCACAAGGTGAAACTAGTAAGCGTGTCAACAAAACTAACAATCCAAAACAAGGCAGTAAGATCAAAGCAAAGACCCATCTTTAGAAAAGCCAAAAAATCCAAGTAAACATCCCTGTAAAATGAAGAATATCCAGAATGATACATACCAATAAGCCCTGGGACAGAGAACTTGTTAAGTTGGGCCTTCAAACAGGCTAGGTCATCGATCAGTACAAACCCAGACACGGCGGTTAACGAAGCAGCAGCGTAATGGGCCACCATTAAAACAAACCCAAAATCGCAACCCAGTAAAGAAGCCCCAATCGAAAACCTAGAAAGGCTTGAAGCAAGACCAGAGAAATGAAAAGGATGAGGCAACAGATCGATAAAAGAAAATACTGAAAATACTGAAGTAAAGGAAATTAGGGCAGGAAAAGGGGGGGCCCGCCATCACCAGCGGCAAGCCACCAGCGACGGCGGCCAAATGGAGGTAAGGGAAGGGCTTCAAATGGAGAGAGAGATAGGCGCTAGGGTTTTTGGTATTCAGTATGTTTTACTATCTCTACTTATAGCAACTATTAGGCGGCTATTTAACTTTTCTTTTCCTTTCTTTTATCCTTTTTATTCTTATCTTGCATTTTGCAAGAACCACAATACCTACACGTGTATTATATCAAATAGCATGACAAAGCAGTGTACACTTCTCTCTATTACAATAAAGACTCAAAGTTTATTAATTTATTAGCCAACCCTTATATGATTTTAGCTTATTATTAAAACCCCTAATTTTTAACAAATTACTAATAAGACCACAAAACTTTTAAAAATTGTTTTTATTAGGTCTCGGATATCACAATCACCCTAACGGGGTTTATAATACCGTAGGATAGCTCCTAAGTCCACCCTGACGGGGGTTAGGAGATTATAGAGTCCCGACTAATACATAAAGACCAATTCAGCCCTTATACAGAACCATTAATTATATAAATATAGGTATATCCCTTGCGAGACTCAAGTACCACTTCTCATTCTTGCGTCTACTCATCTTTATTTACTTGCATTTATTTTCTTTGCGTAATTCAGTTTTAAATTTATTTGCGTCTTAGTTATTAAGCAAAACCAAAACAAAATTCATATCATTTACTCTTTCCGTACTTTCAATTAAATCACTGATTGATCCACACCTGAGTTGTACCTAATCCATCCCTGCGAACGAATCTGATTTATCGTTTTACTACTTGGACAACCGTACACTTTCGGTTTGTGAGTCCTTAATTTATATCGCATTATTGTATAACACACAAGGACCCATCAAGTTTTTGGCGCCGCTGCCGGGGACGTTAGCGTGTGACGCCGGTGTTTATCCTTTAATGTTTAATTGCATTTTTATTCTTTAGTTTTACGCTTTCATTTTCTCTTCCTATTTCAGGTTTACAGGTTTAGGTGTATGCTCAATAATCCTGAGATATTAATCAGACTTGCTATAAAAATAAAGAAAGAAGAAAAGGAAGAAAGCGAAAGATTAGCCAGAGAAGCAGAATTGGCTGAAGAAGATAATCTTCAACCTCTTGTTCAACTAGTTCAACCTCAAATGTTCAATGATCCATGGTTTGTACAAGGTCCTTAACAAATTCCATATCGTGCTCCTGCCCTAGGTATTGGTCCTCCATATATTAATGTCGCGAGATATAGACACGATCATGGTATGTTAACTAAATTCAGAGATTTCGGAAACTTTAGAGGAGTAGCTGGAGAAGATCCAATCCGTGCAGTATAGAAGTTTATGCAAATATGTGATGCATATATAACCCAAAGAGTAACAAGAGAACTGATGTATTATGCAAACTTCAGATTTTTTGTGATAGACGCAGCTAATGAGTGGCATGATTCACAAGAACCAGGAGCAATAAACAATAGGGATGAGATACAAACAACATTTTTTTATCGCTACTATCCGAGTAACATGAGATTAGATGCATAGGTTAAGTTGACATCATTTGTCCAAGAACAAGAAGAAACTTTGCGAAGATGTTGGACAAGATTTCAGTTGTGTTTGAGAAAAGTTCCTGATCATGGCCTTACAGAACAATAACAATTGAAGATATTTTATAAAGGCCTTTATGGAATATCAAGAAAAGACCTCGATTTATTATGTGGTGGTGGATTCTTGCAGGTAGCTCCAGCACATGCTAAGATTATTGTGAATCGAACTGTGACAAATGAGCAGGGTTGGGATACAGTGAGAACACCTATCTGAGGTAGAAGAGAAAGTAATGATGGAGTTGATGAGAAATTCTCTTCGTTGGAGAATAAATTGAAGAATACACTTGAGCAACAATTGAAAAAGATTACTTTAGCTATTAAAGAAGGTTTTTCAGGTAGGAGAGCAGATGTTACACAGAAATTATATGGCTGTTCTTATTGTGGTGTACATGATCATGAATGGGAGAACTGTCAAAATAATCAAGAATCCGTAATGTTTGTTTCCAACCAAGGGAACTACAATTTAGGTGTTCAAGGGTATCAACCAAATAGAAACCATCCGGGTTTCCAATATTCAAATTCAAGTGGGGCAGCTAATCCGACTCATGCTTATCAGCCACGTCGCCAAGGTAATAACTATCATCCAAGACCACAAAATAACTACCAATGCGGACATAATTACGGAAATCAAGTTCGGAGACAACCTCCTCAAGACACCTATAATAACACTATGAATTAGAAAGCTTTACCTGCTCAACCTCAAGAAGGTGCGTTAAACATTAATCAAACTGTACAACAATTGATCGCCCTTCAAACACAAGCATACCAAGAGCAACAATCGTCTGCAGCAGCAATTAAAAAGTTGGAAAATCAGATAGCTCAAATGGAAAAATAGTTGCAGCAGCGTCCACAAGGACTTACCCAGTGATACAGAGAAACCTGTCCAATACGAAGATTGTAACACTATCTCACTTAGAAGTTGTAAGAAGCTTCCCCCACATCCTTTTCCTGTTATGAAAGAGAAAGAAACAACCAGAAAAGAAAAACCGGTAAAGGATGTGGTAGAAAAAGATGATGAACCTGAAGTGGTAGAAGTGGAGAAAGCTCTAGAAAAGCCAAAGAAGAAAGATGTTGTGGTGGAAGTTAACCGTCCTCCTCCACCATTCCCTTGAAGAGTTCAAAAGAAAGGAGATATGGCTGAGTATCAGAAATTCTTGAATATGGTGAGTGGTCTTAACATTAATTCCGTCAATAGAATCTATCAATGGTGTACCAAAATATTTAAAATTCCTGAAAAGAGCTATTACCAACAACCGCCAGTATCTCGAGAACAAAATGATAGGTTTGCCAGAAGAGTGTAGTGCGATATGCCAGAGTAAGTTGCCACCTAAGTTACTTGATCGTGAGAGTTTTTCTATTCCTATTTCTATTGGTAATGAGTGGCAAGGGAAAGATTTGTGTGATTTGGGTGCGAGTATTAATCTCATGCCTAGATCGATTTTTGAGAAGTTGAAGATAGAAAATGCGAAACAGACCTCTATAGTCTTGCAGATGGCTGACAGATCCCTCGTACATCTAGAGGGACGAATTGAAGATGTCCTTGTCAAGGCAAGTACGTTAATTTTTCCCGTTGATTTTGTTATACTTGATTACGACGCGGATAGGAATGTCCCCATTATTTTGGGAAGACCATTCCTAGACACGGGGCATACTCTTGTTGATGTAGATAATGGAGAAATGATTATGCGTATCCAAGACGAGGAGTTGAAATTCAACCTGTTTAGGCCTATGAAGTTTCCAGATTCCAAGGAGGAATGCTTCCGGTTGGAGACAATTGATCAAGAAGAGAAAGAACCAACCAAGGTAGTGGAAATCTTAGGAATGGAGGAGAAAAAAACTAAGAAAGAAACCACCTAATAAATCTCCTCCAGATCCTAAAGAAAACCCACACCTTGATCGTGCAAAGAAGAAAGGTAAGGAGCGTGCCATGAAAGTGCCAAAAGAACCTAAGAAAGAAAGAAAGGAGGAGAAGATAAGAGTGGGAGATGAAGTCTCATTGAAAAGGCCTGAACCCCCTCTGAAATCGCGTAAATCAAAAGGTTCTTGGCATGGACTGTTCACTGTCACACAGATTATCTCTGAGAAACTAGTTGGAATCAAAGCCAAGGGATGCAAATTTCGAATAGCAAATGTTGATAACCTCACTCAGTGCTGGGGAGGTTATGTTAAGGAATGATGCATGAGGTAATCTGTCAAGCCTAACGACGTTAAAAAAAAGCAACTTCAATTGTATATTACTTTAAATGCTTTCATGTCTTTTATTTCGTAGTGTATAAATTTAAGAAATGAGAAAGGTGGAGTGTTTTTGATGAATTGCAGGTATTTTAATCCTTGAGTTTGGGGTTAATAGGTGTGAGACGCAAGAAAAAGCGTGTTTTTAGTCAAAATTTTAATCACTCGCACCGGCTAGCTGGTCAGATGACCGGTATGCCATTCAACGAGGACCAAACATTCTGCCCGCGGACCACACACGCAACTAAAAAGTGTGTCGCCGAAAAAGTAACTCACGTGAACGGTAAGCCGGTCCCCTGACTGATATACGTGTCATGAAATTTCATCACAGTGAGAGCTACTGTTTGGCGATCACTTCTACGCAACTATAAAGTGCGTCGTCAAAAATTGAAGCTCGCGAGCGGCTAGCCGGTCAAGAAATTCGACCCTACTGTTTGGAGCGCACTTCCAAGAAACTATATATTGCGTCGCTCAAAAAAAATTATTTACATGGACGCACGACAGCACGTGAGGAAAGGAAAAATAGCCCGCCGGCTAGCCGGTCACCTGACCGGTATTGCCGGCCTGGCCTTCGAGAATTTAACCTAATATTTACTAAACCTATTCCTTCCTTTTTCTTTAGCCTCTCACACATGAAAATCCTCTGTAAACAAACCTAAACTTCATAAATACCTGCAAATCACCATCAAAACACCAAAACATCCCTCCAAACATCATCCCAACATTCAATCATATCATAAATCCTTCCAAAACACCGAAGATCCACACTTAATCCAAATCATTTCCTTCACCAAGCTTGAAATTATCCATTAAACCTTTTTTAAACCTTGAAATATTTATGACCCAGCTCAGTCCACATTATAAAACATATCTATACACCTTCACAAACACCAAAGTTACTAATTTCATCCGAAACTTTTAGGAGTTCTTGAAACTTTGAGTTTGGGGTCTTCAGAGATGACCATGAAGGTAAGAAAAGGTACGAGGAACTTGAAGAGAAAATAAAGTTAGGTGTGGAGGGAAGAATTCTGTAGATGAGATGATGATTTAGATGGCTAGGAAAAGATGAAAACCTTGGGAAATACGATAAGAGTTCGAGGTAATGAAGGACACTTCATTCAAGATGAACGCAACAAATCAATTATCTTTACAGCTTGTTAAAGAAGAAGTCAAAGCTTCAACCTGAACGCAACAATGAAACCAGCCTAGTGATGGTTAAGATACGTTTTCCTATCCTTTTCTACTTCAGTAGTGTATAATAGTTTATTTTTTTCCAGATGATTTGTAATAATTATAAAACAAACTTCACTTTCATTTGCATCCTTTTTCCATATGATTTGATTAATGTATGAATAATCAGGAATCCTATCTTCTTTTTTACCAGAAAATTCTAAACTTAAGAATTTGTGTCTCACCCGATCATTAGTTACTGAGAGGTTAAGAGTATCTCCCCCTTGATAGAAAGAGAATTCTCGTTCATTGATCTTGATCTTTGTGGATGGAGACTAGACCATCCCTCCCGGGTCCCGGCCCCCGGAACCTTATTAGATTCTAGTCTTCCATCCACCACTGGCAATGACTATTCAAATGATGCAACTTTCTTAAATATTTTGATCATCTTTAATTTTAATAATTCTATTAAACTTCGTCTTTGTATTGTCGAAAGATGAAAGAATTTGGTATTTTTATCCTCATACGTGAGCCAAATTTAACGAGATCTATCTGCCTAATAGTTCTATTCACATTTATATTCGAATTTAATTCGAGCTCTAACATTATATTATTCATGTTGATATTGGATTTGTAATCTCCATAAGGCGTGTTTGGAGTATTTTATTTGAGTTTCATGATTTTAGAAGACTTCTGTAGTCTATTTTATTAAATCACGTATAGTATCATCTCTTTTTTCTAGGAATCTGGGGAGTGAAGGGGTAAATCCTAATCACCCAAAGCTTTTTTAGTAACTAATATGTAATCATTGTTATCAAGCCAAAAGGACTTGAATTTGAAATGTTTGACTCCTTGTCTCATCTTGATGTCAAATTAGAGGATTAATTGGGAGTGATCAAATCCAGTAGGTGGTGGGATAAAGACTTGTGCTCTCAGTAACCAATACAACCAATCGTATGTTGCTAAAGCTCTATCAAGTTTAATTGTAATAAGATCTTCTCTGGATCTTCTGTTGGACCTGGTAAAAAAGCAACTGTTAGATTGGTTTTCAATAAGAGACTTGTACATAGTATAAATTTTTAAATTCATTAGATGGTTTGTGTTAACTGGATTATAACTATATTTACATCATTAAAGACCCACATAATAATACAGGATTCCAATATATCTTTACTCCAGTTTGAGATATCACTCCAAATTTTAAATTATCATCAAAGTAATTAGGAGCATGATTACAATGAAGATAATAGGAAATTCCTGCACCAATAACACACTACCTTTCTCATTTCTCTTAAAAGTAGACACTAAGACTCGACAATTACTTAGAATTATACACTAGGAATTGAAAAACAGAAAGCAAATTAAAACATGGGTTGTCTCCCAAGAAGCACTTTTGTTTATTACGTCTTTAAGTTCGGCGCGTTACCTTCCATGAAGATGGTATTGAGGCCCTTGCGGTTCTCCTCCGCTTAAATTCGCCTCGTCCTTGGTATGTAAGTTTTAGAACCTTCCCCCTTAGAATTTTATTCAATCTATCTTTGAAAGGGGGAGGATAGTATCTCCGTTTCGCCTCCTTGCCCTCATGAGGAAACTCATTTTTCACCACACGATAGTAGATAACCGTCCTCAACGGTATAGGCTCATTTTTATTCTTTCCAATCTTGCGTTCCTCTTTAAAGTGTGGTGGGTAGGTGCTTCTCCTTGTCGCTTTACTCTCTCGGTGTAGCACCTTTCTTGCGTAGCACCTTTCTTGCGTATCTCGATGTGATTTTGCGTCGTGAGATGTAAAGTGAGAGAGAAATAGTTAGGTTCAGCTTTTTAATTTTTTTTTTCTAAACACTTATATTAAAACCCCAAAACATATTACAAAATAAATGTTAGTCTATCCCCGTTGGGGACAAATCAAGACTTAACAAACCTAATAAAGAAAGAGGGAATGGGCTTGGGCAAAAGTCATACGACTCACCTAGGGGTGAAAATCGGAATGAACGGATCGGAAAAAGGATCTTTCGGAAAAATTCCTATTTTTTTCAGAATAGATTTTTTTTGTTCCAATTGCTATCCAATTTTTCGGAACTGAGAAAAATAATTCCGAATTCGGAATTTCGGAATTTCGGAATTTGCCGGAAGTTCGGAAATTCCGGCACGGAAATTTCGGAAATTTTTGTTCGGAAATTTTGGAAATTTGGGTTCGGAATTTCGGAACTTTTGTTTTGGAAATTGCTAGACTAAGGGTTGAAAATCGGTGCAATAGCTTATCACTTACACGAATATAGTTAAAAAGCTTAACTTATAAAATTCATGAACAATAACAGAAATAAGATAAGTAACAAAAGGTAAAAGAACAGTAATAGAAGTAACATAAGTAACAAAAGGTAAAAAACAATGACTGTGAATTACTTTTCAAATTACATATCAACAGATATTAGGGTTCATAGGAAGGTAATGTAAAATGTGAAGAAAGAGGTAACTTTATCTTTTAGGTTTTATCAGGTCTATCGTTTTTTTTATTTTCCAGATATAAAAAAATGTATCATTGTGTTTCACTTTTTCAACGTTTAGATTTTCTTTTTTTCTTTTGTTATGAAAATTTTCAACATTTCTGATTGTATATTTTTTTCTTATATTAATATTTATTATTTATTTAATATAGGAAATGTAAAATCGAAAATACAATTCGAAAATAAAAATTAGAAATAAAATTGGAAATATATTTTGGAAATAAAATTGGATCGGAAAACCCAGAAATTTCGGAAATTTAAATGTAGTTCCAATTCCGATCCTATTTTTTCGGAAAAATCGGAAATCGGAATTTCGGAACCGTAAAAAGTTGTTTCGAAATCAGAATTTTTGGATCGGAAAAGTCAGAAATCGGAAATTTCGGATCCGATTTCCACCCCTAGACTCACCTAATGGCAAATTTTTGCAAGCCCAATCCGCTATCATATTTCCACCTCTTCTAGTAAAAGAAAACGTTGGATTACATAATTCAGCTAAAAAATAATCACTTCTTATTACATTCGCTATACTAGGAGAATTAAATACAAAATTGCTAATTAATGGTTCCATAAGCTGAAAGCAGTCATTCTCTATTATGCAGTGGTGATTTTTGAGATCTCTCGCCCATAAGCATGCTTTGAGAAGGCCTAAACTCTCAGCTTCTAGTATATTATCAGCTTCAATCCTCCAAGCTTCACATTTTAGTATCTTCCCTTTAAAGTCCCTGGCAACACAAGCAATAGATGAACCATTTTTAGTATAGGAGGCGCCGAAGTTAATTTTAATAGATTTTTGTGGGGGTGGAATCCACTCACTAACTTTTTTAGGCATTTGTTTCATATCAGACCCTTGTGATATTGTATCAATTGTAGATTTGCCCTTCAAGTTAGGGTAATTCATCTTATTACCCTTCAGTTTATTATTATTCACATCATAAGGGTGTGATTGTTTTAAATCTGTTCCCACAGTATTCATATTTTTGCTATTTTGAGGCTCCATAACAGTTACAAAGCTATTAGACTCCTCTTTTCCTTTAAGACAGGCTTTGTATTCAAGCCAGTAAGTATCTGCTCTTTTAAGAGTACTCAGAGGGTCCAATTTAATATTGTTAAAGATATTAGCATTTCTATCCTTCCAAATCTGCCATGCCAACATACATATTTCTTCCACTATATAATTCTCATTATTACTAAGTTTCCCCTTTTCTTTAATAAGGTCAGCCATCCAAATATCCAATTTCTTGGACTGGTTGCTAACTCTTAAAGTAAGTGGGGAAGCTAACCACGTGGCTCGCGCCCATTCACAATCAAACAGCAAATGTTCAATAGTCTCAATATCTTTGTTACATATAGAGCAATTCTTTGTATCTTTGCATTTCCTTATAAAGAGGTTTTCAGCTGTTGGGAGGATATTTTTAATAGCTTTCCACATAAAATTTTTAACCTTAGGTGGTGTTTTCATATTCCATATTGTTTTCTAGATAATAGGGTCAGTGATATGAGAAGAAGAGGGCTTAACCTTCTTATTTTTCTCTTGTTTTTTTAACATTTCATATTTCATATAGTGATAGCATTTCTTAACCGAGAATAGACCATTAGGACTAAGGGACCAAGTAAGGTTATCTTGTATTTGTACAAGTGGAATAAAAGTCTTAATAATATGTTCATAATCTTCTTGTATATAATTTGCCTTTACTTTTTCCAAATTCCATCTTCTCTCACTATTGTGAAACAAATCAGAGACTTTATTAATATTAGTATCTTTAGGTTTAATAATACCTTTTTTATGCGAGAGCCATTGGTCTATATGAGGATTAATATCCTCACCATTCCCAATTTTCCATCTTAGATGTTCTTTAATAGCATCTCTTCCTGAAATGAGGCTTTTCCAGCCCCATGAGGGTTTATTACCCATTTTCGCATGGAGAAAAGTATCATTTGGGAAGTATTTGCCCTTTAGTATATTATAAAGAAGTGAATTTTTATTGTTTAATAAATTCCATGTTTGTTTGGATAATAAAGCTATATTCATAAGATTAAGGTCTCGAAATCCTAAGCCACCTTCATATTTACTATTTGTAATACTCGACCAATTGGTCCAGTGTATTCCTTTATTAGCTTTAGTGTTCCACCAAAATTTAGCAATTTTCATAGTAATGATTTCGCAAATTTTTTTTAGAAATAAAAAGGAGGACATAAAATAATTTGGGATGCTTTGAAGTACAGCCTTAATCAAGATTTCTTTACCTGCTTCCGAAAGGAAGAGGTTTTTCCAATTTAAAGTCTTTTTAATAGCTTTTTCCACAAGGAAATTTTGTTCTCTTACTTTTGATCTACCCCAGTCAGTGGGTAAACCAAGATAAGAGCCTAAATTGTTTGTAATTTTCATATTTACTCTCGATGCAAAAATATATTGGATGTGGTGTGGTGTATTTGCACTAAATTTTACCCCACATTTATTCAGATTAAGAGTAAGCCCTGTTGAGTAGACAAATTTAGTAATGATATCATTAAAGCTATTTGTATCTTTATTATTAGCTTTAAGAAAGAACACACTGTCATCAGCGAATAATAAGTGTGTTAAGGGGGGGGGGGGGGGGGGCTATTTCTTGATATTTTAATGCCATCCAGTAAACCTTTCTCAATTTTATCTTTCATAAGATCATTTAAAGTATGTGTTATAAGACAAAAAATAAGGGGAGAGAGGGGGTCCCCCTGTCTAAGCCCCCTTTGGGGTATGTTAAGTTTATGGGGTTGACCATTTATGAGAATAGAGTATGATACAGTAGTTATACAATTCATAATTTTCTCACACCATTTAGTTTCAAAACCTAGTTTTTCCATAAGTTTAAAAAGAAAGTCCCATTCCACAAATTCATAGGCCTTTTGTATATCAACTTTGATAACCATACTATAATTTTAGTATTTCTTTTTTCCTTAAGATAGGTACAAACTTCATGTGTAATATAAGTATTCTCTTGAATACTTTCACCAGGGACGAATGCAGTCTGGTTATCATCCACTATATAACACATAAAAGGTTGTAACCTATTGACTAAAAGTCTCGCAATAATTTTATAGATAAAATTTGATACACTAATAGGTCTGTAATGCTTAACAGTACCTGGATTTGATATTTTAGGAATAAGGGAATATAGGTATGATTTAAATTCTCAAGACTTTCATTGTTATACCAGAAATTATTGATCATTTTAATAACATCTATTTTAATAATATTCCAATACTTCTTAAAAAAGAAACCAGGGTAGCCATCTGGCCCTGGGGCTTTGTGGGCCCCTAGCTCAGAGACTGCCAACTCAATTTCTTTAATAAGGATTGGTTTCATAAGAGTCTCATTCATGTATTTAGTAATTTTAGGTTGAATCACATCAAGGATTGAGTTAAAATCTCTAGGGCCCACTGAATTAAAAATACTATTAAAGTATTCTAGAATATTGTGATTTATCTCAGCATGAGAATTTAACCAAACCCCCTTATCATTCATTATTGTGCTAATTTTATTATAGTATCTCCTTTCTTTAGTAGCAGCATGGAAATAAGCTGTGTTTTTATCCCCTTTTATTAGCCTATTAATCCTAGATCAGGCTGCCCAGAAATCTTCCTCTTTTTTCCAAAGAGTTTTAATTTCCTTAACAATCCATCTATATTCATCTTTATCAGTGTCAAGTATATTTTTATTATTGGTTATATTTTTCAGTCTCTCCAAATAATCATCTATCTTTTTCTAGTGTTTTTAAACTTTCTCTTGCTCCAAACTGTAAGTATGCGCTTACACATATTAAGCTTAGTAATAAGATTACCTTTAATAATAGTTTTTATGGAATTTCTAGTTTTCCAAACATTTTCAATGATTTCAAGGCATTCAATTTCCTCTATCCAAAAATTTTCAAAATAGAATCTTTTATGCCTATTATCATGATTATCATCAAAGTGTGAAAGAAGTGGACTATGGTCTGATCCTACTGCTGGTAAGGCATTAACCCAAGCATTGGGAAACATATCACTCCAATTTTTATTATTTAGATTTCTATCTAAAATCATTTTAATAAGTTGATCCTTATTTCTCCTATTGGACCAGGTTAAGGCACAACCTTTATTGTTTAATTGGGTTAATTTTAAATTTTTAATAAAACTATTAAAAAATTTCATATTACTTTTATTACTAGGATTTCCTCCTAATTTCTCGCTAGAAAATCTAATAAGGTTAAAGTCACCTATTAAATTCCAGGCTTTATCCATTTTAGGGTCACAGGATATGAGATAATCTAAAGTGAGCTTTTTTTGGTTATCAATAGGAGAGCCATAAACAAAAGTAGTATTAAATTTAGTACCATCAGGTTTCAAAAATTCACAATTAATAAAATTTTCAGCTTTATTACATATTTCTATATTATCTTCATTACTAGCAAAGATGGCCAAACCCCCGCTAGCCCCCACAGGTTCAACAGTCGTAATAAGAGTCATACGAAGGGGCTTTTCCAATTTTTTAAGAACAGAGAACACATTTTTAGTTTCCGAAAGAAAGATTACCTCCGGCCGATATCTATTACAGATATCTTGAAGGGTCTGGACAGTGAGGGGGGTGCCAATCCCCTGAACGTTCCAGGATAGGTGTATCATTGGGCGAGGTAGGATTGAATACGGTCAATCCCTCAAACCTCACCCTCTTCAAGCTGTTGATCTGAACCATTACCTTCTTCCTTAGCATTTATTACATTTGGGTGAATCATTAGAGGATCAATATCCCTTTCATCTTGTTGAAGAATCACCTCTTGAGCTTGTAAGTACTGGCCCTGTATTGGGTCATCTATTTTCGATCTAAGTCTCCAAAGCTTCTCGCTTCTTCTTTTACTTTTAATAATACTTTGAAAAAGAGCTCTATTGTACTTTTGACTTTTAATAGCTCTTGTACTACCCATTTCCGCATCTTCTTCCTCTTTGAAGATGTTTGAGTTGGTTTGAAAATTATTTCCGATTTGATTTTGTTGATTTGATTTACTAGTAGAGGATTTAGAAGGATTATGTTTAATAGGGTTTGTGTTTGGATTATTTGGTAGAGGGGTGGGTGATAGTGTTTGAAGAGGCTGAGGAGTGGCTGCCGGAGGTGGGGGGGATGGAGGTGGAGATTTATGGTTTTTTGGTGACGGGGTGTTTGACGGGGTGTTGGAAATGAAGTGTTTTAGTAAAGTGTTGGAGGATGGGGTTTGGATAATAGTAATCGGGTTTTTAGTTGTGTGTGGGCTAGTAGTCTGATTGTTAGGTTTTTGGGCTGGGGTTAATGGGGATTGGGCTGAGCTGCATACAAGCGCGTTTTTAATAAGAGATGATGGGCCTCCTTGACTTGGGCTTGGAAAAGAGCCAAAAGCTATGTCTTCAATACGAGCCGGAGACTCTTTTAATTTATTAGCCAAGTTGTGGGCCAAGTCCACCATTTCTTTTTCTTTTTCTATAAACTTCATTTTATTTTTATTAATTTCCAGATCTTTATCCTCTTTTTTCTTCCTCGTACCATTTTTGTCGTTGGTAGTACCGGTACTACTGCTCGTGTCCATATCCTCACCAAAGACAAAAACTCTTGAAATTTCTTTGTCTTCATTGAGTACGTTGGTAGTGGTTTGTACCAACTTTCCTATTTTCGGATTAATCTCTAAATTGCCCTTCTTCGTACCGAGTGAGTTGGGTTTACTGAGTTTGTGGTTCCAACTCGGTTTGAAGCTCTTCTTACCTCCATTGATGGATTTTCCAGTTATTGAAGAGTTTTTCTCCAAATAAGAAGCAGTAGATTTTGAAGGCCCTCTAGTAGAAACCTTAACCCAACTTCCAATTTTGGGTTTCACCGTTGGGTTTAAACAGTTTGAACCAGCTTCATGATCAAATAGGCCACAGTTATAGCAAACCTGGCCTATGTTTTCGTATTTAAAATCAATCCAATATTTGGTAAGTTCATCCTCAAAATAGTTAATACCCGCTATAATTGGATTTTTAAGGTTCCAATCCAATTGGACTCTTGTTATAGAACTCTTATCTATAATTTGTGATTCTGGTAGGTGAATTTGGTGAACAGACCCAAATTTCATCATAATCTTTCCTATGCAATTCTTAGTAAGGAGACTTATCGGAGTACCTTTCAATTGCAGCCAAATCGTTGTGTTGTTTACCTCCATTTTTGTTTTGTCGTATCAGTTAATAGCAAAATGTTTACCTATAATAGTCCAGGGCCTTTGATTCCACACTGTTTGTTGATCTTTCTCTTTTTTTAAATTGAGAATCACTGTGTTGTGATCAAGCTTCTCTGTTTCTATTTCTTCCAAAAGATTCCAATAATTATTAATATGGTTTCTGATAAAGACATGATTGGTATGCTCTCGGATTAGAAGCTTAGCAATGAGCTTGAAATCTTGAACAGCCTTGTATTTCGTATTAGTTTCTGGTGTGATTACTAGCTTATTATTGCTAGCTAGAGGGTGTTTAGTAGAGTAGAAATTCATAGTGAAAATGGAGTGGTTTTTGAGAGAGGAGAGAGTGGGAGAGGAAAAACAGGGAGAAGGAGATTGAATGTGGGAAAAACTTAAGAAATTGAGTTATGAATTTGATATGGAAACTCAAAACCTTAAAGATTATATGTTGTTTTAGGTGGTGGTTTAGTGGCGGTGGATGTGGTGGTTTGGGGAAATTGGGGAGGAGAGAGGGGAGAGCATTTTGTTAAGATCCTTTTTCTTCATTTGTAGATGATGAACACATCCTCCCAACTTTTTAAGGGAAGGAAATGCTATTGTTCTTTTTTTCCTTTTTCTTTTTCTTTATTTCTAATTTTTCCTCGATAATATTAAAATAAAATAGTTAGCCTATACCCGAGGTATAACCTCTTCATACAAAATTTCAGCTAATCCTCTTAGTATGCTATCTAAAGGGGTGTTTGTTTGCACTTAATGAGATCTGAATCTGATTCATTAAGACACTGGATCAATCAGACTGTTTGTTTTTCCTGACCAATTCAGATCTGAATGTCTCTTAACTGATCTGTATCATTAAGATTTTAAACTAAGTCTGAATCATTCAGACACTGCCTCTTAATAGAATAAGTTCTATTCAACTGTTCATTCAACACTTAATACTTAAAAAAAACGACACCTAAGTCTTTGAACAAAAAAAATGCTATCTAAGTTTAGGCTAAATATGTTGTCATCAAGCTTACATTTTAGCTAACCAATTCGCTGCCCTATTACAACCTCGATTACACCACTTAAAAGATGGTTTACATTGTTTTGAGATCATGTAGATGCTACTAATAATATTACAAAAGAGTGATTAGAAAATTACATACAACTCTCAGAGGATTGCATAATAAGAAGACTATTACTCTCTACTATCACCATACACTTTGTTTCTCGGGCTAGTAGACAAGCTTTAAGCACCCATAATGCCTCCGCCTCGAGAGGAGAGTCCGCTGAAATATCCCACACATTGTAGCTCCTAGTATTTCCAAGATGGTCCCTGGGAACACAAGAAATAGTAGGTAGGTTATTTTTAAAGGCTGCGTCACTATTAATTTTCAACATATTCACAGGTGGGGGTTCCCATTTACTTCTCCTTTCTTTCATATTTTCACTGTTCAAAGTCAATTGAGGGGTATCCCTTACGCTATTTTCATATATAGGGACAGTTAATCCCTTCAGTACATTAGTATCATCCTTAGGGATGTTAGCACTTTCATACTCCTTCCAATTTTTTTATAGCTTTTTTCATTGTTATCTCAGGGTCAATTCTTATATTGCTATATTTATAATCATTCCTATCTTTCCAGACCTTCCAGGCAATATTGCAGAAAATTTCCAGTGTCTGTATACCTGTATTCAGTTTCTTATTTCTGTGTATTTCATAAATATTAGCCATCCAAGTATCCATGGTGTTGGAATACTGGTTGCTAGTATATAAACTGAGAGGTGAGGCATACCAAACAGCCATAACCCAATCATAATCCATAAGTAAGTGTTCCATATTCTCAGTTGATTTATTACAGATGTCACAAAGAGGTGTATTTAAAACATTTTTTCATACTGGTTTTCATTAGTAGGAAGGATATTCTTGAATACCCTCCACATAAAGTTTTTAACTCTAGGGGAAATATTAAGATTCAATATAATTTTCCAGATCTTAGGGTCTACATAGTGAGAGGTAGACCTTTTGTTGTTACATTTACAATTTATCTCAATACCCACTTTGCTTTTTTATATCTGATACTCCCCCCGTCCCAAAAATAATGTCCACATTACTAAATATGGTGTCCCAAAAATAATGTCCACTTACCATTTCAAGACAACTTTTTCTACTTTTTTCCCTTATTACCCCTACTTTTATTTTAGTTTATAATTATTTGAATTATTATTTTATACTTGATTGCATTTTCCTAGGCATAGGAATAGGTGTGCATTAACATTAATGATGACATTTATTAGGGGCATTTTTGTACATATAGGGTTTAATAATGACATTTCTTAATATGTGTGAAAAGGCTAAGTGGGCATTATTTTTGGGACGGAGGGAGTAACCTTTTTTAACTTCATAAATTCCTAATTTACCTTTAGTCTAGACAGGAATGTCTTTACCACCCGAGAGAGGTATAAAAGTATTCAGTATAAGTTTTGTTATTTCAGGTGTAAAGTTAGCACTAATAAGCTCAATATTTAATCCTCTTTTATTACTCAACATTAGGTCTATAACCTTTTTTATATTGAGATCAAAGGGGGGTTATCCTATCCCAATTTGTTATCCATTTCTGAGTATGTAGACAGATATTCTCCCCATTTCCCATTTCCCACTTTCCACTTAATATCATTAATAATAAAATCCTTACCAGTTATTAGGCTTCTCCATCCCCAAGACGGAGAGTTCCCAATTATAGCAACAGAAAGTGAGGTATGGGGAAAGTACTTGCCTTTGAGCACTTTATTGAGGAGGTATTCACTATTATTAAGCAAATTCCATGCCTGTTTACTAAGTAAAGCTACATTCATAAGGTGAAAGTCCCTAAACCCTAGGCCTCCACTATACTTGCTCTTAGTAAGGGACTCCCAAGAGCCCCAGTGTATCTTTTTATTTCCTTTACTACCCCACCAAAACCTTGGAATTGGTGATGAAATCAAATCACAAATTTTCTTGGGTATAAGATAAGAAGACATATAATAGTTAGGCATACAAAGTAAAACAACTTTAATAAGGATATCCTTACCCCCATTAGATAAATATAAGTTCTTCCAATTCTCAGTTCTTTTCAGAGTTTTTTTCCGCAAGAGTATTAAGATCCTTCACTTTTGATCTTCCCCATTCAGTGGGAGACTCGAGTAATCACCTAAATTATTGGTAATTTTCATACTCAATTTATTAGCAAAAATGTTTTGAATATAATCAGGAGTATTAGTACTAAATTTAATCCCACGTTTACTATAGTTAAGCTTCATACCAATAGCATAACCATATTTGTTAATAATATCATTAAAACTTTCTACTTCAGTTATAGTTAAGCTTTATACCAATAGCAAAAAGCAGGTGGGTAATACTAGGGCATTTCTAGCTATTTTAAAACCCTTCATGAGATTCTTATCCACCTTATCTTCAATAAATGCAGAAAGTAATTGAGTAACAATAGTGAATAGAAAGGGTGATAAGGGATCACCCTGTCTGGTCCCTCTTTTAGGCTTGTTTAATATGTGGGGGGGCTACCATTAATAAGAACCGAATAAGTAACCGAGGTAACATATCTCATAAGTTTATTAACCCAGCTACTTTTAAAGCCTATTTTTAGTAAATATTTTCCAACCAATCCCATTCCACATTTCATAGGCTTTTTGTATATCTGCTTTAACATCTATATGGAAGGTTTTAGTATATTTGCTCTCTTTAACATAATTAATGACTTCATGATCAATATAAGTGTTATATTGGATGTGCCTACCAGGTATAAATGCAAATTGGTTCTCATCAATCAAAATATTCATGTAAGGTTGCATTCTATTAACCAATATTTTAGCTATCATTTTGTAAATAAAGTTTGAGCAGCTTTATATTGTTTGGATTTTTTATCTTAGGTATAAGAGAAATAAAGGTATGATTTAAGTCATCAAGTGTACCCCCATTATACCATTAATTATTGATAGTTTTAATAACATCCAGCTTTATAATATCCCAATATTTTTTTATAGAAGAAACCTGGATAACCATCAGGTCCAGGTGCCTTATGGGCCCCTAACTCATTGATGGCTTTTAAAATTTCTTTTATTTCCAAAGGTTTATCCAAGTTTTCTTCCATAGTTTTGTTAACTTTACATTGGATCAATTCAGTAATATGGCTAAAGTTTCTATTATCAATAGTGTCAAAAATACTATTGAATTAATTACAAATTTCATGTTTAGTTTCACCTCCAGTTTCAATCCAGTTACCATATTCCTGAGTAATTCTCATAATCTTGTTAATTTTTCTCCTTTCTTTTGTAGAAGCATGAAAGAAAGAGGAGTTTTTATCACCCCTTTTAAGCCCATAACCCTGGACCTTGAAGCCCAGTAATCCTCCTCATCTTTCCAAGCTTTTTCAATTTTTTTAACCAAAATATTATACTCATCCCAATTAGTAGTTTTAGGATCATTTTAAATAGTTTCAATTTGGTGCATACATGTGTCAATAATTTTTTTATATTTATTTTTACTCCAAATACTAAGCAAGACATTACATTTTCTACGTTTCATATTAAGGACATTTTTTACACTATTGGGGTTACTATTTCTGTACTTCCACACTTTTTTTATAATATCATAACACTCTTTTTCTTCTGTCCAATTATTCTCAAAGTAAAATCTTCTTTTTCTACTATTTGTATTATCTTTCATATGTAAAATTTAGTGGGAGTGATCAGACCCTACAGTAGGTAGTAGGGCACCCCAAGCATTGGGAATTTTTTCATTCCATTTTTTATTACAAGAGTCTCTATCTATAAGTGATTTAATCATTTTGTCACCACTTCTTTTATTAGACCAGGAATATTTAACTCCTTTAATCTCAATAATTTATTATGTTTTATAAAACCATGAAATTGTTTCATGGATTTTTTACATTTTTCATTCCCTCCTTTTTTATCAGATAATACTCTAATATTATTAAAATCACCTAATAGATTCCAGGCCTTATTTTTTTTGTTTGGGTTACAGCAGCTAATAGTTTCAAGGCAAGCCTATTTCTTTTTATCAAGTGGGGCTCCATATGCAAAAGTAGTAAAGAAATTCTCATTTTCATAATTAATCTCACAATGTATATGGTTAACATATTTATTAAGTACTTTAATATCAATTATATCTTTAATAAAAAGGGCAAGCCCCCCACCAATTCCAATAGGTTAAACCGTGTCAATAAGGGTCATAATAATTACTTTTTCTAATTTTTTAACATTCTTATACAGGATTTTTGTTTCAGAAAGGAATAATACCTGAGTCTGGTATTTGGAAATAATACCTGAAAGGGTCTGGACTGTCAGGATTGTGCCAATACCCTGACAGTCCAGGGTGTTTGTATCATTGAGCTTCTTGGGGTTGATTTGAGTCAACCTCGCAAACCTATGTTCAGCATCGATAATAGCTACTTTTGATTCAACTAAATGCTTATTAGTTCTTGAAGCCCAAAGGGTTTTTTTTCTCTTAGCATTTGACTGAGCTGGGTTATCCTTCTTAACTTCTTCCTTTAGCTTTGACAGATTGTCTCACTCCGCTTTCTTTTTTTCCCATTTATCTGTTACCCTTAGACGATCTTTTACCATCAACTTCATCATATATCTCCTCGACTTGAAGTAAGCTTTTAGTATCAAATCCATTTCCATTTATACTTGAGTGACTTGGAGTTTTATAGTCTTCAGACTTATAATTATTTGATAGATACGTTTTAGGTGAGTGAGGATTTATAGTGATGTTGGTTGATTGAGGTGTTGTAGGATCTTTGTTATCAGGTGGGGAGGATTCGAAAAGGCTAGGGTACGAAGGATTGGGGGTCTTCTAAGTGGAGGGAGAAGATAGAGTTAAAGGGTGGATAAGAAGGTCAGTTTGTTGAGTTGAAATGTTTGACTGATCCGTTAATTTTTTTGGGCTAAGTTTATTATTCTGATATATTACCATGTTCGGGCTCTTCATAATTGGGCTTGGACTTTCAAAAGACCCAAATAATAATTCCTTGTCTTAGGCCAGACTTGTTTTAAATTTTTTTGCCATCTCTTGGGCCACCTTAGCCAGCCTTAACTCCTTTTCTAGAAAAAGTCGGTCCCTTAAAGCTTTATCTCTCATATCAGATGGAGACAAAACTCATACAACACCGCCTTGATCGTCCTTCTCGTACACCTTTTTTTTGTCGCTTTCTATAGCTCCAACTGTACCACTACCACTACCACTATATTGCTTACTACCTTGTGTTGTACCAAATTCAAAAACTCAATTAGTCCCTTTAACACCATCATCAGTACCGTTATTTTTTATGCTGAGTTGGGTCTGAATCAGATCAGCGACTCGGTAACTTGGTGGGTCCTTGTGTGTTATAAAATAATGCGGATAAAGTAGAGGAACCACTAACTGCAAGTGTACAGTTGTCCCAAGTAATATATGATAATCAAGTTCGTTCACAGGGACGGAATAGGTTGACTCTAATGTTATCAAATAGTGGAATAATTGCAAATACGAAAAAGTAAGAGATATGATGTTTGTTGGGGTTTTTAATTAACAACTAAAGTGCAAAAGTAATTTAAACACTAAATTAATTAATCTAGAATGGAAATAACGCAAGTAATTGAGGTAGACGCGAGAGAGAAGTAGTACTTGAGTCACGCTAGGGTTTCACCGCAAAATTTCCTAATTAATGTTTTCTTTTAAGGGTTGAGTTAATATTATTACGCTAGTCCGGATTCTAAAATCTCTTAGCCCCCGTCAGGGTGGACCTAAAAGCTCTCCTACGGTCTTCTAAACCCCGTCAGGGTGATTAAAACCACTTTCGGATGATTGAAACTTACCACTTTGGCTATTGGCTAGTCAAGCCTGTCAAGGACATTGGCGGATACCAACGGCAAATACCTAGTTCTATACCCAAACCCCCTGTCAAGGTGATTCATAGCCTAGGTACTAAAACTTATCCCTAGTTCATGACTCTAAGGATAATAAATAAGCATAAAGTAAAAGCCAACGTAAAATAAAACTCAAATAAAATTATTCAATCCCAAATTGGAAAAACACTAATTATTCAAGAATGGGTTCAACCAATGTTGCAATTCTCAAATACAATAAAAACTTAGCTCATAATTGAAATTAAAACGAAAGAAATAAAATTAAGGGAATTCATGTTTAACAAAAAGAGAATAAAATAAAGGACCTAATTAGGATGTTGGATTTGGCTGTTGATTTGGAGATGTTGAAGTCTCCAGCTCTTAACTTATTCCTTCTTCCTTGCTTCTGCCTTTTTCTTTGATGCTCTGACTTTGTAGAAAATGAATTGTTTGTAAATTTCAGCTCTATACTCATTTAAATTTGTTGTCTCTATCATCTAGCTTCCATCTCAATATCTTTGGCCAAGCTTTTGGCCTTATTTCAGTCCCCAATTTTTACAACCAAGGCTGCGAAACATAACAAACTATTATATTAGTGCAATTTATAAACTTATATATATAATATATTATTGTTGTTTCTTACCACTAGGACTGTGACGCATCCTATTACTTTCTTCGGATTTACACTACTATAAGCTTCCAAGGAATCCTCGAACAAATCTATCAGTCTCCTTGTCCAGTCATAGTTAGTCATTTTTTCTCTTATCATTTATATTGTCCTAATATCCATTTTCTTAACTACACATCATGTAGTTGGGTACATTACATTCCCCATCATGTAAAGCGTCATTAAGAGTGGAAAATCTGCTTTTCTTTCTTTCTCGATTCTTTCTTTTCTTTCCTTCCTTTCATCTTCACCTTCTCCCCCCACATCTGGAATGTCTATATTCATAGTCTTCAACAAATCTCTTATCCTTTGTGTAGTCACCTTTTATTTGTCTCCAAAGTATTTCATATGCCACTCCGTTAATTCACCGGCTTCTTCATTTGTTAGATTAGGGAATTCTTCGTCTCCACCTTTAATTCCCCTGATTACAACTACATATTCTCTTCTGAGCTTGACTTACTCTTTCTCCTAATATAAATCCATCTTCCTCTATTGAGTAGCATCACATGATTTCTTGACTTATAAAGTCACCTTTTCTGAGTATTATCTTTCCTTTTCTTTTTATCAGTTTGTACAATCCATTCAGTAGCTCGTAGAATGGTGTTTCCTTACACCATTCCATGTGTTGTTCTGTAAATTTTTCTTCACTAAGTAACTTTATTGAAGCTAGACTTGATTTGTATGTCTCTTTAAATGTCCTCTTCTCTTCTTCTACTTCATATTCTTCTTGATTATTCATTCTTCTTCTTGGTTCCATTTTCACCTGTTTTTACACAAACTTCAAGCACAAGAAACCTATTAGTAGTCTGAATTGAGTTAATTTCATGTTTAATATAGTTACCAAACCATGAAATTTCATGTTTAATACAGTTATCAAAACATGAAATTTCATGTTTAATACAATTATCAAAATATTATTTTTCATGTTTAATACAGTTATCAAAATATAAAATGCATTCTGCATAACACATATGTTAACCTTCTAACTGTCTATATTATGCACTAATTACACTATAAGGTCCCTAAACTACACATTTTTCTATAATCTGCACAACATTTACCAAAAAATTCAGTCTCAGGCCCCCTGTTTATGTATATTTGACAGTTATACCTCAACTTTTTTGAAATAAATGCACTATAGGTCCCTGTTTAACACATTATTCACGTTTTATGACTCTAATCCATCTTTCGTTCATGTTGATCACAGTAAATTGAACATATTCATCAAATAATCCTATTTTAAACCCTAGAAACTTCTAAATTCGGTTTTTATATATAAATTAGTAAGAATTTGTTTATAAATAAGTAAGAAATCAGTAGAAATCAAACAAAATCAACATGCACTATATTTTTGTTGCGTTTATTCATGAATCAAGCAAAAACAGTTTCGAAAGTAAAACACACTATCAAAAACCTCAAAATAAACATAGAAATTAGATTATATTTGAGTTTTTTCACTTACGTATAGTTTATTTTGGGTTTTGGAGTCGAATCTTTGCTTTGATCGATAGATATTGTTTCCTACTTTGCTCGCCGGAGTAGACTGTCCTATTTCGTGTTCAACGTCGTCGCCGTTCACCGCTTGTCGCCGTCGTCGCCGATTCTTCTCCTGCTCTCAAAGACCTTTTGTTTCTTCTAGTGTGTGTTTTGTGTGTGTGTATTTTTGTGTCGCGTGTGTATATTGGTTTTGTTTTGTTTTTTAATAACCGTCTTAAGATTCTGATTTTTTTTTTAAAATTATTTGTAAGGGTATTTTAGGTTGAGGCACGTTTCTATAAAGTATCTTATTCTAGGTACTATTTTATTAATAATTTTTTTAATAACATTTCTTGATAATTGGCTCAAAGTGATTAAACATCATAGATTCTGAGTATATCGTAAGTTTTATAAAAAAAAATTAAGTGTATAAGAGAAAATATATTTACAACTTCATTAGTATCTAATAATCAACTGGTAGTTAAATTGAACAAATATACACACAAATATTTTGAAAATCTAATTAGAAAAATTACTATCTTTCTTTAGTTTAATATCAGTAAATAAAAACCTATTTGTATAGGGTGTGTAACATAGGGTGCATATGGGTGGGTTTTGTGTGTAGAGAGAAGAAAAAGTGAGGAGTAAATATAAATGTTCGCAAGGATGCATGTGGTTTTGAGAGAAGGTGGTTCCGAGGTGTGGGACTTACATTGGTCAACAGGTTCAAAGCCCACATTTTTGTTTTATATTCGAGGAAGACAGTTAATAGAGAGTGAAATGTGCAACCGATACAAACACAAAAATGATGAAACTCTAATGCTTCTTTCTATGGTTGCCTAATCTATCTCCTGGTGAGCTTGATGACCTGAAATTAGACAAGGGTCAAGACCACAGGACCAAAAGATTGAGCCAAACCAGAAAGCCTTAAATCAGAAAGCCTTACCTGCTCATCCACAAGAAGGAGTAGTTACTCTTCAGAAAACAGTTGAAAGTTTAATTACTCTTCAGACACAAGCTATGGAACGTCAAAATGCAGTAGAAGCAAATATGAAGTTGGTCCAGAATCAGCTAAGTCAAATTAATAAACAACTGAATCAACGCCCACAAGGACAGCTTCCAAGCGATACTGAGAATCCAATACAACGCGAAGATTGCAATGCTGTTACACTGAGAAGTGGTAAGAATCTTCCTCCACCTCCTTTTCCTGTTATGAAAGAGAAAGAAGTTCCAAGAAAAGAAAAGGAAGTGGGTGAGAAAGAGAAAGAGAATGAGAAAGATAGTGAAGTTGAAGAAATAGTTAGACCAAGAGAAGTTCCGAAAAAGAAAGATGATACTATGATCAATCGCCCTCCACCACCGTTTCCATCGCGAGTTCTGAAAAAGGGTGATTTAGCTGATTTTCAGAAATTCTTTAATAGAGTGAAGGGTCTAATTATTAATATTCCGTTGCTTGAGGCTATTCGAGATATCCCTAAGTATACAAAGTTTTTAAAGAGGGCCCTCACTAACAAAAGGCCTTATTGTGATAATGAGATGATTGGTCTTCCTGAAGAGTGTAGTGCGATTTGCCAGAGTAAATTACCTCCGAAGTTAGTTGATCCGGGGAGTTTCACGATTCCCATATCGATTGGAGAAGAATGGAAAGGAAAAGCGCTATGTGACTTGGGAGCAAGCATCAATTTGATGCCCAAGTCAATCTTTGACAAGCTTAAAATTGGAAACGCAAGACCCACTTCTATGGTCTTGCAAATGGCGGACAGGTCTCTTGCTCATCCTGAAGGCCGCATTGAGGATGTCCTTGTTAAGGCAGGTACACTTATATTTCCTGTTGATTTCGTAATCCTTGAGTACAATGCAGATAGAAATGTCCCCATTATTTTGGGTAGACCATTCCTAGCTACAGGGAGAATGTTGATCGATGTAGAGAATGGCGAATTAACAATGAGGATACAAGATGAGGAAGTGAAATTCAATGTATTTCGAGCTATGAAATTCCCAGATTCTCAGGAAGATTGCTTCAGAATGGATGTAGTAGAGCAAGCATCGCAAGAGGTATTTAATTGTTTAAATTTTGATGATATCTTGCAGGCTGCTTTGACATTAGATTCACCTGAGATGATGGAGGAGCTTACCGAAACAGTGGCAGCTCTCAATTCTGAAAATCCGAAATATAGGCGTCTTGCCTATGAACCTGTGAGAGAACCGGGGGAGGTTATTCCTAAAAAGAATCCTTCAATTGAATCTCCTCCGGAATTGGAAGAAAAACCATTGCCAGTCCTTCAATTGAATCTCCTCCGGAATTGGAAGAAAAACCATTGCCAGCACACTTGAGGTATGCGTATTTAGGTACTAATGAAACTCTACTTGTTATTGTTTCAGCTAATTTAACAGGTCCTCAAGAAGATAAACTGTTGCGTGTATTAAGGGCCAACAAATAAGCAATAGGTTGGACAATTGCTGACATCAAAGGCATTAGTCCATCCTATTGTCAACACAAAATCATACTTGAAGATGTTAACGCACGCTCAGTTGAAGGTCAAAGAAGATTAACGTACCGAAGAAAGGAGGAATGACAACAGTTCTTAATGATAAAAATGAAGCAATTCCTTCAAGAACAGTAGTTCGATGGAGAGTTTGCATGGATTACAGAAAGCTGAACAAGGCCACCAGAAAAGATCATTTCCCCTTGCCCTTCATAGATCAAATGTTAGACAAAGTAGCCGGAAGAGAGTACTATTGCTTCTTGGATGGTTATTCTGGGTATAATCAAATTTACGTGGCTCCGGAAGATCAACATAAAACAACATTTACATGCCCCTTTGGTACTTTTGCATATCGTAGAATGCCAATTGGGTTATGTAATGCTCCTGCTACCTTTCAAAGATGCATGATGGCTATCTTCTGGGATATGATCGATAACTTTCTTGAAGTGTTTATGGATGATTTCTCTGTATTTGGTGATGATTTTGATAAATGCTTAGATAATTTGGAGAAAGTGTTAATCAGATGCAAAGAAACAGATTTGGTTTGAAACTGGGAGAAGTGTCATTTCATGGTTCGCGAAGGTATTGTTTTGGGTCACAAGGTTTCGAGTGTTGGATTGGAAGTCGATAGAGCGAAGATAGAGGTAATTAAAACTCTTCCCCCTCCTGTTTCCGTAAAAGGGGTAAGAAGTTTTCTTGGCCATGCTGGCTTTTATAGGCTGTTTATCAAAGACTTTCTAAGATTGCGAAACCGTTATGCAACTTACTTGAAAAGGATGCCAAATTCCTTTTTGATGAAGCTTGCTTAGCGGCCTTCAAAGCAATCAAGGAAAAACTTATTTCTGCTCCTATAGTAGTGCCTCCAGATTGGAATTTACCATTTGAGGTTATGTGTGATGCGAGTGATTTATGTATGGGAGCTGTATTAGGACAAAGAAAAGAGAAAGTTTTTCATTCGATTTATTATGCTAGTAAAACTTTTAGTGGTGCTCAGATTAATTACACAGTTACAGAAAAGGAGTTGCTAGCGGTTGTGTATTCATTCGATAAATTTCGCTCTTATCTTCTTGGAGAGAAAGTTATTGTTTATACAGATCATTCAGCGATTCGATATCTTATGGAGAAGAAGGATGCTAAACCAAGGTTAATCAGATGGGTTTTATTGCTTCAAGAGTTCGATTTAGAGATCAAGGATAGAAAAGGGTGTGAGAATCAGGTTGCAGATCATCTATCAAGGTTAGAAGGTTCAGAGTTGAATAGTGGTACTGAGGCAGTGAGAGAAGAATTTCCTGATGAGAATTTATTCGTGGTTCGTGATTATGAAGCTCCTTGGTATGTGGATATTGCAAATTTAGTGGTGAGTGGTTCCTTTCCTGAAGGTTCAACTTACCAAGAGAGAAAAAGATTAGCTCATCGTGCAAGACAGTTCTTTTGGGAGGATCCGTTCCTCTATAAAGTGTGTGCTGATCAAATGGTAAGAAGATGTGTAGCCAAGGAAGAAATTGAGGCGATTATAGCTGGGTATCATGATTCACCTTATGGTGGACATTTCAAAGGAGATCGAACTGCTGCTAAGGTATTACAATCTGGTTTTTATTGGCCTTCTATCATAAAAGATTGTCATGAATATACAAAAAGATGTACTAGATGTCAATTTACCGGAAACATATCCAAGAGGGATGAGATGCCACGTAATAATGTGTTAGAAGTTGAAATATTTGATGTTTGGGGTATAGATTTTATGGGTCCGTTCGTTCCTTCAAATGGTAACCTCTACATCTTATTAGCTGTTGATTACGTGTCTAAGTGGGTAGAAGCTGTAGCCTTACCGACCAATGATTCAAGAGTGGTGATTAAGTTCTTAAAGTCACATATTTTCACTAGACATGGAACTCCAAGGGTGATTATTAGCGATGGAGGTACTCATTTCGTTAATAAGTATCTAAAGACTGTTCTAGAGAAGTATGGAGTAAGACATCGTGTATCTACTGCTTATCATCCACAAGCCAATGGTCAAGCCGAAGTATCAAATCGTGAGGTAAAATCTATCTTAGAGAAAACCGTTGGCCCTACTAGAAAAGATTGGTCTATGAAATTAGATGACGCACTATGGGCCTATCGTACTGCTTTCAAAACTCCAGTAGGTGCTTCTCCGTATCGAATGGTATATGGTAAGGCTTGTCACTTACCTCTTGAACTTGAAATGGGTGCCTATTGGGCTATTGCAAAGTTAAATTTAGATCCTATGCTAGCTGGTGAGAATCGAATGATGAAACTTAATGAGCTTGATGAATTTAGATTACATGCTTATGAAAATGCTAAGCTTTATAAAGAAAATACCAAGAGATGGCATGATAATCGGATTCGAGAGAAGAACTTTGTAGTGGGACAAAGAGTGTTGAAATATAATTCGAAGTTCAGTAATTATCCGGGGAAATTAAGATCGAAGTGGTCGGGTCCTTATATCGTAACAAAAGTTACACCTCATGGAGCTATAGAGATAGAACATCCACTTGAGAACCGTACATTCATGGTGAACGGTCATCGTTTAAAGATTTATCATGGAGGTGAAGACACCGATCGTGCAAAAGACCCACATCCCGGAGAGGTCATGTACCTCCTCGAATCTCCTTAGAAGCACGAGGTAGCCCGTCGAGCTTAACGACGTTAAACAAAAGCCAATTTCTTGTATATTAGTTTAAGCATTTCAATTTCCGTAGTGTAAACTAGTTAAGTTTTTCGTTGATTTTAGTTTTTATTTTTAAGAAATGAGGAAGGGTGTTTGTTTTTTATGATTTCAGGGGTATAATGGTCATGAGTTTGGGGTCAAAACGATGAGAAAAACGAAAAAATTTGAAGTCCACAGCAGGTTTGACCGGCTAGCCGGCGAGCTGGCCGGCATACCGGCCAAACGAGCTGAAGGACCCCAACTCTCTGACCACTGCGTCAGCGATGACGCAGTGTTGCTGCGTCACAGTTCGCGCCATCGAGACTTCACCGGCATGCCGGCGAATCCGACGGCTAGCCGGCCAAATGGAGGACAGGTTCTGGTCCTTGCGTCAGCGACGACGCAAGGTTGCTGCGTCAGCGACGACACAAGGTTGCTGCGTCATCAAATGCGCCATCGACATTCCGCCGGCTAGCCGGCCAAGAATGTCGAGAGTTGTGATCAATGCGTCAGCGACGACGCAATATACTTGCGTTTCGAGGTAAAAAAAAATCGAATTTAGTAATTTTTTTTTCGCCGCCCTCTCGACCGGCATGCCGGTGAATCCGCCGGCTAGCCGGCCAGCTGTTGCGAGAGGCGGTTTTGAGTTTATTAAACCTAGTTTTTTGCCTCTTTTCCAAGCCAAGCCGTATAGTCCGAATCCTTGCCTCCACCTACTCCGAAAATCATCAACAAACAGCTATAAAATCATCAAATCAAGCCTTCTTTCATCACAAAAACATACAATCAACTCATAGCTTCTCCAAAACATCACCAAAATCCATCTTTTCTCTACAAATTTCCTCTTCCCAACCTTGAAATTAAATCAAATTCTTTCAAAATCCATCTCCAATAACCTTAACCCATCTCATATTCCACCTAATCCTTCAAGTTTTAAGCCTCAAAACATCAAATTTCAAAGCTTTTCTCTAGCTTTTTCTCTATTTGAAGTTTTGAATTTGGGGTGAAAAGAGATGACTAACAGAACCGATTCCATGTGTAACTATCGAAGAAACATACCAAGAAACAGGAACAATGTTGGAGCTAGCCCAGACCAAGCAATTGAGATTCCGGATTCGCGATCCAAAAAGACTGTCCAAAACCCAATTGCTCCGAAACGAAAAGAAAATCCGAGTAAGGCTAATCCGAAAAAGAGTAGGTTAATTGATGAGAGTGATGAAGAAAGTGAGGAAGAAGTTGAAGAAGAGATTGAGGAAGAAACTGAACAAGAAGTTCCCGAAGAACCAGTGCAACAACCGAAAGCTCCGCGTAGGAAAGCTTGGGCTCAAAAGCCTAAGAGAGTCTTCATTCCATGGGATACCCAGGTTCGTGATAGAATTGAATTTTTGAAGTTTGGTGAGGAGATGAATCTTCCTAAAGGTATTATGACTAGTGCTTATAATGATTATGGTATTACTTGTGATAAATTGGGTTGGAAGGAATTGAGAGAAAGGAAGCTTGAGTATATTCCTACCTTGGTGCGAGATTTTTATGAAGGAATCGCCTTCTCCAAAGAAGCAGTTATTATTCGCAAAAAGGTAGTTCCTTTCTCCGTTGAGCTTATTCGTAAATCATTGAAATTACCCGAATTTTCCGGAATATGTCAGTTTCAAGAATCTCTTAAAGAGCCTTCGTTTGACTATGAATCCCTTTGGGGGAAAGTGCTTGTTGATGGGGCCCGCCCAATTCCCGAAGGAGAGAGATATCCTGGACAGATGTATAGTAGTAACTTGCTATCATGTGCTAAGATTTGGTCACGTTTCATAATCGCTACCTTCTTCGGAGTTAAACACATATCAGAAGTGAAGAAGGAGCATCTTTTGTTCATTAAGTGTATTATCGAGGAGAAACCCACGGATGTTTCTCGAGTTATTTATGATACCATCATGGAATTTGCTCGAATTCCTACTTCACAACAAAATCTCAAATTTCCTTGTACCATCACTACTTTGTGCCTAGACGCAAAGGTTCCGCGTAAAGACGCAGAGATTGATCGTGTTGTAGTGTGTGAAAGTATGGGTTTAACTTTGATCAAGAATATTCATGATGAGGTGGTAAAAGCAACAAGGAATCCTAGAGCTCCTCCAAAGAAGAAGATGCATACAACTGATGAGTTGGAAGCGAAAGTGAAGGTGTTAGAAGAGAATCAAGTGAAGATGATTGCGTCTTTAGGAAACGTTACAAAGGAGTTAGAATTTCTCCAAAACATGTTAATGGGGGTGAGCACAATTCAACACGCCACCTATGGTATACTTACGCAAGAGAAAGTTCATGGACGCAACACCGATAACCAGCCTCGCGCTGGTTGAGATACGTTTTCTATCCCTTTCGCGTTTTAGTTAGTTTAGTTTATTTTTATTGCGTTGAGTCTTTTCGAGTCGTGGGGACACGACTCATTTTTAAGTTTGGGGTGGGGTTCGTTGCCTCATCCCAATTTTTATGTGTTATATGTTTTATTTGCTTTCAATAAAATAATTTTCGGAGTTGCGTTTGACTATAGAAGATTTTAAATGTCCCTTTAAAGCATACTTTTGATGAATCTATGATAGTAAATTGTGGACTTTAGGGATTGATATAAAACGCACTTACAATTGCATGCGAACATAGGTAGTTGATAGGAAAAATTAATGAACAATGCAAATGAAGTAAGCTTATACTTAAGGAATATGTTTGGTGTGTAGAACGTGAAATCCTAATG
This sequence comes from Nemophila menziesii, assembly GCA_029959085.1. NCBI lineage: Eukaryota > Viridiplantae > Streptophyta > Magnoliopsida > Boraginales > Hydrophyllaceae > Nemophila > Nemophila menziesii. Next base: position 6,750,376 of record JARWIR010000014.1, read on the forward strand.
AGTAGAGAACCCACCTAGATATGAACTAAAGACAAGCTATGTACTTAGGAAAATGATAGGGGCAGTTCTTTGTTAGCCATTTGAAGCCTTTTAGCTTGCTATCCCTTATATTATAATTTTATCCGTCTTAGCCCAATTTTGAGCCTTAAGCCTTTATTTTTGTAGCCACGATATAAGCCCATTATCCTTTAGATTATTAGGCATGACCAAATGACCCGCACTTGAATCACAACCCTGAGACTTGTCTCGAGCTTGAGTTTGGGGTGGAGGGTCCACATTTGGGAATTTACATTGGGAAGGGATTATATGTGTTTGTATTGAGGCACAAAAACAAAAGATGATATGATTATTTGTAACCCTTTGCCGAAGTTTGAAAAAGAAAAAAAAAAGAGAGAGAGAAAAAGAAAATTATAAGAGACATGACTTTTCACATTAAAATGATAGTCATGGGTATCTTGTACAAAAAAAAATGAAAAAGAAAATAAAAAGAAAAAAAAATCGGCAAAGTGGAATATTTTGGAAATCATCTTAGTCTAGTTGGGTTGACATTGGGGACGCAACATTAGCGCGTCAAATGGGTGAGTGAGAACATTTTTTAGCGTAAACTCAAGCTCGAGGACATGTTGATGGTAAGTGAGGAGAGAGCCAAAAGCTCACTTCAAATTTAGCAAATATACATCCATACCGTCCTTAAGCCATTATTAAAACCATAAAGACCTCGTGATTCTTAAGTACATAGTGAATTTATAATTCTGTTGATAGGGAATATGCTAGGTGGAGCGTTCAAAGCGATTTAGGATTAATGACCACCCTATAGCCATCATACAGATATGAGTACAAGTGTAACCTTCTAGCATTGCAAAGTTAATTTTATGATTGAGATTATTTATGTTTGATGTTGCATGATTAGTGTATGTGTATGTTAGTTTTTAAAGTTTTGCTATATGAGATTTATCTTAAGACTTGCTTTAGGAGTATTTGCTAGCTTCTATTTGTTCTTGCGTTTACTTCTACCCCTTGTTTTGTTTTGTTTTGCTTTGTCGGGACGACAAAGGTTTGATTTGGGGGTCTTGATGTCTCCTTAATTGTTCTTATTTTCGACCCTTAGGAGACATCATTTTTGGTGTTTATTTAATCAATTTGATAGACTTTTGGACTAAATATGCAATAATATGATTTTCCTCTTTTATTTCTAGCATTTTTGATTTATCAAGCTTTTGCGCGTAATATTGGTATTTTTAGTGAAGATTTTACAGGTTTTAAATGCTAGCTAGAAGAGGAATCCGAGGAGAAAGTCAAAGATCAAAAGATAGAGTCAAGACTTGAAAAGAAATCCCGAAGATATTATTTTTAGAGCTGAAAATCCATTTTCCAGACCATAGATTGCTGATTTCGAGGTGCTTAAGCGATGATTTAGCCGCTGACCTTTGAATAGAAAACGCTCTTTATCGAGTTACGGAACTTTAGCAACTGGAATAAGGTCAATCGGAGTCATAACGCATCCGGAAAAGCCGTTTTAGTGAAGGCATATCAGCAGTTACGGGATTTTGGGCTAAGTTAGTGGACTTGGGTCTTTTATATTTCATTTAATCAAAAGATTAGGGCCAAGTCCGAATTTCCACCTATAAAACCAGCCCTTGACTTCTATTTTACACACAATTCACATTCTGCAAGATAAAAAAAAACACCAGAGAGAAGCAACTGAAGGAAGGAGAAGAAGCTACAAGAGCTGGAGAAGGTCTATATCTCCGTTCGTAGTCATTCCGATTCCGGAAATTAGGTTTTTCTTATCTTTTAATTTTGTAAACAATATGAATTCCATTACTTTTAATTTCGTATTTCATTTTAATATGAGCTAAGCTTTTCATAGTGCTTGAGAACAAACAATGGGTGAATCCCAATCTTATTAATTAACGAATGTTGAATTTGGGTTTTTATTGAATTAAACTAAATTAGGGCTTTTACTCTTTTCGATAAATTGTGAATGTTTACTGTTTTTAGCGTCATGAACTAGGAACAGGTGTTAGTATCTAGGCTATTCCAATTAGTGGCGATTGGATCATCCTGACGGAGGGTTTAGGTACAGAACCATTTATTCAATCTAGGATAGAAGTTAATGATTCTGACGAACTTAGCTAATCCTAGGGTCAATGAGGTAATAAAACTTAATCATCCAACGGTGGATCATATTTACCCTGACGGGACTAGTGACACTTTAGGATCGCCTTATAGTCCACCCTGACGGGGTATAAGGAATTTAGAATCCCGACCATTGTAATTGACCAATTTAGCCCTTAAACAACATAAGTTAGGAAATAAGATTGGGAGGATCCTTGCGTTCTCAAGTGCTACTTCTCATATTGCGTTTTACATCATTTTACTTGCGTCTTAGCTTTTATTTGCATTTTAATAATTGTCTTTCATTTATTTAGCATTAATACAAAACCAAACAAACATATTATCTTTATTTGCTTTCATAAGTGCACTTAATCATTAATAGATAAGCATTGTAGTCAACCATCCCGTCCTTGGAACGAATCTGTTTTATCAGTTATACTACTTGGGACAACCGTACACTTGCGGTTGTGGTTCGATTATTTATTACATTTATTTTAGAACACACAAAGGACCACCAGTGTGTACATTGGTTTTGTTTTGTTTTTTAATAACCGTCTTAAGATTCTGATTTTTTTTTTAAAAATTATTTGTAAGGGTATTTTAGGTTAAGGCACGTTTCTATAAAGTATCTTATTCTAGGTACTATTTTATTAATAATTTTTTTAATAAACATTTCTTGATAATTGGCTCAAAGTGATTAAACATTATAGATTCTGAGTATATCGTAAGTTTTATAAAAAAATTAAGTGTATAAAAGAAAATATATTTACAACTTCATTAGTATCTAATACTCAACTTGTAGTTAAATTGAACAAATATAACCACAAATATTTTGAAAATCTAATTAGAAAAATTACTATCTTTCTTTAGTTTAATATCAGTAAATAAAAACCTATTTGTATAGGGTGTGTAACATAGGGTGCATATGGGTGGGTTTTGTGTGTAGAGAGAAGAAAAAGTGAGGAGTAAATATAAATGTTCGCAAGGATGCATGTGGTTTTGAGAGAAGGTGGTTCCGAGGTGTGGGACTTACATTGGTCAACAGGTTCAAATCCCACATTTTTGTTTTATATTCGAGGAAGACAGTTAATAGAGAGTGAAATGTCCAACCGATACAAACACAAAAATGATGAAACTCTAATGCTTCTTTCTATGGTTGCCCAATTTATCTCCTGGTGAGCTTGATGACCTGAAATTAGACAAGTGTCAAGACCACAGGACCAAAAGATTGAGCCAAACCTAAAGACCAAAAGTAAAGAGGTCACACGATCCACCTTCTAAATTATTGCTACAACTTCTAGTGTAAATCCATTCCTCAAGTAGGTGAAAAAGTCGCATTCAGGATAATCTCATATTTGCATTAAATTTTACAAGGCTATAACTCAGCTTCTTAGTAACAAGTATTGTCTATAAGACCATAAATTGATGGACCAATTACAAGTATAATATTTCTTGCATTGTAAGCGAATCATGACTGACACAATGTGAAATATACAAATACAAGCTGTCATATTATATGCGTCCAAATATTGACTGATTTTCGTGAACTAGACACAGGCCCTTAAAGAGGAGTACCTTAATATACAGTATCTCTATAAAGGCATTAATTAATTAATACTACAACAAATGTGTGAGATTGAACTAAACTTGGAAGCGTAATCATCAGCTTTAAATGTAGCCCTCTAAAAACATTTTCTTCTTTCATCTGCGAACATTTAAACAAATTTAGCTAAAAAAAACAGATTAACTGGAGAAAATAAAAAAATAATCAAAGGGAGACCAATATTTCCATCTCTAATCCTGGTTTGGATATAAAACACTAAAAATTAACTTGATTAAGACAAGAAATAAAACACTAACATTAAAGTTAAACTTAAATATCCATTTTAATATTTTCCAAACATAGAAAGTCATGAAGATGAACAGTTAAGCTTTATTTATGACTTTGCTTCAGCTAAAATAAACCCTAATTAAATCTTACCAAAAATGCTGATGGTTGACTGAAATGACATGACCACCGAAAAAGCTTATAATATCTCACAAAACTGATGGTACAGAGAGATTTGGAAGTTGGTTTGACTAGTAGAATACTTGTGGTATCTATGAAAGGTAGTGTATCGATGATGCAGATGTTTCATTTCTCGATCTTTTCTTTTGTTCTTTTCACCTTTCTTTCGCTTTGATGATATGCTGACAACTCGAGGCCCCTGTAGTTCACATAAAAGTTAATCCTAACCATTTCAATGAACAAAGTTGGGGAATTTTCTTCATACCAACCTTTGACATGGAAATAACACCAAGTAAGTTTAAAGCACTTTTTCTTGCTGTAAACAGTTGAAATAGATTAGATAAGACATTTTCATTGTAAAGAAAATAACCCAAAAATAAGAGGAAACATGGAAGATTTTTGCTCATGCCAGATCCTACTGAGTTAAAAAGTAGGCACATACAAGTATTTGGACAAGTACATGAAGCAAGAAATGTGAAGAATTAATGTGTTCCAATTTATGTCTAGAGAGTGATAACCTTTATTTGTGTATAAAGAGACTACGATGTGTGTGTGTGTATATATACAGATAAAGAGAGAGCTTTTAAGTCTACAATGAAAAACTACTTGATGTAGCATGGTGTAACAGATTCATATTCTCTTTTTAGAACATTTAAATACTGCTAAGAATTCAAGAATTAGTTACGATATGTAAAGACTTAATAGGTTACCTTCTCATTCATCATTAGTGCTGGAAAGATTGCAGATTCTAGAAAGGAAGAATACAAGCCGCCAACCCTGTTATATTTATGGAGACTTACATTAGATTACTCCAAAACCATGATAGAATAAATAATCATTTAATAAGAGAAAACAAAATTTACTGCACCAGTCTCCAGAAATAACATTGAATGACAAACTTATAATTCTTTCTGACTGAAAATCCAGCTTCTGCAAAAGAATGCTATCATTATAGTAAGTGATAGGAAACAGTTATTTAATAGCGTGTTAAGCTAAACAAACATTTTCCTTACAATAGTTAGTAATCATGCAACATTGATATGGCACCTACCTAGTAACTAACATTATTGCATAAAGAATGCTGCTATAGCACATGAAGACACTAAGACAATCATTCTCATTATTACCAAATTATACAGCACTTACACTGAGAATTATGCTATGCTTGACTAGTTTTAGAGCACAATTTGTCATATCTGGCATGAGCCTGAAAACAAAATAAACGAAAATAAGAGATAATTGGAATTTCATCTAGAAAATAAATTAGCATCTCTCATCTCATTACTTATCAGTGAACTTGCGATGTCTAGTCACATGTTCAGGAAGGAATTTTTATTAGGGAACCACCGAATTTTTGTGTTAATTGCACTGTATTTTACAACAATTACATTATAGGTCCCTATATTTGCAATAATTGTATTATATTTCCCCTATGTTAAGCAAAATAACCTATATTGTGAATTAATTGCATTACAAGTCCTTATATTATGTATTATAACACAATTCTTCAAATGAATTACAGTGTAGGTCTCTATATTATGCAAAATAAAAAATTAGTTATATATTAGAATTACCTGTCGGGAGGGATGGAGGAGCTATGTGCCGGTACGTATGGGTCATGACTCATCGGCAGTAGCGGAGGCCGAAGCGGAGGCGGAGGCAAGGCGTGACGAAGGCAAGGCGGAGACGGAGGAGTGTATTAGGAACCGAAAGACGCCGCCGCCGCTAAGCCGACAGCCTTAAGCCCTGTGAATCGTGAGAGTAGGTTGTGATTTTGCGTTTGTGAAATGGTACTTTATTCTTTTTGGTCTGTCTTTGTGAGATGTATAGAGAGATACAAATTTTTGTGGTCTTTGTCGATGGACAAGATATATAATGATAAAAGTTTTTTTTTTTCTTTTTTTGTCAACCAATAAAAGATTTTAAAAGTGACGATATTAGTTTTAAATTAAAAATTGGTGGAGTTTTTTTTAATTATACATTTCAAAAGTGAGAAAATATTAATTTTAGTTTTTATAATTAAGGTGATCACAATCATATTTAAGTTAGGAAAAAGAAATGTTTGATTTTGTTTACTTTGAAAAATATAAGGATACAAAATTTTAAAAGTGATATTAGTTTCAAATTAAGGTTTTGTTTATTTTTTAAGTGATAAATGCCAAATAATGAATAAATAGTTGAATATAAGTTGTTGTTTTTTTATAGCAGTTGAATAGATTTTATTTTGTTAAGAGGTTCATAACTAGTTTGAAATTTTAATGAAACAGACCAATTAAGAGCTTAAGACTGAATTGGCCAGAAACAATTAATTTGTCTTATTGATCTGGTGTCTTAATGAACCAAATTAAGATCCCATTAAGTGGAAACAAACACCCTTTTCGTTTGAAATCTAAAATAGACTAGTTAAGATTCATTCATATATGAATTGGTTTAGGAAAAATAAATTGTCTTATTGATTCAGTGGCTTAATTAATCAGATTAAGATCTCATTAAGTGCAAATAAACACCTCCTGAATTTTAATAATTGGAAGGGAAAGGGGGAGGGGGAGAGAGGGGGAGGGGGAATTTCATATTTTAAATATATTAGAGAATGTATTAAATATTTTAAAAGTGAGAAAATGTTTAGTTTCAATTTTTAAATGTGTTTTTAAAATTAAATGGATCAAGTATTTACATTTAAAATATTAAAAGGGAGACGGTAGTGTGTTTTTCTAAATTATAGGAGTCAAAAAAATATTTTGGCTATAGTTAGGGGACGCTAATCCCCTGGTATACACATACTTCCTTTTCCGGCCATCTAAAAATTTCAAACTAAATTCAACATATTCTAAATTAAATCTATCGATATATATTAATCATTAATATATACACATTAATAATTTTTGGTTATATAATTGAATAAATATCATATATCATAGTGTTTATAAATTTGTTTTTAATGTATAAAGGAAAAGATAATTTCAACTTCATTAGTATTTATTAATCAACAGGTAGTTAAATAGAACATATATATAAAAAAATATTTTGAAAATATAATTGGAAAAATTATTATCTTTCTTCACTTTAGTATCATTCTGTGTGGGTTTTGTGTGTAGAGAGAAGAAAAAACCCGTGTCTTCTCGGCAAAAAACACATATGGTGTTTATGTGTGGGTTTTATGGTGTTTATGTATACATATTGTCCCAGACCGTGTCTTTTTGGCAAAAAACCTATTTCACAAACCCGTGGCACGGTTTTTTTTCAACACAGCGAGCCGGCTTGCCGGTCCCAATAGAGTTCCCCTCGGCAAAAAACCTGATTCCAAAACCCATGGCACGGTTTTTTCTTCTGCCAGCTTACCGCTCCCCTGACCGGTATACCGGTCAGGCCTTCTAATTTTTCTTTTCGTCTCAGCAAAAAACCTTATTCCAAAACCCGTGGCCACTGTATTTTCCTCCGGTATACCGGAGATTTTGGCGGTATATCGGTCAGTGCTGCAGATTTTTTCTTTTCGTTCCTTAGTACCCCAAACTCAATTCTCGCACCATTTAACACACTACCTTTCTCATTTCTTTTAAAAATAAAAACTAAGACACTAAGCTTACTTATAATTATACACTAGGATATGAATAACATAAATCAATAAACTAATATACAATTGAAATGGATTTTGTTTAACGTCGTTAAGCTCGACGGGTTACCTCTTGAGTCATTTTTAACATAACCTCCCCAACAGTGAGTGGGGTTATCAACATTTGCTATTTGGAATTTGCATCCCTTGGCTTTGATTACAACTAGTTTCTATGAGATAACCTTTCGATTTACGTGCTTTCGGAAGAGGGCCGGGCTTTTTCATTGACACTTCTTCGCCCACTCTGAACTCCTTTTTCTTTCTTTCATTCTTAGGTTCTTTTGGAACTTTCATAGCACCCGCCTTATCTTTCTTCTTAGCATGATCAAGGTGTAAATTTCCTTAGGATATGGAGGACTTTTATTAGGTGGTTTCTTTCTTAGCTCTCTCTCCTCCATTCCTAAGGTTTCCACAACCTTAGTTGGCTCTTTGTCTACTTGTTCAATCACATCAATCCGGAAGCAATCCTCCTGGGAATCCGGAAAATTCATTGGCCTAAACATGTTGAATATACTTCCTCGTCTTGGATATGCATGATCATTTCTCCATTCTCTACATCAATAAAAGTACGCCCCGTGGCTAGGAATGGTCTTCCCAAAATAATGGGGACATTCCTATTCGCGTCATAATCAAGTATAAAAAAATCAACAGGAAAAAATTAACATACCTGCCTTGACGAGGACATCTTCTAGTCTTCTGATGTCTCCTCATTTGTGATAATAAAATATACTTCAGAGACATCATTTTAGGCTTATTTATTAGTTTATAGGTTGATTTTAGCTTAGTTTAGTGCACTTTCCTATTTTGAGTCTTGATTTGTAGAATTATTATTTTTAGAGCATATTGGGTTTAATTGTTTATTTAGTGTGAAGCTTTAAAGATAATTATGGAGATTAATTAGAGTCCAAGTCAAAGACAACAACTTATGGAAAGAGATTTGCATGGAAATTGGAGATAAGGAAACAATTGCTAAAAAGATGGAAAAGGAAAAGCTGCCTAAATCTGGGATTCTGCACACACGTCTAAAGATTGGTGTTTTTACCTAAGAAATAGTCCGAATTTGGTAATTTCCTTTTAAAGGGTCAAGATAATTCTGTTGCGATTCTTTTGGTATCTTATGGAGCAAAATCCGACCAAACGAAGAAGATACACTCAAAACAACGCAGCAGTGTTTTCCTTACGAATTTGAGTTGGGCTAGGAGTCCATTACTTAAGTTATCTCTAAAGAAACGAATTAGGTCAACCTATAACCTATAAATACAGCCTCTTAACACTCTAAAATCATCCTTGGCCAGACCTTAAGGCCAAGAGGAAGCTGCAACACAAGAGAAGAAGTCTGGAGGGAGCTGTGCAACAACTATGTCTCCTTCAACCTCTTATTTTGTAATTCTTTCTTCTTCTTTTCTTTGTATGAACTAATTCTATTAGCTTAGGTTTTGCATAATGGATAATCTATGAATTCTAATTCTTCTATCGAAGTTTCTTTGGGAATTATATGTTTTAATCTGATATTAGCTACTTACTTTATATTTGATTATGTGTTTTGATTTAATGATTGTTTTCCTTGCTAGTGCACGAGTATAGGATTACCTTAATAGTAGTTAGATGGTCACCGTAACTGGGTGTTTAACTATTGAACCACCACATAACGTCTAGTGTCGATAGCAGTTCTGACAAAACATACTTCTAACTAGATAGTCATTAGGGTTTGTTTTAATCACCGTATCACCAAGATTGCAGTATTTGCTTAGGGCCTTAGTGGCGTTTGATAACCCTATTTGAAATCACTTCTTGGTTGTGACGTAGCCCCCTTAGTCGCTCTCAAGGTCTAAGGTATGGGAATTTAGAATCCTGACTAAGTATACCAAGAGTTAATATTCTCCTTTATGAACTAGATTTAATAGATAGAATTAGAAGGATTAGTGCATACTAGTAAAACCTAAGTTATATCTTTCATACTATCTTCTTTCCTTTCCTGTTATTTATTTTCTGTCTTTAATTTAGTAGTTTAGTTTTCTTATTAAAAACCAAATAAATATCTATCTTTCTCTTCTTTGTACTTGCATACTATTATCTATCTTTAATATCTGCACTTGATAATTTGCATAAGTTCTCTCTAACTTTCGTCAGTCCCTGAGGAACGAATCTTCTTATCATTAAAACTTGCATACGTCCTGTAATACTTGCAGTACCGTGTTAGTTTAGGGTGTGTATTTGCACTTATTTATATCATTATTTTATCACACCTTAGGCCACACCATTTTCCCTCTGGATGTACGAGGAATCTGTCAGCCATTTGAAAAACCATAGAAGTCGGTTTTGCGTTTCCTATGTTCAACTTTTCAAAAACTGATTTGGGCATGAGATTAATACTCGTTCCCATATCGCATAAAGCTTTTCCTTGCCACTTAGTACCAATAGAAATTGGAATTGTAAAACTTCCAGGATCAAGTAATTTAGGTGGCAACTTACTCTAGCAGATGACACTACACTCTTCTGGCAAACCTATCATTTCATTCTCTAGATACTGGTGTTTGCTGGTGATGGATCTTTTCAAGAATTTCATATATTTTGGTATACCTTTGATAGCCTCTAAAAAAGGTATATTAATGACTTACTCACTATACTTATGAATCTCTGATATTCAGCAGTGTCTCCTTTCTTCTGACCTCTCGAAGGGAATGGTGGAGGAGGACGGACTTCAATAGCATATTTCTTCTTCGGATTTTCCGGAGTCTTCTCCACTTCCACTACTTCTGGTTCATCATCTTTTTCCACCACATCCTGTATCGTTTGTGTTTTCATAGTTATTTCTTTTTCTTTCATAACAGGAAAAGGTGATGGTGGGAGCTTCTTACCACTTCTGAGCGAGATAACGTTACACTCTTTATATGGCTTAGGTTCTTCAGTGTCACTCGGCAGTTGTCCTTGTGGGCGTTGACTCAATTGTTTCAACATTTGAGCTATCTGATTTTCTAATGATTTAATTGCTGCAACAAAAGATTGTTGATCTCGGCAAGCTTTTGTTTGAAGGTTGATTAATGTCAACAAGGTTTGCTGAACATCTAATGCACCTTTTTGAGGTTGAGCAGGTAGAGCTTTCTGATTCATTGTCTCGGTGTAGGTTTCTTGAGGAGGTTGTCTCTGAGATTGATTTTCGTAATTTTGTCCCCCTTGGTAGTTGTTATATGGTCTTGGCTGATAGATATTACCTGGGGGACGCTGCTGATATGTGTATGTTGGATTAACGGCCCCACTTGGATTTGAGTATTGGAAACCCGGATGGTTTTTATTCGGTTGATAACCTTGACCACCTGAATTATAGTTCCCTCGGTTGGCAACAAACATTACGGCTTCTGGATTGTTTTGACAATGCTCCCAATCATGATCTTGTACACCACAGTTATAACTCAAGTGGTCAAGGTTATCAACCAAATAGAAACCATCCGGGTTTCCAATATTCGAATCCAAATGGGGCTGCTAATCCGACTTATGCATATCAACCACGTCCCCAAGGAAACCACTTTCAACCAAGACCTCAGAACAACTACCAAGGTGGACAAGCTTACAGAAATCAAGCTCAGAGACAACCTCCTCCAGATGCTTATACCGAAACCATGAACCAGAAAGCTCTACCTACTCAACCTCAAGAAGGCGCATTAGATGTTCAACAAACTTTGACAACACTAATCAACATCCAACAGTCTACGAACGCAGCACTTAAATTGATGGGAACTCAGATGGCTCAGATAAATAAGAAATTAAATCAGCGTCCACAGGGGCAATTACCAACTGACACTGAAGAACCCAAGCAAAGAGAAGATTTTAATGCAGTGACACTTCGAAGTGGTAAGAAGCTCCCACCATCTCCTTTTCCCGTGATGAAAGAAAAAGAAACAGCTGTGAAAGAGAAACCGGCAAAAGATGTGGTGGAGAAAGAAGATGAACCTGAAGTAGTGGAAGTGGAGAAGATTCCGGAGAAGCCAAAGTCCAAAGAGATTACAGAAACCCCTCCTCCTCCACCTTTTCCCTCTAGAGTTCAGAAGAAAGGAGACATGGCAGAATATCAGAAGTTCTTGAATATGGTACGTGGTCTCAATATTAACGTTCCATTATTAGATGCTATACGCGATGTTACGAAGTACGTTAAATTTCTGAAAAGAGCCATTACCAACAAGAGACCATACCGTGAGAATGAGATATCACTCCAAATTTTAACTTATCATCAAAGTCATTAGGAGCATGAATACAATGAAGATAATAGGAAATGAAAAGTTCATTGATATGAAAAATAACATAAAAAGGACAACAAATGGAGATAGCTAAGCGCACATAAGATTGTCATAAAACAAGAAAACCCCCAGAGTAAAAAGGAGAACTGGTAGGGTCCAAAACAAAACAATTATCAAATCCAAAAAGTATGATGGTATTTTGGGAGTCCACTTCTCATATCATGGTCTCACAAAATACCGCCACGCCAGGTTCGAAACGAGCCAAAAATTCTCTAATGTTAGAAATTGTTAAGGGAGCTCGTATTCCTTAACAATTCCAAAAAATAGTACTTGTTAAATTCCGACAACCATTTGAAGGGTATGATCGCTTCCATTTTGCATAGTCTCGGGATTCCTAGTAGTACCAACCTTATTAACAAAGTCGTAAACTATCCTCACCTCTGCTCTCCAAATCATCACCCTCAATCTCGTCCCCTAATTTGAATCCTTCTTCCTCCTCTTTAGGTTCATCCTGCGAATCATATACTTCCTACATCATCTTAGATTCGTCTTTATCCTTGCTACCCTTATTGTTAATCTCTTTTTAAATATCTAACTATTGAGCATTGGCATCGTCTGAGGACGTATCTTGGTTATTCTTCTCTTTATCCTCAATGTCTCGAAGCTTTTTGAAATTTCCAACCTCAGTAATGTTCTTCTTGTTGTTTGCACTTCCACTAACCTTCGCAATAAACTCCCTTCTACGCTTGATTGCTTTTTGCTTCTCAGTAAGACTATCGCAACTGGGTGAGAGATCCTCTTCTTGCTCCTGAATTCCTTTACCTTTGGGATTGTGGCTCTCCAAATTGATAATGCCTTCATTGAGGTTATTGATCATGTGGTTAAAGCTCGCCTATGTATCCCTAGACTCAGTGAATTTCTTTAACACATCTGATGTCTCCGTTTTTGTTCTAATTATATGCCCTTAGGAGACATCATTTTAGGTGATTTTTTGACTTATTTACTAGACTTTTAAGCTTATTTGGTTATATTGCAATTTCTTCCCTTGGATTTATACTATTTGTGTTTTAGAGCTTTTGTGCGTTAATTTTTTGTTTTTAGTGTAAATTTCTTAGGTTTATGATTTGATGGAGTATCAAGACAAGGAGAATAAACGGGAATTAAAGTATTGGATTGAACGTAAAAGTCAAAGGCAAGAAAAGTTGAACTGAAGAAATGATTTAATGGGAAGAAAATCTGGAATTCTGTTACAAATCACCGTTTTGAACGTCTTAGCCACTGATTTAGCGTTGGAGCGTAAAAGAAGGATGATATAGCGTCGGGTCAAGGAGATTTAGCAAGTTCAACGGATTCCTTCCGAGTCCGGACGCAAAAGTTACAGCTGTTTTAGTAACAGCTACGAACCAGTTACGGGATTTCATTTAAGGATTGGGCTTTTATTTCATTTAACCTATTTCCTTCTAAGAGTCAAGCCCAATTTGTTTTTCCCATTATAAATAAGCCTTAGACTTCATTTTTTAAGAGAACTCATATTTTTACAAGATAGAAACGCCAGAGAGAAGTAAAAAAACAAAAGGAGAGAAGAAAACTAAAACTGGAGAATTCCAATTCTTCCATCAACAGTCAAAATCAATCCTTTAATTAGGTTACCCATTTCTTATTTGTAATTGAATATGACTATTTTATCTTTTATTTTAGTTTTTCATTACATTATGAGCTAAGCACATAAGTACTTGAGAATTGCAGTTATGGGTTAAACCCTTATTTATTTTAATTTATGTTTTTCTGAATTTAGGATTATTTGATTTAAATTAAATTGGGTGGTTTATATTGACTATTATCGTATTTTAATTACTATTTTTATTCTGGCCAATTAGAAATGGGATTGAGTAATCAGACTATTGATGTCTCCCTAAATGTTCTAATTTTATGCCCTTGGGAGACATCATTTTTGGTGTTTATTTGATTATTTAGATAGACTTTTGGTGCTAATATGCAATAATTCAATTTTCCTCTTCAGATTTTAGTATTTTTGATTTATTAAACTTTTGCGCGTAATATGGGTTGTTTTTAGTGAAAAGCTTGTAGGTTTTGAATACTAGCTAGAAGAGGAAGCCAAGAATAAAGTCAAAGATCGTGATATGGAGTCAAAGCTTGAAGATAAATCCCGAAAAGAATTATATTTTGAAGCTGCAAATCTGGAAAACAGGCCAAAGATTGCTGATTTCGAGGCACTTACGAGTTGATTTAGCCGCTTACCTTTGAAGAGATTATGTTCCTTATTGAGTTACGGAAATTTAGCAAGTGATTTGAGGTCAATTGGAGTTATAACGAATCGGCTAGAGCTGTTTTAGTGGAGGTGGTGCAGCAGTTACGGGATTTGGGCTTAATTAGTGGACTTGGGCTTTTCTAATTTTCACTTAATCCTTAAGTAAAAGCCCTAATCCGATTTTATCATTATAAATAGGCCTTTAGACCTCATTATTCAGTACCTCTCATTTTATTCTTCAAATTAAAACATCATTAGAAGAGAGCGTCAAGAAGAAAAAAAGCTTGGAGCTGGAGACTGTCTATATCTCCACTTTGCAGCCGATTCATCTTCCTAATTAGGTTTCTTATTTTCCTTTCTGTAAAACAATTATGAATTCCTTTTTATTTATTTTCTTAGTTTTTCCACTTATGAACTAATTTTAATTAGTGCTTGAGATCGCATTACGGATTGATTTTGATTCTATTTTATTCTATGCTTTTGTATTTGGGATTTTTACAATTGAAATCAATTTGGGTATTAGGTATTTTTCATTAATTTGTTCTTATTCACTATAATTGACGTAATTAACCAATCATAGGTCTTAGTATCTAGGCTATTCCAATTAGTGGCGATTGGATCACCTTGACGGGGGGTTTAGGTACAGAAATAATTAATGAATGTAGGATAGAAATTATTTGACTCTGACGAGCGTAATTAATCCTATGGCCAATTGGGTAAGATAAACTTAATCACTTAAGAATGGACTATAATCACCCTGACGGGGTTTGTAGCATTTAAGAGTAGCTCCTTAGTCCACCCTGACGGGGGTAAGGATGACCTTAAAATCCCGACCATTACTTTTTACCAATTAGTCCCTTAAACAAAACATGGAATAAATAAGAGTTAGATGAAACCCTTGCGTATCTAAATAACTGCTTTCTCATCTTGCGTAAACACTTTAATTTCTTGCGTCTAGTTATTTACTTGCATTAATTTAGTCTTTTCATTATTTGTCTTAGTTATTAGATAACCAACAAAACAAACTTAAAATCATTTATCTGCTTTTACGTGCAATTAAACACTACTTGATAAGCATTAGAGTCAACCAATCCGTCCCTGAGAACGAATCTGTTATCACTATTATTACTTGGGACAACCGTACACTTGCGGTTGTGGTTCTCTTACTTATTTCATTTATTTTAGAACACACAAAGGACCACCAGCTATTCACTTTGGTTGGGAATTGATCACCTTGACGGGGGGTTTAATTTCGGACCTATGTAATAGCCGTTGATATTCGCCAATGACCTTCACAGGCTTGACTAACCAATAGCCAATTGGGTAAGAGGCTAAAACCATTCGAAAGTAGGTATAATCACTGTCACGCCCCGGATTTCCACCACCGAAACCCAAGGCGCGACATGCCACACACTTAAGTCAAACCACCTAAGCCTGCAAGGCGACCTAACAAAATCCAAATAAGTAAGGAAGTATCTACAAATTTTAATCCACAATATTACAAACCATTAAGTCCAATACTGCAACTAGTAAATAACGTGGTGGTTACGCACTATCTCTCACGGGAATTTTCCTAGCCCATCCCCCTGCACAACAAATTAAACGCATGAGCTACACAAGCTCAATAAGTCGAAATGTCTCCCATGACAGGGAATCCATCCAAACCAATATAAGAGAAATCATATATGGAATCAACATACAACAATATAATAATTCCCTTTCCATTAATCTCTGTCTCAATAAAATCCCGTGCACCCACATAACTTAGAGCTGCTATACAATACTATACTTAATACACGTAGTGGACCGATCCACCTACGTCAACGTATACTAAATACTCATAGTGGACCGATCCACCTATGGTATAGTATACCCCGTACCCATAGTGGACCGATCCACCTATGGTACCGTATACTCCGTACCCATAGTGGACCGATCCACCTATGGTACCGTATACTCCGTACCCATAGTGGACCGATCCACCTATGGTACATCTCAACAATTTCACCTGTCGATTAGGTGTCGCAGCTCTAAGGATCACAAGAAATAATATAGACATGACAGTCTCATCAATATACACCCAACTAAGTCCTATACCACAATTACTCTTTTATCTCAGACATCACCACATCTCATATTTAACTAAATATATCTTAATTCAAGATTAATAGTTAAACCGATAAAAGATAGAAGTCCGACTTACCTCAACCGTGCTTTTATTTACCGACTCGTTTCCTATAACAATAACCTCCAGGTTAATTAGTGATATATGTAAAAGGTTAATATCAAATCAATAGGCTTTACTAAATATTCAGTTACTAAATATATTTAATTTTATTTTTCTCTTATATTAATTCATGATATACCATTAATAGTAGATCCACTTTCATTTCACAATTCCTTACACAACATTAAAATACTAGTATTTGTTATTTCTTTAATCATAAGTGCCTAACATTTTTATCGTTTTATCTAATCAACTTACATACTCTTTATCCAATACACCACTTTGAATATTTAGTCAGCTTTGTTTCTTCTTCACACTCTTTCTCATCTTTACAGGTACTTTATAAAATTACTCATTTTGTTATTTACCAAAATATTCAATTAACTACGAAAATAAACCTCATTATATCTTTCCTTCTTTTAAGACACCCAAATATACATACCCATATAAACTTCTTTCTTCTCTACAAATATACAATTATACATGGTAACAATATTTTATCCATAAATTACCCACAACACTAATAAATCCCTCACCTACTTTACATATCAACGCACATATATATGTATATATCTACACACAATAAATTTAATGATTGTGAAAGGATTTTCTAATATACCTTTATCCACATAAATGAAGTCAAGCTTGGTCTATTTTGGTTTCACGTTCCTGCTCGGTTTCTTACTATTTTGTTTGTTTTGTTTTTGTTTTATTTACTATCTCTACTTATAGCAACTATTAGGCGGCTATTTCACTTTTCTTTTCCTTTCTTTTATCCTTTTTATTCTTATCTTGCATTTTGCAAGAACCACAATACCTACACGTGTATTATATCAAATAGCATGACAAAGCAGTGTACACTTCTCTCTATTACAATAAAGACTCAAAGTTTATTAATTTATTAGCCAACCCTTATATGATTTTAGCTTATTATTAAAACCCCTAATTTTTAACAAATTACTAATAAGACCACAAAACTTTTAAAAATTGTTTTTATTAGGTCTCGGATATCACAATCACCCTGACGGGGTTTATAATATCGTAGGATAGCTCCTAAGTCCACCCTGACGGGGGTTAGGAGATTATAGAGTCCCGACTAATACATAAAGACCAATTCAGCCCTTATACAGAACCATTAATTATATAAATATAGGTATATCCCTTGCGAGACTCAAGTACCACTTCTCATTCTTGCGTCTACTCATCTTTATTTACTTGCATTTATTTTCTTTGCGTAATTCAGTTTTAAATTTATTTGTGTCTTAGTTATTAAACAAAACCAAAACAAAATTCATGTCATTTACTTTTTCCGTACTTTCAATTAAATCACTGATTGATCCACACCTGAGTGGTACCTAATCTGTCCCTGCGAACGAATCTGATTTATTGTTTTACTACTTGGACAACCGTACACTTGCGGTTTGTGAGTCCTTAATTTATATCGCATTATTGTATAACACACAAGGACCCATCAAGTTTTTGGCGCTGCTGCCGGGGACGTTAGCGTGTGACGCCGGTGTTTATCCTTTAGTGTTTAATTGCATTTTTATTTTTTAGTTTTACGCTTTCATTTTCTCTTCCTATTTCAAGTTTACAGGTTTAGGTGTATGCTCAATAATCCTGAGATATTAATCAGACTTGCTATAAAAATAAAGAAAGAAGAAAAGGAAGAAAGCGAAAGATTAGCCAGAGAAGCAGAATTGGCTGAAGAAGATAATCTTCAACCTCTTGTTCAACTAGTTCAACCTCAAATGTTCAATGATCCATGGTTTGTACAAGGTCCTTAACAAATTCCATATCGTGCTCCTGCCCTAGGTATTGGTCCTCCATATATTAATGCCGCAAGATATAGACACGATCATGGTATGTTAACTAAATTCAGAGATTTCGGAAACTTTAGAGGAGTAGCTGGAGAAGATCCAATCCGTGCAATATAGAAGTTTATGCAAATATGTGATGCATATATAACCCAAAGAGTAACAAGAGAACTGATGTATTATGCAAACTTCAGATTTTTTGTGATAGACGCAGCTAATGAGTGGCATGATTCACAAGAACCAGGAGCAATAAACAATTGGGATGAGATACAAACAACATTTTTTTATCGCTACTATCCGAGTAACATGAGATTAGATGCATATGTTAAGTTGACATCATTTGTCCAAGAACAAGAAGAAACTTTGCGAAGATGTTGGACAAGATTTCAGTTGTGTTTGAAAAAAGTTCCTGATCATGGCCTTACAGAACAATAACAATTGAAGATATTTTATAAAGGCCTTTATGGAATATCAAGAAAAGACCTCGATTTATTATGTGGTGGTGGATTCTTGCAGGTAGCTCCAGCACATGCTAAGATTATTGTGAATCGAACTGTGACAAATGAGAAGGGTTGGGATACAGTGAGAACACCTATCTGAGGTAGAAGAGAAAGTAATGATGGAGTTGATGAGAAATTCTCTTCGTTGGAGAATAAATTGAAGAATACACTTGAGCAACAATTGAAAAAGATTACTTTAGCTATTAAAGAAGGTTTTTCAGGTAGGAGAGCAGATGTTACACAGAAATTATATGGCTGTTCTTATTGTGGTGTACATGATCATGAATGGGAGAACTGTCAAAATAATCAAGAATTTGTAATGTTTGTTTCCAACCAAGGGAACTACAATTTAGGTGGTCAAGGGTATCAACCAAATAGAAACCATCCGGGTTTCCAATATTTAAATTCAAGTGGGGCAGCTAATCCGACTCATGCTTATCAGCCACGTCACCAAGGTAATAACTATCATCCAAGACCACAAAATAACTACCAAGGCGGACATAATTACGGAAATCAAGTTCGGAGACAACCTCCTCAAGTAACCTATAATAACACTATGAATTAGAAAGCTTTACCTGCTCAACCTCAAGAAGGTGCGTTAAACATTAATCAAACTGTACAACAATTGATCGCCCTTTAAACACAAGCATACCAAGAGCAACAATCGTCTGCAGCAGCAATTAAAAAGTTGGAAAATCAGATAGCTCAAATGGAAAAATAGTTGCAGCAGCGTCCACAAGGACAATTACCCAGTGATACAGAGAAACCTGTCCAATACGAAGATTGTAACACTATCTCACTTAGAAGTTGTAAGAAGCTTCCTCCACATCCTTTTCCTGTTATGAAAGAGAAAGAAACAACCAGAAGAGAAAAACCGGTAAAGGATGTGGTAGAAAAAGATGATGAACCTGAAGTGGTAGAAGTGGAGAAAGCTCCAGAAAAGCCAAAGAAGAAAGATATTGTGGTGGAAGTTAACCGTCCTCCTCCACCATTCCCTTGAAGAGTTCAAAAGAAAGGAGATATGGCTGGGTATCAGAAATTCTTGAATATGGTGAGTGGTCTTAGCATTAACATTCCGTCAATAGAATCTATCAATGGTGTACCAAAATATTTAAAATTCCTGAAAAGAGCTATTACCAACAAACGCTAGTATCTCGAGAACAAAATGATAGGTTTGCCAGAAGAGTGTAGTGCGATATGCCAGAGTAAGTTGCCACCTAAGTTACTTGATCGTGAGAGTTTTTCTATTCCTATTTCTATTGGTAATGAGTGGCAAGGGAAAGATTTGTGTGATTTGGGTGCGAGTATTAATCTCATGCCTAGATCGATTTTTGAGAAGTTGAAGATAGAAAATGCGAAACAGACCTCTATGGTCTTGCAGATGGCTGACAGATCCCTCGTACATCTAGAGGGACGAATAGAAGATGTTCTTGTCAAGGCAAGTACATTAATTTTTCCCGTTGATTTTGTTATACTTGATTACGACGCGGATAGGAATGTCCCCATTATTTTGGGAAGACCATTCCTAGACACGGGGCATACTCTTGTTGATGTAGATAATGGAGAAATGATTATGCGTATCCAAGACGAGGAGTTGAAATTCAACGTGTTTAGGCCTATGAAGTTTCCAGATTCCAAGGAGGAATGCTTCCGGTTGGAGACAATTGATCAAGAAGAGAAAGAACCAACCAAGGTAGTGGAAATCTTAGGAATGGATGAGAAAAAACTAAGAAAGAAACCACCTAATAAATCTCCTCCAGATCCTAAAGAAAACCCACACCTTGATCGTGCAAAGAAGAAAGGTAAGGAACGTGCCATGAAAGTGCCAAAAGAACCTAAGAAAGAAAGAAAGGAGGAGAAGATAAGAGTGGGAGATGAAGTCTCATTGAAAAGGCCTGAACCCCCTCTGAAATCGCGTAAATCAAAAGGTTCTTGGCATGGACTATTCACGGTCACACAGATTATCTCTGAGAAACTAGTAGGAATCAAATCCAAGGGATGCAAATTTCGAATAGCAAATGTTGATAACCTCACTCACTGCTGGGGAGGTTATGTTAAGGAATGATGCATGAGGTAATCCGTCAAGCCTAACGACGTTAAACAAAAGAAACTTCAATTGTATATTACTTTAAATGCTTTCATGTCTTTTATTTCGTAGTGTATAATTTTAAGAAATGAGAAAGGTGGAGTGTTTTTGATGAATTGCAGGTATTTTAATCCTTGAGTTTGGGGTTAATAGGTGTGAGACGCAAGAAAAAGCGTGTTTTTAGTCAAAATTTTAATCACTCGCACCGGCTAGCTGGTCAGATGACTGGTATGCCGTTCAACGAGGACCAAACATTCTGCCCGCGGACCAATTACACGCAACTAAAAAGTGTGTCGCCGAAAAAGTAAATCACGTGAACGGTAAGCCGGTCCCCTGACTGATATACCGGTCAAGAAATTTCATAACAGTGAGAGCTACTGTTTGGCGATCACTTCTACGCAGCTATAAAGTGCGTCGCCGAAAATTGAAGCTCGCGAGCGTCTAGCCGGTCAAGCAATTCGACCCTACTGTTTGGAGCGCACTTCCAAGAAACTATATATTGCGTCGCTCAAAAAAAATTATTTTCATGGACGCACGACAACACGTGAGGAAAGGAAAAATAGCCCGCTGGCTAGCCGGTCACCTGACCAGTATTGCCGGCCTGGCCTTCGAGAATTTAACCTAATATTTACTAAACCTATTCCTTCCTTTTTCTTTAGCCTCTCACACATGAAAATCCTCTGTAAAAAAACCTAAACTTCAGAAATACCTGCAAATCACCATCAAAACACCAAAACATCACCAAACCATCCCTCCAAACATCATCCCAACATTCAATCATATCATAAATCCTTCCAAAACACCGAAGATCCACACTTAATCCAAATCCTTTCCTTCACCAAGCTTGAAATTATCCATTAAACCTTTTTTAAACCTTGAAATATTTATGACCCAGCTCAGTCCACATTATAAAACATATCTATACACCTTCACAAACACCAAAGTTACTAATTTCATCCGAAACTTTTGGGAGTTCTTGAAACTTTGAGTTTGGGGTCTTCAGAGATGACCATGAAGGTAGGAAAAGGTACGAGGAACTTGAAGAGAAAATAAAGTTAGGTGTGGAGGGAAGAATTCTATAGATGAGATGATGATTTAGATGGCTAGGAAAAGATGAAAACCTTGGGAAATACGATAAGAGTTCGAGGTAATGAAGGACACTTCATTCAAGATGAACGCAACAAATCAATGATCTTTACAGCTTGTTAAAGAAGAATTCAAAGCTTCAACCTGAACGCAACAATGAAACCAACCTAGTGATGGTTAAGATACGTTTTCCTATCCTTTTCTACTTCAGTAGTGTATAATAGTTTATTTTTTTCCAGATGATTTGTAATAATTATAAAACAAGCTTCACTTTCATTTGCATCCTTTTTCCATATGATTTGATTAATGTATGAATAATCAGGAATCCTATCTTCTTTTTTGCCAGAAAATTCTAAACTTAAGAATTTGTGTCTCACCCGATCATTAGTTACTGAGAGGTTAAGAGTATCTCCCCCTTGATAGAAAGAGAATTCTCGTTCATTGATCTTGATCTTTGTGGAGGGAGACTAGACCATCCCTCCCGGGTCCCGGCCCCCGGAACCTTATTAGATTCTAGTCTTCCATCCACCACTGGCAATGACTATTCAAATGATGCAACTTTCTTAAATATTTTGATCATCTTTAATTTTAATAATTCTATTAAACTTCGTCTTTGTATTGTCGAAAGATGAAAGAATTTGGTATTTTTATCCTCATACGTGAGCCAAATTTAACGAGATCTATCTGCCTAATACTTCTATTCACATATATATATTCGAATTTAATTCGAGCTCTAACATCATATTATTCATGTTGATATTGGATTTGTAATCTCCATAAGGCGTGTTTGGAGTATTTTATTTGAGTTTCATGATTTTAGAAGACTTCTGTAGTCTATTTTATTAAATCACGTATAGTATCATCTCTTTTTTCTAGGAATCTGGGGAGTGAGGGGGTAAATCCTAATCACCCAAAGCTTTTTTAGTAACTAATATGTAATCATTGTTATCAAGCCAAAAGGACTTGAATTTGAAATGTTTGACTCCTTGTCTCATCTTGATGTCAAATTGGAGGATTAATTGGGAGTGATCAAATCCAGTAGCTGGTGGGATAAAGACTTGTGCTCTCAGTAACCTATACAACCAATCGTATGTTGCTAAAGCTCTATCAAGTTTAATTGTAATAAGATCTTCTCTGGATCTTCTGTTGGACCTGGTAAAAAAGCAACTGTTAGATTGGTTTTCAATAAGAGACTTGTACATAGTATAAATTTTTAAATTCATTAGATGTTTTGTGTTAACTGGATTATAACTATATTTACATCATTAAAGACCCACATGATAATACAGGGTTCCAATATATCTTTACTCCAGTTGAGATATCACTCCAAATTTTAAATTATCATCAAAGTAATTAGGAGCATGATTACAATGAAGATAATAGGAAATTCCTGCACCAATAACACACTACCTTTCTCATTTCTTTTAAAAGTAGACACTAAGACTCGACAATTACTTAGAATTATACACTAGGAATTGAAAAACAGAAAGCAAATTAAAACATGGGTTGTCTCCCAAGAAGCACTTTTGTTTATTACGTCTTTAAGTTCGGCGCGTTACCTTCCATGAAGATGGTATTGAGGCCCTTGCGGTTCTCCTCCGCTTAAATTCGCCTCGTCCTTGGTATGTAAGTTTTAGAACCTTCCCCCTTAGAATTTTATTCAATCTATCTTTGAAAGGGGGAGGATAGTATCTCCGTTTCGCCTCCTTGCCCTCATGACGAAACTCATTTTTCACCACACGATAGTAGATAACCGTCCTCAACATTATAGGCTCATTTTTATTCTTTCCAATCTTCCGTTCCTCTTTAAAGTGTGGTGGGTAGGTGCTTCTCCTTGTCGCTTTACTCTCTCGGTGTAGCACCTTTCTTGCGTAGCACCTATTGATCTTTTTTAGTTTTTGAGGTAATTTCGATTTTTCAGCTCTAATGATGATTTGTGGTGGAGATGGTGATTTGTGAACTTTTTTGTGGAAGAGATTAGACTTCTCTTTAATTGTGAACTTTGAATTCTTCGATGGATTACTCAACCACTTCACATTCGTCTTCGCTTTCAACCCAATCTTCCACTATTACCTCATCATATTCTTGATGTGGAATCTCAATAATCTCGATCACCTCTTCTTCTTGTTTGCGTTCTATATCTTGATCATGTGCACGCATGGTGGTCCTTTGTGTGTTCTAAAATAAATGCAAATGTAAATCGAACCACAACCGCAAGTGTACGGTTGTCCCAAGTAATATAGTTGATAAAACAAATTCGTTCCAAGGACGGGATGGTTGACTACAATGCTTATCTATTAATGATTGATGCACTTATGAAAGCGAATAAAGATAATATGTTTGTTTGGTTTTGTATTAATGCTAAATAAATGAAAGACAATTATTAAAATGCAAATAAAAACTAAGACGCAAGTAAAATGATGTAAAACGCAATGTGAGAAGTAGCACTTGAGAACGCAAGGATCCTCCCAATCCTATTTCTAACTTCTTTTTCTTTCATAACCGGAAACGGAGGTGGAGGAAGGTTCTTACCACTTCTGAGAGTAATAGATTTACAATCTTTGATTTGGATTGGATTCTCAGTATCGCTAGGGAGTTGCCCTTGTGGACGCTGATTCAGTTGTTTATTAATTTGGCTTAGTTGATTCTGGAACAAATTCATATTAGCTTCGATTGTATTTTGACGTTCCATAGCTTGTGTCTGAAGAGCGATTAAACTTTCAACTGTTTTCTGAAGGGTAGCTGCTCCTTCTTGTGGATGAGCAAGTAAGGCTTTTTGATTCATTGTGTCATCATAATTGTCTTGAGGAGCTTGTCTCTGAACATAATTTTGATTCTGTCCTCCTTGATAATGGTTGTGTGGTCTTGGATTATAGTTGTTATCTTGGGGACGCGGCTGATACGCATAGGTAGGATTGGCTGCCCCATTAGGATTTGAGTATTGAAACCCAGGATGGTTTCTATTAGGATGATATCCATTACCACTTGAATTGAAGTTACCTCTATTGGACATAAACATCACAGACTCTTGATTATTCGGACAACTTTCCTCATCATGATCATCTACCCTACAAATTGAACACATATAAACCTCTTGTGCAGCATGCACAGATACTTTCTTACCCGAAAATCGTTCTTTTACAGCTAAAGTAAGCTACTTCAATTGTTGCTCTATAGTATTCTGAATCTTATTCTCAAGCGTACAAACTTTTCTTCCATATCAACATTGTTCACTCCTTTAACCGGTGTTCTTACTGAATTCCACCCAACTTCATTTTTGACTGTTCTCTCTATGATGATATTAGCATGAGCGGGTTAAACTTGAAGAAAACCTGCACCACATAGTGTATCCAATTTCTCTCTCGAATTCCCGTCAAGGCCTCTATAAAAGATCTTTAACTGTTGTTGTTCTGAAAAGCCATGATTTGGAACTTTACGTAAACACATCTGAAATCTTGTCCAACTCTTACCCAAAGTTTCATCATATTCTTGACGGAAATGCGTCAATTCTAATTCAGCATCTAACCTCATGTTACTTGGGTAATACCTGTCAAAGAAAGCAATCTCTAATTGGTCCCAGTTGGTTATCTTCGTAGGATCTTGCGTATCATGCCATTCACTCGCTCCATCAATAACAAAGAATTTAAATGCAGCAAAATACATCTGTTCTCTCGAAACTCCTTGTGTGATATACGAATCACATATCTGTTTAAACTTCTGTACTGCTCTAAGAGGATCTTCTGATGGTCTACCACGAAAATTCCCAAAATTTTGGAATTGAGCTAACATACCCGAATCTGGACGGAATCTCGGAACATCTATATCTGGAGCACCTACTCCTATAGCTGGAGCACGGAATGGAACTTCTGGAGGACCATTAGTAAACCACTGATCTTGATTCATCACTATCTGAACTTGAGGATTAGGATTTAGTGGTTGAACTGGAGGAATAACCCCTGGAGCTAAAGGTTGGCCATTTGCGCCTAGTTGACCTTGTTGATTTTGTTGACCATTAAGATTGATATCTTCCATTTTGTTACTTAATTCTTCTACTTCTAAAGCTTCTCGTTCTCTTCTTCTCTTGTTAGCAAGTCTGATCAACGATTCTGGATTACTAAGGATCGGAGGTGTTGGCTCTAGATCCTTGAATAGTCTTCTTCGCATACACCAAACCTAAAAACCTGAAAAGACACTAAACAAAAAGCGTAAAACTGATAAAATAAAATAAATGCACTATCGCTAAAGGATAAACACCGTGGTCACACGCTACCGTCCCCGGCAGCTGCGCCAAAAACTTGGTGGTCCTTTGTGTGTTCTAAAATAAATGCAAATGTAAATCGAACCACAACCGTAAGTGTACGGTTGTCCCAAGTAATATAGTTGATAAAACAGATTCGTTCCAAGGACGGGATGGTTGACTACAATGCTTATCTATTAATGATTGATGCACTTATGAAAGCAAATAAAGATAATATGTTTGTTTGGTTTTGTATTAATGCTAAATAAATGAAAGACAATTATTAAAATGCAAATAAAAACTAAGACGCAAGTAAAATGATGTAAAACGCAATATGAGAAGTAGCACTTGAGAACGCAAGGATCCTCCCAATCCTATTTCCTAACTCATGTTGTTTAAGGGCTAAATTAGTCAATTACAATGGTCGGGATTCTAAATTCCTTATACCCCCGTCAGGGTGGACTATAAGGCGATCCTAGAGTGTCACTAGTCCCGTCAGGGTAAATATGATCCACCGTTGGATGATTAAGTTTTATTACCTCATTGGCCCTAGAATTAGCTAAGTTCGTCAGAATCAATAGCTTCTATCCTAGATTAAATAAATATTTCCGTACCTAAACCCTCCGTCAGGATGATCCAATCGCCACTAATTGGAATAGCCTAGATACTAACACCTGTTCTTAGTTAACTACTCCAAAACAGTAAATAATCTCAATTTATTGAAAAGAGTAAAAGACCTAATTTAATTTAATTTAACAGAAACCCAAATTCAACATTCGTAATTCAATAAGATTGGGATTCACCCATTAATTGTTCTCAAGCACTATGAATTGTTTAGCTCATATTAAAAAGAAATACTAAATTAAAAGTAATGGAATTCATATTGTTTACAGAATTAAAAAGATAAAAGAACCTAATTTCCGGAATCGGAATGACTACGAACGGAGATATAGACCCTCTCCAGCTCTTGTAGCTTCTTCTCCTTCCTTCAGTTGCTTCTCTCTGGTGTTTTTAATCTTGCAGAATGTGAATTGTCTGTAAAATAGAAGTCAAGGGCTGGTTTTATAAGTAGAAATTCGGACTTGGCCATAATCTTTTAATTAAATGAAATATAAAAGGCCCAAGTCCACTAACTTAGGCCAAAATCCCGTAACTGCTGATATGCCTTCACTAAAACGGATTTTCCCGATTCGTTATGACTCCGATTGACCTCATTCCAGTTGATAAAGTTCCGTAACTCGATAGGGAGCGTTTTCTCTTCAAAGGTCAGCGGCTAAATCATCGCTTAGATACCTCGAAATCAGCAATCTATGGCCTGGAAAATGGATTTTCAGCTCTAAAAATAATATCTTCGGGATTTCTTTTCAAGTCTTGACTCTATCTTTTGATCTTTGACTTTCTCCTCGGATTCCTATCCTAGCTAACATCTAAAACCTGTAAAATCTTCACTAAAAATACCAATATTACACGCAAAAGCTTAATAAATCAAAAATGCTAGAAATAAAAGAGGAAAATCATATTATTGCATATTTAGTCCGAAAGTCTATCAAATTAATTAAATAAGCACCAAAAATGATGTCTCCTAAGGGTCGAAAATAAGAACAATTAAGGAGACATCAACGCACCATAGGAATAACAATATCAGTTTCAATTTCTAGGATTTTCGTTGCTACTCCTTCTTCCACCATGCTAAGAAGATTTTCAACCACATGGTGGTCTTCATTTATAACCGGCATGGTGATCATATCACTATCAATAGTATCTTCTTTCAAAACCTCCTCCTCAAATATCTCTTCCAGTTGATCTCTTCCATCCCTTTGGGGAGTGGAATCTTCATAAGACATGTTATTAGCAAAGTCATGAGAATTATATCTGGCCTCCATTTTGTCTAGAATCTGTTGTGTGGATTCACGGATGGCTCTTCTTTCTTCTTCTTCTGCCTTACTTTCCTCTGCTAAACGCTGAACTCTAGCACATGTCTCTTGTAATGTCTCTTGCGGATAGTGTTGAATGTTTTCAACCCATTTGTTGTTCCATACTTGTTCTGAATCCTTTTCCTCTACTGCTTCAGGCGTTTGTTCATATAAGCATGAGTTGTTTAAGTGATCTATCTATTTCAGCACTTAGTGGTTAAGGTGGAGATTGTTAAACGTTTTCAGCCCACTGGTTGTTCCATTTATGCTTTTGCTTGTAGTGATATGATGATAGTTGTTGATTATTCTCAACCCACTGCTGGTTCCATGCTTGTTCTTGCTGATAGTGATAAGGCGATTGTTGTTGATTATTCCCGATCCAGTGATTGTTCCATTCTTTCTCTTGTGGGTATTGATAAGGTTGTCGGTAGAAGTTACTACCCCATTGTTGTTGTCCCGAAGAGTCTTTCCAATAGTCGTATGGATCGGGATCCGGGTAATGTCCTCTATACATCTTCAATACAACCTCTTGATCATTACCTGAATATAAAAATCTGTACAACAAAAACAAAAACAAAAACCAAGCGTAAAACTGAAAAATAAAAATAAAACTAAACTAACAATTAAACTACCAAAAGATTAACACCGGGGTCACACGATACCGTCTCCGGCAACGGCGCCAAAAACTTGGTGGTTCCTGTTGTGTTTTAAAATTAAGTACGAAAATAAAGGAACCACAATTACCGCAAGTGCACGGTTGTCCAAGTAATATTCGATAAATCGAGTTTCATTCTCAGGGACGGATTAGGTTCAACCCAAATGTTAATCAGATAGTAGAAATAATTGCTTGACAGAAAAGTAAAATAATATGATTTTTGTTTGGTTTTCTTAAAACTAAATACGCAAATAAATAAAGACTAAAAATAAATTAACAGAAAAGAAATAATGCAAATAAAAGACGACTTCAGATACGAGAGATACTTGAGTCTCGCAAGGAATCCACCTTATCAACGTAATATATGTTATGTTTAAGGGTAGAATTGGTATTAGTATATTAGTCAGGAATCTAATATCTCCTAGCCCCGTCAGGGTGGACCTAAGAGCTATCCTACGGTATTACAAACCCCGTAGACTAAGCCAAACATTGAAGACAAAAAGTAAAGAGGTCACACGACCCACCTCCTAAATTACTAGCGCTTCTAATGTAAATCCATTCCTCAAGTAGGTGAAAAAGTCACCTTCAGGATAATTTCCAATTTGACTTGAAAACCATTTAAAGTTCGGAAATCTCTTCAATACAATGGTAGTAGGTACGCATGAATAAGGAGGTGACACGTAGTGTTTAGCAGGTGACGTGGCGCAATTTGGTACAAGCGATTTTTATTATTATTCAATGAAAAAATAAAATGACTTTGATACCCCTCTGCAGGTAATTATGACAGTGAATAGTGGGTGCACACTGTATTGTCATGTCAATGAATAGTGCATTTAATAATGGTTTATTCGTCTGAATAGTAATTTTATTATTATTTTATTAACTTTTTCGTTCTGCAACTACTTAATAATGGCGGCTGCAGTGCAATTTTTCGTTCCAAAAAACACGCGCGGTCTTTTTTTCGTTCCTAAAAGTCAACTTTAAAAGATTTGAATTAATAACAAAATCTTACACGCGTCACGATATAAATATACCGATATTAAGATATTATGCCACATCCAAGCAAGTTGTGGTGTCATTTTTTAATTAATAACTATGTGTATTTTTTTGTTCTGAAATATATAGGTTTTAGGGTTTTTTCCATTCCAGGTTATTCGTGGACTTAGTATATTTTTTCGTTGCAATCAGGTTTTAATCGGATATGATTACACCAATTAAGTAAAAATTTTGAATTTAAATTGTATATATTCATTGTGTTGTTGATGTTATTTGTGTATTTCCTTCAAGATAGTAATGTTGAAGAGAAAGGTGATTGTGATATGGTTGGTAGGATATTTTGTGCATGGTTAATGAATTTTCAACTACCTATGAGTTGTAGTAATAAATGATGATGTAGAATTTTGCCTATAAAAGAGGAAGTTGTGATGAATTCTGAAGAAGCGTCAAAATTTGTTGTATCACTTGAAGTTAGAAGAGTATCTAAGTGTATAAGTTGTGAATTGGTTGCGGAAATAGCAAGAAGAATGTCTTCAAATGGTTAATTATTGGTTGTTAGTGATTTAATTTGTATTTTTTAATTATGGTTGTTACTATGTTTTAATTTTTGTGATATGTATATGTTTATTTATTGATAGCTTGATAAAATTTATGTATTAAACAAGTTAGCATATATAACCGAATCCCTAAACCGTTACCCCTAAGCCCTTAACCCTAAAACATGAACCCAATACCATAAACCCTGAAACCCGAACCCTAAACACTAAATCGTATGAATTTATCACTAATCACTATACCCTAAATAATATCCGTAAACCGTAAACACAATGGTTTTGAAATTTCAACCCAATACTATGAATCTTAAAACCTAATCCTTAAAACTAAACTCTAAACACTAATCCTTTTAAAAAAATTGACTTATGGTTGTTACTATGTTTGATTATATGTGATATGTATATGTTTAAATATTAATAGCTTGATAGCTTGATAACATTCATGTAATAAACAAGTTAGCACATATAACCAAATCCCAAAACCGTTAACCGTAATCCTTTAAACATAAAACATGAACCCAAAATCATAAACCATAAAGCCTTAACCCTAAAAACTCAACCCTATTCATTTATCATAAAACACTCGACCCTAATCATATATTACTAAACCGTTGATCCAATACTCTTGAAAGTTGAACCTAAGACCAAGAACTGTAAAACCTAATCCCCAAAGCCTTAAATCTATATTCTAATCCTTGTCCCCTAATCCTTGTAATTTATAGACTATAACATATACCTTAAATCCTAAATCCTTACACCGATACACTAGACCATATACTCTTATATTGGTTCCCTAACTCATAAATCTAAAATACTTGTTAGAAATAATATTCAAACCCTAATACTTGTTACCTAATCCATGACTACTATTTGGGGTTTTTAGGTAGTTGTTCCATAAACGGTTTTGCCAAACCGATGGAAGTTGTGATGCTCAGATCTTTGACCCATGAAGATGTAATGAAGTTGAGGTTCGCCAGCAAGGAATAAGAATATATGTTTTAGTGTTTAGAAGGATCAGTTGGATAAGGCGGTTGGTAGAGGTAGTGAATTTGTTGGTAGGTTATTCGTGTGTTCTTGTGCCTAGATTCGTCAAAAGAGTACTTAGATATGAAATGTCTAGTTCGGGGGCACAGGGCAGAGACAAGGTGTGAATGTAAGGCTATGATATGGGTAAAATTGAACAAAACATTTGATTGCTTTGTAGTGGCTCTATTTGTCTTGGAGCACAATCATGCGTTAACTCAAGTCGCTACCTCACACTTTCTAAGGTCCCACAGGCATATAGATATAGGACATCTCGATCAAGCTATTCCATTGAGAAATTCGGGTGTACCAACCACTAAAATAATGGACGTGTTTGTAAGGGAGGTCGGGTCTTATCAAAGTGTTGGTTTTGTGAGGAAAGATCTATACAATGTTCTCAGTAAGATAAGGTCGGATAAGATAAGTGAGGGGCATGTTAATGTGACACTTACTTACTTGGAAGTTAGGTGTGAGACTGATCCATTGTTAATTTTCAAATACACGATCGACGATGGGAATCGTTTGGACAAGTTGTTCTTTTGCGACGGGAAGGAGCGAGTTTGTCGTTTACGGAGATGTCCTCATTTTTACGCCACTTACAAGACCAATGCCTA
This sequence comes from Nemophila menziesii, assembly GCA_029959085.1. NCBI lineage: Eukaryota > Viridiplantae > Streptophyta > Magnoliopsida > Boraginales > Hydrophyllaceae > Nemophila > Nemophila menziesii. The sequence continues at coordinate 6,782,321 of JARWIR010000014.1, forward strand.
TTGTTTCCCGCTAGTTGTGCTAGCAGGGGTCAACAACCACTGAAAGACTTGTATATTTGGCACTGCATTGGTGAAGTACGAGACAACGGAATCGTACGTATGGGTACTAGAAACATTAACTAAGACAGTGAATGGAAAGAAACTTAGATTTGTCGTAAGGGATGGTGAATTGGGTTCCATCCCTATTGACTACCTAATTGGGCAAGACCTCTCAGTTCAATACCTCAGACTAGGTTCCTACATGCTAGTTTGGAAATTAAACCCCCCTCCCGGGTGTTAGCTTAGTTACTTGAGCTACCCATTGTTTGATCTAAACACAGGTTGTATCATTAAAAATAGGGTTGTAAATGAACCAAGTCGTTCGTGAATAGCTCGAGTTCGGATCAAAGAAAAGCTTGTTCGAGATTGGCTCGAATATAAACAAGCTGAAACTCAAGATCCATTTTAAGCTCGATAAGTAAACGAGTCTGCTCAAGTTCGGCTCGTGAGCTCGTTTAAAATGATGATTTATAAATTAATATATTACCTACTTATAAATATATTATTAAACCTTCAATATCAAATTGGATATTTTTAATTTCTTTAGACATTTATTTTTTCATTAATGTTATGTTTCATATTTTCATACCACACACTCCATCAAATACCAACTGGTCATGAAAGTCTCATTCCAACAGTACAAAACAAATAGTTCATGAGCGACTCGTTCCCGACTCTAAAAAACACTGTTCTATAAGTTAAACAAACAAGTTGTAACATTTTTTATTTGGATCATTGGAAGCTCGAGTCGGCCCGGCTCGTTTAAAATTGAGCTTCAAGATAATCTCCAATTTGACTTGAAAACCATTTAAAATTCTTACTTTACTATATCAATATTTTTTTTAGACGATAAAACTTGTATTAGAAATAAACAACTAGGAGAAAGAAAATCCACCCCAGTTGGAACAAGAGACCAAATACATTACAAACAAACGGGAAAAATAAAAGATAAAGGAAGACAAATAAACATTAAACAAAGAAAGGAGAAAATAAGAAAAGACCATTGCAAACCAAATAGTCGAAATGTAAGTTGTTCTTCTAAATCCATGAAAAAAGATTTGTATGTGGGGTCTTGCTATACTTCTAATATCTTCAAGGATAGACAAACTCTTCAACGAGCAGTACGTGCTTGGAGACTGTATAAGCTGAAAACTGGCTTCAGCACTAGATATAAAGCTAATGCATTGTAAAACAAATCCTAAAACGAAACAAACAACACCATGAATCGCCTCAGCATCTGCTTCAGGTCTGGAGAAGGTGAGGCTATGCATAGGAATAACAACACTTTTCTAGAAACGATCAATTGTGGTAGCGACGGCAATTTCAAATATCACTAAACAAACACGAAATACAAACTGTTGTACCAGCCCAACCAAACAATCGCAAGCCAGGATAGTCCACCACTAAAAACCGAGCTCAAGAGACTCCAAATGAACGGCAAACCCCCGAAGCTACTTAAGATGATTCAAATGACATAAGAATCATGGCCACAAATGAATCACCACCTGCGATTAAAAGGAAATGACAGCCAGAACACCAGCAAAAGAACAAAAAACACCATCCCTCATACCATACAAACCAAGGACAGGTCAAAATTACCGGACAGAAAAATTTCAAACAGATCAAGTAGCAAATGAACGGCAAACACTCGAAACTCGAAGAGTCAAAATCCACAAATCTAGTTATTATAACCCAACCCACAGTGTACCACCACAGACCCTAAGAAAGTGATAACAAAGAGGAGTATAGAAAGGCCAAACCATAAACACAACCCCACTAAGGCTGTCCCTTGTCTCTCAACCGAAACACCAACCAAACAAATAAATCGAGCCACAACACCTTCCAATCCAATACAGAACAAAAAAACCAAAGAAAAAGAACAGCTACATTTACATGTAAAAACAACTGTATCCATTTTAGCTTCAATGTTCGTTCCACGAAACTAAATTCTTCTTCGAAAATGAACTGGGCCTAGGCCTCTGAAACCTAAGAGAGTGTTGGCCCATAAAACCCTAATCAACTCACGCTTTGCCAAAACCCAAAAATTTCACTGTAAATCGAGGACCGCTGTAAATATTGTGGCTACAAATATTGTGTAAGGATGAAGAGAAAAAGGGGAAAGCACAGCACAGATGGAAAACAAGATAACAAAAAGAACAAAGAAGAAAAGAAAAGCAAAGAAAGGCTAAACATCAAAGTTGCCGCCGTCGATCTGAGGAGGAAAATGGAAAAGATCGACGGCGGCTACAAATGGGATTTAGGGTTTAAAAAAGTTTGTTGGGAGCATTTTGGGACAAATCACTCCAAATGATGCCACACCTAAAGCTGACAAGAATAAAGATAATATATAAAATCCCAACATATGAATCATTGATTATCCCTGAGCTCAACTTCTTAGTAACAAGTATTATCTATATGACCATATATTGATGGGACCAATTGCAAGTATAATATTCCTTGCATTGTAAGTGAATCATGACAGTCACAAATATTAACTGATTTTCATGAACTAATCAGGAGTACCTTAATTTAGATTTACAGTAACATTATAAAGACATTAATTTATTTACACTAAAACAAATATGTGAGATTTAACTAAACTTGGAAGCATCATCATCAGCTTTTAAATGTAGCCCTGTAGTTGCTAATTCCCCTAACAACATTTTCTTCTTTATCTGCACAACATTTTAACTCATTTAACTCAAAAACAGAATAACGGGAATAAATAAAAAACTAAAAGAGCGACCAATATTTCCATCTCTAATTCTGATTTGGATATAAGACTTAAAATTAACTTGATTAAGACAAGAAATAAAACACTAAGATTTAAGTTCAACTTGAATATCCATTTTAATATTTTCCTAACATAGAAACTCATTTTAAGTTCAACTTGAATATCCATTTTAATATTTTCCTAACATAGAAACTCATGTAGATGATGATGTAAATCTGTGATCTTGAATAAAATAGAAAAATGAATAGTTAAGCTTTATTTATAAAATAAACTGTAATTAGATCTTTAAAGCCTGTACAAGTAAATCTTAGCATGAGAATTACTGAAATGACATGATCACTGATCGTATCTTATTAATATTCTCTCCCTTCTTCGGACTCATCATGCTGTTCAAACCAGCTTGTTATCAACTAGATGGACATTTTAAGACGTAACTTCTTGGATCTCTGCTACAATTTCGAAGAATGCTAAAGTAATTGAGTTTGTTGAGGAGGAGACACTAGAGAATCTTAGTTTAAAAGCTCAATCTTCTCTCAATGTACCAAACTTGGTTTCTCTTCCAAATCTTAAAACACTTCATCTTGATATAAATTTGTGGAAGAAATTCATTTCAGAGCTTATATCTAGTTGTTCATCTCTTGAGAATCTGGAGATTACAACTGTATTCCATGAATCGGTAATTCCTTTCTTAAAGCTTCATAGTCTCTCACAGATTCACTCCAACACAGTCCTCGTACTTCTCTTTTGAAGGTATAAGCCTCCATTTAAATTGGACTGTAAAAATATGCTCAGAATTATACAACATTTACGCATTTAGTATATATTACAGTAAACTAATACTAAATCTTACCATGATAATTAGTATTGTTGTTGGTGAGACTGAAATGACATGATCAACGACCCTATTGACCTCCTAATTATGTAGATGGACCTGTGTGCAATATATAAAAAGTTGAAATATTAATGAATATCATTCAAACTAAATAAGCATCAAATCTATGTTGTTAACAAGTTTTCTTATCCGTAATTATTTACACTAATTGACCAATTAGTTTAAATCTATCTCTTATGTTTCTATTTAATGCGTGGATTACCTATATGCATATATTCAGAGACATGTGCACAACTGTATGTTATAGAAAATGCAAGAAAGTCAATCTTCTTTGGCAAATTTGGTGAAAGGTAGTGGAAGATGACATTAAATCTGGGCTAGATTATTCTCGACCAAGTCAATTAAAGGAACTATATTTATTGATATTACTGAAGGAATTTTTATTGGGGCACCACCGAGTTTTTATGTGTTAATTGCACTACAATCCCTGTATTTCACAAATTTTTCATTATAGGTCCCTATTTTTATAAAACAAATGTATTATAGTCCCGATGTTAAGCAAAGTAACCTATACTCTGAATTAATGACATTACAAATCCTATATTATTCTGTACAATAACATAATTAAATCCCTATATTATGAAAATAACCCATATTATGCCAAAAAAGTGATATATAATTTCGAATTACCTATCGGGAGGGATGGAGGAGCTATGTGCCGGTGCGTGTGGGTCATGACTCATGAGCGGTGGCGGAAGTGGAGGCGGATCCGGAGGAGTGTATTGAGAACCGAAAGACGCCGCCGCCGATAAGCCGACAGCCTTAAGCCGTGCGAATCGTGAGATTAGATGTGATTTTGCGTTGTGAGATGTAAAGTGAGAGAGAAATAGTTAGGTTCAGCTTTTTAAGGGAAGGAAATGTTGTTGTTCTTTAACTAAAAGTGCTTATATTAAAAAATAGTTGATTGTTTGGCTATCATTATAATATCATTATAAAAGTGCTTTATATTATTCAAAAATGTTTTTTTATGGTGTGTGGCAATCAAATAAAAAAAATACTTGTATATTACTATTACTAAAAATAATAATAATAAAAAATTATTCTAAAATGAATATTAATTAATAAATAATAAACAAAATATTAATGTTATACTAATTGTAATAAAATTGTTTAACTTTTTTTTTTCAAGAAATAAGAAAAATAAATCTCGTGAGATAAGAAATCATCATGTCTCATTAGCTAAGAGAAGATTTGCAATTCTTTCACGTTCCTCATGCATTTCTCGTCTTTGGGATGAATTTTCTTCTACAACATATTCCGTTTCGCTTCCTATCCTGTCTTCTGGGGGAAGTAACTCCTCATCATTAGTATCATATAACTGAAACTCTGTATCGGCCGTGGGATGAACTCGTATAAATTTATGGAGAGCCATTGAAGCAATAACAATTTGTACTTGTTTTTTCAAAGAAAAGTTGTGAACTTGACGTACCATTCTCCAACAATTTTTCCATACCCTAAATGTTCTTTCAATTGTGTATCTTAGTGATGAATACCTATGATTAAAGATTTATTTCTTCCCTCGTGGCATTTTTCCACGTCGAAATTCAGGAAGTTGATATCGCTCGCCTCTATATGGTCCTAAATATTCTTTTATCTGTGGATAACTGATGTCTCCCTAATTGTTCTTATTTTCGACCCTTGGGAGACATCATTTTTGGTGTTTATTTAATTAATTTGATAGACTTTTGGACTAAATATGCAATAATCCGGAATTTCCTTTTTATTTCTAGCATTTTTAATTTATTAAACTTTTGCGCGTAATCTTGGTATTTTTATTGAAAACTTTACAGGTTTTTAGATGTTAGCTAGGAGAGGAATCCGAGGAGAAAGTCAAAGATCGTGAATTAGAGTCAAGACTTGAAGATAAATCCCGAAGATATTATTTTTAGAGCTGAAAATCCATTTTCCAAGCCATAGATTGCTGATTTCGAGGTGCTTAAGCGATGATTTAGCCGCTGACCTTTGAAGAGAAATCAATCCTTATCGAGTTACGGAACTTTAGCAACTGGAATGAGGTCAATCGGAGTTATAACGCATTGGGAAAAGCCGTTTTAGTGAAGGTGTATCAGCAGTTACGGGATTTTGGGCTTAGAATTTGGGCTTGGACATTTAATTAGTGTTTTATTTTCTGGTCCAAGCCCTAATCCGTTTTTATGCTTATAAAAGGAGGTCTGGACTTCTATTTTTCATACAATTCATTCTTTACAATTAAAAACATCAGAGAGAAGCAACAGAAGGAAGGAAGAAGAAGCTGCTAGAGCCGGAGTGGGTCTATAGCTCCGTTCTCAGTCATTCCAATTCCGGAAATTAGGTTTCTTTTATCTTTTATTTGTAATCAGTTATGAATTCCATTTATTTTAATTTAGTATTTCTTTTTAATATGAGCTAAACAATTCATAGTGCTTGAGAACAAACAATGGGTGAATCCCAATTTTATTGAATAACGAATGTTGAATTTGGGTTTATGTTAAATTAAACTAGATTAGGGCTTTTACTCTTTTCAATAAATTGAGATTATTTTAATGTTTTTAGCGTCATGAACTAGGAACAGGTGTTAGTATTTAGTCTATTCCAATTAGTGGCAATTGGATCATCCTGACGGAGGGTTTAGATACAAAACCATTTATTCAATCTAGGATGGAAGCTATTGATTCTGACGAACTTAGCTAATTCTAGGGCCAATGAGGTAATAAGACTTAATCATCCAACGGTGGATCATATTTACCCTGACGGGACTAGTGACACTTTAGGATCGCCTTATAGTCCACCCTGACGGGGTATAAGGAATTTAGAATCCCGACCATTGTAATTGGCCAATTTAGCCCTTAAACAACATAAGTTAGGAAATAAGATTAGGAGGATCCTTGCGTTCTCAAGTGCTACTTCTCATATTGCGTTTTACTTTTATTTACTTGCGTCTTAGTTAATTATTTGCATTTTCCATTTAGTCTTTTATTACTTAGAATAATAAAAACAAACAAAAAATCATTATATCTTTTACTTGCTTTCATAAGTGCAACCAATCATTAATAGATAAGCATTGTAGTCAACCATCCCGTCCTTGGAACGAATCTGTTTTATCAACTATATTACTTGGGACAACCGTACACTTGCGGTTGTGGTTCGATTATTTATTGCATTTATTTTTAGAACACACAAAGGACCACCAAGTTTTTGGCGCCGCTGCCGGGGACAGTAGCGTGTGACCACGGTGTTTATCCTTTAGTGATAGTTGCATTTATTTTTATTTTTGTTTTTATCAGTTTTACGCTTTTTGCTTGTTTAGTTTTCTCAGGTTTTTAGGTTTGGTGTATGCGAAGGAGACTCTTTAAGGATCTAGAGCCAACACCTCCGATCCTTAGTAATCCAGAAACATTAATCAGACTTGCTAACAAAAGAAAGAGAGAACAAGAATCCTTAGAAGTAGAAGAATTAATTCACATAATGGAGGACATTAATATTCAGAATCAACAAAACAATAACGGACAAGCTCAAATAGTGATGAATCAAGATCCTTGGTTTACTAATGGTCCAGAAGAAATTCCATTCCGTGCTCCTGCTCTAGGGGTAGGTGCTCCAAATATAGATGTTCCGAAGTTTCGTCTAGATTTTGGTATGTTAGCTCAATTCCAAAACTTTGGAAATTTTCGTGGTAGAGTTGGAGAAGATCCTCTTAGAGCAGTACATAAATTTAAGCAGATATGTGATTCTTACATCACACAAGGGGTTTCAAGAGAACAACGGTATTTTGCTGCGTTTCGATTTTTTGTTATTGATGGAGCGAGTGAATGGCACGATACACAAGATCCTACAAAGATAACAAACTGGGACCAATTAGAAATTGCTTTCTTTGACAGGTATTACCCAAGTAACATGAGGTTAGATGCTGAATTAGAATTGACGCATTTCCGTCAAGAATATGATGAAACTGTGGGTAAGAGCTGGACAAGATTCCAGATGTGTTTACGTAGAGTTCCCGCTCATGGCTTTTCAGAACAACAACAGCTAAAAATCTTTTACAGAGGCCTTGATGGGACTTCGAGAGAGAAATTGGATATGTTATGTGGTGCAGGTTTCCTTCAAGTTCAACCCGCTCATGCTAAAATCATTTTAGAAAGAACAGTCAAGAATGAAGTTGGGTGGAATTCAGTAAGAGCACCAGTTAGAGGAGGAGTCAATAATGTTAATATCGAAGAAAAGTTTGCTACGCTAGAGACAAAGATTCAAACCACACTAGAACAACAACTGAGACAACTTACTCTAGCCGTGAAAGAAGGTTTTTCGAATAAAAGAGGTGAGGTAAAGGTTGCACAAGAGGTATATGGATGTGAGTATTGCGGTGTTAATGATTATAGTTGGGAAAATTGTCAAAATAATCAAGAATCCGTGATGTTTGTGTCCAATAGAGGTAACTTTAATTCGAGTGGTAATGGATATCAGCCTAACAGAAACCATCCGGGGTTTCAATATTCAAATCCTAATGGGGCACCAAATCCTACATATGCGTATCAGCCACATCCCCAAGGTAACAACTACAATCCAAGACCACACAACAATTATCAAGGAGGACAGAATCAGGGAAATTATGTTCAGAGACAAGCTCCTCAAGACAATTACGATGACACAATGAATCAGAAAGCCTTACCTGCCTATCTACAAGAAGGTGTAGTTACCCTTCAGAAAAACGTAGAAAGTTTAATTGCTCTTCAGACACAAGCCATGGAACGTCAACAAGCATCTGAAGCAAACATGAAATTATTACAGAATTAGATGAATCAGATAAATAAACAGCTGAATCAACGTCCACAAGGGCAACTCCCTAGCGATACTGAGAACCCAATCCAAATCGAAGATTGTAAAGCTATTACTCTCAGAAGTGGTAAGAACCTTCCTCCACCTCCTTTTCCGGTTATGAAAGAAAAAGAAGTTAGAAAAGAAAAAGAGGTGGTGGATAAAGATAAACCAGTTGAAGTAGAAGAATTGGAGAGGCCTGTTGAGGCTCCGAAAAAGAAAGATGAGACTATAATCAATCGTCCACCTCCACCATTTCCATCGCGAGTTCAAAAGAAGGGTGATATGGCCGAGTATCAAAAATTCTTTAACAAGATAAGAGGTCTTAGCATAAATATTCCGTTGCTAGAAGCTATTCGAGATGTACCCAAGTATGCTAAGTTTCTGAAAAGAGCCCTCACTAACAAAAGGCCGTATTGTGATAATGAGATGATTGGTCTCCCTGAGGAATGTAGTGCTATTTGTCAAGGTAAATTACCTCCTAAGTTAGTTGATCCTGGGAGTTTCACAATTTCGATATCGATTGGAGAATGGAAAGGTAAGGCACTATGTGATTTGGGTGCAAGCATCAATCTTATGCCCAAATCGATCTTTGACAAGCTTAATATTGAAGCAAGACCCACTTCTATGGTCTTGCAAATGGCAGATCGATCTCTTGCACATCCGGAAGGCCGAATCGAAGATGTCCTCGTTAAGGTAGGTACGTTAATTTTTCCCGCTGATTTCATTATACTTGATTACGACGCGGATAGGAATGTCCCCATTATTTTGGGAAGACCATTCATAGCCACGGGGCGTACCTTGATTGATGTAGAGAACGGAGAAATGATTATGAGAATCCAAGACGAGGAGATGAAGTTTAATGTGTTTAGACCTATGAAGTTTCCGGATTCCAAGGAAGAATGTTTTCGTGTAGATGTAATAGAACCGGTAAGAAAAGAGCCAATTAATGTTGTGGACACTTTAGGAGTGGAGGAGAAAGAGCTACGAAAGAAACCACCAATTAAAGCTCCTACATACCCTAAAAATCCACAACTAAATCATGTGAAGAAGAAAGAGAAAGCACGTGCCACGAAGGTTCCGAAGGAACCTAAGAAAGAATAAAAGAAAAAGGGGTTCAAAGTAGGTGAAGAAGTAGCTGTGAAGAAACCAAACCCCCATCCAAAGGTACGTGAATCAAAAATTTCTTGGCTAGGACCATTCATGGTCGCGAAGGTTATCTCAGATAAACTAGTGGGAATAAAAGCTAAGGGATTCAAATTTCGAGTTGCAAGTATTGACAACCTCACTCACTGCTGGGGAGGTTATGTCAACGACTAATGAGTGAAGTAACCCGTCGAGCTTAACGACGTTAAACAAAAGCCAATTCTTTGTATATTAGCTGAGTTTTAAAATTTTTGCAATTTAGATTAGTTTGAGTTTCGTAATTTTAGTGTTTATTATTGAGAAATGAGGAAGAGTAGTTGTTTTTGATGATTTCAGGGGTAAAAAGGTCACGAGTTTGGGGTCGATAAGGCGAAAATAGGAGAAAAATAGGTTGGATGTCCAGGAGAAACCGGGAACCCGGTTTCGCAAAACCGGGAACCCGGTTTTGGAGCTGGTACCAACCTTTTCAACGCAACACTTGGCGTCTTGGTTCACGACACAGCGTCGGAACCGGGTACCCGGTTTTTCGAAACCGGGAACCCGGTTTTGGTGCTGTAACTTCTGAATTTTTCTGACCCAGCGTCTTGGTGGATTGCGTTTTGCTGCGCGCCATCGACACAAAACCGGGAACCCGCATTTGGCAAAACCGGGTCCCCGGTTTCGGAGCTGTAAGTGGTGAAATTCTCTGGTCCAGCGTTTTGGGATGCTGCGTTTTGGCGCGTTTTGACTCGCGCCATCGAGAAAATCCGGGTACCCGCATTCTTCAGAACCGGGAACCCGGTTTCGGTGAGCAAAAGTTCTGACCCCGCGTCTTGGGTCCAGCGTTTTGGTGCGTCTCGAGGTAAAAAAAAAGAGTATTTTTTTATTTTTTCCGCGCCGTCACAGCGACGCGGAACCGGGAACCCGGATTTTCGAAACCGGGAACCCGGTTTGCATCTGTGATAGGGCCGTTTGAAGCTTTTTAGCCCTAGATTTTTACCTCTTTCTTCAACCCAGACTCCAATAACACTCCCAAAACCCAAAATCTTCCAAAAATCATCATCTACAACCACACAATCATCAAATCCTACCCTCTTTCACCACAATAACATGCAATCAACTCATCTCCCATCCAAAATACGATAAAATTCCCACTTTCCTCCGATTGTTCTTCATCCAATCTTCAACTTAAATCCAATTCCCTCTTCCCCCGCATCAATTAGCCTTTACCCATCTCATATTCCACCATAATCTTCAAGTCTTAAGCCTCAAAACATCAAATTTCTAAGCCTTAGCTTCTCACTATTTGAAGTTTTGAGTTTGTGGTGGAAAGAGATGCCTATCAGAACCGCTACATGTGTACTTATCGAAGGAATTCTCCGAGAAACAGAAACGCTTTTGGTGCTATTCAAGAACATGCTATTGAGATTCCTATTTCACGTTTCAAACACAAGACTGAAGAGGTTCAAATTAAGGCTAATCCGAAGAAGAGGAAATTGATTGAAGAACCTGAAAGTGAGGAAGAAAATGATCCGATGATGAGTTGGAATCGAAAATAAAGGTGTTGGAAGAGAATCGGGATGCGATGATTGATATTTTGGGAAACGTTACAAACGAGCTGAACTTTATTTGTTCGATGCACAACTTCCGATGTCTAGACGCGAGATAAAGTTCATGGACGCAACACCGAAAACCAGCCACGCGCTGGTTAAGATACGTTTTCTAATCCTTCTCATTTAGTGTAGATTATTTTATTGCTTTGAGTCTTTTCGAGTCGTGGGGACACGACTCATTTTTGAGTTTGGGGTGGGGTTCGTTGCCTCATCCTAGTTTTTATGTGTTATATGTTTTATTTGCTTTCAATAAAATAATTTTCGGAGTTGCGTTTGACTGTAGAAATTTTTAAATGTCCCTTTAAGCATACTTTTGATGAATCTATGATAGTAAATAGTGGACTTTAGGGATTGATATAAAACGCATTTAGAATTGCATGCAAACATAGGTAATTAATAGGAAAAATTAATGAACAATGCAAATGAAGTAAGCTTGTACTCAAGGAATATGTTTGGTGTGTAGAAAGTGAAATCCTAATTAGTAGAGAACCCACCTAGATATGAACTAAAGACAAACTATGTACTTAGGAAAATGATAGGGGCAGTTCTTTGTTAGCCATTTGTGCCTTTTTAGCTTTCTATCCCTTGTGTTAATTATTATCCGTCTTAGCCCACTTGGAGCCTTAGCCTTTTCTTTGTAGCCACGATATAAGCCATTATCCCTTAGATTATTAGGCATGACCATATGACCCGCACTTGAATCACAATCCTGAGACATGTCTCGAGCTTGAGTTTGGGGTGGTGGGACCACTTATGGGAAATTAAATGGGTAGGGATTGATGTGCTTTGTATTGTAGCACAATTGCAGATGATAGATACTTGTAACCCTTTGCCGGGAATGAAGAAAAATGAAAAAGAAAGAAAAAAATGAAAAAAGTTGAAAATTCATACAGTAGGAACCGGGAACCCGGATTCGTCAAAACCGGGAAACCGGTTTGCTTCTATACAAAAAAAAAAAGAAAAATAAAAATATGAATGAATAAAACATCCGGCAAAGTGGAATTTTCTAAAAATCATCTTGTTAATAGTCGGTAGACATGGGACGCTAAATTGTTGCGTATATGGGTGAGTGAGAACATCTTTTTGAGCGTTAATTAAAGCTCGAGGACACTGTTGATGGTAAGTGAGGAGAGAGCCAAAAGCTCACTTCAAATTTACCAAATATACATCCACACCCATCCTTAAGCCAATATTATAACCGTAAAGACCTCGTGATTCCTAAATGCATAGTGAATTTATGATTCTGTTAATAGGGAATATACTAGGTGGAGTGTTCAAAGCGATTTAGGATTAATGACCACCCTATAGCCATCATACAGAGATGAATACAAGTGTAACCTTCAAGCATTGCAACTTTAATTTTATGATTGAGATTATTTATGTTTGATGTTGCATTTTAGATGTATGTGTATATTAGTCTCTAGAGTTTGCTATATGAGGTTTATTTTGAGAATTGCTTTAGGGTTTATTTGCTAGCTTCTACTTGTTTATACGCTTACTTCTACCCCTTTGTTTTGTTTTACTTTGTCGGGACGACAAAGGTTTAAGTTGGGGGTCTTGATGTCTCCCTAATTGTTCTTATTTTCGACCCTTGGGAGACATCATTTTTGGTGTTTATTTAATTAATTTGATAGACTTTTGGACTAAATATGCAATAATCTGGAATTTCCTTTTTATTTCTAGCATTTTTAATTTATTAAACTTTTGCGCGTAATATTGGTATTTTTAGTGAAAAGTTTACAGGTTTTTAGATGTTAGCTAGGAAAGGAATCCGAGGAGAAAGTCAAAGATCGTGAATTAGAGTCAAGACTTGAAGATAAATCCCGAACATATTATTTTTAGAGCTGAAAATCCATTTTCCAGGCCATAGATTGCTGATTTCGAGGTGCTTAAGCGATGATTTAGCCGCTGACCTTTGAAGAGAAATCATTCCTTATCGAGTTACGGAACTTTAGCAACTGGAATGAGGTCAATCGGAGTTATAACGCATCGGGAAAAGCCGTTTTAGTGAAGGTGTATCAGCAGTTACGGGATTTTGGGCTTAGAATTTGGGCTTGGACATTTAATTAGTGTTTTATTTTCTGGTCCAAGCCCTAATCCGTTTTTATGCTTATAAAAGGAGGTCTGGACTTCTATTTTTCATACAATTCATTCTTTACAATTAAAAACATCAGAGAGAAGCAACAGAAGGAAGGAAGAAGAAGCTGCTAGAGCTGGAGTGGGTCTATAGCTCCGTTCTCAGTCATTCCAATTCCGGAAATTAGGTTTCTTTTATCTTTTATTTTTAATCAGTTATGAATTCCATTTATTTTAATTTAGTATTTCTTTTTAATATGAGCTAAACAATTCATAGTGCTTGAGAACAAACAATGGGTGAATCCCAATTTTATTGAATAACGAATGTTGAATTTGGGTTTATGTTAAATTAAACTAGATTAGGGCTTTTACTCTTTTCAATAAATTGAGATTATTTTACTGTTTTTAGCGTCATGAACTAGGAACAGGTGTTAGTATTTAGGCTATTCCAATTAGTGGCAATTGGATCATCCTGACGGAGGGTTTAGATACAAAACCATTTATTCAATCTAGGATAGAAGCTATTGATTCTGACGAACTTAGCTAATTCTAGGGCCAATGAGGTAATAAGACTTAATCATCCAACGGTGGATCATATTTACCCTGACATGACTAGTGACACTTTAGGATCGCCTTATAGTCCACCCTGACGGGGGTATAAGGAATTTAGAATCCCGACCATTGTAATTGACCAATTTAGCCCTTAAACAACATAAGTTAGGAAATAAGATTAGGAGGATCCTTGCGTTCTCAAGTGCTACTTCTCATATTGCGTTTTACTTTTATTTACTTGCGTCTTAGTTAATTATTTGCATTTTCCATTTAGTCTTTTATTACTTAGAATAATAAAAACAAACAAACAATCATTATATCTTTTACTTGCTTTCATAAGTGCAACCAATCATTAATAGATAAGCATTGTAGTCAACCATCCCGTCCTTGGAACGAATCTGTTTTATCAACTATATTACTTGGGACAACCGTACACTTGCGGTTGTGGTTCGATTATTTATTGCATTTATTTTTAGAACACATAAAGGACCACCAATAACCTGAATCAACCAAATAGTATTTTCATGTACAAATAGAATATAAGATAAGCATTTTGTAATCAAAATGAATATTATAACTAATTAAAATTGTAAATTTTGTTTATAATTACTCACCTGCAGGTGAATGCGGATATTTTAAATTTGGTCTTCTTAAGGCTTCCATGAATATCCGTGAATCATGAGCAGCTCCTTCCCATCCGGCCCAAGCAAATGTGGAACACATATTAAAATCCCATACGGCCATAACATTTTGGGTAGCTATACCTTTTCTACCAATATAAGGCACTTTCTGATGTTCAGGAACTACCACAGGTACATGTGTTCCATCAATTGCCCCAATAAAATCTTTAAAATATGGCTAATAACGATCATCCTCTTTAATTTTATTTGGATTTCTCGTAAACTGTGGATCATGTGGACTTATAATATCACTTGCCATCCGAGAAACGGCGTCTAATACTATTCCAAACCATCTTGAAACTGTCTCTCCTGAATGTTGTAATCTTTCCTGGATCACTCTATTAGTTGTTCCGTGACCTAATATGTTAAGAAACATTGTCAATGCCTCTCCAAGTGATACATCTTTACCTTCTTTCAAACCATAAGTATTAATAAGAGAGTGCAATAAGCTCTTAAAAACATGTTTTTCCATCCTAAATTGTTCATGGCATATGATATCATTACCACTTAAAACATGCATTACCCATTTGTATCCTGTATAAGAAGAGGTTCGACATGGTTCCTTATCTACATACTTGATCCAGTTAGAGACAATTATTCCACAACTTACAGATATAAATTGGTGGAATTCATCATCACTTTCATCAGAAGACGTATGCGAATCATTATCACTTTCGTTGTTCGTAGAACTCATATCTGTACAAAAAATTACGTTAAACTTTTTCTTGTTTACTTTAAGGCTAGTAAATTAAAACAAAATATGAATGATACCCACATAAAAATGATAAAAACCAACAATAAAATATAGTTTTAATCAATATAAAATGCACAACCAAATAAAAGTAATAAACTGTCCAAAGCTAAATGACCGTTAAGAGAAAATCTAATGTTTCTTTTGAGAATCCAAAGTCGCACAAATTTAAACCTTCTTATTCATAAGCCACATAATTTGTATGTTGGGCTCAGACGATGTAACAAACATCTCTCTATTCTTTCTTTCAGTTAAGACATCTGCAACTTTCATGAAAAAAGTGGGATCCCTAACAATTTCAGGCATCTCTTTAACAACTTTCATGACCTCTTCAATACTACATCCAGGCTTATCTGTACTTTTAGAGTTGCTACTCCGATTCGCTACTGCCCCTGAAAGGACTTCTAATTGTTTCGACACCTTAGCTGCAACTCCAGATTTTTTATAATCTCTTTTTCGTTTGTTAACATTATCTTGTTTGGTAGTTATAATACTAGGTGAAGAACTAATAACATTAGGATTCTCAAATCCACCATCGAACTCCAAATCTAAATCGAAATCATCTTCCGTATTCTTGTCAATTTGTTCACCCACAACTGGATCCTTCCCAAAATTATGTATATCAATACTTTGTGATGGTGCCCAAGCAACATCTTTGAATAGATATTCTAACTAGTTAGCATTTCTCAATCTCTTTAAGCGAAAATTTCCAGCTTTTGGAAATTCCTACATTATTATCACCTAAAATAAATATTTTTTACATAGATTTTTATATTTAAGAATTCGACGTAAGAAATAATTTACCTTCAATTTTTTGTCCCACCATTCACTACTAGCATTCATGGTTTGCTTCGCATGATCCCACCCTAAGCCAAGTCTCTTTTCCAACCAAAGAGTTCCATATTTGCCAATCTTTCTTAAGCAAAGTCCATCTATTTTTTACTTGTCTGTACGTGTATGTCCTTTTCGAATAATCATTAAATTTTCGAATGACATTTTTCCATCCTTCTATACTAAAATGGCCACAACTACGATTTCCAGCCTGTACCTCTGTTACACAAATTCCGACAAATGCATCAACAAGATCCATATCCCATTTTGCCTTTCCTTGTTTATCGTTTTCGTCTAATGATTTCTTGTGGCGATTGAATTTTGTTTCCAGACATTTTCTAATAATTAAGTTATACACAAATTAAACAATTTTGATATACTACTACAGCTATATGTCGATATCCCAATGGCCATACACTACTTAGACAAACTTTTTTTCCAGCAGAATGGATTGACAAATAATAAAAGAAGGAACAATATACTACTGACTTGTGCCATCTGTTTTGGAAAAAATATGCCATATGAACAGGTATTTTTTGGTCAACAGATTCAAGATGTAAATAAGAAGCAATTTTTTTTCTAATATCTAATAACACAAATTGACAAATTCTTATCAATGGCATTCAAACAAAAAAGGATAAAAAAATGCCATCTGCACAGGTGTTTTTTGGTCAACAGATTCAAGATGTAAATAAGAAGCAGTTTTTTTTTTCTAATATCTAATAACACAAATTGATTACTCTTATCAATGGCATTCAAACAAAAAAAGATACGCACTAAGTTTCATTCATGACATTCAAACAAAAAAATTAATTCAGCTAAGCTCTTTTTTTTTGTCGACAAGCTAAGCTCTTATCAATTAACAATTAGTGTTGTATATTAACAATTGATCTGCGAACA
Organism: Nemophila menziesii; assembly: GCA_029959085.1. Taxonomy (NCBI): domain Eukaryota; kingdom Viridiplantae; phylum Streptophyta; class Magnoliopsida; order Boraginales; family Hydrophyllaceae; genus Nemophila; species Nemophila menziesii. The sequence goes on from JARWIR010000014.1 coordinate 6,799,305, forward strand.
CAATGCAATTATTTATTTATTAATTACCCATAAACAAAAACAATATATCATCATATAAAAATTAAATTAACAAATTATTCTTATTAAATAGTATCAAATAAAAATAAATTATACACCTGCTTGTGATAATATTCTTCTTAGTGATTGGTGTCTTTGAGTGGTTGTATATTTTTCTTATTGTTATTTTACGTTATATAATATATACAGTAAAAATAGGTTTTATTATAAAAACCCGCTAAAAAAAGTGATTCCCGCTTATTGTAAAAAAACCCACTTTAAGGAAAAGCACCATCCATGTGCTTTTATAAAAAAATCACTTAAAGTGATTTTAGGACCAATAAAAGCACTTTTAAAAATATTACCAAACACAACATTTTTTGTTTAAAAGTGATTTTATTCATTTAAAAGTGCTTTTGGCTTGAAAATAATCAATCCCAAACGGGCACTAAGAATGCTATCTAAGTTTAGGCTAAATACGTTGCCATCAAGCTTACATTTTAGCTAACCAATTCCCTGCCATATTACAACCTCGATTACACCACTTAAAAGATGGTTTACATTGTTCTTAGATCATATAGATGCTACTAATAATATTACAAATAGTGGGATTAGAAAATTACATACAACTCTCAAGGGATTGCATAATAAGAAGACTATTACTCTCTACTATCACCATACATTTTGTTTCTCGGGCTAGTAGACAAGCTTTAAGCACCCATAATGCCTCCGCCTCGAGAGGAGAGTCCGCTGAAATATCCCACACATTGTAGCTCCTAGTATTTCCAAGATGGTCCCTGGAAACACAAGAAATAGTAGGTAAGTTATTTTTAAAAGCTGCGTCACTATTAATTTTCAACATATGCACAGGTAAAAGTTCCCATTTACTTCTCCTTTCTTTCATATTTTCACCGTTTAAAGTTAATTGAAGGGTATCCCTTACGCTATTTTCATATATAGGGACAGTTAATCCCTTCAGTACATTAGTATCATCCTTAGGGATGTTAGCACTTTCATACTCCTTCCAATTTTGTATAACTTTTTTCATTATTTTCTCAGGGTCAATTCTTTTATTTCTATATTTAAAATCATTCCTATCTTTCCAATACAGAAAAAAATCCAGAGAAAAAGAGCAGCTACATTTACCTGTAAAAACAACTGTATCCATTTTAGCTTCAAGGTTCGTTCCACGAAACCAAATTCTTCTTCAGAAATGGACTTGGAGAATCATACTGAACAGGAAGGAGCACAATCCATAGCAAAACAGAAGAAATGGAAAGATGATTACTGGGTTCCAAAAGCAAATAACGATACAAAGCAGTGAACTGGGCCTGGGCCTCTGAAACCCAAGAAAGTGTTGGCCCATAAAACCCGAATCAACTCAGGCTTTGCCAAAATCCAAAAATTTCAAATATTGTGGCTGCAAATATTGTGTAAGGATGAAGAGAAAAAGGGGAAAGCAGAGCACAGATGGAAAACAAGATAACAAAAAGAACGAAGAAGAAAAAAAAAGCAAAAAAAGGCTAAACATCGAGGTTGCCGCTGTCGATCTGAGGAGGAAGATGGAAAAGATCGACGGCGGCTACAAATGGGATTTAGGGTTTAAAAAAGTTTGTTGGGAGCATTTTGGGACAAATCACTCCAAATGATGCCACGCCTAAAGCTGACAAGAATAAAGATAATATATAAAGTCCCAACATATGAATCATTGATTATCCCTGAGCTCAACTTCTTAGTAACAAGTATTATCTATATGACCATATATTGATGGGACCAATTGCAAGTATAATATTCCTTGCTTTGTAAGTGAATCATGACTGTCACAAATATTAACTGATTTGTGAGATTGAACTAAACATGGAAGCATCATCATCAGCTTTAAATGTATTCTGTAGTTGCTAATTTCCCTAACAACATTTTCTTCTTTATCTGCACAACATTTTAACTCATTTAGCTCAAAAACAGAATAGTGGGAAAAAATAAAAAACTAATCGAAGAGAGACAAATATTTCCATCTCTAATCCTGATTTGGATATAAGATAGTTAAATTAACTTGATTAAGACAAGAAATAAAACACTAAGATTTAAGTTCAACTTGAATATCCATTTTAATATTTTCCTAACATAGAAACTCATTTTAAGTTCAACTTGAATATCCATTTTAATATTTTCCTAACATAGAAACTTATGTAGATGATGATGTAAATCTGTGATCTTGAATAAAATAGAAAAATGAATAGTTAAGCTTTATTTATAAAATAAACCGTAATTAGATCTTTAAATCCTGTACAAGTAAATCTTAGCATGAGAATTACTGAAATGACATGATCACTGATCGTATCTTATTAATATTCTCTCCCTTCTTCGGACTCATCATGCTGTTCAAACCAGCTTGTTATCAACTAGATGGACATTTTATGACGTAACTTCTTGGATCTCTGCTGCAATTTCGAAGAATGCTAAAGTAATTGAGTTTGTTGAGGAGGAGGATAATCATAAAATTCATGTAAGACACTAGAGAATCTTAGTTTAAAAGCTCAATCTTCTCTCAATGTACCAAACTTGGTTTCTCTTCCAAATCTTAAAACACTTCATCTTGATATAAATTTGTGGGAGAAATCCATTTCAGAGCTTATATCTAGTTGTTCATCTCTTGAGAATCTGGAAATTACAACTGTATTCCATGAATCGGTAATTCCTTTCTTAAAGCTTCATAGTCACTCCAACACAGTCCTCGTATTTCTCTTTTGAAGGTATAAGCCTCCATTTAAATTGGACTGTAAAATATGCTCAGAATTATACAACATTTACGCATTTAGTATATATTACAGTAAACTAATACTAAATCTTACCATGATAATTAGTATTGTTGTTGGTGAGACTGAAATGACATGATCAACGACCCTATTGACCTTCTAATTATGTAGATGGACCTGTGTGCAATATATAAAAAGTTGAAATATTAATGATAATTCATTCAAAATAAATAAGCATCAAATCTATGTTGTTAACAAGTTTTCTTATCCGTAATTATTTACACTAATTGACCAATTAGTTTAAATCTATCTCTTATGTTTCTATTTAATGCGTGGATTACCTATATGCATATATTCAGAGACATGTGCACAACTGTATGTTATAGAAAATGCGAGAAAGTCAACCTTCTTTGGCAAATTGGTGAAAGGTAGTGGAAGATGACATTAAATCTAGGCTAGATTATTCTCGACTAAGTCAATTAAAGGAACTAAATTTATTGGGGCACCACCGAGTTTTTATCCCAAAATAATGAAAGGTAGTGGTTCAGCTTTTTAATTTTTTTTTCTAAACACTTATATTAAAACCCCAAAACAGATTACAAAATAAATGTTAGTCTATCCCCATTGGGGACAAATCAAGACTTAACAAACCTAATAAAGCAGGAGGGAATGGGCTTGGGCAAAAGTCATATGACTCACCTAGGGGTGAAAATCGAAATGAACGGATCGGAAAAAGGATCTTTCGGAAAAATTCCTATTTTTTCCGAAATAGATTTTTTCTGTTCCACTTCCTATCCAATATTTCGGAACTGAGAAAAATAATTCCGAATTCGGAATTTCGGAATTTGCCGGAAGTTCGGAAATTTCGGCACGGAAATTTCGGAAATTTTTGTTCGGAAATTTCGGAAATTTGGGTTCGGAATTTCGGAACTTTTGTTTTGGAAATTGCTAGACTAAGGGTTGAAAATCGGTGCAATAGTTTATCACTTACACGAATATAGTTAAAAAGCTTAACTAATAAAATTCATGAACAATAACATAAATAAGATAAGTAACAAAAGGTAAAAGAACAGTAATAGAAGTAACATAAGTAACAAAAGGTAAAAAAAACAATGACTGTGAATTAGTTTTCAAATTACATATCAACAGATATTAGGGTTCATAGGAAGGTAATGTAAAATGTGAAGAAATGGGTAACTTTATCTTTTAGGTTTTATCAGGTTTATCGTTTTTTTTTATTATCCTGATATAAAAAAATGTATCATTGTGTTTCACTTTTTCAACGTTTAGATTTTCTTTTTTTCTTTTGTTATGAAAATTTTCAACATTTCTGATTGTATATTTTTTTCTTATATTAATATTTATTATTTATTTAATATAGGAAATGTAAAATCGGAAATACAATTCGAAAATAAAAATTTGAAATGAAATTGGAAATATATTTCGGAAATAAAATTGGATCGGAAAACCCGGAAATTTCGGAAATTTATATGTAGTTCCAATTCCGATCCTATTTTTTCGGAAAAATCGGAAATCGGAATTTCGGAACCGTAAAAAGTTGTTCCGAAATCAGAATTTTTGGATCGGAAAAGTCGAAAATCGGAAGTTTCGGATCCGGTTTCCACCCCTAGACTCACCTAATGGTAAATTTTTGCAAGCCCAATCCGCTATCATATTTCCACCTCTTCTAGTAAAAGAAAACGTTGGATTACATAATTCAGCTAAAAAATAAACACTTCTTATTACATTCGCTATACTAGGAGAATTAAATACAAAATTGCTAATTAATGGTCCCATAAGCTGAAAGCAGTCATTCTCTATTATGCAGTGGTGATTTGAGATCTCTCGCCCATAAGCATGCTTTGAGAAGGCCTAAACTCTCAGCTTCTAGTATATTATCAGCTTTAATCCTCCAAGCTTCACATTTTAGTATCTTCCCTTTAAAGTCCTTGGCAACACAAGCAATAGATGAACCATTTTTAGTATAGGAGGCGTCGCAGTTAATTTTAATAGAGTTTTGTGGGGGTGGAGTCCACTCACTAACTTTTTTAGGCATTTGTTTCATATCAGACCCTTGTGATATTGTATCAATTGTAGATTTACCCTTCAAGTTAGGGTAATTCATCTTATTACCCTTCAGTTTATTATTATTCACATCATAAGGGTGTGATTGTTTTATATCTGTTCCCACAGTATTCATATTTTTGCTATTTTGAGGCTCCATAACAGTTACAAAGCTATTAGACTCCTCTTTTCCTTTAAGACAGGCTTTGTATTCAAGCCAGTAAGTATCTGCTCTTTTAAGAGTACTCAGAGGGTCCAATTTAATATTGTTAAAGATATTAGCATTTCTATCCTTCCAAATCTGCCATGCCAACATACATATTTCTTCCACTATATAATTCTCATTATTATTAAGTTTCCCCTTTTCTTTAATAAGGTCAGCCATCCAAATATCCAATTTCTTGGACTGGTTGCTAACTCTTAAAGTAAGTGGGGAAGCTAACCACGTGGCTCGCGCCCATTCACAATCAAACAGCAAATGTTCAATAGTCTCAATATCTTTGTTACATATAGAGCAATTCTTTGTATCTTTGCATTTCCTTATAAAGAGGTTTTCAGCTGTTGGGAGGATATTTTTAATAGCTTTCCACATAAAAATTTTAACCTTAGGTGGTGTTTTCATATTCCATATTGTTTTCTAGATAACAGGGTCAGTGATATGAGAAGAAGAGGGCTTAACCTTCTTATTTTTTTCTTGTTTTTTTAACATTTCATTTTTCATATAGTGATAGCATTTCTTAACCGAGAATAGACCATTAGGACTAAGGGACCAAGTAAGGTTATCTTGTATTTGTACAAGTGGAATAAAAGTCTTAATAATATGTTCATAATCTTCTTGTATATAATTTGCCTTTACTTTTTCCAAATTCCATCTTCTCTCACTATTGTGAAACAAATCAGAGACTTTATTAATATTAGTATCTTTAGGTTTAATAATACCTTTTTTATGCGAGAGCCATTGGTCTATATGAGTATTAATATCCTCACCATTCCCAATTTTCCATCTTAGATGTTCTTTAATAGCATCTCTTTCTGAAATGAGGCTTTTCCAGCCCCATGAGGGTTTATTACCCATTTTCGCATGGAGAAAAGTATCATTTGGGAAGTATTTGCCCTTTAGTATATTATAAAGAAGTGAATTTTTATTGTTTAATAAATTCCATGCTTGTTTGGATAATAAAGCTATATTCATAAGATTAAGGTCTCGAAATCCTAAGCCACCTTCATATTTACTATTTGTAATACTCGACCAATTGGTCCAGTGTATTCCTTTATTAGCTTTAGTGTTCCACCAAAATTTAGCAATTTTCATAGTAATGATTTCGCAAAAAAATTTCAGAGTTAAAAAGGAGGACATAAAATAATTTGGGATGCTTTGAAGTACAGTCTTAATCAAGATTTCTTTACCTGCTTCCGAAAGGAAGAGGTTTTTCCAATTTAAAGTCTTTTTAATAGCTTTTTCCACAAGGCAATTTAGTTCTCTTACTTTTGATCTACCCCAGTCAGTGGGTAAACCAAGATAAGAGCCTAAATTGTTTGTAATTTTCATATTTACTCTCGATGCAAAAATATATTGGATGTGGTGTGGTGTATTTGCACTAAATTTTACCCCGCATTTATTCAGATTAAGAGTAAGCCCCGTTGAGTAGCCACATTTAGTAATTATATCATTAAAGATGTTTGTATCTTTATTATTAGCTTTAAGAAAGAACACACTGTCATCAGCGAATAATAAGTGTGTTAAGGGGGGGCTATTTCTTGATATTTTAATGCCATCCTGTAAACCTTTCTCAGTTTTATCTTTCATAAGATCATTTAAAGTCTGTGTTAAAAGACAAAAAATAAGGGGAGAGAGGGGGTCCCCCTGTCTAAGCCCCCTTTGGGGTTTGTTAAGTTTTAGGGTTTACCATTTATGAGAATAGAGTATGATACAGTAGTTATACAATTCATAATCTTCTCACACCATTTAGTTTCAAAACCTAGTTTTTCCATAAGTTTAAAAAGAAAGTCCCATTCCACAAATTCATGGGCCTTTTGTATATCAGCTTTGATAACCATACTATAATTTTAGTATTTCTTTTTTCCTTAAGATATGTACAAACTTCATGTGTAATATTGGTGGGGGCAAAGGTGTGATAAATAAATAGATAATTAAAGATAATAATAAAGAGCACACACCCTTGAGAACCACAGAACTCACTGCAAGTATCACAGATCGTTTGCAAGTTTTAATGATAAGTCAAGTTCGTTCGCAGGGATTTAATCCGTTAGATCTACTTATATTTAACAAGCGTAGATGAATTTAGATGTTTATATAAAAATATAATAAGATAAATAATAATCTAACGCAAATAAATAAATAATGAAAACAAATAAATAAGATGAATGTAAGTCAAATAAATTAGGATTAATATTCTGAGTCTATTATACTGAGTTGTTATTCTAACATGTCACAGATTAAGCATTATATATTAAATAGGATACTAAATTCTACCTAGCCTTTTCTAGGCTTAGGAGCAGCCTCTCCACTACCAAGGTCTTGGGTAATGATTGGTGATTAAATCAAACCTTTATGGCTATCTAGTTAGGCAAAGGATCAAAACTAGACGATTATGTGGTGTTGTCAATAACTAAGAATAATCCTAAGATTGACCAAATCTAAGGATGCAACAATAAGTCAAAACACATCATAACAATATACGCCAAGCTCAATCAATTAAAATAACAAATAATATTTATGAATGTAGACAAAATAATAACCCAACAATTAAAAGTAAAACTTACAGAATAAAAGCTTAGAAATATGGTTGAGCATAAATCTATAGCTAATTACCCTAAATATAGAGAAGGTAGATGTAGAAGAGGAGTTTGTCACTCTCCAACTTCTTCTTCTTGTCTTCCTATATAGGCCAGCTTGCTTCTTGGATGAATAGCTTGATACTAAGGATGAATATTAAATTAAAGGACTAAGCTATTATTTAAAAGTGAGAAAATACAAGTAAGGACTAAGCCTAAGCTTGAAACTGAGCAAAGACATGTTTACAATGGTATGAGGGTGTATTTATAGGTGTCTTGGAAGCCCTAATTCGTTTTCTTGAAGGATAAGTAAGTGGTGGACTCCAAGCCCAACTCTAATTCGTATGGAAATAAAGATAAACACTGCTGGACCGTTTTGAGCATATCTTTTTCGTTATTGGTCGGTTTGAGCTCCATAAGATACCAAAAGAATCGTAACAGAATTATCTTTGTCCCTACGAAAAGAAATTACCAAAATCGGCCTATTTCTTAGGTAAATCGCCACTTCTTTAGGTGTGTATGCAGAATCCCAGATTTAGGCAGCTTTTCATTTTTCATCTTTTTAGCATTTATTTCCTTATCTCCAATTACCATGCTAATCTCTTTCCATAAGTTGTTGTCTTTGACTTGGACTCTAATTAAGCTCCATAATTATCTTTAAAGTTACACACTAAATAAACAATTAAACCCAATATGCTCTAAAAAATATTATTTCACTAAATCAAGACTCAAAATAGGAAAGTGCACTATTTCTCAAGAAATTCGACTAAATGACTTCCTAAATCACTAAAAATGATGTCTCATCCTAATATAAATCTATCACAAATGAGGAGACATCAAGACCCCCAACTCAAAGTTGTATCGTCCTGATACAATAAAGATAAAAACAAAGGGAAGTCTCTAACTACACACCTAGGTCAATTAAGCACAGAAGACAGAAGATAGAAGAATATGGAGAATAGACTCGAAGCAACTACTCAGAAAATTTCATGTAATAATATTCACAGACTACATACCTGCACACTTCTCATATTCATATTCAACACGGCTTGATTTCAAGATTAGATTAGCTTCGCAATGTAAGAAGGAGAGGAACTTTACTCAGTTCACCAAGGAGGCTATAGATTGTTCATCAAACTTCACTAGTATCCAAAGATCCAATTAACTACTCTTTATTGGCTCAATCACTTCTCAATTACATAGCAAAGAATCAAAAGGTCTTTAAGGTTGTAATGTAGGCTTAGGGACGGTATGATAAGTATATTTGGATAATTTAGAGTGAGCTTTTGGCTCTCTCCTCACTAGCCATCAACGAATCTCCCTAGAGCTTGAGTTACTCTCATAAAACGTTTCTCACTCAACCCAATGAATTCTTTGATGCACAATTTAGCATCCCCAATAACCCAATTAAAGTATAAGATGTTCACTTAAAAATTCCACTTTGCCGGTCCGAATTTATATATTTTCTTTTTAAATCATTACAGCTATGACTCTCATTTTAATGATGAGATATCACGCTATTTTCTCATATATATATTTTTATGCCCTTATTGGCAGAATTAGCTTATAGCTTCTTTTTCATTCACTATTACCCCGGCAAAGGGTTACAATAAAAATCTGTGAATCATCATCAATCTTAATAACAGAGCACAATTAATAAGCTCAAAATCCCATCCCAATAATATTTCCCATAATGGTGGACCCACCACCTCAAACTCAAGCTCTAAAACAATTGACTATGCCTCGCGATTCGAGTGCGGGTCATATGGAAAAGTCTTATAATCTAAAGGGACATGTCTTATAATGTGTTTAATAAAAAGGCTTTAGAAAGGCTAGAAGGGGCTGAGAAGGATATAACACATTAAATCAAATCACAAGGTGAGAAGGTATAAAAAGGCTTCAAGGGCTTCAATATGAAAGAACTGCCTTAATCACTTTCTACACTATGTAATTTCGTTATTCTCTTACCTTTAGCACTTTCATCAAATGGTTTTGTCAACTAGCTTGGATCTCACGGCCTACACACTTCTCAAGGTTCCCTGAGATCGAACATACTTTCTATCGCATTGCTCACTAATCTTCTCTTTACTATCAACGTGTGTTTTCCTGTAAATACTCAAAGCATACAAATAACATAGCTCATAAACATATTACTTACTATCATTAATTCAATGAGCTTATGCTTTCAAGCTATTAAACACACTCTACCTACATCTAAACCTTCTCATAAAAATTTTAATTTTACCTAAAAACAGAAAAAATGGAGATGAGAGACAACGAATCCCCACACCCCCAACTCAAAAATGAGTCGTGTCCCCACGACTCGAAAAGACTCAAAAATAAAATAAAAGAAAATTAAAATTTTACAGATATTGCACATATAGAAAAGGTAAGGAAGAAATAAAACATACTCTTCGAGGCTATTTACCTCGCCTGATCAATACCCGGAATAGGGTGCAGTGTTTTCCATGTATGTAAATTTCTAGTATCACCAATTTCGCTTTCCCTGAAATCTTCGTATGCTCCATCCCAATCAATCACACTCTAGAATTCTCTTGTTAATCTTCTTCCAACTTTGCTCTCGAATCCTCTCTCATGTGACAGTGTTCATCCAGGAATATGTTTTGAACATAGCTACTAGCGTCCCAGAAGCTCTTGTTCATCTTAGGTTAAAGGACTATCGATTGTAGAGGTTGTGGTGTCTTCCTTATGAAAGTTTAAACCTTTTTGTTCTTTGAATTCACCACAGCTAGCTTTCCTCTATTCTCTTGATCCGATTTACCTTGTAATTTATTCCCAAACTAGTACCCATCTCAATTGAAATCTTCTAGAGCTTACCCAATACCTTGCTTTGATTCTTCATATCCCTTAACACTTGATAATATCTCTATTCTCTTCATCATCTCTTTTGACCCCCAACTCAAAGCTTTGAACACTCTTGAAATTTGTAACTTAATCATAGGTGGAAAAAGCTTTATTTGGGTTAGGAAAGGTGTTAGGATGATAATTTTCTATGTGGGTATGATAGAATCAAGCTTTAATGATGTGGGTTTAAGAATTTTGGGAAAAGATTTTGAAATTTATGATTTTGATTCTTGGATTCTAGGTGTTTTGATATGATTTGGGTGCTTGAATCTTCTCTGTAATGATGTAGGGAAGAATTTGGATGTGAATTCATGGTGATTTGGTAGTGTTTTGATGTTGGGTGAAGGTTTTTATGAGCTTTAATGGAGTTGGGAGAGGTTTGGAGAAGAAAGAGAGGCTTGAGGTTTAGTAAATTCGGAATAATAAGCATTATACCTTTTCTATAAGCTCCAATCCGCATCTTTCTCTCTCTGGCGGCGACCTGCGGTGTACCGAGCTGTTGGTGCGGTATACCGCAGTATCTGATGCTCCAAAATTTTACCCACTGGATAATACCCGTGGTACGACCCGTGGCACGTGTTTTTGGCTCGCGGACCATGGTGCGGACCATGGGTGTACCGCAGGGGTACCCAGCGCCTTCTTCGCCAAAATACACGTGGATCTACCCCGTGGCACGGGTTTTGACCATGCGGTGCATGGCACGGTGTAGGGGGGTAGTCCGCGGGGGTATTTTTCTCGGTTCTGGATAAGACCCGTGGTGCAACCCGTGGTACGGGTTTTTACCCTGCGGACCATGGCTGCGGACTAGGGGTAGTCCGTGGGGGTAGTCCGCGCAAGTCATTCTTCCGCTCCGAAATTTTTTTTGCTCGCGTCCCTAACTCGATTTCTCCAATTCCTACACACCAAAAACACTAATACCTTTCTCAAATATGCATTATCAACTAAAAACAACTAATCTAAACTAAAACTAGAAACATGAAAACATAAAAAATTATTATGGGATGTCTCCCAAAGGGCACTTTTGTTTAACGTCTTTCAAAGTTAGACGAGTTACCTCGGTTATTTCTTTTTATAGCCTCCCCAGCAGTGAGTGAGATGATTAACACTTACCAACTCGAGCTTGCAACCTTCGATAGCTTTTATTTCGACCACTTCTTCTGAGATAATTTGCGTGATAATGTATGGCCCCTTCCAAGAACTGTTATGTTTGGGATTGGGAGGTTTCCATGCCACCTCGTCTCCTACCCCGAACTCAATCTTTTTCTTCATGGTTTCTTGGAAACTTTCAGGTTTTGGCTTCTTGGTTACAACTCTGATTGGATATAGTTCTTTTGACTTCTTTTTCCTCTTGTTTCCCGAAACATAGAATGTTTCAGAATCATTTTCAATACTAAGAGTCACGGTTCCTTCATTCACATTCACTATGGTATCGTTGGTGGCCAGGAATGGACGCCCAAGAATGAATGGGACGTTCTTATCTGCTTTGTAGTCAAGAATAATAAAGTCCGTGGGAATAACAAGGTTACCTACTTGGACGAGTACATCCTCTATTACCCCCCACTGCTTAACTGTAGATTGATCCGCAAGTTGTAAGATTACGGATGTTGGTTTCGCTTCACTAATACCAATCTTCTTGAATACACTTTTGGGCATGATATTCACACTGACCCCTAAATCACACATGGCTTTTCCATAATATATCCCGCCTATTCTGATTGGGAGGTTAAACTCTCCAAGATCTTTATGCTTTGGTGGTAATCTTTTTTGAACTCGTGCTGATATCCCTTCATTGATTGCTACAGACTTGGCTCTTGTGAATCTTTTCTTATTGGAGAGTGCCTCCATAAAGAATCGATCATAGTTTCTCCTTCCTTCCATAGCTTCGAGTAAAGGAACGTTAATTTTCACTTGTTTTAACGCCTTTATACACTTCTGATGTTGCTCGGCGGGACAGTGGCAATGTATGGGTGTTTGTCTTGCTCTGCTTCTCTCTTCAATTCTTGATTCATCAACCACTCTAGGCTTCTTAATCTCATCTTCTTCAACCTCTTCAACCCAATCTTCAACAATTATCTCATCTAAGTTCATCCTATTTGACGTGTTTGGTAGGACATCCCCTTTTGATGGAGATGGTAGCGTTTCCTTCATCTTTTCAGCTTGAAGACTAATAGTCTTCACCTTGTCGTCAACGTATTGGATCTTCTTCATGTTAGACGTTGTATCTTGGGTCAATTTCAAAAGTTGACTTTGCATTTGTTCTATGATTGTAGTGAGCCGCATTACATTCTTCTCTAAAAGTTGATTATGTTGTTTAAGATCTTGATTCTGTTGTTGCAGGCTTTGCACTACTGATGCATCGATCTTTGATTCAAGTCTGCTCATATTGTCCTTCTAGAAGTTGATAAATTGACTAATAGTCTCTTTTAACTCAGTGATTTCTTCTTGAGGACATGATTGAGCTTGACTCACATTATGTACACTGCAGCTCGGTGGTTGATTAGCGTGATTTTCATAGGCTTGTTCTTGCAGGTATAACTGTTGAGGTGGCTTTGGGATGCTTTTCTTAACAGTTATAGCGAGTTGTTGTATTTGATCTTGCAAGCTTGAAATCCTCGCTTCTTCTTCTTCGTTAGTGGTAGGAGTTTGTTTTTGTGGCCAACTCATGTTGTTCTCAATGATTGTTTCCATACCACTTTTTGCTTCTTTTGGATCCATAGAGACAAAACTACCACGACCCATACCATCTGCTCTCAGCCTTGACTCTCTATCAAGTCCATTATAGAACAAGGATAATTGTAATTGTGGCGTGTATCCATGTAGTGGACATCTTGCCAACATCTTTTGAAATCTCGTCCATGTTTCGCCAACACTCTCTCCGGCTTCTTGTAAGAAATTCATAGGCTCCAATAGTTCCTTCACTCGCATACTTGTAGGATAAAATTTATCAAGGAATCTTTCTTTAAACTTGTCCCAATCGGTTATTAGCTCGGGAGGTTGATCATCGAACATATCGCTTGCTTTCCCGGTCAAGAAAAATTGAAACATTAAATAATACATTTGTTCTTGTGTAACACCTTCATTAATGTAGGCATCACATGAATTGCATGAATTTTTTAACAGATCTGACCGGATCTTGATTTGTATCACCATTAAATTTCCCATAGCTCGCGAATTGATTAATTAAATCAGGATCAGGCTTGAATCTAACGGCTTGGATAGTTAGGACGCGAATCCCAATGTGTTGAACTCGAAATTTACTAGGTAAACCTAGCTCTAACCGTTGATTATCCATCTAAAATCCTGAGAAAGAATAAAACAAAAAGAAAGCGTAAAACTGAAAACAAATAAAAACTTCTACATTAAATAAACACAAGATAGATTTAACTTAAAGATAAATCCCCGGCAGCGGCGCCAAAAACTTGGTGGGGGCAAAGGTGTGATAAATAAATAGATAATTAAAGATAATAATAAAGAGCACACATCCTTGAGAACCACAGAACTCACTGCAAGTATCACAGATCGTTTGCAAGTTTTAATGATAAGTTAAGTTCGTTCGCATGGAATTAATCCGTTAGATCTACTCATATTTAACAAACGTAGATGAATTTAGATGTTTATATAAAAATATAATAAGATAAATAATAATCTAACGCAAATAAATAAATAATGAAAATAAATAAATAAGATGAATGTAAGTCAGATAAATTAGGATTAATATTCTGAGTCTATTATACTGAGTTGTTATTCTAACCTGTCACAGATTAACCATTATATATTAGATAGGATTCTAAATTCTACCTAGCCTTTTCTAGGCTTAGGAGCAGCCTCTCCACTACCAAGGTCTTGGGTAATGATTGGTGATTAAATCAAACCTTTATGGCTATCTAGTTAGGCAAAGGATCAAAACTAGACGATTATGTGGTGTTGTCAATAACTAAGAATAATCCTAAGATTGACCAAATCTAAGGATGCAACAATAAGTCAAAACACATCATAACAATATACGCCAAGCTCAATCAATTAAAATAACAAATAATATTTATGAATGTAGACAAAATAATAACCCAACAATTAAAAGTAAAACTTACAGAATAAAAGCTTAGAAATATGGTTGAGCATAAATCTATAGCTAATTACCCTAAATATAGAGAAGGTAGATGTAGAAGAGGAGTTTGTCACTCTCCAACTTCTTCTTCTTGTCTTCCTATATAGGCCAGCTTGCTTCTTGGATGAATAGCTTGATACTAAGGATGAATATTAAATTAAAGGACTAAGCTATTATTTAAAAGTGAGAAAATACAAGTAAGGACTAAGCCTAAGCTTGAAACTGAGCAAAGACATGTTTACAATGGTATGAGGGTGTATTTATAGGTGTCTTGGAAGCCCTAATTCGTTTTCTTGAAGGATAAGTAAGTGGTGGACTCCAAGCCCAACTCTAATTCGTATGGAAATAAAGATAAACACTGCTGGACCGTTTTGAGCATATCTTTTTCGTTATTGGTCGGTTTGAGCTCCATAAGATACCAAAAGAATCGTAACAGAATTATCTTTGTCACTAAGAAAGGAAATTACCAAAATTGGCCTATTTCTTAGGTAAATCGCCACTTCTTTAGGCGTGTATGCAGAATCCCAAATTTAGGCAACTTTTCATTTTTCATCTTTTTAGCTTTTATTTCCTTATCTCCAATTACCATGCTAATCTCTTTCCATAAGTTGTTGTCTTTGACTTGGACTCTAATTAAGCTCCATAATTATCTTTAAAGCTACACACTAAATAAACAATTAAACCCAATATGCTCTAAAAATATTATTTCACTAAATCAAGACTCAAAATAGGAAAGTGCACTATTTCTCAAGAAATTCGACTAAATGACTTCCTAAATCACTAAAAATGATGTCTCATCCTAATATAAATCTATCACAAATGAGGAGACATCAAATATTAGTATTCTCTTGAATACTTTCACCAGGGATGAATGCAGTTTGGTTATCATCCACAATATAACACATAAAAGGTTGTAACCTATTGACTAAAAGTCTCGCAATAATTTTATAGATAAAATTTGATACACTAATAGGTCTGTAATGCTTAACGGTACCTGGATTTGATATTTTAGGAATAAGGGAAATATAGGTATGATTTAAATTCTCAAGACTTTCATTGTTATACCAGAAATTATTGATGATTTTAATAACATCTATTTTAATAATGTTCCAATACTTCTTAAAAAAGAAACCAGGGTAGCCATCTGGCCCTGGGGCTTTGTGGTCCCCTAGCTCAGAGACGGCCAATTCAATTTCTTTAATAAGGATTGGTTTCATAAGAGTCTCATTCATGTATTTAGTAATTTTAGGTTGAATCACAACAATGATTGAGTTAAAATCTCTAGGGCCCACTGAATTAAAAATACTATTAAAGTATTCTAGAATATTGTGATTTATCTCAGCATGAGAATTCAACCAAACCCCCTTATCATTCATTATTGTGCTAATTTTATTATAGTATCTCCTTTCTTTAGTAGCAGCATGGAAATAAGCTGTGTTTTTATCCCCTTTTATTAGCCTATTAATCCTAGATCTGGCTGCCCAGAAATCTTCCTCTTTTTTCCAAAGAGTTTCAATTTCCTTAACAATCCAGCTATATTCATCTTTATCAGTGTCAAGTATATTTTTATTATTGGTTATATTTTTCAGTCTCTCCAAATAATCATCTATCTTTTTTCTAGTGTTTTTAAAATTTCTCTTGCTCCAAACTGTAAGTATGCGCTTACACATATTAAGTTTAGTAATAAGATTACCTTTAGTAATAGTTTTTATGGAATTTCTAGTTTTCCAAACATTTTCAATGATTTCAAGGCATTCAATTTCCTCTATCCAAAAAAATTTCAAAATAGAATATTTTATGCCTATTATCATGATTATCATCAAAGTGTAAAAGAAATGGACTATGGTCTGATCCTACTGCTGGTAAGGCATTAACCCAAGCATTGGGAAACATATCACTCCAATTTTTATTATTTAGATTTCTATCTAAAATCATTTTAATAAGTTGATCCTTATTTCTCCTATTGGACTAGGTAAAGGCACAACCTTTATTGTTTAATTGGGTTAATTTTAAATTTTTAATAAAACTATTAAAAAAATTCATATTACTTTTATTACTAGGATTTCCTCCTAATTTCTCGCTAGAAAATCTAATAAGGTTAAAGTCACCTATTAAATTCCAGGCTCTATCCATTTTAGGGTCACATGTCATGAGATAATCTAAAGTGAGCTTTTTTTGGTTATCTATAGGAGAACCATAAACAAAAGTAGTATTAAATTTAGTACCATCAGGTTTCAAAAATTCACAATTAATAAAATTTTCAGCTTTATTACAGATTTCTATATTATCTTTATTACTAGCAAAGATGGCCAAACCCCCGCTAGCCCCCACAGGTTCAACAGTCGTAATAAGAGTCATACGAAGGGGTTTTTCCAATTTTTTAAGAACAGAGAACACATTTTTAGTTTCCGAAAGAAAGATTACCTCCGGCCGATATCTATTACAGGTATCTTGAAGGGTCTGGACAGTCAGGGGGGTGCCAATCCCCTGAACGTTCCAGGATAGGTGTATCATTGGGCGAGGTGGGATTGAATACGGTCAATCCCGCAAACCTCACCCTCTTCAAGCTGTTGATCTGAACCATTACCTTTTTCCTTAGCATTTATTACATTTGGGGAATCATTAGAGGATCAATATCCCTTTCATCTTGTTGAAGAATCACCTCTTGAGCTTGTAAGTACTGGCCCTGTATTGGGTCATCTATTTTCGATCTAAGTCTCCAAAGCTTCTCGCTTCTTCTTTTACTTTTAATAATACTTTGAAAAAGAGCTCTATTGTACTTTTGACTTTTAATAGCTCTTGTACTACCATTTCCGCATCTTCTTCCTCTTTGAAGATGCTTGAGTTGGTTTGAAAATTATTTCCGATTTGATTTTGTTGATTTGATTTACTAGTAGAGGATTTAGAAGGATTATGTTTAATAGGGTTTGTGTTTGGATTATTTGGTAGAGGGGTGGGTGATACTGTTTGAAGAGGCTGAGGAGTGGCTGCCGGAGGTGGAGGGGATGGAGGTGGAGATTTAGGGTTTTTTGGTGACAGGGTGTTGGAAATGAAGTGTTTTAGTAAAGTCTTGGAGGATGGGGTTTGGATAATAGTAATCGGGTTTTTAGTTGTGTGTGGGCTAGTAGTCTGATTGTTAGGTTTTTGGGCTGGGGTTAATGGGGATTGGGCTGAGCTGCATACAAGCGCGTTTTTAATAAGAGATGATGGGCCTCCTTGACTTGGGCTTGGAAAAGAGCCAAAAGCTATGTCTTCAATACGAGCCGGAGACTCTTTTAATTTATTAGCCAAGTTGTGGGCCAAGTCCACCATTTCTTTTTCTTTTTCTATAAACTTCATTTTATTTTTATTAATTTCCAGATCTTTATCCTCTTTCTTCTTCCTCGTACCATTTTTGTCGTTGGTAGTACCGGTACTACTGCTCGTGTCCATATCCTCACCAAAGACAAAAACTTTTGAATTTTTTTTGTCTTCATTGAGTACGTTGGTAGTGGTCTGTACCAACTTTCCTATTTTCGGATTAATCTCTAAATTGCCCTTCTTCGTACCGAGTGAGTTGGGTTTACTAAGTTTGTGGTTCCAACTCGGTTTGAAGCTCTTCTTACCTCCATTGATGGATTTTCCAGTTATTGAAGAGTTTTTCTCCAAATAAGAAGTAGTAGATTTTGAAGGCCCTCTAGTAGAAACCTTAACCCAACTTCCAATTTTGGGTTTCACCGTTGGGTTTAAACAGTTTGAACCAACTTCATGATCAAATAGGCCACAGTTATAGCAAACCTGGCATATGTTTTCGTATTTAAAATAAATCCAATATTTGGTAAGTTCATCCTCAAAATAGTTAATACCCGCTATAATTGGATTATTAAGGTTCCAATCCAATTGGAATCTTGTTATAGAACTCTTATCTATAATTTGTGATTCTGGTAGGTGAATTTGGTGAACAGACCCAAAATTCATCATAATCTTTCCTATGCAATTCTTACTAAGGAGACTTATTGGAGTACCTTTCAATTGCAGCCAAATTGTTGTGTTGTTTACCTCCATTTTTGTTTTGTCGTAGCAGTTAATAGCAAAATGTTTACCTATAATAGTCCAGGGCCTTTTATTTCACACTGTTTGTTGATTTTTCTCATTTTTGAATTTGAGAATCACTGTGTTGTGATCAAGCTTCTCTGTTTCTATTTCTTCTGAAAGATTCCAATATTTATTAATATGGTTTCTGATAAAGACATGATTGGTATGCTCTCGGATTAGAAGCTTAGCAATGAGCTTGAAATCTTGAACAGCCTTGTATTTTGTATTAGTTTCTGGTGTGATTACTAGCTTATTATTGCTAGCTATAGGGTGTTTAGTAGAGTAGAAATTCATAGTGAAAATAGAGTGGTTTTTGAGAGAGGAGAGAGTGGGAGAGGAAAAACAGGGAGAAGGAGATTGAATGTGGGAAAAACTTAAGAAATTGAGTTATGAATTTGATATGGAAACTCAAAACCTTAAAGATTATATGTTGTTTTAGGTGGTGGTTTAGTGGCGGTGGATGTGGTGGTTTGGGGAAATTGGGGAGGAGAGAGGGGAGAGCATTTTGTTAAGATCATTTTTCTTCATTTGTAGATGATGAACACATCCTCCCAGCTTTTTAAGGGAAGGAAATGTTGTTGTTCTTTTTTTCCTTTTTCTTTTTCTTTATTTCTAATTTTTCCTCGATAATATTAAAATAAAATAGTTAGCCTATACCCGAGGTATAACCTCTTCATACAAAATTTCAGCTAATCTTCTAAGTATGCTATCTAAAGGGGTGTTTGTTTGCACTTAATGAGATCTGAATCTGATTCATTAAGACACTGGATCAATCAGACTGTTTGTTTTTCCTGACCAATTCAGATCTGAATGTCTCTTAACTGATCTGTATCATTAAGATTTTAAACTAATAGAATCATTCAGACACTGAATCATTCAGACACCGCCTCTTAGAAGAATAAGTTCTATTCAACTGTTCATTCAACACTTAATACTTAAAAAAAACGACACCTAAGTCTTTGAACAAAAAAATGCTATCTAAGTTTAGGCTAAATATGTTGTCATCAAGCTTACATTTTAGCTAACCAATTCGCTGCCCTATTACAACCTCGATTACACCACTTAAAAGATGGTTTACATTGTTCTGAGATCATGTAGATGCTACTAATAATATTACAAAAGTGTGATTAGAAAATTACATACAATTCTTGAATACCCTCCACATAAAGTTTTTAACTCTAGGGGAAATATTAAGATTCAATATAATTTTCCAGATCTTAGGGTCTACATAGTGAGAGGTAGACCTTTTATTGTTACATTTACAGTTTATCTCAATACCCACTTTGCTTTTTAATATCTGATAACCTTTTTTAACTTCATAAATTCCTATTTTACCTTTAGTCTAGACAGGAATGTCTTTACCACCCGAGAGAGGTATAAAAGTATTCAATATAAGTTTTGTTATTTCAGGTGTAAAGTTAGCACTAATAAGCTCAATATTTAATCCTCTTTTATTACTCAACATTAGGTTTATAACCTTTTTTATATTGAGATCAAAGGGGGGTAATCCTATCCCAATTTGTTATCCATTTCTGAGTATGTAGACAGATATTCTCCCCATTTCCCATTTCCCACTTTCCACTTAATATCATTAATAATAAAATCCTTACCAGTTATTAGGCTTCTCCATCCCCAAGACGGAGAGTTCCCAATTATAGCAGCAGAAAGTGAGGTATGGGGAAAGTACTTGCCTTTGAGCACTTTATAGAGGAGGTATTCACTATTATTAAGCAAATTCCATGCCTGTTTACTAAGTAAAGCTACATTCATAAGGTGTAAGTCCCTAAACCCTAGGCCTCCACTATACTTGCTCTTAGTAAGGGACTCCCAAGAGCCCCAATGTATCTTTTTATTTCCTTTACTACCCCACCAAAACCTTGCAATTGGTGATGAAATCAAATCACAAATTTTCTTGGGTATAAGATAAGAAGACATATAATAGTTAGGCATACAAAGTAAAACAACTTTAATAAGGATATCCTTACCCCCATTAGATAAATATAAGTTTTTCCAATTCTTAGTTCTTTTCAGAGTTTTTACCGCAAGAGTATTAAGATCCTTCACTTTTGATCTTCCCCATTCAGTGGGGAGACTCGAGTAATCACCTAAATTATTGGTAATTTTCATACTCAATTTATTAGCAAAAATGTTTTGAATATAATCAGGAGTATTAGTACTAAATTTAATCCCACGTTTATTATAGTTAAGCTTCATACCAATAGCATAACCATATTTGTTAATAATATCATTAAAACTTTCTACTTCAGTTATAGTTAAGCTTTATACCAATAGCAAAAAGCAGGTGGGTAATACTAGGGCATTTCTAGCTATTTTAATACCCTTTATGAGATTCTTATCCACCTTATCTTCAATAAATGCAGAAAGTAATTGAGTAACAATAGTGAATAGAAAGGGTGATAAGGGATCACCCTGTCTGGTCCCTCTATTAGGCTTGTTTAATATGTGGGGGCTACCATTAATAAGAACCGAATAAGTAACCGAGGTAACATATCTCATAAGTTTATTAACCCAGCTACTTTTAAAGCCTATTTTTAGTAAATATTTTCCAAACAATCCCATTCCACATTTCATAGGCTTTTTGTATATCTGCTTTAACAGCTATATGGAAGGTTTTAGTATATTTGCTCTCTTTAACATAATTAATGACTTCATGGTCAATATAAGTGTTATCTTGGATGTGCCTACCAGGTATAAATGCATATTGGTTCTCATCAATCAAAATATTCATCTAAGGTTGCATTCTATTAACCAATATTTTAGCTATCATTTTGTAAATAAAGTTTGAGCAGCTTTATATTGTTTGGATTTTTTTATTATAGGTATAAGAGAAATAAAGGTATGATTTAAGTCATCAAGTGTACCCCCATTATACCAATAATTATTGATAGTTTTAATAACATCCAGCTTTATAATATCCCAATATTTTTTATAGAAGAAACCTGGATAACCATCAGGTCCAGGTGCCTTATGGGCCCCTAACTCATTGATGGCTTTTAAAATTTCCTTTATTTCCAAAGGTTTATCCAAGTTTTCATTCATAGTTTTGTTAACTTTACATTGGATCAATTCAGTAATATGGCTAAAGTTTCTATTACCAATAGTGTCAAAAATACTATTGAATTAATTACAAATTTCATGTTTAATTTCACCTCCCGTTACCATATTCCTGAGTAATTCTCATAATCTTGTTAATTTTTCTCCTTTATTTTGTAGAATCATGAAAGAAAGAGGAGTTTTTATCACCCCTTTTAAGCCCATAACCCTGGACCTTGAAGCCCAGTAATCCTCCTCATCTTTCCAAGCTTTTTCAATTTTTTTAACCAAAATATTATACTCATCCCAATTAGTAGTTTTAGGATCATTATAAATAGTTTCAATTTGGTGCATACATGTGTCTATAATATTTTTATATTTATTTTTACTCCAAATACTAAGCAAGACACTACATTTTCTACGTTTCATATTAAGGACATTTTTTACACTATTGGGGTTACTATTTCTGTACTTCCACACTTTTTTTATAATATCATAACACTCTTTTTCTTCTGTCCAGTTATTCTCAAAGTAAAATCTTCTTTTTCTACTATTTGTATTATCTTTCATATGTAAAATTTAGTGGGAGTGATCAGACCCTACAGTAGGTAGTAAGGCACCCAAGCATTGGGAATTTTTTCATTCCAGATTTTATTACAAAAGTCTCTATCTATAAGTGATTTAATCATGAGAAAATGACACTTAGGGTCTTGAACATACCCCCCCTCTTCAAGATACCACCCCCTACTAGAGCCCCTTCTTACTAAAGACCTCAGAAACTTTTTAACACATGAAACCCAAAACCCCTGTTACCTTTCTACCCTCAAATGTTTTTTAGACTCATATATATACTCTTTTGCATTTTCTCTCTCTTTTAAATTACATGAGCTTCTTTTACTCCTCTCTCTCTCCATTTTCGTGAGCTCTATTTTTGAGCTTTCCATATTTATTTCAAATCTTCCCCTCCGATTTTAACCTTCCTCCTTTGTGTTCATAGGTTCATCACGTCTCAATCTTCTGCATTTCTCATAAAATTTCAACTGTTACCTTCGTTCTAAGGTTGGTTTCGAATCTCTTTACTGTTTTTTTTTTCCAGAAATTTATACGTTTGTGTGCGTTACATGTGTTTTATGTATGTAATAGCGTTGTTTAATCCCAATATCCAGTATATATCGTCTTATATGTTTAGTTTTTCCATTCAACATATGATTATGTGCCTATATCATGCTCGTTTTAGAGGTTTTTGATATGTTTTCATGTGTTTCATGGTAGATTTGTTCATGATATGGTTGTTATTGCATATATTCGTCTCAGTTTTCGTGTTTCTTTCATTGTTTTTCACTTTGAACGTTATTGTTTTCCGATCTGCCATTTTTAGGGTTTATCACAGCCGCTGCATGCATGATAGTACAGTACTATACTCACTGTTTTTAAATTTCTGAGAGTACTCTATGTTTTTCAAATATACAGAGTACTCAGACTTTTACGATATCTAGCGAATACACTATGCGTTTATATTGGTGGAGTACTCACTGCTTTTATAGTACTATGAGTTTTGTAGAGTACTCTGAGTTTTATATAGTACTCTGAGTTTTATAGAGTACTCTCAGTTCTATAGAGTACTCTCAGTTCTATAGAGTACTCTGAGTATTATAGAGTACTCTCAGTTTTATAGAGTACTCTCAGCTGTATAGAGTACTCTGAGTTTTATAGAGTACTCTCAGTTTTATAAAGTACTCTTAGTTTTATAGAGTACTCTCAGTTTTATAGATTACTCTGAGTTTTATAAACAGTGAGTGCTCATCTTTCTGATACTCTTCCATGGAGTACTCTGAGTTTTAATTGCCTTGTGTTTACTCACTTTTTCCCAATACTGCTGACCGATATAATGATCCAAGATGTGCTTGTTGTGTTCAAGATGGGAACTGATCAGATTTTCCTCCCCTTTCATCAGCTGAATGGCATTAACTCAGTAAAGATTTTTGTTCAGTCTAGGTGGCCTCAGCTATCTTAATCTGCGGTTATATCTTATACTATAGGGGAGTATAAAGACTCCCTTCTTGAAACTGAAACAGATTTCTGCACAATTAAGTGGATTCTTGGACGTGGTGTGTTTGACTGAGTACTCTTTCAGTTTGTTTTATTACTCGTTATTTTCTATTGAGTACTCTTTATTTTTAACTGAGTACTCACATATTTGTCTGAGTACTCTAGCATTTCTTTTGAGTACTAGGCACTTTTATTGTTTATCCTGTTCTACATGATGTTTAACTTTAAATCTACACTATCATTATCATGCTATATTATCTGTTCAACAATCAATTAATCAAACAATATCAAAACCACGTTTCATTCATAATTCAGATATAAAGTTTTAAAAACACCCACAAGTTCCAAAAGACCACAATAATTCAGTTACATAACAAAAACCAACAAAAAGTTCAAATCAAACTTAGTTAAAAAACCATCAAAAAGTTATATTAATTTCTTTTCCACCGATGACAAAACTACCACTTACTGATGAATAGCTATCTATAATTTGTTTAATTAACACATCTGATTTCTTCATAGACTTATATTTATTCTTTCTGTCATACAACCCTTTATAGAGACTGTAAAATGGTGTCCTTTTGCACTCTGATAAGTGATCCTCAGTCATGCCCTTCATCTTCATGATTTTTAGTAACCCGTCGATGTTTGATCGATACTGTATAGCCTTCTTTTTACTCTGCAGATAGTTTAACAACAACAAGATCAAATTAAAAATACTCGGAGTTTTGTTTAATAAAATTGAGAGTACTCTCAGTTTTGTATTGTAAAACTGAGAGTACTCACAGTTTTTATATAACAAAACTAAGAGTATTTATAACACAAAAAAACTCAGAGTACTCCATAACAAACAGAGAGTATTCCAGAGAATCATGAATGTACAAAGCAAAAAACTAAGAGTACACATGCAATTGTACAAACCCAGAAAACGGCGCTTCATATTCATAACAAAACATAGAGTATTTCACCAAATCTGTAGAGTATTGAGCAAATAACAGAGAGTATCGAGCAAAAAACTAAGAGTACACATGCAAAAGTACAAACCCAGAATACGACGCTTCATATTAATAACAAAACATAGAGTATTTCACCAAATATGTAGAGTATTGAGCAAATAACAGAGAGTATCGAGCCACAAACTAAGAGTATTTCATGCAAAACTACAAACCCTAGAAAGGACGATTCATATTCATATCAAAATAGAGAGTATTTCGACAAATCGATAGAGTACTGAGCAAATAACAAAGAGTATTGAGCGAAAAACTAAGAGTATTTCATGCAAAACTACAAAACCCAGAAAGGACGATTCATATTCATATCAAAACAGAGAGTCTTTCACCAAATCGATAGAGTACTGAGCAAATAACAGAGAGTGTCGAGCGAAAAACTAAGAGTACACATGCAAAACTACAAAACCCAGAAAGGACGATCCATATTCATATCAAAACAGAGAGTAATACACCAAATCGATAGAGTATTGAGCAAATAATAGAGAGTATCGTGCTAAAAACTAAGAGTACACATGCAAAACTACAAAACCCAGAAAAATAAGAAAAACTAAAACCCAGAAAAATCTCAGAGTACTCATAAATCGATACTAACCGTTTCTTCTTCTCCAGAATCGCTATCGAAACCATCGTTGTTTGCCATTTCCGTTCGATATCTCAGAGTATTTGGATCGGCGTTTCGAAATCAGGAGAGAGAAATGATATCGGGGTTTGAGAGCGTTTTTGGGATAGAGAGAGAAAATCGGATCCGCGTGTGAAGATAATGGAAAGAGAAAGCCAATGTTAAGAGTATTTATACTCCAAGGGTAGGAAAGACAATTGTCAAAAATGAGGTATCTAAGAAGAACAACTTTCAAGACACTACTCTATAGAGAAAAAAAAATGTCTCTAAGACCTTATATATAATTCACCCTTTAATCATTTTGTCACCACTTCTTTTATTAGACCAGGAATATTTAACTCCTTTAATCTCAATAATTTATTATGTTTTATAAAACCATTAAATTGTTTCATGGATTTTTTACATTTTTCATTCCCTCCTTTTTTATCAGATAATACTCTAATATTATTATAATCACCTAATAGATTCCAGGCCTTATTTTTTTTGTTTGGGTTACCGCAGCTAATAGTTTCAAGGCAAGCCTATTTGTTTTTATCAAGTAGGGCTCCATGTGCAAAAGTAGTAAAGAAATTCTCATTTTCATAATTAATCTCACAATGTATATGGTTAACATATTTATTAAGTACTTTAATATCAATTATATCTTTAATAAAAAGGGCAAGCCCCCCACCAATTCCAATAGGTTAAACCGTGTCAATAAGGGTCATAATAATTACTTTTTCTAATTTTTTAACATTTTTATACAGGATTTTTGTTTCAGAAAGGAATAATACCTGAGTCTGGTATTTGGAAATAATACCAGAAAGGGTCTGGACTGTCAGGATTGTGCCAATACCCTGACAGTCCAGGGTGTTTGTATCATTGAGCTTCTTGAGGTTGATTTGAGTCAACCTCGCAAACCTATGTTCAGCATCGATAATAGCTACTTTTGATTTAACTAAATGCTTATTAGTTCTTGAAGCCCAAAGGTTTTTTTTCTCTTAGCATTTGACTGAGCTGGGTTATCCTTCTTAACTTTCTTCCTTTTAGCTTTGACAGATTGTCTCACTCCGCTTTCTTTTTTTCCCATTTATCTGTTACCCTTAGACGATCTTTTACCATCAACTTCATCATATATCTTCTCGACTTGAAGTAAGCTTTTAGTATCAAATCCATTTCCATTTATACTTGAGTGACTTGGAGTTTTATAGTCTTCAGACTTATAATTATTTGATAGATACGTTTTAGGTGAGTGAGGATTTATAGTGATGTTGGTTGGTTGAGGTGTTGTAGGATCTTTGTTATCAGGTGGGGAGGATTCGAAAAGGCTAGGGTACGAAGGATCGGGGGTATTCTAAGTGGAGGGAGAAGATAGAGTTAAAGGGTGGATAAGAAGGTCAGTTTGTTGAGTTGAAATGTTTGACTGATCCGTTAATTGTTTTGGGCTAAGTTTATTATTCTGATATATTACCATGTTCAGGCTCTTCATAATTGGGCTTGGACTTTCAAAAGACCCAAATAATAATTCCTTGTCTTAGGCCAGACTTGTTTTAAATTTTTTTGCCATCTCTTGGGCCACCTTAGCCAGCCTTTACTCCTTTTCTAGAAAAAGTCGGTCCCTTAAAGCTTTATCTCTCATATCAAATGGAGACAAAACTCGTACAACACCGCCTTCATCGTCCTTCTCGTACACCTTCTTTTTGTCGCTTTCTATAGCTCCAACTGTACCACTACCACTACCACTATATTGCTTACTACCTTGTGTTGTACCAAATTCAAAAACTCAATTAGTCCCTTTAACACCATCATCAGTACCGTTATTTTTTATGCTGAGTTGGGTCTTAATCAGATCAGCGACTCGGTAACTTGGTGGGTCCTTGTGTGTTATAAAATAATGCGGATAAAGTAGAGGAACCACTAACTGCAAGTGTACAATTGTCCCAAGTAATATATGATAATCAAGTTCGTTCTCAGGGACGGAATAGGTTGACTCTAATGTTATCAAATAGTGAAATAATTGAAAATACGAAAAAGTAAGAGATATGATGTTTGTTGGGGTTTTTAATTAACAACTAAAGTGCAAAAGTAATTTAAACACTAAATTAATTAAACTAGAATGGAAATAACGCAAGTAATTGAGGTAGACGCAAGAGAAAAGTGGTACTTGAGTCAGGCTAGGGTTTCACCGCAAACTTTCCTAATTAATATTTTCTTTTAAGGGTTGAGTTAATATTATTACGCTAGTCTGGATTCTAAAATCTCTTAGCCCCCGTCAGGGTGGACCTAAAAGCTCTCCTACGGTCTTCTAAACCCCGTCAGGGTGATTAAAACCACTTTCGGAGGATTAAAACTTACCACTTTGGCTATTGGCTAGTCAAGCCTGTCAAGGACATTGGCGGATACCAACGGCAAATACCTAGTTCTATACCCAAACCCCCCGTCAAGGTGATTCATATGCCACTATATGGAATAGCCTAGGTACTAAAACTTATCCCTAGTTCATGACTCTAAGGATAATAAATAAGCATAAAGTAAAAGCCAACGTAAAATAAAAACTCAAATTAAATTATTCAATCCCAAATTGGAAAAACACTAATTATTCAAGAATGGGTTCAACCAATGTTGCAATTCTCAAGTACAATAAAAACTTAACTCATAATTGAAATTAAAACGAAAGAAATAAAATTAAGGGAATTCATGTTTAACAAAAAGAGAATAAAATAAAAGACCTAATTAGGATGTTGGATTTGGCTGTTGATTTGGAGATGTTGAAGTCTCCAACTCTTAACTTATTACTTCTTCCTTGCTTCTGCCTTTTTCTCTAATGCTCTGACTTTGTAGAAAATGAATTGTTTGTAAATTTCAGCTCTATACTCATTTAAATTTGTTGTCTCTATCATCTAGCTTCCATCTCAATATCCTTGGCCAAGCTTTTGGCCTTATTTCAGTCCCCAATTTTTACAACCAAGGCTGCGAAACATAACAAACTATTATATTAGTGCAATTTATAAACTTATATATATAATATATTATTGTTGTTACTTACCACTAGGACTGTGACGCATCCTATTACTTTCTTCGGATTTACACTACTATAAGCTTCCAAGGAATCCTCGAACAAATCTATCAGTCTCCTTGTCCAGTCATAGTTAGTCATTTTTTCTCTTATCATTTCTATTGTCCTAATATCCATTTTCTTAACTACACATCATGTAGTAGGGTACATTACATTCCCCATCATGTAAAGCGTCATTAAGAGTGGAAAATCTGCCTTTCTTTCTTTCTCGATTCTTTCTTTTCTTTCCTTCCTTTCATCTCCACCTTCTCCCCCCACATCTGGATTGTCTATATTCATAGTCTTCAACAAATCTCTTATCCTTTGTGTAGTCACCTTTTATTTGTCTCCAAAGTATTTCATATGCCACTCTGTTAATTCACCGGCTTCTTCATTTGTTAGATTAGGGAATTCTTCGTCTCCACCTTTAATTCCCCTGATTACAACTACATATTCTCTTTTGAGCTTGATTACTCTTTCTCCTAATATAAATCCATTTTCCTCTATTGAGTAGCATCGCATGATTTCTTGACTTATAAAGTCACCTTTTCTGAGTATTATTTTTCCTTTTCTTTTTATCAGTTTGAACAATCCATTCAGTAGCTCGTAGAATGGTGTTTCCTTACACCGTTCCATGTGTTGTTCTGTAAATTTTTCTTCACTAAGTAACTTTATTGAAGCTAGACTTGATTTGTATGTCTCTTTAAATGTCCTCTTCTCTTCTTCTACTTCATATTCTTCTTGATTATTCATTCTTCTTCTTGGTTCCATTTTCACCTGTTTTTACACAAATTTCAAGCACAAGAAACCTATTAGTAGTCTGAATTGAGTTAATTTCATGTTTAATATAGTTACCAAACCATGAAATTTCATGTTTAATACAGTTATCAAAACATGAAATTTCATGTTTAATACAGTTATCAAAATATTATTTTTCATGTTTAATACAGTTATCAAAATATAAAATGCATTCTGCAGAACACACATGTTAACCTTCTAACTGTCTATATTATGCACTAATTACTCTATAAGGTCCCTAAACTACACATTTGTCTATAATCCGCACAACATTTACCAAAATATTGTCCCTGTTTAACACATTATTCACGTTTTATGACTCTAATCCATCTTTCGTTCATGTTGATCACAGTAAATTGAACATATTCATCTTTTTGTTTTTTTTTTGTCATTAATTGAAACTCAATTACAATACTGTTTCAAAAGATTATTACAAAATATAATATTTTCATCAACACTATTCGAGTTCTCCACCGGTATTTCATCCATTTTCCTAGCGCATTTTGCATAGTAATCAGCTAATACGTTTCTGTCTCTTCTGATGTGTTCAACTTTCCATTTCGGATATCTTGCTGCCCATTTCCAAATTATTTCAATTATCGGTTTAATCTTCCAGTCGATGTTTTGTTTTTTGTTAATATTCTGGGCAATTTCCAGGTTGTCCGTGTAAAATCTCGTTTTTTCAATTTTTATAGAATCTGTGTCTTTCATAGCTTGAACAATGGCCCATGCCTCTCCTTCCTTCGCAGTCTTATAAATGCCTCTTCTATACTTTTTCCGAGCCACATTTCCTTCTTGGTTAATAGCGATAGATGCAATTCCACTCCATTCATTTTTACTAACAAACGACGCATCATTGTACCAAAAAAGGTCAACATCCTCCATTTCCTTTTTCTCTTCATTATTCTTTTTACCTTCTAAGTTCCTTATATTCTCATTCCCGTTCTCATGAATCTGACTATGCTTGAATAGCCTGTTTATAAGGTTGTTGGAGCTATCAATAATCTCAGAAACATTCCATTCTTTTCTTTCGAATAATCCTTTCATTCTTGCCTTCCAGATATGCCATAAATGTACAATTAAATTACTTATTACCCACCGTTTGTCATGTCCATTTTCCGAGAAACTTTTAGCAATATTCATAAACCACTCGCTAAATTTTAATTTTTCGTCAACGTTGACCTTTAATTGAAGTGTTGATTGAGCCCATACCACCATACTTAAGGGACATTGCATAAATAGATGTTCTATTGATTCCTCCTTGTGCTCACACCATTCACATAATGTCGATTTGGCGCACTTTTTTTTCTTAAGGTTCTTTTTTGTAGGAATTGCATCATTACATAGCTTCCAAACAAAATTCCTCATTCTTGTAGGTACGTTTGACTTCCACACCATTGCCCACATTGATGTTTCATTATTTGCTTCTCCAAATCTTGACGGCTGTGCTTCTAGACTTACTTCATGGTTTACCAACACGTGATATCTTGAACATATTCATCAAATAATCCTATTTTAAACCCTAGAAACTTCTAAATTCGGTTTTTATATATAAATTAGTAAGAATTTGTTTATAAATAAGTAAGAAATCAGTAGAAACCAAACAAAATCAACATGCACTATATTTTTGTTGCGTTTATTCATGAATCAAGCAAAAACAGTTTTGAAAGTAAAACACACTATCAAAAACCTCAAAATAAACATAGAAATTAGATTATATTTGAGTTTTTTCACTTACGTATAGTTTATTTTGGGTTTTGGAGTCGAATCTTTGCTTTGATCGATAGATATTGTTTCCTACTTTGCTCGCCGGAGTAGACTGTCCTATTTCGTGTTCAACGTCGTCGCCGTTCACCGCTTGTCGCCGTCGTCGCCGATTCTTCTCCTGCTCTCAAAGACCTTTTGTTTCTTCTAGTGTGTGTTTTGTGTGTGTGTGTATTTTTGTGTCGCTTGTGTATATTGGTTTTGTTTTGTTTTTTAATAACCGTCTTAAGATTCTGATTTTTTATTAAATTATTTGTAAGGGTATTTTAGGTTGAGGCACATTTCTATAAAGTATCTTATTATAGGTACTATTTTATTAATAATTTTTTTAATAAACATTTCTTGATAATTGGCTCAAAGTGATTAAACATCATAGATTCTGAGTATATCGTAAGTTTTATAAAAAAAAAATTAAGTGTATAAGAGAAAATATATTTACAACTTCATTAGTATCTAATAATCAACTGGTAATTAAATTGAACAAATATACACACAAATATTTTGAAAATCTAATTAGAAAAATTACTATCTTTCTTTAGTTTAATATCAGTAAATAAAAACCTATTTGTATAGGGTGTGTAACATAGGGTGCATATGGGTGGGTTTTGTGTGTAGAGAGAAGAAAAAGTGAGGAGTAAATATAAATGTTCGCAAGGATGCATGTGGTTTTGAGAGAAGGTGGTTCTGAGGTGTGGGACTTACATTGGTCAACAGGTTCAAAGCCCACATTTTTGTTTTATATTCGAGGAAGACAGTTAATAGAGAGTGAAATGTGCAACCGATACAAACACAAAAATGATGAAACTCTAATGCTTCTTTCTATGGTTGCCTAATCTATCTCCTGGTGAGCTTGATGACCTGAAATTAGACAAGGGTCAAGACCACAGGACCAAAAGATTGAGCCAAACCTAAAGACCAAAAGTAAAGAGGTCACACGATCCACCTCCTAAATTATTGCTACAACTTCTAGTGTAAATCCATTCCTCAAGTAGGTGAAAAAGTCGCATTCAGGATAATCTCATATTTGCATTAAATTTTACAAGGCTATAACTCAGCTTCTTAGTAACAAGTATTATCTATAAGACCATAAATTGATGGGACCAATTGCAAGTATAATAGTCCTTGCATTGTAAGTGAAACATGACTGACACAAGCTGTCATATTATTGATGCGTCCAAATATTAACTGATTTTCATTAACTAAACAAGAGTAGATTAATTTACAGTATCAATATAAGACATTAATTAATTAACACTAAATCAAATGTGTGAGATTGAACAAAAAACTTGGAAGCATCATCATCAGCTTTTTATGTAGCCCTGTAGTTGTTATTTGTTAATTCCCCTAAAAACATTTTCTTCTTTCATCTGCGCAACATTTAAACACATTTAGCTAAAAAAACAGTTTAACTGGAAAAAATAAAAAATTAATCATAGAAGAGATTGATATTTCCATTTCTAATCCTGGTTTGGATATAAAACACTAAAATTAACTTGATTAAGACAAGAAATTAAACACTAACATTAAAGTTAAACTTAAATATCCATTTTAATATTTTCCAACATTGAAACTCATGAAGATGAATAGTTAAAGCATTATTTATCACTTCCCTAATTAGATCTTTAAAGCATGTATTATAAGTAAATCTTACCATAACAATTACTGAAATGCTGATGGTTGACTGAAATGACATGACCACCGAAAAAGCTTAGAATAGATGTTACGAAAGTTCTACATGCGAAAAATACAGGGGATTTATCCCTCGAGATTAGTAAGATCGAAGTATCTGGTACAGAGTGTGGTTTAGACGGGTTTTCGGTGAATAGTTGTAAAGGATTTAGTCTTGAACCAGGGGAATCGAAAAAGCTTATTGTATCGTACAAGACTGATGGTACAAAGAGATTTGGAGATTGGGTTGACTAGTGGGATACTTGTGGTACCTATGAAAGGTAGTGTATCTATGCAGATGTTTCATTTCTGTAAAAGATCGATTTTCTGGACACAAGTAAAGAAGACCCTTTTTGCTGTTTTTGTTGCTGGTTCGGTTTTCTTGCTACTTCTGAAACCAGATAACTACTTCTAAGACCTGTTTTGCTACCTTTAGTGTTGGTAGGCCTAGTCCTTATTTGCTAGGGGATTGAAATGACATGATCAACGACCTGTTTGCAAATTATAAAAAGTTAAATATTAATAATAATCTATATAAACTAAATAAGCATCAATTTAAATTGGTAACATATTTTCTTTTTGGTATAAATTTAAACAAACTATTGATACTAGTCACATGTTCAGGAAGGAATTTTTATTAGGGAACCACCGAATTTTTGTGTTAATTGCACTGTATTTTACAACAATTACATTATAGGTCCCTATATTTGCAATAATTGTATTATATTTCCCCTATGTTAAGCAAAATAACCTATATTGTGAATTAATTGCATTACAAGTCCCTATATTATGTATTATAACACAATTCTTCAAATGAATTACAGTGTAGGTCTCTATATTATGCAAAATAATCCATTTATGCAAAAAATTGAGTTATAAATTAGAATTACCTGTCGGGAGGGATGGAGGAGCTATGTGCCGGTGCGTATGGGTCATGACTCATCGGCAGTGGCGGAGGTCGAAGCGGAAGCGGAAGCGGAAGCGGAGGCGGAGGCGGCACGGAGGCAAGGCGGAGATAGAGACGGAGGACTGAATTGGGAACCGAAAGACGCCGCCGCCGCTAAGCCGACAGTCTTAAGCCCTGTGAATCGTGAGAGTAGGTTGTGATTTTGCGTTTGTGAAATGGTACTTTATTCTTTTTGGTCTGTTTTGTGAGATGTATAGAGAGAGACAAATTTTTGTGGTCTTTGTCGATGGACAAGATATATAATGATAAAAGTTTTTTTTTTTTTTTGTCAACCAATAAAAGATTTTAAAAGTGACAATATTAGTTTTAAATTAAAAATTGGTGGAGTTTTTTTAATTATACATTTCAAAAGGGAGAAAATATAAATTTTAGTTTTTATAATTAAGGTGATCACAATCATATTTAAGTTAGGAAAAAGAAATGTTTGATTTTGTTTACTTTGAAAATATAAGGATACAAAATTTTAAAAGTGATATTAGTTTCAAATTAAGGTTTTGTTTATTTTTTAAGTGATAAGTGCCAAATAATGAATAAATAGTTGAATATAAGTTGTTAGGCTGCAAATGAACCGATACTCTCACCAAGGGCTCGAGTTTGAGTTCGTTAAGGGTTTGTTTGAGTTCGGCTCGTTAGTTAAACAAGCCAAGCTCAAGCTTTAAATTCAAGCTCGTTTACTAAACGAGACAAACTCAAACCTATATAAGCTCGATTCGTTAAGCTCGTGAACAGTTTGGTAAGGGTTCTTTAAGAGTTCGTTAATAGGCTTGGTAAATATATTCAATTAAAAATTATATATGTATGCATGTAAAAAGTCAAGACTACGTAAAACTTTTGTATTATGTAATTAATCATAACTAAAATATTTTATATTTAATAAGTATATTTTTTTATATCTAATAAATATACTACTAGTATTTAGAGCTACAAATGAACCGATACTCTCACCAAGGGCTCGAGTTTGAGTTCGCTAAGGGCTTGTTTGAGTTCGGCTCGTTAGTTAACAAACCAAGCTCAAGAATGCTAAAGCTTGGTTCGGCTCGTTTCGTTTCAAACTCAAACCAAGCTCAAGCTCACTAAAATATTAGCAAACAAACTCAAGAAAGCTAAAGTTCGGCTCGGTTCGGTTCGTTTGCAGCCCTATAAGTTGTTGTTTTTTTATAGCAGTTGAATAGATTTTATTTTGTTAAGAGGTTCATAACTAGTTTGAAATTTTAATGAAACAGACCAATTAAGAGCCATTAAGACTGAATTGGCCAGAAACAATTAATTTGTCTTATTGATCTTGTGTCTTAATGAACCAAATTAAGATCCCATTAAGTGGAAACAAACACCCTTGTCGTTTGAAATCTAAAATAGACTAGTTAAGATTCATTCATATATGAATTGGTTTAGGAAAAATAAATTGTCTTATTGATTCAGTGGCTTAATTAATCAGATTAAGATCTCATAAAGTGCAAATAAACACCTCCTGAATTTTAATAATTGGAAGGGAAAGGGGGATGGGGAGAGAGGGGGAGGGGGGGAGAGAGGGGGGAATTTCATATTTTAAATATATTAGAGAATGTATTAAATATTTTAAAAGTAAGAAAATGTTTAGTTTCAATTTTTAAATGTGTTTTTAAAATTAAATGGATCAAGTATTTACATTTAAAATATTAAATAGGAGACGGTAGTGTGTTTTTTTAATTATAGGAGACAAAAAAATATTTTGGCTATAGTTAGGGGACGCTAATCCCCTGGTATACACATACTTCCTTTTCCGGCCATCTAAAAATTTCAAACTAAATTCAACATATTCTAAATAAAATCTATCGATATATATTAATCATTAATATATACACATTAATAATTTTTGGTTATATAATTGAATAAATATCATATATCATAGTGTTTATAAATTTGTTTTTAATGTATAAAGGAAAAGATAATTTCAACTTCATTAGTATTTATTAATCAACAGGTAGTTAAATAGAACAAATATAAAAAAACTATTTTGAAAATATAATTGGAAAAATTATTATCTTTCTTCACTTTAGTATCATTCTGTGTGGGTTTTGGGTGTAAGGAGAAGAAAGAACCTGTGTCTTCTCGGCAAAAAACACATATGGTGTTTATGTGTGGGTTTTTGTGGGTTTTATGGTGTTTATGTATACATATGGTCCCAGACCGTGTCTTTTTGGCAAAAAACCTATTTCACAAACCCGTGGCACGGTTTTTTTCAACACAGCGAGCCGGCTTGCCGGTCCCAGTAAATTTCCCCTCGGCGAAAAACCTGATTCCAAAACCCATGGCACGGTTTTTTCTTCTGCCAGCTTACCGCTCCCCTGACCGGTATACCGGTCAGGCCTTCTAATTTTTCTTTTCGTCTCGGCAAAAAACCTTATTCCAAAACCCGTGGCCACTGTATTTTCCTCCGGTATACCGGAGATTTTGGCGGTATATCGGTCAGTGCTGCAGATTTTTTCTTTTCGTTCCTTAGTACCCCAAACTCAATTCTCGCACCATTTAACACACTACCTTTCTCATTTCTTTTAAAAATAAAAACTAAGACACTAAGCTTACTTATAATTATACACTAGGATATGAATAACATAAATCAATAAACTAATATACAATTGAAATGGCTTTTGTTTAACGTCGTTAAGCTCGACGGGTTACCTCTTGAGTCATTTTTTACATAACCTCCCCAACAGTGAGTGAGATTATCAACATTTGCTATTTTGAATTTGCATCCCTTGGCTTTGATTACAACTAGTTTCTATGAGATAACCTTTCGATTTACGTGCTTTCGGAAGAGGGCCAGGCTTTTTCATTGCAACTTCTTCGCCCACTCTGAACTCCTTTTTCTTTCTTTCATTCTTAGGTTCTTTTGGAACTTTCATAGCACCCGCCTTATCTTTCTTCTTAGCATGATCAAGGTGTGGATTTTCCTTAGGATATGGAGGACTTTTATTAGGTGGTTTCTTTCTTAGCTCTCTCTCCTCCATTCCTAAGGTTTCCACAACCTTAGTTGGCTCTTTGTCTACTTGTTCAATCACATCAATCCGGAAGCAATCCTCCTGGGAATCTGGAAAATTCATTGGCCTAAACATGTTGAATATACCTCCTCGTCTTGGATACGCATGATCATTTCTCCATTCTCTACATCAATAAAAGTACGCCCCGTGGCTAGGAATCGTCTTCCCAAAATAATGGGGACATTCCTATTCGCGTCATAATCAAGTATAACAAAATCAACATGAAAAAATCAACCTACCTGTCTTGACGAGGACATCTTCTAGTCTTCCCTCTAGATGTACGAGGAGTCTGTCAGCCATTTGAAAAACCATAAAAGTCGGTTTTGCGTTTCCTATGTTCAACTTTTCAAAAACTGATTTGGGCATGAGATTAATACTCGCTCCCATATCGCATAAAGCTTTTCCTTGCCACTTAGTACCAATAGAAATTGGAATTGTAAAACTTCCAGGATCAAGTAATTTAGGTGGCAACTTACTCTGGCAGATGACACTACACTCTTCTGGCAAACCTATCATTTCATTCTCTAGATACTGGTGTTTGCTGGTGATGGATCTTTTCAAGAATTTCATATATTTTGGTATACCTTTGATAGCCTCTAAGAAAGGTATATTAATGACTTACTCACTATACTTATGAATCTCTGATATTTAGCAGTGTCTCCTTTCTTCTGACCTCTCGAAGGGAATGGTGGAGGAGGACGGACTTCAATAGCATCTTTCTTCTTCGGATTTTCCGGAGTCTTCTCCACTTCCACTACTTCTGGTTCATCTTCTTTTTCCACCACATCCTCTATCGTTTTTTTTTCATAGTTATTTCTTTTTTTCATAACAGGAAAAGGTGATGGTGGGAGCTTCTTACCACTTCTGAGCGAGATAGCGTTACACTCTTTGTATGGCTTAGATTCTTCAGTGTCACTCGGCAGTTGTCCTTGTGGGCGTTGACTCAATTGTTTCAACATTTGAGCTATCTGGTTTTCTAATGATTTAATTGTTGCAACAGAAGATTGTTGATCTCGGCAAGCTTTTGTTTGAAGGTTGATTAATGTCAACAAGGTTTGCTGAGCATCTAACGCACCTTTTTGAGGTTGAGCAGGTAGAGCTTTCTGATTCATTCTCTCGGTGTAGGTTTCTTGAGGAGGTTGTCTCTAAGATTGATTTCCGTAATTTTGTCCCCCTTGGTAGTTGTTCTATGGTCTTGGCTGATTGATATTACCTGGGGGACGCGGCTGATATGTGTATGTTGGATTAACGGCCCCACTTGGATTTGAGTATTGGAAACCCGTATGGTTTTTATTCGGTTGATAACCTTGACCAC
This sequence comes from Nemophila menziesii, assembly GCA_029959085.1. Lineage (NCBI taxonomy): Eukaryota > Viridiplantae > Streptophyta > Magnoliopsida > Boraginales > Hydrophyllaceae > Nemophila > Nemophila menziesii. Next base: position 6,837,257 of record JARWIR010000014.1, read on the forward strand.
CTGAATTATAGTTCCCTCGGTTGGCAACAAACATTACGGCTTCTGGATTGTTTTGACAATGCTCCCAATCATGATCTTGTACACCACAGTTATAACTCAAGTGGTCAAGGTTATCAACCGAATAGAAACCATCCGGGTTTCCAATATTCGAATCCAAATGGGGCTGCTAATCCGTCTTATGCATATCAACCACGTCCCCAAGGAAACCACTTTCAACCAAGACCTCAGAACAACTACCAAGGTGGACAAGCTTACAGAAATCAAGCTCAGAGACAACCTCTTCCAGATGCTTATACAGAAACCATGAACCAGAAAGCTCTACCTGCTCAACCTCAAGAAGGCGCATTAGATGTTCAACAAACTTTGACAACACTAATCAACATCCAACAGTCTACGACCGCAGCACTTAAATTGATGGGAACTCAGATGGCTCAGATAAATAAGCAATTAAATCAGCGTCCATAGGGGCAATTACCAACTGACACTGAAGAACCCAAGCAAAGAGAAGATTGTAATGCAGTGACACTTCGAAGTGGTAAGAAGCTCCCACCATCTCCTTTTCCCGTGATGAAAGAAAAAGAAACAGCTGTGAAAGAGAAACCGGCAAAAGATGTGGTGGAGAAAGAAGATGAACCTGAAGTAGTGGAAGTGGAGAAGATTCCGGAGAAGCCAAAGTCCAAAGAGATTACAGAAACCCGTCCTCCTCCACCTTTTCCCTCTAGAGTTCAGAAGAAAGGAGACATGGCAGAATATCAGAAGTTCTTGAATATGGTACGTGGTCTCAATATTAACGTTCCATTCTTAGATGCTATACGCGATGTTACGAAGTACGTTAAATTTCTGAAAAGAGCCATTAACAACAAGAGACCATACCGTGAGAATGAGATATCACTCCAAATTTTAACTTATCATCAAAGTCATTAGGAGCATGAATACAATGAAGATAATAGGAAATGAAAAGTCCATTGATATGAAAAATAACATAAAAAGGAAAACAAATGGAGATAGCTAAGCGCACATAAGATTGTCATAAAACAAGAAAACCCCCAGAGTGAAAAGGAGAACCGGTAGGGTCCAAAACAGAACAATTATCAAACCCAAAAAGTATGATGGTATTTTGGGAGTCCACTTCTCATATCATGGTCTCACAAAATACCGCCACGCCAGGTTCGAAACGAGCCAAAATTTCTCTAATGTTAGAAATTGTTAAGGGAGCTCGTATTCTTTAACAATTCCAAAAAATAGTACTTATTAAATTCCGACAACCATTTGAAGGGTATGATCGCTTCCATTTTGCATAGTCTCGGGATTCCTAGCAGTACCAACCTTATTAACAAAGTCGTAAACTATCCTCACCTCTGCTCTCCAAATCATCACCCTCAATCTCGTCCCCTAATTTGAATCCTTCTTCCTCCTCTTTAGGTTCATCCTGCGAATCATATACTTCCTACATCATCTTAGATTCGTCTTTATCCTTGCTACCCTTATTGTTAATCTCTTTTTAAATATCTAACTATTGAGCATTGGCATCGTCTGAGGACGTATCTTGGTTATTCTTCTCTTTATCCTCAATGTCTCGAAGCTTTTTGAAATTTCCAACCTCAGTAATGTTCTTCTTGTTGTTTGCACTTCCTCTAACCTTCGCAATAAACTCCCTTCTACGCTTGATTGCTTTTTGCTTCTCAGTAAGACTATCGCAACTGGGTGAGAGATCCTCTTCTTCCTCTTGAATTCCTTTACCTTTGGGATTGTGGCTCTCCAAATTGATAATGCCTTCATTGAGGTTATTGATCATGTGGTTAAAGCTCGCCTATGTATCCCTAGACTCAGTGAATTTCTTTAACACATCTGATGTCTCCGTTTTTGTTCTAATTATATGTCCTTAGGAGACATTATTTTAGGTGATTATTTGACTTATTTACTAGACATTTAAGCTTATTTGGTTATATTGCAATTTCTTCCCTTGGATTTATACTATTTGTGTTTTAGAGCTTTTGTGCGTTAATTTTTTGTTTTTAGTGTAAATTTCTTAGGTTTATGATTTGATGGAGTATCAAGACAAGGAGAATAAACGGGAATTAAAGTATTGGATTGAACGTTAAAGTCAAAGGCAAGAAAAGTTGAACAGAAGAAATGATTTAATGGGAAGAAAATCTGGAATTCTGTTACAAATCACTGTTTTGAACGTCTTAGCCACTGATTCAGCGTTGGAGCATAAAAGAAGGATGATATAGCATCGGGTCAAGGAGATTTAGCAAGTTTAACGGAGTCCTTCCGAGTCCGGACGCAAAAGTTACAGCTGTTTTAGTAACAACTACGAACCAGTTACGGGATTTCATTTAAGGATTGGGCTTTTATTTCATTTAACCTATTTCCTTCTAAGAGTCAAGCCCAATTCGTTTTTCCCATTATAAATAAGCCTTAGACTTCATTTTTAAGAGAACTCATATTTTTACAAGATAGAAGCGCCAGAGAGAAGTAAAAAAACAAAAGGAGAGAAGAAAACTAAAACTGGAGAATTCCAATTCTTCCATCAACAGTCAAAATCAATCCTTTAATTAGGTTACCCATTTCTTATTTGTAATTGAGTATGACTATTTTATCCTTTATTTCAGTTTTTCATTACATTATGAGCTAAACACATAAGTACTTGAGAATTGCAGTTATGGGTTAAACCCTTATTTATTTTAATTTATGTTTTTCTGAATTTAGGATTATTTGATTTAAATTAAATTGGGTGGTTTGTATTGAGTATTATCGTATTTTAATTACTATTTTATTCTGGCCAATTAGAAATGGGATTGAGTAATCAGGCTATTGATGTCTCCCTAAATGTTCTAATTTTATGCCCTTGGGAGACATCATTTTTGGTGTTTATTTGATTATTTAGATAGACTTTTGGTGCTAATATGCAATAATTCAATTTTCCTCTTCAGATTTTAGTATTTTTGATTTATTAAGCTTTTGCGCGTAATATGGGTTGTTTTTAGTGAAAAGCTTGTAGGTTTTGAATACTAGCTAGAAGAGGAAGCCAAGAATAAAGTCAAAGATCGTGATATGGAGTCAAACCTTGAAGATAAATCCCGAAAAGAATTATAATTTGAAGCTGCAAATCTGGAAAACAGGCCAAAGATTGCTGATTTCGAGGCACTTACGAGTTGATTTAGCCGTTTACCTTTGAAGAGATTATGTTCCTTATCGAGCTACGGAAATTTAGCAAGTGATTTGAGGTCAATCGGAGTTATAACGTATCGGCTAGAGCTGTTTTAGTGGAGGTGGTGCAGCAGTTACGGGATTTGAGCTTAATTAGTGGACTTGGGCTTTTCTAATTTTCACTTGATCCTTAAGTAAAAGCCCTAATCCGATTTTATCATTATAAATAGGCCTTTAGACCTCATTATTCAGTACCTCTCCTTTTATTCTTCAAATGAGTTATAACGAATCGGCTAGAGCTGTTTTAGTGGAGGTGGTGCAGCAGTTACGGGATTTGGGATTAATTAGTGGACTTGGGCTTTTCTAATTTTCACTTAATCCTTAAGTAAAAGCCCTAATCCGATTTTATCATTATAAATAGGCCTTTAGACCTCATTATTCAGTACCTCTCATTTTATTCTTCAAATTAAAACATCATTAGAAGAGAGCGTCAAGAAGAAAAGAAGCTTGGAGATGGAGACTGTCTATATCTCCACTTTGCAGCCGATTCATCTTCCTAATTAGGTTTCTTATTTTACTTTCTGTAAAACAATTATGAATTCCTTTTTATTTATTTTCTTAGTTTTTCCACTTATGAACTAATTTTAATTAGTGCTTGAGATCGCATTACGGATTGATTTTGATTCTATTTTATTCTATGCTTTTGTATTTGGGATTTTTACAATTGAAATCAAATTGGGTATTAGGTATTTTTCATTAATTTGTTCTTATTCACTATAATTGACATAATTAACCAATCATAGGTCTTAGTATCTAGGCTATTCCAATTAGTGGCGATTGGATCACCTTGACGGGGGGTTTAGGTACAGAAATAATTAATGAGTGTAGGATACAAATTATTTGACTTTGACGAGCGTAATTAATCCTATGGCCAATTGGGTAAAATAAACTTAATCACTTATGAATGGACTATAATCACCCTGACGGGGTTTGTAGCATTTAAGAGTAGCTCCTTAATCCACCCTGACGGGGGTAAGGATGACCTTAGAATCCCGACCATTACTTTTTACCAATTTGTCCTTTAAACAAAACATGGAATAAATAAGAGTTGAATGAAACCCTTGCGTATCTAAAGTACTGCTTTCTCATCTTGCGTAAACACTTTAATTTCTTGCGTCTAGTTATTTACTTGCATTAATTTAGTCTTTTCATTATTTGTCTTAGTTATTAGATAACCAACAAAACAAACTTAAAATCATGTATCTGCTTTTACGTGCAATTAAACACTACTTGATAAGCATTAGAGTCAACTAATCCGTCCCTGAGAACGAATCTGTTATCACTATTATTACTTGGGACAACCGTACACTTGCGGTTGTGGTTCTCTTTACTTATTTCATTTATTTTAGAACACACAAAGGACCACCAGCTATTCACTTTGGTTGGGAATTGATAATTTCGGACCTATGTAATAGCCGTTGATATTCGCCAATGACCTTCACAGGCTTGACTAACCAATAGCCAATTGGGTAAGAGGCTAAAACCATTCGAAAGTAGGTATAATCACTGTCACGTCCCGGATATCCACCACCGAAACCCAAGGCGCGACATGCCACAGACTTAAGTCAAACCACCTAAGCCTGCAAGGCGACCTAACAAAATCCAAATAAGTATAAGGAAGTATTTACAAATTTTAATCCACAATATTACAAACCATTAAGTCCAATACTGCAACTAGTAAATAACGTGGTGGTTACGCACTATCTCTCACGGAAATTTTCCTAGCCCATCCCCCTGCACAACAAATTAAACGCATGAGCTACACAAGCTCAGTAAGTCGAAACGGCCCCCTGACAGGGAATCTATCCAAACCTGTATAAGAGAAATCATATATGGAATCAACATACAACAATATAATAATTCCCTTTCCATTAATCTCTGTCTCAATACAATCCCGTGCACCCACATAACTTAGAGCTGCAATACAATACTATACTTAATACACGTAGTGGACCGATCCACCTACGTCAACGTATACTAAATACTCATAGTGGACCGATCCACCTATGGTATAGTATACCCCGTACCCATAGTGGACCGATCCACCTATGGTACCGTATACTCCGTACCCATAGTGGACCGATCCACCTATGGTACATCTCAACAATTTCACTTGTCGATTAGGTGTCGCAGCTCTAAGGATCACAAGAAATAAATATAGACATGACAGTCTCATCAATATACACCCAACTAAGTCCTATACCACAATTACTCTTTTATCTCAGACATCACCATATCTCATATTTAACTAAATATATCTTAATTCAAGATTAATAGTTAAACCGATAAAAGATAGAAGTCCGACTTACCTCAACCGTGCTTTTATTTACCGACTCGTTTCCTATAACAATAACCTCCAGGTTAATTTGTGATATATGTAAAAGGTTAATATCAAATCAATAGGCTTTACTAAATATTCAGTTACTAAATATATTTAATTTTATTTTTCTCTTATATTAATTCATGATATACCATTACTGATTATAATAGTAGATCCACTTTCATTTCACAATTCCTTACACAACATTAAAATACTAGTATTTGTTATTTCTTTAATCATAAGTGCCTAACATTTTTTATCGTTTTATCTAATCAACTTACATACTCTTTATCCAATACACCTTAACACTTTGAATATTTAGTCAGCTTTGTTTCTTCTTCACACTCTTTCTCATCTTTACGAGTTTTTTTGCCTTTGGCTTTTGATTTAAAAGTAATTGGCAATTTAGCACACTTTGTTAAATAATTGCATGAGTAGCACCTGGACGGAAGTCAAATTTCCGCCCCTCTTAGAGGAGCGGAGTCAACAAACACACCCCTAGTTAAAATACGGATTAAGAAAAGGGGCGGACTCCCGTTATCCGCCCCTAGAACAAATGAAAAAAAAAATTAATATTAAGCATGGGCGGACAGTTGACTTCCGCCCGTAGTTCATTTTGTTGCCGCCAGGAGGGCGGTAAATATATATCCGCCCTTAGTACAAAAAAAATAAAATAAGGGGGCGGATTTCGGGTTTCCGCCCCTTTTGTTTATATCATTAACACAGTCACTGATTAAACCCATTTCGGAAATTAATCAAACCCTCTCCTCCTCCGCCCTCCTGCGCTGCCGCCGTCACCCTAAAGTGGAAGCATCTCCACCTTCTCTACATCTCTATCCATCATTAAAAAATCCTAAATTCAAAGGTTAGGGTTTCCAATTTTTTCTTTTGTGTTTTTTTTTTAAAATTTTGCTGAATATAAGGACCTATAGTGCAATTTTTCCAATCTAATCTATAGTGCAATTCGGATTTTAGAATGACCTATTGGAAAATTTAATTATCTAAACTTAGGGGATTTATTGCATGTACACAAATGTACACAAACGTGTGTAACGTATTTATAAAATCCACACCCATCTTTAGCTTGTACACAAACGCGTGTAACATATTTATTATTCGTCCTTTCCGTTTTACACTCCTTGTGATTTTTTAGGTGCCACCTACTAACATCCAACAATAGAGCACGCCTAGAAACGTATCACTCACCCAACGTAAGATTAAGTCCTTTCACCATGGAAGATGGTTGACTCTTTTCCCAATCATGACATTCAACATTTTCACTCATATCAAGAGGACCAAAATTGTATTTTGTTGGATTAGAACAATCTTCATCTTCATCGTCATCGTCGTCTTTACCACTTTGCTCATTCTCATCACTAGAAATATGATAACCCTCTTCATCGGATGCCTCCGATTCGGTCTCACTATCGCTTCCACTTTCACCATCATATCCGCGAATTGTCTCACGAATCGGCTCAAGAGGTGTGGATGTATTACCGCGCTCATAAGTTTTCTTTTGAAGCTTCTCACGAGAAGTGGACGCTTGAGATTTACGAATTTCTTTAATGTCGACATAAATCTCGATAGCATGGTATTGCCCGTTCTTCGCCCCACCTATCATCGCATTTATCGTGTCCTCCCCTACTACTAAAGCATGAAACTGTGGAGGGTTTGACGAAATCGGACATCGCCATATCAAATCGAATATAACCTCGTTTTCGTTCCACTTGCATTTCACACAAACGGCTTTTTTTAAACCAAGTAGACCAATATCACCTCCGGTCATAAAAGCATTACAATCTCCCACATTATACTCAACAACGCCATTTCCACTTCGAACAATATCTCCACCATTAAAACATAACCACATGAAATTCATTTTTACCTAAAAACCCAATAAACATCACATAATCAATACAAAATCATAAACAATAAATAATAGTAAATCTAAATTACTCAATTTAAGTAGCAAACTCCTATAATTAATTACTCTTATATAAATCAAAAATCTAATTTTTTTAACTAATAATACATGTAAATAATAATGAAAAAAGGGTAGAATCATTACCTCTAATATGAGATGTTCAACTCTTTGATGAAATACTTTAAGAATTTGTGATGGTTGTGATTGTAGAAGATCAATGGAGGGGGTGGGTGGGTTGAAAATTTCAGAAATGGGTATTTGGTTAGGGTTGGGAAAGATAAAGGGGGATAAAAGGGGGTAAAAAAATTTCAGTTTTTTTTTTGTACAAAGGGCGGAGAATTACTTACCGCCCTCCTGGCGGCAGCTAAATGAACTAGGGGTGCAAGTCAATATGCCGCCCCTACTTAAAATTAATTTTTTTTAAATTTATACTAGGGACGGATAACGGGAGTCCGCCCCTTTCCTTAATCCGAATTTTAACTAAGGGCTGATTTGTTGACTCCGCCCATCTTATAGGGGCGGAAATTTAACCTCCGCCCAGGTGCTATACTCGTAAATATTTTTCATAGCGTGCTTAATTGTCAATTACTTTAAAAACAAAAACCAAAGGCAAAAAAAACTCCATCTTTACAGGTACTTTATAAAATTACTCATTTTGTTATTTACCAAAATATTCAATTAACTACGAAAATAAACCTCACTATATCTTTCCTTCTTTTAAGACACCCAAATATACATACCCATATAAACTTCTTTCTTCTCTACAAATATACAATTATACATGGTAGCAATATTTTATCCATAAATTACCCACAACACTAATAAATCCCTCACCCACTTTACATATCAACACACATATATATATATGTATATATTTTTTTTTCTTTTTTTTTTTTTTGGTCGGAAAGTAAACTTATATATGTATATATCTACACACAATAAATTTAATGATTGTGAAAGGATTTTCTGATATACCTTTATCCACATAAATGAAGTCAAGCTTGGTCTATTTTGGTTTCTCGTTCCTGCTCGGTTTCTTACTATTTTGTTTGTTTTGTTTTTGTTTTATTTACTATCTCTACTTATAGCAACTATTAGGCGGCTATTTCACTTTTCTTTTCCTTTCTTTTATCCTTTTTATTCTTATCTTGCATTTTGCAAGAACCACAATACCTACACGTGTATTATATCAAATAGCATGACAAAGCAGTGTACACTTCTCTCTATTACAATAAAGACTCAAAGTTTATTAATTTATTTACCCAACCCTTATATGATTTTAGCTTATTATTAAAACCCCTAATTTTTAACAAATTACTAATAAGACCACAAAACTTTTAAAAATTGTTTTTATTAGGTCTCGGATATCACAATCACCCTGACGGGGTTTATAATACCGTAGGATAGCTCCTAAGTCCACCCTGATGGGGGTTAGGAGATTATAGAGTCCCGACTAATACATAAAGACCAATTCAGCCCTTATACAGAACCATTAATTATATAAATATAGGTATATCCCTTGCGAGACTCAAGTACCACTTCTCATTCTTGCGTCTACTCATCTTTATTTACTTGCATTTATTTTCTTTGCGTAATTCAGTTTTAAATTTATTTGTGTCTTAGTTATTAAACAAAACCAAAACAAAATTCATATCATTTACTTTTTCCGTACTTTAAATTAAATCACTGATTGATCCACACCTGAGTTGTACCTAATCCGTCCCTGCGAACGAATCTGATTTATCGTTTTACTACTTGGACAACCGTACACTTGCGGTTTGTGAGTCCTTAATTTATATCGCATTATTGTATAACACACAAGGACCCATCAAGTTTTTGGCGCCGCTGCCGGGGACGTTAGCGTGTGACGCCGGTGTTTATCCTTTAGTGTTTAATTGCATTTTTATTTTTTAGTTTTACGCTTTCATTTTCTCTTCCTATTTCAGGTTTACAGGTTTAGGTGTATGCTCAATAATCCTGAGATATTAATCAGACTTGCTATAAAAATAAAGAAAGAAGAAAAGGAAGAAATCGAAAGATTAGCCAGAGAAGCAGAATTGGCTGAAGAAGATAATCTTCAACCTCTTGTTCAACTAGTTCAACCTCAAATGTTCAATGATCCATGGTTTGTACAAGGTCCTTAACAAATTCCATATCGTGCTCCTGCCCTAGGTATTGGTCCTCCATATATTAATGTCGCGAGATATAGACACGATCATGGTATGTTAACTAAATTCAGAGATTTCGGAAACTTTAGAGGAGTAGCTGGAGAAGATCCAATCCGTGCAGTATAGAAGTTTATGCAAATATGTGATGCATATATAACCCAAAGAGTAACAAGAGAACTGATGTATTATGCAAACTTCATATTTTTTGTGATAGACGCAGCTAATGAGTGGCATGATTCACAAGAACCAGGAGCAATAAACAATTGGGATGAGATACAAACAACATTTTTTTTATCGCTACTATCCGAGTAACATGAGATTAGATGCATAGGTTAAGTTGACATCATTTGTCCAAGAACAAGAAGAAACTTCGCAAAGATGTTGGACAAGATTTCAGTTGTGTTTGAGAAAAGTTCCTGATCATGGCCTTACAGAACAATAACAATTGAAGATATTTTATAAAGGCCTTTATGGAATATCAAGAAAAGACCTCGATTTATTATGTGGTGGTGGATTCTTGCAGGTAGCTCCAGCACATGCTAAGATTATTGTGAATCGAACTGTGACGAATGAGCAGGGTTGGGATACAGTGAGAACACCTATCTGAGGTAGAAGAGAAAGTAATGATGGAATTGATGAGAAATTCTCTTCGTTGGAGAATAAATTGAAGAATACACTTGAGCAACAATTGAAAAAGATTACTTTAGTTATTAAAGAAGGTTTTTCAGGTAGGAGAGCAGATGTTACACAGAAATTATATGGTTGTTCTTATTGTGGTGTACATGATCATGAATGGGAGAACTGTCAAAATAATCAAGAATCCGTAATGTTTGTTTCCAACCAAGGGAACTACAATTTAGGTGGTCAAGGGTATCAACCAAATAGAAACCATCCGGGTTTCCAATATTCAAATTCAAGTGGGGCAGCTAATCCGACTCATGCTTATCAGCCACGTCGCCAAGGTAATAACTATCATCCAAGACCACAAAATAACTACCAAGGCGGACATAATTACGGAAATCAAGTTCGGAGACAACCTTCTCAAGACACCTATAATAACACTATGAATTAGAAAGCTTTACCTGCTCAACCTCAAGAAGGTGCGTTAAACATTAATCAAACTGTACAACAATTGATCGCCCTTCAAACACAAGCATACCAAGAGCAACAATCGTCTGCAGCAGCAATTAAAAAGTTGGAAAATCAGATAGCTCAAATGGAAAAATAGTTGCAGCAGCGTCCACAAGGACAATTACCCAGTGATACAGAGACTCCTGTCCAATACGAAGATTGTAACACTATCTCACTTAGAAGTTGTAAGAAGCTTCCCCCACATCCTTTTCCTGTTATGAAAGAGAAAGAAACAACCAGAAAAGAAAAACCGGTAAAGGATGTGGTAGAAAAAGATGATGAACCTGAAGTGGTAGAAGTGGAGAAATCTCCAGAAAAGCAAAAGAAGAAAGATGTTGTGGTGGAAGTTAACCGTCCTCCTCCACCATTCCCTTGAAGAGTTCAAAAGAAAGGAGATATGGCTGAGTATCAGAAATTCTTGAATATGGTGAGTGGTCTTAACATTAACATTCCGTCAATATAATCTATCAATGGTGTACCAAAATATTTAAAAAACCTGAAAGGAGCTATTACCAACAAACGCCAGTATCTCGAGAACAAAATGATAGGTTTGCCAGAAGAGTGTAGTGCGATATGCCAGAGTAAGTTGCCACCTAAGTTACTTGATCGTGAGAGTTTTTCTATTCCTATTTCTATTGGTAATGAGTGGCAAGGGAAAGATTTGTGTGATTTGGGTGCGAGTATTAATCTCATGCCTAGATCGATTTTTTAGAAGTTGAAGATAGAAAATACGAAACAGACCTCTATGGTCTTGCAGATGGCTGACAGATCCCTCGTACATCTAGAGGGACGAATAGAAGATGTCCTTGTCAAGGCAAGTACATTAATTTTTCCCGTTGATTTTGTTATACTTGATTACGACGCGGATAGGAATGTCCCCATTATTTTGGGAAGACCATTCCTAGACACGGGGCATACTCTTCTTGATGTAGATAATGGAGAAATGATTATGCGTATCCAAGACGAGGAGTTGAAATTCAACGTGTTTAGGCCTATGAAGTTTCCAGATTCCAAGGAGGAATGCTTCCGGTTGGAGACAATTGATCAAGAAGAGAAAGAACCAACCAAGGTAGTGGAAATCTTAGGAATGGAGGAGAAAAAACTAAGAAAGAAACCACCTAATAAATCTCCTCCAAATCCTAAAGAAAACCCACACCTTGATCGTGCAAAGAAGAAAGGTAAGGAACATGCCATGAAAGTGCCAAAAGAACCTAAGAAAGAAAGAAAGGAGGATAAGATAAGAGTGGGAGATGAAGTCTCATTGAAAAGGCCTGAACCCCCTCTGAAATCGAGTAAATCAAAAGGTTCTTGGCATGGACTGTTCACGGTCACACAGATTATCTTTGAGAAACTAGTTGGAATCAAAGCCAAGGGATGCAAATTTCGAATAGCAAATGTTGATAAACTCACTCACTGCTGGGGAGGTTATGTTAAGGAATGATGCATGAGGTAATCCGTCAAGCCTAACGACGTTAAACAAAAGCAACATCAATTGTATATTACTTTAAATGCTTTCATGTCTTTTATTCCTTAGTGTATAATTTTAAGAAATGAGAAAGGTGGAGTGTTTTTGATGAATTGCAGGTATTTTAATCCTTGAGTTTGGGGTTAATAGGTGTGAGACGCAAGAAAAAGCGTGTTTTTTAGTCAAAATTTTAATCACTCGCACGGCTAGCTGACCGGTATGCCGTTCAACGAGGACCAAACATTCTGCCCACGGGTCAAGAAATTTCATCACAGTGAGAGCTACTATTTGGCGATCACTTCTACGCAGCTATAAAGTGCGTCGCCGAAAATTGAAGCTCGCGAGCGGCTAGCCGGTCAAGCAATTCGACCCTACTGTTTGGAGCGCACTTCCAAGAAACTATATATTGCGTCGCTCAAAAAAAATTATTTTCATGGACGCACGACAGCACGTGAGGAAAGGAAAAATAGCCCGCCAGCTAGCCGGTCACCTGACCGGTATTGCCGGCCTGACCTTCGAGAATTTAACCTAATATTTACTAAACCTATTCCTTCCTTTTTCTTTAGCCTCTCACACATGAAAATCCTCTGTAAACAAACCTAAACTTCAGAAATACCTGCAAATCACCATTAAAACACCAAAACATCACCAAACCATCCCTCCAAACATCATCCCAACATTCAATCATATCATAAATCCTTGCAAAACACCGAAGATCCACACTTAATCCAAATCCTTTCCTTCACCAAGCTTGACATTATCCATTAAACCTTTTTTAAACCTTGAAATATTTATGACCCAGCTCAGTCCACATTATAAAACATATCTATACACCTTCACAAACACCAAAGTTACTAATTTCATCCGAAACTTTTGGGAGTTCTTGAAACTTTGAGTTTGGGGTCTTCAGAGATGACCATGAAGGTAGGAAAAGGTACGAGGAACCTGAAGAGAAAATAAAGTTAGGTGTGGAGGGAAGAATTCTGTAGATGAGATGATGATTTAGATGGCTAGGAAAAGATGAAAACCTTGGGAAATACGATAAGAGTTCGAGGTAATGAAGGACACTTCATTCAAGATGAACGCAACAAATCAATGATCTTTACAGCTTGTTAAAGAAGAATTCAAAGCTTCAACCTGAACGCAACAATGAAACCAGCCTAGTGATGGTTAAGATACGTTTTCCTATCCTTTTCTACTTCAGTAGTGTATAATAGTTTATTTTTTTCCAGATGATTTGTAATAATTATAAAACAAACTTCACTTTCATTTGCATCCTTTTTCCATATGATTTGATTAATGTATGAATAATCAGGAATCCTATCTTCTTTTTTACTAGAAAAATCTAAACTTAAGAATTTGTGTCTCACCCGATCATTAGTTACTGAGAGGTTAAGAGTATCTCCCCCTTGATAGAAAGAGAATTCTCGTTCATTGATCTTGATCTTTGTGGAGGGAGACTAGACCATCCCTCCCGGGTCCTGGCCCCTGGAACCTTATTAGATTCTAGTCTTCCATCCACCACTGGCAATGACTATTCAAATGATGCAACTTTCTTAAATATCTTGATCATCTTGAATTTTAATAAATCTATTAAACTTCGTCTTTGTATTGTCGAAAGATGAAAGAATTTGGTATTTTTATCCTCATACGTGAGCCAAATTTAACGAGATCTATCTGCCTAATACTTCTATTCACATTTATATTCGAATTTAATTCGAGCTCTAACATTATATTATTCATGTTGATATTGGATTTGTAATCTCCATAAGGCGTGTTTGGAGTATTTTATATGAGTTTCATGATTTTAGAAGACTTCTGTAGTCTATTTTATTAAATCACGTATAGTATCATCTCTTTTTTCTAGGAATCTGGGGAGTGAGGGGGTAAATCCTAATCACCCAAAGCTTTTTTAGTAACTAATATGTAATCATTGTTATCAAGCCAAAAGGACTTGAATGTGAAATGTTTGACTCCTTGTCTCATCTTGATGTCAAATTGGAGGATTAATTGGGAGTGATCAAATCCAGTAGCTGGTGGGATAAAGACTTGTGCTCTCAGTAACCTATACAACCAATCGTATGTTGCTAAAGCTCTATCAAGTTTAATTGTAATAAGATCTTATCTGGATCTTCTGTTGGACCTGGTAAAAAAGCAACTGTTAGATTGGTTTTCAATAAGAGACTTGTACATAGTATAAGTTTTTAAATTCATTAGATGGTTTGTGTTAACTGGATTATAACTATATTTACATCATTAAAGACCCACATAATAATACAGGGTTCCAATATATCTTTACTCCAGTTTGAGATATCACTCCAAATTTTAAATTATCACCAAAGTAATTAGGAGCATGATTACAATGAAGATAATAGGAAATTCCTACACCAATAACACACTACCTTTCTCATTTCTTTTAAAAGTAGACACTAAGACTCGACAATTACTTAGAATTATACACTAGGAATTGAAAAACAGAAAGCAAATTAAAACATGGGTTGTCTCCCAAGAAGCACTTTTGTTTATTACGTCTTTAAGTTCGGCGCGTTACCTTCCATGAAGATGGTATTGAGGCCCTTGCGGTTCTCCTCCGCTTAAATTCGCCTCGTCCTTTGTATGTAAGTTTTAGAACCTTCCCCCTTAGAATTTTATTCAATCTATCTTTGAAAGGGGGAGGATAGTATCTCCGTTTCGCCTCCTTGCCCTCATGACGAAACTCATTTTTCACCACACGATAGTAGATAACTGTCCTCAACGGTATAGGCTCATTTTTATTCTTTCCAATCTTGCGTTCCTCTTTAAAGTGTGGTGGGTAGGTGCTTCTCCTTGTCGCTTTACTCTCTCGGTGTAGCACCTTTCTTGCGTAGCACCTATTGATCTTTTTTAGTTTTTGAGGTGATTTCGATTTTTCAGCTCTAATGATGATTTGTGGTGGAGATGGTGATTTGTGAACTTTTTTGTGGAAGAGATTAGACTTCTCTTTTATTGTGAACTTTGAATTCTTCGATGGATTCCTCAACCACTTCACATTCGTCTTCGCTTTCAACCCAATCTTCCACTATTACCTCATCATATTCTTGATGTGGAATCTCAATAATCTCGATCACCTCTTCTTCTTGTTTGCGTTCTATATCTTGATCATGTGCACACACCATAGGAATAACAATATCAGTTTCAATTTCTAGGATTTTCGTTGCTACTCCTTCTTCCACCATGCTAAGAAGATTTTCAACCACATGGTGGTCTTCATTTATAACCGGCATGGTGATCATATCACTATCAATAGTATCTTCTTTCAAAACCTCCTCCTCAACTACCTCTTCCAGTTGATCTCTTCCATCCCTTTGGGGAGTGGAATCTTCATAAGACATGTTATTAGCAAAGTCATGAGAATTATATCTGGCCTCCATTTTGTCTAGAATCTGTTGTGTGGATGCACGGATGGCTCTTCTTTCTTCTTCTTCTGCCTTAGTTTCCTCTGCTAAACGCTGAACTCTAGCACATGTCTCTTGTAGTGTCTCTTGCAGATAGTGGTGAATGTTTTCAACCCATTGGTTGTTCCATACTTGTTCTGAATCCTTTTCCTCCACTGCTTCAGGCGTTTGTTCATATAAGCATGAGTTGTTTAAGTGATCTATCTATTTCAGCACTTAGTGGTGAAGGTGGAGATTTTTGAACGTTTTCAGCCCACTGGTTGTTCCATTTATGCTTTTGCTTGTAGTGATATGATGATAGTTGTTGATTATTCTCAACCCACTGCTGGTTCCATGCTTGTTCTTGCTGATAGTGATAAGGCGATTGTTGTTGATTATTCCCGATCCAGTGATTGTTCCATTCTTTCTCTTGCGGGTATTGATAAGGTTGTCGGTAGAAGTTACTACCCCATTGTTGTTGTCCCGAAGAGTCTTTCCAATAGTCGTATGGATCAGGATCCAGGTAATGTCCTCTATACATCTTCAATACAACCTCTTGATCATTACCTGAATATAAAAATCTGTACAACAAAAACAAAACAAAAAACAAAAACCAAGCGTAAAACTGAAAAATAAAAATAAAACTAAACTAACAATTAAACTACCAAAAGATTAACACCGGGGTCACATGATACCGTCTCCGGCAACGGCGCCAAAAACTTGGTGGTTCCTGTTGTGTTTTAAAATTAAGTACGAAAATAAAGGAACCACAATTACCGCAAGTGCACGGTTGTCCAAGTAATATTCGATAAATCGAGTTTCGTTCTCAGGGACGGATTAGGTTCAACCCAAATGTTAATCAGATAGTAGAAATAATTGCTTGACAGAAAAGTAAAATAATATGATTTTTGTTTGGTTTTCTTAAAACTAAATACGCAAATAAATAAAGACTAAAAATAAATTAACAGAAAAGAAATAATGCAAATAAAGACGACTTCAGATACAAGAGATACTTGAGTCTCGCAAGGAATCCACCTAATTAACGTAATATATGTTATGTTTAAGGGTAGAATTGGTATTAGTATATTAGTCGGGAATCTAATATCTCCTAACCCCCGTCAGGGTGGACCTAAGAGCTATCCTACGATATAACAAACCACGTAGACTAAGCCAAACATTGAAGACAAAAAGTAAAGAGGTCACACGACCCACCTCCTAAATTACTAGCGCTTCTAGTGTAAATCCATTCCTCAAGTAGGTGAAAAAGTCACCTTCAGGATAATTTCCAATTTGACTTGAAAACCATTTAAAGTTCGGAAATCTCTTCAATACAATGGTAGTAGGTGCGCATGAATAAGGAGGTGACACGTAGTGTTTAGCAGGTGACGTGGCGCAATTTGGTCCAAGCTATTTTTATTATTATTTAATGAAAAAATAAAATGACTTTGATACCCCTCTGCAGGTAATTATGACAGTGAATAGTGGGTGCACAATGTATTGTCATGTCAATGAATAGTGCATTTAATAATTGTTTATTCGTCTGAATAGTAATTTATTATTATTTTATTAACTTTTTCGTTCTGCAACTACTTAATAATGGCGGCTGCAGTGCAATTTTTCGTTCCAAAAAACACGCGCGGTCTTTTATTCGTTCCTAAAAGTCAACTTTAAAAGATTTGAATTAATAACAAAATCTTACACGTGTCACGATATAAATTTACCGATATTAAGATATTATGTCACATCCAAGCAAGTTGTGGTGTCATTTTTTAATTAATAACTATGTGTATTTTTTTGTTCTGAAATATATAGGTTTTAGGGTTTTTTCCATTCCAGGTTATTCGTGGACTTAGTGTATTTTTTCGTTGTAATCAGGTTTTAATCGGATATGATTACACCAATTAAGTAAATTTTTTGAATTTAAATTGTATATATTCATTGTGTTGTTGATGTTATTTGTGTATTTCCTTCAAGATAGTAATGTTGAAGAGAAAGGTGATTGTGATATGGTTGGTAGGATATTTAGTGCATGGTTAATGAATTTTCAACTACCTATGAGTTGTAGTAATAAATGATGATGTAGAATTTTGCCTATAAAAGAGGAAGTTGTGATGAATTCTGAAGAACCGTCAAAATTTGTTGTATCCCTTGAAGTTAGAAGAGTATCTAAGTGTATAAGTTGTGAATCGGTTGCGAAAATAGCAAGAAGAATGTCTTCAAATGGTTAGTTATTGGTTTTTAGTGATTTAATTTGTATTTTTTAATTATGGCTGTTACTATGTTTTAATTTTTTGTGATATGTATATGTTTATTTATTAATAGCTTGATAAAATTTATGTATTAAATAAGTTAGCATATATAACTGAATCCCTAAACCGTTACCCCTAAGCCCTTAACCCTAAAACATAAACCCAAAACCATAAACCCTGAAACCCGAACCCTAAACACTAAATCGTATGAATTTATCACTAATCACTATACCCTAAATAATATCCATAAACCGTAAACACAATGGTTTTGAAATTTCAACCCAATACTATGAATCTTAAAACCTAATCCTTAAAACTAAACTCTAAACACTAATCCTTTTAAAAAAATTGACTTATGGTTGTTACTATGTTTGATTATATGTGATATGTATATGTTTAAATATTAATAGCTTGATAGCTTGATAACATTCATGTAATAAACAAGTTAGCACATATAACCAAATCCCAAAACCGTTAACCGTTATCCTTTAAACATAAAACATGAACCCAAAATCATAAACCATAAAGCCTTAACCCTAAAAACTCAACCCTATTCATTTATCATAAAATACTCGACCCTAATCATATATTACTAAACCGTTGATCCAATACTCTTGAAAGTTGAACCTAATACCAAGAACTGTAAAACCTAATCCCCAAAGCCTTAAATCTATATTCTAATCCTTGTCCCCTAATCCTTGTAATTTATAGACTATAACATATACCTTAGATCCTAAATCCTTACACCGATACACTAGACCATATACTCTTATATTGGTTCCCTAACTCATAAATATAAAATACTTGTTAGAAATAATATTCAAACCCTAATACTTGTTACCTAATCCATGACTACTATTTGGGGTTTTTAGGTAGTTGTTCCATAAACGGTTTTGCCAAACCGATGGAAGTTGTGATGCTCAGATCTTTGACCCATGAAGATGTAATGAAGTTGAGGTTCGCTAGCGAGGAATAAGAATATATGTTTTATAGCACTTATGCTTGTGTTATCGGTTTTAGTGTTTAGAAGGATCAGTTGGATAAGGCGGTTGGTAGAGGTAGTGAATTTGTTGGTAGGTTATTCGTGTGTTCTTGTGCCTAGATTCGTCAAAAGAGTACTTAGATATGAAATGTCTAGTTCGGGGGCACAGGACAGAGACAAGGTGTGAATGTAAGGCAAGGATATGGGTAAAATTGAACAAAACATTTGATTGCTTTGTAGTGTCTCTATTTGTCTTGGAGCACAATCATGCGTTAACTCAAGTCGCTACCTCACACTTTCTAAGGTCCCACAGGCATATAGATATAGGACATCTCGATCAAGCTATTCCATTGAGAAATTCGGGTGTACCAACCACTAAAATAATGGACGTGTTTGTAAGGGAGGTCGGGTCTTATCAAAGTGTTGGTTTTGTGAGGAAAGATCTATACAATGTTCTCAGTAGGATAAGGTCGGATAAGATAAGTGAGGGGGATGTTAATGTGACACTTACTTACTTGGAAGTTAGGTGTGAGACTGATCCATTGTTAATTTTTAAATACACGATCGACGATGGGAATCGTTTGGACAAGTTGTTCTTTTGCGACGAGACATCCAGGAGCGAGTTTGTCGTTTACGGAGATGTCCTCATTTTTACGCCACTTACAAGACCAATGCCTATTGTTTCCCGCTAGTTGTGCTAGCAGGGGTCAACAACCACTGAAAGACTTGTATATTTGGCACTGCATTGGTGAAGTACGAGACAACGGAATCGTACGTGTGGGTACTAGAAACATTAACTGAGACAGTGAGTGGAAAGAAACCTAGATTTGTCGTAAGGGATGGTGAATTGGGTTCCATCCCTATTGACTACCTAATTGGGCAAGACCTCTCAGTTCAATACCTCAGACTAGGTTCCTACATGCTAGTTTGGAAATTAAACCCCCCCCTCCCGGGTGTTAGCTTAGTTACTTGAGCTACCCATTGTTTGATCAAAACACAGGTTGTATTATTAAAAATAGGGTTGTAAATGAACCAAGTCGCTCGTGAATAGCTCGAGTTCGGATCAAAGAAAAGATTGTTCGAGATTGGCTCGAATATAAACAAGCTGAAACTCAAGATCCATTTTAAGCTCGATAAGTAAACGAGTCTGCTCAAGTTCGGCTCGTGAGCTCGTTTAAAATGATGATTTATAAATTAATATATTACCTACTTATAAATATATTATTAAACCTTCAATATCTAATTGGATATTTTTAATTTCTTTAGACATTTATTTTTTCATTAATGTTCTGTTTCATATTTTCATACCACACACTCCATCAAATACCAACTGGTCATGAAAGTCTCATTCCAACCGTACAAAACAAATAGTTCATAAGCGACTCGTTCCCGACTGTAAAAAACACTGTTCTATAAGTTAAACAAACAAGTTGTAACATTTTTTATTTGGATCATTGGAAGCTCGGGTCGGCCCGACTCGTTTAAAATTGAGCTTCAAGATAATCTCCAATTTGACTTGAAAACCATTTAAAATTCTTACTTTACTATATCAATATTTTTTTTAGACGATAAAACTTGTATTAGAAATAAACAACTAGGAGAAAGAAAATCCACCCCAGTTGGAACAAGAGACCAAATACATTACAAACAAACGGGAAAAATAAAAGATAAAGGAAGACAAATAAACATTAAACAAGAAAGGAGAAAATAAGAAAAAGGCCATTGCAAACCAAATAGTCGAAATGTAAGTTGTTCTTCCAAATCCATGAAAAAAGATTTGTGTGTGGGGTCTTGCTATACTTCTAATATCTTCAAGGATAGACAAACTCTTCAACTAGCAGTACGTGCTTGGAGACTGTATAAGCTGAAAACTGGCTTCAGCACTAGATATAAAGCTAATGCATTGTAAAACAAATCCTAAAACGAAACAAACAACACCATGAATCGCCTCAGAATCTGCTTCAGATCTGGAGAAGGTGAGGCTATGCATAGGAATAACAACACTCTTCTAGAAACGATCAATTGTGGTAGCGACTGCAATTTCAAATATCACTAAACAAACACGAAATACAAACTGTTGTACCAGCCAATCCAAACAATCGCAAGTCAGGATAGTCCACCACTAAAAACCGAGCTCAATAAACTCCAAATGAACGGCAAACCCCAAAGCTACTTAAGACGGATTCAAATGACATAAGAATCATGGCCACAAATGAATCACCACCTGCGATTAAAAGGAAATGGCAGCCAGAACACCAGCAAAAGAACAAAAAACACCATCCCTCATGCCATACAAACCAAGGAAAGGTCAAAATTACCGGACAGAAAAATTTCAAACAGATCAAGTAGCAAATGAACGGCAAACACCCGAAACTCGAAGAGTCAAAATCCACAAATCTAGTTATTATAACCCAACCACGGTGTACCACCACAGACCCTAAGAAAGTGATAACAAAAGAGGAGTATAAAAAGGTCAAACCACAAACACAACCCCACTAAGGCTGTCCCTTGTCTCTCAACCGAAACACCAACCAAACAAATAAATCGAGCCACAACACCTTCCAATCCAATACAGAACAAAAAAACCAAAGAAAAAGAGCAGCTACATTTACATGTAAAAACAACTGTATCCATTTTAGCTTCAATGTTCGTTCCACGAAACTAAATTCTTCTTCAAAAATGAACTGGGCCTAGGCCTCTGAAACCTAAGACAGTGTTGGCCCATAAAACCCTAATCAACTCACGCTTTGCCAAAACCCAAAAATTTCACTGTAAATCAAGGACCACTGCAAATATTGTGGCTACAAATATTGTGTAAGGATGAAGAGAAAGAGCACAGATGGAAAACAAGATAACAAAAAGAACAAAGAAGAAAAGAAAAGCAAAGAAAGGCTAAACATCAAGGTTGCCGCCCGTCGATCTGAGGAGGAAGATGGAAAAGATCGACGGCGGCTACAAATGGGATTTAGGGTTTAAAAAAGTTTGTTGGGAGCATTTTGGGAAAAATCACTATATTCCAAATGATGCCACACCTAAAGCTAACAAAAATAAAGATACTATATAAAGTCCCAACATATGAATTACTGATAATCGCTTAGCTCAGCTTCTTAGTAACAAGTATTATCTATAAGACCATATATTGATGGACCAATTGCAAGTATAATATTCCTTGTATTGTAAGTGAAACATGACTGACACAAATATTAAATGATATTCGTGAACTAAACAGGAGTACCTTAATTTACATTATCATTATAAAGGAAATAACTAATTAACACTAAAACAAATATAGCATCATCATCAGCTTTAAATGTAGCCCTGTAGTTGCTAATTCCCCTAACAACATTTTCTTCTTTATCTGCACAACATTTTAACTCATTTAGCTCAAAAACAGAATAACGGGAATAAATAAAAAACTAATCGAAGAGAGACCAATATTTCCATCTCTAATTCTGATTTGGATATAAGACTTAAAATTAACTTGATTAAGACAAGAAATAAAACACTAAGATTTAAGTTTAACTTGAATATCCATTTTAATATTTTCCTAACATAGAAACTCATTTTAAGTTCAACTTGAATATCCATTTTAATATTTTCCTAACATAGAAACTCTCATGAAGATGATGATGTAATTGTAATAAATAACAAATGTTTGATCTTGAATAAAATAGAAAAATGAATAGTTAAGCTTTATTTATAAAATAAACTGTAATTAGATCTTTAAAGCCTGTACAAGTAAATCTTAGCATGAGAATTACTGAAATGACATGATCACTGATCGTATCTTATTAATATTCTCTCCCTTCTTCGGACTCATCATGCTGTTCAAACCAGCTTGTTATCAACTAGATGGACATTTTAAGACGTAACTTCTTGGATCTCTGCTGCAATTTCGAAGAATGCTAAAGTAATTGAGTTTGTTGAGGAGGAGACACTAGAGAATCTTAGTTTAAAAGCTCAATCTTCTCTCAATGTACCAAACTTGGTTTCTCTTCCAAATCTTAAAACACTTCATTTTGATATAAATTTGTGGGAGAAATCCATTTCAGAGCTTATATCTAGTTGTTCATCTCTTGAGAATCTGGAGATTACAACTGTATTCCATGAATCGGTAATTCCTTTCTTAAAGCTTCATAGTCTCTCACAGATTCACTCCAACACAGTCCTCGTACTCCATTTACATTGGACTGTAAAATATGCTCAGAATTATACAACATTTACGCATTTAGTATATATTACAGTAAACTAATACTAAATCTTACCATGATAATTAGTATTGTTGTTGGTGAGACTGAAATGACATGATCAACGACCCTATTGACCTCCTAATTATGTAGATGGACCTGTGTGCAATATGTAAAAAGTTGAAATATTAATGATAATTCATTCAAACTAAATAAGCATCAAATCTATGTTGTTAACAAGTTTTCTTATCCGTAATTATTTACACTAATTAACCAATTAGTTTAAATCTATCTCTTATGTTTCTATTTAATGCGTGGATTACCTATATGCATATATTCAGAGACATGTGCACAACTGTATGTTATAGAAAATGCAAGAAAGTCAACCTTCTTTGGCAAATTTGGTGAAAGGTAGTGGAAGATGACATTAAATCTGGGCTAGATTATTCTCGACTAAGTCAATTAAAGGAACTATATTTATTGGGGCACCACCGAGTTTTTGTGTGTTAATTGCACTACGATCCCTGTATTTCACAAATTTTTCATTATAGGTCCCTATTTTTATAAAACAAATGTGTCATAGTCCCGATGTTAAGCAAAGTAACCTATACTCTGAATTAATGACATTACAAATCCTATATTATCCTGTACAATAACATAATTGAATCCCTATATTATGAAAATAACCCATATTATGCCAAAAAAGTGATATATAATTTCGAATTACCTATCGGGAGGGATGGAGGAGCTATGTGCCGGTGCGTGTGGGTCATGACTCATGAGCGGTGGCAGAAGTGGAGGCGGATCCGGAGGAGTGTATTGAGAACCAAAAGACGCCGTCAGCTTAAACCGAAAGACGCCGCCGCCGATAAGCCGACAGCCTTAAGCCGTGCGAATCGTGAGATTAGATGTGATTTTGCGTTGTGAGATGTAAAGTGAGAGAGAAATAGTTAGGTTCAGCTTTTTAAGGGAAGGAAATGTTGTTGTTCTCTTTTTCCTTTTTTCTTTTTCTTTATTTCTAAACGTTCTTCGATAATAATAAAATAAAATAGTTAACCTATACCTGAATACAAAATTTCAGCCGTTTGGGATTGATTCTTCAAAAGTAATTTTATTTAAAAGTGATTTTATTCAAAAGTGATTTTTATTTTTATAATATCATTATAAAAGTACTTTATATTATTTAAAAATGTTTTTTATGGTGTGTGGCAATCAAATAAAAAAATAGGGATAATGCCCATTTAAATCATGATTCACATTGTCTATGCCCAAATGTTGATAGGTGAATATTTCTTCCCAAATAAATTAGGTTGATTCCCATTTAAATCAAATTCACATTGCACAATTACTTTGTAGCCCTTCTAGTCAAAGTCAATTTTTTTTTTATTTTGTAGCCGACGGATATAAAGACTTGTTTTTCTCACTTTTCTTCATTAATTATAAACCCACTTTCAATGATTTCTTTTCCAAGTGAAACCGATCTTCCATGAAGTAGATTTATTAACCGGAGAAGCTGATGAAACTGATGAAGATGAAGCTGCGTCATGGCTTTTGATTAACCGAGATAGAAATAACAATCAACAGAATCTATTTGTTGAATTTGAAATTAGTCTATTGTTGAAATGGAGATGGCGGAGAGAGGAAGAGTAACGTCGGTAGCGATAGAGATTCCGGTAAGCAAAGGAGCGACGTCGTGCTCGCCGCCGAGGATGCCACAGCATCTCCGCCGTAGGCTTTCTGAGTCCAAAATCTCGTCGCCTTCTTCTATTGAAGAAATTGAAGCCAAGTTTCGTGACGCCGATCTTCGATGACAGGTCTCTCTCTCTCTCTCTGTCTACAAAAATTATATTTTCAACCTTTTGGATTGAATTACTTCAAAAATTCTTGGATCAAAATTTGCATCTTTTTAGTAGCTTTAATCGTTGACTTGATAGGAAGTGAATTGTAACTTTTCAATATGATTTACTGCGTCTCTAATTATGGTTGAGAATTATATTATGATCAATGAAGCTAATTATTTTGTATTTTAACATTTTTGTTTGTTATTTGGGCGTGCTTATTGTAAAGTAAAGAGCTTTTGTTGTTATATGTTACTTTCATCATTTTTTGAATTATTTGAATTATTCTTGGAGTTATGTAAGGGGTAGGTAAAATCTTGGTATTGAAATTTTGTTAGTAGGTAAAATCTTGTTATTGAAATCTGCTGAACAGAAAAGGTACATTCATAACTATAACAAGTTAATTGCATCATTAGTCCCTGTATTATGCTAAATACCCAAATATAATACTGTGTATGGGTTAAGAATTCTTGCAAAAGCTCAAATTATTTAAAGATGGGACAAATCCCATCTAAAACTGAAAATAGAGATGGGACAAATCCCATCTTA
This sequence comes from Nemophila menziesii, assembly GCA_029959085.1. Lineage (NCBI taxonomy): Eukaryota > Viridiplantae > Streptophyta > Magnoliopsida > Boraginales > Hydrophyllaceae > Nemophila > Nemophila menziesii. The sequence continues at coordinate 6,862,696 of JARWIR010000014.1, forward strand.
AATTTTTATTAATTTTATTGTTTGTCAGGATTGTCGGTTGAATTGATTTTTTTGCACAAAGAAGAATATGATTTGAGTTGAATTAGAATATATATATAGATGATTAAAATTGTGCTTCTATGAAGTCTAGTGTGTTGAACTCTAACAAAGAAAATGAAATGGAAAAGTGCGAGGAAGAGATAGTTGAGACTGGGCAAATGATAGATGAAGATCTTAGTTTGATTTCAGAGGTTAATGTGGAGCTTGTGGATGTTGCTGTAAGTTAAAGATATTTTTGTTATGCTTTGATGTTTTGATTTAATTATGAGTATGTGTTGTTTATGCGTTGTTTTTTTCCCTTGTTTAGAGAGAGTTAGTAAGGGGAAGAAATAGTCTAAGATTGATCTCACTCCTTTCACCGATTAGAGGAGTCAAGACATATCTAAAGTAAAGAAGCGTTATTATTTTTTTTATGTGAGTTAGAAGGTTATACAACTTGATACTATGTTAACAAGTTCTGTTTTCTCAAAAAGATTATAATATTTCATAATTAATATATAGCTGATTGGAGAATTCATATTATATAACAGATACACACTAAGATGGTCAGAATGTAGTGGTTGCGCAGACTAAATTTGGGCCTCCTCAACTAAAATGGTGCATTTTATGACATTCATTTTGTTCATTTGTATAAACAAAAAGAAGTTTATTTGGAATGTTTTTATACATACTTGGATAACTCATTACTTCTTTATATAATTAAGCCACGTAGCATTACTCAAGATAAACTCAATAATGGGTGGTTTGATAATGGGTAGAGTAAAGTTGTGTTTCAGTTTTACAATTACTATTTTCACCTACTAAAATTCAAAAACTCATTTTCTGCTAAACAAAATGCATTGATAGTTCTAAATGATTCTAAATGATCAATTTTTGTACTAAAAAATGGCTAGACTATAAATATTCTTTCAAAAAGTTGACCAAAACAATTTTAATAGTAAATGGGATAAATCCCATCTTAGTTTTATAATAGAGATGGGAAAAATCCTATTTGAGAAAATCAAAAAAATTTATCATATAAACGTAAATATTAATTTGCCTCGTCTAAAAATGATTTTTTTTATTTTTTGGTTTTTCTAGAATTAGTTATGACGACTTTAAGTGGTAGAGGTGGGGTAGAGGTGGGCTAGTGGTGTAAGGTTTTAATTGTAAATGGGATAAATCCCATCTTAGTTTTACAATAGAGATGGGACAAATCCCATCTCAATATTAGAATGGAGATGAAACAAATTCATCACAATCTTAAAATTAGAGATGGGACAAATCCCATTTTAAAAAAAAAGTAAAAAAAAAACCAAAAAAAAAAAATTTAAAAAAAACCGAAAAAATCATAGTCGTAAATATTAAGCTGTCTCGTCCAAAAATGCAATTGTTTTATTTTTTTTATTTTTTTAGAATTAGTTATGACGATTTTAAAAAATTTCACGGACGCGCGCGTGTGATGGAATTAGTAGTAGTAGATGGTGGTGGTATAGGCGGGGTGGTAGGGGTGTGGGTGGGGGTGGGGGTGGGGTGGTGGTGGTGGGTGGGCGTGGGGTGGTGGGGGTGGGGTGGTGAGGGGTGGTGGTGGTGGTGGGTGGTGGGGGTGGGGGTGGGTGGGGGTGGGGGTGATGGGTGGGGGTGGGGTGGTGGTGGTGGGTGGGGGTGGGGTGATGGTGGTGGTAGGAGTGAGGTTGGGGTAGTGAGGATGGTGGTGGTGGTTGTGATGGTTTTTAATTAATGTTTCTTATTATTTAAAAATATAGATGAACTTTCATGTTTAGATAATGTTTGATTTAAATGGAAATAACAACTACAATAAGGGTATTTTTGTAATGTTTGAACCTAAAATATTGTGTAATCTAAATGGGAAGGTAGTTTGTTATTTTGATTTAAGAGGGCATTGACCAAAAAAAATACTTGTATATTACTATTACTAATAATAATAAAAAAAAAATTATTCTAAAATGAATATTAATTAATAATAATAAACAAAATATTAATGTTATACTAATTGTAATAAAATTGTTTAACTTTTTTTTCAAGAAATAAGAAAAATAAATCTCGTGAGATAAGAAATCATCATGTCTCATTAGCTAAGAGAAGATTTGCAATTCTTTCACGTTCCTCATGCATTTCTCGCCTTTGGGATGAATTTTCTTCTACAACATATTCCGTTTCGCTTCCTATCCTGTCTTCTGGGGAAGTAACTCCTCATCATTAGTATCGTATAAATGAAACTCTGTATCGGCCGTGGGATGAACTCGTATAAAATTATGGAGAGACATTGAAGCAATGACAATTTGTACTTGTTTTTTCAAAGAAAAGTTGTGAACTTGACGTACCATTCTCCAACAATTTTTCCATACCCCAAATGTTCTTTCAATTGTGTATCTTAGTGATGAATACCTATGATTAAAGATTTCTTTCTTCCCTCGTGGCATATTTCCACGTCGAAATTCAGAAAGTTGATATCGCTCGCCTCTATATGGTCCTAAATATCCTTTTATCTGTGGATAACCTGAATCAACCAAATAGTATTTTCATGTACAAATAGAATATAAGATAAGCATTTTGTAATCAAAATAAATATTATAACTAATTAAAATTGTAAATTTTGTTTATAATTACTCACCTGCAGGTGAATGCGGATATTTTAAATTTGGTCTTCTTAAGGCTTCCATGAATATCCGTGAATCATGAGCAACTCCTTCCCATCCGGCCCAAGCAAATGTGAAACACATATTAAAATCCCATACGGCCATAACATTTTGGGTAGCTATACCTTTTCTACCAATATAAGGCACTTTCTGATGTTCAGGAACTACCACAGGTACATGTGTTCCATCAATTGCCCCAATAAAATCTTTAAAATATGGCTAATAACGATCATCCTCTTTAATTTTATTTGAATTTCTCGTAAACTGTGGATCATGTGGACTTATAATATCACTTGCCATCCGAGAAACGGCGTCTAATACTATTCCAAACCATCTTGAAACTGTCTCTCCCGAATGCTGTAATCTTTCCTGGATCACTCTATTAGTTGTTCCGTGACCTAATATGTTAAGAAACATTGCCAATGCCTCTTCAAGTGATACATCTTTACCTTCTTTCAAACCATAAGTATTAATAAGAGAGTGCAATAAGCTCTTAAAAACATGTTTTTCCATCCTAAATTGTTCATGGCATATGATATCATTACCACTTAAAACATGCATTACCCATTTGTATCCTGTATAAGAAGAGGTTCGACATGGTTCCTTATCTACATACTTGATCCAGTTAGAGACAATTATTCCACAACTTACAAATATAAATTGGTGGAATTCATCATCACTTTCATCAGAAGACGTATGCAAATCATTATCACTTTCGCTGTTCGTAGAACTCATATCTGTACAAAAAATAACGTTAAACTTTTTCTTGTTTACTTTAAGGCTAGTAAATTAAAACAAAATATGAATGATACCCACATAAAAATGATAAAAACCAACAATAAAATATGGTTTTAATCAATATAAAATGCACAACCAAATAAAAGTAATAAACTGTCCAAAGCTAAATGACCGTTGAGAGAAAATCTAATGTTTCTTTTGAGAATCCAAAGTCGCACAAATTTAAACCTTCTTATTCATAAGCCACGTAATTTGTATGTTGGGCTCAGACAATGTAACAAGCATCTCTCTATTCTTTCTTTCAGTTAAGACATCTGCAACTTTCATGAAAAAAGTGGGATCCTTAACAATTTCAGGCATCTCTTTAACAACTTTCATGACCTCTTCAATACTACATCCAGGCTTATCTGTACTTTTAGAGTTGCTACTCCGATTCGCTACTGCCCCTGAAAGGACTTCAAATTGTTTCGACACCTTAGCCGCAACTCCAGTTTTTTTATAATCTCTTTTTCGTTTGTTAACATTATCTTGTTTGGTAGTTTCAATACTAGGTGAAGAACTAATAACATTAGGATTCTCAAATCCACCATCGAACTCCAAATCTATATTGAAATCATCTTCCGTATTCTTATCAATTTGTTCACCCACAACTGGATCCTTCCCAAAATTATGTATATCAATACTTTGTGATGGTGCCCAAGCAACATCTTTGAATAGATATTCTAACTAGTTAGCATTTCTCAATCTCTTTAAGCGAAACTTTCCAGTTTTTGGAAATTCCTACATTATTATCACCTTAAATAAATATTTTTTACATAGATTTTTATATTTGAGAATTCGACGTAAGAAATAATTTACCTTCAATTTTTTGTCCCACCATTCACTACTAGCATTCATGGTTTGCTTCGCATGATCCCACCATTCACTACTAGCATTCATGGATACAGTTTGTTTCTCGGGCTAGTAGACAAGCTTTAAGCACCCATAATGCCTCCGCCTCGAGAGGAGAGTCCGCTGAAATATCCCACACATTGTAGCTCCTAGTATTTTCAAGATGGTCCCTCGAAACACAAGAAATAGTAGGTAAGTTATTTAAAGGCTGCGTCACTATTAATTTTCAACATATGCACGGGTAGGGGTTCCCATTTACTTCTCTTTTCTTTCATATTTTCACCGCTTAAAGTTAATTGAGGGGTATCCCTTACGCTATTTTCATATATAGGGACAGTTAATCCCTTCAGTACATTAGTATCATCCTTAGGGATGTTAGCACTTTCATACTCCTTCCAATTTTGTATAGCTTTTTTCATTGTTTTCTCAGGGTCAATTCTTTTATTTCTATATTTAAAATCATTCCTATCTTTCCAATACAGAACAAAAAATCCAGAGAAAAAGAGCAGCTACATTTACCTGTAAAAACAACTGTATCCATTTTAGCTTCAAGGTTCGTTCCACGAAACCAAATTCTTCTTCGGAAATGGACTTGGAGAATCATACTGAACAGGAAGGAGTACAATCCATAGCAAAACAGAAGAAATGGAAAGATGATTACTGGGTTCCAAAAGCAAATAACGATACAAAGCAGTGAACTGAAAGTGTTGGCCCATAAAACCCAAATCAACTCACGCTTTGCCAAAACCCAAAAATTTCAAATATTGTGGCTGCAAATATTGTGTAAGGATGAAGAGAAAAAGGGGAAAGCAGAGCACATATGGAAAACAAGATAACAAAAAGAACGAAGAAGAAAAGAAAAGCAAAGAAATCTGAGAAGGAAGATGGAAAAGATCGACGGCGGCTACAAATGGGATTTAGGGTTTAAAAGAGTTTGTTGGGAGCATTTTGGGACAAATCACTCCAAATGATGCCACGCCTAAAGCTGACAAGAATAAAGATAATATATAAAGTCCCAACATATGAATCATTGATTATCCCTGAGCTCAACTTCTTAGTAACAAGTATTATCTATATGACCATATATTGATGGGACCAATTGCAACTATAATATTCCTTGCATTGTAAGTGAATCATGACTGTCACAAATATTAACTGATTTTCATGAACTAATCAAGGAGTACCTTAATTTAGATTTACAGTATCATTATAAAGATATTAATTTATTTACACTAAAACAAATGTGTGAGATTGAACTAAACATGGAAGCATCATCATCAGCTTTAAATGTAGCCCTGTAGTTGCTAATTCCCCTAACAACACTTTCTTCTTTATCTGAACAACATTTTAACTCATTTAGCTCAAAAACAGAATAACGGGAATAAATAAAAAACTAATCGAAGAGAGACCAATATTTCCATCTCTAATTCTGATTTGGATATAAGACTTAAAATTAACTTGATTAAGACAAGAAATAAAACACTAAGATTTAAGTTTAACTTGAATATCCATTTTAATATTTTCCTAACATAGAAACTCATTTTAAGTTCAACTTGAATATCCATTTTAATATTTTCCTAACATAGAAACTCTCATGAAGATGATGATGTAATTGTAATAAATAACAAATGTTTGATCTTGAATAAAATAGAAAAATGAATAGTTAAGCTTTATTTATAAAATAAACCGTAATTAGATCTTTAAAGCATGTACAAGTAAATCTTAGCATGAGAATTACTGAAATGACATGATCACTGATCGTATCTTATTAATATTCTCTCCCTTCTTCCGACTCATCATGCTGTTCAAACCTGCTTGTTATCAACTAGATGGACATTTTATGAAGAATGCAATTTCGAAGAATGCTAAAGTAATTGAGTTTGTTGAGAAGGAGGATAATCATAAAATTCATGTAAGACACTAGAGAATCTTAGTTTAAAAGCTCAATCTTCTCTCAATGTACCAAACTTGGTTTCTCTTCCAAATCTTAAAACACTTCATCTTGATATAAATTTGTGGAAGAAATTCATTTCAGAGCTTATATCTAGTTGTTCATCTCTTGAGAATCTGGAGATTACAACTGTATTCCATGAATCGGTAATTCCTTTCTTAAAGCTTCATAGTCTCTCACAGATTCACTCCAACACAGTCCTCGTACTTCTCTTTTGAAGGTATAAGCCTCAATTTAAATTGGACTGTAAAAATATGCTCAGAATTATACAACATTTACGCATTTAGTATATATTACAGTAAACTATTACTAAATCTTACCATGATAATTAGTATTGTTGTTGGTGAGACTGAAATGACATGATCAACGACCCTATCCTATTGACCTCCTAATTATGTAGATGGACCTGTGTGCAATATATAAAAAGTTGAAATATTAATGAATATCATTCAAACTAAATAAGCATCAAATCTATGTTGTTAACAAGTTTTCTTATCCGTAATTATTTACACTAATTGACCAATTAGTTTAAATCTATCTCTTATGTTTCTATTTAATGCGTGGATTACCTATATGCATATATTCAGAGACATGTGCACAACTGTATGTTATAGAAAATGCAAGAAAGTCAATCTTCTTTGGCAAATTTGGTGAAAGGTAGTGGAAGATGACATTAAATCTGGGCTAGATTATTCTCGACTAAGTAACTAAATCTATTGATGTTAGTCACATGTTCAGGAAGGAATTTTTATTGGGGGACCACCTAATTTTTGGATGTTAATTGCACTAACATCCCTGTATTTTACAAAAGTTTCATTATAGGTCCCTATATTTGTAAAAAATGTATTATAGCTCCCTATGTTAATTAAAAAATAACCTAAATTTTGAATTAATTGCATTAGAAGTCCAAATATTATGTAAAATGACATAATTCTTCAAATTAATTACAGTATAGGTCCCTATATTATGCAAAATAACCCATATTATGCCAAAAAACAGTATCGAATTCGAATTACCTATAGGGAGTGATGTAGCGCGTGTGGGTCATGACTCATAAGCAGTGGTGGACACGGAGCGGAGACAGAGACGTAGGCGGAGACGGCGACGTAGGCGGAGACGGCGACGTAGGAGGAGACGTAGATGGAGGCGGAGACTGAGGCGGAGGTCTGTATTGGGAACCGAAAGACGACGACGCCGCCGCTAAGCCGACAGCCTTAAGCCCTGTGAATCGTGAGAGAAGGTTGTGATGTTGCGTGTGTGAGATGTTACTTTATTCTTTTTGGTAGACTTTGTGAGATGTAAAGAGAGAAAAAATAGTTGTAGTTTTATTACTCGTACAAGGGGCAAGAAATGGAGAGAGTCTTTAGTACATTAAAGATTTTTTTAATTAAAATTATTAAATTACGTTCAGGGACCAAAATGTAAATAGAGGTGTAACTTTTCATAAAAGTATGTAAGGTTTCTAAAATATAGTTAACTTTTGATAATTGACATGTAACTTTTCATAAAGTGTCAAACTGAATTAGTTTTTCAGTAGAGTGTATGTCATAAACGCTGACATGGCAAGTACAGTATTCATACTTAGAGTATTGCTAATGTATCGTATTCATACGAGAGTGTATTGCTGATGTATATTTTTTTTATTGTATTTGTTTTATTATTAAATTAAACACGTTGGTATTATATTTGAAGACATTTGTCTTATTACTTTATCCATACGGTACCACGTGGTTCCCTCCAATATTGTATCTCTTCATCTTCCTCGCTACGCCAACGCCAAAGCATTCTTGTTTTAATTTTTTTTTAAATCTCTGAAAAAGAACGCGTGTTTCTTGAATATCAATATCGTCTTCAACTACAATCATCCTTCAAATTGCAGAGGCGTCGTGAGTTTGTAACAAAGTAGGAAGAACTAGTGCGTTTGTTCAAGGGTTCTACAAAGAATAAAGCAATAATTTCAGTGAACGGGCTCTTTTCGACAAATTGGTATTGTTAAAAAACAATGGGAAGGTCTCGTGTTAAGAAAAGGTAATCTTGTTACACTAATCTACCCTTTAAATATTATGGGTCGTAGTTGATTAGGTGTTCTTCGCATAGGTTTTATGTTTTAAGAAGGGTTTTAGGTTTTCTGTCATTTAGGTTTTTTGAATGGTTGTTTTGTGAAATTCTTAATCTTACTGGTTTTTCATCGTGTTTTAGGGCTTGTATTTTCTGTTATTTTATATTTATGTTAGAAAATCATGGTTATGGTCCCCCCCCTTTTACGATTTCGTGGTCCCCTGTTACAATTTGGACCACAAATAGTTTTTTAAAGAAAAGGCTTTAGCTTTGGACCTGTCACTTTCACCACGTTTAAACATTTGTTATCTTTGTGTTACATTTACTTTAAAAGCTTTATTAATACTCCGTGATGATAAAATTGCAGAATGTGATGATTCTTTGTGTTGATAAAACTTTTATTTCATGTAGGTGTGCTGAGTACTTTACTGAGAAGCCTAAGAAAGCTCGTTCTGGGTTTGCGTGTTACTTGTAAGTGAACGGTGAATTTTCCATCTGTTTATGGTGTTTATTTTTTCGTAGAGAATAGAACAGTCATGGGTTGTACCACGGTAAATTACAGGGAAGCTGATAGTGAACAAAGAAAGAAATCATACAGTAAAGAAAACCAGGACCAATTTGTTTGCGATCTTAATACTAAATACAAACTATTGCCTCCTGAAGAAAGATTGCCGTATGAAGAGATGGCGGCAGAAGATCTTAAGAAGTACTGGGCTGAACTAGCTTTGATAAATAAAAAAATGTAAGCTAATGTCACATATTTGGGTAATTTTTATAGATGTAAGGATTATTTTCGTATTAAGTTGTGTTTGTTTTCTTGTAGTTTAAGATTGCAACCCGATCATCTATCAATAATGTAAAAATAATTAACGATAATTTGTTGGAGGAACAAATTGAAGTGGTGAAGCGAGTTGGTTTCGGTTTGCTATTGGATATTGAGTTAGGTAATCTCAAGCATTCGGTTTGCATGTGGATGGCGGAGTGTTTTGATGGCACAAGTAACTCATTTGATTTTCATGACATTAATTATTCATTTAATGCCAATGATGTGGAGGCTATGATTGGGTTAAAGAACGCAGGTGAAACTATTGTCCTCGGCGAAACAAAAGATTTGGATTATTTGAATTTGAAGGCAAGTTTTGGATCTACTGATGTGGTAACTTTCAAGAAACTTTTGTCGAGGTTGGAGGCGAATAATTCAGCTGATGATGATTTCATAAGGACTTATTTGATGATTATGTTTGCGTATTTCTTGTTTCCCAACACGGATGGTGGAATAAAGTCCTATTATTTGCAACCATTAAAGGACGTTGACTCCATTGCCAATTACAATTGGGCACAACTAGTTTTCGAATTATTGAGATCGGGGATTATTGAGTATAATAGTCGACGGAAACAATTTGAGAGATATGTTAGCGACTCAAAGTGGAAAACCTTATATGTTCGTGGATGCATCTATTTATTGATGGTAAGTGTGTATTAACATATTATGTATGGAATTCTTTGATAGGTAACTTTAGGCAAAAATATTTGAATAAGAAAAAAAAACTTTAAGCAAATTAGGAAATAAGAAACCATTTGTATTAATATATATATATATATATATATATATATATATATATATATATATATAGTTAAAGTTACTATTGTAATAAAGAAAACATTTGTTTGCTTAATTAATGTTTATTCAGACACTTATTTAGCAATTAATTTTTTAATGGTCAGTAGTGTTTCCGTTAGTAAATACGATTGTATGTTTTAAAAATAGCATTAATTATTAGAATGGAAAACGTAAATCAAGAAATTTATCTTTTATGAATTAGAATTATTGATGTTATGACTTATTTAATTTAAAATTTAAAGGTTATCGATGTAATGAATCATTAATTAGAATTATGAATGTTATGACATATTTAATTAGAATTATTGATGTTATGATATATTTAATTAAATTTAAAGGTTATCTAACGCTAAAAAACGTTTATAATTAATTATATTTTATTTTTGTTCTTTTATTGTTTATTTATTTATTTTATAACCACACACTTTTTTTCTTTTTTCAGATTCTTTTTTCTAGATCAAATTAATGGGCCCAAAGACTTCCACATAGAACACCATGAGCTACCTTATATCAAGTATTGGAGTGTGGCTAAAATTCAGTCAAAATTTAGGCGGGTGGGCGGTTGGTTTCGCTACCCAGAAACTTGTAATGTAATTCCTCGGTTAGAAGATTACCCACATGAAATGAACAGGAGTGAAGAAAACTCGCCATTCATTGATAAGACGGAGTTAAAAGAAACAAACGAAAGGATTAAAAAATATGAGAAAAACGTGTCTAGGGTTGCAGAGTTTATTGCGGAACGTGAATGTGCGAAAGATAATGAGGTGCTCGATAGTTTGAAAAAACTTACTGATAGAGTAGATGAGTTGCAAGCCGTGTTGAATGGTAAATTTCAAAATGAGCCACATGTGCAAGTTTGTGGTGACAAAGATGAAAGTTCAGTACCCTCGTTTGACATCAACAAATCGGTTCATGTGCTATCGGACGATGAAGTAGTTGATAACTATGTTGTCATGTACGAGCACGTGTTGTGCGATACAAGAATTTTGCTAAACGAGGATCAACCACTCCTCAATTATTTGCTTATCGGTCCAAATGAGTTAGTGTTTCCTTTATTGCTTTATTTTAAAAAAAAATTATATTCTTTTTTGTTTTTATAACAGGGAGAGTGTGGTTGACTATACGGTTGGCCATGTTACGCTAGGTTAAATGAGAAACTTGATAACCCAGGAAAGTATGGTCGATGAAGAGGTTAGTTATATCTATGAATACTTGTTATGTAATTAAATGTAATCCATTTCTAATTTTTTGTTCATTTTCATAGATAATCTCAGCCATGGCTTATGCCTTAAACTCGGACGAGAAACTAAATGGTCAAAAAAAGTATTTTTGCCCTACTTCACTTTGGGTAAGCAAATTGCACAATTAGAACTTCTGTTTATTTTTACTATACTATTTAGCTAACTTTTTTGGAATGGTTTACTATGTGTTTAAGCAAATGACACAACGAGTCGATGAGAATCGGGAGTTTAGAACAAACTATTGGTTAAATAACCAATTCGACGGGGATTTCAACAAAATACAGCAGGTTATGTTTTTTCGTATTGTTTTGTTAATTCTTGCATTCGACATAGTTTTGTTAATTCGCTACTGTTGAATTTTTTTCCAGATTTTTGTTCTGTACAACAAAAACCTGCACTGGGGTTTGGTAATTATAGATTTTCGGTTTCGAAAGATTTATAGGTGCTATACATTAAGGCATTACATCAGGGTTGGTTTATTTAAGGCTGAACTGAAGAAAACGATAATGTTTTACTTAAGTATTTAAACTAAATTATTTTATTATGTAACTAATACGGTTACCTGGTTTTTGTTTCAACATACAGATGTTCTTCATGAAAAATTCTCTCTTCATCCCTCTTACTCCGATAATGTAACGTTATTCGTCATCAAAGAACCCAAATGGGTCCCAGGTCAATCACCAACTGGTAATGATTGTAGAGTTTACGTTTGTGAAATGATGAGAATCCGTAACGAAATAAGAGAATGGCCAGATTCTCTTTCCACTAGTAAACGCTTTTTTATTGCAAGATTACTTTGGCGTCATGTGATCAATGACATTAACAAGCAAATGAGTGTTGCCGTGTATGGTTAATGATGATGGTAGTATGTTGTTTTGTAATAATATTTATGTTATTTTGGACTTAAGGATTAATTGTTTTGTGTTTTGGTTTGTATTAATTCGCTTATCTAGGTTTGATGTGTATAGAAGAAAGGTTATTTAACTAATTTGGGTTGTGTTTAGTAATGGCTGTCGGATTTAACCCTTTATGCAATTTTTTGAATTCCCTTCTATATCATTATGTAAATAATTTAAGCATTTGATGTAGACAAATAGTTGATATGGTAACTGTGTATGCTTCCATGGAGGATGCAAAGATTCGAATCCCCTAAAGTAAATATTTTTTAAATTACAACCCTATGATAAGTAAAACGCGTTTGTGCATCATCATGTTCAAAGAAGACAAGTAGATATAATGACAATGTTGTACGCTTCCACGAGGGTTGGTTAGGTTCGAATCCATTGACTATTTTTACATTTTCAACTCTATGTAAATTTTCGAATCCCAACAACTTTTCACAAGGCCTAGTATCGACATAATAATTTTTAGGACAATTACATCATAAATAGTTCAAATTATTGACGCGCAACATAGATAAAGTAAATGCGTTCCTTACATAGTTCAAATTAAAAGTAAACTAGCCCAATTACAACATAAATAAGAGGCATTTTTAAGCCATAACCATTAAATTTCGTCCCTTGATTGTTGAATCCACAACTTTAAGGATGCAAATTTATCATCAACGTAATCTTTCAACTCATTGACGTGCTCCTCTTGTCGCTTTTCCCTCACATTCTCACATGCAATTGCTCTTTCCTCCATTGCGTATTCACGTGCAATGACTCTTTCTTCCAACTCGTCCAAAGTTCCAATAGATGAAGTTCCTACCGTTGTACTTTGTTTTTTTGTTTTTCTAGCAGGCTCGATGCATTGCTTGTAACTAAGTTTAAAATCTCTACCACAAAACTTAATTGGTGGTTTGTCTTCTACATACATGTCCGACAAATCCACATTCAACCTATCGAATAACTGCATAATCAAACGAGGAAATGGGATAGGTTCAATACTACCCGGCTTTGCATCCATGATTTTTTCCCGGCTACGTAATATTTGTGATAGAACAACAACTCCAACATCGAAAGGAACATCCTTGTATAACCAATAGAGAACATTTTGATTTAGTAATGGCCTCTCTGATGGGTGACTTGTGGTGGTCGGTAGTAAGTTATGACACGCAATTGCATCGATAATTAACATTTTAGGCGGCATGTGTGTCTTCTTCACCGGAATGTGAGAGCATTTCGTGGTTGGGTGGTCCCACTCTTCTATGAAACCTGGAAAAGTTCCTGGACCCACAAAGCATCTCTTCCTCTTTTGGTATATATGTTTGCATATTCTGTATTGTTTTCTTCCACTTGTTCCATAGAAAGCCCGGTGTATATAGAAGTTAGAAGGTTTGTATCGAAAATGTATGGTAGATCATTTATGATAAAGGTAAAATGTGATTTGCAAAGCTCATCCCATCTTGCTAGTTTTCCTTTGAACCCCCTCGGCTCTAATTGTATGCAATGCTAAGTAAAATTCATCCAATGCCCTTTTACAAAACCTTGTGTTGTTTCCCGGGCCAAAAAACCATTTCATTCTATCATCTAATTTCATTCGAAGCAAATGTTCAAGAGAGGATTCAGGATCTTCCTTATAATTAACAAAAGTGTGTAGATCAACTAAAAGTTCTTCTTTAACGGGTTGGCTAGCAAAATTGTTGATATATTTTTTTTAAAAATAGTTTATGCAAACTTGGCAAAGGGATAGACATTCCTACATGAGTTAAGTTTTAAGCTAAGAAACAATTATATAACCTCTGTTAGCCTCACCTTGTTTTTATTCCCGTTTTAATATTCGACAAATCATCATTTAAACTAAAATTCATTTGGTATCACTTTTAAAGGTTTTCCAAAACCCCTCATTAGATTAGTTGTGTTAAATTCCTTGATCTTAAGCTTAAGCTTCAAAAGAGCAGTGTCGCGGTACACCGGACAGAAACTGCGGTACACCGCAGTGCCACGGACCAGAGGCGCGGTGCATAGGCTAGTCCGACCAGTAAGCTAAGTAAATGTGCGGTACACCGGACTTAGGCACGGACCAGGATCACGGTGCATAGGCTAGTCCGACCAGTAAGCTAAGAAAATGTGCGGTACACCGGACTAAGGCGCGGTACACCGGATTAAGGCGCGGTACACCGGACTAAGGCGCGGTACACCGGACTAAGGCGCGGTACACCGGACTGAGGCACGGACCAGGATCACGGTGCATAGGATAGCGCGTCAGTTTACCTTGAAATCAAGACGAGTGATTTTGCGGTGCACCGGACCATACCCGCGGTACACCGCAAGAGAGGGTTTCTGCACTATTACTAGAGGACAAAGATTATATCCGTTGGAGATAAAATAGATCCGTTAGATAGAAGCCTTTTGACCGTTGGAAGATATTTTCAGCTATATATTGAAGCTCATTCAAGACACAACTCAAGCCTTCCATCTACCAATCTTAAGAGCAATTAATATTATCATTCAAGGAGGTTTCAAAGGAGCATTCAATTCATATTCATTCTCAAGCTATATAGTTCATATTCACTCATTTAGGAGTTTAGTTACAAAGCTTTTATAAGCACCCCTAAACACTTTTCCTTTCCTCTTAGTTCTTGTAATAGATTAAGAGAGTAGTGTGAGCATAGGTTTTATGCTTGGTTCCTTGTGTTGGTGATAACACAAGTGTATTTCCTTCAAGGTTTTGAAGTGGTTGTAAAGGGTTTGTAATCTCACCCGGTTTAAGAGTTACGAAGATTAGTTGAGAATCTTTCAAATCCTAAGGAGGCTTCCTTAGGTAGTGGATGTAGGGAAACCGAACCACTATACATCGTTGTGTATCGTTTTCTATCCCTTCACTCTTTATATTTCCGCACTCTATATGCTTGATAAAATGCTCACATGAATAGTTTGATAATATTGTCTTTTAGGATTATCTAGTTCTTACTATTTAGCTTGCTAAAACAATAGGATTCAAATTAGCTTTTAATTTTATTTACTTGAAATAAAATTAGCCGATTAATTTCCATTGTCCTATTCAACCCCCCTTCTAGGACGCATATAGAATATCAATTGGTATCAGAGCCTAGCTCTATTGTACTTAATCGTTTCTAGAGTTAATACGATATGGATTCTAATCAACCGGAAGGTTCATGTTCTACTAGACCTCCGCTTTTTGTAGGAAAAGACTACTTTGGATGGAAAAAGAAAATAGAGATTCATGTCAAAGGAATTGATTAATTTTTGTGGCTTGCTATCAAGAAGGGTCCCTACATTCCTTATGTTAATGGTAGTAAAACGGAGGTGAAGGATGAAGATGATTACAATGATCAAGACATAGCTAAACTCACCAAAAACAACAAAGCTATGAACATACTCATAAATGGGTTAAGTGTCACGGAGTATGCTAGAGTTAGTGAATGCAATTCGGCTCATGAAATGTGGCAACTCTTGGAGCTATCATATCAAGGAACGGAAGATATCAAAGAAACTAAGATTGGTCTTTTTATCACCAAGTATGAGCTATTTCGTATGGAGCCCGATGAAGCCTTAAATGCTATGCATCAAAGATTTTCTAACATTGTCAACACCTTGAAGACTCTTGGTCAAAAGTACACCAACAAAGAACAATGCCGAAAAATCTTATTTGCTCTTCCAAGGAAATACAAATCAAAGATCAACTCTATAAGAGACACTAAAGATCTTTCAAAAATGACGGTTCATGAACTCATTTGCAACCTCATGACGGAAGAGCTTGTGCTTGAAGAAGAAAAGATAAGAGATGATGAGGAGAAGAAGATTAAGAAATCCATTGCTTTCCATGCCTTGAGTACCAAGTTGAAAGAACGAAAAGAAAGGAAGGAAAGTGAAGAAGAAGAAAACTCACATGAAGAAGAAACTAGTGAAGATGAAGGAGTGGCTATGTTGGCAAGAGATATGAAAAAATTCATGAGATACAAACGCTTTGCCAAGAAAGGAAGTTCTTCCTCACCCTACAAGAAGAATGTTAGAGCTATCAAACAAGATGAACCCACTTGCTATCATTGCAAGAAAGTTGGTCACATAAAAAATTATTGTCCTCTTCTTCAAAAGGAGAAACCTAAGAGAGCACTGCATGCTAATATCACTTGGGATACTCAAAATTCGGAGGAAGAAGAAAGTGATAACGAAAATGTTAATCTTGTTGCTTTTATGGGAGAACTTGAAAATGATGAAGATGCTTCTTCGGATGATGATACCGGTTCAACTCACTTTGCCTTTATGGCAAATCATGATGAGGTAACTCCTAAATCTAAACTCTCTTTATCTAATGATGATGCTAGTGAACAAGATATTCATGAGGCATTTGATTCTCTCTACAATGATTTCTTAAACTCTATTGAAACAAACAAAGTTTTAACAAAAGATTTAGAATTTGAGAAAAATAGAACTAAAGAGGTTCTAAAAGCTTTGGAAGATTGTCAAAATCTTTTTGATGAATGTATAGATGAAAATGAGAAACTTCATCTTATTGAGAAAAATCTTTTGGAAGAAAAAGCTTTGTTAGAGAAAAAGATTGTTGATCAAAATGCTATCATTTTAAAATTTACAAATGGGCAAGAAAACTTGGAAATGATTTTAGGCTCTCAAAAAATGGCTTTTGAAAAAAGTGGTGTTGGATATGATCCATTCACTAAACAAAAACCCTTGAAAAATGTTTTTGTAAAATCAAAAATTTCAAATGCAATTCCATCTTCCTCAAAATCTTCTATCACTTGCACCTATTGTGAAAAACTTGGTCATGATACATCTCATTGTTATTATCGTAAATTATTGGATTTGGGATCTCTTGTGCCACTTTGGAAAAGGCCTATATGGGCTATAAAAAGAAAATCCACTATCCCTCATGGACACAAACCAAATTGGGTACCTAAAGCCTAAATTATTTTTGTGTGTAGGGATTGAGCATCAAGAAGCAAAATATATGGCTCCTTGATAGTGGATGCTCAAGACATATGACCGGGAACCAATCATTATTTACACATTTATATAAAACAAAAGGTGACAGAGTTACTTTTGCCGACAATACTAAAAAACGCGTTTTGGGTAAAGGTAACATCGGTAATATGAATTCTTTACTTATCTCTAATGTTTTACTTGTTGAGGGTCTATCTTTTAACTTGCTTAGTATAAGTCAACTTTGTGATGTTGGTTATAGTGTTAAATTTGAAGCATCTAGATGCATTGTTTTAAAAAATGATGAGTTAGATACTATGTTTATTGCAAAAAGATCGGATAATGTTTTTGTAGTTGATCTTGAGAGTATTATGTGTCAACGTATTAAATGCTTATCCGTGGTAAATGATAGTTGGCTTTGGCATAGACGTTTAGGACATGCTAGTATGGATTTGATTTCAAAATTGTCTAGGAAAAATCTTGTTGTTGGTTTGTGGTGGTCCTTTGTGTGTTCTAAAGAAATGCAATAAATAATCGAACCACAACCGCAAGTGTACGGTTGTCCCAAGTAGTATTTCTGATAAATCAGATTCGTTCCAAGGACGGAATGGTTGATCACAATGTTTAGCAAGTAGTGATTGATGCACTTATGAAAATAAAAGACAATAATATGTTTGTTTGGTTTTTGTTATAAGACTAATGAATGAAAGACAAATATTAAATTGCAAGTAAAAGCTAAGACGCAAGTAAAATGATGTAAAACGCAATATGAGAAGTA
The DNA here is from genome assembly GCA_029959085.1 of Nemophila menziesii. Taxonomy (NCBI): domain Eukaryota; kingdom Viridiplantae; phylum Streptophyta; class Magnoliopsida; order Boraginales; family Hydrophyllaceae; genus Nemophila; species Nemophila menziesii. Next base: position 6,880,495 of record JARWIR010000014.1, read on the forward strand.
GCACTTGAGAACGCAAGGATCCTCCCTATCCTATTTCTTAACTTATGTTGTTTAAGGGCTAAATTAGTCAATTACAATGGTCGGGATTCTAATTTCCTTATACCCCCGTCAGGGTGGACTATAAGGCGATCCTAAAGTATCACTAGTCCCGTCAGGGTAAATATGATCCACCGTTGGATGATTAAGTGTTATTACCTCATTGGCCCTAGGATTAGCTAAGCTCGTCAGAATCATTAACTTCTATCCTAGATTGAATAAATAGTTCCGTATTTAAACCCTCCGTCAGGATGATCCAATTGCCACTAATTGGAATAGCCTAAATACTATTACCCGTTCCTAGTTCATGACGCTAAAAACAGTAAATATTCATGATTTATCGAAAAGAGTAAAAGCCCTAATTTAGTTTAATTCAATAAAAACCCAAATTCAACATTCGTTAATTAATAAGAATTGGGATTCACCCATTGTTTGTTCTCAAGCACTATATAAAACTTAGCTCATATTAAAATGAAATACGAAATTAAAATTAAAGGAATTCATATTGTTTACAAAATTAAAAAGATAAAAGAACATAATTTCCGGAATCGGAATGACTACGAACGGAGATATAGACCCTCTCCAGCTCTTGTAGCTTCTTCTCCTTCCTTCAGTTGCTTCTCTCTGGTGTTTTTAATCTTGCAGAATGTGAATTGTGTGTAAAATAGAAGTCAATGGCTGATTTTATAGGTGGAAATTCGGACTTGGACCTAGGCTTTTAATTAAATGAAATATAAAAGGCCCAAGTCCACTAACTTAGCCCAAAATCCCGTAACTGCTGATATACCTTCACTAAAACAGCTTTTCCCGATGCGTTACAACTCCGATTGACCTCATTCCAGTTGCTAAAGTTCCGTAACTCGATAAGGAATGATTTCTCTTCAAAGGTCAACAGCTAGATCATCGCTTAAGCACCTCGAAATCAGCAATCTATGGCCTGGAAAATGGATTTTCAGCTCTAAAAATAATATCTTCGGGATTTCTTTTCAAGTCTTGACTCTATCTTTTGATCTTTGACTTTCTCCTAGGATTCCTCTTCTAGCTAACATCTAAAACCTGTAACATATTCACTAAAAATACCAATATTACGCGCAAAAGCTTAATAAATGAAAAATGCTAGAAATAAAAGAGGAAAATCATATTATTGCATATTTAGTCCAAAAGTCTATCGAAATGATTAAATAAACACCAAAAATGATGTCTCCTAAGGGTCGAAAATAAGAACATTTAAGGAGACATCAAGACCCCCAACTCAAACCTTTGTCGTCCCGACAAAGCAAAACAAAACAAAACAAGGGGTGGAAGTAAACGCAAGAACAAATAGAAGCTTAGCAAATAAACCTAAAGCAATTCTTAAGATAAATCTCATATAGAAAAACTTTAAGAACTAACATATACATACACTAATCATGCAAAATCAAACATAAATAATCTCAATCGTAAAATTAAAGTTGCAATGCTTGAAGGTTACACTTGTACTCATATCTGTATGATGGCTATAGGGTGGTCATTAATCATGAATCGCTTTGAATGTTCCACCTAAATATTCCCTATCAACAGAAGTATAAATTCACTATGTATTTAAGAATCAAGAGGTCTTTATGGTTTTAATATTGGCTTAAGGACGGTATGGATATATATTTGGTAAATTTTGAAGTGAGCTTTTGGCTCTCTCCTCACTTACCATCCACATGTCCTCGAGCTTGAGTTACGCTAAAAAATGTCCTCACTCACCCATTTGACGCGCTAAAGTTGCGTCCCCATTGTCTACCCAAATAAATTAAGATGATTTCCAAAAATATTCCACTTTGCCGATTTATTCATCATTTTTTTTTTCTTTTTCAACTTTCGGCAAAGGGTTACAATAATATATCATCTTCATTTCTGTGCCTCAATATAAACACATATTCCCTTCCCAATGTAAATTCCCAAATGTGGTCCCACCACCCCAAACTCAAGCTCGAGACATGTCTCAGGGTTGTGATTCAAGTGCGGGTCATTTGGTCATGCCTAATAATCTAAAGGATAATGGGCTTATATCGTGGCTACAAAAGAAAGGCTTAAGGCTCAAAATTGGGCTAAGACGGATGAAATTATAATAAGGGATAGCAATCTAAAAGGTTTCAAACGACTAACAAAGAACTGCCCCTATCATTTTCCTAAGTACATAGCTTGTCTTTAGTTCATATCTAGGTGGGTTCTCTACTAATTAAGATTTCACGTTCTACACACCAAACATATTCCTTGAGTACAAGCTTACTTCATTTGCATTGTTCATTAATTTTTCCTATCAATTACCTATGTTCGCATGCAATTGTAAGTGCGTTCTATATCAATTCCTAAAGTCCACTATTTACTATCATTGATTCATCAAAAGTATGCTTAAAGGGACATTTAAAATCTTCTATAGTCAAACGCAACTCCGAAAATTATTTTATTGAAAGCAAATAAAACACACATAAAAACTGGGATGAGGCAACGAACCCCACCCCAAACTCAAAAATGAGTCGTGTCCCCACGAATCGAAAAGACTCAACGCAATAAAAATAAACTAAACTAACTAAAACGCGAAAGGGATAGAAAACGTATCTCAACCAGCTCGAGGCTGGTTATTGGTGTTTCGTCCATGAACTTTCTCCTGCGTAAGAATACCATAGGTGGCATGTTGAATTGTGCTCACCCCCAATAACATGTTTCGGAGAAGTTCTAACTCTTTTGTAACGTTTCCTAAAGACGCAATCATCTTCACTTGGTTCTCTTCTAACACCTTCACCTTCACTTGGTACAAGGAAATTTGAGATTTTGTTGTGAAGTAGGAATTCTAGCAAATTCCATGATGTTATCATATATCACACGAGCAACATCCATGGGTTTCTCCTCAATAATACATTTAATGAACAAAAGATGCTCCTTCTTCACTTCCGATATGTGTTTAACTCCGAAGAAGGTAGGAATTATGAAGCGCGACCAAATCTTAGCACAAGGTAGCAAGTTACTGCTATACATCTGTCCAGGATATCTCTCTCCTTCGGGAATTGGGCGGGCCCCATCAACAATCACTTTTCCCCAAAGGGATTCATAATCAAACGAAGGTTCTTTAAGAGATTCTTGAAACGGACATAGTCCGGAAAACTCGGGTAATTTCAATGATTTACGAATAAGCTCAACGGAGAAAGGAACTACCTTTTTGCGAATAATAACAACTTCTTTTGAGAAGGCGATTCCTTCATAAAAATCTCGCACCCAGGTAGGAATATACTCAAGCTTCCTTTCTCTCAATTCCTTCCAACCCAATTTATCACAAGTAGCACCATAATCTTTATAAGCACTAGTCATAATACCTTTAGGAAGATTCATCTCCTCACCAAACTTCAAAAATTCAATTCGATCACGAACCTGAGTTTCCCAAGGAACGAAGACTCTCTTAGGCTTTTGAGCCCAAGCTTTCCTACGCGGAGCTTTCGGTTGTTACACTGGTTCTTCGGGAATTACTTGTTCAGTTTCTTTAATCTCTTCTTCAACTTCTTCCTCACTTTCTTCATCACTCTCCTCAATTAACCTGCTCTTTTTCGGATTAGCCCTACTTGGATTTTCTTTTCGTTTCGGAGCAATTGGATTTTGCACAGTCTTTTTGGATCGCGAATCCGGAATCTCAATTGCTTGGTCTGGGCTAGCTCCATCAGTATTCCTGTTTCTTGGTATGTTTCTTCGATAGTTACACATGGAATCGGTTCTGTTAGTCATCTCATTTCACCCCAAACTCAAAACTTCAAATAGAGAAAAAGCTAGAGAAAAGCTTTGAAATTTGATGTTTTGAGGCTTAAAACTTGAAGAACTAGGTGTTAAATGAGATGGGTTAAGGTTATTAGAGAGAGATTTTGAAAGAATTTGGTTTAATTTCAAGGTTGGGAAGAGGAAAATTTTTGGAGAAAAGGTGAAATTTGATGATGTTTTGGAGAGGATGTGAGTTGATTTTGTGTTCTTGTGATGATAGAAGGCTTGATTTGATGATTTTATAGCTGTTTGTTGATGATTTTCGGAGTAGGTGGAGGCAAAAATTCGGATTATAAGGTTTGGCTTGGAAAAGAGGCAAAAAACTAGGTTTACTAAGCTCAAAACCGCCTCTCGCAACAGCTGGCCGGCTAGCCGGCGAATCCGCCGGCATGCCGGGCGAGAGGGCGGCGGAAAGAATTACTAAATTTGACTTTTTTTTTTTTACCTCAAAACGCAAGTATATTGCGTCGTCGCTGACGCAATGGTCAGGGAATTTGAAATCCTTGACCGGCTAGCCGGCGAATTCGCCGGCATGCCTGTGAAATCTCGATAGCGCATTTGATGACGCAACAACCTTGCGTCGTCGCTGACGCAAGGACCAGAACATTCTTCCTCGTTGGCCGGCTAGCCGGTCAGTTGACCGGCATGCCGGCGCTCTCTCGCTGGCGCGAATGAAGACGCAGCATTGCTGCGTTGTCGCTGACGCAGTGGTCAGGGAGTTGGGGTCTATCTGCTCGTTTGGCCGGTATGCCGGCCAGCTCGCCGGCTAGCCGGTCAAACCTGCTGTGGACTTCAATTTTTCTCCGTTTTTCCCATCGTTTGACCCCAAACTCATGACCATTATACCCCTGAAATCATCAAAAACAAACACCCTTCCTCATTTCTCAAAAATAAAACTAAAATAAACGAAAACTTTAACTAATTTATACTACGGAAATTGAAATACGTAAACTAATATACAAGAAATTGGCTTTTGTTTAACGTCGTTAAGCTCGACGGGTTACCTCGTGCTTCTAAGGCGCTTCGAGGAGGTACATGACCTCTCCGGGATGTGGGTCTTTTGCATGATCGGTGTCTTCACCTCCATGATAAATTTTTAAACGATGCCCGTTCACCATGAATGTACGGTTCTCAAGTGGATGTTCTATCTCTATAGCTCCATGAGGTGTAACCTTGGTTACAATGTAAGGACCCGACCACTTCGATCTTAATTTCCCCGGATAATTACTGAACTTCGAATTATATTTCAACACTCTTTGTCCCACTACAAAGTTCTTCTCTCGAATTCGATTATCATGCCATCTTTTAGTATTTTCTTTATAAAGCTTAGCATTTTCATAAGCATGTAATCTAAATTCATCAAGCTCATTAAGTTTCATCATTCGATTCTCACCCGCTAGCGTAGGATCTAACTTTAACTTTGCAATAGCCCAATAGGCACCCATTTCAAGTTCAAGAGGTAAGTGACAAGACTTACCATAAACCATTCAATACGGAGAAGCACCTACTGGGGTTTTGAAAGCAGTTCGATATGCCCAAAGTGCATCATCTAATTTCATAGACCAATCTTTTCTTGTAGGACCAACGGTTTTCTCTAAAATAGATTTTACCTCACGATTTGATACTTCGGCTTGACCATTGGCTTGTGGATGATAAGCGGTAGAAACACGATGTCTGACTCCATATTTCTCTAGAACAGTCTTCAAATACTTATTAACGGAATGAGTACCTCCATCGCTAATAATCACCCTTGGAGTTCCATGTCTAGTGAAAATATGTGATTTTAAGAACTTAATCACCACTCTAGAATCATTGGTAGGTAAAGCCACTGCTTCTACCCACTTAGACACGTAATCAACAGCTAATAAGATGTAGAGGTTACCATTTGAAGGAACGAACGGACCCATAAAATCTATACCCCAAACATCAAATATTTCAACTTCTAATACATTATTACGTGGCATCTCATCCCTCTTGGATATGTTTCCGGTAAATTGGCATCTATTACATCTTTTAGTATATTCATGACAATCTTTTGTAATAGAAGGCCAATAGAAACCAGATTGTGATACCTTAGCAGCAGTTCGATCTCCTTTGAAATGTCCACCGTAAGGTGAATCATGACACCCAGCTATAATCGCCTCAATTTCTTCCTTGGCTACACATCTTCTTACCATCTGATCAGCACACACTTTATAGAGGAACGGATCCTCCCAAAAGAACTGTCTTGCACGGTGAGCTAATCTTTTTCTCTCTTGATAAGTTGAACCTTCAGGAAAAGAACCACTTACCACTAAGTTTGCAATATCCGCGTACCAAGGGGCTTTATAGTCACGAACTTCGAATAGATTCTCATCAGGAAATTCTTCTCTAACTGCTTCAGTACCACTATTCAACTCTGAACCTTCTAATCTCGATAGATGATCTGCAACCTGATTCTCGCACCCTTTTCTATCCTTTATCTCTAAATCAAACTCTTGAAGCAATAAAACCCATCTGATTAACCTTGGTTTAGCATCCTTCTTCTCCATAAGATATCGAATCGCTGAATGATCTGTATAGACAATAACTTTCGCTCCAAGAAGATAAGAGCGAAATTTATCGAATGAATACACAACCGCTAGCAACTCCTTTTCTGTAACTGTATAATTGATCTGAGCACCATTAAAAGTTTTACTAGCATAATAAATCGAATGAAAAACTTTCTCTTTTCTTTGTCCTAATACAGCTCCCATACATAAATCACTCGCATCACACATAACCTCAAACGGTAAATTCCAATCTGGAGGCACTACTATAGGAGCAGAAATAAGTTTTTCCTTGATTGTTTTGAAAGCCGCTAAACAAGCTTCATCAAAAAGGAATTTGGAATCCTTTTCAAGTAAGTTGCATAACGGTTTCGCAATCTTAGAAAAATCTTTGATAAATCGCCTATAAAAGCCAGCATGGCCTAGAAAACTTCTTACCCCTTTAACAGAAACAGGAAGGGGAAGAATTTTAATTACCTCAATCTTCGCTCTATCGACTTCCAATCCAACACTTGAAACTTTGTGACCCAGAACAATACCTTCGCGAACCATGAAATGACATTTCTCCCAGTTTAACACCAAATCTGTTTCTTTGCATCTGATTAACACTTTCTCTAAATTGTCTAAACATTTATCAAAATCATCACCAAATACAGAGAAATCATCCATAAACACTTCAAGAAAGTTATCGATCATATCCCAGAAGATGGCCATCATGCATCTTTGAAAGGTAGCAGGAGCATTACACAACCCAAATGGCATTCTACGATATGCAAAAGTACCAAAGGGGCATGTAAATGTTGTTTTATGTTGATCTTCTGGAGCCACGTAAATTTGATTATACCCAGAATAACCATCCAAGAAGCAATAGTACTCTCTTCTGGCTAATTTGTCTAACATTTGATCTATGAAGGGCAAAGGGAAATGATCTTTTCTGGTGGCCTTGTTCAGCTTTCTATAATCCATACAAACTCTCCATCCAACTACCGTTCTTGAAGGAATCGCTTCATTTTTATCATTAAGAACTGTTGTCATTCCTCCCTTCTTCGGTACACACTGAACCGGACTCACCCATTCACTACTCGAAATGGGATAAATAATCCCCGCATCTAAAAGCTTGATCACCTCTTTCTTTACCACATCCTTCATAGCGGGCATTAATCTTCTTTGACCTTCAACTGAGCGTGCGTTAACATCTTCAAGTATGATTTTGTGTTGACAATAGGATGGACTAATGCCTTTGATGTCAGCAATTGTCCAACCTATTGCTTCTTTGTTTGCTCTTAACACACGCAACAGTTTATCTTCTTGAGGACCTGTTAAATTAGCTGAAACAATAACAGGTAGAGTTTCATTAGTACCTAAATACGCATACCTCAAGTGTGCTGGCAATGGTTTTTCTTCCAATTCCGGAGGAGATTCAATTGAAGGCTTCTTTTTAGGAACAATCTCCCCCGGTTCTCTCACAGGTTCATAGGCAGGACGCCTATACTTCGGATTTTCAGAATTGAGAGCTGCTATTGTTTCAGTAAGCTCTTCCATCATCTCAGGTGAATCTAATGTTAGAGCAGCCTGCAAGATATCATCGAAATTTAAACAATTAAATACCTCTTGCGATGCTTGCTCTACTACATCCATTATGAAGCAATCTTCCTGAGAATCTGGGAATTTCATAGCTCGAAATACATTGAATTTCACTTCCTCATCTTGTATCCTCATTGTTAATTCGCCATTCTCTACATCGATCAATGTTCTCCCTGTAGCTAGGAATGGTCTACCCAAAATAATGGGGACATTTTTATCTGCATTGTATTCAAGGATTACGAAATCAACAGGAAATATAAGTGTACCTGCCTTAACAAGGACATCCTCAATGCGGCCTTCAGGATGAGCAAGAGATCTGTCTGCCATTTGCAAGACCATAGAAGTGGGTCTTGCGTTTCCAATTTTTAGCTTGTCAAAGATCGACTTGGGCATCAAATTGATGCTAGCTCCCAAGTCACATAGCGCCTTTCCTTTCCATTCCTCTCCAATTGATATAGGAATCGTGAAACTCCCTGGGTCTACTAACTTCGGAGGTAATTTACTTTGACAAATCGCGCTACACTCTTCTGGAAGACCAATCATCTCGTTATCACAATAGGGCCTTTTGTTAGTGATGGCCCTCTTCAAAAACTTCGTATACTTCGGAATATCTCGAATTGCCTCAAGTAACGGAATATTAATACTTAAACCCTTCACTCTATTAAAGAATTTCTGAAAATCACCCAAATCACCCTTTTTCTGAACTCGCGATGGAAACGGTGGTGGAGGGCGATTAATCACCATATCGTCTTTCTTTTTCGGAACTTCTCTTGGTCTCACTATTTCTTCAACCTCACTATCTTTCTCATTTTCTTTCTCTTTCTCCACCACTTCCTTTTCTTTTCTTGGTACTTCTTTCTCTTTCATAATGGGAAAAGGAGGGGGAGGAAGATTCTTACCACTTCTCAATGTAACAGCATTACAATCTTCGCGTTGCTTCGGATTCTCAGTATCGCTAGGAAGTTGCCCTTGTGGGCGCTGATTCAGCTGTTTATTAATTTGGCTTAGCTGATTCTGGAAAATCTTCATATTCGCTTCAGCTGCGTTCTGACGTTCTAAGGCTTGTGTTTGAAGAGCAATCAAATTTTCAACGGTTTTCTGAAGGGTAACTACTCCTTCTTGTGGATGGGCAGGTAAGGCTTTTTGGTTTAAAGTTTCATCGTATGTATTCTGAGGAGCTTGCCTTTGTACATAATTTCCCTGATTCTGTCCTCCTTGATAATTGTTGTGTGATCTTGGATTATAGTTGTTACCTTGGGGACGCGGCTGATACGCATAGGTAGGATTGGCTGCCCCATTAGGATTTGAGTATTGAAACCCAGGATGGTTTCTGTTAGGCTGATATCCATTACCACTTGAATTGAAGTTACCTCTATTGGACATGAACATCACGGATTCTTGGTTGTTCGGACAATTTTCCTCATCGTGATCATCTACCTGACAAATCGAACACATATAAACCTCTTGTGCAGCATGCACAACTACCTTCTTACCCGAAAATCCTTCTTTTACAGCTAAAGTAAGCTGCTTCAATTGTTGCTCAATAGTACTCTGAATCTTGTTCTCAAACGTAGCAAATTTCTCTTCCATATCAACATTATTCACTCCCTTAACCGGTGTTCTTACTGAATTCCACCCAACTTCATTCTTGACTGTTCTCTCTAAGATAATTTTAGCATGAGCGGGTTGAACTTGAAGAAAACCTGCACCACATAGCGTATCCAACTTCTCTCTTGACTTCCCATCAAGGCCTCTATAAAAGATCTTAAGCTGTTGTTGTTCTGAATAGCCATGATTAGGAACTCTACGTAAGCACATCTGAAATCTTGTCCAACTCTTACCCAAAGTTTCATCATATTCTTGACGAAAATGTGTCAATTCTAATTCAGCATCTAACCTCATGTTACTTGGGTAATACCTATTAAAGAACGCAATTTCTAATTGGTCCCAATTGGCGATCTTCGTAGGATCTTGCGTATCGTGCCATTCACTTGCTCCCTCAGTAACAAAGAACTTAAAAGCAGCAAAATACATCTGTTCTCTCGAGACCCCTTGTGTGATATACGAATCACATATTTGTTTGAATTTCTGTACTGCCCGGAGAGGATCTTCTGCTGGTCTACCACGAAAATTACCAAAATTCTGGAACTGAGCTAACATACCCGAATCTGGACGAAAACGCGGAACATTAATATCTGGAGCACCTACTCCTATAGCTGGAGCACGGAATGGAACTTCTGGAGGACCATTAGTAAACCACGGATCTTGATTCATCACTATCTGAACTTGAGGATTTGGATTCAGTGGTTGTGGAATTGGAGGAATAGCGCCTGGAGCCAAAGGTTGGCCATTTGCGCCTAGTTGACCTTGTGGATTATCTTGAAGATTGATTTCTTCCATTTTGTTACTTAACTCTTCTACCTCTAAAGCTTCTCGTTCTCTTCTTCTCTTGTTAGCAAGTCTGATCAACGATTCTGGATTACTAAGGATCGGAGGTGTTGGCTCTAGATCCTTGAATAGCCTTCTTCGCATACACCAAACCTAAAAACCTGAAGAGAAACTAAACAAAAAGCGTAAAACTGATAAAATAAAATAAAATGCACTTATCACTAAAGGATAAACACCGTGGTCACACGCTACCGTCCCCGGCAGCGGCGCCAAAAACTTGGTGGTCCTTTGTGTGTTCTAAAGAAATGCAATAAATAATCGAACCACAACCGCAAGTGTACGGTTGTCCCAAGTAGTATTTCTGATAAATCAGATTCGTTCCAAGGACGGAATGGTTGATCACAATGTTTAGCAAGTAGTGATTGATGCACTTATGAAAATAAAAGACAATAATATGTTTGTTTGGTTTTTGTTATAAGACTAATGAATGAAAGACAAATATTAAATTGCAAGTAAAAGCTAAGACGCAAGTAAAATGATGTAAAACGCAATATGAGAAGTAGCACTTGAGAACGCAAGGATCCTCCCTATCCTATTTCTTAACTTATGTTGTTTAAGGGCTAAATTAGTCAATTACAATGGTCGGGATTCTAATTTCCTTATACCCCCGTCAGGGTGGACTATAAGGCGATCCTAAAGTATCACTAGTCCCGTCAGGGTAAATATGATCCACCGTTGGATGATTAAGTGTTATTACCTCATTGGCCCTAGGATTAGCTAAGCTCGTCAGAATCATTAACTTCTATCCTAGATTGAATAAATAGTTCCGTATTTAAACCCTCCGTCAGGATGATCCAATTGCCACTAATTGGAATAGCCTAAATACTATTACCTGTTCCTAGTTCATGACGCTAAAAACAGTAAATATTCATGATTTATCGAAAAGAGTAAAAGCCCTAATTTAGTTTAATTCAATAAAAACCCAAATTCAACATTCGTTAATTAATAAGAATTGGGATTCACCCATTGTTTGTTCTCAAGCACTATATAAAACTTAGCTCATATTAAAATGAAATACGAAATTAAAATTAAAGGAATTCATATTGTTTACAGAATTAAAAAGATAAAAGAACCTAATTTCCGGAATCGGAATGACTACGAACGGAGATATAGACCCTTTCCAGCTCTTGTAGCTTCTTCTCCTTCCTTCAGTTGCTTCTCTCTGGTGTTTTTAATCTTGCAGAATGTGAATTGTGTGTAAAATAGAAGTCAAGGGCTGATTTTATAGGTGGAAATTCGGACTTAGACCTAGGCTTTTTATTAAATGAAATATAAAAGGCCCAAGTCCACTAACTTAGCCCAAAATCCCGTAACTGCTGATATACCTTCACTAAAACAGCTTTTCCCGATGCGTTACAACTCCGATTGACCTCATTCCAGTTGCTAAAGTTCCGTAACTCGATAAGGAATGATTTCTCTTCAAAGGTCAACAGCTAGATCATCGCTTAAGCACCTCGAAATCAGCAATCTATGGCCTGGAAAATGGATTTTTAGCTCTAAAAATAATATCTTCGGGATTTCTTTTCAAGTCTTGACTCTATCTTTTGATCTTTGACTTTCTCCTCGGATTCCTCTTCTAGCTAACATCTAAAACCTGTAAAATATTCACTAAAAATACCAATATTACGCGCAAAAGCTTAATAAATGAAAAATGCTAGAAATAAAAGAGGAAAATCATATTATTGCATATTTAGTCCAAAAGTCTATCGAAATGATTAAATAAACACAAAAAATGATGTCTCCTAAGGGTCGAAAATAAGAACATTTAAGGAGACATCAGTTTGCCTATTTATAAGTTTGATAAAGATAAATTATGTGATGCATGTCAACTTGGTAAACAACATCGTTCATCTTTTAAATCCATAAATAAGGCCATCACCGTTAGGCCACTCAATTATTGCATATGGATCTTTTTGGTCCCGTTGATGTCACTAGTCTAGGAGGATCTAGATATGTCTTTGTTGTTGTTGATGATTACACTAGATATACATGGGTGATGTTCCTTGCTTTAAAAAGTCATTCCTTCAATGAATTTGCAAAACTTTGTAGAAAGGTGCAAAATGAGAAAGGCTACTCTATTACATGCATTCGTAGTGATAATGGTAGTGAATATGTGAATTCTCCTTTTGTGCATTTTTGTGATGAATTTGGGATTGAGCATAATTTTTCGGCTCCTAGAACTCCCCAACAAAATGGGGTAGTGGAAAGGAAAAACCGAACTCTACAAGAAATGGCTAGAACAATGCTAAAAGAACATAGCTTGCCTACATACTTTTGGGGTGAAGCCGTTCATACGGCTTGTTATGTGTTAAATAGAGTTCTAATTAGACCCCTTATTAAGAAAACCCCTTATGAGCTTTGGAATGGTAGACCACCAACTATTGCTTATTTTCGTGTTTTTGGGTGCAAATGTTTTATCTTAAACACTAGGGACTATTTGGGAAAATTTGATGCTAAATGGGATGAAGGTATTTTTCTTGGTTATTCCACTAAGGGAAAAGCCTATCGCATTTTCAATAAACGTACTCGTACCATTGAGGAATCTATGCATGTTGACTTTGATGAGACTAATCCTTTTTGTATCAAGAAAGTAGTAGATGTTGATTTACATGAAGATACTCCACAAGATCAACCCTTAGAATCTCCTACTCAAGAATTAAATTCTCATGATGAACCACCTAAGGAAAATGGTCAACTCTCAAATGAAGCTAGTACGGATTTACCAAAGTGTTGGAAAAATATCAAAGATCACCCAAGTGAATTAATTCTAGGTGATCCAAAAGAAGGTGTTACCACTCGTTCTCGTATTATTGCTCTTTGTGCTCATCAAGCATTCTTATCTCAAATTGAGCCCAAGAATATTAAAGAAGCCTTGCTAGATGATCATTGGATAAACGCTATGCATGAGAAATTAAATCAATTTGAGCGTAGTAAAGTTTGGACATTAATTGAGAAACCAATTGGCCCTACTATTATTGGCACTAAGTGGGTATTTCGCAACAAGCTAGATGACACCGGTATTATCACTAGAAATAAAGCAAGGTTAGTTGCTCAAGGATACAATCAAGAAGAAGGTATTGATTTCGATGAAACTTTTGCTATGGTAGCTAGACTTGAATCTGTTCGTATGCTACTTGCTTTTGCTTGTTATATGAATAAACTTTACCAAATGGATGTCAAAAGTGCTTTTTTAAATGGTTTTATAGATGAGGAAGTTTTTGTTAAACAACCACCGGGTTTTGAGGACCCAAAATTTCCAAATCATGTTTTTAAACTTTCAAAGGCTTTATATGGTTTAAAACAAGCACCTCGTGCTTGGTATGAACGTTTAAGCAAATTTTTGTTAGATGATGGTTTTAAAAGAGGAAATATTGACTCCACTTTATTTATAAAAAGGTCTTCAAAAGATATCCTTCTTGTTCAAATTTATGTGGATGATATAATATTTGGTGCTACTAATGAAAATCTTTGTGAGAATTTTTCTAAAAGCATGCATAGGGAATTTGAGATGAGCATGATGGGAGAATTGAATTACTTTCTTGGTCTTCAAATCAAGCAAATGAAGGATGACATCTTTGTAAATCAAGCCAAATACACAAAAGAATTGATCAAAAAATTTGGACTTGAAGATGCAAAGGAAATTGGAACTCCAATGAGCACATCCACAAAATTAGACAAAGATGAAGATGGTAAGAATGTTGATGAGAAAGCATATCGAGGTATGATTGGTAGCTTACTTTATTTAACCGCTTCTAGACCCGATATTATGTTCCCCGTGTGTCTTTGTGCTAGATTTCAATCATCTCCTAAAGAATCCCATCTTAGTGCCGTTAAGCGTATTTTTAGGTATTTGAAAGGAACCCTAAGTCTAGGACTTTGGTACCCAATATTTACCTCTTTTGAACTAATAGGTTATTCGGCTGCCGATTATGCCGGTTGTAGACTTGATAGGAAGAGTACTAGTGGAAGTTGCCAATTCTTAGGTCAATCCCTTGTTTCTTGGTCTAGTAGAAAACAAAATAGTGTTGCTTTATCCACGGCCGAAGCGGAATATGTTGCAGCCGGAAATTGTGTGACTCAAATTCTTTGGATGAAACAAACCTTACTAGATTTTGGCCTAGAGTATGATTGTGTTCCTATTCGTTGTGATAACGCTAGTGCTATCAACCTTACCAAAAATCCTATCCAACACTCTAGAACGAAACACATAGAAATCCGTCATCACTTTATCCGTGATCACACTCAAAAAGGGGATATTGTACTTGAATTTGTCACTTCGGAAAATCAACTAGCCGATATCTTTACTAAACCTCTACCCCAAGATCTTTTTGAAAAAATTCGTTGTGAGATTGGCATGCAAATTCTCTAACCATCCATTCATGTCTTTATTGTTTAGTGCTTTTTGTGTATATTATCTTGTTGATAATATTTTCTTGATGTTATAGGGTCCTTGAAGCTTCTAATTGTTATCCATTTACTTCTTTAGCCTTTGTTTTTTACTCAAAATGTATTTTGAACCCTTAAAATTTTCAAAAATCATATCATTGGTTCTTTTTGTTGTTGACAAAGGGGGAGAAATTTTAGTTAAACTTTTTCAAATGCATTTTGTGAGGGGGAGTTTTTATAAAAACTCTAGTGATTAGGTTGAGGGGGAGTTTTTGATCAAAACTTTATCTTAGGCATCTTCAAAAGTTTATGATTTGTCAAACATCAAAAAGGGGGAGATTGTTAGCCTCACCTTGTTTTTATTCCCGTTTTAATATTCGACAAATCATCATTTAAACTAAAATTCATTTGGTATCACTTTTAAAGGTTTTCCAAAACCCCTCATTAGATTAGTTGTGTTAAATTCCTTGATCTTAAGCTTGAGCTTCAAAAGAGCAGTGTCGCGGTACACCGGACAGAAACTGCGGTACACCGCAGTGCCACGGACCAGAGGCGCGGTGCATAGGCTAGTCCGACCAGTAAGTTAAGTAAATGTGCTGTACACCAGACTAAGGCGCGGTACACCGGACTTAGGCACGGACCAGGATCACGGTGCATAGGCTAGTCCGACCAGTAAGCTAAGAAAATGTGCGGTACACCGGACTAAGGCGCGGTACACCGGACTGAGGCACGGACCAGGATCACGGTGCATAGGATAGCCCGTCAGTTTACCTTGAAATAAAGACGAGTGATTTTGCGGTGCACCGGACCATACCCGCGGTACACCGCAAGAGAGGGTTTCTGCACTATTACTAGAGGACAAAGCTTATATCCGTTGGAGATAAAATAGATCCGTTAGATAGAAGCCTTTTGACCGTTGGAAGATATTTTCAGCTATATATTGAAGCTCATTCAAGACACAACTCAAGCCTTCCATCTACCAATCTTAAGAGCAATTAATATTATCATTCAAGGAGGTTTCAAAGGAGCATTCAAGTCATATTCATTCTCAAGCTATATAGTTCATATTCACTCATTTAGGAGTTTAGTTACAAAGCTTTTATAAGCACCCCTAAACACTTTTCCTTTCCTCTTAGTTCTTGTAATATATTAAGAGAGTAGTGTGAGCATAGGTTTTATGCTTGGTTCCTTGTGTTGGTGATAACACAAGTGTATTTCCTTCAAGGTTTTGAAGTGGTTGTAAAGGGTTTGTAATCTCACCCGGTTTAAGAGTTACGAAGATTAGTTGAGAATCTTGCGATTCCTAAGGAGGCTTCCTTAGGTAGTGGATGTAGGGAAACCGAACCACTATACATCGTTGTGTATCGTTTTCTATCCCTTCACTCTTTATATTTCCGCACTCTATATGCTTGATAAAATGCTCACATGAATAGTTTGATAATATTGTCTTTTAGGATTATCTAGTTCTTACTATTTAGCTTGCTAAAACAATAGGATTCAAATTAGCTTTTAATTTTATTTACTTGAAATAAAATTAGCCGATTAATTTCCATTGTCCTATTCAACCCCCCTTCTAGGACGCATATAGAATATCAACCTCTAACATTATTATTAAAATAAACAAAAGATAATAAAAATACTTACTTGAGTTTGGTTTTGATTATTACAAGTTGTATGAGATAGTTCTTGCTCTACCGATCTACAACAAAATAGTGACATTTTTATGCATAATAGTAAATAGAACAATTAAATGTAAAAAATACTTACATGAACTTGGGAGCCTTGGTTTCCTATTTCGAATCTACTGTGCATGTTAATTATGGGAGCCCTCGTTTTCTATTGAAGAGGTTGAAGATGGATAAACTGGTTTGGTTTGTTTTTGGGCCTTAGGGTTATATTGTTGGGCCTAAGGGTTATAATATTGAACAATATAATGGGCTTATTCATATGGACTCTAAAAAATATTTCCTGATAAACTGTTTCTTTTTTTTTTAGTCGAAAATAAACCTTCCATAGATAAACAATATTACACACTTCAACCTATACCAGTCGGTTCAAAGTCCATCCTAATCAATCTAGCTAATTGGGAAGGAGGGTTAACACTCCAAAGGCGAAACAAACTCCCATTAAGAGCTTGTTTCGCAACCCAATCAGCAACCTTGTTTTTGGATCTCTTTACAAAAGAGATTTGAATATTGTACAAAACCATAAAATGCCTAACATTGGAGACGAGGACTTTAGTGGTACTGTCAAGTTTACTATTACAATTCACTTGATTTACAAAAATTGCATTATCATATTCTATAGCTACACTACCATAAGGGTAAAAAGAAGCCATCTTGCAAGCTTTCAAAATTGCCCTTCCTTCAGCCACTGCAACTGAGTTGGTGTTGGTTTTTTTAGCTATTCCATCAACTAACAGACCTGTAGAATTACGCATAACACACGCATAAGAAGAAGAGTTGGTTTTAGGCAAAAGTGATGCATCACAATTGATTTTAAACTTCCCAAGAACAGGAGGAGACCAAATCTCATCAACATGTGAAGTACTTTGATTTAACAAAGTATCATTTACTCCATTTGAGTTAAAAACTCTATTTGGAGTATAACCTTGGTGAGAATTCTCATTATTAGCCTCAGGTCTTGTAGCATTGGCTATCAAAAACTCATCATAGGCTATTAACATTCTTTTGTTAATCTGAATAGGGTTAGGGGGTATGCCTTTAAAGACATACTCATTTCTACCTTTCCAAATGTACCAAGCAATAAAGCAAGCCATTTCTCCCATATCTTGTATAATATCTGTTCTATCAAATGAACTAAGCCTCAAAAATGAAATCCATTTTAAAAAGTTTGAAGAGGGTTCAATATCTGATATAAAGTTCAATGGGCTTGCAATCCAAACTGCTCTAACCCAAGGACAATGAAAAAGTAAGTGCTCCAGATTTTCCTCAAAAGTACCACAAATATCACATAAAGGAGATAGAGTAGATCTCCTCTTAAATCTATTAACATTTGTTGCAAGACCATCCTCACAACACTTCCAAATGAAATTTTTAACTTTTGGAAGAGTTTCAAGTTTCCAAATAAATTTTCAATCTAAAATGACCAAGGAGATAGAGTATCATTTACTGATAAACTGTTTCATAAGTATATAGTATATATCTATTAATAAATATTAATGGTTATTTACTATGCGTATTATAATAAGTTGTAAAATGACAAAGATTTTGTATTAAATATGGTAATTAAGTAATGGATTACAATTAGGACATGTTATTAAGGACAACATTTAATCTTCTAAAGTTCAACGCTAATTAGATTTCCCTTGTTACAAATTTAATAATTTGACAAACCCATTTATTTATACGATAATTAAGTCAATATCATTAAGATTAGTTTTTTTATTAATTAACACTATAGTAATAACATCTAAATGGTTTTCCGACCAGCGTTAACTCAATACCAACACCAATAATACAATGAATTTCAACAAAGAATAACACATAATCAAATCCATTAATGCACTGAAATATTACAAGAAAATCGAAAATCTGCAGAATTACTTGAATTTGGAATTATTTGAAAATTAAAATCACAAATAAAAGAAAACAACTAACGAATAACGTCATTCTTTCCGCCTTTGTAAGCCCTCTCCTCCCTTGATTCTCATCTGGACGGACCTAGCTTGGTCGACGGTCAACGAAGACGGGGAGACACCAGTGCCAAAAGCCGTAAAACTCACAAGCGAAGAAGAGCTTGCCTTTATTGCCATTGTTGTTTGTCTTTGTTATAGTAGGCTCTAGCAAGATCTTGGGATTACAATTACACCACACGTTTTTATATCTAGCATCGACATTGTTTGCCATTGGTCCCACCTACGTAGAGCACTTCATCCTCCCCGTGCTCGAATTTGCCATTAAAAAATAATTTGAATTCCGTAAGACCTAGATGAGTTGAAGGATATGAAAAAACTTTAAATATTGGTTCCATTTTGGATAGTTAGTAGTAAACTCTAGCAGAGAAATTGCATTCATTTTATAGGAAAATCGTATCCCGTTAATTTGAATGATTTGACATTTTTTACAATTTAATATATATATATATATATATATATTTCAAATAAAAAAAATAGAAAAAATAGAGCACAAAATAATTCTAACGGAGAAGGTTTAAGCGCACCCCATGGAGTTTCACCACAATTGTTCGCAATGTGGTCCGCATCTACGTGTCATTATGATTTATAGGGGTAATGTGAATAAGGCCAAATATATATTTTTTTTCAACCAAGGCCAAATCTTTATTGAGCCTAAAAAAAAGCTAACCAAATCTACCTTTTTTTTTTCATACATAGGAGGCTTAACAAAAGCCGATTGTTACATCAAGATTTTAAAGAAAATACATTACAAAGTTTCTACAGCGTCTACCACACTTCTCGGGGTCGGCCATCCACTTCTATCTCTCGTTATTACCTTTCAAAGATAGTCTGGTGGATCTCTAAATTCGATTGGAAAGACTCTACTATTTGCACCTTCTTTCGCTAGGTTGTCCGCGCACAAGTTCGCCTCCCTGTAGATGTGATTAAATCCAAAATTTGGATGGGTTTTCAAATCTACCTTTTATCTCAAACGTTGTGTCACTTTTGCTGCATTTTCCAGACGTGGGACCCATGTCACTACACAACAAAACAAAAGTAAGCTTATTTCTTTTTTTCTTTTTCATCGTCCAGCTTTCGTTTGACCTTTTGTGTTTTTTTTTTTTTTTTTGGACTAAATGAAAGAAAGCAGAGAGCTAGGTCTCTATCCTATTCCTAGCTTGTTAAACCGTCCTGAAAGCGTCCGGATAGTATCTTCCGTTGTAGTAGCTCCGTGCCTAGCGACTTTTGCAAGATGGTCTGCTTGACTGTTGGCCTTCCTTGAGATATGGTTGAAGGAGATCAGTCCTGCCTGATTAGCTCTTGCCCGAATCATCCGGATGATCGGGAGTATGTTCCATCTCACCGCTGACACCTGCTTAATACCTTGAATGATATCAAGGTTATCAGAATAAATACCTTTTGTTTCTCCTTGGAAATTATTGCACTGCTCCACTGCATCGTAAACCGCCCAAGCTTCTCCTTCGAGACTTGAGTTGCAAAATGTTGTTGAAAATTTAGAGGTTGTTTGCCCTGTGTGACGGTTTTTGATGAAAATTCCAATGCCGGTCGGTTCGTGTTTATTGGAGAAAGAGGCATCGCATAAGATGCTGATGTCTTCCCCTCTGTTGTTATTACTCTGTCTGGCATTAGCTTGTAAATTCTCATTTCCCCGATTAACCGCTGTTGTTGACCAATTCTCTCCGTGTAACTCGATCATTAATTTTTTTGTACTCTGAATAATCTGATCAATACTGATAGGACCTCCCTCATGAATGACTTTCATCTTCGCTTTCCAAATATTCCAAATGAGAATCTGGACATAATTAATGACAATCTTTCTGTCCCAACCACCTCTTGAGAAGGTGTCTATGATTTGTAAAAACCAGTCGCCAATGTTATTAATCTTTGTATCTGGGATTAATATTTGGAAAGTCGAGGCTGCCCATATTGCTTTATTTATAGTACACTGAAGGAGAATGTGTTCGACTGTTTCGTCTTCTGACTGGCACCAGGGACACATGGGTGTGTCCGAACATTTCCTGTAAAACAGATTCAGGGCCGTCGGTATCGCATTCGTACTTGCTTTCCAGTTAAAAATTCGGATTTTTTTCGGTATATTAGCATCCCAAATTGTTTTCCACAAGGATGGTCGTACACCATTAACTGATGATGTTGTCTGCGGCTGTTCAAAAGTTTCAATATCCGTAAGTTTCTTGTATCCTGTTTTTGTTGTATATTTACCATCATTCGAGACCGGCCATATAAACCGATCTTCGCTCTCTGTATTAATGTTCCTCATTCTTATTATTTCCGGGATTACAGGTTGTGGGAAGATTTCGTCAAGCAGCTCCGAATTCCATTCATTGGTACCTGGTTTCCATAGCTCTTGAATCTTTTGTAGGCTGCACCCAACCGGTTTTTCAATTTTCCAGGTAATGTCTAGCCATTTATCTTCCCATATATTGATTTTTTGGCCGTTTCCGATTTGAAACTGTCCGTACTTTTTGAGGAAATCTCTGCCTTCTAGAATGCTAGCCCAACTCCAAGTTCTGTTCTGTCTTAATTTTACGTTCATGAACTCAGAATTAGGATAATAGATACCTTTCAGTAGCCGAGCCGCCAATGTTTGTGGATTTTGTAATATTCTCCAGGCCTGTGCTCCAAGCAGAGCTGTATTCATTCTTTTGAGATCTTTGAATCCTAATCCACCTAGTAACTTTCCTACTGTTAGTTTCTCCCATGCGAGCCAGTGAATTCTATTCTTTTCACCCGAACTCCACCAGAAGTTGGCAATAGCTGCAATGAGCCTTTTACAAAAAGTGATTGGGTAAGAAAAAATAGACATGGTATAGACTGGAATTGCCTGTAAAACAGCTTTTATTAAGACTTCTTTTCCTCCTTCCGATAATAATTTCGCTTTCCACCCTTCTGTTTTCTTAAAAATCTTTTTTGCTATCCATTCCAGAGCTTCGATCTTGGATCTCTTGTGGCATAACGGTATACCTAGATATTTACCTAAGTCATCCGTTTCTACCATTTGTAATTCTTCGGATACTTGATTCCGCAGGTGTTGTTCAGTGTCGTTGCTATAATAGATCGCCGACTTTTGGAAATTAATTTGTTGTCCTGATCCTGCACAATATTCTAGCAGACATTCCTTAAAAGCCGTGATGTTAGTATTATTAATGGTAATGAAAAAAAGAGAATCATCTGCGAATAACAGATGTGATATTTCCGGGCAATTCCTTGTAATTTGGATCCCTTGAATCAGACCTTGTTGTGTCGATGCTTCGATAAGAGTAATCAGGGATTCAGTCATAAGAGAGAAAAGGAACGGAGACAAAGGATCGCCTTGTCGCAGCCCTCTTCCAGAAGTGAACTTATGCAGTCTCTGTCCGTTAAAATTTATTTGGAATGTGACGTCAGAGATGCACGTTTTAATCCATTGGACCCACCTATTATCAAACCCCATCTTAATCAGCAGTTGGATAATAAATTCCCAACGTACCTGATCGTATGCTTTGGCCATGTCAATCTTGATACTAGCCATGGGCTTTGGTTGCTTCCTTTTCCGGGTCATATAGAAAGATAGTTCTTGTGCTATTATGATATTATCTTGGATAGCTCTCCCTTTAATGAAAGCCGCTTGAGTAGGGGAGACTATGGTATTCATAAATTGCTGGAGGCGGTTAGATAACATCTTTGCTATCAATTTGTAACCGAAATTGATACACGAGATTGGTCTGTAATCTCCCAAAAGTTCTTGGATTTCACCCTTCGGAATGAGAGTGATTAATGTGTCATTCAGATCTTTCAAAGGAATATTATTGCTAAAAAAATCTTCCACCACATTGAACACATCTAGCCGAATGATATCCCAGTATTCATGATAGAATTTACCGTTGAGACCATCCGGTCCAGGTGCCTTTGTGGGTGATAAATTTTTTAGCGCGTGTTCGAGTTCTTCCATAGTAGGAGGGCCAACCAAGACGTTGTTCATTTCTGCGGTTACTCTCGGTTGGATGTGTCTAAGGGCCATGTTAATATCTCCTGGCCTAGCAACTATTTCTTCAAATAAAGTATTATAAAAAGATTGAAAATTGTTTTTTACCTCTTCTATATCTTCAGTCCACACTCCTGTATCCGTCTTGATTCGAGTAATCCTGTTAATAGCTCTTCTTTGCATTGTAGCCATGTGAAAGAATTTTGTATTTTTGTCCCCGCAGGTGAGCCATTGTTCTCTGGCCCTATCTGCCCAATATTTCTCCTCGCATTTAAATTCAAATTCGAGTTCTTGCCGAAGTTGTTTTTCTTCATTTTGGTTATCTATGGTAGTTGGTAGGTTTGTGAGGATAGTTAATCTTTTTTTGATGTTATTGATTTGTGTTTGGTGGTTCTTGAAAGTATTTTTACTCCAGATTTCAAGGGCTTTGATAGTATTTCTAGTTTTAAGGATTAGTTTCTTTAGCGGGTGGACCTCTTCAGGGCATTCCCAGCTATTCTGAACTACATTCCTGCAATCGTTATTATCTATCCAGTGAGATTCGAATTTAAAGAATTTAATACCCTTCGGCGCTTTGGAATCATACTGAAGGATCAGTGGCGAATGGTCTGATCCTATGGCTGGGGGAATATGAACTTGCGCACGTGGGAAATGCCTAATCCAATCGTAGGATCCCATGACCCGATCAATCTTAGTTTTGACTAATTTGTCCCCTGTTTGTTTATTGGTCCAAGTGTATGAACAACCTGTAGAAGTAATTTCAGCTAACCCATTATTATTAATAAAGTTTTTGAAATCTATAATATGTTGTGTATTTGGTGGAGTCATGCTACTCTTGTCTTCTATATTGAGGATGTTATTGAAGTCCCCCATTATATACCATGGCATGTTATTTGTATCATTCCACTTTGTGATTTGGTTCCAAATCTCCAATCTATCATTGTAATTGTTAGGAGCATGTATAAACACAATAAAATACGGGAAAATAGGGTCTTTTATATATAATATAGCATAGTATCTACTACAAAACGTAATATCAAGAGAAATGTTATCATCCCACAAAAACAAAAAACCCCCTGAGTGCGCGGCACTACCAAGAGGGTCAAAAACAAAAAAATTCTTAAAACCAAATTTTCTAATCGTCTCCTTCGCACCATCGTTCTTCATAAAAGTTTCACAAAAACAGATAATATTGGGCTTATAATTGACCAAAAGAGATTTGCTGAAAGTCTCTGTCAAGGGGGCCCGGAGTCCTTGACAGTTCCAAAACAAGGAACTCATTTTCAGGTGGCGGTCATCGGAGGACCGCTCCCCTTTTGGATCTTCTTGGAAACCAGCTTACCCCTAAGATACTTCCTTGTGCTCTGTACCTCTTCCCCACTTTCCACGTCAGCCACCTCATCCACCATTTCTTTACCACTTTTACTAAGGCTATCTCCTTCTCCTGTTTCTTCTGTGGGTTCGAACTGGGAGTCATCAGTGTTGTTTTTGTTATGGTTTTGTTTTGAATCTTCTGAGTCTGTTAGAGCAATAAATCCTTGATCAGCAGCTGAGGTGTCTTCACTCTCCTCGTCACTAACCTCCACCACCCGTTTTCCTTTACCCGCTGTATCAACTCTTAACCTTTTAGGATTACCATTACCATTCTTCTTAGTGCTTCTTGTTCGCCCTGCTATACCCTCCTTGATGTTAACACCCCCGTCGTTACCCTTACCAGTTACTTGCTCCATGAACTCGCGTCTCCTCTTTTTAGCGAGATTCTTTTCCTTCTTGTTATTAACTGTCCTCTCCCTTGTCATTGGAAATTTTTTATAAAGTGCAGTACGTCTTCTGATATCGGTAGTATCCGTACTTTCTCTCCTTATTTCTTTATCATTTCTCCGTTTTTCTCGTTCTTCATTGATGCGTTGTTGAAAGTATTCAGTTGTTGTCCTATCTCCTTCATGTTGAGAGAGATTCAAATCAATACCATGAGCGCCCTTGCTCCCTGCATATTGTTGAGGGGTGTGATACCCTTGAAGCCCTTCATTCACGATATCTTGTAGCAACCCAGATCGTCTAACTCCTCTCACATTCGGATTATTCTGTCTCTCCTCGAACCTCTGATCACGATTATCAGCTTGTCTTTGTTCCCTTCTAGCTTGCCCTTGCGAAGAACCACCTATATCCGTATCCTGATTGTTCCTATTAGAAGGGCCTTCACCCTGTCCTTGATTGTTGTTATTATGATTGTTGTCTTGGTTCTCATCACTCCTATCCCATTTGTACTGTAAAGCTTTCGTTTCAAAAACATCACCGATCCTACGCCTAACACCATAGATAGGTTTTTGAGGGGGAAATTGCGCCAGATTAGCAAAAGACCAAGTGGCCTTCCTCCTTTCATCTGGATCCTCAATTTCCTGTACAATTATAACGGGACAATTTTCCTCTCTATGACCTACACACCCACATCTGAAACATAAAGCACCAACGTTCTCATATTTAAATGTGATCCAACCTGCTCCCTCTTCCTGAGTAAGGTACCAACCGGGAGGGAGAGGTTGTTTCACATTAAATCGCACACGGAAACGTAATATCTTAACATCTTTAGTAATCACAATCGGAAAGTCTATGGCTTCAATATCGATAAAACAAGGTAAAATAGCGAAAATGGTTTCTTCAGTATTTTGCATGAAAGCTAACCCACTAGCTTGAACCCAAATAGAAGAAAAGTCACGATTCACATTACTAGGGTCAATATTAGGGGGGCAAAGAGTGAAAGCGAAATGCATACCGATAAAATACCCGGGTCGAAGATTCCAAAGTCTCTCTAACTCCCCTTCTTTGAAAAATTCCAGTTTGAAAACATTTTCTTCAAGTTCTGTAAGCCTAAAATCCCCTCGTACGCCCCATTTGTCTCTGATGTGTCTTCTAAAACCTTGAGGAATCACCGTCTTCTTTCCTATTGCCGTGATAATCATGTAAGGTTGCTCTTGATTGTTCTCAACTCTTTTAGCCTTGATACTGAGAGTAATTACTCCAAGAGACTTCTTATTTGCTTCATTAAGTGGAATAACCGGCAGAGAGTGTCTCTCTCTAGTGGCCATGAGTGCGCTCATTATGAAGTTGAAGCTGGTTACCCTGTGACTGTTGAAACAAAAGACAGAAAATGTTTTGCAGAGAAAGAAATTTTCTCGGAATTGATCTGAATACGAAGAGTCAAGGAGAAGAAATATGATAGAACTTTGAGAATACTTATACGGACCTATATAAATGAGATGGTAAGTGAAGGGACTCAGAATGTAGTGGAGTTTACCTCGAGCTTGGCAGAAAATCATAATGTTCTCAGTTATCGAAGCCACTTTCTTATTAGGACCAATATAAGACAAACCTTTTCGATAAAAGTTATTGGAAATTTTAATAAAAGGATAAGTCGGTTTAGATGAAAACCCGCATGTAATCCAAGTGTCCCAACTAATATAATTAGTGGGTAACAAGTCAGATGGATTCAATAAAGGCCCAGTATTATCGAAGATAGAGCGCTTAAAAGGATCCACACCCGAGTCCCAAACCGACATTCTAAGATCACAATCTAAAGCCCATAAAGAGATGCCGTTCTTCAGAATGAGAAGAGCACCATTTAGGGTTCTAGAACTGCCCTTAGAAGGGTTCGGAACCACAGCGGAGGGATAACAAAGCACCAAGACCCTAACGCCTTGTTTATTCTCAAAAGCTATGAAAGGATTGATAATAGACAACATCTTCCATTCGAACATCACCAAATTGCCAATCTCAAAACCATGAAAGTAATAGGATCGATAATAAAACTTACTGGAAACTTTAAGAAAATTAAAGAGCGAAACCCTAATTAACCTGTTCTCCGTGAGACTATTAAAAGACTGATAACTATAAAAATTACGCTTGATACCTGGATTATTAGCTTGATAATCACGATGTATTTGTGGGTAACCTATATGATTACAGCTGGGCCGATCAGCGTTGAAATTAAATCGCCTCCCATCGGACGTCGGGTTCATCGCTTGAAGATCAGAGAAGATCAAGGAGCCCACTACGTTAGATCCCCTTGTATTAGATCAATAGGAATGACCCAGTAGATCGATCTCGAAGAGGGTGGAACCACCGATGATCGGAGAAGGAATAGGATTATCGGGATCGAGAATTGTATCTTCTAAAAGTCGCCTAAACGCTCTTTCTCTTTCTCTCTCTAAAACTCTCTTTTTTCGAAGAATGTGTAACATTAATCAAGAATGTGTAACATTAATGACGACCTTTTGTGTTATAAAAGGTAATAACGAATGAAATATCCAATTTAAAAATTATAAAAAATTCTAATTTTTTTTTCTTTTTCTTTTGGACGATAAAAAATTCTAATTTAATAATGTAAAAACTATCTAATAAAAAAATATAAAATATAAAAAAGATATCTAATTAGGTTTTTTTTTGACATATAAATTTATTTATTATCTTAATTTTATAATGTCTATTTTTTATTTATTTTTGTTGGTAATTTTACAATGTCTATTTTTTTATTTATTCAAGAAAATAAATCTTAACATTAACTGAACCGGGTTAAGTGATTTGGGTTAACTGTTTGGGTTAGGTGATTTGAATTAAGTGATTTGGGTTAGGTGTCTGGGTTAAGTCATCTGGGTTCACTGATTGGGTTAGGGTTTAGGGTTTAGGGTATAGGTTTTAGGGTTTAGGGTATAGTGTTTAGTGTTTAGGGTTTAGGGTTAGGGTTTAGGGTTTAGGGTTTAGGGTTCAGGGTTTAGGGTTTAGGGTTTAGGGTTTAGGGTTTAGGGTTAGGTGATTTGGGTTAAGTGATTGGGTTAGCTAATTTGCATAAAAATACGTATGTATGTTAAAAGACAACATAATAGTCAATGGAGCGTGTTTAAAGGTTATGGTGGTGTAAGGTCTCTATCAACTAGGTTTGTGTGCATGTTAGAAATAATTTTATAACCAATACGTTCAACAATCCTCCAAACACACTAACTCCACTAATAAGCAACCACAAGTGAGAAACTATAATAGTACCATGTCAAGAGGCGATGACGATTGGCAGACTAAGTCACCAACAGTCCCTGAATACTCTCTAAGTGATTTTACCGACGATCTGATACGGCCTTCTCCTTTGATGGATGTTGCACCGGAAAATTACTCGGAAACACATGTATGTAACTGTGGAATGCCAGCTTTGATTCACCGTATCATGGTAGACGGGAATAGGGTTTTACGTTCTCTTCGTTGTCATTTCGAGAATTATCGTATGCAAGAGTATCCTGTTAGGGAATGTGATGTCTCCCTTTTTGGTCTAAATATAAGCCCTTAGGAGACATCATTTTAGGTTGAAAATGGTCTTTTTATATTGACTTTTGTGCTTAAATTGTAATATTACACTTTCTTCCCTTAGAATTGGACTATTTGCATTTATAGAGCTTTTGTGCGTTAATTTACGTATTTTTAGTGCAAAGTTAGTAGGTTCATGAAATTCATGAAAAACCAATCCAAAGAGGACAAGTGAGAATTAAAGTCTTAGAATATTTCTAGTGTGCTTAGTCGAGTTTCCTGAATTTAAATTGCACTTTCTTATTTCTAGTCTTGATTTATTGATTTATTCTTTTTAAGCATATGCGATTTAGTTATTTATTTATTGTGAAGCTTTAAAAATTATATGGTAATTAATTGGAGACCAAGTCAAGTTTAAGAAGGAAGGAAAGAAGATTTACATGTAAATAAGAAGATTTAGGAAGGATATATGCAAAGAAGGAAAAGATAAAGCTGCCTTATGAATCTGAAATTCCAGCCACGTTTCAAAGACGCGTCCATAACTTAAGATTGGCTAGGAATTTGGGAGAGTTGTCTGCACCAAAGGAAAGAGATTTCCGAGACAAGCGGTTTCGAATATTGGAACGCCTCAAACGGATAAGTATTGAACGAGATATGACCAAAACAAATCAGCAGCAGAATTTTACCTTTCCTAAATTTTAGGGCTACGAATTTAAGAGTTCTTGCCTTGTCTTCCACTCCAAGTAATTCGACCTAGCACTTATAAATATCAGTTCTAAACCTTAGAAAATCATCCTTTAGCTGCATAAGCTTAATATACACAAGTAATTCATCATAGAAGCAATCAAGAGGATCTAGAGGAGGAAGAAGCAAGAGCTAGAGCTTTCCGAGACAAGCGGTTTCGAATATTGGAACACCTCAAACGGATAAGTATTGAAGGAGATATGACCAAAACAAATCAGCAGCAGAATCTTACCTTTCCTAGATTTTAGGGCTACGAATTTAAGAGTTCTTTCCTTGTCTTCCATTACAAGTAATTCGACCTAGCACCTATAAAGATCAGTTTAAACCTTAGAAAATCATCCCTTGGCTGCATAAGCTTAATATACACAAGTAATTCATCATAGAAGAAATAAAGAGGATCCAGAGGAGGAAGAAGGAAGAGCTAGAGCTTAACTACATCAATTCAACACTTCTCCATCTATATTCTTTCGGTAATTTGGTAGTAGATCTATTTTGTCTATGAGGTATTTCTAATCTAATTATTCAAGAGTTTTATTATGCATAATTTCTATTTAGGATTGTAATTATATGAATCTTTGATTATTGTTTTTCTGTTTGAATTTGAATATGGGATTTTAGTATTTAATTGAATTGGTTCTTAATTTCCATTGACTATATTCTTGTGCTTGTTAACTATCATTGACGTCGCGAATCAAGGGTAGATTCTTAGTAATTAAGCTATTCAATTTGGTGGGGGAAGTGATCGCCTTGACGGGGGGTTTAATTACAGATATAGGATATAGACGCGTGGTATCCTTTATTTGACCCTGACAGGCTTGACTAATCACGTACCAATTGGGTAAAATAGTATTCATCTGAAAGTAGCTTATAATCGCCCTGACGGGGTTTGTAAATACCATAGGATAGCTCTTAGGTCCACCCTAACGGGAGCTAGGAGATAATAGATTCCTGACTATTGTGAAATTTCACATTCACCCTTATTCTTAGTAATCATAAATTCAATAGGATAGATTCATACTTGCATCTCCTTATCTTATTTGCATACTTATTTATTATTTATTTTATTATTTAGTTAATTAGAAAACAAACTCCTTTGATATTTATCTTTTTAAAACGATTAGAACTATCTATTCTGATATTGAACACGAAGTTAGAATAACTTCTTAAATCCCTGTGGAGACGATAACCCCGATTTTACTTATCTATTACTTGGTACGACCCGTACACCTGCGGTCTGTGGATCCTTTATTCCTTTGCTTTTATTTCATTATTTTATAACACACAAGGACCCACCAAGTTTTTGGCGCCGTTGCCGGGGATTTAAAGCGGTTATTTTATTTTGTGTTTAAGTTAGGTTAGTAGTTTAAGTTGTTTTCAGTTTTACGTTTGTTTTGTTTTAGTCTCTTTTCAGGTTTTTCTTCAGGTATGGAGATTTCCCCCTATCAAGAGAAAAATCCAACACAGACCTGTTATATGCCAGTACAACAATTCATGGATCTAACACGAGGAAGCTTGTCAGATCATTATAATAGGTTCAAAAAGTTGGAGGACTCCCTCAGTTGTTTCATGAAGGCCACAACAGATAATATAATAAAGAGTAATGCGAAAATCGATGCTATCATATCATTAGTGCAAGTCATGCAACAAAACCATCAATTCATGGAGCAACGATTGACGCAACTCACAGAAACAATTGAGCAATTACAACAAGTACCATCTATGCAAACCGGCCAAGGTACAAATATTAATCATAAGGCCAGTCAAGATAGCGATGTTCGGTTCAATGTAGCTACAGAGTTTAGCCTTCAAGAAGAGAAGGAAGTGGAGTCATCACAAGTTGCACCTTCTGAACTAGAGATTCCAACAATAGAAGAGTCAACCACGTTAAGCATAGATGAGTCAAGTGTGGTAATCGAGTCGAAATTGAACTTAAATCTTGTGAAGGGAAGATTACATCCATGGAAAACCAGCCAAGCCGCGTTTAGAGAAATCAAATATTGAGGTCTTGGGTAGAAAAGAGATTGAAGAAGAAGATACTAGGATGGATTCACCACCTAGTACTCCATTGATGTCACCTCCCAATCCAATAAAGACGAATAATTCAAACGGTAACATCGATAAAGCATTTGTAGAGGTGTGCAACGAAGACAAAACCTACACCCAAATGCTTGAATGTAATACAAAAGAACTCACACCGCAACAAGTAGTCACATAAGATATTCCGGAAACAAATGAGAATGCGAGTGTAGAGATCGAGGTTGAAAACGTGGCATCAAAAACCATCATTGCTGATCTCAACAAAGGAGAAAATATGTATGGTGAGAACTATAACCTTTGGAAGCTCAAGATACACTATGTTTTAGAAGAGCAAGATGTTCTTGAGGCTGTTAACAACATCATGGCTCAGCCTGAGGAAGGCAACACAGCTCAAAACAGAAGGGACATGGAGGCTTATGTATGAGAAGTGGAAAAAGAAAGATTCCACTGCAAGAGGCATCTTGATAGGCTCCATGAATGAAGATCTTGTCTATGAATGTCAACGATACCTCACTGCTCACGAGATGTGGAATGCTCTTAATGAGAAGTATGGGAGTACGACTGTGACAAAGTTGCGTCAATTGACCATTAAGTTTGACACCTGCAAGAAGAAGCCTAATCAAACCATGCAACAACATCTCTGAGAGATGTCTAACATGATTAGGGAACTTAAGAATGCAGGTCATAACCTTACTGATGAACAACAAGTTCAAGATGTGATCCGATCTCTTCCAAATAACTGGGAGCATTTGAAGATAAACTTGACTCACAATGACAACATCAAAACCTTTGATGATGCTGCTCGTCATGTGACATTGGAAGATGAACGTCTAGATGTAATTAAACCTCAGGGTCAGGCTTATGTTGCTCAGTCAAGTTCCCACAAAGTTTCTAGCAATAAGCGCAAGAACAATGGGAAGAAGAACGGAAATGAGCATGTTTCCAAGAAGAACAAGAAAGGTGGTAACAATAAGGGAAAACGTTTCCGTAAGAAGAAAGACAAGAGTAAGATGAAATGCTTTAACTGTGACAAACTGGGTCACTTCACTCGCGAGTGCAGCGAGCCCAGAAAGGTAGCAATGTCATTTACTTCTTGTAATTTTACTTATGTTACCAGTACTGTATTGCTTGCTGATTCTAATCCTTTGTGGACTGTGGACTTAGGAGCGACAGACTATGTAGCCAAAGACCGATAGGCATATGTAGAGTACCGTCGGATTCCATAGGGATCAAGGTGGATATATGTAGGAGACAACAATAAGGTTGGAGTCAAAGGAGTTGTGATGTCTCCCTAATTGTTCTTATTTTCGACCCTTAGGAGACATAATTTTTTTATGTTTATTTGATTATTTTAATAGACTTTTGAGTTAATAATGCAATAATCCGGAATTTCTATTTTATTTCTAGTAATTTTGATTTATTAAACTTTTGCGCGTAATCTTGTGTATTTTAGTGAAAAGTTTGTAGGTTTTAATTATTAGCTAGTAATGGAATCCGAGAAGAGAGTCAAAGATCGTGATATGGAGTCAAGACTTGAAGATAAATCCCGAAAGAATTATTTTTAGAGCTACAAATCTGTTTTCCAGGCCAAAGATTGCTGATTTCAAGGCGCTTAAGAGATGATTTAGCCGCTGACTTTAGAAGAGAAATTATTCCTTATCGAGTTACGGAACTTTAGCAACTGGAATCAAGTCAATCGGAGTCATAACGAAGCGGGAAAAGCCGTTTTAGTGAAGGTGTATCAGCAGTTACAGGATTTTGGGCTTAGAAATTGGGCTTGGACATTTAATTAGTGTTTTATTCTTAGGTCCAAGCCCTAATCCATTTTTACACTTATGAAAGGAGCTCTTGACTTCTATTTTTCACACAATTCACTTTTTACAAGATTAAACATCAGAGAGAAGCAACAGAAGGAAGAAAGAAGAAGCTGCAAGAGCTGGAGAGGGTCTATATCTCCGTTCTCAGTCATTCCAATTCCGGAAATTAGGTTTCTTTTAATTTTAATTCTGTAATCAAATATGAATTCCATTTCAATTAATTTAGTTTTCTTTTTAATTAGTATGAGCTAAACACATTTTAGTGCTTGAGAATGCTTTATGGGTAATTCCCAATTCTATTGAATTTCATGTCCTGAATTTGGGTTTCTGTTAAATTAAATTAGATTGGGACATTTACTCTTTTCTATAATTTGGGATTATTTACCGTTTTTAGAGTCATGAACTAAGAACAGGTGTTAGTATCTAGGCTATTCCACATATGTGGCGTGTGGATCATCCTGACGGAGGGTTTAGGTACGAAACCAATTATTCAATCTAAAATAGAAGCTAGTGATTCTGACGAACTTAGCTAATTTTAGGGCCAATGAGGTAAAATTCTTAAACATCTAAAAGTGGATCATATTTACCCTGACGGGACTAGTGACACTCTAGGATAGCCTTATAGTCCACCTTGACGGGGATATAAGGAATTTAGAATCCCGACCATTGTAATTGACCAATTTAGCCCTTAAACAGAATATGTTATGAAATAGAATTAGGAGGATCCCTTGCGTTCTAAAGTGCTACCTTCTCATACTGCGTTTTACACTTATTTACTTGCGTTTTACCTTTTATTTGCATTTTATAATTAGTGTTCCATTAATTAGAATTAATACAAAAACCAAATCAATCATTATTTCTTTACTTGCTTTCAAAAGTGCAACCATTCATTACTTGATAAACATTGTAGTTCACTGAACCGTCCCTGCGAACGATCCTAGAATCATTATTACTACTTGGGACAACCGTACACTTGCGGTTGTGGTTCGATTACATTTGCATTTATTTTGGAACACACAAAGGACCACCAAGTTTTTGCCGCCGCTGCCAGGGACGGTAGCGTGTGACCATAGTGTTTACCCTTTAGTGATAGTTGCATTTATTTTTATTTCAGTTTTACGCTTTTTGTTTGTTCATCTTTTTCAGGTTTTTAGGTTTGGTGTATGCGAAGAAGACTCTTTAAGGATCTAGAGCCAACACCTCCGATCCTTAATAATCTAGAATCTTTAATCAGACTTGCTAACAAGAGAAGAAGAGAACAAGAAGCTAGAGAAGTAGAAGAATTAATTAACAGAATGGAGAATATCAACATTCAGAACCAACAAAATAACGGACAAGGCCATCTAGACGCAAATAGCCAACCTTTAGCGCCACCAGGCATTATTCCTCAAGTTCAGCCACTCAATCCTAATCCTCAAGTCCAAGCTCAGATAATAATTAATCCAGATCCATGGTTTGTTAATGGTCCAGAAGAAGTTCCTTTCCGTGCTCCTGCTCTAGGAATAGGTGCTCCAGATATAGATGTTCCAAGGTTTCGTCCTGATTCGGGTATGTTATCTCAATTCCAAAATTTTGGAAATTTTCGCGGTAGAGTTGGAGAAGATCCTATCCGAGCGGTACAGAAATTCAAACAGATATGTGATTCTTACATCACACAAGGGGTTTCAAGAGAACAGATGTATTATGCTGCGTTTCGATTTTTTGTTATTGATGGAGCGAGTGAATGGCACGATACGCAAGAACCTACGAAGATAACAAACTGGGACTAATTAGAGACTGCTTTCTTTGATAGATATTGCCCAAGTAAAATGAGGCTGGATGATCAGCTCGAATTGACGCATATCCGTCAAGAATATGATGAAACTTTGGGTTAGCGTTGGACAAGATTCAAGATGTGTTTACGAAGGGTTCCCGATCATGGCTTCATAGAACAACAACAGCTAAAAATATTTTACAAAGGCCTTGATGGGACCTCAAGAGAGAAATTGGATTTGCTATGTGGTGCGAGATTTCTTTAAGTTTAACCCGTTCTTGCAAAAATCATCTTGGAAAGAACAGTAAAGAATGAAGTTGGATGGACTTCGGTGAGAACCACGGTTAAAGGAGTGAATAATGTTAATATCGATGAAAAGCTTGCTACGCTTGAGAATAAGATCCAAACTACACTAGAGCAGCAATTGAAGCAGCTTACACTAGCTGTAAAAGAGGGATTTTCGGGTAAGAAGGTAGCTGTGCAAGCTGCACAAGAAGTTTATATGTGTTCAATTTGCAAGGTAGATGATCATGATGAGGAAAATTGTCCGAATAACCAAGAACCTGTGATGTTAGTGTCCAATAGAGGTAACTTTAATTCAAGTGGAAATGGATATCAGCCTAACAGAAACCATCCTGGGTTTCAATACTCAAATCCTAATGGGGCAGCCAATCCTACATATGCGTATCAGCTGCGTCCCCACGGTAACAATTACAATCCAAGACCACACAACAATTATCAAGGAGGACAGAATCAGGGTAATTATGTGCAAAGACAAGCTCCTCAAAACACTTACGATGAAACCATGAACCAGAAAGCCTTACCCGCCCAACCACAAAATGATGTAGTTACCCTTCTGAAAACCGTAGAAAGCTTAATTACTCTTCAACAAGCATCTGACGCAAATATGAAGCTATTACAAAATCAAATGAGCCAAATTGCAAAACAGCTTAATCAGCGCCCACAAGGACAGCTCCCTAGTGACACAGAAAATCCGAGACAACATGAAGATTGTAAAGCCGTTACGTTAAGAAGTGGTAAGAACCTCCCTCCACCTCCTTTTCCTGTTATGAAAGAAAAAGAAGTTCTAAGAAAATAAAAGGAAGTAGGTGAGAAAGAGAAAGAAAAAGATAGTGGGGTAGAAGAAACCGAGAGACCAAGTGAAATTCCAAAGAAGAAAGATGATGTTGTTAGTAATCGCCCTCCACCACCGTTTCCATCTCGAGTTCAGAAAAAGGGTGATTTGGCCGAGTTTTCAAAATTCTTTAATAGAGTGAAGGGCCTAAGTATTAATATTCCGTTACTAGAGGCTATTCGAGATATTCCCAAGTATACGAAGTTTTTGAAGAGGACCCTCACTAATAAAAGGCCTTATTGTGATAATGAGATGATTGGACTTCCTGAAGAGTGTAGTGCGATTTGTCAGAGTAAATTACCTCCAAAGTTAGTTGATCCGGGGAGTTTCACTATTCCAATATCGATTGGGGAAGAATGGAAAGGAAAAGCGCTATGCGATTTGGGAGCGAGCATCAATTTGATGCCCAAATTAATCTTTGATAAGCTAAAAATTGGAGAAGCAAGACCTACTTCTATGGTCTTGCAAATGGCGGACAGGTCTCTTGCACATCCTGAAGGCCGAATTGAAGATGTCCTCGTTAAGGCAGGTACACTTATATTTCCTGTTGATTTCGTTATTCTTGAATACGACGCGGATAGGAATGTCCCCATTATTTTGGGAAGACCATTCCTAGCCACGAGGCGTACTTTGATTGATGTAGAAAATTGCGAATTAACGATGAGGATACAAGACGAGGAAGTCAAATTTAATGTGTTCCGAGCAATGAAATTTCCAGATTCTCAAGAAGATTGTTTCCGCATGGATGTAGTTGAGCAGGCATTACAAGAGGTATTTGATTGTTTTAATTATGATGATATTTTGCAGGCCGCTTTAACATAAGATATGCCTGAGATGATGGAAGAGCTTGCCGAAACAGTGGCAACTCTCAATTCTGAAAATCCAAAGTAAAGGCGTCTTGCCTATGAACATGTGAGAGAACCGGGGGAGATTATTCCTAAAAAGAAGCCTTCAATTGAATCTCCTCCGGAACTGGAAGAAAAGCCGTTACCAGCACACTTGAGGTATGCGTATTTAGGTACTAATGAAACTCTACCTGTTATTGTTTCAGCAAATTTAACAGGTCCTCAAGAAGATAAACTGTTGCGTGTGTTGAGAGCCAACAAAGAGGCAATAGGTTGGACAATTGCTGACATCAAAGGCATTAGTCCATCCTATTGTCAACACAAAATCATACTTGAAGATGAAAATGTACGCTCAGTTGAAGGTCAAAGGAGATTAATGCCAGTGATGAAAGATGTGGTGAAGAAAGAGGTGATCAAGCTTTTAGATGCGGGGAT
Organism: Nemophila menziesii; assembly: GCA_029959085.1. Lineage (NCBI taxonomy): Eukaryota > Viridiplantae > Streptophyta > Magnoliopsida > Boraginales > Hydrophyllaceae > Nemophila > Nemophila menziesii. The sequence continues at coordinate 6,916,946 of JARWIR010000014.1, forward strand.
TATTTATCCCATCTGGAGTAGTGAATGGGTGAGTCCAGTTCAGTGTGTACCGAAGAAAGGAGGAATGACAACAGTTCTTAATGATAAAAATGAGGCGATTCCTTCAAGAACGGTAGTTGGTTGGAGAGTTTGCATAGATTACAGAAAACTGAACAAAGCCACCAGAAAAGATCATTTCCCTTTGCCCTTCATTGATCAAATGCTAGATAAATTGGCCAGGAGAGAGTACTATTGCTTCTTGGATGGTTACTCAGGGTATAATCAGATTTACGTGGCTCCAGAAGATCAACATAAAACTACATTTACATGCCCCTTTGGTACTTTTGCATATCGCAGAATGCCTTTTGGGATGTGTAATGCTCCTGCTACCTTTCAAAGATGTATGGTGGCCATCTTATGGGATATGATCGATAATTTCCTTGAAATGTTTATGGACGATTTCTCCGTGTTTGGTGATGATTTCGATAGATGTTTGGATAACTTGGAGCAAGTATTAATCAGATGCAAGGAAACAGATTTGGTTTTAAACTGGGAGAAGTGTCATTTCATGGTGCGCGAAGGTATTGTTCTGGGTCACAAAGTTTCGAGTGCTGGGTTAGAGGTTGATAGACCGAAGATAGAGGTAATTAAAACTCTTCCCCCTCCTGTTTCTGTTAAAGGGCTAAGGAGTTTTCTTGGCCATGCTGGCTTTTATAGGCGTTTTATTAAGGATTTTTCTAAGATTGCTAAACCGTTATGCAACTTACTCGAAAAGGACTCCAAATTCCTTTTTGATGAAGCTTGTTTAGCGGCCTTCCAAGCAATCAAGGAAAAGCTTATTTCGGCTCCTATAGTATTACCTCCAGATTGAAATTTACCGTTTGAGTTTATGTGTGATGCGAGTGATTTGTGTATGGGAGCCGTATTAGGACAGAGAAAAGAGAAGGTTTTTCATTCGATTTACTATGCTAGTAAAACTTTTAATGGTGCTCAAATTAATTACACAATTACTGAAAAAGAGTTTCTAGCAGTTGTATATGCATTTGATAAATTTCGCTATTATCTTCTTGGAGCGAAAGTTATTGTTTATACATATCATTCCGCAATTAGATATCTCATGGAAAAGAAGGATGCGAAGCCGAGGTTAATCAGATGGGTTTTATTGCTTCAAGAGTTCGATCTAGAGATCAAAGATAGAAAGGGTTGTGAGAATCAGGTTGCAGATCATCTATTGCGTTTAGAAGGTTCAGAGATGAATAGTGGCACTGAAGCAGTTAGAGAAGAGTTTCCGGATGAGAGTTTATTCGTGGTTCGTGATTATGAAGCCCCTTGGTATGCAGATATTGCAAATTTAGTGGTGAGTGGTGTTTTTCCTGAAGGATCTACTTATCAAGAAAGAAAGAGGTTAGCTCATCGTGCTAGACAGTTCTTTTGGGAGGATCCTTTCCTCTACAAAGTTTGTGCTAACCAAATGATACGAAGATGTGTAGCAAGGGAAGAGACTGAAGCCATTATAGCTGGATGCCATGATTCACTCTATGGAGGACATTTCAAGGGAGATAGAACTGCTGCTAAGGTATTCCAATCAGGCTTTTACTGGCCTTCTTTTATTAAAGATTGTCATGAATATGTTAAGAGATGCACGAGATGCCAGTTTACCGGAAACATATCCAAGAGGGATGAGATGCCACGTAATAATGTGTTAGAAGTTGAAATATTCGATGTTTGGGGTATAGACTTTATGGTTCCTTTCGTTCCTTCAAATGGTAACCTCTACATCTTATTAGCTGTTGATTACGTGTCTAAGTGGGTAGAAGATGTGGCTTTACCTACCAATGATTCACGAGTGGTGATTAAGTTCTTGAAGTCACATATTTTCACTAGACATGGCACACCTAGAGTGATTATTAGCGATGGAGGATCTCATTTCGTTAATAAATATTTGAAGACTGTTCTAGAGAAGTATGGAGTAAGGCACCGTGTATCTACTGCATATCATCCACAATCTAATGGTCAAGCAGAAGTTTCAAATCGTGAAGTTAAGTCAATCCTAGAGAAAACCATTGGTCCTACAAGAAAAGATTGGTCAATGAAGTTAGATGATGAGTTGTGGGCCTATCGTACTGCGTTTAAGACTCCAGTTGGTGCATCTCCCTATCGTATGGTGTATGGTAAGGCTTGTCACTTACCTTTAGAGCTTGAGTTGAATTTAGATCCCATCTTAGTCGGAAAGAATCGTATGATGAAGCTTAATGAACTTGACGAATTTCGATTGAATGCATATGAAAATGCTAAACTTTACAAGGAAAACACGAAGAAATGGCATGACAATCGGATTCGTACAAAGAACTTTGAAGTGGGGAAAAGAGTATTGAAGTATAATTCAAAGTTCAGCAATTATCCGGGTAAGTTAAGATCTAAGTGGTCAGGTCCATACATTGTGACCAAAGTTACACCTCATGGAGCTATAGAAATAGAACACCCGCTAGAGAACCGTACCTTTATGGTGAACGGTCATCGATTGAAGATATATCATGGAGGTGAAGATACCAACCGCTCGGAAGATCCACATCCCGGGGAAGTCATGTACGTCCTCGAAACTCCTTAGAAGTGTGAGGTAACCCGTCGAGCTTAACGACGTTAAACAAAAGCCAATTCTTTGTATATTAGTTGAGTTTTTAATTTTTCGCAATGTAAAATAGTTTGATTTTCGTAATTTTAGTGTTTATTATTAAGAAATGAGGAAGGGTAGTTGTTTTTTGATGATTTCAGGGGTAAAAAGGTCACGAGTTTGGGGTCGATAAGGCGAAAATGGGAGAAAAATAGGTTGGATGTCCAGGTGAAACCGGGTACCCGGTTTCGCAAAATCCGGGAACCCGGTTTTGGAGCTGGTACCAACCTTATACACGCAACACCTCGCGTTTTGGTTCACGACACAGCGTCGGAACCGGGAACCCGCATTTCACAAATGCGGGAACCCGGTTTTGGTGCTGTAACTTTTGAAAAGTTCTGACCCAGCGTTTTGGCAGCTTGCGTTTTGCTGCGTTTTGATTCGCGCCATCGACACAAAACCGGGAACCCGCATTTGGAAAAACCGGGTACCCGGTTTCGGAGCTGTAACTTTTGGATTTTCTCTGACCCGGCGTCTTGGGAGGTTGCGTTTTGGTGCGTCTTGATTCGCGCCATCGACACAAAACCGGGAACCCGCATTTGGCAAAACCGGGAACCCGGTTTCGGCGAGCAAAAGTTCTGACCCCGCGTTTTGGGATCCAGCGTCTTGGTGCGTTTTGAAAAAAAAAAAGAAGTCTTTTAAGTAATTTTCTGCGCCGTCACAGCGACGCGGAACCGGGAACCCGCATTTCACAAATGCGGGAACCCGGTTTTTGAAGCTGTGATGTCGGTTTTGGGTGTTTTAACCTAGTTTTCTTAGCCTCTTCTGCAAGTTTTTACCTAAAACACACCAATAGCTTTCCCACCTCCGAAAATCATCAACAAAAATTCTATATATCAGCAAATCCTACCCTCTTCCACCACAAAAACATAAGACTAACTCACCTCCTCTCCAAAATAACATCAAATCCTTAATTTTTCCCAAGATTTTTCTTCACCCAATCCTTAAATTAAACCCAATTCCTTCTTCTCCCATCCAAATTGAACAAAACCCATCTCATATTCCACCTAGTTCTTCAATTCCTAAGCCTCAAAACATCAAAATTCTAAACTTTTTCTCTAAGTTTCTCATTATTTGAAGTTTTGAGTTTGGGGTGGAAAGAGATGACTAATAGAATCGGTGATTTCCGAAGGACTGCTCCTAGAAAGAAAACCACCATTGGTGGTTCCCAAGACCAAGCTATTGAGATTCCTGATTCGCGTCCTAAACGAAAAATAGATAAAGTTAAGCTTGATCCCAAGAGAATAGAAATCACAGGTCAAAAGAGAAGATTAATTGATGAGCCAGAAAGTGAGATGGAACAAGAAGAAGAAATTGAGAAGAACATTGAGGATGAAACTGAACAAGAGGTTACGGAAGTGCCAGTTCAACAGAAACCTCCGCGTATGAAGATGTGGGCCCACAAGCCTAAGAGGGTTTATACTTGTTGGAATACTGAGGTTCGTGAAAGAATTGAATTTTTGAAGTTTGGTGAGGAGACAAATTTTCCTAAGGGTATTATGAGTAATGAACAAAAGGAATATGCTGTGACTTGTGGTAAGTTTGGTTGGAAAGAATTACAAGAAAGGAAGCTTGAGTTTATTCCTACTTTTGTGCGAGAATTTTATGAAGGTTTAGCTACCTCCCGTGACGCAATTGATATCCGCAAAAAGGTAGTTCCTTTCTCTATTGAACATATTCGGAAATCCTTGAAATTACCCAACTTTTCCGGAACATGTCCTTTCCAAGAAACTCTTAATGACCCTTCTTTCGATTTTGAATCCCTTTGGGGGACCGTGCTTGTTAATGGGGCTAGCCCAATTCCTAAAGGAGAAAGATATCCTGGACAGTTTTACAGCAGTAGTTTGACACCTCGTGCGAAGGTTTGGTCTCGTTTCATAATACCCACTTTCTTTGGTATTAAGCACACTTCCGAGTTGAAGAAAGAGCATGTAATTGTTATTAAGTGTATTTTGGAGGAGAAACCATTTGACGTTGCTAAGATTATTTATGACACAATCATGGAGTTCGCGAAATCCCCAATGAAACAACAAAATCTCAAGTTCCCTTGCACTATTACTCAGTTGTGTCTAGACGCAAAAATTCCGCGTAAGAACGCAGATATTGACTTTGTTCAGATGGTGTGAGTATAGCATTGAGCACGATCAAGAATATCCATGAGGAAGCAACACGAGCTACCAAAAGTCCTAGAACTCCTCTATCAAAGAAAGCGAAGACTGTTCCTGAGTTGGAATCCAAGATTCAGGTGTTGGAAGAGAATCAGGAGAAGATGATTGCTACCTTGGGAAACGTTACAAAAGAATTGGACCTGCTTCGAAATTTGATCTAAGGCGTAAATACACTTCAAAACACGATTTATGACGCTGTTACGCGAGATAAAGGTCCAGAACGCAACACCGGTAACCAGCCACGCGCTGGTTAAGATACGTTTTCTAAACCTTCCTCTTAGTGTAGATTAGTTTAAATGCTTTATTGAGTCTTTTCGAGTCGTGGGGACACGACTCATTTTTGAGTTTGGGGTGGGGTTCGTTGCCTCATCCCAGTTTTTATGTGTTATTTGTTTTATTTGCTTTCAATAAAATAATTTTTGGAGTTACGTTTGACTGTAGAAATTTTTAAATATCCCTTTAAGCATACTTTTGATGAATCGATGATAGTAAATAGTGGACTTTAGGGATTGATATAAAACGCATTTAGAATTGCATGCAAACATAGGTAATTAATAGGAAAAATTAATGAACAATGCAAATGAAGTAAGCTTGTACTTAAGGAATATGTTTGGTGTGTAGAACGTGAAATCCTAATTAGTAGAGAACCCACCTAAATATGAACTAAAGACAAGCTATGTACTTAGGAAAATGATAGGGGCAGTTCTTTGTTAGCCATTTGTGCCTTTTTAGCCTTCTATCCCTTGTGTTAATTATTATCCGTCTTAGCCCACTTCGAGCCTTTAGCCTTTTCTTTGTAGCCACGATATAAGCCATTATCCCTTAGATTATTAGGCATGACCATATGACCCGCACTTGAATCACAATCCTGAGACATGTCTCGAGCTTGAGTTTGGGGTGGTGGGACCACTTATGGGAAATTAAATGGGTAGGGATTGATGTGCTTTGTATTGTAGCACAATTGCAGATGATAAATACTTGTAACCCTTTGCCGGGAATGAAAAAAAATGAAAAAGAAAGAAAAAAATGAAAAAGAATGAAAAAAATAAAAAATTTCGAAAAATCATACAGTAGAAACCGGGAACCCGGTTTGCGTCTGTACAAAAAAAAAGAGAAAAAGAAAAGAAAAAGAAAAATATGTATGAATGAAACATCCGGCAAGGTGGAATTTTTCTGAAAATCATCTTGTATATAGTGGGTAGACATGGGACGCTAAATTGTTGCGTAAATGGGTGAGTGAGAAAAATTTTGAGCGAAAACTCAAGCTCGAGGACTTTGTTGATGGTAAGTGAGGAGAGAGCCAAAAGCTCACTTCAAATTTACCAAATATACATCGACACCCGTCCTTAAGCCAATATTATAACCATAAAGACCTCGTGATTCTTATGTACATAGTGAATTTATGATTCTGTTGATAGGGAATATGCTAGGTGGAGCGTTCAAAGCGAGTTAGGATTAATGACCACCCTATAGCCATCATACAGAGATGAGTACAAGTGTAACCTTCAAGCATTGCGACTTTAGTTTTATGATTGAGATTATTTATTTTTTATGTTGCATTCTAGATGTATGTGCATATTAGTTTCTATAGTTTGCTATATGAGATTTATCTTAAGACTTGCTTTAGGTGTATTTGCTAGCTTCTACTTGTTTATACGCTTACTTCTACCCCTTTGTTTTGTTTTACTTTGTCGGGACGACAAAGGTTTGAGTTGGGGGTCTTGATGTCTCCCTAATTGTTCTTATTTTCGACCCTTGGGAGACATCATTTTTAATGTTTATTTGATTATTTTAATAGACTTTTGAGTAAAAATGCAATAATCCGGAATTTCCATTTTATTTCTAGTAATTTTGATTTATTAAACTTTTGCGCGAAATCTTGTGTATTTTAGTGAAAATTTTGTAGGTTTTAATTATTAGCTAGGAATGGAATCCGAGAAGAGAATCAAAGATCGTGATATGGAGTCAAGACTTGAAGATAAATCCCGAAAGAATTATTTTTAGAGCTACAAATCTGTTTTCCAGGCCAAAGATTGCTGATTTCAAGGCACTTAGGAGATGATTTAGTCGCTGAACTTTGAAGAGAAAACATTCCTTATCGAGTTACGAAACTTTAGCAACTAGACTCAAGTCAATCGGAGTCATAACGAAGCGGGAAAAGCCGTTTTAGTGAAGGTGTATCAGCAGTTACGGGATTTTGAGCTTAGAAATTGGTCTTGGACATTTAATTAGTGTTTTATTCTTAGGTCCAAGCCCTAATCCGTTTTTACACATATGAAAGGAGATCTTGACTTCTATTTTTCACACAATTCACTTTTTACAAGATTAAACATCAGAGAGAAGCAACAGAAGGAAGAAAGAAGAAGCTGTAAGAGCTGGAGAGGGTCTATATCTCCGTTCTCAGTCATTCCAATTCCGGAAATTAGCTTTCTTTTAATTTTAATTCTGTAATCAAATATGAATTCCATTTCAATTAATTTAGTTTTCTTTTTAATTAGTATGAGCTAAACACATTTTAGTGCTTGAGAATGCTGTATGGGTAATTCCCAATTCTATTGAATTTCATGTCCTGAATTTGGGTTTCTGTTAAATTAAATTAGATTGGTACTTTTACTCTTTTCTATAATTTGGGATTATTTACTGTTTTTAGAGTCATGAACTAAGAACAGGTGTTAGTATCTAGGCTATTCCACATATGTGACGTGTGGATCATCCTGACGGAGGGTTTAGGTATGGAACCAATTATTCAATCTAAAATAGAAGCTAGTGATTTTGACGAACTTAGCTAATTTTAGGGCCAATGAAGTAAAATTCTTAAACATCTAAAAGTGGATCATATTTACCCTGACGGGACTAGTGACACTCTAGGATAGCCTTATAGTCCACCCTGACGGGGGTATAAGGAATTTAGAATCCCGACCATTGTAATTGACCAATTTAGCCCTTAAACAGAATATGTTATGAAATAGAATTAGGAGGATCCCTTGCGTTCTCAAGTGCTACCTTCTCATACAGCGTTTTACACTTATTTACTTGCGTTTTACCTTTTATTTGCATTTTATAATTAGTGTTCCATTAATTAGAATTAATACAAAAACCAAATCAATCATTATTTCTTTACTTGCTTTCAAAAGTGCAACCATTCATTACTTGATAAACATTGTAGTTCACCAACCGTCCCTGCGAATGATCCTAGAATCATTATTACTACTTGGGACAACCGTACACTTGCGGTTGTGGTTCGATTACATTTGCATTTATTTTAGAACACACAAAGGACCACCAAGTTGGCACTTGCAAGTTGAACTTGTGAGGTGGTCAAACCTTGTACCTGCATGATGTACTTTACGCACCTGACATTCGACGGAACTTAGTCTCGGTCACTGTTCTTCTAGGATTAGGTTTTAATTTGCATTTTCATAACAAACAAGTAGATATCTATTATGACGCTAAGTATTATGGTTCTGGTTTTATTTCACATGGTTTAATTATACTAGATGATGATAACTCGTTTAATAGTTATTATGTAAGTAGTTGCTTTTCTACTAATACTTCTTCTTCTAGTAATTCTAATGTAGAATAAAATGTATGGCATGCTAGATTAGGTCATATTGGACAAGACCGTATGAATTTGTTGGCTAAGGCGAACCTTTTGGGTTCATTGACTAAAGTCAACTTGCCAACTTGTGAAAATTGTCTAGCAGGTAAAGCAAAACGAAAACCATTTGGAAAGGCTAAACGAGTCGAGTACCCATTACAAGTAATTTATTCAGACATCTGTGGCCCAATGAGTGTTCAAACTAGACGTGGGGAACGTTATTTCATCACCTTTATAGATGATTTCACTAGGTTTAGTTATGTCTACCTGATTTCTCACAAATCTGAAGCATTGAAATGTTTTATGACATTTATCAATGAAGTGGAAAATCAGTTAGAGAGGAAGGTGAAAACCCTAAGACCCGATCGAGGACGTGAATATCTATCTGATCAGTTTAAAGAACTGTGTGATGAAAAAGGGATAGTAAGGCAACTTACAATTCCTAGAACACCACAACAGAATGCTGTGGCTGAAAGGAGGAATAGAACACTCCTAGAAATGGTTAGGTCTATGATGGCACAAGCAAATCTTCCAATATCTTATTGGGGAGATGCCTTGCTTACCGCCTGTTATATACTTAACCGAGTACCCACAAAGACTATTCCATCAACTCCTTATGAACTATGGACAGGTAGGAAACCTAATCTGTCATACTTGCGACCTTGGGGGTCGGCAGGCTATGTTCATGATCTATCTCATAAGTATGGGAAGTTAGGACCAAGAGGTAAGAATTGTATCTTCATTAGATACCCAGATCACTCTAAAGGATATGTGTTTATTGGTGAACATAATGATGGGGGTCTTACAGAAATTGAGTCACGAGATGTTACATTCTTAGAGAATGATTTTCCTAGCAGAGGTGAGGTTGACAGAAATTCCATTTTATGTGAATTAAATGAGATTCAGGAAGATGATATGCAAACAAATGTGACGCCTGATGAGGTAACACATACTTAAGAAATAGAGACGGACACTCCTCTAAATCTTGAGACAGAAGAAACCATTGCATCATCTAGTAATCCCATTTCTCAAGATTCTCAACTTAAGAGAAGTGCTAGAGGTTTAGTTCCTCGTCGCCGATTTGAATTCAAAGGAGAAGTCTTTATGATAACTCCACAAGATGAAGAAGAACCTCGAACAGTTAATGAAGCACTCTCATGTCCCGCTAAGAATGAATGGAGGAAAGAAATGGACTCGATGAAGAAAAACCAGGTATGGGAACTGGTTGATCTCCCGAAAAGACGTAAGGCAATTGGGAATAAATGGGTTCTCAAAATAAAGCGGAAACCTGACAATTCCATTGACAGGTTTAAAGCTCGCTTGGTAGCGAAAGGCTATACTCAACGGGAAGGAATAGATTTTGAGGAAACTTTCTCTCCTGTTGTTAGATTTACCTCAATACGTCTTATTTTAGCTATTGTGGAGTATCTCGATCTGGAGTTGCACCAAATGGATGTTAAAACTACATTTCTAAATGGAGATTTAGAAGAGGTAATTTTCATGGAACAACCCTTGGGTTTCGTTGCAAAAGATCAAGAGAATAAAGTATGTAGATTGTTGAAATCAATCTATGGTCTTAAGCAAGCCTCGAGACAGTGGAATTTGAGATTTCATGAAGTCATCTTGTCAAATGGATTTGAGATGATAAGTGAAGACCACTGTGTTTATATTAAACGTTCCAAGAAAAATTTCGTAATTTTATCTCTATATGTGGATGACATCCTATTAGCTGGGAATGATAAAGAGTTTATTCAAGCTAACAAGGAGTGGCTAGCTTCTCAATTCGATATGAAAGATATGGGAGAAGCAAATTATATTCTTGGTGTTAAGATTCATAGAGATAGGTCTAGAAGACTATTATCTTTATCTCAAGAACCTTACATCATGAATGTACTTGAGGGCTTTGGTATGACTACGTGCAATGCCATTGACACTCCTGTAGCAAAGGGAATAAACTTAACTCTCGACATGTGCCCTAGTACTACAGAAGAAAAACATAAAATGTCAATAGTACCATATTCTAGTGCCATTGGTAGTCTTATGTATGTTATGATGTGTACGAGACCAGATATATGTTATGCAGTAGGTTTAGTTAGTCGTTTTCAATCGAACCCTGGACAAGAGCATTGGAAAGCTGTGAAAAGGATATTGAGATATCTAAATGGCACTAAAGATCATGCCTTATGCTTTCGAGGAGATAGATTACGCCTAGAAGGATATACAGATGCCGATTGGGCTGGTGATATAGATGGGCGTAAATCCACTTCAGGTTATGTTTTCTTGCTAAATAATTGCGCAATCTCATGGAGTAGCAAGAAAAAAACATGTGTAGCTTTGTCAACGATGGAAGCTGAATTTGTAGCATGCTCAGCTGCGGTTCAGGAGGCTGTTTGGTTAAAAAGGTTCTTTGAACATTTAGGATTCTCTGGTGATAGTGGGAGTCCAATAACAATATACTGTGATAGTCAAGCTGCAATGGCTTATGTGAAAGATCCAAAATATCACAGCAAGACCAAACACATTGATATAAAGTATAACTTCGTTAGAGATATAATTGCACAAAAGGATGTTACTTTGCAATATATACCCACACGCAATATGCTTGCCGATCCATTCACAAAAGCTATCCCAAGGGATGTATTCATGGATCATGTTAGATCTATAGGATTAAGCAAGATATAATGTATGAATTATTGCTAGTTTATGTGCATTCATGTATATATTTCCATTAGTATGTTTATTTAATTGTTTATTTTAATAATATCATGTTTGATATGTATTATATATATTGCGTGTGATTTTGTAAGTATGTATGTCCTATAGACTGAGATTGGCCCTGTCACACGGGCAATCGCCTTTGGCATAAGAAGTGCGCAAAGATGAGACTAACTCATAGCAGTGAAGAACCCTTAAGGTAAATTGATTTAAGATAGTCGCCTTAACTAAGTGTTAAGATGAGATCATAAACATGGATAAACCTTGTTAAGCTTATATTATGATCGAAGTAGAATCCCACTATCTACTTAGTCTATAATAGCCTAATATGAATTACTTGATTGATTTCATAGAAGGGTTGATCGATCGAAGAATTCATCTTAGGCAAACGAGGCTTGTCTAATTAGATATCTGTATGGTATTTCTAAAATTATGACATACAAATTTGAGATATATGAATAATTCCATAACACGTGTGTCATACCACGTGTGCTTTCGACCAAAAGGAAGTGAAGAATTGATCCCTGTTTCTTCACTGTGTGTTACCTTTGATTTGTTCCCTTATTACTTTTGACTATATCTTGATATTTTGATTAGGTGTATGCTACTTTGAACACATTACCAATGATCATGAGTGATTCGGTCTAATGGGGTATGTTTGGGAAAGCAACCTAATCAATATAAAAGGATATAAGTGTTGATGTCTCCTCATTTGTGATAGTAAAATCTATTCATGAGACATAATTTTAGGCTTATTTATTAGTTTATAGGTTGATTTTAGCTTAGTTTAGTGCACTTTCCTATTTTGAGTCTTGATTTAGTAACATAATATTTTTAAAGCATATTGGGTTTAATTGTTTATTTAGTGTGAAGCTTTAAAGATAATTATGGAGATTAATTAGAGTCCAAGTCAAAGACTACAACTTATGGAAAGAGATTTACGTGGAAATTGGAGATAAGGAAACAAAGGCTAAAAATTAGGAAAAGGAAAAGCTGCCTAAATCTGAGATTCTGCAGCACACACCTAAAGAAGTGATGATTACTCCTACAAGGAAGCCGATTTTGGAAGATTCCTTTCATAGGGACATATATAATTCTGTGACAATTCTTTTGGTATATTATGGAGCAAAAACCGACCAATAACGAAGAAGATATACTCAAAACGGTCCAACAGTGTTTATCTTTATTTCAAAACGAATTTGACTTGGGCTAGGAGTCCATTACTTAGATTTATCTCCAATAAACGAATTAGGTCCACCTATACACTATAAATACAGCCTCTTAACACTCTTAAATCATCCTTGGTGACACCTTAAACCAAGAGGAAGCTTACAACACAAGAGAGAAGTCTGGAAGGAGCTATTCATCAACAATGTCTTCTTCTACCTTTAAATTTGTAATTTCTTTCTTTTCTTGCATGAACTAATTTTCTTTATCTTTAGTTTTAGCATATATGTATGAACCCTAGTTTTAATTGACATCTATCTAATTTGGGAATTTAATGTTTTAAATAAAATTATAGTTTCTATTCTCTGTTTATGTGTTTGGATTCATATTCTGTGTTCTTGTGGACTGCAGCCATTAGAATTACCATCTAGTAATTAGGTCACCATTGACAACGGTGTTTAATTGCATGTTTAGCACATAACGTCTAGTATTCGGTCTGATTTGACAACCCAACTAGATAATCACTATGGTTTAGTTCTTGTGACTATTTACCAATTACAGGAAAAGTTTGCTTAGGAAGCCTTATTGACACAGGTAAATCCTATTTGAAACTACCGTTAGCGAATTGGGACCGATTATGGAAATACTACATAATTCACCCTTACATGTTTAGAACGGCAAAACTAGTGGGAATTACATGCTAATTACTCGATCTATACTCTCATATCACTTCTCTTTCATATTTATTTTCTGTCTTTTTATTCTTAGTTTTAATTTAGTTAATTAGAAAATCAACAAACATCTATTTGTCTTTACTTTTATTTGCATTTAGTTGTTCTAGCTTTAATTTATTTGCACTTGATTATTGCATAAGATTCCACTAATCTTCGTAGTCTCTGCGGAACGAATCTTAATCTTTTAACTAAAACTTGCATACGATCTGTATACTTGCAGAACCGTGTAGCTTTAGGGTGTTAATTGCACGTTAATTATATCTTATTTTATCACACCCTAGGCCCCACCAAGTTTTTGGCGCCGCTGCCGGGGACTACATAGTTAGTCCTTGTGCATATATCTTGTGCTTTTATTTTCAGTTAGTTCTATTTTACGCTTTTGTTTTTAGTTTTTGTTTTTCAGATTTAGTTACAGATGGAGAACCCTAGGAGACTTGAGCTACCCATCGAGTTTAGAGTGGAGCCACGAGGAATTCGCGCTCCAGAAATCCAAGCCGCTAAATTTAAACCTGATCCAGGGATGCTAACTCAGTTTGCAACTCATGGACTATTCAGCGGTGCTGCACATCAAGATCCGATCCGATATATTCAGAAATTCATGCAAATCTGTGATGCTTATATCGTAAGAGGAGTTACTAGGGAACAAGTATATTACCTGATGTTCCAGTTCTTCTTAACCGGATGTGCAAGCGATTGGTATGATACCCAATACCCTCATGTTATTCTAGATTGGGACAAGCTTCAAACAAGATTCCTAGACCGTTTTTATCTGGTTAGTAGACGTTTAAAAGATATGTTGGAGCTTGAACAATTTATACAGAAAGATGGAGAGAGTTTGGGTGAAGCATGGTTATGATTTACAGAAAAGAAGGCGAGATGTCCATATCATAGATCCTCGCCGGAATATTATTTAACCTTGTTTTATGGAGGCCTTAATGATAAATCAAGAGAGAAAGCAGATTCGTTAGGAAACGCAGGTTTTGTGTTGCTAGACCCTGAAGAGGTTGAGTTGGGGATGGAAAGAATTCTTGAGAACGAGAGAAGTTGGCCAAAGAGATCAGAAAAAGAGAACACTTCAGAATCTCTGAAGCTTAAAGAATTGGCTAAACAACTCGAAGAACTACAAGAACAAGCCCGAACAATTACTCAGGTGAATACCGTACGCACAATTCCTTCATGTCCTGGTTGTGGATCAAGAAATCACGTGTGGGAAGGGTGTATGAATAATCCAGCAGTAGCTTCTGTTACATATCCTCAAGATAACTATTATTCTAATGGTTATACTAATTGTTGGAATTATGCCCTAGCCCCGATCGTCTTGTAATGAATTGAACACAAGTGTTTACTGTACACGATAATAGTTATCCCTACAGTTTTGATTTGAGAAATTGTTTCCTTGAATCTATGGCAAGCCTTTATGATTATGGTATTAATCTACATAATATAAAGGAAAATCCTTGATTAAGTTACGAACTAGATATCATAAGGTGTTATGATAATGAGAATCTAGCTTAGAGGACTTAATCTAAACTTGTTCTTAATCGTAGGATCATCGAGTTAGGACCTCGATAATCCGGTTAGATTAATATGTAGCTAATAAGTATTTATTTGATAAATATCGGTAGTTCTCGTTTACTGAGTTAGGTGCATAGATAATGCACATAGAGATGTGATTATCGAACCGACTAAAACTAGAGATTCCTAATGGTTAATTACCTTGAACTGGCAAGTAGGTTAATCTCTATAAGGATTTTTATACTTGTAATCCTTTGACCTGAGATCATCACTATAGTTGTGTATGGGCTTTTTATGTTTTGATACTGGACTACTAGTGTGTCATAATACTAGTCGAAAGGATATTGGACGTAGCTAAGTATATATGCTCCTAGGGATGAGTCAAGATGGAATCTATCAACTCTAGGTAAAGAGTTTGAGCTCTACGATGTCATAAGATTATAACGATTGTATCGAATCCTTGGCCAAGGTGATAGAATGAATGAAGAAATGAGTTTCTTAGGTCATTCGTCAATCGTTGATAATCGACGTGTAACGTAGTTGATTTTCTAATGGGATTTGACAGTTATACCATATCCCAGGATGGTCCGGAGCTGTAAAGATAGAGGGAATACATGTATGATTCTTCACCGGGTTCTTTGTACAGAGTTACTTCACGTTACCCGGTCGTTGGGGAGTGTTGTTAGACGCCAACCTCGATTAGTGGTTAATTTAATTAACTACTACCGGTTTAACGATGAACCCACGTAGTCGCACACTAACGAGTGCATTGTACTTTCTTCATGACGTTAATTAATTTTATTATTAGATAATAAATATTAATTAATTATATACTTGGAATATTGGTATATTGTTTTGCTAGCACAAATTTATATTCCAATATAAGACCGATCTAAGGCAAAAGAAAAAAAAAAGGAAAAAGGTCATAGGTTTGTGGATCGAACCATGGTCCTCTAGCAATGTGAAATATGTCACTAACCGCTAGGCTAGTCAAGTCTTTTTGTATAATGTAAAATGTCCAAGTATACTTCAGAAGTGGGTAGTGGACCAAATTATTAAGATAATTAGTTTTCGTTATATGTTTCTGGCTTTTGGCTTTTCCACTTCTTGACTTTTCATTTTTCTTCAAGAGTTAATATACGTATAATGAGAAATCAATATATACATGTAACTTCTTATCAGTTTTTCTCCCAAGAAAAAAAACCCACAGAAAACAAAAGGTCTTTTGTCTCCAAGTCAAAATTGGATTCTGAAAGCAAGGATCAAACTCGGTGTGCAAAGCGTGGAGGCTTCAAGTTTTTGAAGCTACGATCAGGCAATTCGATTTTCATACAACGAATTAAGGTATGTAATCGAAACTTTGTTTCTGTTTTAAATCCTTAAATCGCAACTAGATGGTTTTAGGATTGCAATATTTTTCCGCTGTTTTATATGTGATATAATCGTAATTGCGATCCTTCACTAATCCTCAAGAAAGCTACACTAATTATCAACAACCTCCACAACAAAAGAGTTGGGTCAGAAAACAAGAAACTTATCATCAACCCCAATCTTATAATCCACCACAACCTATTCAGAAAAAGGCACCCATTGTTGAGAAAGCTTGTCAAGAACCAAGGAAAGATCCACCTAAACAATCAACGCAACTGGCAAGGAAGGAACTAATCCCAAGCTTGAAGTCGAGTATGGCTAAATTAATGCAAGCAGCTGAGAAAATGAGTCATAGCCAACAGAAAGTTCGAACCCAGCAGAAGATTATCAAGCAACTAGAGCATACTATATCACATCTGGCGAGTACATTACAAAATCGGCCAAAAGGGCAACTCCCAAGTGATACTATTGCTCCTAGAGATGATTCTTGCCACGCAGTTGAATTGCGAAGTGGAAAACAACTACCTCCACCAAGACCAGAACTAGAACCAATCCCTATTCCAGAACAGAGGGGGGAAGAAACAATCAAAGATACAGTTGATGAGGTAGTTAAACCAAAGAGTGTCCAAGCCGAGACACCTGAAAAGACAACGAAACCAGTGGAACTTAATACACGCCCTCCACCACCATACCCTTCACGTGTCAGAAAGAAGGACAATGACCTGGAATTCAAGAAGTTCGTTGACATAGTGAGCAAATTAGAGATTAATATGCCGTTTGTTGAAGCTCTCAAGGATGCCAAAATATCTTAAATTCATGAAGGACACCCTTTCAAACAAACGAAGATTCCAAACTGAGGATATGAGTGGATCACCAGAGGAGTGTTATGCTATCAAGTTACCACCAGAAGAGCCCCTTCCCACGAAATCTTGGATGGAACCATCCATACTTATGAAGAATCGAGCTGAAAAGTTCGTGGGAATAAAAGGAAAGGGGTGGAAATTTCGTCATTATTAATCAAATTAATTTTAGTTGAACGAGTTGGAGGAGTTTCGTTATCTTGCCTATAAAAATTCACGCCTCTATAAAGAGAAAACAAAGCGATGGCATGATAAACGGCTCCGTCCAAAGCATTTCGAGAGAGGACAAAAAGTTTTATTATACAACTCTCGATTTTCAAACTACCCAGGAAAACTTAAATCCCGTTGGGGAGGACCTTACATTGTCACTAAAGTCACACCTCATGGAGCGATTGAAATTGAAAATCCAACTGAGCAACGGACATTCATGGTGAATGGCCAACGTTTGAAGAAATACCATGAGGACTTTGGGCGAGAGGAGACAATCCATCTCGTTGAATGCGCTTAGCCTAAGGTACACGTCTAACTCAAAGACGTTAAACAAAAGTGCTCTTGGGAGACACCCCTTGTTTTAATTGCTTTTTAGATTAGTTGTCTTGACTTTGTAGTGTATAATATTAAGTTAGTGTATATTTTTAATTGTGTTTACAAGCTAATAGGAGAGAAAGGTAGTGTGCTATTGCGCGAGTTTGGGGTCAAAAAGAAAAACAAGAAAAAATTCTGGGACTGGTGCGGACTACCCCCGCGGACTACCCATGTACCACAGGGATGCACCGTGCCCAAAAAACCCGTACCACGGGTCGAGCACCACGGGTTTTATCCAGAAGCGAGAAAAAGAAGAGCTGATAGGTGCGGTGCACCGCACCCCTATACCGCATGCGCCAACCGCGTGTCACGGGGTGATGTACCGCGGGTATTTTCACGGAGCAGGTGCGGACTACCCCATGCACCGCACCCCTATACCGCAGGCACAAAACACGTGTCACGGGGTGCTAGCACGGGTATAAGGTAGAGGACAAAAATATCAACAGCTACAGCGCGCGGACTACCCCCGCGGACTACCCATGCACCGCGCCAGGCGGTTTGTGAAGAAATTGTTTCCTAATCAACTTCTTACCTTAACAAGATAAGCCCTAGCCTCTCCCATACGAATTTTTCAGACCCAAACCCTATATAAACACTTTAAAGCTTGTGCAAACCCTCACAATTAACACAACAACTCCTCAAATTCTCTCCTCCATCTTCCATAAACACAATCTCTTCATCAAATTCATCACACTACACCATTAAAACACCATCAAATTCATCAAGCTTTAAAGATTTCTTCCAAGATTTATCAAGAAACCTTTCTCTTTCATCAATTCCAAGCAACAACCTCAAGCTAAACCAATTTTTCCTTAAACCTTTAATCCATCCTTGGTATAACTTGAGTTGTGGGTGAGTCAAGCATGACTAACAGATCTGAAGCTATGGAATACAAGAGAAAGTGCTCTATCCTTGGGAAGAATAAGAAATTTCCTGGAGCCACCATTGAAAAACCCATCAATCTTGATGAGGTTACTGAAGAATCAAAAGAAAAGGCACCAGCACAACCACTACCAAAGAAGTTAACTGCTAGAATGTCCATACCATCAAGAAGGCCATTGAAAAAGATCAAAATTCATGACCAAGGTTCTTCTACTTCTTCCTCTGAAATTGTTCATGATCTTCCTCCTTGGGCTCGCAAATTACAAAATGAAATTGAAAGATTACAAGAAGATAACAGAGAACTTTGGACGGAAGTCATACAGATGCAATCACAGGTAGACGATTTGACCTTGGAAAAGCATATTGATGATTATTCTGATCCCTCGGATGAGGATGAGGATATAATGGATCTCTATGGCCAGCCAGGTAGACCATTCTAATTTTTCTTAATAGCTTGTATGCATTAGGTAGCTTAGTTAGTTTTATTTTAAATTTTATTCCATTCCCGAGTCTTTTTCGAGTCGTGGGGACACGGCTCACTTTTGAGTTGGGGGTGGGGATTCGTTGTCCTCATCTTCTTTTCGTTTTTGCATAAAATTTAAATTTTTTAGGTTGAATTAAGAAATAGAATATTTTGAATGGATCTATTTGAGCATGATTTTATTAGGTCAATGATAGTAAGTAGTATGTTTTTGAAAGATATTACAAATATGTTTAGGATGCATATATGAAAACAGGAAATAAAGGATAGAAAAGTTAATGAGCAATGCTAAGAAATCACGTTGAAACTTAGGGATAGTTATTTGGTGTGTAGAACGTGAGGTTTAAATTAGTTGAAAACCCACTTGTCTATGAACTAATAATGAAAAAAATAACAAAATCCGGTAGTTCGAAAAATGACTAAGGCAGTTCTTTCATGATAAAACACTTGAAGCCTTTATACTTTCTCACCCTTTTATTTGATTATTGTTATTATTTATCCGTCTTAGCCCCTCTGAGCCTTTCTAAAGCCTTTTATTGAAACACATTATAATCCATACCCTTAGTTTGTAGGACTTATCTATATGACCCGCACTCGAATCGTAAAACCTGAGACAAATCGTTTTAGAGCTTGAGTTTGGGGTGGTGGGTTTCATCATTAGGGAACTTTGGGATTTGGGGAATTATATTTGTGATTTTATTGATGATAAAATTGTTATTATTGTAACCCTTTGCCGGGGTAATAGTGAATAAAAAGAAGCTACGAGCTAAATTTGCCAAAAAGGGCATAAAAAGAAAGAATATATATGAGAAAAATAGTATGATATCTCAACATCAAAAAGAGAATCATAGCTATATACAAAAGGAAAAAATTGAATTGAAAAGAAAATATATATTCGAACCGGCAAAGTGGATTTTATATCATCAAAGGTTTTAATTGGGATTCATTGGGGATGCAAATCAAAAGCATCAATAAATTGGGTTGAGTGAGAACATCTTCGAGTGAAACTCAAGCTCTAGGGTGATTTGTTGATGGCTAGTGAGGAGAGAGCCAAAAGCTCACTTTTCATTATCCAAATATACCACACCCGTCCTTAAGCCAAGTTATAACCAAGACCTTAGGATTTCTAACTACTAGGTGGAGAAACAATTGAGCTATTAGGTAGTAGGTAAGTGGACCATTGGATGCTGTATTTGGGACCTATGAACAACCTATAGCCATTAGCATGAACTAAGTTATCATCCTCTCATCCTGGCATTGCGAAATTAATCTTAACTTGAATCTATGGATTGTTGATTACATGTGTATTAAGCATACCTGTGCATTATTTCTTGAGCATTACTGCATGAGACTTTTTAGATATTTTGCTCTAGGATCATTCATTATGTTCTGTTCTTATTCTCCTCCGACTTCTTCTTCTTGTTTATTTTGACTACCCTAATGTTCTTTACTTTTATTGTATCGGGACGATACAACTTTGAGTTGGGGGTCTTGATGTCTCCTCATTTGTGATAGTAAAATCTATTCATGAGACATCATTTTAGGCTTATTTATTAGTTTATAGGTTGATTTTAGCTTAGTTTAGTGCACTTTCCTATTGTGAGTCTTGATTTAGTAACATAATATTTTTAGAGCATATTGGGTTTAATTGTTTATTTAGTGTGAAGCTTTAAAGATAATTATGGAGATTAATTAGAGTCCAAGTCAAAGACTACAACTTATGGAAAAAGATTTACATGGAAATTGGAGATAAGGAAACAAAGGCTAAAAATTAGGAAAAAGAAAAGCTGCCTAAATCTGAGATTTTGCAGCACACACCTAAAGAAGTGATGATTACTCCTACAAGGAAGCCGATTTTGGAAGATTCCTTTCATAGCGACATAGATAATTCTGTGACGATTCTTTTTGTATATTATGGAGCAAAAACCGACCAATAACGAAGAAGATATACTCAAAACGGTCCAACAGTGTTTATCTTTATTTCAAAACGAATTTGAGTTGGGCTAGGAGTCCATTACTTAGATTTATCTCCAAGAAACGAATTAGGTCCACCTATACACTATAAATACAGCCTCTTAACACTCTTAAATCATCCTTGGTGACACCTTAAACCAAGAGGAAGCTTACAACACAAGAGAGAAGTCTGGAAGGAGCTATTCATCAACAATGTCTTCTTCTACCTTTAAATTTGTAATTTCTTTCTTTTCTTGCATGAACTAATTTTCTTTAGCTTTAGTTTTAGCATATACCCTAGTTTTAATTGACATCTATCTAATTTGGGAATTTAATGTTTTAAATAGAATTATAGTTTTTATTCTCTGTTTATGTGTTTGGATTCATATTCTGTGTTCTTGTGGACTGCAACCATTAGAATTACCATCTACTAATTAGGTCACCATTGACAACGGTGTTTAATTGCATGTTTAGCACATAACGTCTAGTATTCGGTCTGATCTGACAACCAACTAGATAATCACTATGGTTTAGTTCTTGTGACTATTTACCAATTACAGGAAAAGTTTGCTTTGGATGCCTTATTGACACAGGTAAATCCTATTTGAAACTACCGATAGCGAATTGGGACCGATTAGGGAAATACTACATAATTCACTCTTACATGTTTAGAACGGCAAAACTAGTGGGAATTACATGCCAATTACTCGAGCTATACTCTCATATCACTTCTCTTTCATATTTATTTTCTGTCTTTTTATTCTTAGTTTTAATTTAGTTAATTAGAAAATCAACAAACATCTATTTGTCTTTACTTTTATTTGCGTTTAGTTGTTCTAGCTTTAATTTATTTGCACTTGATTATTGCATAAGATTCCACTAATCTTCGTAGTCTCTACGGAACGAAACTTAATCTTTTAACTAAAACTTGCATACGATCTGTATACTTGCAGAACCGTGTAGCTTTAGGGTGTTAATTGCACGTTAATTATATCTTATTTTATCACGCCCTAGGCCCCACCAAGTGTAAAGGGAAGACTAGAATTGTGTATCAAATGTGTGCTTGCAGGTTAACCGATCATGTAAGTCAATAGGGACTATAACATGATAGTGAGACACATAAACGAAATGACAGTGAGCTCTTTTTCACATAGAAGTTGTGATATAAAAGGGGTCAGAGTTACTGTAATATGATACAACATATTGTTAGTCTGGGGTACTGCAGGATACGTAACGGATGAAACTATTTTTGAGCAACTATGTACCCTAACAGGTTATTAGTAACGTATGCTCGTATGCTTGCTGGTCGCACGACCTATTTGCCAAGTATGATGATATTTTGATTCAAGTGTCTATATGGGAAGATATGATGTAATGAGATGTGGATTCTATGGATAAGGTGTAACTTCATTGTGGCGAGTGGGAGAATGAAAGAATTAAAAATAAATAAATATTATATTTATTTATTTATTTAATTTCTTTGTCCGCCAATATTTAGTTACAGAATTGTTTTTTGAATTTAAACATTTAAATTCAATTTGGGAGTTATTTATTTTATAACCACCCACCACATATAAGGGAGTTGTAAGTCAAACACAACTCTAATATCTCATATCATTCTACGCCATATAACTTCTCTCTCTTTTCTCTGCAAAACGTTTTACACACAAAAATCAATTAATCGGAGGCTCTTAGGTGGTGATTTCAGTGGTCTTTCTTCCAGTAAGAAGATCCACGGCCACAAGATTATCCAGTTTTTCATTCGATTTGATTCCGCTGCTCTTCAAGAGGTATTCCTATTAAAACCTCTTGTTCATTAATTATTATCTATTTATATATAAACTTTCAAATGGTATCAGAGCTCAAAACAATGTCATGGCTCAGCCTGAGGAAGGCAACACAGCTCAAAACAAAAGGGACATGGAGGCTTATGAGAAGTGGAAAAAAAGAGATTCCACTGCAAGAGGCATCTTGATAAGCTACATGGATGAAGATCTTGTTTATGAGTGTCAATAATACCCCACTTCACACGAGACGTGAAAGCTCTTAATGAAAAGTACGAGGGTACGACTATGTCTAAGTTGAGTAAATTGATCATTAATTTTTGACACTTACAAGAAGAAGCCTAATCAAACCATGCAACAACATCTCCAGGATATGTCTAACATGATTAGGGAACTTAAGACTGCAAGCCATAACCTTACTGATGAACATTAGGTTTAAGCTGTGATCCGATCTCTTTCAAATAAGTGGGAGCATATAAAGATAAACTTGACTCAAAATGACGACATCAAAATTTTTTATGATGTTGCTCGTTATGTGACGTTGGAAGATGAACGTCTTGATGCAATTAAGCCTCAGGGTCAGACTTATATTTGATGAGTCAAGTTCCCACAAAAGTTCTGGCATTAAGTGCAAGAACAATGGGAGGAGAAACGAAATTGAGCATGCTTCCAAGAAGAACAAGAATGGTGGTAACGATAAAAGAGAATGATTTTGGTATAAGAAAGACGAGAGTAAAGTGAAATGCTATAGTTGTGACAAGATTGGTCGCTTCGCTTGCAAGTGCATAGAAAGATAGCAATGTCATTTACTTCTTGTAACTTTACTTATGGTACTAGTACTATATTGCTACCTGATTCTAATCCTTTGTGGACTGTGGATTCAGAAGCGATAGACCATATAGCTAAAGACTGAGAGGCATATGTAGAGTATCATCTAATTCCAGAGGGAACGAGATGAATTTATGTAGGAGACAACAACAAGGTTATAGACAAAGGAGTTGAACTTGCGAAGTGGTCATACCTTGTACCTGCTTAATGTACTTTACACACCTGACATTCGACGTAACTTGGTCTCAGTCACTGTTCTTCTAGGATTACGTTTTAATATGCATTTTCGTAACATACAAGTGGATATCTATTATAACGCTAAGTATTATGGTTCTGGTTTTATTTCTCATGGTTTAATTGTACTAGATGGTGATAACTCGTTCAATAGTTATTATGTAAGTGGTTGTTTTTCTACTAATACTTCTTCTAGTAATTCTAACATAGAAGAAAGTATATGGCATGCTAGACTAGGTCATATTGGTCAAGACCGCATGAATTTGTTGGATAAGGCGAACCTTTTTAGGTTCATTGACTGAAGTCAACTTTCCAACTTATGAATATTGTCTAGCAGGTAAAGAAAAACGAAAACCATTTGGAAAGGCTAAACGAGTTGAGTACCCATTGAAAGTAATTCATTCAGACATCTGTGACTCAATAAATGTTCAAAATAGATGTGGGAACATTATTTCATCATTTTTATAGATGATATCACTAGTTTTGGTTATGTCTACCTGATTTTTCATAAATCTGGAGCATTGAAATGTTCTTATGATATATTTCAATGAAGTAGAAAATCAGTTACAGAGGAAGGTGAAAAACCTTAAACCTTAATCGCGGACGTGAATATCTATTGAGACAGTTGAAAGAACTGTGTGATGAAAGAGGGAGAACTCTCCTAGAAACGGTTAAGTCTATGATGACACAAGCTAGTCTTTCAATATCTTATTAGAGAGATGCCTTGCTTACCATTAGTTATATACTTAATCGAGTGCCCACGAAGACTGTTCCATCAACTCCTTCTGAACTACTTGCTATCCTGGGGGTCGGCATGTTATGTTCATGGTCTATCTCATGAATATGGGAAAATTAGGTCCAAGAGGCACCCCAACCACTCTAAAGGATATGTGTTTATTGGAGAACACAATGATGGAGGTCTTCCTAAAATTAAATCACGAGATGTTACATTCTTAAAGAATGATTTTCTTAGTAGAGGTGAGGTTGATATAAATTTTATTCAATGTGAATATAATGAATATCAGGTGGATGACATACAACAAAATGTGACACCTGATGAGGTAACACATACTCAAGAAGTATAGAATGGAAATCCTATATAACTTGAGACAGTTGAAACCATTGCATCATCTAATAATCCTATTTCTCAAGATTCTCATCATAAGAGAAGTGCTAGAGGTTTAGTTTCTCGCCATCGATTTGAAATCGAAGGAGAAGTCTTTATGATAACTCCACAAGACAAGGAAGAACCTTTAATAGAAAATGAAGCACTTTCATGTCCTGATAAGAATGAATGGAGAAAAGCAATGGAAGACCAAAATGGATGTCAAAACTGCATTTCTAAATGGAGATTTAGACGAGATTAATTTCAGGGAACAACCCTTGAGTTTTATTGCATAAGATCAAGAGAATAAAGTATGTAGATTGTTAAAATCAATATATGGTCTTAAGCAAGACTCGAGACAGTGGAATTTGAGATTTCATGAAGTCATTTCATCAAATGGATTTGAGATGATAAGTGAAGACCACTATTAAACATTCCATTTTTTTTTTGTAATTTTATCTCCGTTTGTGGATGACATCTCATTAGCTGGGAATG
The DNA here is from genome assembly GCA_029959085.1 of Nemophila menziesii. NCBI lineage: Eukaryota > Viridiplantae > Streptophyta > Magnoliopsida > Boraginales > Hydrophyllaceae > Nemophila > Nemophila menziesii. The sequence continues at coordinate 6,942,071 of JARWIR010000014.1, forward strand.
ATAAAGAGTTTATTCAAGCTAATAAGGAGTGTCTAGCTTCTCAATTTGATATGAAAGATATGGGAGAAGAAAATTATATTCTTGCTGTCAAGATTCACAAAGATAGGTCTAGAAGACTATTATCTTTATCTCAAGAACCTTGCATCATGAATATAGTCGAATGCTTTAGTATGACCACATGCAATGCCGTTTGAAAATCCTGTAGAAAAGGGAACAAACTTAACTCTAAACATGTGTCCTAGTACTCCAGAAGAGAAATAGAAAGTGTATACAGTGCCATAGATAGTCTTATATATGTAATGATATGAAATAGGCCAGACATATGTTATGGGGTAGGTTTAGTTAGTCATTTTTCAGTCAAACCCGGGACAAGAGAATTTGAAAGCTGTGAGGATATTGAGATATCTAAAAGGCATTATGGATCATGCCTTATGCTTTCGAGGAAGTAGATTACACCTAGAAGGATATATTATGCCATTTGGGCTAGTGATATATGTGTGTGCATATCTACCTCAGGTCATGTATTCTTGTTAAACAATTGCGCAATTTCTTGAAGTAGCAAGAAACAAACCTGTGTAATCTTGTCCACAATGTACTGAGTTTGTAGCATGCTCAGCTACAATTCAAGAAGCTGTTTGGTTAAAAAGGTTCTTTGAACATTTAGGATTCTCAAGCAATAGTGGGAGACCTGTTACTATACATTGTGATACTCAAGCTGAAAAGGCTTGTGTGAAAGCTCCTAAGTATCACAGTAAGACCAAACACATTGATATAAAGTATAACTTTTGTTAGAGATATTATTGCACAAAACCATGTTGGTTTGCAATACATACACACACGCAATACGCTTGCTAATCATTCATAAAGGATATCCCAAGGGATATATTTATTGATTTGTTAGATCTATATGATTAAGCAAGATATAATGTATGAATATTGCAAGTTTATGTGCATTCATGTATATATTTTCATTAGTATGTTTATTTAACTGTTTCTTTTAATAATATCATGTTTGATATATATTATAATGTGTGTGTTTTTGGAAGGATGTATGTCCTATAGACTGAGATTGGCCCTATCACACGGGCAATCGCCTTTGGCACAAGAAGTGAGAAAATATGAGACTAACTCATAGTAGTGAAGAACCCTTGAGAGAACTTGAGTTAAGATAGTCGTCTTAACTAAGTGTTAAGATGAGATCATAAACATGGATGATGCATGTTAAACTTATATCATGATCGAAGTAGAATCCCACTGTCTACTTAGTCTATAATAGCCAGATATGGGTTGCTTGATTGATTTCATAGAAGGGTTGATCGATCGAAGAACACATTTTAAGAAACGAGGCTTGTCTAATTATATATCTGTATGGTATTTATAAAATTGTGACATGCAATTGGATCTATATGAATAATACCATAGCACGTGTGTCATACCACATGTGCTTTCGACCAGAAGAAAGTGAAGAGTCGATCCCTGTCTCTTCACTGTGTGATACCTTTAACTTTGCCCTTATTACTTTTGACTATATCTTGATATTTTGATTAGGTGTATGCTACTTTGAACATATTACCAATGATCATAAATGATTCGGTCTAATGGAGTGTGTTTGGGAAAGCAACCTAATCAATGTAAAAGGATCTAAGTGTAAAGGGAAGACTAAAATTGTGTATCAAAGTGTGTGCTTGCAGGTATACCGATCATGTAAGTCAATTGGACTATAACATGATAGTGAGACACATGAAATTATGTCAGTGAACTCTTTTGATCACATAAACGATGTGATATAAATTTAAAGGGGTCAGAGTTACTGAAATATGATACAACAAATTATTAGTCTGGGGTACTGCAGGATATGTAACGAATGAGAATTATTTGAGCAACTATGTACCCTAACAGGTTATTAGTAACGTATGCTCGTAGTCTTGCCGGTCGCTCGGCCTATTTGCCAAGTATGATGATACTTTGATGCAAGTGTGTATATGAGAAGATAGTGGGATGTTGGTACCATAAAATTGATGTAACTTAACTATCGGCGAGTGGGAGAATGTAAGATTAATATATGTATTATTTATTTATTATATTTTTAGTCCGCCAAAAGTTAGTTACTAAATATATGGTGATTAATTTAAAATTCAAAATTAATAACTGTGGAAGTTATAAAATCAGATACGTGTATATCTGACAACACTTCCTGATTACCCACTATTTAAGAGACAGAGTTCTATCAGAAGAAAAACTAATGAATCTAATTCACTAAAACGCTTCTCTTCTAATATTTAGTTTTCTCTTTACAATACACAAAACTAATACACACTGATCAGAATTACACAAAGGCTCTTAGGTTGTGGAAATAGAGGTCTTTCTTCCAGTAAGAAGATCCACGACCGCAAGATTATCTAATTCTCAATCGATTCAATTCTGCTGCTCTTCAAGAGGTATTCCTGTGATAAAACTCTTGTTCTTTAATTATTAACTAATTAAATATTACAAATGAAAGAATTAGTTAAAATAAATAAATATTATATTTCAAATGGTATCAGAGCATTTGATACCATTTGAAATATAATATACAATCATATTGGAAGTGAATACTAATATTTCAAATGGTATCAGAGCATGAATAGTTTAATTAGATTAAATATTTTTTTTTGGAGCCTTAGATAAGAAAAAGTTTTTTTTGAAAGCTTTTGGTTTGACATGATATACTTCGAAAAGTTTTTTTTGTTTTGACATGTTAGATCTATGATTTCTTTTCATGTGCTTCAAGAGAGACTGAAATTTTTTGTTTGTTTCCGTTACCAAATATTTTTTGTTTCTTTCAGTTACCAAATCTTCTGGGGTGGTTCGAACCTAAGCAGTTCATACCAATGACATGTAGCATTACCAATTTCACTGCCTTAACTTATTATTAATGAATATAGTTCCTGGAAACATGGTGTACTCTGTTTTTTTGTTTCCTAATTGAATTTGGTGTAATTCTTTTTCGTTCTTATTTTTCTATATGTAGAAAATGATAGAAACACGATCCAGGGGATCACGGGAATCAAGGCTCCGCCTATTAAGAGATTAGCGAATGCTTAATAGGAATGTAAGAAATCCAAATGGACCACTAAGGGTTCATACACCACATCGAGCAAGGACACCAGAACAAAAACAAACTTTGAGGAACAGTATCCGAGCTCTTCATTATAGGAAGAAACCTCACCACACTCTAATTCAACACGTGGCAATTGTCAATAGGTTGATTCAAAATGTCATAGATTGGGGTGAGGATGGCTTATGTTGTGATGCTTGCATGGTGGTAGTCATTCGTAAAACATTGCCGAGAGAGTTGCGTAGGGATTTAGATATCCTATGGGAGGATAAGTTTCCAGCTAACCATGTTCATGGAAGAGGTGATACATATGAGTGGCTTGTGTATGCTTTGACTGAATCTCACTCGTGGAAGCACTTCAATAGTTCCATAAGGTCGGAACAATGCGATTGTGGTATGCATTATCCAACCACTAATCTTGATAGATATTTTCCAATTGGAAAATATAAGGAAGTGAGATTTGAGGAGTCGATCCCTAACTTAAGATATTGGATATGATTGGTGTTTGCTAGTTGAACTTGCAGTAGGTAGTTTGCTTAAGTAGGTTGTTTTCTTCGATGTTTTTCATTCCATGTTTGTTAGAAATTACATTAGTTGCTTTTATCCCTTTGATTCAGTATTTTCTTTATTGAACATGTTTTTTCTAGTTATGTATGGATTCAACTATTTTTCTTTGCTTTTATGCTTTAGTTGTTTATTTTCATACAATATCGCTCTATTTATGTTAGAGTAAGTGGAAGTTCTTGAAGAACTTATTTTGCGGTTAATGAAATTGATTGAATGATTAAGACAAACAAAATATAGTGATTCATGATTGGAAACATAGTGAACTTTCTTTATCACTTATTTTGTTATCTTTGTGATTCATTCCATTTGCATTAATAGCTTAGAGTTGTTAAATAAATGTATGTTATTAATGGAAATCTCTTACTTTATAGAGAAAATGGCATCAAAAACCATCATTGCTGATCTCAATAAAGGAGAAAAGATGAATGGTGAGAACTATAACCTTTGGAAGCTCAAGATACATTATGTTCTAGAAGAGCAAGATGTTCTTGAGGCTGTTAACAACATCATGGCTCAGCCTGAGGAAGGCAACACAGCTCAAAACAGAAGGGACATGGAAGCTTATGAGAAGTGGAAAAAGAAAGATTCCACTGCAAGAGGCATCTTGATAGGCATCTTGATAGGCTCCATGAATGACAATCTTGTCTATGAACGTCAACGATACCTCACTGCTCATGAGATGTGGAATGCTCTTAATGAGAGGTATGGGGGTACGACTGTGACAAAGTTGCGTCAATTGACCATTAAGTTTGACACTTGCAAGAAGAAGCCTAATCAAACCATGCAACATCTCCGAGAGATGTTTAACATGATTAGGGAACTTAAGAATGAAGGTCGCAACCTTACTGATGCTGTGATCCGATCTCTTCCAAATAACTGGGAGCATTTGAAGATAAACTTGACTCACAATGACAACATCAAAACCTTTGATGATGCTGCTCGTCATGTGACATTGGAAGATGAACGTCTAGATGCAATTAAGCCTCAAGGTCAGGCTTATGTTGCTGAGTCAAGTTCCCACAAAGTTTCTGACAATAAGCGCAAGAACAATGGGAAGAAGAACGAAAATGAGCATGTTTCCAAGCAGAACAAGAAAGGTGGTAACAATAAGGGAAAACGTTTCCGTAAGAAGAAAGACAAAAGTAAGATAAAATGCTTTAACTGTGACAAACTGGGTCACTTCGCTCGCGAGTGCAGCGAGCCCAGAAAGGTAGCAATGTCATTTACTTCTTGTAATTTTACTTATGTTACCAGTACTGTATTGCTTGCTGATTCTAATCCTTTGTGGACTGTGGACTCAGGAGCGACAGACCATGTAGCCAAAGACCGAGAGGCATATGTAGAGTACCGTCGGTTTCCAGAGGGATCAAGGTGGATATATGTAGGAGACAAAAATAAGGTTGAAGTCAAAGGAGTTGGCACTTGCAAATTGAACTTGCGAGGTGGTCAAACCTTGTACCTGCATGATGTACTTTACGCACCTGACATTCGACGGAACTTAGTCTCGGTCACTGTTCTTCTAGGATTAGGTTTTAATTTGCATTTTCATAACAAACAAGTAGATATCTATTATGACGCTAAGTATTATGGTTCTGGTTTTATTTCGCATGGTTTAATTGTACCAGATGATGATAACTCGTTTAATAGTTATTATGTAAGTAGTTGCTTTTCTGCTAATACTTCTTCTAGTAATTATAATGTAGAAGAAAATGTATGGCATGCTAGATTAGGTCATATTGGACAAGACCGTATGAATTTGTTGGCTAATGCGAACCTTTTGGGTTTGTTGACTAAAGTCAACTTGCCAACTTGTGAAAATTTTCTAGCAGGTAAAGCAAAACGAAAACCATTTGGAAAGGCTAAACGAGTGGAGTACCCATTACAAGTAATTCATTCAGACATCTGTGGCCCAATGAGTGTTCAAACTAGACATAGGGAACGTTATTTCATCACCTTTATAAATGATTTCACTAGGTTTGGTTATGTCTACCTGATTTCTCACAAATCTGAAGCATTGAAATGTTTTATGACATTTATCAATGAAGTGGAAAATCAGTTAGAGAGGAAGGTGAAAACCCTAAGAACCGATCGAGGACGTGAATATCTATCTGATCAGTTTAAAGAACTGTGTGATGAAAAAGGGATAGTAAGGCAACTTACAATTCCTAGAACACCACAACAGAATGCTGTGGCTGAAAGGAGGAATAGAACACTCCTAGAAATGGTTAGGTCTATGATGGCACAAGCAAATCTTCCAATATCTTATTGGGGAGATGCCTTGCTTACCGCCTGTTATATACTTAACCGAGTACCCACAAAGACTATTCCATCAACTCCTTATGAACTATGGACAGGTAGGAAACCTACTCTGTCATACTTGCGACCTTGGGGGTCGGCATGCTATGTTCATGATCTATCTCATAAGTATGGCAAATAGGTCATGCGACCAGCAATCATACGAGCATACGTTACTAATAACCTGTTAGGTTACATAGTTGCTCAAAAATAGTTTCATCCGTTACGTATCCTGCAGTACCCCAGACTAACAATATGTTGTATCATATTACAGTAGCTCTGATACCATTTGAAAGCAATTAATTAGATATTAAAACAAGAGGATTTAATAGGAATACCTCTTGAAGAGAAGCGGAATCAAATCGAATGAGAACTAGATAATCTTGCGGCCGTGGATCTTCTTACTGGAAGAGAGTCCTCTGTAATCACCACCTAAGAGCCTCCGATTAATTGATATGGCGTAGAATGATATGAGATATTAGAGTTGTGTTTGACTTACAACTCCCTTATATGTGGTGGGTGGTTATAAAATAAATAACTCCCAGATTGAATTTAAATGTTTAAATTCAAAAAACAATTCTGTAACTAAATATTGGCGGACAAAGAAATTAAATAAATAAATATATATAATATTTATTTATTTTAATTAATTCTTTCATTGAGAGACGCAAGGGATCCTCCTAATTCTATTTCATAACATATGATGTTTAAGGGTTAAATTGGTCAAGCAACAATGGTCGGGATTCTATAATCCTTGAACCCCCGTCAGGGTGGACTACAAGGCTATTCTAGAGTGTCACTAGTCCCGTTAGGGTAAATATGATCCACTTTCGAATGATTAAGTAATTTTACCACATTGGCCCTAAAATTAACTAAGCTCGTCAGAGTCAAATAGTTTCTATTTTAGATTGAGTAATTAAGTCCATACCTGGACCCTCTGTTAGGATGATCCACACGCCACATATGTGGAATAGCCTAGATACTAACACCTGTTCTTGGTTAATTACTCCGAAAACAGTAAATAATCTCAAATTACAGAAAAGAGTAAAAGACTCAATTTAATTTAATTTATTAAAAACTCAAATTCAGACATATGAAATTTAACAGAATCGGGATTCACCCGTTATGCATTCTCAAGTACTATGAAGAAATTAGCTCATACTAATTAAAAATAAAACTAAATTAAAATAAAGGGAACTCATAGTGTTTTACAGAATTAAAAATAAAGAAAACCTAATTTCTGGAATTGGATTTGGCTGAGAATAGAGATATAGACACTCTCCAGCTCTACATCTTTCTTCTTCTTCCTTCGTTGACTTCTCTCTGATGCTTCTGCTTATGAATAATGAGTTGTATGAAAAATAGAAGTCAAAAGCTCCTTTTATAAGAGGAAAAACGAATTAGAACTTGGACCTAAAATTAAATCACTAATTAAAAGCCCAAGTCCATTTTCTAAGCCCAAAATCCCGTAACTGCTGCACCACCTCCACTAAAACAGCTCTAGCCGATTCGTTATAACTCCGATTGACTTGAAATTGCTTGTTAAATTTCCGTAACTCGATAAGGAACGTATTCTCTTCAAAGGTCAGCGGATAAATCAACTCTTAAGTGCCTCGAAATCAGCAATCTTTTGCCTGTTTTCCAGGTTTGCACCTCCAAAATATAATTCTTTCGGGATTTATCTTCAAGCTTTGACTCCATATCACGATCTTTGACTCTCTTCTCGGATTCCTTTCCTAGCTAATATTCAAAACCTACAAACTTTTCACTAAAATACACAAGATTACGCACAAAAGTTTAATAAATCAAAAATACTAGAAATAAAATAGGAATTCCGGATTATTGCATTTTTAACTCAAAAGTCTATCAAAATATTCAATTAAACATAAAAAAATGATGTATCCCAAGGGTCGAAAATAAGAACAATTAGGGAGACATCAGAGCAAGGGGAGATAGTATCTAAAAAGAGACCATTTATCGAATATCCCCCTCAACTAGAAGAAAAGCCGATTTCGTCACACTTGAGGTATGCTTATTTAGGTACTAACAACACTCTACCTATTATTGTTTCAGCTACTCTAACAGGTCCTCAAGAAGACAAACTGTTGTGCATACTGAGAGCTAATAAAGAGGCGATTGGTTGGACTATTGCAGACATCAAAGGTATTATTCCTTCCTATTGCCAACACAAAATCATTCTAGACGATGAAAGAGCGCGCTCAGTTGAAGGGCAAAGAAGATTGATGCCAACTATGAAGGAAGTGGTGAAGAAAGAGGTTATCAAGTTGCTAGACGCGGGAATCATCTATCCCATAGCTAGTAGCGAATGGGTGAGTCGAGTTTAATGCGTACCAAAGAAGGGTGGTATCACTACCATCTTGAACGAGCAGAATGAAGCCATTCCATCAAGGACCGTTGTTGGTTGGAGAGTGTGTATGGATTATATAAAGTTGAACAAGGCCACCAGAAAAGATCACTTTCCTCTTCCGTTTATTATCAGATGTTAGACAAGCTAGCTGGGAGAGAATATTATTGCTTTTTGGATGGATATTCAGGTTACAATCAGATTTACGTAGATCCAAAAGTCCAACACAAGACAACCTTTACATGTCCTTTTGGTACCTTTGCTTTCCGAAGGATGCCATTTTGATTATGTAATGCACCTGTTACTTTTCAAAGATGTATGATGGCAATTTTCTGGGACATGATTGATGATTTCCTTGAGGTATTTATGGATGACTTTTCTGTGTTTGGTGATGACTTTGAAGAGTGTTTACGGAACTTGGAGAAGGTATTGATTAGATGCAAGGAAACGGATTTGGTTTTGAACTGGGAAAAGTGTCACTTTATGGTTCGTGAGGGTATAATGTTGGGTCACAAGGTTTCAAGTGCTGGTTTGGAAGTTGACCGTGCGAAGATTGAGGTAATCAAGACTCTTCCCCCTCCTATTTCTGTAAAAGGAATAAGAAGCTTTTTGGGTCATGATGGTTTTTATCGATATTTTATCAAGACTTCTCCAAAATATCTAAGCCATTGTGCAACTTACTTGAGAAGGACACCAAATTCCTTTTTGATGAAGCTTGCATAAAGGCATTCAACGAGATCAAAGAGAAGCTTATTTCTGCGCTTGTTGTATTACCTCCTGATTGGAAGATTCCGTTTGAGATTATGCGTGATGCTAGTGATCTTGCAATGGGTGTTGTTCTGGGTCAAAGAAAAGAAAAAGTATTTAATTCCCTCTACTACGCTAGTAAAACATTCACAAGTGCTCAAATTAATTATATCGTGACTGAGAAGGAATTACTAGTTGTTGTGTACGCATTCAACAAATTTCGTTTCTACCTTCTTAGGGCGAATGTTGTTGTGTTTACCGATCATTCTGTGATCAAATACCTTATGGAAAGGAAAGATGCAAAGCCGCGTTTGATTAGATGGGTGCTACTGTTACAAGAGTTTGATTTAGAGATTCAGGATCGAAAGGGTTGTGATAATCAGGTTGCTGACCATTTGTCGCGTCTTGAAGGTTCTGAATCTAATGGAGGACCTGAGTTGGTTAGAGAAAAGTTTCCTGATGAGAGTTTGTTTTCAGTTTATTCATTAGAAACTCCTTGGTATGCGGATATAGCAAATCTTATTGTGAGTGGTTCTTTCCCTCAAGGAGCTACCTCACAAGAGAAAAAGAGACTAGTCCATCGAGCTAAACAATTATTTTGGGAGGATCCTTTCCTCTACAAAACATGCAGTGATCAGATGGTGAGAAGATGCATACCAGATTGGGATATTCTATCTGTTGTTGCAAGTTGTCATGATTCACCATACGGAGGACACTTCAGGGTGATCGTACAGCTGCAAAGGTACTACAATTTGGTTTTTATTGGCCTACATTACAAAGGGATTGTCATGAGTATATCAAGACGTGTCATAGATGCCATTTTACTGGTAATATATCTAAGAGAGATGAGATGCCGCATAATAACGTTCTTGAATTTGAGATATTCGATGTATGGGGTATTGATTTCATGGGTCCTTTTGTACCATCTAACGGGAATCTTTACATCCTACTACTTGTTTATTACGTGTCTAAATGGGTAGAGGCTGTAGCTCTACCAACTAATGATTCGCGAGTAGTGATTAAATTCTTAAAGTCACACATCTTAACTAGACATGGTACACCTCGAGTGATTATCAGTGATGGAGGGTCACACTTTGTGAACAAATATCTGAAGACAGTTCTAGATAAGTATGGTGTGAGACATCGTGTATCTACCGCGTATCATCCACAAGCCAATGGTCAAACTGAGGTATCTAATCGAGAGATCAAATCCATTCTTGAGAAGACAGATGGTTCCACATGCAAGGATTGGTCAACAAAATTAGATGATGCGTTGTGGGCATATCGTACTGCGTTTAAGACGCATGTGGGTGGATCTACATATCACATCTTTTATGGTAAGGCTTGTCACTTACCTCTTGAGCTTGAAATGGGTGCCTATTGGGCGAGAGCGGAGATGAACATGGATCCTACCTTAGCTGCAGAGAATCCTATGATGAAGCTGAATGAACTTGATGAGTTTCGATTTCATGCATATGAGAATGCTAAACTTTATAAAGAAAAGACAAAAATATGGCATGACAATCCTATTCGCGAAAATAAATTCAAAGTTGGACAGATGGTCCTCAAGTATAACTCTAAGTTCAGCAATTATCCAGGCAAGTTGAGATCAAAGTGGTCTGGTCCGTTCGTAGTGACCAAAGTTACGCCGCATGGAGCTATAGAAATCGAGAACCCAGACGAGCAACGCACCTTCATGGTGAATGGGCATCGTTTGAAACTTTACCATGTGGGCAAGGATACCAATCGCAGAGTTGATCCACATCCTGGGGAGGCCATGTACCTCCTTGAAGCTGAATAGATGCGAGAGGTAACCCGTCGAGCTTAACGACGTTAAACAAAAGCCAATTCATTGTATATTAGTTTATTGCTTTATGTTTTTCGATTCCTAGTGTATAATTCTAAGTTAGTGTCGAGTTTTAGTATCTACTTTTAAAAGAAATGAGAAAGGTAGTGTGTTAATGGTGTAGGAATTGAGTTTGGGGTGCTAAGGAACGAAAAGGAATAATCTGCTGCTCTGACCGGCTAGCTGGCCAGATCACCGGCATGCCGGTGGAGCAGAAACACGTGCCCACGGGTCCAAGGCTCGGGTTCTTTGCCGAGAGGTAGAGAAAATTCGACGAGTAGCACCGGCTAGCCGGTCACATGACCGGTATGCTGGCCAGATGAAAAACCCGTGGCCTCGGGTAGATCGGCTCGGGTATTTTGACGGAGTCACCCCTGGACAAAAAGCAGTACCGGTATGCCGGTGAACTGAAACACGTGGCCTAGGGTCGCGACACGGGTTGTTTGCCGAGAGGCAGAATGGTACGAAAAGAAACACGCCCAGCACCGGCTAGCCGGCCAGATACGCCGGTATGCCGGTCAACATGGCGGTTTGAAGAATGTGTTGCCCTATACAACTCTTACCTTATCATGTGCAAACCCTAGCCTCCCCCATACGAATTTTCTAGCTCCCAACCTTATAAATAGACTTTGAAGCTTTATTAAACCTCTATAACAAACACAATAACATCAATAATTCTCTCCTCCATCCTCCATAAACACATCCTCTTCATCAAATTCATCACAAAACACCATTAAATACCATCAAGATCATCAAGCTTTCAAGTTTTCTTCCAAGATTCATCAAGAAACCTTCTTCTTTCACTTAATCCAAGCAAGAAACTCAAGCTACACCAAGTTTTCTTAACTTTATTCTATCCTTGGTATAACTTGAGTTTGGGGTCAATTCAAACATGACAAACAGAACTGATGATATGGATTATAAGAGGAAGTGTTGTATCCTAGGGAAGAACAAGAATTTTCCTGGTTCTACAATTGAAAAGGCCATCAATCTTGATGAGCCTATTAAAGAAAAACAAAAGGAAGAGGCACCTGCACAACCACTACACAAGAAATTAATAGCAAGGATAAGGGTATCATCAAAGCCTAAAGAAAAGACACCAATTCAAGATCGAGATTCTTCTTCCTCTCAAACTAATTCTTGTATTCCACCATGGGCTCTCAAATTGCAACATGAAGTCAAGCTTTTAAGAGAAGACAACAGAGCACTTTGGAGGGAAATTACACAGATTGAGTCAACATTGTAAGAGGTAACTACGAACATGGATATTGATAATTATTCTTCTCCTTTGGAGGAGGATATCTTTATGGCTAGGTACCCCGTTCTAATTATTCTTCTTAATTAATGGTAGACACTAGGTAGGTAGTTTAGTTTAATTTTATTGCTTTATTGAGTCTTTTTTGAGTCGTGGGGACACGACTCACTTTTGAGTTTGGGGTGGGGTTCGTTGCCTCATCCCAATTTTTTGTGATTTACATGCTTTCAATAAAATTAATCTTAGGGTTGCGTTGACTGTAGAGTATCTTAAATGCCCCCATCAAGCATGCTTTTCATGAATTTATGATAGAAAATAGTTAACTTTAGGAGTTAGTATAAACTGCACTTAGATTTGCATGCAAATATGAGATAATTAATAGGAAGAATTAATAAACAATGCAAAAGAAGTAAACTTGTACTTAAGGATAATGGGTGGTTTGTAGAACGTGAGATCTAAATGAGTAGAGAACCCACTTAGGTATGAACTAGAGGCAAGCTGTGTAGATAGGAAAATGATAGAGGCAGTTCTTTGTTAGCCCTTTTGAATCCTTTTTGGCCTTCTATCCCTGAATTAATTATATCCTTCTTAGCCAAATTTTTAGCCTTTAAGCCTTACTTTTGTCGCCACATTATAAGCCAATATCCCTTTAGATTGTTAGGCATGACCATATGACCCACACTTGAATCACGATCTTGATACTTCCTGTCTTGAGCTTGAGTTTGGGGTGGTGGGTCCACTATATGGGAATTTATATTGGGTTGGGATTTTTGAGCTCATCAATTATGCTTTGTGCTATATTTTGATAATGATTCACAGGTTTATTATATTGTAACCCTTTGCTGGGGTAATAGTGAATGAAAAATAAGCTACGAGCTAAAGTTATGAAAAGGCATAACTATGAAAAAATAGCATGATATCTCAACATTAAAAAAGAGAGTCAAAGCTATACAAAAGAAAAAATTGTGATTTGAAAAGAATATATATTCGGACCGGCAAAGTGAAAATTTTTATGTGAATCATCTTTAGTGCTTATTGGGTTAATTTGGGGACGCTAATTAAGCGCGTCAAATGGGTTGAGTGAGGACGTTATTCGAGTGAAAACTCAAGCTCTTGGACAGTTTGTTGATGGTAAGTGAGGAGAGAGCCAAAAGCTCACTTCAAATTTACCAAATATACATACCATACCATCCATAAGCCTACGCTAAAACCGTAAAGACCTCATGATTCCTAGATACACAGTGAGTTAATAGGGAGTATGCTAAGGGGAGCATTCAAAGCAAGTAAAGATCGAGGAACACCCTATAGCCACCATCTTGAGATAAGTAATAAGCGTGACCTTCTAGCATTGTGAAATTGATTTTGGATTGAGATTATTTTGTGTTTTATTTTGCATGATATGTGTATGTGTATATTAATTCCTAGATGAGACTATATGAGATTTGTTTTAAGTTATGCTTTGGGAATATTTACTAGATTCTACCTTCCGCGTTCACCTAAAAGATCCTTGTTTTTATTTTACTTTGTCGGGACGACAAAGGTTTGAGTTTGGGGTCTTGATGTCTCCCTATTTGTTCTAAATATTATCCCTTTGGAGACATCCTTTTAGGTGAATAAATGACTTATTTGATAGACTTTTATGCGTATTTGATCATATTGCACTTTCTCCCCTTGGAATTTAATTATTTGCAGTTTTTGAGCTTTTGTGCGTAAATTTGATTGTTTTTAGTGCAAAGTTAATAGGTTCTTGAATTTCATGAAATATCAATCCAAGGAGGAGAAGTGAGAATTAAAGTAAGAGTATTTTAGTGTGTTAGGAAGTACTTTTACTCGAGTTTCTATTTTTAGAGTGCACTTTCCTATTTCGAGTCTTGAATTATTGATTTATTCTTTTTAAAGCATATGCGGTTTAATTATTTATTTATTGTGAAGCTTTAAAAGATATATGGTAATTACTTGGAGACCAAGTCAAGATAAATAAGTAAAGGAAAGAAGATTCACATGGAAATAAGAAGATTAAGGAAGGATATATGCAAAGAAGGAAAAGATAAAGTTGCCTTATGAATCTGAAATTCCAGCCATGTTTCAAAGACGAGTCCATAATTTAAGATTAGCTAGGAATCTGGGCGAATGGTCTGCACCAATGGAAAGATCTTTCCGAGACAAGCGGTTTTGAATATTGGAACGCGTCAAACGGATAGTATTGAAGGATATATGACCAAAACAAATCAGCAGCAGAATCTTACCTTTCCTAGATTTTAGGGCTACGAATTTAAGAGTTCTTAACTTGTCTTTCACTCCAAGTAAATTCGACCTAGGGCTTCCTAACTCCTATAAATACACCCTTTAGCCTCCTCTTTTCACACACTTCAGAGAATTACACAAGAGGCTTAAGGTTTTCAAGTCAGAAAAAGAAGGCAATGAGAAGCTAGTGCTGGAGGAATCCTGTTCTTCCATCAATAGTCATCCTACCCTTTAGGTTATCAATTTATCTTTTGTATTTGAACATGAATTCCTTTTATTTATTTTCAGTCTTTAATTCAATTATGAGCTAAATTTCCATATACTTGAGAATCGCATTAAAGGGATGAACCTTAATTAATAAATCTATGTTTTGAATTTGGGATTGTTTAGATTTAAATTGAATTGAGTTTTATATATTGGATATTACTTTGTTTTCATTACTATTTCTTTTAGGAATAACTATAACTAGCTTTTAGTATTTGGGCTATTCACTTTAGTGGCGAAGTGATCATCCGAGAGGGGGGGGGGGTTTGAATACAGATCTAGGTAATACCCGTGTAATGTCCGTTATTGACTGACATGCTTAACTAGTTACATATCCAAAGAGGTAAAATCATATCATCCGAAGAGGCATATTCAACCATACATGTGTTTATAGTACTTTAGGATAGCTCCTAGGTCCACCCAACAAGGGGCTAGGAGAAATTAGAGTCCCGACTAATATTATAATTCCAATTCTACCCTAAACATAGCATAGATTATATTGATTAAGTGGATTCCTTGCGAGACTTAAGTATCTCTCTATTCTGAAGTTAGTCTTTTATTTGCTTTATTTATTTCTAGTTAATTTACTTTTAATCTTTATTTTATTTGCATCTTTTAGTTACAAAAACCAAACAAAAATTCTTATCTTTTATTTTTTGTTTAGCAATTATTCTTACTACTTGATTAATATTTGGGTTGAACCTAATCCGTCCCTGAGAACGAACTTGATTATCATATATTAATTGGGACAACTGTACACTTGCAGTTTGTGGTTACTCTTTATTTATCGCTTTGTTTTCCAACATCCTAGGACCCACCAAGTTTTTGGCGCCGCTGCCGGGGACGGTAGCGTGTGACCCCGGTGTTAATCTTTAGTAGTTTAATTGTTTTAGTTTTATTTTTATTTTTCAGATTTACTCTTTGGGTTGTCTTTCTTACTCAGGTTTACAGGTTTTGGTTTATGCGTGAAGATATCGTGATTCTTGCAAATCCCGAAAACCTAGTTCGAGAAGCAAATAAAAGAAAGAGAGAAGCTAAAGCAAAAGAGTTAGAGGAGAAATTAGCAAGAGAAACAATGGCTGACAATCATGAAATCAACCCCCCCCCTCTTGTTCCTCTTGTTCCATAAGTTCAACCTCCTCAACACAATAATGTGTGGTTCATCAATGGCCCTGAACAAGCTCCATTTCGAGCTCCTACCCTCGGAATTGGCCCAGCAAATATTAATGTCAAGAGATTCAGACCCGATCCTGGTATGTTATCTCAATTTCAGAGTTATGGAAATTTCCGAGGAGCACCTGGCGAAGATTCAATCCGTGCTGTACAGAAGTTCATGCAAATCTGCGATTCCTATATTATGCAAGGAGTAACAAGAGATCAGATGTATTTTGCGAATTTTAGGTATTTCGTTATTGATGGAGCAAGTGAATGGCATGATTCTCATGAACCCGGAGCAATTACTACATGGGACGCATTACAAACTGCGTTCTTCGATAGATACTAGCCAACGAATATGAGATTAGATGCACAAGTTGAATTGACTTCATTCAAACAAGATCAAGACGAAAATTTGGGTAGAAGTTGGAAGAGATTTCAGATTTGTTTGAGAAGAGTACCTGATCATGGCCTCACAGAGGTTCACCAGATGAAGATATTTTGCCGAGGACTTGATGGCTCTTCAAGAAAGGATCTAGACTTGCTTTGTGGTGGTGGATTTATACAGGTACAACCAGTCCATGCTAAGATTATTTTGAATAGAAATGTAACGAATGAAATGGGTTGGAATACCGTGAAAACACATGTCTGAGGTGGAACTAGTGCATTCATTGAAGAAAAATTCATCGCCATGGAAAATAAACTTGAACAACAACTAAAACAGCTTACTCTAGCTGTTACAAAAAGTGTTGCAGGTAGTGGAGCAGATGTTAATGTTACACAATAAGTTTATGGATGCTCTAACTGCGGTACACAAGATCATGATTGGGAGAATTTTCCACACAATACAGAAGCCGTTTATGTCCAACCGAGGAAATTATAATTCAAGTGGTCAAGGTTATCAACCGAATAGAAACCATCCGGGTTTCCAATATTCAAATCCAAATGGGGCTGCTAATCTGACTTATGCATATCAACCACGTCCCCAAGGAAACAACTTTCAACCAAAACCACTAAACAACTACCAAGGTGGACAAGCTTAGAGAAATCAAGCTAAGAGACAACCTCCTCAAGATGCTTACACCGAGACCACGAACCAGAAAGCTTTACCTGCTCAACCTCAAGAAGGCGCGCTAGATGTTCAGCAAACCCTATTGACACTAGTCAATATTCAAACAAAAGCTATCCAAGAGCAACAAGCCACAACCGCAGCATTGAAGATGTTAGAAAATCAGCTAGCTCAAGTGGCAAAACAATTGAATCAACATCAACAAGGACAATTACCAAGTGACACTGAAGAACCCAAGCAACGAGAGGATTGTAATGCAGTGACACTTAGGAGTGGTAAGAAGCTCCCACCACCTCCTTTTCCCATGATGAAAGAAAAAGAAACAACTATGAAAGAGAAACCGAAAAAAAGATGTGGTGGAGAAAGAAGATGAACCTGAAGTAGTGGAAGTGGAGAAGATTCTGGAAAAACCAAAGACCAAAGATGTTACAGAAACCCGTCCTCCTCCACCTTTTCCCTCAAGAGTTCAGAAGAAAGGAGACATGGCTGACTATCAGAAGTTCTTAAATATGGTACATGGTCTCAATATTAATGTTCCATTATTAGATGCTATCAGAGATGTGCCGAAGTATGTTAAGTTCTTGAAAAGAGCCATAACCAACAAGAGACCATACCGTGAGAATGAAATGATAGGATTGCCAGAAGAATGCAGTACTATATGCCAAAGTAAGTTGCCACCTAAACTACTTGATCCTGGGAGTTTTACGATTCCTATTTCTATTGGTAATGAGTGGCAAGGGAAAGCTTTGTGTGACTTGGGTGCGAGTATCAATTTGATGCCCAAGTCAATTTTCGAAAAACTGAAGATAGGAAACGCAAAACCTACTTCCATGATCCTGCAAATGGCTGATAGATCCCTCGCACATCCAGAGGGACGAATAGAAGATGTCCTCGTCAAGGCAGGTGATGTCTCCCGATTTGTTCTAATTATTAACCCTTTGGAGACATCCTTTTAGGTGAATAAATGACTTATTTGATAGACTTTTAGGCTTAATTGATCATATTGCACTTCCTCCCCTTGGAAATTAACTATGTGTAAATTTGACTATTTTTAATGCAAAGTTAATTGGTCTTGAATTTCACGAAAGACCAATCCAAGGAGAAGAAGTGAGAATAAAGTCTTAGTATATTTTAGAGTGTTAGGAAATGATTTTTACTCGAGTTTCTATTTTTAGAGTACGCTTTCTTATTTCGTTTTCTTGATTTATTGATTTATTCTTTTTAAGCATATGCGGTTTAATTATTTATTTAATGTGAAGCTTTAAAAGATAAATGGTAATTACTTAGAGACCAAGTCAAGATAAAGGATTGAAGGAAAGAAGATTTACATGGAAATAAGAAGATTTGGGAAAGATTTATTCAAAGACGGAAAAGATAAAGCTGCCTTATGAATCTGAAATTCTTACCACGTTTTAAAGATTAATTCATAATTAAAGATTGGCTAGGAATCTGGACGAGTGGTCTGCACCAATAGAAATCTCTTTCCAAGACAAGCATTTTCATATATTGGAACTTCTCAAACAGATAAGTATTGAAAAAGATATGACCAAATCAAATCAGCAGAAGAATCTTACCTTTTCTAGAATTTAGGGCTACGAATTTAAGAGTTCTTAACTTGTCTTCCACTCCAAGAAAATTCGACCTAGGGTCCTCCAACACCTAAAAATACACCTCTTAACCTCCTACTTTCACACACTTCAGAGAATTAAACAAGAGGCTTAAGGTTTTCAAGTCAGAGCACGAAGGAGAGAAGAAGCTAGAAGCTGGAGGGATTCTGTTCTTCCAACAATCGTCATTCAACCCTTTAGGTTATTTATTTCTTTCTTGTAATTGATCATGAATTCCTTTTCTTTTATGTTAGTCTTTAATTTTCTTATGAGCTAAATTTATTTATACTTGAAAATCGCATTAAAGGGATGAACCTTAATTAACTGATCTATGCTTGAATTTGGGATTGTTTAGATTTAAATAGGATTGAATTTTATATATTGGTTATTACTTTTTTTTCATTACTAATTCTTTTCCGCGCAACTAGAATTAGCTGTTAGTATTTGGGCTATTCACTTTAGTGGCGAAGTGATCATCCGACAGGGGGGTTTGAATACAGATCTAGGTAATACCCGTGTAATGTCCGTTATTGACCGACAGGCTTAACTAGTTACATAGCCAAAGAGGTAAAATCATATCATCCGAAGAGATATATTCGACCATACAGGTGTTTATAATACTTTAGGATAACTTTTAGGTCCACCCGACAGGGGGCTAGGAGATATTAGAGTCCCGACTAATATTATAATTCCAATACTACCCTTAAACATAACATAGATTACATTGATTAAGTGGATTTTTTGCGAGACTCAAGTATCTCTCTTATATGAAGTTAGTCTTTTATTTCCTTTATTTCCTTTATTTCCTTTCTGTTAATTTAATTTTTAGTCTTTATTTTAGTTGCAATTTTAATTTACAAAAACCAAACAAAAATTCTTATCTTTTATTTTCTGTTTAGCAATTATTCTTACTACTTGATTAATATTTGGGTTAAACCTAATCCGTCCCTGAGAACGAACTTGATTATCATATATTACTTGGGACAACCGTAAACTTGCGGTTAAGTGGTTCCTTTATTTTTGCACTTAATTTTATAACACCCTAGGAACCACCAGCATGTACTCTAATTTTTCCCGTTGATAGATCCCTTGCACATCCTACCACTCTGCACCTTACCACGAACACCTATCTACCACTCTGCACCTCACCACGAACACATATGTGATACTCTGCCACTGATCTAAAGTTTCAGATCAAATCCATGGAGCATCTTCCTCAATTCGCTCTACACCCACCTGATATGGCCTTCATATGATTCCTAAAAATCGAACAACTCTGAAGCCATTACGGTACTTTACCTTCAAGCAGATTCACGACACCACGAACCACCAGCTCCTTTGTCTTAGCTGTAACTGGAGTTGTCAAGCACAACCACCACCACTTCATTAAACCTCGAAGCCATTACATTCCTTTTCCATTAATCTTTATTCAAGCTCCATTCGAACCCTATAAGCAAACTCGCCCATGGAGGCCGATCTTGTTTCTAGGAGGAAGGGGAGCGGGAGCGGGGAGGGGGGGGGGGATTTCTAATGTATGTGCTTTTAAATTTAAGATTTAAATGATATATAGGGTAGTTAAAAATTTATTTAAAATTAATTGTGGCCTCCAAATTTAAAAGTAAAAAGTTGTCTTTTAAATTTGAAGGTGACTCTAAAACCTTAGTGCCCGTTTGGAAGTGCTTTTTTTGAGAAGCACTTAAAAGTGCTTTTAGCATTTTAAGATTTTTTTTGACTTTGAAAAGCACTTTTGTGAGAAGCACCTAATAGGTGCTTCTTAAAAAAAGCACTTAAAATAATTTTAGATTTCAAAATTATTTTTAATAATTTTTTTAAATTTTGAATTTAATTCTAAAAGCGCTTTTTTAGTCTAAAATAAGCACTTCCAAACGGGCCCTTAATCTCTTTCTGATTTCCTTTTAACCAAAGTTATTAAGTAATCTGGTAATAATACCAAACTATAAATAATCAATTATTTTCTATGTCAATCACACCATGTAGCTCAATCTTTCAATGTAATAAGTGTGGGGATCAATTTTGCTCCTCTGGGCATGGGCATACAAACCTCGGGTATATTAGTAAGGTAAAGTATGAGAAAGAATGTGAGTTATTTCGAATAAAAAAGTTTTCTCTCAGGCACTTCCCCCTAGGAGAGCTGAGTTTTAACTTTCCAGTAATTCTACAACCACTCTACCACCACTTTCAACCACAAAATCCTAACCAAATTATGTCACTTACATTCATCTTCCTAAGAATTGCTAAACTACATTACACACATATTAGCCTACACTGTATTATTGAATTCACCTTTACTCTAATCTTCTAATCTACCTATAATTACTTCCTTCTGACCTCTTTCTTCAACTACCTTAATTTATTTCTCCCATTTATTTCTCTTTCATGGAATTCTACACCAGACAAAATGCGAATACTAATGATGAAGCTCTTATATTAACTGCTGATCCAAACTCCGTTTATGCGCAATTTGAAGGCCCCAAATTATATGCAAAAATCATAGCAGACAAGGGAGTCAGTTTCAACTACTTAAGAACAAACATTAACAACTCTTGGGGAGTCAAAGGAAAAGTCCACACTGAAAAAAGAGGGTTTAATACCTGTATTATAACCTTTGAATCCAAATAAGATTTGGAAAAAGTCTGGAACTATCGGTCGTGGAACTTGGTGGGCTAACACGTCCTTCTCCAAAAATGGGATGATGTCAAAATCCTAGCATATACCCAGCTTACCACTACATCCTTCATAGTCCAGATCCACGATATACCACCATTGCTAATAAATGAAGACAACGCAGTAAAAATTGGAAATCAACTGGGTAAAGTTGAAAATGTTTATTTACCTCCAGTTGAAAGTTTTAAAGAATTCGGCGCTATTATGATTCGTATTGACTGGGATATATTCAAACCCATCCAAGGATCTTACAACATTAATCTGGGAGGAGGTCACCGAATTAGAGGTATTCTTAAATATGAAAAACTCTGGGGTTTATGCTTTCTTTGTGGCTTACTAGATCATAAAGAGAATGAATGTCAAAACAAATTCAAACTCAAAAACAAGCTTACTAAACTCATCCATGGATTTTAACAAAAAGTTACTGAAAAAACCAACCAAAACCGAAAAGACCTTCAAAAAACATATCTGAGTTACAATCCATAACCGAGTTACACTCAATTCACCAAAACTCAAAAATCCCCACTCTCAAAAAAACCCTAACCCAATTGGAACAAGCCCCAATACACGAAAACTCTCTGGCAATATCATTCAATGTCGTTGACATCAATTTGAATAAAGATAATTGCAACACGGTTGAAGAACTATTTTGGGTAATTCTAGCACTCGTAAAACGCCCATGAGAGAGAAAAGGACTGATCTCACCTCTATTCGTGAAAGACTCGAAGAGAACGAAAAGAAAATGAAAGAACAAAATACTTTCAGTGGGCCTATACAAAATTGGTCTGATATCCCAGGAGAATTAAAAAATCATTTCTTTTCCTTGCCAACTCAGCAACCCACGTCTGAACAAACCAAAACCACATCCCCTTCAATCTTATTCGGGTCTAATGAAAAACCCGTTATCATCACCAACAAACACTTTATCCCAATTAACTCTAACACCAAACAAATTAACTAATACTGTTAAATCCCTAACTCTGCTACTCACACAACACAAAATCAATTACAACCTTCAAATGATATCTCTAACACTACTACTAGCGATGATACTCTCAATACAAACAACATCAACCCAATTCCTTAATCTTTATGAAGAACCAGAAACACCAACTCACCATCGCCTCAATGAATATAAAAGCCAATTTGATAAAAAGATCTTAAGCAAATGGCCTATTGAAGCTGCAAAATTTGATAAACTATGGAAGACAAGATGGATTGAGCCAATTCAAAACACCTCAACCCACAACATGCCCATCACCATAGTTAACCAAACAAACTCTATCAACAACGAAGTCTTGGAAAATCAATCGATTGAAGACAAAGAGGGGTATGATTCTTCATGGGATAACACAAGCACTGATTACACAAAAATCGAAGTGGATGAAGATGATTTAACTACACCAAACTCAAACATGGAGATCGCTACTATTGAACAAGAGGTTTGCGGGTTTGTCCTTGAACAAACGCAAAATGATCAATGATACAATTTAATTGGAATTGTCAAGGGATTGGTACCCCCTTGACAATTCAAACACTCAAGAATGCGGTTAAATCGCACCATCCTGAGGTAATTTTCCTCTGTGAGACTTTAAATTCTTATATTAAAACTGAAAACCTTTCCAATTCCCTTAATATGGATATAATTTGCAGTATTGAACCTACTGGAAAATCGGGAGGCCTCCTTCTCTTAGCTAAACCTGACCTTAACATTAAAGTTATTATAAGCTGTAAAAACTATATTCACTGCAAGATTATTGATGATCTAGGAAATGAATTCTTAGTCACTTATGTTTATATATCCTCATATGACCCTGAAAAGTAAAAAAAAACTTGATGTAATTACAAATTTTATGCATAACTATATTGATCTCCCTTGGTTTGTAATTGGAGATTTTAACCTCATTAGATATAATTATGAGAAAATGGGAGGAAATGAACATCCAAATATCTCAGAAAATGAATTAAATTCCTTCATAAATCATCATAGCCAAACTGATATAAATACTAAAGGCTGTTTCTATACTTGGAGCAGTAGAAAGGGATGTGATCAATTAATTAAGCAAAAAATTGATAGGGGAATTGCTAACTCCTCTTGGAATGATTGTTTTCCAAATGCTTTGATTGCTACCTTCCCAACTATTGGCTTTGACCATTCTTTTCATATCCTACCCACTGATATTCCTAAACATAGCAACTTTGAAAGATTTATTTATAAAAAAAGCTAGAATTATGAGAATGAGGTTGAGAAAATTATTCATCAAAATTGGAACTCTTATTCTCTTAATATATATAGAGGATTAGTGAAATTTGGTAATAAACTTCACCATATTTCACATCTAATTATCTCTTGGAACAAAAAAAGAAGAAATAACAATAGAAATCTTATCAAATCTCTTATGAGAAAGTTAGAGAAATTAAATTCTCAACAACTTATTGATTGGGATGATCATAATTTTATTTCTGGCCAATTATAGCATCTTTGGAATAAAGAAGAGCTCTACTGGGAAGAAAAATCCAAGATCCATGTGTACAATCTGGTGATAAAAACACTGCCTTTTGTCATAACACTACCAAAGCTAGAAGAAAAAGGAATAAAATCCTTAGAATACTCAGAACTGATGGTACATGGTGTGATGATCCAAAAGGTATTGAAACCTTATTAGTGAACACTACTCTAACATTTACACTACAAATGGTCCTAGAAATTATCAGCCTATCTTAGAGAAAATCATCCCTAAAGTCACATATGAAATGAATACTATTCTTGAACAGCCTATTACAATAGAAGAGATCAAAGAAGCTGTTTGGAACCTGGGAAGTAACGAATTCCTTGGTCTAGATGGTTTTTCTGATAGTTTCTATAAAAATAATTGGAATATTATTAAATATGATCTAAAAAAAGGTATTACTGACATTTTATGGAACAAAGGTAACCTTACTTCTATTAATAAAACCTATATCACTCTAATTCCAAAAATTAATTGTCCAGCTACTATTACTCAGTATAGACCTATAAGTTGCCCAAACATCTGTTATAAGATCATAGCAGCCATTTTCACTAAAAGAATGAAACCATTTATGAGCTCTATTATATCTAATGAACAATCTGCTTTTATCAACACTAGAACCATCATTGATAACCTCATTGTTGCTCACGAGGTGGTTCACTATCTTAAGAATAAATAACCCTCTAAATCTTATGTAGCTGCAATTAACATTGATATTTCTAAAGCTTTCGAAAGCATTGAATAGGACTTCCTATTCGATATTATGTTTTCTTTGGGTTTTTCAAGTACTTGAATTAATTGGATAAAGCAATGTGTAACTATTGTTACATACTCAATTCTTCTTAATTGGGTGCCTATTAATAACATTACACATACTAAAGGATTGAGACAAGGCGACCCCTTGTCTCCTTTCCTTTTTTGTATAGTCACTCAAGCATTGTCTAATCTTATTCGTGATATAGTTAACAAAAACCCTCTCTTAGGAATAACACTTAGTAGAAATTGTCCAAGTTGAACTGATATATTATTTGCCGACGATAGCTTATTCTTCTTAAAAGGTAATGAAGAAGAATTTCAAAATTTTAATGAGGTTTTGAATATCTATAGTTATGCTTCTGGGCAAAAGGTAAATATGAATAAAAGTGGAGTGGTATTTAGAAAAAATACCCCTTCAAACATAGCTCATGAACTTACTAATATTCTTAACATAAATCATCTCTCTTCACTTGGTAATTATCTTGGTCTCCCCTCAGATTGGGGAAGATAAAAAATTAAAGCACTTGAATGGCTTATTGAAAGAGTTATCTCTAAACTAGATAATTGGAATTTTAAATTACTTACTGAGGGAGGAAAAGAAACTTAAATTAAAGTCGTGATTCGGTCTATTCCTGTTTATATTATGACTATCTTTTATATACCTGAATCTATATGTAATAAAATATCATCCATCATATCTGCTTTTTGGTGGAGAAATAAAGGAAAGCAAAGAATTCATTGGAAAAATTATAATTTTATGGAAATGCCTAAAAGGAAAGGAGGTTTAAATTTTAAAAATTTCTCTCAAATGAATTTAAGCCTCCCTACCTCTTCAGCTTGGAAATTTAACCTCAATAAAAGCTCTATTGCTCATCAGATTCTGAAAGGGATCTATTTTTCTAAAGAAAACTTTAACTCAGCAAAAATGGGTTATAATCTCTTTTGGGACTAGAAAAGTCTATTAATAGGCAGAGATAACTATCTTAAAAATACAAAATGGATAGTTGGAAATAGCAAACCAATTAATATATGGGAGGATAAATGGATCCATTTACTAGATAAACCAAACAACACCTTAAACAATCCAATTACTAAGGTAAGTACTTTTATTAATCCTGACTTCACTTGAAATACTGACTTACTTACTTCGGTTTTGGGTAATGAAAAAATGGAAAAGATTTCCAAATTGAATATTAGTATTACAGGTTCTCATGATATTCAAGTATCTCATAATATTCAAGTATAGGACAAATCAAAAAATGGTAACCTCACAGCTAAAGAGGTCTATAACAACATAACAAATACTGATATAAGCAAAAAAAAATGCTTTAAATAAGAATGAACCATCTACATCTCTTATACTTACACCTAGCTTCTGGGATGAAATCTAGAAGTTAAATATGCCCCCTAAACTTCGAAACTTTGCTTGGCGAGTCATTTCGAACTCAATGCCAATTGAACTTAATAAGTTTCATCGTAAATGTGCACTAAATAATACTTGTAAACGCTGTGATAATAATATTGAAATGCAGGAACATCTTGTCTTCACTTGCTTTAGCGCAAGAGCAGCCTGGTTTGCAACTTCTATAGCCTTCTTATCCTCAAATGATTTAACATCGAAAATGGATAAATGGCTACTAAATCTTATAGAAGCTAAACATGATAATGATGAGAAGAGAAGAGCTGTAGTTGAGATGACAATTTGGCTCTTATGGTTTATTTGGAAGGCTAGAAACAAAGCCATATTTGAGAATAAATTTTTTTGTCCCTTATCAGTTGCTATACAAGTTTACAAAGCTTATGATGATCATAAAAATTAAAAATCTAATCTCTAAAGCTAATGTAAATCTAAACTTCAAAACACTCGAAAACTCTACCATTAATAATAGAAAAAATAAGAGATTATTACCCAAAGAGTCTTGAAAACACCACCTCGTGACCTAAGAAGACCGGCTCTATAGCCTCTTCTTACTAAAGGCCACAACAATAATTTAACACAATACCTTAAAAATCCAATTACATTACTACCCTTTTCTTATTTTTTATTTTCTCTATATATACTAATTTACATCATAAATTTTTAAAAACCCTTTTTATTATTTCTCTCTCTCTCTCTCTCTCTCTCTCCTTTCTATTTCTGCTCTCTCTTTCCGCCTAACACTCCACTGCTCCGGCATCAAAACTGCTTCCCAAGAACACCAGCTTTACTCCCTTATTTTCACCTCGTTGAAGCTATACCACCATCGGACCTCCGATCTCTCCGACGAAGCTGCTAGCTGCGCAAGAAAACCACCGTATATATGAAGCTCTATATCTGAGCTGCGAGCTTGAGTGGCGGCGGTTGTGGAGGCGATTCAAGATCTGAGACGCGAGCTTGAATCCATGGATTTCGAGTCCAGATATGTGCAATCCAGATTTGTGCAATCCATGGCTTTCGAGCTTGATAGCAGTCCATGAAGAAGGTGTGCGCCTGAACGGATCTCCGAGCTCCATGGAGGCGGTTGTTATTCTCGTGTTGTGCTCGATCTGTTACAAAGAAGATTTGGGTCCAACATTTGCAGTCCAGATTTGGGTCCAACATTTGCAGTCCAGATCTTGAAGGCTCGGTCTGCCAGAGTAAATTTCATGTTTGTTTTGAGTAAATTTCATTTTTTTCATGGTGTTTATGTTTGAGGTGTAGGCCAAGACCATTTATTAATGGTCCAATGAATGGATATATGTTTCATAACAATCAGCAAGTGAGTACACACTTATATTATTTCAATGCTTTATCACAATTAATTGAATGTTTTGCATTGTTTTGGCAGTCTCCACAAAGTAAGGCTCAAATGGATGAGTGTATAAATTGTGAGTGGAGTGAACATATATGCCTAGATGGAGATGCATATTATTATAACTTATTACATACGAAAGCGAGTAAGCAGAATATTTGTATTTCCAAGTTGAATATTTGTATTTCCCAGTTAATTAATTTTAAATATTTATTAATAGATGAACCAAATATGTTTCAAATATAGTGGGAGAAACCTGTGGAATATGCAGTTTATGAACAACAATTTGAGCAGCAACAATTTTAATAACAGAAGTTGTTAGCAGATTCAAAATGGAAGAGAAGCTAGTACTTGAATACTCACGAGGATAACACACTTATGGAGCTTCTTTTCTGTAAAAATGATGTTTTTTCTATATAAATAAATTTGAATCAATAAAACTCAACAATTTTTTTCGCAAACTCAGTAAAGTTACTGAGCAAACAAGCATGCTCAGTAAAGCGGCTCAACAAAAAATTCGAATAATCAACAAATTTTTCCAATACTCAGCACTTTTTCCGATACTCAGTACTTTTTTACGATACTCAACAATTTTTTTCATGCTCAGTAGCCCATGCTCAGTACTTTTTCCATGTCCAATACCCCATGCTCAGAACTATTTTTTCAGACTCAGAACTATTTTTTCAGACTCAGAACTTTTTTCCATGCTCAGAACTATTTTTTCAGACTCAGAACTTTTTTTCCAGACTCAGAACTATTTTCCAGACTCAGAACTTTTTTCCATGCTCAGAACTTTTTCCGGCGGTGGCCGGAGGCGGCCGGCGGTGATCGGTGGTTGTGGTCGGAGCTGGAAAATATTTGATAATTAATGAAAGAGGAGAGAGAAAAAATGATAAAGGAGGAGAGAGATTAATGGTAATGGAGGAGAGAGAGTAATGGTAGTGGAGGAGAGAGAAATAATCTATTTTTTTGTCTTATATACACTAGAAGGGTAGTTATGACATTGGACATTTTATTGGCCTCTAAGAAGAAAAGAGGAATTGACTAGCTCCTAAGTGGCACATTGATTTTTCTCAAGTCTCCTTGGGTAATTGACCCAAAAAATAATACTAATTATAATAATGATAACCTAACTTATATACATGTCTTATCTTAAGAACTCTAACAAAGCAGTTGTGGGTTGTATTTTCAATGATCAATAAGGCTAACTTTTGGAATTTAAATCATGGAATTTCAGCGCTAACACCCCTATAGAAGTAGAGGCAATTAGAATTAGAAATGCACTTACAGTAGTTGCTGCTCAACCAAACATGAATTATATTTTGAAGAACGATTGTTTTAGTCTAATGAAGTCACTCAAAAACTACACTAAGTTTGAAAATCGTCACCTGTCCTTCATATTTGAGGTCATTCAAACATTGTTGCAATCAATTAAGGTTAAGTTCTTGTTTACTCCTCGGAATCTTAACCAAGCGGCTAATTGGGTTACGAAGATGGCTATCTCCGGATCTCCTACTTGCAATTGGTCGGTGTCCCCAACCCCCACCCCCTTCTCAAACTTTTTCTTATTGATTTTGTTGTAACGGGTGTAGACTAAAAACAATCCAAACTTAATGCATGTTTCTATTTTATCTTAATTAAATTATGCTTTCAACAAAAAAAAAAAAAAAAGAATGTGAGATGAGAGTAATCTTCATTTGTAATCTTCCACATATTGAAAGATACAAAATCGATAAAATGAATGACTATTTATCCCTAACCGTGACGTAATTTTTTCTTAACCCCGCCTCAAAGTTTACTACATATTTTCAAATCCAACCTTGGCTAAAAGACAATAATGAAGGCACTTACAAAATAAAGCCATAACAAAATGCACAACTATTTTTCTCACTCAAATAACAAAAATATATTCCATTCCATATACTAACGTTTCTTCTCTGATCTCTCTATATATTTTTGTCTGAATTCAAGCTGGTAATTCCAACTTCTTGTTCTTCTTCCAGCTGAAATAATTTCATTTTAAATCACCCCATTAATTCAACATAAAAACATACAATTAAACTTGAGTAAATTACAGAAAAATGCTATAAAATTTGTACCTTTGAAAGTAATAATAGAAGAAATCACCATAAAGCAATGTCTGAACAAGTCCTGCTATCCAAGCTGCACAATTAAATCAAATACACCAATTTTATGCTCATCTTAAAATAGACAATAAAAATGCATATACATATATATATATATATGTATGTATAGGTCATACGTATCCAATGAACATAATGTGGCTCAGTGAAGTATCGATAAATCCAGTTCAGGATATACAGTGCCCGATATGCACTGCAAATAAACAAGAAGAAAACATTTAGTCTCATTCATATCTTAACTTTTCACAATTAATTAAATATAAACATATATAAAAAATTACCCTAGAAGAAAAACATATTGTCCAGTTAAATTATCAATATTTCTAGTCCTTTGCAACAATACAAGCTGAGGAAGAATAGCCACAGCTTCCAAGTACAATGAAAATGACCACATTACCTTAAAATCATAATTATAATTAAATTAGTGTGACAAAATAATTAAATTTATAATATTATATAAAGTTCAAAGTTTAGGGTACCTCCTTGAATGTGAACCTTTCATTTACAATTAATCCCACAAGTAAACATGGTAACACAAGAAACATATGACGAAATGTATCATGATCTTTATCATATGATCTTCTCACAACTTTGTGACCTCTTATATACCACACGATTGAAAAAGAGCTTCCTAAGAATATTAATTTCATTGCTGTGTTGTACAGTGAGATAAAATCTGTGAATAAATCCAAGTAACGAGCTGCAAATACTAGTGCGTAGAGCTCTTGGGTTTTTAGAGAAATTCCTGTATATAATAATATAACCCTGTTTAAGATTCAGCTATATACTAGCATTTTCAACAAATTCTAAGCAATCCCACAAAAAATTGCTCATAACAAATCAGAATATCTACAAAAACCCATCTAAGTTACAACGGAATTAGAAATAATTTCAAAATGGTGATAGCAAAAACAATATTAGATATTGATAGAGTGAAAATGTAGTACCAGCACAAGATTTGATAGTATGGATCTTGAGTAGCAAAACGAGGACACTTGCTACGTGGGTCATGTCCCCTGCTAATCTGAATATATTCATACTTCCTGTTCTCTCTTGTCCGTCGTGTAATTTGTGTGTTCTTCTTCTAATCCTCCATTTGATCCAGTAGAAAAACAATTTCGGAATTATTAATTTCTAGGATTCTTAGTATTGGGGATGTTTAGGGAAGCTTTTTTATTTTATTTTTGTTCAAACATTGTTTAAGAAAAATAAATAAAAGGGAGTGTCAGGTGTGAGTTAACACGATCAACGTGTTGTGACCAATCATATTGCACCTTGAGGCATGTGTTGGCATTCGATTTTTATATATTTGGGTAATGCCACAAAAATTATAATCATGATATTTTGGGGAGGAATCTATTGATTAGAGCCCATTTCACTACTTAACTAGGAATTAAAGCCAATCCCCATAATACTACGTTTTAAAGCCTTTACACATCACACCCCTAAACACTCTTACTATTATACCCTTTACTTACGGTAACACAGAGAGAGAAAACTCT
This sequence comes from Nemophila menziesii, assembly GCA_029959085.1. NCBI lineage: Eukaryota > Viridiplantae > Streptophyta > Magnoliopsida > Boraginales > Hydrophyllaceae > Nemophila > Nemophila menziesii. The sequence continues at coordinate 6,972,950 of JARWIR010000014.1, forward strand.
CTCATACTTTTACTGACACAGATGCATTACTTTATAGTAGATTTCTTTATTTGTTTATTACATACCACTCGTGCATACTGATCAATAGCTCATTCTCTCTCTTACACTGTGTACGTTATCTCTCTTTCTTTCTCGTCAGTTTTTTTGAAATTCAAATTCTGAAGAATTGTTCATCCAAGCGCCTACTGTGATCAGGTATGTTTACGATCAGATTTATCTAGGTGATTATCATTCGTATTGTTGTGTGTTAAATTTGTATAAGATAACTAAGAACTCCATTTAAGAGACTTGTGCTTAAGGTGTGAATCCATGGTGAGTTATGAGAGGAGTGTTCTGTTGTTGTAAACTAGATTTTTAACATGTATCTGATATCGTTGGTGGTATAGTAGGGAGAATTTGTTGTTGTGTTTAGGATATGGTCATCTGTTTTTTCAAATGTATATGGGCAACGTAATAGCATATTTATATGTTAGACGACAACATAATAGATGAAACAGCCACATGAGTACGTAGTATAGAGTAACACAGAATAGTTGACTCAGACACATGGACACAGACCATATAGGACAGACCATCCTTATATCAGACTGATTACGCACAGACAGTCACATATGTGTTCATTTTCTGCAGGTATGGAGCGGGTTTTGCAATCTTCAAATATGGGGCCCAAAAATACATGTCTACATTGTCAAACATTTCGTCGTTTGACAAATGTCAAGAATATATCATATCCAAATGGACTTCTCTCAATAATGTTGAGTTGCTTTTCCACTATTCAATAACAGGTCATGAGAATTGCTCTCTCAGTTCAGAAGACGATTACTGTACGCTGTTGTGGTTGGTTTCTCGTGACAGCCTTAATCAAGTTGAGTTCAATGTATCTACTAAACATCTGTTGCACACTTCTACCAGTTTCGATGCATCACAATGCCCGATTAACACCAGTCCGAGTTCTACTGTCACTGACGACGCTGTTCAACCTCCTGAATTCTATACTCACCGAACGAAGGACTTGCTTAGTGCTGGCTGGGGGAAAAGTCTGGGTGTAGTAGGTACATGTTTTCCTAATGGTCATACTGAATTCCGTTACGCCTTACGGAAGTATTCATGTGAGACTGGATATGGTTATACTCATTCGCACAACGGCCCAAAGGTTGCTGCATTTTGCAACAAACGAAAAAACACTGGGTGCAAATGGTGGATTTATGCTACTCAACATAAGGTGGATGGCAAGATATATGTAAAGACTTTCGTCAACCATCATACATGTGGCACCCCCACGTGTACGCTGAAGAATAAGAGGATGTCCTCAGCTTTAGTAAAAGAACTAATTCTAGATGAGGCTAGGGTCAAGTCTGATCTGAAGGCCAAGGATGTAATGCACCGACTGAAAGAAAGCTATGGATTTGTTATATCTTATAAGTGTGCGTACGATGCTTTACAACAGGCCAAGTACGAGTTAAGTGGAGATGTTGGGGAGTCTTACAATGACATAAAAGCATACTTCGAGAAAATGGAGACGCTTGATCCAACCGGTGCATATGTTCTCGAAACTGATCCAGAGACATCAACGTTCGAGCGTGCACATTTCGCCTTTGGTGCGTCGTTGGACGGGTTCAAGTCTTGCCGTCCAGTGCTGTTCTTGGATGGGACCTTTTTGAAGGCGAAATACAAGGGAACATTCCTTGCTGCCGTTGCAAAAGATGGTAACAATGGTGAGTTATGCCTCCTATTTATAATACAGTGGTCATAGTATGTGTCCACAGGGTGTCCACAGTTTGTCGTGCTCATATCACGTTGAACATGCATATACAAAATTGGTAGCCTGTTTTTTTAAATTGTGCAGACTAGAAGGTACAGACAGTATGTGTATAGACAATCTGTGTACAGTCAATACCTTAGCTTGGTGCATTGTTGTGTTCCTGCAAAACAACATGGATTGTTTCATAAACTGAACTTCTATATGCAATGCTCCAGAAATATATACAATCAATCTTTTTTACTGTTAGCATTCCTGATATAATTTTATTTTCGCGTATGGTACAGACAGTACAAGCCAGCCCATTTGGTTTCAGTCATGAGCATGATTGAGTACAGTCTGTTTTGTTGCGTTTTGAAATTAACATATACGTAAATGCAGGTTTGGTCCCGATCGCGTTCTCGATTTGCCGTGCTGAGGACAACGTAAACTGGGATTCTTTCCTCAGGTTCCTGCGGCCTCTGGTTTCAGGACGACAACTTGTGTTTGTGTCAGACCGGCTACGCGGAATAATAAACGGGGTGCATAATGTTTTCCCCGAACACCACCATTCCTTTTGTATAAAGCACATACAAGGTAATCTTGAGTCCAGATATGGTGCTGAGATGAAGGCTGCTATGGTGTGTCTTTTTAATAGGGTGGCATATGCGCCTACGTTCGAGCTGTTTGATCATCACATGGACAAATTCTTGCGAGTTGGGGGAGCAGCTGCTACTAAATTTATGGATACTCTTCCCATTGAGAACTTCTCGCACGCGTATTTCGGCGGTCAACGGTACGGCGAAATGACATCCAACGCAGTTGAGTCTCTGAACAGCTGGATTGTCCCTATCCGGCCCCTACCTGTATGCGATATGGTGCATAAGCTTCGGATCAAAATTATGACACAAAGATACGACCGTTCTGTGGACGTTTTAAAATGGGGTTCCCACCTATCTCCTGTCCGACAGAAAGAGTTTGACGAAAATTACCAGGTATCTCGCACTTGGTATGTTTACCAGTCGAGTGAGTCAGTGTTTGAAGTCCACAGTGATCCCAACATGAAGGTTGATATCGAATCTCGGGAGTGTTTGTGCGGTAAATGGCAATACAATGGGTTCCCGTGTGAACATGTTGTTGTCGCGCTAGCGTACGCCAGACAACATGTATTATTATGTCGAACATTACTTCGAAACAGACACCTGCGCGGACGTCTATGCAGCAAAAATTCCGGCTCTATCAACATTTGGCAGCCCCGTCTCTAAATCAGTAATAACCGTGTCGCCACCCATTGTCAAGATCCCTCCTGGCCGACCACAAACCAAGAGGAAGGCGTGCATATGGGAAAACCGCCGACACAAGTTTAGGTGCGGACAGTGCCATACTATGGGTTACCATAACAAGAACACGTGTCCTCTGAAGTAGTCGTTGATCTTAGACTGTATTTTTGTTTTATCGACTTTTGTATTGACGGATTCTGTTTTTCACGTCATATGAGCACTGTTCAGGATGGTTATATGACGTCAAAACGATGTATTCATTGCCATATATATGGCCGCTATATATTATAATATAAGCTGAACTTGTGCCTTTGTTGTTGACATCATTTATCGTTCCCTTGTTCAACATACAGTTTCCAGTACTGGTAAGTACATTACATTCTATACCACTAGCATGGATCATTGTTGTCTAGACCATTTTTAATATATACACATGTCTATACAACTTTTTACCAGCCATCATATGTGTGCATACTGTCTCGCGATGAACTTGTTAATGTGTTGGCTTACAACCATACATTTATATACTATATCATACCGTGTCACAACTATCATGCTGTATATATGCATACTTAAATCTCAAAAAGGTGTTTATACTGTTAGTCAGCGAATCGCTCACATATAGTATGGTCTATATACGTTACACCGTACATACTCGTACGTACCATGTTGTCCGGACCATTATAGGCATGGTGGAACATGTAAAATGTTTATGGTACCCTAGTTTGGTCAAAGTAAATTCTTAGTTGAATAACTGTAAAATAAAAGTTTATTTGGAAACGTCTACACAATATGTTCATCATAAATCATTACAAATTTTGAAACGTAAAGCACGATAATCAACTACATACGCAACACTAAGTTACTGTTCAACATTCTCGCTTGTCCCTTCTCTACTTGGGGTAGCCATACTGCAGTTTTACCTTCCCTAACACATCCGTGGTAGTGTTGCTTGTAAGCATCATATTCACAATCGACTTTCTCATCGACCGCATGTTTGCAGCTGTGTAGTTACCCTTCACCCTCACCCCTTTAAAGATATCCAACATGATCAACATTACGTAAACACCAGACTCTACCCACCCACTAATGCTGTGATGCTGGTCCGCGACTATGCTCGTGTACCTTCTATTAACAGTACGGGGTATCTCATCTGGCCACATATTGCGCGCTAATCATTTGAACACGTCACTCGCTCTCTTCGATGCGGCTGCCCCTAGTTTTGTCTTATTCTTTCGGTTCCCTGAACTATAGTGTTTGAAGGATCCATCTCCTTCCCCCTTCTCGTAGACCAGTAGACTCCACATCGTTTCACCATTAGCTTTCGTTTTTATAGGTATTAGAACAACGTCAGATACACTGCATTCGCCATGTGTCAGCATAACTGCCATGTCCTCCTTCGGCATGGTGTCATGTTTTCGGTGGTACTGCAAATACAAAAAAATGTTTATCATTAGTCCACATGACGCAGTACGTGGTGGTCCTTTGTGTGTTCTAAAAATAAATGCAAATGCTAATCGAACCACAACCGCAAGTGTACGGTTGTCCCAAGTAGTATAACTGATAAATCAGATTCGTTCCAAGGACGGAATGGTTGATCACAATGTCTAGCAAATAGTGATTGATGCACTTATGAAAGTAAAAGATAATAAAATGTTTGTTTGGTTTTGTTGATTAAAGCTAATGAATGAAAGACAAATTATAAATGCAAGTAAAAGCTAAGACGCAAGTAAAATAAGTGAAAACGCAATATGAGAGGTAGTACTTGAGAACGCAAGGATCCTCCTAATCTTACTTCCTAACTTATGTTGTTTAAGGGCTAAATTGGTCAATTACAATGGTCGGGATTCTAAATTCCTTATACCCCCGACAGGGTGGACTATAAGGCGATCCTAAAGTGTCACTAGTCCCGTCAGGGTAAATATGATCCACCTTTGGATGTTTAAGTGTTTTACCTCATTGGCCCTAGAATTAGCTAAGTTCGTCAGAATCAATAGATTTTATCCTAGATTGAATAATTAATTATATACCTAAACCCTCCGTCAGGATGATCCACACGCCACATATGTGGAATAGCTTAGATACTAATACCTAATTTTAGTTCGCGACTCTAAAATCAGTAAATAATCACAAATTATCGAAAAGAGTAAAAGACCCAATCTAATTTAATTTAATATAAACCCAAATTCAACATTCGTTATTTCATAAAATTAAGATTCACCCATTGTTTGTTCTCAAGCACTATGAAAAACTTAGCTCATATTAAAATTAAAAACTAAATTAAAAGAAATGGAATTCATATTGTTTACAAAATTAAAATATAAAAAGAACCTAATTTCCGGAATTGGAATGACTACGAACGGAGCTATAGACCCACTCCAGCTCTTGTAGCTTCTTCTTTCTTCCTTCCGTTGCTTCTCTCTGGTGTTTAATCTTATGGAATGTGAATTGTGTGAAAAATAGAAGTCCAGACCTCCTTTTATAAGCATAAATTCGTTTTAGGGCTTGGACCAGAAAATAGAATATTAATTAAATGTCCAAGCCCACTTTCTAAGCCCAAAATCCCGTAACTACTGATACACCTTCACTAAAACGGCTTTTCCCGATGCGTTACAACTCCGATTGACCTCATTCTAGTTGCTAAAGTTCTGTAACTCGATAAGGAATGATTTATCTTCAAAGGTCAACAGCTAAATCATCGCTTAAGCACCTCGAAATTAGCAATCTATGGCCTGGAAAATGGATTTTCAGCTCTAAAAATAATATCTTCGGGATTTGTCTTCAAGTCTTGACTCTAATTCACGATCTTTGACTTTCTCCTCGGATTCCTCTCCTAGCTAACATCTAAAACCTGTAAACTTTTCACTAAAAATACCAATATTACGCGCAAAAGTTTAATAAATTAAAAATGCTAGAAATAAAAAGGGAATTCCGGATTATTGCATATTTAGTCCAAAAGTCTATCGAATTAATTTAAATAAACACAAAAAATAATGTCTCCCAAGGGTCGAAAATAAGAACAATTAGGGAGACATCAAGACCCCCAACTCAAACCTTTGTCGTCCCGACAAAGTAAAACAAAACAAAGGGGTATAAGTAAGCGTATAAACAAGTAGAAGCTAGCAAATAAACCCTAAAGCAATTCTCAAAATAAATCTCATATAGCAAACTCTAGAAACTAATATACACTAATCATGCAACATCAAACATAAATAATCTCAATCATAAAATTAAAGTCGCAATGCTTGAAGGTTACACTTGTACTCATCTCTGTATGATGGCTATAGTATGGTCATTAATCCTAACTCGCTTTGAACGTTCCACCTAGTGTATTCCCTATCAACAGAATAATAAATTCACTATGCACTTAGAAATCACGAGGTCTTTACGGTTATAATATTGGCTTAAGGACGGGTGTGGATGCATATTTGGTAAATTTGAAGTGAGCTTTTGGCTCTCTCCTCACTTACCATCAACAGTGTTCCCGAGCTTGAGTTAACGCTCAAAAGATGTTCTCACTCACCCATATACGCAACAATTTAGCGTCCCATGTATACCCACTATTAACAAGATAATTTTCAGAAAATTCCACTTTGCCGGATGTTTTATTCATATTTTTCTTTTTCTTTCTTTTTTTTTTTTTGTGTACAGAAGCAAACCGGGTTCCCGGTTTTGATGAATCCGGGTTCCCGGTTCCTACTGTATGATTTTTCAAAATTTTTCATTTTTTTCTTTTTCATTTTTCTTCATTCCCGGCAAAGGGTTACAAGTATATATCATCTGCAATTGTGCTACAATACAAAGCACATCGATCCCTACCCATTTAATTCCCCATATGTGGTCCCACCACCCCAAACTCAAGCTCGAGACATGTCTCAGGATTGTGATTCAAGTGCGGGTCATATGGTCATGCCTAATAATCTAAGGGATAATGGCTTATATCGTGGCTACAAAGAAAAGGCTAAAGGCTCAAAGTGGGCTAAGACGGATAATAATTAATACAAGGGATAGAAGGCTAAAAAGGCACAAATGGCTAGCAAAGAACTGCCCCTATCATTTTCCTAAGTACATAGCTTGTCTTTAGTTCATATCTAGGTGGGTTCTCTACTAATTAGGATTTCACGTTCTACACACCAAACATATTCCTTAAGTACAAGCTTACTTCATTTGCATTGTTCATTAATTTTTCCTATCAATTACCTATGTTCGCATGCAATTGTAAGTGCGTTTTATATCAATCCCTAAAGTCCACTATTTACTATCATAGATTTATCAAGAGTATGCTTAAAGGGACATTTAAAAATTTCTACAGTCAAACGCAACTCCGAAAATTCTTTTATTGAAAGCAAATAAAGCAAATAACACATAAAAAACTGGGATGAGGCAACGAACCCCACCCCAAACTCAAAAATGAGTCGTGTCCCCACGACTCGAAAAGACTCAATAAATCATATAAACTAATCTACACTAAGAGGAAAGTTTAGAAAACGTATCTTAACCAGCGCGAGGCTGGTTATCGGTGTTGCGTTCTGGACCTTTATCTCGCGTAACAGCATCATAAATCGCGTTTTGAAGTGTATTTACGCCTAGGATTAAATTTCGCAATAGGTCCAATTCTTTTGTAACGTTTCCCAAGGTAGCAATCATCTTCTCCTGATTTTCTTCCAACACCTGAATCTTCAATTCCAACTCAGGTACAGTCTTCGCTTTCTTCGATTGAGGAGTTCTCGGACTCTTGGTAGCTCGTGTTGCTTCTTCATGGATATTCTTGATTGTGCTCAAAGCTATACCCACACCAACTGAAACAGTATCAATATCTGCGTTCTTACGCGGAATCTTTGCGTCTAGACACAATTGAGTAATAGTACAAGGAAACTTCAGATTTTGTTGTTTCATTGGTGATTTCGCGAATTCCATGATTGTATCATAAATGATCTTAGCAACATCAAATGGGTTCTCCTCCAAAATACACTTAATACAAATTACGTGCTCTCTCTTCAACTCGGAAGTGTGTTTAATACCAAAGAAAGTGGGTATTATGAAACGAGACCAAACCTTAGCACGAGGTGTCAAACTACTGCTGTAAAACTGACCAGGATATCTTTCTCCTTCAGGAATTGGGCTAGTCCCATTAATAAGCACGGTCCCCCAAAGGGATTCAAAATCGAAAGAAGGATTATTAAGAGTTTCTTGGAAAGGGCATGTACCAGAAAAGTTGGGTAATTTCAAGGATTTCCGAATACGTTCAATAGAGAAAGGAACTACCTTTTTGCGGATATCAATGGCATCACGGGAGATTGCTAAACCTTCATAAAATTCTCGCACAAAAGTAGGAATAAACTCAAGCTTCCTTTCTTGCAAATCTTTCCAACCAAACTTAGCACATGTCACAGCATATTCTTTGTATTCACTGCTCATAATACCCTTAGGAAAATTTGTCTCCTCACCAAACTTCAAAAATTCAATTCTTTCACGAACCTGAGTATTCCAACAAGTATAAACCCTCTTAGGCTTGTGGGCCCACATCTTCATACGTGGAGGTTTCTGAACTGTTGTTTCCGGAATCTCTTGTTCAGTTTCCTTCTCAGTGTTCTTCTCAATTTCCTCTTCTGGTCCCTTCTCACTTTCAATCTCATCAATCAATCTTCTCTTGTGACCCGTGATTTATTTTCTGTTAGAGTCAAGCTTAGTGTCATCAATCTTACGTTTAGGACGCGAATCAGGAATCTCAATAGCTTGGTCTTGGGAACCACCAATGGTGGTTTTCCTTCTAGGAGCAATTCTTCGGAAATCACCGGTTCTGTTAGTCATCTCTTTTCACCCCAAACTCAAAACTTCAAATAATGAAAAACTTAGAGAAAAGTGTAGAATTTTGATGTTTTGAGGTTTAAGAATTGAAGAACTAGGTGAAATATGAGATGGGTCTTGGTTAATTTGGATGGGAGAAGAAAGAATTGGGTTTAATGTAAGGATTTGATGAAGAAGAATTTTTGGGAAAAACTAAGGATTTGATGTTATTTTGGAGAGGAGGTGAGTTGATCTTATGTTTTTGTGGTGAAAGAGGGTAGAATTTGATGATATATAGTGTTTTGGTTGATGATTTTCGGAGGTGGGGAGGCTATTGGTGCGTTTTAGGTAAAAACTTGCAAAAGAGGCTAAGAAAACTAGGTTAAACCCCTCAAAACCGACATCACAGCTTCAAAAACCGGGTTCCCGGTTTTGGCAAACCGGGTTCCCGGTTCCGCGTCGCTGTGACGGCGCGGAAAAAAATACTTAAATAAAAAAAATTTCTTTTCCTTTTTTTTTTTTTTCGAAACGCACCAACACGCAGGACCCCAAGACGCTGGGTCAGAGATTTTCCTCGCCGGAACCGGGTACCCGGTTCTGTGGAATGCGGGTTCCCGGATTTTTCTCGACGTCGCGAATGAAAACGCGCCAAAACGCAGCACCCCGAAACGCTGGACCAGAGAATTTTACCAACAGCAGCTCCGAAACCGGGTACCCGGTTCTGCCAAATGCGGGTACCCGGATTTGTGTCGATGGCGCGAATCAAAACGCATGAAAACGCAAGCCACCAAGACGCTGGGTCAGAGTTTTCCAGAAATCACAGCACCAAAACCGGGTACCCGGTTTCGCCAATGCGGGTTCCCGGTTCCGACGCTGTGACATTACCCCAAAACGCCAAGTGTTGCGTTAAAATGGTTGGTACCAGCTCCAAAACCGGGTTCCCGGTTTTGCAAAACCGGGTTCCCGGTTTCTCCTGGACATCCAACCAATTTTTCTCCTATTTTCGCCTCATCGACCCCAAACTCACGACCTTTGTACCCCTCAAATCATCAAAAACAACTACCCTTCCTCATCTCTTAATAAAAACAATAAAATTACGAAAATCAAACTAATCTAAATTTCAAAAATGTAAAAACTCAGCTAATATACAAGTAATTGGCTTTTGTTTAACGTCGTTAAGCTCGACGGGTTACCTCACGCTTCTAAGGAGTCTCGCGGAGGTACATGACCTCCCCGGGATGTGGATCTTCCGAGCGATTGGTATCTTCACCTCCATGGTATATCTTTAATCTGTGACCGTTGACCATAAAGGTGCGGTTCTCTGGCGGATGTTCTATTTCTATCGCCCCATGAGGTGTAACTTTGGTCACAATGTATGGACCTGACCACTTAGATCTTAACTTACCCGGAAAATTGCTGAACTTTGAATTATACTTTAATACTTTTTGCCCCACTTCAAAGTTCTTTGGACGAATCCGATTGTCATGCCATTTCTTCGTGTTTTCTTTGTAAAGTTTATCATTTTCATAAGCATGCAATCGGAATTCGTCAAGTTCATTAAGCTTCATCATACGATTCTTTCCGGCTAAGATAGGATCTAAGTTCAACTGCGCAATTGCCCAATAGGCACCCATTTCAAGCTCTAAAGGTAAGTGACAAGCCTTACCATACACCATTCGATAAGGAGATGCACCAACTGGAGTCTTAAACGCAGTACGATAGGCCCACAACGTATCATCTAACTTCATTGACCAATCTTTTCTTGTAGGACCAACGGTTTTCTCTAGTATTGACTTGACTTCGCGGTTCGAAACTTCAGCTTGACCATTGGATTGTGGATGGTATGCGGTAGATACACGGTGTCTTACTTCATACTTCTCTAGAACAGTCTTCAGATATTTATTAACGAAATGAGATCCTCCATCGCTAATAATTACTCTAGGTGTGCCATGTCTAGTGAAAATATGTGATTTCAAGAACTTGATCACCACTCGTGAATCATTAGTAGGTAAAGCCACCGCTTCTACCCACTTAGACACATAATCAACAGCTAACAAGATGTAGAGGTTACCATTAGAAGGAACGAAAGGACCCATAAAGTCAATACCCCAAACATCGAATATCTCAACCTCTAGCACATTATTTCGCGGCATCTCATCCCTCTTAGATATGTTTCCAGTAAACTGGCATCTCAAACACTTCTTAACATATTCATGACAATCTTTAACAAGAGAAGGCCAGTAAAAACCTGATTGAAATACCTTCGCAGCAGTTCTATCTCCCTTGAAATGTCCACCATATAAAGAATCATGGCATCCAGCTATAATGGCTTGAGTCTCTTCCCTTGCTACACATCTTCGTATCATTTGGTCAGCACAAACTTTGTGGAGGTAGGGATCCTCCCAAAAGAACTGTCTAGCCCGATGAGCTAACCTCTTTCTCTCTTGATAAGTAGAACCTTCAGGGAAAACACCACTCACCACTAAATTCGCAATATCTGCATACCACGGAGCCTCATAATCTCGAACAACGAATAAACTCTCATCAGGAAATTCTTCTCTAACCGCTTCAGTACCACTATTCATCTCTGAACCCTCTAAACGCGATAGATGATCTGCCACCTGATTCTCACAACCCTTTCTATCCTTGATCTCTAAATCGAACTCTTGAAGTAATAACACCCATCTGATTAACCTTGGTTTTGCATCTTTCTTCTCCATAAGAAATATGATCGCGGAATGATCTGTATAAACAATAACTTTCGCTCCAAGAAGATAAGAGCGAAATTTATCAAACGAATATACAACTGCTAGCAACTCCTTTTCTGTAACTGTGTAATTAATCTGAGCACCACTAAAAGTTTTACTAGCATAGTAAATTGAATGAAAAACTTTCTCTTTTCTCTGTCCCAATACAGCTCCCATACATAAATCACTCGCATCACACATAACCTCAAACGGTAAATTCCAATCTGGAGGTACCACTATAGGAGCCGAAATGAGTTTTTCCTTGATTGCTTGGAAGGCCGCTAAACAAGCTTCATCAAAAAGGAATTTGCAATCCTTTTCGAGTAAGTTGCATAACGGTTTAGCAATCTTAGAAAAATCCTTAATAAAACGCCTATAAAAGCCAGCATGGCCAAGAAAACTCCTTACCCCTTTAACAGAAACAGGAGGGGGAAGAGTTTTAATTACCTCTATCTTTGCTCTATCAACCTCTAAACCAGCACTCGAAACTTTGTGACCCAGAACAATACCTTCGCGAACCATGAAATGACACTTCTCCCAGTTGAGCACCAAATCTGTTTCCTTGCATCTTACTAACACTTTCTCCAAGTTATCTAAACATATATCAAAATCATCACCAAACACGGAGAAATCATCCATAAACACTTCAAGGAAATTATCTATCATATCCCAAAAGATGGCCATCATACACCTTTGAAAAGTAGCGGGCGCGTTACATAACCCAAATGGCATTCTGCGATATGCAAAAGTACCAAATGGGCATGTAAAGGTAGTCTTATGTTGATCTTCTGGAGCCACGTAAATCTGATTGTACCTGGAGTAACCATCCAAGAAGCAATAGTACTCTCTTCCGGCTAATTTATCTAACATTTGATCGATGAAAGGCAAAGGGAAATGATCTTTTCTGGTGGCCTTGTTCAGCTTTCTGTAATCCATGCAAACTCTCCATCCAACTACCGTTCTTGAAGGAATCACTTCATTTTTATCATTAAGAACTGTTGTCATTCCTCCTTTCTTCGGTACACACTGAACCGGACTCACCCATTCACTACTCGAAATGGGATAAATAATCCCCGCATCTAAAAGCTTGATCACCTCTTTCTTCACCACATCCTTCATAGCGGGCATTAGTCTTCTCTGACCTTCAACTGAGCGTGCATTGACATCTTCAAGTATGATTTTGTGTTGACAATAGGATGGACTAATGCCTTTGATATCAGCAATTGTCCAACCTATTGCTTCTTTGTTGGCTCTTAACACACGCAACAGTTTATCTTCTTGAGGACCTGTTAAATTAGCTGAAACAATAACAGGTAGAGTTTCATTAGTACCCAAATATGCATACCTCAAGTGTGTTGGCAATGGTTTTTCTTCCAATTCCGGAGGAGATTCAATTGAAGGCTTCTTTTTAGGAATAAACTCCCCCGGTTCTCTCACAGGTTCATAGGCAAGACGCCTATACTTCGGATTTTCAGAATTGAGAGCTGCCACTGTTTCGGTAAGCTCCTCCATCATCTCAGGTGAATCTAATGTCAAAGCAGCCTGCAAGATATCATCAAAATTTAAACAATTAAATACCTCTTGCGATGCTTGCTCTACTACATCCATTCTGAAGCAATCTTCCTGAGAATCTGGGAATTTCATAGCTCGAAATACATTGAATTTCACTTCCTCATCTTGTATCCTCATCGTTAATTCGCCATTCTCGACATCGATCAATGTTCTCCCTGTAGCTAGGAATGGTCTACCCAAAATAATGGGGACATTTCTATCTGCATTGTATTCAAGAATTACGAAATCAACAGGAAATATAAGTGTACCTGCCTTAACAAGGACATCCTCAATACGGCCTTCAGGATGAGCAAGAGACTTGTCCGCCATTTGCAAGACCATAGAGGTAGGTCTTGCGTTTCCAATTTTAAGCTTATCAAAGATTGACTTGGGCATCAAATTGATACTTGCCCCCAAGTCACATAACGCCTTTCCCTTCCATTCTTCTCCAATTGATATCGGAATCGTGAAACTCCCCGGATCAACTAGCTTCGGAGGTAATTTACTCTGGCACATCGCACTACACTCTTCCGGAAGGCCAATCATCTCATTATCACAATAAGGCCTTTTGTTAGTGAGGGCCCTCTTCAAAAACTTCGTATACTTAGGAATATCTCGAATCGCCTCAAGTAACGGAATATTAATACTCAGACCCTTCACTCTATTAAAGAACTTCTGAAAATCAGCCATATCACCCTTTTTCTGAACTCGCGATGGAAACGGTGGTGGAGGGCGATTGCTTACAATTTCATCTCTCTTTTTCGGAATTTCTCTTGATCTTTCTATTTCTTCAACCTCACTATCTTTCTCATTCTCTTTCTCTTTCTCACTCACTTCCTTTTCTTTTCTTGGAACTTCTTTCTCTTTCATAACGGGAAAAGGAGGTGGAGGGAGGTTCTTACCACTTCTTAATGTAACAGCCTTGCATTCTTCACGTTGTGTTGGATTTTCCGTATCGCTATGAAGTTGCCCTTGTGGACGCTGATTCAGCTGTTTATTAATTTGGCTTAGCTGATTCTGGAAAATCTTCATATTTGCTTCAGCTGCGTTCTGACGTTCCAAAGCTTGTGTCTGAAGAGCAATTAAATTTTCAACAGTTTTCTGAAGGGTAACGACTCCTTCTTGTGGATGGGCATGCAAGGCTTTCTGGTTCAATGTTTCATCATAAGTATTCTGAGGAGCTTGTCTTTGTACGTAATTGTTTTGATTTTGTCCTCCTTGATAATTGTTGTGTGGTCTTGGATTATAGTTGTTGCCTTGAGGACGCGGCTGATACGCGTAGGTAGGATTGGCTGCCCCATTAGGATTTGAGTATTGAAACCCAGGATGGTTTCTGTTAGGCTGATATCCATTACCACTTGAATTGAAATTACCTCTATTGGACATAAACATAACTGATTCTGGGTTATTCGGACAATTTTCCTCATCATGATCATCCACCTTACAAATCGAACACATATAAACCTCTTGTGCAGCATGCACAGCTACCTTCTTACCCGAAAATCCTTCTTTTACAGCTAAAGTAAGCTGCTTCAATTGTTTCTCTATGGTATTTTGAATCTTATTCTCAAGCGTAGCAAATTTCTCTTCCATATCAACATTATTCACTCCCTTAACTGGTGTTCTTACTGAGTTCCACCCTACTTCGTTCTTAACTGTTCTCTCTAAAATGATCTTAGCATGAGCGGGTTGAACTTGAAGAAAACCTGCACCACATAGCGTATCCAATTTCTCTCTCGAAGTTCCATCAAGGCCTCTATAAAAGATCTTTAACTGTTGTTGTTTTGAAAAGCCATGATTGGGAACCTTACGCAAACACATCTGAAATCTTGTCCAACTCTTACCCAAAGTTTCATCATATTCTTGACGAAAATGCGTCAACTCTAATTCAGCATCTAACCTCATGTTACTTGGGTAATACCTGTCAAAGAAAGCAATCTCTAATTGGTCCCAATTAGTAATCTTCGTAGGATCTTGCGTATCGTGCCATTCACTTGCTCCCTCAGTAACAAAGAACTTAAAAGCAGCAAAATACATCTGTTCTCTTGAAACCCCTTGTGTGATATAAGAATCACATATCTGTTTGAATTTATGTACTGCCCTAAGAGGATCTTCTGATGGTCTACCACGAAAATTACCAAAATTCTGGAACTGAGCTAACATACCCGAATCTGGACGGAAACGCGGAACATTAATATCTGGAGCACCTACTCCTATAGCTGGAGCACGGAATGGAACTTCTGGAGGACCATTAGTAAACCACGGATCATGATTCATCACTATCTGGACTGGAGGATTAGGATTCACTGGTGGAACCGGAGGAATAACGCCTGGAGCTAAAGGTTGGCCATTTGCATCTAGCTGGCCTTGTCCATTCTGTTGACCTTGAAGGTTGATATTCTCCATTTTGTTACTTAATTCTTCTACTTCTAAAGCTTCTCGTTCTCTTCTTCTTTTGTTTGCAAGTCTGATCAACGATTCTGGATTACTAAGGATCGGAGGTGTTGGCTCTAGATCCTTGAATAGCCTTCTTCGCATACACCAAACCTAAAA
This sequence comes from Nemophila menziesii, assembly GCA_029959085.1. NCBI lineage: Eukaryota > Viridiplantae > Streptophyta > Magnoliopsida > Boraginales > Hydrophyllaceae > Nemophila > Nemophila menziesii. Next base: position 6,988,606 of record JARWIR010000014.1, read on the forward strand.
ACCTGAAAAAGCTAACAAACAAAAAGCGTAAAACTGATAAAAACAAAAATAAAAATAAATGCACTATCACTAAAGGATAAACACCGTGGTCACACGCTACCGTCCCCGGCAGCGGCGCCAAAAACTTGGTGGTCCTTTGTGTGTTCTAAAAATAAATGCAAATGCTAATCGAACCACAACCGCAAGTGTACGGTTGTCCCAAGTAGTATAACTGATAAATCAGATTCGTTCCAAGGACGGAATGGTTGATCACAATGTCTAGCAAATAGTGATTGATGCACTTATGAAAGTAAAAGATAATAAAATGTTTGTTTGGTTTTGTTGATTAAAGCTAATGAATGAAAGACAAATTATAAATGCAAGTAAAAGCTAAGACGCAAGTAAAATAAGTGAAAACGCAATATGAGAGGTAGTACTTGAGAACGCAAGGATCCTCCTAATCTTACTTCCTAACTTATGTTGTTTAAGGGCTAAATTGGTCAATTACAATGGTCGGGATTCTAAATTCCTTATACCCCCGACAGGGTGGACTATAAGGCGATCCTAAAGTGTCACTAGTCCCGTCAGGGTAAATATGATCCACCGTTGGATGTTTAATTGTTTTACCTCATTGGCCCTAGAATTAGCTAAGTTCGTCAGAATCAATAGCTTTTATCCTAGATTGAATAATTAATTATATACCTAAACCCTCCGTCAGGATGATCCACACGCCACATATGTGGAATAGCTTAGATACTAATACCTAATTTTAGTTCGCGACTCTAAAATCAGTAAATAATCACAAATTATCGAAAAGAGTAAAAGACCCAATCTAATTTAATTTAATATAAACCCAAATTCAACATTCGTTATTTCATAAAATTAAGATTCACCCATTGTTTGTTCTCAAGCACTATGAAAAGCTTAGCTCATATTAAAATTAAAAACTAAATTAAAAGAAATGGAATTCATATTGTTTACAAAATTAAAATATAAAAAGAACATAATTTCCGGAATTGGAATGACTACGAACGGAGCTATAGACCCACTCCAGCTCTTGTAGCTTCTTCTTTCTTCCTTCTGTTGCTTCTCTCTGGTGTTTAATCTTATGGAATGTGAATTGTGTGAAAAATAGAAGTCCAGACCTCCTTTTATAAGCATAAATTCGTTTTAGGGCTTGGACCAGAAAATAGAATATTAATTAAATGTCCAAGCCCACTTTCTAAGCCCAAAATCCCGTAACTGCTGATACACCTTCACTAAAACGGCTTTTCCCGATGCGTTACAACTCCGATTGACCTCATTCCAGTTGGTAAAGTTCCGTAACTCGATAAGGAATGATTTCTCTTCAAAGGTCAACAGCTAAATCATCGCTTAAGCACCTCTAAATTAGCAATCTATGGCCTGGAAAATGGATTTTCAGCTCTAAAAATAATATCTTCGGGATTTGTCTTCAAGTCTTGACTCTAATTCACGATCTTTGACTTTCTCCTCGGATTCCTCTCCTAGCTAACATCTAAAACCTGTAAACTTTTCACTAAAAATACCAATATTACGCGCAAAAGTTTAATAAATTAAAAATGCTAGAAATAAAAAGGGAATTCCGGATTATTGCATATTTAGTCCAAAAGTCTATCGAATTAATTTAAATAAACACCAAAAATGATGTCTCCCAAGGGTCGAAAATAAGAACAATTAGGGAGACATCAGTACGTCATATAATAGGTTACTTACAAATGCTACTGAAGTCATGTGCCTGATTTTTATGTTCGCATCGCCGCGGTTCCGCTCCGCCCAGACCTGTCTCCACATGTCCATAACCACATCCATAACCTACATGCATACGGGCGATGGTTAATCATTTTATATAAAATATTATTACATCTTATAAGTGTAACTAATGTTTCGTACAGAACAGCCAATGCCCCCGTACACCTATTGTATACGGAGTTCATATCATGGGCTGGAGTACGAGGTAGATACCTATATAGCCAGACATTGGTGTATAATCCTCATTACAAAGATAACGTTCCATGTACCTTACCTTCCACTTAATAGGCCCCTGGATAGCTATTCCAAGTACGTTGTCCACGGTCACCTTGATACGATCATAAACACAAACAGGTTCGGTGCCCGAATAAAGCCGCCCGGTCATACATAGGAGAATATAATCCTCCTCGTATGCCAAATTATTATGGGGTACCTGGATTGCTACATCACTTTTTGTAACATGGTCCATTCCGTCACCGACATCTGTTTTGCTGCTCTCTCCACAACTCACCAACCCCTTCCCCCGACACGAGACCCTCGGATGCACATTTTTTTTAATACTCACTTTGTCCGATACGCTAACCCCCATACCTCCTTCTGCAACCATCTCACCCAATCTCACCTTTTTCAGTTTATTAGCTATTACTTCCCAACTTACCTTTCTTAAACTTAATTCTGGCACGTCCGATGACTCGACCGTCTCCGCTATAAACCCTGTACCTTTGACTTTCTTCGTATTATCAGCTGATACTTCACATTTTCGACCGCCGCATCTGCAATCCTCTTTTTTAGCGGTTTTTGTTTTTCTTCCATATCTGATGATAACTTTCTCTTAACATGCTTTGCTTCATCTGTGTCCGCCACATCATGTACCGCGTTCTCTGGCATCCTGAGTTCGGCTGTTGATTGCGGTCGCGCGTTATGCATCCCAATCTCTAAGTCACCCGGGGCAACAAGCTTTCTCTTAAAAGTATCACGGTCTACACCAACGTCTGACTTACTCGGGGGGACTCCTATCGTTTCGGTGTCCTTTACTGGAGCCCCCTGCCTATTGATTACACTCTGCACTCGACGTATTTCATTTTGCAGGTTAAGATTATCATCGCTGAAGTACAATACCGTTTGCTTCAGTTCGGACACAGATTGTCTCTCTAACCTTAAACTTTCACGTAGTTCTTCCAAAGCTGGTTCGTTTTTGTCTTTATCGGCACCGGTCTGTTCTGGTATTACTGTTGCCTTCCACTCCTTGAAATAGGTTTTCTCGTACTCCGATAAAACCAGCTCTCCCTGTACAACCTTCACATACACAATTCACACAATATGTTATACGACGCCTTGCAGTCCTGCACACAAGTAGTTAGCAACGGGATACTTACCTTGTTCGGCTTAACGACATCTAATACCCTTCTCTTAAAATATCGAGGCGTATCAACATCAATCCACTTAAACAACCTAGGTAACCTGTCAGTTAACCGCGGATGCACGTCAACGCCCTTTACATGCTCAAGTAACCACGGCTGCAATACAACAAGAGTATATGGTAACAATCATTACAAATTAAACGTAAGACACTGGTTCAGACATACCACAAGCAGAACGCAACATCCACCGCCTGGCCCATCGTATCTGTTCATTAGGTTATCCGATATGTGTCTTGCCCAGTCAAATGTTTTCATTTCCGCCACATTTTCGGACCATGTGACATGCCACTGAGTTACTCTTCCTGAACTAGACGGATAGAAGATGGTTGACAAGGCAAGCATATTCATGCAAATAAAAAATGTTTCCCGGTTTTCTGAGCTTTTCTCTACTACACTGTTGCTTTTTACTCTCTTCAACTCTTTCATGCTTAGTCTACCGGTTGTCCAGCCAGGAAAGTGTTTGTAGAACCAATTTGATGGTACAACCCCTCTTGTTTGGGGCTGTATAGGTAGTCTTCTCATACCACCACTCACACCCATTATTAACCGCACATCATTTGGAGTCACGACCATGGGCACACCTCCAATGACAAATGACGTGATACCTGACTGATATGTATACCATATAGCCGCAATTGCAGATTCGTTCTTGCGTATTCGAATATCGCACTCTAGCTTTTTCAGTCCTACAAACAGTTTATAAAAAGGCGAACACTTTAACGCCTTCATGTAACTCCAGGGAACTTTGTTTTCTTTGAACACCGCATACACGACCTGTAAGCTGCTCTTGTACATGCAACCCATACTACAAGAAGGTCATCCCACATTAATGAATCAACACAATATATAGCATAAACAGGCATGGCATTACAACATGTGTGTATGTACCTAATATGCACATCAGCACGTTTGTCTGGATAAATCACATACAATGGAACATCGCACATTCATTACACAAACTAACTATCCAGATCTTAAAACTACCCATTCGACCTATACTACAATCTATCAGTTAACCCTTATCTTTTAAGTTATATATTACCATTCGACAGTCAAACCCATCTTTTGTTTCAGTCTTAATCTGAAACCTCCTAACATTATACCCTAATATAAAACTAGCAAAGGTAACTGGTATCATTAAACCAACTTTGTAATTATTTAAGCAGTGTATTACCTTTTTTCGTATGTTGGATCTACAGTTTGAAGCCACACTCCTAATGTTGAACACGGCGTCTCCGATGTATCCTTCAGAGCTCCGTTAATCTTATCCCCCTTTTCCGTTATAGTCAGTGATTACCTACTTGTGTTTGAATTGCATGCTTTGAAATTCGTGCACCACTTTACTCTCCACAAACAACCATTAAAGAAGTACTGCCAGCATACTATGCACACGTGGGTGTCAGATCCACGTCAGGGAGGAGAGAGAATATCTTTAATGTTTATTTAATTATTTTGAATTTCATTAAACAAAAAAACTAATTAGGGCTGGTACAATATGTACGGAACATAATGACACTCTCACATTCAACCGTAGTTCCAGACAATTTCACTTTGGCAAACCATACACTTGCTAATTGGACAATACATATTGGTACAGACTACAGGCCTTTAAACATAGTATTTGTTTTTACCGTTTTTTTTCGTTCCATGTTTTACTGCATCTTTGGCCTATGTTTCTTTTCATAATCTGGTCCAATGTTCTTCTGATGAGTAGTCGCCGGAAGTTTTACATTTTGTACTCTGGTGTTTATTCTTTTCTAATACTAAAAAGGTACAGACAAGGTTATTCCAGACCACTACTCACAGACCACATAAACCATATCAGTATAGAAGCCAATATTATCCAACCCGGAAATTAAAATGGTCAGCATAACTGACAATAGGATAATCAAACAAACATACATTACCATACATAATTGTCTGCAAAATATTACACTATACCAAATTTTATCAAACAACAAGCCAATATACGCTTAATAGTACAAAAGACAAAACATAGTAGGTTCCCATTTGGTAACAAACAACAAACTCATATCACGGTAGTGAAACTTTTTTTTTCCTCGTGTAGTACTTCTTCATGTCACGAGCATCTGCCAACACCTGTGTACCGTTGTCCTTCTTCATCAACGTCTCTACAATATCACGACGCATTGCTTTGTATTCGGGCAACGAGTACGAACCCCTAACATTAATACCCTTATATACGTCCTGCGCACACAGTAGCAGATAAATCCCTGAATCCATCATATTCGCCTTCGCCTGGAATAGATCTGAAGTAATGAATTTATGGATCTGCCCCACTGTTTCAATACTTAATTCCGCATACACCTCGTGCAGGACCCATGAAAGCAGCATCTTGTACAGTTTCTTTGCGTTTATGTCTGCTGCTAAAGCAAATGGGTTTCCACCTTCAGTTTGTATCGGACCGTGATGAATAAACACCCCATTAAATGTTTCATGGACCAGGAGACTCCAATATGTTGCACCAGACACCTTCGTTAATACTGGAATTAGGACGCGTTTGTTGTCAAGGCTGGCGTTTTTTAAGCGGGCAACCATGTGTACTTTCTCCATATCTAACAGCTCTTTGTTGTAGTAATACTGCAATAATAAACATTGGCATTTTATTAGCTTCATTTACTTTCACCTCGGTTATATTACAGTTTATTGTTTTCATATTACCATTGTCCTTGCAGTAAGCTGAGTGCATTGTTTCAGTTCCCCTACTCTAACCCCCTTTGACGACTTAATAGTCTCTAGCTGCCATGTCCATAGCATAGCGTCCACAACCTGTAGATACAGAAAACACAGTTAGCATATTGGTCTGTACAAATAGGTTTCATATGTATGGACAATATCGTATAGACGCTAACTAACCTCCCACGAAACGTCACGCTGTCGGTTTACATCCATTAAGTGTTTTATGGTTACGTTTATGTTGTTACACGTCCACACAACCGTGCCCTCTGGGTGGTTTTCGTTTATTAGGTTTAGTGCACTTGTTTCAACATATCGTGCAACTGTTGCCTTGGAGAGATCACGCCTTCCTGGTTTCTTCAGTACTATCTCCTCCATTGGAACACACCTTGTGGCTAAAGGCCGAACAACCGAAACACGCCGCACTGCTTTACGCTTCAAGCTTGCACTATTACCCACCGTTTTTCTAATTTCCGGTTTTTTCCCCTTCCTCGCGGACTCTATCCGTGCAATCATCCTTGCTTGCAATACTGATAATGGAATAGGATCATCATCAGTGTGGTCAATCATATTTTTCGCTCCCAAATCTGTGTATCCAACTAATACTGGTGCACCACCAGGGATATCCGGTTTTGTTTGTGCACGCGCACCGTCCGGTGTCACAATACCTAGATCAAAACTTGGAAATACCATACCAATAGTCGGTTCTAAATACTCTACAGGGCCTTTCGTTTCTACTTCAATTGCTGCTCTATTAATAACCTCAGACCCATCCGGCCCACTGCCTGAGACAATATCATCTTCTGGTCTACTAACTGCACAGAACACTCCCATCAGATTAGTTGGCGTGCACGGGATCGCGTGACTTCCAGGTTCACTCTTAACCTTCCCTCCAATTAAGGTCTTTGTGATGTAATTTGGTTGAGTGGTGTCTGTCATAAAACACTGGAAAACTGCTTTCAGAGTCATGAATATATTCTCACCAACAACATTGGGGTCCTTTACTTCGAAGGGCCCTTGCACAGTTGGAAGGTCTTTGTCTGGGAGCATGTTGCCCAAACCAACTACTGAACCATCACATCCTGACTTCACTAGTCCTTCCCCATTTGAGTTACCTGATAAACGGTTTACCTCATTACTACCAATATCTGTTCCGTTTTTCGTTCCACTGCCGTTGCTAAGCTCACGTGTGCTGAGCAATTGTTTTAGCCGTGCACATTCGACCTCCAACGCGTCATTCTTTATCCTCAACATCAACACATCAATCGCTAGTGTCTCTTTCGTCTCATTGTCTCGGTACATCACCTCCTTCAGGACCTGTACTTCGCTCCTGACTGCTAGCCTAACTATGTCCAAGTTGTATCTGCTCCCAGACACGTTCGGGGACTCAGGTACTATTACATCATAATCTTCATCCCCAACTGGCTGGCTTGGCATACGCTGACCCGGCTGTACCATAATATCAGAACCTTCTTCAGATGAGCTTACGTATTCCACTCCACCACTCACGCCAGGGCCATATGTGTATATATTATTGCCCGTCCGTACATTGTCTAGCCACAACTTCCTAATTGTACCGTCCACTTGATCGTCTACTAGGTACGCTGCCTCGTTCCCGCTAAATGCTAGGTCGCCACAATTAACCTGCAAGATTAAATGGGTCTATAAATGTGCCTTGAAACGCGTGTACTCACACAAATTAAATATCTTACCATATCCGGTTTTACCCGGTCTAGTATGTTATGTTTGAATAGTATTGGTCACTCATTTACACACCACTTGAACAGCCTTGGGATAGCGGTTTCATTGTTTGGTATGATACCTGTTTGGCTTATTCGCTCATAAAACCAAGAACACAAATAAAATAACAGTGAATCCAGTATATAGTACAACATATCGCTAGTCTACGGTGTTCTTACTATTAAGATACTTACAATCAGTAAAATGTAGCAACCCTTTCCAAGGGCTTTATCAGGGCGCATCATGTATGCTGCGATGTGGCTAGCCCAATCATAATCCCTTAATTTACTGAGATCCTCAGACACATTAGCATGCCACTGTATAACCCTTCCGAAACTTGCGGGGTAAAACACAGTCGATAGCGCAAGCATATTCAGTAGACGGACAAAGTTGCCTCGGCTATCTACACATTGTGGAGATGCAACTATTTTGTGAAGAAGTTCTTCTACAGATTGCTGTAGCAAACCTCCTGAATCCACGCCGGGAAAATTCCTCTTGAACCACTCACTTGGCACCCCTGTTGAGATCTCAGCAGCTGGAACACAATACTCCCCTCCCTCAACCCCCATTATCAAGCTAACGTCTCTGCCGGTTATTTTAAGGGGTAGGCCGCCAATAACATAGGCCTTAAAGCGTTCATTATATGTCGATGCTATTTCCCGTACAAGCATATCCGATTGTTCCCACTGATCAGCTGCATCGCGTACATCATATGTTGCAAACAGCGTATAAAAGGGCGACGCGGCACACGCTTGAATATGGTCTGGTGTCACGTTTGGATCACGAAGCACACTGAGGACATTAGTTAACGAACATCGATACCCGGCCATTGATCCTGAACCTACAGGCAAACAGTTTATAAGATGTTAATATGTATGGACTACGCAGGGCTGTACGTTCATGGTACAGACACCCTAACTACAGACTATGCAAACACACTTTCCAGCCAAACCATAATGACACAAAACCCAAACAGGTAATACGAACCACATATAAGTTTGTTTACATTAATTTATATGTGTGGCGGCTAAAAGTTATACACATTCGCGCTCCAACAACAATGACATTCACATATTGATACGCACAGGGCCGGACATAGTATGTCTGGACTATGTGTGGCTGGCCAATCACCTGTCTATACAGTAGCGATACCACACTTTATATTGTACATACGGTTACACCTTATACTTACATCTACAAGCCTCTGCATACACACTATACAGGTTAATTTTAGCTTTATTGGTATATTACTATACAATATTCAAAAATGTTGTGTTCAAACCTATTGGTACATGTTGCAAGGGTTTTTCATTACATATCCCTTTAGCTACCCACACTTATCCACACCCAACATATGCTAGTTCAATATACGTATATTACAACACGAACAAACATGTAATTTACCTGCGTTTCCAGTATTCAACCCGCTATATTACCTGTCTTCCTTCTTTGTTGGTTGGTTCTTCTATTTTCCAGACCTCCTCTTCTTGTATCCGTCTGCCTTTCAAACAACCAGAATTATGCCTTTCACTATACTACTAATATGGGTTACTAAATCACATCCCATTTTTCAATGCAAGAGTAGAGAGAAAGCTGGCCTGACGTGACAACCATACCCCATACCCAACACTATTATGCAATAGTGTCATAAAATAAAGCTCCTTTTTCTGCTTTTGGCAGATATATAATGTTATTTTATTTATCCGTCAATTCTTTATTCAATCTCGCTCCGGCATTGGGTTGTACACAACATGTTATTGGATATCGATGTCTATAAATATTCGGTACAGACATGCCCAACATGTATGTAGCAGTCTTGTTTCGAAAGTGGTCTGTACACACAATATGCTGGAACAACGCGGTCTATACCTATATGGTCCAGTACTGTACATCCAGACTTATAACTATAATGAACATGTGTTCATATTGCTAGACCAGTCAGGACGTACTCATGCCTTTTTAATGTGTTTGTTTCGCATACTTTTTACAATATATATAAGTCGAACAAATTATAAAAACAAACCAAAACCACTTACGATTAACCACAATACCATATGTCCAAATATTTGTGAAAACAGTTGTATGGAAAACATAAATACGATCATTACACAAAATAGTTCATAAACAGAAAAAAATAGCTACGCCGCAATACGTTTCATAGCATTAACCACTATCTCAGTTGTGTATTCATTAGTCATCAAGCTGTGTACAATGTAACTTCGCAAATCCCGAAACTCCAGCACCTTGTAAGTTCCTGCAAGAGGTTCCCCGTCGAGGAAATCGTCTATACATAGCAATATGTATATCCCCGAATCTTCAAGGTTACGCGCTTTGTAGAAAAGTGTTGAATTATTCTTCACATATCTCGGGGTATCAATTGTGCTTTCCTCACCACTCCACACGTTCTTCATCAGCTCCCTCACGCACTTCCGTGTCTTAACATCTGCTTCCTTACATAGCTTGCCCTCTTCTTTTGATCTCATCGAGTTGTAGTGTTCAAATGTATGGCTGCTGCGGTTGTAAACCACCAATGTCCATAGCGTCTGTTTGTCTATCTTAATCTTCATAGGCATCAAAACGTAGTTGTGCTTGTTGAACAAGTCTCTGCATCTGGAATATAATTCGGTTAACTGCTCCTTCGAATCATTTTCCCGCTTGTACTGCATATTAAGATCAATTTAATCAGTCAATATTTTACAAAAAGGTGTGATGTCAATGAAAGATAACAAATACGTACGAATGTGCGGCAGTCCAAGTATGCACACCATGTATCACCCAGCTTCTTCACACACTCTTCATGCCACGAGCTCATCATCGCATCTATGACCTGTTATTACAATAAACACAAAACATAAGAAGAAACTTTTCGGATACAACACATGAAGTATACAGCCTTTGTTGTCTGTACCCACTAGTCTACACCTATTCTCCTATACCAACCCACCCGTGGTTTCTACAAAACCCAGGTAGTCGTTTACGAGGTTCTTCCTTACCTGCCATTTCACATTGTCCTGGCAACCAACCATCAGTAAGTGATCTACTGTTACATTCAATCCTCGTACACTCCAAACTGGGGTCGACCCAGGCTGTCCTGTTTTGATATTAATGAGCAAGGCAAACTCCCGTGTATCCGCTACGTTCATGTTCTCATGTTTAGTTCCCTTTTTATCCCGTTCTTCACCCACTGCTGCCACCACTGATTTTGATCTACTACTCTGGGCACCATCCCGTCTAGCCATCTTACCAGGCCTTGCTTTCTCAAGTGCCCCTAATCCACCTTATGCGACAACGTATTTTGACCCACCAACACGATCACCTTTTTTTACGCTCGTGTTATCTTTTTTTGTTACATCCTTCACACGGTCTGAATCAACAACTCCGGCTTTCTCAGTCGAAGTATTCTGAGAACCACATTTGTCATTACCCAATGCCCCTACACCCACATGCACATCGATACGATGTTCTGGTATTTGATCCAGTCTTCCACATCCAGACACAGGCGCACAGTCCATCTTGGTACATATCGACTCATCAGCATGGTCACCAGCAACATGCTTCTTGTTATGGTCCAGACCATTAACTCCAGACCCGCCTACACCATCTATATTATGTCCACTCGATGCATCAACTCGCCCTGGACTTTTTGCCGTCCCCCCCTCAACATGCAGCTTTCCCGTCTGTACATCATAATCCCGCTCCCTAATCTCAGCCGCTATGCTGTCTGCTTCTACTTGCGCAGCTGATCGTGTATCGCCATATACCATCATTTGTAGATCATCTTCGGTTAGTTCGTCACGCGCCATGGACGGAGCCGTAAACTTACGCCTTTTTGGTGTCTGGCCTGTAATGTATTCCTCACCCAGACCTTTCTGCCTACTTGCCCTGTCCGCGACCTTCACTCTGTCAACCATTGAACTTCTCTTCTTTTTCGGCGCTGGCACAGTAACAGATGACTCAACTATCCTATTAATCAGTTGAGTTAGGGGTACATCCTCATCTGCACTATTGATACCTCCATCAACTACCCCGTCGCTTGTTCCCATCTCATCCAAGACCACACCCCCCTCAGTATTAGTTCCTGATACCTCACCAGCCCCACCACCAACCTTACTTGTATCACAACCGACAATTGTATCATCATCTACCACCACCTTCGCTGGACTATCCGTATTCACCCCCATCTCCAAACCGTCACCACCATTAGTCTCATCCTTATCGATGTCCATCGTTTGTTTACCACCATCAGCCTGACATTGAATACCATCAGGTATTTTGGTCGAATTGCCCCCACTCGTTTCTCCAGCATCTTTTTCCCCTATATCACTATCAATAACTAAATTGCTTTTGTCTGCGTCACGAACCTACTTATTTATAGTCGATAGCTCCACCCGTAACCTTTTATTCTCACTGCTCAATTCCTCAACCTTCTGCCTGAGTGACGAGCTTCTTTTCCTCTCTTTTTCTAACGCAGCCTTAATCTTCTCCGTATCCCCATTACTTGATTCACCACCCCCACCTAAACCGTCTGTACGTAGCCCAACCTCTTCAGCGGCTGAGTTGTACTTCGTCATATCTATACCAAGTTCTTCTATCTCCTTGCTCGTAGGCGTCAGATCACCCGTCCTTACCTAAATAATACACATGTAAATTTCAGATGTTGACATGTGGTATCATATGTAATACGATAGTTTATCAGTATGCTCACCCGTTTACGTCGTATTCTATCGATCACTTCCGTTCTGAAACGGATCGGCGGAACTGAAGTTACCCACTTAAACAGCCGGGGAGTTGCCTCCTTATCGACTGGTTTCATGCCATTCTTTTTAACATGTTCACAAAACCACGGCTGCAAAAATAAACGATGCGAAATTAGAATCAACATATATGGACTGAAACACATTTTTTTTCTAGCTTACCAACAACATTGTACAGAACCCATTACCCATCCCTTCGGGCACTCCCATCAGCGTCGCCGCTATGTGTTCGGGCCAGTTGTATTCTTTCATACGATCTATATCTTCGGATATGTATACATGCCATTGGGTTGCTCTCGCTGCCCCGCATGGGTAGAAAACGGTGGATAGCGCCAATATATTCATGCATTTCACGAATGTCCTTATATAGCCAGGCTTGTTTTTTTTTCACACTTTTTGCAATTAGCCTTTTCAATAGCTTAATCTCACATCATCCTGTAGTCAAGTCCGGGAAATGTTTTCTAAACCACTTTGAAGGTTCTTGCTCTCCTTTCTTGTATCTTGGAACTTTCACATCTCCCCCATCCACACCCATAATTAACCTGACATCATTTGGAGTAATTCTTAAAGCTTCGCCGCCCAGAACAAATGCCCCCCTACTGGAATCATATGTATCTAGTATGTCACATATATGCGCCTCGTGTTTTGCAAGCCGGCTCTCACCTTCCATGTTGTACAGTCCCCGGAAAAACCCATAGAAAGGAGAGCTTGAAAGAGCATCCATGTAGTTCAGCGGAATATCGTTTGCACTGAACACGGTAGCGAGCGTTTGCAAGGTCCCTCTCTTCTCCGTCATCCTCCTGCGGGTAAAAAAAATTTGTCCACACTATTAGACATACGCATCAGTCTCACGCGTGTACTAATTACTCCGTACCGTGATATGGAGTAATCCAGACAACTATGTGCATATCAACATATACACTATTCAGACATATCTAAACATCCCTGTGCAGACACAGATGTACAGATCAAGCAATACACCAGACGACTTTACACTAATTACACAGATATAACATACATACAAATTTCTTATCCAGCGCCATCTGTCTGTTCCTAAACTAATGCGCTTTATTTGAATGTTCTATATCTAGACATTACATATAATAACCCATTACACCTAACCCTAACATACAACAAACATATGAAGGCAAGTTTTGATTCATTTATATACATTTTCTAGGGTTTGATACACAGTTGGTCTGTGTTCAACCGAATCCATCTGTCTAGCCATTATCACATTCAATCCTACTCAATAACACTATACCTATACCTATTGTACACTAACGCATGGCATAATACGATCAAGCCAGACAAATTTCAGTTCGATTCTTACCTTATACAGTGATTTTCGCTTGATGTTTGTATAGAGAAATTTGGATTTCGCCTACCTTCCTTTGCTATCTCTCTCTCTATTGTACCTGGGTTCGTGAACTAGTTTGCTTCGCTTCACACAGTGTGTTATGGCATGGACAAAAAAAAAATCCTATATTATGTTTTTGTTTTCAAAAATGACTTTTCACTTACCCGTACAGCAGTAACAATACGTGTGTACTGACTCCACACGTGAATGGAGAGAGAAGGTTACTGAAGGGCTTTTCTGTCTTTACCCTATTACTCTTCACGCCTATTATAGTTGACCAACATGAAGGCCTTACTTTATTAACTACTTTCTTGGGGGGATTTACTATCGAATTGCCCCTATTTTGGGACAAAATTTATTTGAATCAAAAATAATTTTTCAATTGATAAGTTTTTTATTTTTATTTTGGTCGAAAGAAAATTTTATCTACGAAAGAAAAAAGTGCGAGTATAAGAAAAAGAATAACTACAGGTGTGCAATTAAATCTTATCATGTCCCAAGTGGGAAAATTTTGATATCCATAACTTTATCTTCATTTGTGTGATGCCTAGTTGATTTAAAGATGGAGTCTATTATCGAATTTTGAATTCTAGGTACATGACAAATTGATATTGGACTATGTCTCGCCATTTCTCGATTTTGAATAAAATGAGTTTGATCCTCCAGCTAGATGTTGATGGTTATTGTATTCCTTAAATAATTTCAAGGTTATCTGAATAAATCCCTTTACTCTTCCCATGATGTTGCTGGCAACAAGAAGCCGTGTGAAGAACCGTTAATGCTTCTTCCTCCACTACTGACTTGCATTGTAATGCTCACTAATGTACGACAAGTTAGGTTTCCGATTTGTTAAGCTCTAAAATTCCATTTCAGTGAGCTCCTAGATGTGTTTAAAAGTTGTGTCACAATGAAATGTAACATCATCTTTGTAACCAACTGTTGATGTTCACGTGTGATAAAAGTTGTTATGTGGTGTTATCATTCCACCATTGTTACCCAACCAATCTACTCCAAAAAAATTATGTTAATATTTCTGCTAAAGTAGCTATTGCGTTGATATTTACTTTCCTTTCTTAGTGAAAATTCAACATCTTAGCCTTCCAGATATATTCCAAAGAGTAAGTAATATGTATGACCTGGAAATTTTCTTAAAACATCTGTGTTGATTGTAAGCCTTAGTTAAAGTGTCAATCCATTCCCCAATAAAATCGATCATGTTCAAATCTAGCTTGTAAACTACGAGCTGCCCAAACCTGTGTATTAGTCGAACATGTGAGAAATACATGTTTGACCATTTACGTTGAAGTTGTGCACCAATAACAATTGAAAACTCATCCACCGTGCTTTGTGAAATTACATGTAGTCGGGAGATGTGAGGTAAGAGGACCAAGATTACACGTAATAGGAATCTCGAAAACTTCCATCACACTGCCTCAAAATGGTGAACTAGGGTTGTCCATGAACTCTACGTTTCCTTTATTAGGAATTGACCAGTAAAGGGACACAATACCCACTATTTTAGTGATAGGCCGGAAATATATGTTGATTAGTTTTAGGTAGTGGGGATAATGGGGAAGGAGTGACCATGTTAGTTTGGGAATTAGTAGTATAAATAGGTCCATTATAATCTGATTTTAATCATGTAATCACTCGAAAAATTCGAGCCATATCATTAATAGAGTTTATATGTTCTCTGACTTATATTGCTTGCTTCTTCAATCATTTTGTTACATACAAATCAATTCTTAATCTGAACCCTTCGATCCACCTCGATAAAAACCATACCCTAACAAAAATCTAAGGGGTAAAATATGTTCAATCATTTGGCACTGTTTGTGGGAAAATGGCTGAGTTTTTCACCCATTAAGATACCACAAAATGACCAAGAGTAGAGTCAGCGACAAGATTCAACCACATAAAGAAGATCAATGAGAGGGCAACAACCTCCGATTTTAAAGAATCCAAATATGAGGAATCCCAGGGGGGAGAAGGAGGTGACTCAACCCTAGCGATGTCAACCATTTCCATAGATACAACATACCATGCAAAGTTGAAGACACACCTCTTCTTGATCAAGGGGTGGCAGGAGAGCTGATAAACGTAGACAAAACACCTACCGCAAAAAACCTACAAGATAGTCCGTCGGGGACCAATGTCAACATAGTTTTACACCAGCCTCAACCAGAGATCCAGTTTAACCCTCTAATGATGTAAAACTTGTTGGAGACCTTCCAGCAACAAGCACCAGGGAGGAAGGATTCTCCACACAATCCTCCGTATACTACCGAGGTCCCAAACCATACTTACCTAGGAGTTCCTGATGTCTCCTCATTTGTGATATTAAAATCTATTTCCGAGACATTATTTTAGGCATATTTATTAGTTTATAAGTCGATTTTCACATAATTTAGTACACTTTCCTATTTTGGGTCTTGAATTGATTATTTATTATTTTTAGAGCATATTGGGTTTAATTATTTATTTAGTGTGAAGCTTTAGAGATATATGGTAACTAATTAGATTCCAAGTTGGTTCAAAGAGCTAAAGGAAAGAAGATAAACATGGAAATTGAAGATAGGGAAACAAAAGCTAAAAACATGGAAAAGGAAAGCTGCCTTAAATCTGAATTGCTGCACCTACGACCACAAATCAACTTATATCATAAACTCGGTGGGGAATCTGGAGAAACGGTCAAGAGAAAAGTTGAATATCTTTCCGAGAAGATGAATTTCGACTACTCATACGCGTCAATCGGATGAGTATTGAAACTGCTAGGACCAAAACAAAAACGGGGCTGATTCCATGTTTTTGGGCTACGAATTTGAGTTGGGCTTGGAGCCCAATATTTACCTTTTCCTTCAAGAAAACGATTAGGTCAACCTATACACTATAAATACAGACTCTTAACACTAGAAAATCATCCTTGGTGAAACCTTAAGCCAAGAGGAAGCTTACAACACAAGAAAAAAGTCTAGAAGGAGTTGTTCATGAATATGTCTTCTTCAACCTTTGAATTTGTAATTTCTTTCTTTTCTTCCATTAGTATGAACTAAATTTCCATTAGCTTGAGTATTTAGTATATATGTATGAACCCTAGTTTTGATTGACATCTATCTAATTTGGGAATTCTATGTTTTAAATTGAATTATTGTTTTTATTCTATGTTTATGTGTTTGGATTTATATTCTGTGTTCTAGTGGATCCCGACCAAATAGAATTACCATCTAATAGTTAGGTCACCATTGACAACGGTGTTTAATTACATGTTTAGCACATAACGTCTAGTGTACGGTTTAGATCTGACAAATCAACCTAACTAGATAATAACCATGGTTTAGTGTATTGCTATTTTACCAATTGCAGGAACAGTTTGCTTAGGACTCCTTATTGACACAGTTAAACCCTATTTAAAACTACCTAGCGCAATTGGAACCGATTATTGAAATACTACATAATTTACCCTTACATGTTTAGAACGGCAAAACTAGTGGGGATTACATGTTATTTACTCAAGCTAAACTCTCAAACTAACTTCTTCTCTTGCATTTAAATTCTTGTCTTTACTTTACTAGTTTAATTTAGTTAATTGACAATCAAATAAAAATCTATTTGTCTTTACTTTTTCTGCGTTTTATTCGTTCTAGCTTTTAATATTTGCACTTGATTATTGCATAAGATTCCCCTAACCTTCGTAGTCTCTGCGGAACGAATCTTAGTTATCTATTAAAACTTGCATACGATCTGTATACTTGCAGAACCTTGCTAGACTAGGGTAATTATTGCACGTTATTTATATCATATTTTATCACACCCTAGTCGACACCAAGTTTTTGGCGTCGCTGCCGGGGACTTGATGTCTCCTTAATTGTTCTTATTTTCGACCCTTAGGAGACATCATTTTTGGTGTTTATTTAATCAATTCGATAGACTTTTGGACTAAATATGCAATAATATGATTTTCCTCTTTTATTTCTAGCAATTTTGGTTTATTAAGCTTTTGCGCGTAATATTGGTATTTTTAGTGTAAAGTTTACAGGTTTTAGATGTTAGCTAGAAGAGGAATCCGAGAAGAAAGTCCAAGATCAAGAGATAGAGTCAAGACTTGAAGATAAATCCCGAAGATATTATTTTTAGAGTTGAAAATCCATTTTCCAGGCTATAGATTGCTGATTTCGAGGTGCTTAAGCGATGATTTAGCCGCTGACCTTTGAAGAGAAAACGCTCCCTATCGAGTTACGGAACTTTAGCAACTGGAATGAGGTCAATCGGAGTCATAACGAATCGGGAAAAGCTGTTTTAGTGAAGGCATATCAGCAGTTACGGGATTTTGGGCTAAGTTAGTGGACTTGTGCCTTTTATATTTCATTTAATTAAAAGCCTAGGTCCAAGTCCGAATTTGCACTTATTAAAGGAGGTATGGACTTCTATTTTACATACAATTCACATTCCACAAGATTAAACACCAGAGAGAAGTCAACGGAAGGAAGAAGAAGAAGCTACAAGAGCTGGAGAGGGTCTATATCTCCGTTCGTAGTCATTCCTATTCCGGAAATTAGGTTTTTCTTATCTTTAATTTTGTAATCAAATATGAATTCCTTTACATTTAATTTAGTTTTTCTTTTTAATATGAGCTAAACAATTCATAGTGCTTGAGAACAATTAATGGGTGAATCCAAATCTTATTGAATTGCGAATGTTGAATTTGGGTTTCTGTTAAATTAAATTAAATTAGGTCTTTTAATCTTTTCAATAAATTGAGATTATTTACTGCTTTTGGAGTAGCTAACTAAGAACAGGTGTTAGTATCTAGGCTATTCCAATTAGTGGCGATTGGATCATCCTGACGGAGGGTTTAGGTACGGAAATATTTATTTAATCTAAAATAGAAGCTATTGATTCTGACGAACTTAGCTAATTTTAGGGCCAATGAGGTAATAAAACTTAATCATCCAACGGTGGATAATATTTACCCTGACGGGACTAGTGACACCCTAGGATCGCCTTATAGTCCACCCTGACGGGGGTATAAGGAAATTAGAATCCCGACCATTGTAATTGACCAATTTAGCCCTTAAACAATATAAGTTAGGAAATAGGATTGGGAGGATCCTTGCGTTCTCAAGTACTACATCTCATATTGCGTTTTACATCAATTTACTTGCGTCTTAGCTTTTATTTGCATTTTAATACTTGTCTTTCATTCATTAGCTTTAATAACAAAACCAAACAAACATATTATCTCTATTTGCTTTCATAAGTGCATCAATCATTATTAGATAAGCATTGTAGTCAACAATCCCGTCCTTGGAACGAATCTGTTTTATCAGTTATACTACTTGGGACAACCGTACACTTGCGGTTGTGGTTCGATTATTATTTTCTTTTATTTTAGAACACACAAAGGACCACCAAGTTTTTGGCGCCGCTACCGGGGACGGTAGCGTGTGACCACGGTGTTTATCCTTTAGTGATAGTGCATTTATTTTATTTTATTTTATCAGTTTTACGCTTTTTGTTTAGTTTCTTTTTCAGGTTTTTAGGTTTGGTGTATGCGAAGAAGGCTATTCAAGGATCTAGAGCCAACACCTCTGATCCTTAGTAATCCAGAATCGTTGATCAGACTTGCTAACAAGAGAAGAAGAGAACAGGAAGCCTTAGAAGTAGAAGAGTTAGTTAACAGAATGGAGAATATCAATCTTCAGAATCAACAAGATAATCAACAAGGTCAATTAGGCTCAAATGGCCAACCTTTGGCTCCAGGTGCTGTTCCTCCAGTTCCACCATTGAATCCTAATCCTCAAGTTCAAATAATGATGAATCAAGATCCGTGGTTTACTAATGGCCCTCCAGAAGTTCCATTCCGTGCTCCTGCTATAGGAGTAGGTGCTCCAGATATTAATGTTCCGCGATTCCGTCCAGATTCGGGTATGTTAGCTCAATTCCAAAATTTTGGGAATTTTTGTGGTAGACCATCAGAAGATCCTCTTAGAGCAGTACAGAAGTTTAAGCAGATATGTGATTCTTATATCACACAAGGAGTTTCAAGAGAACAGATGTATTTTGCTGCGTTTAAATTTTTTGTTATTGATGGAGCGAGTGAATGGCACGATACACAAGATCCCACGAAGATAACAAACTGGGACCAATTAGAAATTGCTTTCTTTGACAGGTATTACCCAAGTAACATGAGGTTAGATGCTGAATTAGAATTGACGCATTTCCGTCAAGAATATGATGAAACTTTGGGTAAGAGTTGGACAAGATTTCAGATGTGCTTACGTAGAGTCCCCAATCATGGCTTTTCAGAACAACAACAGCTAAAAATCTTTTGCAGAGGCCTTGATGGGACTTCAAGAGAGAAATTGGATACGTTATGTGGTGCAGGTTTTCTTCAAGTTCAACCCGCTCATGCTAAAATTATTTTGGAAAGAACAGTCAAGAATGAAGTTGGGTGGAATTCAGTAAGAACACCGGTTAAAGGAGTAAACAATGTTAATATCGAAGAAAAGTTTGCTACGCTTGAGAATAAGATTCAGAATACTATAGAGCAACAATTGAAGCAGCTTACTTTAGCTGTAAAAGAAGGATTTTCGGGTAAGAAGGTAGTTGTGCATGTTGCACAAGAGGTTTATATGTGTTCGATTTGTAGGGTAGATGATCATGATGAGGGAAGTTGTCCGAATAATCAAGAGTCCGTGATGTTTATGTCCAATAGAGGTAACTTTAATTCGAGTGGTAATGGATATCAACCTAACAGAAACCATCCGGGGTTTCAATACTCAAATCCTAATGGGGCAGCCAATCCTACCTATGCGTATCAGCCGCGTCCCCAGGATAGCAACTATAATCCAAGACCACACAACAATTATCAAGGAGGACAGAATCAAAATTATGTTCAGAAACAAGCTCCTCAAGACAATTATGATGACACAATGAATCAGAAAGCCTTACCTGCCTATCCACAAGAAGGTGTAGTTACCCTTCAGAAAACAGTTGAAAGTTTAATTGCTCTTCAGACACAAGCTATGGAACGTCAAAATGCAGTCGAAGCAAATATGAAGTTGTTTCAGAATCAGCTAAGTCAAATTAATAAACAACTGAATCAACGTCCACAAGGGCAACTCCCTAGCGATACTGAGAATCCGATCCAAATCGAAGACTGTAAGGCTATTACTCTCAGGAGTGGTAAGAACCTTCCTCCACCTCCTTTTCCGGTTATGAAAGAAAAAGAAGTTAGAAAAGAAAAAGAGATGGTGAATGAAGATAAAGAAGTTGAAGTGGAAGAAGTGTAGAGGTCTAGTGAAGTTCCGAAAAAGAAAGATAATACTATAATAAACCGTCCTCCTCCACTATTTCCATCGAGAGTTCAAAAGAAGGGTGATATGGTTGATTATCAAAATTTATTTAACAAGGTAAGAGGTCTTAGCATAAATATTCCGTTATTGGAAGCTATTAGAGATGTACCCAAGTATGCTAAGTTTCTGAAAAGAGCGCTCACCAACAAACGACCGTATTGTGATAATGAGACGATTGGTCTCCTTGAGGAATGTAGTGCTATTTGTCAAGGTAAATTATCTCCAAAGTTAGTGTTAGCCTCACCTTGTTTTTATTCCCGTTTTAATATTCGACAAATCATCATTTAAACTAAAATTCATTTGGTATCACTTTTAAAGGTTTTCCAAAACCCCTTATTAGACTAGTCGTGTTTAATTCCTTGATCTTAAGCTTGAGATTCAAAAGAACAGTGTCGCGGTACACCAGACAAGAGCTGCGGTACACCGCAGTACCACGGACCAAAGGCGCGGTGCATAGGCTAGTCTGACCAGTAAGCTAAGAAAATGTGCGGTACACCGGACTGAGGCGCGGTACACCGGACTGAGGCACGGACCAGGAACACGGTGCATAGGATAGCCCGTCAGTTTACTATGAAATCAAGACGAGTGATTTTGCGGTGCACCGGACCATACCCGCGGTACACCGCATGAAAGGGTTTCTGCACTATTACTAGAGGACAAAGCTTATATCCGTTGGAGTTAAAATAGATCCGTTAGATAGAAGCCTTTTGACCGTTGGAAGCTTATTTCAGCTATAAATTGAAGCTCATTCAAGACACAACTCAAGCCTTCCATCTACCAATCTTAAGAGCAATTAATATTATCATTCAAGAAGGTTTCAAAGGAGCATTCAAGTCATATTCATTCTCAAGCTACATAGTTTATATCCACTCATTTAGGAGTTTAGTTTCAAGCTATTATAACACCCCTAAACACTTTTCCTTTTTCCTCTTAGTTCTTGTAATAGATTAAGAGAGTAGTGTGAGTATAGGTTCTATACTTGGTTCCTTGTGTTGGTGATAACACAAGTGTATTTCCTTCAAGGTTTTGAAGTGGTTGTAAAGGGTTTGTAATCTCACCCGGTTTAAGAGTTACGAAGATTAGTTGAGAATCTTGCAAATCCTAAGGAGGCTTCCTTAGGTAGTGGATGTAGGGAAACCGAACCACTATACATCGTTGTGTATCGTTTTCTATCCCTACACTCTTTACATTTCCGCACTCTATATGCTTGATAAAATGCCTACATGAATAGTTTGATAATATTGTCTTTTAGTATTATCTAGTTCTTAACTATTTAGTTTGCTAAAACAATAGGATTCAAATTAGCTTTTAATTTTATTTACTTGAAATAAAATTAGTCGATTAATTTCCATTGTCCTATTCAACCCCCCTTCTAGGACGCATATAGAATATCAATTGGTATCAGAGCCTAGCTCTATTGTACTTAATCGTTTCTAGAGTTAATACGATATGGATTCTAATCAACCGGAAGGTTCATGTTCTACTAGACCTCCGCTTTTTGTAGGAAAAGATTACTTTGGATGGAACAAGAAAATGGAGATTCATGTCAAAGGAATTGATTACTTTTTGTGGCTTGCTATCAAGAAGGGTCCTTACATTCCTTATGTTGATGGTAATAAAACGATTGTGAAAGATGAAGATGATTACAATGATCAAGACATTGCTAAACTTACCAAAAACAACAAAGCTATGAACATACTCATAAATGGGTTAAGTGTCACGGAATATGCTAGAGTTAGTGAATGCAATTCGGCTCATGAAATGTGGCAACTCTTGGAGCTATCATATCAAGGAACGGAAGATATCAAAGAAACTAAGATTGGTCTTTTTATCACCAAGTATGAGCTATTTCGTATGGAGCCCGATGAAGCCTTAAATGCTATGCATCAAAGATTTTCTAACATTGTCAACACCTTGAAGACTCTTGGTCAAGAGTACACCAACAAAGAACAATGCCGAAAAATCTTATTTGCTCTTCCAAGGAAATACAAATCAAAGATCAACTCTATAAGAGACACTAAAGATCTTTCAAAAATGACGGTTCATGAACTCATTTGCAACCTCATGACGGAAGAGCTCGTGCTTGAAGAAGAAAAAATAAGAGATGATGAGGAGAAGAAGATAAAGAAATCCATTGCCTTCCATGCCTTGAGTAGCAAGTTGAAAGAACGAAAAGAAAGGAAGGAAAGTGAAGAAGAAGAAAATTCACATGAAGAAGATACTAGTGAAGATGAAGGAGTAGCTATGTTGGCAAGAGATATGAAAAAATTCATGAGATACAAACGCTTTGCCAAGAAAGGAAGTTCTTCCACACCCTATAAGAAGAATGTTAGTGCTATCAAACAAGATGAACCCACTTGCTATCATTGCAAGAAAGTTGGTCACATCAAAACCTATTGTCCTCTTCTTCAAAAGGAGAAACCTAAGAGAGCAATGCATGCTAATATCACTCGGGATACTCAAAATTCGGATGAAGAAGAAAGTGATAATGAGAATGTTAATCTTGTTGCTTTTATGGGAGAACTTGAAAGTCATAAAGATACTTCTTGGGATGATGATGTCGGTTCAACTCACTTTGCCTTTATGGCAAATCATGATGAGGTAACTCCTAAATCTAAACTCTCTTTATCTAATGATGATGCTAGTGAGCAAGATATTCATGAGGCATTTGATTCTCTTTACAATGATTTTTTAAACTCTATTGAAACAAACAAAGTTTTAACAAAAGATTTAGAAATTGAGAGAAATAGAACTAAAGAGGTTTTGAAAGCTTTGGAAGATTGTCAAAATCTTTGTGATGAATGTATAGATGAAAATGAGAAACTTCATCTTATTGAGAAAAATCTTTTGGAAGAAAAATCTTTGTTGGAGAAAAAGATTGTTGATCAAAATGGTATTATTTTAAAATTTACAAGTGGGCAAGAAAACTTGGATTTGATTTTAGGTTCTCAAAAAATGGCTTTTGAAAAAATTGGTGTTGGATATGATCCATTCACTAAACAAAAACCCTTGAAAAATGTTTTTGTAAAATCAAAAATTTCAAATGCAATTCCATCTTCTTCAAAATCTTCTATCACTTGCACCTATTGTGAAAAACTTGGTCATGATGCATCTCATTGTTATTATCGTAAATTATTGGATTTGGGATCTCTTGTGCCACTTTGGAAAAGGACTATATGGGCTATAAAAAGAAAATCCACTAACCCTCATGGACCCAAACCAAATTGGGTACCTAAAGCCTAAATTATTTTTGTGTGTAGGGATTGAGCATCAAGAAGCAAAATATATGGCTCCTTGATAGTGGATGCTCAAGACATATGACCGGGAACCCATCATTATTTACACGTCTATATAAAACAAAAGGTGATAGAGTTACTTTTGCCGACAATACTAAAAAACGCGTTTTGGGTAAAGGTAACATCGGTAATATGAATTCTTTACTTATCTCAAATGTTTTGCTTGTTGAGGGTCTATCTTTTAACTTGCTTAGTATTAGTCAACTTTGTGATGTTGGTTATAGTGTTAAATTTGAAGCATCTAGATGCATTGTTTTCAAAAATGATGAGTTAGATACTATGTTTATTGCAAAAAGATCGGATAATGTTTTTGTAGTTGATCTTGAGAGTATTATGTGTCAACGTATTGAATGCTTATCCGTGGTAAATGATAGTTGGCTTTGGCATAGACGTTTAGGACATGCTAGCATGGATTTGATTTCAAAATTATCTAGAAAAAATCTTGTCATTGGTTTGCCTATTTATAAGTTTGATAAAGATAAATTATGTGATGCATGTCAACTTGGTAAACAACATCGTTCATCTTTTAAATCCATTAATAAGGTCATCAACGTTAGGCCACTTCAATTATTGCATATGGATCTTTTTGGTCCCGTTGATGTCACTAGTCTAGGAGGATCTAGATATGTCTTTGTTGTTGTTGATGATTACACTAGATATACATGGGTGATGTTCCTTGCTTTAAAAAGTCAAGCCTTCAATGAATTTGCAAAACTTTGTAGAAAGGAGCAAAATGAGAAAGACTACTCTATTACATGCATTCGTAGTGATAATGGTAGTGAATATGTGAATTCTCCTTTTGTGCATTTTTGTGATGAATTTGGGATTGAGCATAATTTTTCGGCTCCTAGAACTCCCCAACAAAATGGGGTAGTGGAAAGGAAAAACCGAACTCTACAAGAAATGGCTAGAACAATGCTAAAAGAACATAGCTTGCCTACATACTTTTGGGGTGAAGCCGTTCATACGGCTTGTTATGTGTTATATAGAGTTCTAATTAGACCCCTTATTAAGAAAACCCCTTATGAGCTTTGGAATGGTAGACCACCAACTATTGCTTATTTTCGTGTTTTTGGGTGCAAATGTTTTATCTTAAACACTAGGGACTATTTGGGAAAATTTGATGCTAAATCGGATGAAGGTATTTTTCTTGGTTATTCCACTAAGGGAAAAGCCTATCGCATTTTCAATAAACGTACTCGTACCATTGAAGAATCTATGCATGTTGACTTTGATGAGACTAACCCTTTTTGTATCAAGAAAGTAGTAGATGTTGATTTTCATGAAGATACTCCACAAGATCAACCCTTAGAATCTCCTACTCAAGAATTAAACTCTCATGATGAATCTCTTAAGGAAAATGGTCAACTCTCAAATGAAGCTAGTACGGATTTACCAGTGTTGGAAAAATATCAAAGATCACCCAAGTGAATTAATTCTAGGTGATCCAAATGAAGGTGTTACCACTCGTTCTCGTATTATTGCTCTATGTGCTCATCAAGCATTCTTATCTCAAATTGAGCCCAAGAATATTAAATAAGCCTTGCTAGATGATCATTGGATAAGCGCTATGCATGAGGAATTAAATCAATTTGAGCGTAGTAAAGTTTGGACATTAATTGAGAAACCAATTGGCCCTACTATTATTGGCACTAAGTGGGTATTTCGCAACAAGCTAGATGACACCGGTATTATCACTAGAAATAAAGCAAGGTTAGTTGCTCAAGGATACAATCATGAAGAAGGTATTGATTTCGATGAAACTTTTGCTCCGGTAGCTAGACTTGAATCTATTCGTATGCTACTTGCTTTTGCTTGTTATATGAATTTTAAACTTTACCAAATGGATGTCAAAAGTGCTTTTTTAAATGGTTTTATAGATGAAGAAGTTTTTGTTAAACAACCACCGGGTTTTGAAGATCCAAAATTTCCAAATCATGTTTTTAAACTTTCAAAAGCTTTATATGGTTCAAAACAAGCTCCTCGTGCTTGGTATGAACATTTAAGAAATTTTTTGTTAGATGATGGTTTTAAACGAGGAAATATTGACTCCACTTTATTTATAAAAAGGTCTTCTAAAGATATCATTCTTGTTCAAATTTATGTCGATGATATTATATTTGGTGCTACTAATGAAAACCTTTGTGAGAAATTTTCTAAAAGCATGCATAAAGAATTTGAGATGAGCATGATGGGAGAATTGAATTACTTTCTTGGACTTCAAATCAAGCAAATGAAGGATGGCATCTTTGTAAATCAAGTCAAATACACGAAAGAATTGATCAAAAAATTTGGACTTGAAGATGCAAAGGAAATCGGATCTCCAATGAGCACATCCACAAAATTAGACAAAGATGAAGATGGTAAGGATGTTGATGAGAAAGCATATCGAGGTATGATTGGTAGCTTACTTTATTTAACCGCTTCTAGGCCCGATATTATGTTCCCCGTGTGTCTTTGTGCTAGATTTCAATCCTCTCCTAAGGAATCTCATCTTAGTGCCGTTAAGCGTATTTTTAGGTATTTGAAAGGAACCCTAAGTCTAGGACTTTGGTACCCAAGATTTACCTCTTTTGAACTAATAGATTATTCGGATGCCGATTATGCCGGTTGTAGACTTGATAGGAAGAGTACTAGTGGAAGTTGCCAATTCTTAGGTCAATCCCTTGTTTCTTGGTCTAGTAGAAAACAAAATAGTGTTGCTTTATCCACGGCCGAAGCCGAATATGTTGCGGCCAGAAATTGTGTGACTCAAATTCTTTGGATGAAACAAACCTTACTAGATTTTGGCCTAGAATATGATTGTGTTCCCATTCGTTGTGATAACACTAGTGCTATCAATCTTACCAAAAATCCTATTCAACACTCTAGAACGAAACACATAGAAATCCGTCATCATTTTATCCGTGATCACACTCAAAAAGGGGATATTGTTCTTGAATTTTTCACTTCGGAAAATCAACTAGCCGATATCTTTACTAAACCTCTACCCCAAGATCTTTTTGAGAAAATTCGTTGTGAGTTTGGCATGCAAATTCTCTAACCTTCTTATCATGCCATTATTGTTTAGTGCTTTTTTGTGTATATTATCTTGTTGCTAATATTTTCTTGATGTTATAGGGTCCTTGAAGCTTCTAAATGTTATCCATTTATTTCTTTAGCCTTTGTTTTTACTCAAAATGTATTTTGACCCCTTAAATTTTTCAAAAATCGTATCATTGGTTCTTTTTGTTGTTGACAAAGGGGGAGAAATTTAAGTTTAACTTTTTCAACTGCATTTTGTGAGGGGGAGTTTTTCTAAAAACTCTAGGGATTAGGTTGAGGGGGAGTTTTTGATTAAAACTTTATCTAAGGCATCTTCAAAAGTTTATGATTTGTCAAACATCAAAAAGGGGGAGATCGTTAGCCTCACCTTGTTTTTATTCCCGTTTTAATATTCGACAAATCATCATTTAAACTAAAATTCATTTGGTATCACTTTTAAAGTTTTTCCAAAACCCCTCATTAGACTAGTTGTGTTTAATTCCTTGATCTTAAGCTTGAGCTTCAAAAGAACAGTGTCGCGGTACACCGGACAAGAGCTGCGGTACACCGCAGTACCACGGACCAAAGGCGCGGTGCATAGGCTAGTCCGACCAGTAAGCTAAGAAAATGTGCGGTACACCGGACTGAGGCGCGGTACACCGGACTGAGGCACGGACCAGGAACACGGTGCATAGGATAGCCCGTCAGTTTACTATGAAATCAAGACGAGTGATTTTGCGGTGCACCGGACCATACCCGCGGTACACCGCATGAAAGGGTTTCTGCACTATTACTAGAGGACAAAGCTTATATCCGTTGGAGTTAAAATAGATCCGTTAGATAGAAGCCTTTTGACCGTTGGAAGCTTATTTCAGCTATAAATTGAAGCTCATTCAAGACACAACTCAAGCCTTCCATCTACCAATCTTAAGAGCAATTAATATTATCATTCAAGAAGGTTTCAAAGGAGCATTCAAGTCATATTCATTCTCAAGCTACATAGTTTATATCCACTCATTTAGGAGTTTAGTTTCAAGCTATTATAACACCCCTAAACACTTTTCCTTTTTCCTCTTAGTTCTTGTAATAGATTAAGAGAGTAGTGTGAGTATAGGTTCTATACTTGGTTCCTTGTGTTGGTGATAACACAAGTGTATTTCCTTCAAGGTTTTGAAGTGGTTGTAAAGGGTTTGTAATCTCACCCGGTTTAAGAGTTACGAAGATTAGTTGAGAATCTTGCAAATCCTAAGGAGGCTTCCTTAGGTAGTGGATGTAGGGAAACCGAACCACTATACATCGTTGTGTATCGTTTTCTATCCCTACACTCTTTACATTTCCGCACTCTATATGCTTGATAAAATGCCTACATGAATAGTTTGATAATATTGTCTTTTAGGATTATCTAGTTCTTAACTATTTAGTTTGCTAAAACAATAGGATTCAAATTAGCTTTTAATTTTATTTACTTGAAATAAAATTAGCCGATTAATTTCCATTGTCCTATTCAACCCCCCTTCTAGGACGCATATAGAATATCAGTTAGTTGATCCTGGGAGTTTTTCAATTCCGATATCTATTGGTAATGAGTGGAAAGGAAAGGCACTATGTGATTTCGGTGCAAGCATAAATCTTATGCCCAAATCAATCTTTGATAAGCTTAATGTTAAAGCAAGAACCACTTCTATGGTCTTGCAAATGGCGGATCGATCTCTTGCACATCCGGAAGGCCGAATTGAAGATGTCCTCGTTAAGGCAGGTACGTTAATTTTTCCCGCTGATTTCGTTATACTTGATTACGACGCGGATAGGAATGTCCCCATTATTTTGGGAAGACCATTCCTAGCCACGGGGCGTACCTTGATTGATGTAGAAAATGGCAAAATGATTATGAGAATCCAAGACGAGGAGATGAAGTTTAATGTGTTTAGACCTATGAAGTTTCCGGATTCCAAGGAAGAATGTTTTCGTGTAGATGTAATGGAACCGGTAAGAAAAAAGCCAATTAATGTTGTGGAAACCTTAGGGGTAGAGGAAAAAGAACTAAGAAAGAAACCACCAATCAAAGTTCCTCCAAATCCTAAAAGAAATCCACCACTCAATCATACAAAGAAGAAAGAGAAAACACGTGTCACGAAGGTTCCAAGGGAACCTAAGAAGGAAAGGAAGAAAAAGGAGTTTAAAGTAGGCGAAGAAGTTGCTATGAAAAAGCCTAAACCTCCTCCAAAGACAGGTGAATCAAAAAGTTCTTGGCTAGGACCATTCATGGTCGCAAAGGTTATCTCAGATAAACTAGTGGGCATAAAAGCTAAGGGATGCAAATTTCGAGTTGCAAACATTGACAACCTCACTCACTGCTGGGGAGGTTATGTCAATGACTAAGGAATGAGGTAACCCGTCGAGCTTAACGACGTTAAACAAAAGCCATTTCTTGTATATTAGTTTAAGTTTTTATTTTTCGTAGTTTAAAGTAGTTTGATTTTCGTTAATTTAGTGTTTATTATTAAGAAATGAGGAAGGGTAGTTTTTTTTTATGATTTCAGGGGTCTAATGGTCATGAGTTTGGGGTCAAAACGAGGAGAAAACGAAAAAAATTATGGAGTCAACAACAGGTTTGACCGGCTAGCCGGCGAGCTGGCCGGCATACCGGCCAAAACGAGCTGAAGACCCCCAAGCTTCTGACCACTGCGTCAGCAATGACGCAGCACTGCTGCGTCACGATTTGCGCCAGCGAGACTTCGCCGGCATGCCGGTCAGATGACCGGCTAGCCGGCCGATGAAGATGATGTTTCTGGTCCTTGCGTCAGCGACGACGCAAGGATGTGGCGTCTCCATTCCCGCCATCGACATTCCGCCGGCTAGCCGGCCAAGGAAGTCGAACGTTCTGATCACTGCGTCAGCGATGACGCAAGAGGCTTGCGTAAGAGGTAAAAAAAAAAAATCAATTTCATATTTTATTTTTTCGCCGACACACTGGCCGGCATGCCGGTCATCCACCGGCTAGCCGGTCAACTGCTGTGATCGGCGATGTTAAGGGTTTAATCCCTATATTTTTAGCCTTTTTCTCATGCTAAGCCTCCATTGACGAATCCTAGCCTCCAACTACTCCGATATTCATCATCAAGACAACATTATACCACCAATCCTTCCCTCTAAACATCATCCAAGAACACAATCACACCATTAAACTTCCAAGATACCGAAGCTTCACACTTTAATCTGAAGTTTTCTTTCACCAAAGCTAAAAATTTATCCATTAAACCTTTCCCAAACCTTAAAATATCCATGACCCAGCGCTAAACAATCCATAATTCAAACCCAAACCTTCAAGAACACTAAAATCACAATTTTATCCAAACCTTTTGAGGGTCTTGAAGCTTCGAGTTTGGGGTCATCTGAGACGACCATGAAGGTTGGAAAAGGTACGAAGAACATGGTGACGAAAGCAATTTGGGTATTGAGGAAAGATTTTATTAGAGGAGATAATGCTTAGAGGGCAAGTAATAAATGAAAACGTGGAAAAATTAAAGAAGTTCGAGGTGATGAAGAACACTTTAAACGCAACCATTGATGAAGAAGAATTCGAAACCTCAACTTGGACGCAACACCGACACCAGCCTCGCGCTGGTTAAGATACGTTTTCTTTCCCTTCTCATTTAGTGTAGATTATTTTATTGCTTTGAGTCTTTTCGAGTCGTGGGGACACGACTCATTTTTGAGTTTGGGGTGGGGTTCGTTGCCTCATCCCAGTTTTTATGTGTTATGTGTTTTATTTGCTTTCAATAAAATAATTTTCGGAGTTGCGTTTGACTATAGAAGATTTTAAATGTCCCTTTAAGCATACTTTTGATGAATCAATGATAGTAAATAGTGGACTTTAGGGATTGATATAAAACGCACTTACAATTGCATGCGTACATAGGTAATTAATAGAAAAAATTAATGAACAATGCAAATGAAGTAAGCTTGTACTTAAGGAATATGTTTGGTGTGTAGAACGTGAAATCCTAATTAGTAGAGAACCCACCTAGATATGAACTAAAGACAATCTATGTACTTAGGAAAATGATAGGGGCAGTACTTTGTTAGCCATTTGAAGCCTTTTAGCTTGTTATCCCTTATTATAATTTTATCCGTCTTAGCCCAATTTTGAGTCTTAAGCCTTTTCTTTTGTAGCCACGATATGAGCCTAATATCCTGTAGATTATTAGGCATGACCAAATGACCCGCACTTGAATCACAACCCTGAGACTTGTCTCGAGCTTGAGTTTGGGGTGGAGGGTCCACATTTGGGAAATTACATTGGGAAGGGATTATATGTGTTTGTATTGAGGCACAAAAAGGTAGATGATATTATTATTTGTAACCCTTTGCCGGGATTTGAAAAGAAAAAAAAAAAGAGAAAAAGAAAAAATATTATAAGAGACATGACCTTTCACATCAAAACGAGGGTCATGGGTATCTTGTAGGAAAAAAAAATGAAAAATGAAAAAAAAAGAAAAAAGAAAGAAAGAAAGAATAAATAAATCGGCAAAGTGGAATATTTTTGGAAATCATCTTAGTTTTATTTGGGTTGACATTGGGGACGCAACATTAGCGCGTCAAATGGGTGAGTGAGAACATTTTTGAGCGTAAACTCAAGCTCGAGGACATTGTTGATGGTAAGTGAGGAGAGAGCCAAAAGCTCACTTCAAATTTACCAAATATACATCCATACCGTCCTTAAGCCATTATTAAAACCGTAAAGACCTCGTGATTCCTAAGTGCATAGTGAATTTATAATTCTGTTGATAGGGAATATACTAGGTGGAGCGTTCAAAGCGAGTTAAGATTAATGACCACCCTATAGCCATCATACAGATATGAGTACAAGTGTAACCTTCAAGCATTGCGACTTTAATTTTATGATTGAGATTATTTATGTTTGATGTTGCATGATTAGTGTATGTGTATGTTAGTTCTTAATGTTTGCTATATGAGAATTATCTTAAGAATTGCTTTAGGGTTATTTGCTAGCTTCTATTTGTTCTTGCGTTTACTTCTACCCCTTGTTTTGTTTTGTTTTGCTTTGTCGGGACGACAAAGGTTTGAGTTGGGGGTCTTGATGTCTCCTTAATTGTTCTTATTTTCGACCCTTAGGAGACATCATTTTTGGTGTTTATTTAATCAATTCGATAGACTTTTGGACTAAATATGCAATAATATGATTTTCCTCTTTTATTTCTAGCAATTTTGGTTTATTAAGCTTTTGCGCGTAATATTGGTATTTTTAGTGTAAAGTTTACAGGTTTTAGATGTTAGCTAGAAGAGGAATCCAAGAAGAAAGTCAAAGATCAAGAGATAGAGTCAAGACTTGAAGATAAATCCCGAAGATATTATTTTTAGAGCTGAAAATCCATTTTCCAGGCTATAGATTGCTGATTTCGAGGTGCGTAAGCGATGATTTAGCCGCTGACCTTTGAAGAGAAAACGCTTCCTATCGAGTTACGGAACTTTAGCAACTGGAATGAGGTCAATCGGAGTCATAACGAATCGGGAAAAGCCGTTTTAGTGAAGGCATATCAGCAGTTACGGGATTTTGGGCTAAGTTAGTGGACTTGGGCCTTTTATATTTCATTTAATTAAAAGCCTAGGTCCAAGTCCGAATTTGCACTTATAAAAGGAGGTCTGGACTTCTATTTTACATACAATTCACATTCCACAAGATTAAACACCAGAGAGAAGTCAACGGAAGGAAGAAGAAAAAGCTACAAGAGCTGGAGAGGGTCTATATCTCCGTTCGTAGTCATTCCTATTCCGGAAATTAGGTTTTTCTTATCTTTAATTTTGTAATCAAATATGAATTCCTTTACATTTAATTTAGTTTTTCTTTTTAATATGAGCTAAACAATTCATAGTGCTTGAGAACAATTAATGGGTGAATCCCAATCTTATTGAATTACGAATGTTGAATTTGGGTTTCTGTTAAATTAAATAAAATTAGGTCTTTTACTCTTTTCAATAAATTGAGATTATTTACTGTTTTTGGAGTAGCTAACTAAGAACAGGTGTTAGTATCTAGGCTATTCCAATTAGTGGCGATTGGATCATCCTGACGGAGGGTTTAGGTACGGAAATATTTATTTAATCTAAAATAGAAGCTATTGATTCTGACGAACTTAGCTAATTTTAGGGCCAATGAGGTAATAAAACTTAATCATCCAACTGTGGATCATATTTACCCTGACGGGACTAGTGACACCCTAGGATCGCCTTATAGTCCACCCTGACGGGGGTATAAGGAAATTAGAATCCCGACCATTGTAATTGACCAATTTAGCCCTTAAACAACATAAGTTAGGAAATAGGATTGGGAGGATCCTTGCGTTCTGAAGTACTACATCTCATATTGCGTTTTACATCAATTTACTTGCGTCTTAACTTTTATTTGCATTTTAATACTTGTCTTTCATTCATTAGCTTTAATAACAAAACCAAACAAACATATTATCTCTATTTGCTTTCATAAGTGCATCAATCATTAATAGATAAGCATTGTAGTCAACCATCCCGTCCTTGGAACGAATCTGTTTTATCAGTTATACTACTTGGGACAACCGTACACTTGTGGTTGTGGTTCGATTATTATTTGCTTTTATTTTAGAACACACAAAGGACCACCAGGACTACATCGTTAGTCCTTGTTCATATATCTTGTGCTTTTATTTCAGTTAGTTCTACTTTACGCTTTTGTCTTTTTGTTTTTTGTTTTATAGATAGTTACAGATGGAGAATCCAAGGAGACTTGAATTACCCATCATGTTTAGAGTGCAACCACGCGGAATTCGCACCCCAGAAATCCAAGCCGCTAAGTTTAGGCCAGATCCAGGGATGTTAGCGCAGTTTGCAAATCATGGACTATTTAGTGGTGTTGCACAACAAGATCCGATTCGATATATCAAGAAATTCATGCTGATTTGTGATGCTTATATCGTAAGGGGAGTTACTAAGGAGCAGATGTACTACGTTATGTTCCAGTTCTTCTTGACCGGAGATGCAAGCAATTGGTACGATATCCAATATCCTTATGTCATTCCAGATTAAGACAAGCTTCAAGCAAGATTCCTAGACCGATTCTATCCGGTTAGTAGACGATTAAAAGATATGTTGGAGCTTGAACAGTTTATGCAGGATGACGGAGAAAGTTTGGGTGAAGCATGGTTACGATTTAATGAAAAAAAGGTGAGATGTCCATACCATAAATCATCGCCTGAATATTCTTTAACCATGTTCTACGGAGGACTCAATGACAAGTCAAGGGCAAGAGCAGATTCGTTAGGAAACAAATGTTTTGTGTTACTAGATCCTGAAGAAGCCGAAATTTGTATGGAAAGAATTCTTGAGAACGAAAGAAGTTGGCCAAGGAAACCAGAAGAAAAAGAAGACACTTCAGAATCTCTGAAGCTCAAGGAGTTGAGCCAACAACTCGAAGAACTACAAGAACAAACTCGAACAATTGCTCAGGTGAATCTATTGTGTACTATACCTTCGTGTCCAGGTTATGGATCAAGAAATCATATGTGGGAAAAGTTTATGAATAATCCAGCTTCAGCTTCTTCTATATCCCATCAAAATAATCAGTATTCTAATGGTTATGATTATCCTCAAGAAAGCTACGCTAGTTATCAAAACCCTCCACAACAGAGAAGTTGGGTCAGAAATCAAGAGACTTATCATCAACCCCAACCTCAATCATACTATCCACCACAACCTATGCATCTAAAGGCGCCCATTGTCGAAAAAGTTTATCAAGAACCACCAAAACAGTCAATGCAACTAGCAAGGAAAGAACAAACCTTGAGCTTGAATTCGAGTATGGCTAGACTGATGCAAGCAATTAAAGATAATATGAGTATTAGCCAGAAAAAAATTCAAGCCCAGCAAAAGGTGATCAAAAACCTCGAGCATACTCTATCACATATGGCGAGTACATTGCAAAACAGGCCAAAAGGGAAATTCCCAAGTGATACTATTGCTCCTCGAGATGATGCTTGTCATGCAGTTGAATTGCTGGTGGTCCTTTGTGTGTTCTAAATAAATGCAAATAATAATCGAACCACAACCGCAAGTGTACGGTTGTCCCAAGTAGTATAACTGATAAATCAGATTCGTTCCAAGGACGGAATGGTTGATCACAATGTCTAGCAAATAGTGATTGATGCACTTATGAAAATAAAAGACAATAATATGTTTGTTTGGTTTTTGTTATAAGACTAATGAATGAAAGACAAATATTAAATTGCAAGTAAAAGCTAAGACGCAAGTAAAATGATGTAAAACGCAATATGAGATGTAGCACTTGAGAACGCAAGGATCCTCCCTATCCTATTTCTTAACTTATGTTGTTTAAGGGCTAAATTGGTCAATTACAATGGTCGGGATTCTAAATTCCTTATACCCCCGTCAGGGTGGACTATAAGGCAATCCTAGGGTGTCACTAGTCCCGTCAGGGTAAATATGATCCACCTTTAGATGTTTAAGTTTTATTACCTCATTGGCCCTAGAATTAGCTAAGTTCGTCAGAATCAATAGCTTCTATCCTAGATTTGAATAAATATTTCCGTACCTAAACCCTCCGTCAGGATGATCCAATCGCCACTAATTGGAATAGCCTAGATACTAACACCTGTTCTTAGTTAGCTACTCTAAAAACAGTAAAATAATCTCAATTTATTGAAAAGAGTAAAAGCCCTAATTTAGTTTAATTCAATAAAAACCCAAATTCAACATTCGTTAATTAATAAGATTGGGATTCACCCATTGTTTGTTCTCAAGCACTATGAATTGTTTAGCTCATATTAAAACGAAATACTAAATTAAAAAGAAAGGAATTCATATTGTTTACAGAATTAAAAAGATAAAAGAACCTAATTTCCGGAATCGGAATGACTACGAACGGAGATATAGACCCTCTCCAGCTCTTGTAGCTTCTTCTCCTTCCTTCAGTTGCTTCTCTCTGGTGTTTTTAATCTTGCAGAATGTGAATTGTGTGTAAAATAGGAGTCCAGACCTCCTTTTATAAGTGCAAATTCGTTCTAGGGCTTGGACCAGAAAATAGAATATTAATTAAATGTCCAAGCCCACTTTCTAAGCCCAAAATCCCGTAACTGCTGATACACCTTCACTAAAACGGCTTTTCCCGATGCGTTACAACTCCGATTGACCTCATTCCAGTTGCTAAAGTTTCGTAACTCGATAAGGAATGATTTCTCTTCAAGGGTCAACAGCTAAATCATCGCTTAAGCACCTCGAAATCAGCAATCTATGGCCTGGAAAATGGATTTTCAGCTCTAAAAATAATATCTTCGGGATTTCTTTTCAAGTCTTGACTCTATCTTTTGATCTTTGACTTTCTCATCGGATTCCTCTTCTAGCTAACATCTAAAACCTGTAAAATCTTCACTAAAAATACCAATATTACGCGCAAAAGCTTAATAAATCAAAAATGCTAGAAATAAAAGAGGAAAATCATATTATTGCATATTTAGTCCAAAAGTCTATCAAATTGATTAAATAAACACCAAAAATGATGTCTCCTAAGGGTCGAAAATACGAACAATTAAGGAGACATCAATTGCGAAGTGGAAAACAAATACCCCCATCTAGAAGAGAACTAGAACCAATCCATATTCCACAAAAGAGGGGAGACGAAACAACAGAAGATAAGGTAGAAGAGGTTGTTGAACCAGAAGTTGTCCAAGCCAAAACACCTGAAAAGAAGAAAAACTCAGTGGAACTTAATACACGCCCTCCACCACCATACCCTTCACGTGTCAGAAAAAAGGACAATGACCAGGAATTCAAGAAGTTTGTTGACATGGTGAGCAAGTTAGAAATTAATATGCCGTTTGTAGAAGATCTAAAAAGAATGCCGAAATATCTAAAATTCATGAAAGACATTCTTTCTAGCAAACGAAGTATAGATCCTGGGGAAACAATTGGATTGCCTGTGGAGTGTAGTGTTATATGTCAAAACAAGTTACCAACGAAGCTAGAAGATCCCGGAAGTTTTACAATACCCATTGGCATTGAAGACAGTTGGACCGGGAAAACATTATGTGATCTAGGTGCAAGTATCAATCTCATGCCAAGGTCCCTGTTCGAGAAGCTTAACATAGGACAGGTAGTACCCACATATGTGGTATTACAAATGGCGGATCGCTCTCTCTCCCGACCAGTAGGTAAAATTGAAGATGTTTTAGTTAAAGTTGGTACTTTTATTTTTCCTTGTGATTTTATTATTCTTGACTACGACGCGGATAAGAATGTCCCCATCATCTTGGGTAGACCATTCTTAGCCACGGGGCGTACATTGATTGATGTTGAGAATGGTGAGTTGATCATGAGGGTACAAGACGAACAGGTACGATTCAATGTGTTTAAGTCTATGAAGTTACCAAATTCGAAAGATGAATGTTTCAAAATAGATGTCATCGGAAAAATTACACAAGAAGTATTCAATGAAGCAACCTTAGATGATGATCTTAACGAGGCCTTAACACTTGAATCACAAAAGGAAAACGAGATTCCCCCTGACGAAGTTGATGCATTAGGATCAAATATACGAGAACTACTTCGAGAATCAGGTGACATTGAACCTATAAAACAACCATCCATAATATGTCCACCTGTTCTCGAAGAAAAACCGCTTCCAGATCATCTACGCTATGCATATTTAGTTACGAACAAAACTTTGCCTGTTATTATTTCTGCTAACCTTTCAGGTCTTCAAGAAGAGAAGCTACTTCATGTGCTTCGTGCTAACAAAGAAGCAATCAGATGGACTATTGCTGACATCAAGGGAATTAGTCCTTCCGTTTGCAAACACAAAATCATTCTTAAGAACGAAGGTGGGCGGTTTATAGAGGGACAAAGAAGACTCATGCCAGCTATGAAAGAAGTGGTAAGGAAGGAGGTAATCAAGTTACTAGACGCATGAATTATCTATCCGATTGCCAGCAGTGATTGGGTTAGTCCAGTGCAATGTGTTCCACAGAATGGAGGTATCACTACCATCCTTAATGATCAAGGTGAAGCCATACCATCAAGAACAGTTGTGGGGTGGCGAGTATGCATGGATTACCGAAGACTCAACAAAGCTACACAGAAAGATCACTTTCCGCTACCATTCATTGATCAAATGGTAGACACACTCGCAGGGAGAGAATATTATTGTTTCCTTGACGGATATTCGGGTTATAATCAGATTTGTGTGGATCCCCTTGATCAACACAAAACAACTTTTACTTGTCTGTTTGGCACCTTTGCTTATAGAAGCATGTCATTTGGTTTATGTAATGCACCTGCCACGTTCCAGAGGTGCATGATGGCTATATTTTGGGACATGATTGATAAATACTTGGAGGTTTTTATGGATGATTTCTCGGTGTTTGGAGATAGTTTTGATGATTGTTTGAATAATCTTGAGAAAGTCCCTGTGAGATGTAATGAAAAAGATCTTGTGCTTAACTGGGAAAAATGCCACTTCATGGTTCAAGAGGGAATTGTGTCGGGACATAAAGTTTCGAAGGCAGGAATGGAGGTTGACCTTGCTAAAATTGAAGTTATCAAAACATTACCACCTCCAGTTTCTGTAAAAGGAGTGAGAAGTTTCTTGGGTCACGCAGGATTTTACCGAAGATTTATTAAAGATTTCTCCAAGATCGCCAAACCGCTTTGTTCTTTGCTTGAAAAGGATACACCCTTTAATTTTACTGATGAATGTCTTCAAGCGTTTTTGACGATTACGGAGAAACTGATCTCCACACCTATTGTTATACCTCCTGATTGGAAAGCTCTGTTTGAACTTATGTGCGATGCTAGTGATCACGCTATGGGTGTTGTGTTGGGGCAGAGGAAAGATAAGCTCTTCCACACGATCTATTATGCAATTAAGACCTTCAACGCTGCCCAGATGAATTATACAGTAACAGAGAAAGAGATGTTGGCCGTAGTATATGCTTTTGATAAATTTCGTTCCTATCTGATTGGGAAGAAAACTGTTGTATACACAGATCATTCAGCTATCAGATACCTTATGGAGAAAAAGGACGCTAAGCCGCGTCTTATTAGATGGGTACTGTTGCTTCAAGAGTTCGACATAGACATTCGAGATAGAAAGGGATGCGAGAATCAAGTTGCTGATCATTTATCAAGGCTTGAAGGATCTGATGCGAACAAAGAGCCATTATTGGTTAAAGAGGTATTCCCTGATGAACAACTTTTTGCTATTAAAGATGCGTTTGTGCCATGGTATGCAGATCTAGTCAACCTCATCGTGAGTGGCGTATTCCCCAAGGATATCCACCCACAACAAAGACAAAGATTATCTCACCGCGCTAAACAATACTATTGGGATGAACCGTACCTTCAGAAAATTTGTAGTGACCAAGTAGTTAGACGATGTGTCCATGAAGGCGAAGTTGATAAGATTATAGCAAGCTGTCATGGATCACATATGGAGGTCACTTTAAAGGCGATAGAACTGCAGCTAAAATTCTTCAATCCGGTTTCTATTGGCCTACCCTACACAGAGATTGTCATCGTTTTGTCCAGTCATGTCAAAGATGCCAGATTACTGGTAATATATCAAAAAGGGACGCGATGCCGCTTAACAATATTCTAGAAGTCAAAATCTTTGATGTATGGGGAATAGATTTCATGGGACCTTTCATCACTTCCCATGGAAATCTTTATATTTTGCTTGCGGTAGATTATGTATCAAAATGGGTAGAAGCAGTGGCAACACCAAAGAATGATGCTTTAACAGTAATTAAATTTTTAAAGACAAATATCTTTTCAAAACATGGTACGCCACGAGTTCTCATCAGTGATAAAGGTACCCATTTCATAAATGTTCAATTGAGAAACCTCCTCCGTAAGTTTGGAGTGAGACACCGCATTTCAACCGGTTATCACCCACAAACTAACGGTCAAGCTGAAGTTTCCAATCGGGAAATCAAATCTATTCTTGAGAAGACCGTGAACAAAACGAGGAAAGATTGGTCGTTAAAGCTAGATGATGCTCTCTGGGCTTACAGAACAGCATTTAAATCACCAGTTGGGGCATCTCCATGTCGCATGGTCTACGGCAAAGCATGTCATCTACCTATTAAGATTGAAGCTCGAGCCTTTTGGGTTATTAAAACTCTGAATCTAGATCTAGAACTGGTCGGGAAACAAAGGTTGATGCAATTGAACGAGTTGGAGGAGTTTCGCTATCTTGCCTATGAAAATTCACGCCTCTACAAGGAGAAAACAAAGAGATGGCATGATAGACGACTCCGTCCAAAGCATTTCGAGAGAGGACAAAAGGTAGTATTATACAACTCTCGATTCTCGAACTACCCAGGAAAGCTTAAATCCCGTTGGGGAGGACCTTACATTGTTACGAAAGTCACACCTCATGGAGCGATTGAAATTGAACATCCAACCGAACAAAGGACATTCATGGTGAATGACCAGCGTTTGAAAAGATACCATGACAGTGAAGACTTTGGACGAGAGGAGACAATCCATCTCATAGAGAACGCTTATCCTGAGGTACACGTCTAACTCAAAGATGTTAAACAAAAGTGCTCTTGGGAGACACCCCTTGTTTTTAATTGCTTTTTAGATTAGTTTATTGCCTTGTAGTGTATAATTTTAAGTTAGTTAGATTTTTAATTGTGTTTACAAGCTAATAGGAGAGAAAGGTAGTGTGCTATTGTGCAGGAAATGAGTTTGGGGTCAAAAGGAAAAAACACTTGGGAAAATTCGGTTCACAGGCCCGGTACACCGGACCATACCTCCGGTGCACCGCAGGAGGAAAAACCCGTGACCATGGGTTGGTGACTAGGGTTTTCTGCCGAGAGTTCAAAAAAACGAGAAGGTGAGCTCCGGTACACCACGCCATACTTCCGGTGTACCGCAGGAGGAAAAACCCGTGACCATGGGTATAAGATTCGGGTTTTTTGCCAAGGGTTGAAAAAAGAGATACGTCCAGATGCGGTACACCGCGCCATACCTCCGGTGCACCGCGCTAGGTCGGTTTTGAAGCGATTTATTCCTATTCCAACTCTTACCTTATCAAACTTAACCCTAACCTCCTCTACACGAAATTTTCAGACCCAAACACTATAAATACACCTTGAAGCTTGTACAAACCTCCACAATTAACACAAAAACATCAATAATTCTCTCCTCTATCCTCCATAAACACAACTTCTTCATCAAATTCATCACACTACACCATTAAACACCATCAAGAACATCAAGCTTTCAAGAATTCCTTCCAAGATTTATCAAGAAACCTCACTCTTTTCATTAATTCCAAGCAACAACCTCAAGTTACACAAATTTCTCTTAAACTTTTAATTCATCCTTGGAATAACTTGAGTTGTGGGTAAATCAAACATGACAAATAGATCTAATGTTATGGAATACAAGAGGAAGTGTACCATCCTAGGGAAGAACAAAAAATTGCCTCGAGCCACCTTTGAAAAGCCTATCAACCTTGATGAGGCTACTGAAGAATCAAAAGAAAAGGCACCACCACAACCACTACCAAAGAGATTAACTGCTAGAATGTCTGTACCAGCAAGGCCTATAAAAAGACAAAGATTCATGATCAAGGTTCTTCTACTTCTTCTTCTAAGGATGATTCTTGTATTCCCCCATGGGATCTTAAATTGCAACATGAAGTTGATCGTTTACGAGAAGAAAACAAAGAACTTTGGGTGGAAATTACAC
The DNA here is from genome assembly GCA_029959085.1 of Nemophila menziesii. Taxonomy (NCBI): domain Eukaryota; kingdom Viridiplantae; phylum Streptophyta; class Magnoliopsida; order Boraginales; family Hydrophyllaceae; genus Nemophila; species Nemophila menziesii. The sequence goes on from JARWIR010000014.1 coordinate 7,030,768, forward strand.
AGATTAATTCACAGTTGGAAGATATAACAATGAACCGGGATATTGACAATTATTCTTCTCCATCTTCTTCGGAGGAGGATGACATAATGGATCTCTATGGCCAGCCGGGTACGCCACTTTAATTCTCTTTATTAATAACTTGTATGCATTAGGTAGTTTAGTTAGTTTTAATTTTAAATTTTATTTCTTTCTTGAGTCTTTTTCGAGTCGTGTGGACACGTCTCACTTTTGAGTTGGGGGTGGGGATTCGTTGTCCTCATTTTCTTTTCGTTTTTGCATAAAATTTAAATTTTTTTGGTTGATATAGGCATAGAATATGTTGAATGTACATATTGAGCATGATTTCATTAGGTCAATGATAGTAAGTAGTATGTTTTTGAAAGATGTTACAAATATGTTTAGCATGCATGTATGAAAACAGGAAATAAAGGATAGGAAAGTTAATGAGCAATGCTAAGAAATTATGTTGAAACTTAGGGAGAGTTTTTTGGTGTGTAGAACGTGAGGATCGAAATTAGTTGAAAACCCACTTATCTATGAACTAAGTAGTGAAAAAGTAACAAAATCCGGTAGTTAGAAAAATGAATAAGGCAGTTCTTTCATATTGAAGCCACTTGAAGCCTTTTATACCTTCTCACCCTTTTTATTTGATTATTTTCATTATTAATCCATCTTAACCCCTCTGAGCCTTTCTAAAGCCTTTTATTTAACCACATTATAATTTATACCTTTAGTTTGGACTTATCTATATGACCCGCACTCGAATCGCAAAACCTGAGACAAGTCGTTTTAGAGCTTGAGTTTGGGGTGGTGGGTTTCATCATTAGGGAAAATTGGGAATTGTAATTGTGATTTTATTGATGTTGAAAAAGTTATTATTGAAACCCTTTGCCGGGGTAATAGTGAATGAAAAAGAAGCTACGAGCTAAATTTGCCAACAAGGGCATAAAAAGAAAAAAAAATATATGAAAAATAGCGTGATATCTCAACATTAAAAATAGAATCATAGCTATACAAAAGAAAAAAATTGATATGAAAAGAATATATATATATTCGGACAGGCAAAGTGGAATTTGTATATCATCATAAAAAAGGTTTTAATTGGGATTAATCGGGGATGCAAATCAAAAGCATCAAAAATTGGGTTGAGTGAGAACATCTTCAAGTGGAAACTCAAGCTCTAGGGCGATTCGTTGATGGAATGTGAGGAGAGATCCAAAAGCTCACTTTTCATTTATTCAAATATACCACACCGTCCCTAAGCCACGCTAAAACCAAAGACCTTAGGATTTCTAACTGCTTTGTGGAGAAACAATTGAGCTATTAGGTAGTAGGTAAGTGGACCATTGAATGCTATAATAGGACCTATGAACAACCTATAGCCATTAGCATGAACTAAGTTATCAACCTCTCCTTCTGGCATTGCGAAATTAATCTTGATTTGAATTTATGGATTGTTGATTATGTGTATATTAATCATACGCGTGCATTATTTCTTGAACATTACTACATGAGACTTTTTAGATAGTTTGCTCTAGGATCATTCATTATGTTATGTTCTTATTCTCCTCCGACTTCTTCTTCTTGTTTACATGACTACCCTACTGTTCTTTATTTTTTTATTGTATCGGGACGATACAACTTTGAGTTGTGGGTCTTGATGTCTCCTCATTTGTGATAATAATATCTATTTCCGAGACATAATTTTAGGCGTATTTATTAGTTTATAGGTCCGATTTTCACATGATTTAGTACATTTTCCTATTTTGGGTCTTGAATTGATTATTTATTATTTTTAGAGCATATTGGATTTAATTATTTATTTACTGTGAAGCTTTAGAGATATATGGTAACTAATTAGAGTCCAAGTTGGTTCAAAGAGCTAAAGGAAAGAAGATAAACATGGAATTGAAGATAAGGAAACAAAAGCTAAAAACATGGAAAGAGAAAGCTGCCTTAAATCTGAATTTCTGCACCTACGACCACAAATCAGGTAATATCTTAAAATCCGTGAGGAATCTAGAGAAACGATCAAAAGAAAGGTTGAAGATTTTTTCGAGACGGTGAATTTCGACTACTCATACGCGTCGATCGGATGTGTATTGAAGCTACTAGTACCAAAACAAAAACGGGGTTGATTCCATGTTTTTGGACTACGAATTTGAGTTGGGCTAGGAGCCCAATATACCTTTTCCTTCAAGAAAACGATTAGGTCAACCTATACACTATAAATTCAGCCTCTTAACACTAGAAAATCAACCTTGGTGAAACCTTAAGCCAAGAGGAAGCTTACAACACAAGAAAAGAAGTCTGGAAGTAGCTGTTCATCAATATGTCTTCTTCAACCTTTGAATTTGTAATTTCTTTCTTTTCTTCCATTAGTATGAACTAAATTTCCATTAGCTTGAGTTTTTAGCATATATGTATGAACCCTAGTTTTGGTTGACATCTATCTAATTTGGGAATTCTATGTTTTAAATTGAATTATTGTTTTTATTTCATGTTTATGTGTTTGGATTTATATTTTGTGTTCTAGTGGATCCCGACCATATAGAATTACCATCTAGTAGTTAGGTCACCATTGACAACGGTGTTTAATTACATGTTTAGCACATAACGTCTAGTGTACGGTTTAGATCTGACAAATCAACCTAACTAGATAATCACCATGGTTTAGTGTATTGCTATTTTACCAATTGCAAGAACAGTTTGCTTAGGACTCCTTATTAACACAGGTAAACCCTATTTAAAACTACCTAGCGCAATTGGAACCGATTATTGAAATACTACATAATTCACCCTTACATGTTTAGAACGGCAAAACTAGTGGGGATTACATGCTATTTACTCAAGCTAAACTCTCATACTAACTTGTTCTCTTGCATTTAAATTTCTGTCTTTACTTTATTAGTTTAATTTAGTTAATTGAAAATTAAATAAAAATCTATTTTCTTTACTTTTTCTGCGTTTTATTTGTTCTAGCTTTTAATATTTGCACTTGATTATTCCATAAGATTCCCCTAACCTTCGTAGTCTCTGTTGAACAAATCTTACTTATTTATTAAAACTTGCATACGATCTGTATACTTGCAGAACCTTGCTAGACTAGGGTGATTATTGAAAGTTATTTATATCATATTTTATCACACCCTAGTCAACACCAGTTCCCATGAAGGACATCCCTGGTTGGAGCTAATCGAGAAATAAGGAGTAACCAAGACAACATTTTTGTCTGGGAAAAATTGGACATATCACTACCTTGTCGATTTAAGTCGCCACAATTGACTACCTACGATGGTTCAACTGACCCAAATAAACAAGTCAACATGTACAAGAGGCACATAGAATTGACAACCGATTCTGACACTATATTCTGACGTGCCTCTCTTGCTACTTTGCCTGGAAAAACAAAATAATGGTTCTCCAAGTGGGATTTAAAATAATAGCATCCTTCGAGCAGTTTACCAAGTATTGAAGACACAATTCGATGGGAGTAAGACCAGTGTAAAAGACGTATCCTTTTTTTGGAGTTTTACCAATAAAAGGGAGAGTGGCTAAGTGTTTTTAACCAGAGGTTTGGAGTGCCGCTTACGACGTGGATAAAATTGATAATACGATAGCAGGTTTGACCTTTACCTATAATGTAAAGGAACAAAGAGATCCAAATCGAATTAGCATTAAAGCCTCACCTAACCCTAGCAAATATTCTTGAGGAAGCTAAGTCGGTCATTGAAGTGGAAGATGTCCTGATGATGTCCGAGGATCGGATCTGCCTGAGGGATGGCCACGTGACCCATTGCAAGAAGAACACACCATGCATCAGAACTAAGAGAAGCAAGATTACCAAACATAGAGAACATTGAGGGGACGTCCCGTATCCTCACGGTCAAAGCCTCAAAGAAGTTTAAGCCTTATAATGAACAAGCCAGAGCTATAGTGGCCTGGAAAATGGTAGGAGATGCGATAAAAGTAGATTAAAACCGATACTGATATTTTCACACAAATGTGAGACTGGACACCAACGAATCATGCCGAAATACATAATTTGGAGGGATTAGGAAAATTTTCTCCCCTTCTATAGGTGTTTAACCCAACGACAATCGCAAAAATCAAAAGTTTCCGTATTAGAGAGCATAATTGGGCTACGAATATTAAAAAGACCAAGTCGCACCTAGAGAGATGCCTAAAGAGGTACCCGGGTTTTACAAACAACAAATCATGCTAACACCTATGAAGAGGGTTTAAAATGGAAACTTGAGGTTTTACAGTAGGAACCACGAGGCCAGGAAGAAATCAATATGCCAAGCAGAGCCACGACTCTCGACCAAAAGGGGGACCTAAGCATAACGATAACATCCATTTTGCCGACGAGGATGGCAACAACCACTTGTTTCCCCATGATGATGTCATGACGGTCCAATTCATTATCAAAATTTCCCTTGTAAAAGGAGTATTGATAGATACGGGGATTTTGGTAGATTTACTCTTTACCACAATCATTGAAAAAATGAATATCTCGAGGGCTAGCATATATGCCTATTTCGATATGATCCGAAGTTTCAATGGTCAAATTGTCGCCCCAGTAGACCACATCGAACTCCCTCTACAACAGGGCTCCATGAAAAAAATGTCTTTATCCCCACTATGTTCGTTGTAGTAGTTTGTGAGTTCTCATATCTCATGATTGTTGGACAACCCACGTTAAACAAACTCCGAGTAGTTGTATCTATATACCACTATACCATGAAGTTTCCAACCAATATAGGGGTAGAAATAATTAGATGTAACCAAGTCTAAGAACGAGGATTTTATGTCAGCTCATTGGTTGGACCGACTTTTTTGTCATACATCACAGGAGAATGAAGAGAACCAAACCAAGAAGAGTACCTCACGCTCAATTGAAAGAGCGATTCAAAGCTAAACACAAAGTTAATTCTAGGATCACGAAGAAACTTAGAGCCACAAAGGGCTTGTTAAAAGGGAACAACACTAAGTTTACATGTCTCCCTCACAACATACTTCCATTTGTCAATCAAACACACTAGAAAGGAAACTGAGTAATTTTTAGAGGGTCTAAGGGAAATTCATCGGGTAGCAAGACTAATGAGCAGAGCCGGCCCTTGGGCAAAGCTACCAAGACCGCCGCTTTGGGCCCTATTTTTTTCCAACAAAATTAAATTAAAAGGATAAAATGTACTAATGATGATATGTGTGAATGGTGCGGAATGGGGGTGGAATCAGTGAACATATATTCGTAAAATACCCGTTTAGTAAAGGCGTTTGGGCAAATTCTCAACTACAGTGTAGGATTGATGATAATATTAATGGAAAAATAGGTGAGTGGATTATAAACATCATAGAGAGCTACACGAGAAATGGTTGGGATAAGCAGATGATAACTGCAATAGTTCTGTTAACGATTTGGAATGTTTGGAAAGCTAGAATGAATGGTTTCTTTGAAAAAAAGAAATGGGTGATCAATGATGTTATAGAGAAAACAAAAATCGCTATTAAACACTTGTTTGGAGATAATGAACCGACAATACAAGGAAATATATTCAGTGATGAAACCGATAATATTTGGCTTTGTAATTCTTCATATGTTAATAGATGGGAGGCATCTAGCATGGTGTCATTGGCAGTCAACAAGGAGGGTGAAGTGAAACATTTGGTCGCTAAGAGAGCAAGAGTCAATAGTTGTGTGGAGGGAGAAGCATGGGCTATTCTCCCCGCCATGAGATCTGCAGCAGATCTCAGTTTCAAGAGTAGTTCGTTCTACTCTGATAACCTTGAGGTAGTTCAAGGTATTAATCATCGTGTTGGAATCGATTGTAGGATTCGTCCCATGATTTCGGAAGGATGGAGGTGGATAAGACGATTCCCGAATTGGAAAGTTAACCACATCAGAAAAGACTTCAATGGGGTTGCTGACAAACTAGCTAAGTGTATTAGGAATAATTTGGACATTTCCAATTGTCCAAGGTCTTCGCTTATTCAGTTTTTTAGTAGTATGAATAAATTGTATGCGTCATGTAACCGTAAGTAAGTCCCGTTTTCTTTATAACCGACAACAAAATAAAAATAAAGAGGGCCCGAATTTTATTAAAACAAAATTTTCTTAGTTACAAATAGCAAAAAAAATAAAATTCTTACGTCAGGTAACTGAGCTTATTTTGATTTTTTGGCCCTGCTTGTGCGAGATGAAAAGAAATAACCCTGTTGTATATACGCTAGTTAAACATGTGTATACAAAACGTCTCCCATCACTAATATGGGCATGTGTATTAATGAAAACATTATTATTAAGAAGAACGTTTTAGCATGTGATCGTGTGTCATAAGATACAAACAAACAAGTTCCATAAGTCAAAAGTACAATACGTAAAAAGGCTTAGGGCCCGTTTGGAAGTGCTTATTTTAGAGTAAAAAAGCGCTTTTGGAATAAAATTTAAAAATTTAAAAAATTATTAAAAATAATTTTGAAATCTAAAATTATTGAAAGTGCTTTTTTCAAGAAGCACATATTTGGTGCTTCTCAAAAAAGTGCTTTTCAAAGTAAAAAAAACTCTTAAAATGCTAAAAGCACTTTTAAGTGCTTCTCCAAAAAAGCACTTCCAAACGGGCACTTAATCAAAAGTCTTAACCCATCCCAAGGTTACAAAAATGAACGAGTACGTCACTCAAAAAAAGTCCCAACTACCACTGTTACATACCAGATCGAGGGGTGAGAGGGTTACTTTGAGGATATCCAAAGGGAACCTCGATGGCTCGATCCACGATCCTAAAGTTGGCTATATCAGTTCATCCAAATCCTATAGCAAATCTCGAGTAGCACCTCGAGTAGAATCTCTCCAGAGCCTTGGATGAATCTTCTCACACATTAACAAGTCTTCACGTAGTTGAACCATTTCAGCACAGAGTTTTACCTCAAGTTCTCTTGCTTGAGAGGAGAGTCTCTTGTTAGTCGTTGTTGCATCTGACAAGTCATCCATGAGCTTATTCTTATCTTTTTGGGGATCCTTCATAATGAGAATGTAAAACTCAAATATAATGTATAAGATAACTCCTCCTGATAGCTTAAGCTTTTGGGAGAATTGGTTGTCTAACATGGTATCAGAGCCTAGATCCATAAGAGGTCGGTGGTTCGAGTCTTGCCGTCGTCACCCAATTTAAAAATTCACGTAGGAAATACTAGACATGCAAAAAATAACATGAATCTAGCTTGCACGTGAAGGCGCGTAATGAGCATGTAAAACTTAAATATAATGTATAAAATAACTCCTCCTGATAGCTTAAGCTTTTGGGAGAATTGGTTTTCTAACACTTCAATTCCTTCTCAGAAGATCTCTAAGCTTCCTAGAGTATTTCTAGTTCCCTCTTCATATTCTCATAAAGAGTGGCGGTTGATCTCCTCTCCTAGAGAAAACTCCATTCACAATCTGTTCCGCCTTAGAATCAGTTGTCCCCACTTGGTACATGAGATCTGTATTAGTCGCAATCTAAAATCACTAGTGTGTTAAAAATTCATATAGAAAACATATGTGTACAAGGAAGGTGCAAGACAATACTTGTCTAATGCAAGCTTGCAACAATCCAACCACCAAGGAGGCCTTATCTAAAGGAACGGGAGGAATAATAAGAAATTGGGATAGCAACATAGAGGGTCCATGATTTAAAGTTTAGGTTAAGTCTAAGAGGCTCTATATAATAGTTTTTTCTTATAATTGAGGTTTGACTAATGTATTTTAGGTCTTCAATACCCTCCCAATTGTTTGAGTCCTATTTTTTTTAACAAAAAGGAGATCTAAAACTATGAAGGTGGGACAAACAACAAGAAATCGACACTAGTCTAGTCAGGGGCGGACCTACTTGAGGCCCAGGTGGGCTCAAGCCCCCCTAAACCTGTAAATTTTATGATATGCAAGTGTAATTTTTGGCCGAAAAATAATTAGTCCACTATGAACGTGTACAGTATATATTCGTACCTTAAAGTGCACATAAGATGTCGTAGCTTAGCAGATGCTATGCTTAGTTTTAAAAATTTAGAGTAGAAGTCATGTGTTCGAAACATAGCAATTGCTTTACTTAAAATAGAAAATCTTATATTTTGCATAACTATTTAATAAAATTTCATAACTATTTTATATGATGATCTTTTATTTTTATATTTCAATATTTTCAGTTATTTTAATTTAAAATACTAAAATTAAGTCATAAATTTGTCAAATTTTACTGACTTATAAGAATATTGTAATTTATTATATTAGTCTATATCTTGAATTTCAGGCTATCATTGCTTGATAAAATTACCCTTTTAGATAATTAGAATATGAACATAATATTATAAAATATTATTAAAATTTTAGTGATATTATGTAAAAAATAGGTGTGATGCTATTTTTTTTCAAAATATAGCGTTAATGGTGTTATTTTGCTTCATTTTCAGGTAAACGCTAACTTCTAAGTTTATTTTGTTTAACGAACTAGAATTACAATAGTGTTGCATGCCCATATATATATGTTTGCATTGGTACTTACAAATTTATGCTTTTTATATTTACCTTAGAAAAAATTAGAAACGATAACTTCGAATCCCCATATATATCAAGCCCTCCCTCATTTTATCTTCTAAATCCTCCCCTGAGTCCAGTACTTCCCTAACTAAGCCCAGACTATGTATTGAGCCCTATTCTATATATCTCTATTCATATGATATATATTTTTTATATCATGGGTGTCTGGGTCAGTTTTTTTTTTTTAGTCAACCAAGCTTGTATTAAAAAAGAACAATCAACCAAGAGGGAAGAAATCCACTCCAGTTGATGCGAAAAACCCCAACACATTACAAACAATCAGAAAAGAAAGAAAAAACAAGAACGAAATACAAACACCAAGCAATGAAAGTAAAAAAGGAAAAGCATTCGCAAACCCAGCAGACGAAATGATAGCCGTCCTTCGAATCCCAGAATAGAAATGTGTGTGGGATCTAACCATACTCTTAAGATCAACAAGGATAGGCAAGCTCTTCATAGAGCAGCACGGGCTTGGAGATCGTATAGGCTGAAGACTGGCTGCGGCATTCGAATCAAACGAAATGCAAAGTGGAACAGAATGTAGAGTGAGACATAAATCACAATGAATCAACTTTGTATCTGCAACCAAACTGGATAAACTGAGGTCAATCTTATCAAGATCATGAAAAACTTCACCCTTCCAATTACGAAAAACTGCGGGAGCTACTGCAATTCCAATTTCACACACAAGCTGCTCCTCAACCATCACCAAACAAACGCTTGCCAGAGAATACAAACAAACAAATTCCGAGCACAAGAGACCCCAAATGAACGGCAAACATTCGAATCTACTAAATTCGGAATAAACTGAATGAAGAATCAAGGCTACGAAAGTAGGGAATCGACAGGAGCAGTAGAAGCAACACAAGCAACTAAAAAACCACCTCTCAAGCCAAACAAACCCAGGACAGGTCAAAGTATCCGGACAATAAGATCTCAACTTGATCAAGAAACGAGTGAACGGCAAACACCCGGACCTCCAAAAGTCAAAACCCATTGAACAAGTTACAAATACCCAAAGTGCATCACCACAAGTCCTAAGAGAGAGAAGACAAAAGACACGGCTAACAAAGAACACCCACAATCGCAAATCCACCAATTTAATACCCTGCCAAACCACCTCAGCAGTCCCCGTGACAAAATAACCCAAAACCTTTTCCAATATAGCACACCAATAAAAAAAAAAAAAGATGGGCAGCCATCCTTACCAAAAACACAAAGCGGCAAATCCAGCAGCAGGAAAGATTCGTACACCTCTTCGTTCAAAACCCACAACCAAGAATTAACAGTCTCGCAAAGAATGGTTTTCCTAGAATCATAGATCCAAGCAGCGTAGAACCAAGGATTGGTGAAGTCCATAAGTCCAGAAGAGGAAGGATTTACGGTACCAGGAAAAACAGACGACGAAGAGAAATTAATCTTAAGTAATGGACCTGAAAAGGAACAAAGTAGGAACTTTTGGCCTAAAAGTGAGCCAGATCTGGAGGGCCCGCTTGAAGGCTTGATCGATGGCGGGCTATGGAGAAGGAAGAAAAGGACGTCACTGAAAAAGGGAGTAAGAAGCATGGACAAGGATGAGCGGCCTGGGCGGAGGAGTTTCAATGGCAAGAAAAGAAACCCACCGGTGGAGGATGCAAAAGGGATCAAAAACAGGAGAGGAAAAAGATAAAGAGGAGGAAACGTAAAGAGGAAAAAGGGAAAAAGAAGGGATGGCCGCCATCACCAGCATAGAGGCCGCCGATGACAGCGGCCTGTAAGGTTTAAAATGGTGTGTAAGAATAGAGAGGGAAATGAGAGGGGTCAGCTTTCACGCACCACGACTAATCCCATGAAAAATATACACGCCTCCCCATGCATATTCTCAAGTTAATCAAAACTAGGTTACCCATGTTCAGGGAAGGAGGGGATTCGAAACATATACCTCCTAGATGAGAGACAAGGTCATGGCCAATGAGCTAACCCTAGTGGTTCTATTCATATGATTTTATTAACACATGTGGCTAACATTTGACTCTCCACATATTTTTTTCTATTTCTTTTTATAAATTTTTATATATCATTTGCTTACTTTGTTCTGAAAAATATTTATTCATTACTTTTATTTTTACTATTTTTTTATTTTACTAATTATCTTTTGTAATTCTTTTTTTTCAGTTTTTTAACAAAAAAACTAAAATTAATTTTTAATAAACATGTTTTATATTTTTATTTTAATAATGAAATATATTTTAGTTAAGATAATAATGAAATATTAATTTTTATTATTGATTTTTTTGCTAATATTTTTTAATTTTGTAAAATTAAATAATATAGTTAAATGAAAGTTGAATACAAAAATTAATTATTTAATTAAAAACAAATTTATTATTTTAGTTATTTCTTTTTCCAACTATTTTTTAATTCATTTTCTATATCAAGTTTTATTTTTAATTTTATAAGACAAAAAAATAAGTTATAATTTTTTCAATAAAATAATATAATATGTTTTTACAAATTATAAATGTATAAAAATAATAATTACAAAGATAATTATAATTAGTATATAAAAACTAACTTTTATAAAATATGTATATAAAGAAATTTTATTAAAATAAAAAACTATTAAAATAAAGTTAAATATAAAATTTTGAAATTGGGAGTTGAAATAGGGAAGCTGTTGGAGCAAAGTTGTTGTACGGAGTTGATATTTAAGAAAAAGTGGTGTTTGACCCCAATTCTAGCTAAAAATGTAAGGAGTTGTTGGGCTTACCTTAGGTAATGGGAAATGGTCTAGAAACTACAGGTGGCCCACACATAATCTTTCCTCAACCTCGTCGAAAGATCAACAACGTGTCTTCCACACTCTCCTCCACTCATTACAAGCCTCTAGAAATAGAGAGGCAACCCTCTTACGAGGAGGTACAATTACATCCATATATATATATATATATATATATATATATATATATATATATATATATATATATATATATATATATATATATATACCTTAGACAACAAAGATCTACACTACAAGAAAGGTTATCTTTAGTGGCAAAAAGATATACCATTAAAAGTCTTAATTTTGCCATTATTTGTTTGTCGCAATAAGTTCGTCTCTAAAGACACTTTTTGTAACAAATTTTTTTTCTGCCTTTATTAATTTATTATTAGAGGCAAATATTACCGGTAAAAATATAATTAGAGGCCATTTTGGTGTTAAAAATATCATTAGATTCCATTTTAGTGTTGATGCAATATATATCGTCTTTAATGATACTATTTGTTGTAGTGCTACTTGACTCTCCAAACTGATGCTTTAAAAATGTAATCATGTCACATTTACCTCGATGATGTCTCCTCATTTGTGATAGATTTATATTAGGATGAGACATCATTTTTAGTGATTTAGAAGTCATAATAGTCGATTTTCTTGAGAAATAGGGCACTTTCCTATTTTGCGTCTTGATTTAGTAAAATAATATTTTTAGATCATATTGGGTTTAATTGTTTATTTTGTGTGAAGCTTTAAAGATAATTATGGAGATTAATTAGAGTCCAAGTCAAAGACTACAAGATGTGGAAAGAGATGAGCATGGTAATCTGAGATAAGGAAACAAAAGCTAAAAATATGGAAAAGGAAAAGCTGCCTTAATATGAATTTCTGTAGCTACGCCTAAATAAGTGGTGATAACTCCAAAACCAAGCCTATTTTGGAAGATTCCTTTCATAGGGACGTAGATAATTCTGAGAGGATTCTTTTGGTATATTGTGGAGCAAAACCGACCAATAACGAAGAAGATATGCTCAAAACAGTTCAGCAGAAATTATCTTTATTTCCATACGAATTTGAGTTGGGCTTGGAGTCCATTACTTAACCTCTCCCTCAAGAAAACGAATTAGGTCTTCTAAACACCTATAAATACACCCTTATATCACTTGTAAATCATCCTTGCTCATCCTTGCCTCATAGTAATTAGTTCTTAAGGTTTTATTCTTCCAATTTATTGTAGAGAGCAAGATGATGTCTTTTGTAATTTCTTTTAGTTTATTTCCTTCAGGTATGAACTAAACTTCCCATAGCTTGGGTTTTGCATCATGTATAAACTATGAATTCTAATTCTTCTATCTAAGTTTCTTTGGGAATTACATGTTTTAATCTGATATTAGCTTCTTACCTTTATATTTGTTTATGTGTTTTGATTTAATGACTATTTTCCTTGCGGTGCGCAACGTTTAGGATTACCTTAATAGTAGTCAGATGGTCACCTTAGCTGGTTGTCTAACTATTGAAACACCACATAACGTCTAGTGTAGATATTAGTCCTGACAAAACTGATTCTAACTAGATAGTCGTTAGGGTATAATTTAATCACCATATCACCAATTGAAGGAATTGTTTGCTTAGGGCCTTAGTAGCGTTTGATAACCCTATTTAAAACAGCCTCGTGGTTGTGCCGTAGCCCCCTTAGTCGCTCTCAAGCTCTAAGGAATGTGAATTTAGAATCCTGACTAAGTATGCAAGAGCTAATATTCTCCCTTATTAACTAGATCTAATAGAAAGAATTAGAAGGATTAGTGCATACTAGCAAAACCTAAGCTATACTTCTCATCTCATATTCTTCGTATTTTATTTTATTGTCTTCATTTTCTTAGTTTTAATTAGTAATTTTGAAATTCTATTTCTTTTAATTTCCTGTCTTTAATTAATTATTGCTTACTCGTTATTGTTACCTACTCGTATAACACACTTAAGTCCCTGAGAACGAACTCAACTTACTAACTAAAACTTGCATACGTCCTGTAATACTTGTAGTACTGTGCCTGTCTAGGGTGAGAGTGCGTAGTTTTCTAGACTTTATTTTATCATATTTTTATCACACCCTAGGCGACACCAAGTTTTTGGCGCCGCTGCCGGGGACTTGTGTCTCGTTAGCGTGTGGGTTATCTATTTCGAGTAGTAGTTTTGTAATTAATTTTTATTTTTCAGTTTTTATTTTTCCGGATTTACGCTTGTGGTTTGCTTTAGTCTTTTTCAGGTTTCACAATGTTTAATTCTTGGCCTCCTTTATCGGAGCCTGAGAGGAGCTTCAAACCTTACAAAAAACGAGTTCGTGAGGAAAGAGCCTTAAGAAGAGCGATGGCAGCCCAACTAGATCCACCACTCGAGGACCCAATTGGAGGACCTCAACTAAATCCACCACTTGGGGTCCCACCTGGAGGAAATCCACCAGGAGGACCACCACTTAATCCAATTGGTGGTCAACAACAAGGACAACAACATCCACTAGGACGAGGTAATGGGCAGAATAATCAAAATCGAGTACAGCAAGACCTCCCTGGTCTTCATGTGTCGTTCCATGTTCAACCAATAGGTTACCGTCATCCAGAGATTCAGAATATTAAATTTAGACCCGATCCGGGTATGCTCAGTCAATTTCAAAGTCATGGACTCTACAGTGGTACAGCAATTCAAGATCCGGTAAGATCGATTCAGAAGTTTATGCAGATTTGTGATGCCTATGTTACTCCTGGCATTACACGCGAGCAACTGTATTGTCATATGTTTTCGTTCTTCTTAACCGGTAGAGCTAGCGAATGGCTAGATAGACAACCACCTAGAACAATTAATTCATGGACAGAACTTCAAGCCGCATTCTTTAACCGTTTTTATCCGAAGAGTATGCGACTCAAAGATCAAAGCGAGCTTGCAATGTTTTGTCAAGAAGATGGAGAAACAGTAGGAGAATCATGGACAAGGTTTCAACATAAATTAGCTAGATGTCCGCTCCATGGTTATACCCCCGCTCTACGACTTGCTATATTCTATGAAGGTCTTAATGATAAAGGTAGAGAGAAGGTGGATAACATTGGAAAGGTTAATTTTGTGTCCATGAATCATAATGAAGCTTCCGAGGTTTTGGAAAATATTATCAAACAAGAAAGGAGTTGGCCTTCAACGCGAGCTCCTGTAGCAAAGACCCGAGGAACGCTTCGTTTAGATGCAGAAACTGCAAACTCAGCTCAAATATCAGCATTAGAAAATCAAATAAAAGAGCTGAAGTTAGAGATGCAAAAGAATTTAGCCGCAACAAATGTAGTACAAGAAGCACAAGGTTGTCAACAATGTGGGGTTAATAATCATACATGGGAAGAGTGCGAAACAAATCCATAATATGTTTACTTCATATCCAACCGAGGAGGTTATCAATGGGGTAACCGAAATCATCCGGGTATGCAGTACTCAAATCCACAAGGGGCCGCTAATCCTGGTCATTATCAACCGCGCCCCCAGAACAACTCTTTCCAACCGAGAGGTCAGTATCAAAATCAATATCAAAATAGACCTGCTCCACCTCAACAACCTGTTCAAGATGCCTATACCGATGCGCTAGATCAGAAAGCTTTACCCCAGTATCCTCAAGAAGGATCTATAGACAATCAGCAAGTAATGAAAATCTTGGACCGTTTGACCACGAATATGAACGCTCGGAAGAGTGGTGGGTCCTAGGGTGTTATAAAATTAAGTGCAAAAATAAAGGAACCACTTAACCGCAAGTGTACGGTTGTCCCAAGTAATATATGATGTTCGTTCTCAGGGACGGATTAGGTTTAATCCAACTATTAATCAAGTAGTAGAAATAATTGCTAAACAGAAAATAAAAGATAATAATTTTTGTTTGGTTTTTTGTAAATTAAAAGTGCAAATAAAGTAAAGACTAAATTAACTAAACAGAAAGGAAATAAAGCAAACAAAAGACTATCTTCAGATAAGAGAGATACTTGAGTCTCGCAAAGGAATCCACTTAATCAATATAATCTATGCTATGTTTAAGGGTAGAATTGGAATTATAATATTAGTCGGGACTCTAATATCTCCTAGCCCCCTGTCGGGTGGACCTAGAAGCTATCCTAAAGTATCATAAACACCTGTATGGTCGAATATGCCTCTTCGGATGATATGATTTTACCTGTTTGGCTATATAACTAGTTAAGCCTCTCGATCAATAACAGACATTACACGGGTATTACCTAGATCTGTATTCAAACCCCCCTGTCGGATGATCACTTCGCCACTAAAGTGAATAGCCCAAATACCAAAATCTAATTCTAGTTGTTCCTAAAAGAATTAGTAATGAAAACAAAGTAATATCCAATATATAAAACTTAATCCTATTTAAATCTAAACAATCCCAAATTCAAGACATAGAAATAATTAATTAAGGTTCATCCCTTTAATGTGATTCTCAAGTATAAAGAAATTTAGCTCATAAGACAATTAAAGACTAACATAAAAGAAAAGGAATTCATGTTCAATTACAAGAAAGAAATAAGTAACCTAAAGGGTTGAATGACTATTGTTGGAAGAACAGAATTCCTCCAGCTTCTAGCTTCTTCTCTCCTTCGTGCTCTGACTTGAAAACCTTAAGCCTCTTGTGTAATTCTCTGAAGTGTGTGAAAGTAGGAGGTTAAGGGGTGTATTTATAGGTGTTGGAGGACCCTAGGTCGAATTTACTTGGAGCGGAAGACAAGTTAAGAACTCTTAAATTCGTAGCCCTAAATTTTAGGAAAGGTAAGATTTTGATGCTGATTTGATTTGGTCATATCTTTTACAATACTTATCCGTTTGAGAAGTTCCAATATATGAAACTGCTTGTCTTGGAAAGAGCTTTCTATTGGTGTAGACCACTCGTCCATATTCCTAGCCAATCGTGAGTTATGAATTAATCTTTAAAACGTGGCTGGAATTTCAGACTCATAAGGCAGCTTTATCCTTTCCTTCTTTGAATATATCTTTCCTAAATCTTCTTATTTCCATGTAAATCTTCTTTCCTTTAATCCTTTATCTTGACTTGGTCTCTAAGTAATTACCATTTATCTTTTAAAGCTTCACATTAAATAAATAATTAAACTGCATATGCTTAAAAAGAATAAATCAATAAATCAAGAAATCGAAATAGGAAAGCGCACTCTAAAAATAGAAACTCGAGTAAAAATCATTTCCTAACACTCTAAAATATACTAAGACTTTATTCTCACTTCTTCTCCTTGGATTGGTCTTTCATGAAATTCAAGAACCAATTAACTTTGCATTAAAAATAGTCACATTTACGCACAAAAGCTCAGATTTTGCAAATAGTTAATTTCCAAGGGGAGAAAGTGCAATATGATCAAATAAGCCTAAAAGTCTATCAAATAAGTCAATTATTCACCTAAAAGGATGTCTCCTAAGGGCTAATAATTAGAACAAATAGGGAGACATCAAAGAGAAAGTCCGAGGACAAGATGCCGCAATTCAGATTTTAGGTACTCAAATAAACCAACTGAACAAAGTTCTAACAAATTTAATGGAACAGAAAGAATTGAAGGCAATCGAAGGAGGTGATGACAATGTTGGGTTCGAAGCTTGTAAGGCTATTTGCCTTGAAAATGAAGAAGAAAAGAAGGATGTACCGCATGCTGCCGTTAGTGCCGTGGAAGTTCCGAGTACCGAAGAAGAACCAACCAAGTCTAGCCCCGTGGAATCTGACTGTTCTGAGGTTTATGTGGAGGACGATCCAGAAAGAGCCGAATTTATACAGCTTCTGAAGAATATGCAAGAGGAAATTCGATCGGTTATGGATTATCAAGCTGAGCTGGATAGAGAAAAATAGAAAGAAGCCTCCAAGGAGGAATCAAAGGATGAAGATGAAGTTGCACCTGCTGTGCAAGAAGAGAAAGAAGAAGAGAAGGTGGAACCGCCACCTATTGTTCAAACAGTGTCATCAACTATTCCTGATACAAATCCTAAGGATGACACTGAACTCAAGACATTTGTAGAGGCGTATACACCCAAATGCTTGAGATTGCAAATAAAGGACTTACACCGCAACAAGTTTTTACGCAAGTTATTCCTGAGAAAGAAGCGAGTGTAGAGATCCCAAGAGAAAATCTGAGAGTTTCAAGAAGAAGTGAACGAGGGCTACCAACAAAGCGTAAAGATTCGGCAAGTTTTAACCTTCATATTCAAATAAATGGTATGCTCAAGGTGAAAGCTATGTACGATGTGGGTTCTGGTGTGAATCTTATGCCTAAGTCCGTGTTCGAGAGACTTGGACTTTAGAAAGCAGTGAAAACTCCAGTGAAGTTGCAGTTCGCTGACAACTCAGTTACCAGGACATGGGGAACAGTGGAGGACGTCTTAGTCCATGCAGGTAGTATCGCCATCCCTACTGACTTTGTTATACTTGAGTTTGATGCAGATAAGCAGGTTCCAATCATACTTGGACGGCCCTTCATGGCCACAAGTCAAAGTGTCATCAACTTCCAAGAAGGGACTATTACCCTTCATGCAAAGAACATATCCGAGACCTTCTATGTCTTGGGTAAAAAACCAAGGAAGTTAGATCCCGCCGTTCCTGTCATCCACAGCCTTTCACATCACAAAGTCCCTCCTGAGAAGATCCACTTAAAGCCTGTGGATACTGAGCCAAACATTGAGTTTGGGGTTGGCCATGAAGTATTATAGAAAGCTCACAAATGCGAGAATAGGCCACGTAGTTTCAAAGACGCGTGGATGGGACCATTCATTGTCACTAAGGTTGTTTCAGCCAAGGTGATAGAAATCTGACCCAAGAAGGGGATCAAGCGCAGATTAGTTGACCTTCATAGCCTAAATCGTTGTTGGGGAGGCTATATTCGCAAATCTTGATAGAGGTAACGCGTCTAACTTTGAAAGACGTTAAATAAAAGTGTTGTACGGGAGACAACCCGCAATTTTTAAGTTTTCATGTCTTTTACGTTTTTAGTTTATGTTTAGTTTAGTTGTTTTTAGTTGATATTGCATATTTGAGAAAGGTATTAGTGTTTTTGATGATTAGGTATTGGAGAAATCGAGTTAGGGAACGAGAACAAAAATTTTCGGAAAAGCTGAAGCAGCGCTGCGGTATAGCGGACCTCAGCCGCGGTGTACCGCAGAGGAAGAAACCCCTTACCACGGGTAGATGCCACGGGTTTTATACCGAGACGAGAAAAAATCACATCGATCGGTGCGGTATACCGGACCATGCACCAGACCCTATACCGCAGGTCCAAAACCCGTGCCACGGGTATTTTGATGAGACGAAATTTTTGGAAGCAACAGAAGCTGCGGTATACCGCACCATATGCGCGGTGCACCGCAGGTCGCCGCCTGGAGAGAGAAAAACGGGTTTCAAGCTTATAAAAGAGGGTTAATGCTCATTATTCCGAATTTACTAAACCTCAAGCCTCTCTTTCTTCTCCAAAACTCTCCCAACTCCATTAAAACTCATAAAAACCTTCACCAATCATCAAAACACTACCCAATCATCAAGGAAAAAACATCAAATCTTCTCTCCACCTCATTACAAAGGAGATTCAAGCACCCAATCCTCACCAAACACATTAAATTGAAGAATCAAGAGCTCAAATTTTCAAAATTCATCCTACAATTTCTTAAATCCAAGCCAATCAATCAAGGATTCACCTTACCCACATAGAGATTCATCATCAATTCATATTTCCTAAGCCAAATCAAGCTTGTTCAACCAAAAATTCACAAGTTCAAATTTCAAAAGTTGTTAAAGCTTTGAGTTAGGGGTTAATTGAGGATGACTAATAGAACAACAATATTAGCTAACAAGAGGGAGGTGAAGAAAAGCAAGGTATTGGATCCAATCAAGAAGAAATCAAATAAAAAAGGTTCTAGTTCTAAATCAAAGGGTAAAGACGATGTTGAAGATGAAGGTACGATACCTTTGTTTAATCGTAATGGTAAAAAGCTTTACTTTTATGCAAAGGAGAAAACACAACTTCCACAAGGTCCTACACCCAAGGAAAAAGAGGAAGCTTCAAGGTCCCTGATAGCTTCTGCAAAGAAACAATTAAAAGAGCTACCTTTTGCTTATGAGAAAGTATTCAAGGAAGAAGTTGGTACAGGAGATTACAAGAGATTCTTAGAGCTTGGTGCGAAATTGGGTTGGTCTACGTTCATGGTAAAACGTTCTGAATTATGTCATGAGTTAGTTTTGGAATTCTATTTAGGCCTCTTTAGCCGAGATAGTAAAGGTTGTGTTCCGATTAGAGGAAAGCTAGTTCCTTTCACAGTTAATGAGATTAGAAACCACTTCAAGTTTAAGAACTTGAAAGGTTATTGCAAGTTTGATGAAGCGGTTGCTAAACGAAAAATCTTTGATGAGGAATTACTTTTTGAGCATGTTTTAGACAGGGAGAAAGTGCAATCACATAAGGGAGAATTGAAGGCACCTTTGCCTTACAAATATCTTCACTCGGATGCGAGAATTTGGCACAATTTCCTTATCCCTAATGTCTTTGGAAACACACGAACTTTGGATGTGACTATGAAGAACACTCTACTTTGGATTTTATTTTGAGAGGAGAAGAAGTAGATGTGGCATAGTTGATTGATGTCTCCCTAATTTTTCTTATTTTTTACCCTTGGGAGACATCATTTTTGGTGTTTATTTGATTAATTTGATAGACTTTTGAGTTAAAAATGCAATAATCTGGAATTTCTATTTTATTTCTAGTATTTTTAATTTATTAAACTTTTGCGCGTAATCTTGTGTATTTTAGTGGAAAGTTTGTAGGTTTTGAATATTAGCTAGGAATGGAATCCGAGAAGAAAGTCAAAGATCGTGATAGGAAGTCAAGACTTGAAGATAAATCCCGAAAGAAATTGTTTTTAGAGCTGCAAATCTGTTTTCCAGGCCAAAGATTGCTGATTTCAAGGCACTTAAGAGATGATTTAGCCGCTGACCTTTGAATAGAAAACATTCCTTATCGAGTTACGGAACTTTCGCAACTGGAATCAAGTCAATCGGAGTTATAACGAAGCGGGAAAAGCCGTTTTAGTAAAGGTGTATCAGCAGTTACGGGATTTTGGGCTTAGAAATTGGGCTTGGACATTTAATTAGTGTTTTATTCTTAGGTCCAAGCCCTAATCCGTTTTTCCACTTATAAAAGGAGCCTTTGACTTCTGTTTTCATAACAATTCACTTTTTACAAGATTAAACATCAGAGAGAAGCAACAGAAGGAAGAAAGAAGAAGCTGTAAGAGCTGGAGAGGGTCTATATCTCCGTTCTCAGTCCTTCCAATTCCGGAAATTAGGTTTCTTTTATCTTTAATTCTGTAAAACAATATGAATTCCATTTTATTTAATTTAGTTTTCTTTTTAATTAGTATGAGCTAAACACATTTTAGTGCTTGAGAATGTTTTATGGGTGAATCCCAATCTTATTGAATTTCATGTCCTGAATTTGGGTTTCCGTTAAATTAAATTAGATTGGGGCTTTTACTTTTTTCGATAAATTAAGATTATTTACTGTTTTTAGAGTCATGAACTAAGAACAGGTGTTAGTATCTAGGCTATTCCAATTAGTGGCGATTGGATCATCCTGACGGAGGGTTTAGGTACAGAAATATTTATTCAATCTAAAATAGAAGTTATTGATTCTGACGAACTTAGCTAATTTTAGGGCCAATGAGGTAATTAACTTAAACATCTAAAAGTGGATCATATTTACCCTGACGGGACTGGTGACACTCTAGGATAGCCTTATAGTCCACCCTGATGGGGGTATAAGGAATATAGAATCCCGACCATTGTAATTGACCAATTTAGCCCTTAAACAGAATATGTTATGAAATACGATTAGGAAGACCCCTTGCGTTCTCAAGTGCTATCTTCTCATACTTGCGTTTTACATTCATTTACTTGCGTTTTAGCTTTTAATTGCATTTTCCATTTAGTCTTTTATTACTTAAAATTAATAAAAACAAACAATCAATCATTCAACTTTTATTTGCTTTCATAAGTGCAATCATTCATTAATCGATAAGCATTGTAGTTGACCAAACCGTCCCTGTGAACGATCCTAGAATCACTTATTACTACTTGGGACAACCGTACACTTGCGGTTGTGGTTCGATTACTTTTGCATTTATTTTAGAACACACAAAGGACGACCATTGATCTATGAGGAGGTGATGCGATTTTCGGTCTCTTCTAAATCGGTTTTTAATGTTATATTTCCTACTATGATCACGTGTCTTGTGCGAAAAGCGAATGCAACGTTGGGTGAAGAAGAGAAACTCGAGTTTAAGACGAGTTATATTGATAATGCTTGGATCAAGGATATCTTTCGAAGAGCGGGTTTTACGCAAATCTCGAAAGAAGAAAAGGAGCAAAGTTGGCAAGAGAAGATGGATGAGCGTTTAACAAAATTCGAAGCAGCTCAAACTTCTTTAGTCAACGATGTGGCACAAATCAACGCTAATCAAGTGCACATCATGAAACTCCTTGAGCAATTAACGAAAGGTCCAGCAAATCCAACCTTGGATATCAATGATGCGAGGCAATAGCCTCGAGAGTATGTTCTCTTTCGTCCTTACCATTTCTGTAAATGCTTTTATCTGCTAATTTTAATGATGATTGATATCATTATGTTCTCTTTCTTCCACGCATCATTGATATCCTTGAGAGTATAAAATAAGTGCGAAAATAAAGGAACCACAATCACCGCAAGTGTACAGTTGTCCAAGTAATATTCGATAAATCGAGTTCATTCGCAGGGACGAATTAGGCACAACTCAGGTATTACTTGGACAACCGTACACTTGCGGTGATTGTGGTTCCTTTATTTTCGCACTTATTTTATACTCTCGAGGATATCAATAATGCAAGGAAGAAAGAGAACATAAAAGATGCGGTGATTGTGGTTCCTTTAATTTCCTTGAGCAATTAACGAAAGGTCCAGCAAATCCAACCTTGGATATCAATGATGCGAGGCAATAGCCTCGAGAGTATGTTCTCTTTCTTCCTTATCATTTCTGTAAATGCTTTTATCTGCTAATTTTAATTTCTATTTCGAGTCTTTTTCGCGTCGTGGGGACACGGCTCATTTTTGAGTTGGGGGTGTGGGGATTCGTTGTCTCTCATCTCCATTTTTCTGTTTTTAGGTAGAAATTAAATTTTTTTGATACATGGGAATTAGATGTAGAGTGTGTTTAATAGCTTGAAAGCATAAGCTCAATCAATTAATGATAGTAAGTAGTATGTTTATGAGCTATGTTATTTGTATGCTTTGAGTATTTGCAGGAAAACACACGTTGATAGTAAAGAAAAGATTAGTGAGCAATGCGATAGAAAGTATGTTCGATCTCAGGGAACCTTGAGAAGTGTGTAGGCTGTGAGATCCAAGCTAGTTGACAAACCATTTGATGAAAGTGCTAAAGGTAAGAAAATAACGAAATTGCATAGTGTAGAAAGTGATTAAGGCAGTTCTTTCATATTTGAAGCCCTTGAAGCCTTTTTATACCTTCTCACCTTGTGATTTTTGATTTTATATGATATATCCTTCTCAGCCCATTCTAGCCTTTCTAAAGCTTTTTATTGAAACACATTATAAGCCATATCCTTTAGATTATAGGACTTTTCCATATGACCCGCACTCGAATCGCGATGCATAGACAGTTGTTTTAGAGCTTGAGTTTTGGGGTGGTGGGTCCACCATTATGGGAATTGTTACTGGGATGGGATTTTTGAGCTTATTAATTGTGCTCTGTTCTTTATATTGATGATGTTTCACAGATTTTTATTGTAACCCTTTGCCGGGGTAATAGTGAATGAAAAAGAAGCTACGAGCTAACATTTGCCAACAAGGGCATTAAAAGAAAAAATATATATATGAGAAAATAGCGTGATATCTCAATATTAAAAAGAGAGTCATATCTATAGAAAAGAAATTGATTTGGAAAGAAAAGAAAATATATATATTCGGACCGGCAAAGTGGAATTTTATGTGAACATCTTATGCTTTAATTGGGTTATTGGGGATGTTAAATTTTGCATCAAGGAATTCATTGGGTTGAGTGAGAAATGTTTTATGAGAGTAACTCAAGCTCTAGGGCGATTCGTTGATGGCTAGTGAGGAGAGAGCCAAAAGCTCACTCCAAATTATCCAAATATACTATCATACCGTCCCTAAGCCTAAATTACAACCTTAAAGACCTTGTGATTCTTTGCTATGTGATTGAGAAGTGATTGAGCCATTAGAGAGTAGTTGATTGGATCTTTGGATACTAGTGAGGTTTGATGAACAATCTATAGCTTTCCTGAGGAACTGAGTAAAGTCCCAATCCTTCTTACATTGCGAAACTAATCTGATCTTGAATTCAAGCCGTGTTGACTGTGGATATGAGAAGTGTACAGGTATGTAGTTTCTGAATATTATGCATGAAATTTTCTGAGTTGGTGCTTTAGGTTTATTCTATATATTCTGCTATGTTTTTCCCATTGTATTGAGAATTTTATAAGAGTGTATTTATAGACTTCCCTTTGTTTTTATCTTTATTATATCGGGACGATACAACTTTGAGTTGGGGGTCTTGATGTCTCCTCATTTATGATAGATTTGTATTAGGATGAGACATCATTTTTAGTGATTTAGAAGTCATAATAGTCGATTTTCTTGAGAAATAGTGCACTTTCCTATTTTGAGTCTTGATTTAGTAAAATAATATTTGTAGAGCATATTAGGTTTAATTGTTTATTTAGTGTGAAGCTTTAAATATAATTATAGAGATTAATTAGAGTCCAATTCAAAGACTACAAGATATGGAAAGAGATGACCATGGTAATTGGAGATAAGGAAACAAAAACTAAAAATATGGAAAAGGAAAAGCTGCCTTAATCTGAATTTCTGCAGCTACGCCTAAAGAAGTGACGATAACTCCAAAACCAAGCCGATTTTGGAAGATTCCTTTTGTAGGGACGTAGATAATTCTGTGAGGATTCTTTTGGTATATTGTGGAGCAAAAACCGACCTATAACGAAGAAGATATGCTCAAAACAGTTCAGCAGAAATTATCTTTATTTCCATACGAATTTGAATTGGGCTTGGAGTCCATTACTTAACCTCTCCCTCAAGAAAATGAATTAGGTCTTCTAAACACCTATAAATACACCCTTATATCACTTGTAAATCATCCTTGGTTATCCTTGCCTTATAGTAATTCGTTCTTAAGGTTTTATTCTTCCAGTTTATTGTAGAGAACAAGATGATGTCTTTTGTAATTTCTTTTAGTTTATTTCCTTCAGGTATGAACTAAACTTCCCATAGCTTGGGTTTTGCATCATGTATAAACTATGAATTCTAATTCTTCTATCTAATTTTCTTTGGGAATTACATGTTTTAATCTGATATTAGCTTCTTACCTTTATATTTGTTTATGTGTTTTGATTTAATGACTGTTTTTCTTGCGGTGCGCAACGTTTAGGATTACCTTAATAGTAGTTAGATGGTCACCTTAGGTGGGTGTCTAATTATTGAAACACCACATAACGTCTAGTGTCGATATTAGTCCTAACAAAACTGATTCTAACTAGATAGTCGTTAGGGTATAATTTACTCACCATATCACCAATTGAAGGAATTGTTTGCTTAGGGCCTTAGTAGCGTTTGATAACCCTATTTGAAACAGCCTTGTGGTTGTGACGTAGCCCCCTTAGTCGCTCTCAAGGTCTAAGGAATGGGAATTTAGAATCCTGACTAAGTATACAAGAGGTAATATTCTCCCTTATTAACTAGATCTAATAGAAAGAATTAGAAGGATTAGTGCATACTAGCAAAACCTAAGCTATACTTCTCATCTCATATTCTTCGTATTTTATTTTATTGTCTTTATTTTTTTAGTTTTAATTAGTAATTTCGAAATTCTATTTCTTTTAATTTCATGTCTTTAATTAATTATTGCTTACTCGTTATTGTTACCTACTCGTATAACACACTTAAATCCCTGAGAACGAACTCAACTTACTAACTAAAACTTGCATACGTCCTTTAATACTTGCAGTACTGTGCCTGTCTAGAGTGAGAGTGCGTAGTTTTTTAGACTTTATTTTATCATATTTTTATCACACCCTAGGCGACACCACTCGAGATACACCCCCCTAATTTTTTCGTGCTGTAGAACCACCCTCGAGAACATTCTGCAACAATCATGTTATATCCATTTGTTCACGTAACATAAAAGGAGAAAGCGCAAATCAAAAATGTATTTGATAGTAATAGCTAAAACTACATGAGTTAGACATTTTCCTGTTGTGCTTTTTTTTCTTTGGAAATAGATTTATTAGGACACAAGGCATGTGGATACCTCTACCTCGAGGCATACGTATAATTAGGGAAAAGACTAGAATCCTTTATGGATGGATTCTCAAATAATTTAGACATGGAAACTTATATGTGTGAGTTGAGGACCACAAACTAGTCGTCTTTATCGCACCAGAAAGGAATATCATCGCATTGCGTACTACATGAAAATCATCCTACATAGTGGGAACATGGAAATCGGGAAGCTAAAGAAAAAACAAACAACTTATGCCTTCCAAAATGACTATTAGGTAAACACGCTGCATTGCAAGTAAGGTTGGCTAGTAATGTCTTTTTTTTATGGATTAATCCATTCATGAGACATTCTTTTGAAAGTTTATCGGGCCTAAGTAAGAGATTTTTCCTTGTTATTTGATATATTGCACTTTTACTTTTAGTTTTGGACTTATTACTGTTTATAGAGATTTTGT
This sequence comes from Nemophila menziesii, assembly GCA_029959085.1. Lineage (NCBI taxonomy): Eukaryota > Viridiplantae > Streptophyta > Magnoliopsida > Boraginales > Hydrophyllaceae > Nemophila > Nemophila menziesii. Next base: position 7,056,925 of record JARWIR010000014.1, read on the forward strand.
GCCTTAATTGTGTGTTAAGTGTGTAGATTTTAGGTGCATGCTAGATACAAGGTTCCAAGATGAGAATAAGAATTCAATAAGTCAAGATAAACCCCAATTCAAAGTGGAAATTGAGCTTAGAGCCACTTCGGGAAGTTGGAGAGTTTGTCAGAGAAATATTTACGCCTTAGTGTTTCAGTCACTATGACATATTGGTGAGACATCTGGACCTGATTACTTTTGATTTGAAGAGAGCTTGAAGTCAGTGCCGTGTGGCAAGTGACAGAATTCAATTCAGAGCTAAGATGAAGAAGTCATGCCAGTTGATTCTACCGTGGTTCGAACCAGAAATCAGGTTAGTAAAACGGGTGGGCCCTGATGTCTCTATATTTGTGATGAATTAATCTATTCATGAGACATCATTTTAGGTGTATTATGTTTTTAGTTGAGATATTTTTTCCTATTAATTGATAGTTTCTTAATTCTTGCCTTGATTTGGAGATTTATTACTTTTAGAGCATTTTTGGTATAGTTTGTGTGTTAAATGTGAAGTTCTTAGATAAATTGATTTAATTAGATGCAAAATCAATGTTAAGGAGTTATGAGAAGAAGATCCAAGGAAAAATCAAGAGTTAAAAGAAAAGAAAGTTAATTTAGGGATGTGGAAAAGCTGCTAAAATAATTTGTCCAGTTGTAAAGACATCCAGTGTTTTGAATATTGCATAAAATAGGCTAGTAATTTGAAGGATCCCTTTTATATTTAGATACGACATTGAATTTAGGTCGTTTTGATGGGTAGATCATTGGATTCTGAGCTATAAGGAACGATATATGCTTATTTCAATCTCATAAAATTATCTTGTCCCATAATTAAGGAATACAAAATGGAGTTGGATTTGGACTCTATTACTTGGCCCATACTCCAGGATTTTGACCTAGTACCTATATATATCTACCTACCTTTGTAAACATGTCCTTGCTAGTCCCTGTTCATTTATTAATCAATGTTACACTTAGAGATCATAAGAGAAGTAAGTTGACAGTATGTATTTTATCTTTAATTTTATTTCTTCTAGTATAAACTAAATTTCTCACAACTTGGGTTTTCATATGTATAATATTTGAATTCTATTTCTTTATTCTATGTTATTTGGGAAAGCGATATTTAATTGATTGCGATTCTTATTTACATATTTGTGTTATGTTCTTTGAATTAACGTTTCTAGTCCTTACTAGTGCACGAGTATAGGGTTACCCCATTAGCAGTTGGATTGTTGCTCTGACGGGAGATTCAATTGCTGACAACACCACATATTCATCTCGTGTGCAGTAATGATGCTGACAGGCTTGCCTAACTAGATAGTCGCTAAGTTTTTTATTTTACCAACGATCATTGTGGAGGGTCCCCTTACCCAAGTCCCCAAGTAATTTTTAGGTTTCCACCTAGGTCCACCCTAAGGGGGGTTAGGAGGAATATAGAATCCTTGCTATATATACTTTCTTAAAGCTTATTTCACCCATATAATTAGAACACTGATTTAGAAGGATAGGTTGGTGGGTCCTGGTGTGTTATAAAATAAGTGCGAAAATAAAGGAACCACAATCACCGCAAGTGTACGGTTGTCCAAGTAATATTCGATAATTCGAGTTCGTTCGCAGGGACGGATTAGGCACAACTCAGGTATTAATCAAAAAGTAAGAATAATTGCTTAACAGAAAAATAAATTAAAGATTTTTGTTTGGTTTTATAAATTAAAAGATGCAATAAAATAAAATACTGAAACGAAAGAAAGCAAATAAAAGAGACTTGAAATTTCAGATGAAAAAGAGTACTTGATCCTCGCAAGGGTTTCACCTAACCTATCTAATTCATGCTTCTGTTTAAGGGCTAAACTGGTATTATTGTGCTAGTCGGGACTCTAATATCTCCTAGCCTCCGTCAGGGTGGACCTAAGAGCTATCCTACGGTATTACAAACCCCTTCAGGGTGAATATAAGCTACTTTCAGATGAATAATAATTTACCTCATTGGCTGCATGGTTAGTTAAGCCTGTCAAGGTCAATAACGGATACTATGCGTCTATTATCTAAGTCTGTAATTAAACCCCCCGTCAAGGTGATCCATACGCCACTATATGGAATAGCCTAATTACTATGAGCTAAGTTTGATTCATGACTTCAAAATTAGTAATTAAAACAAAATAATAGTCAACACAAAATACCTAGTCTAATTTAAACCGTTAAATCCCAAATTCAGAAAACATAAATTAAACAGAATTAAGTTCAACCCATATAGCGATTCTCAAGTACTAAAGAAATTAGTTCATAACAAAATGAAAAACTAAAATTAAAATAAAGGAATTCATAGTTTCGAATTACAGAAAGAAAATAAAGAACCTAAAGGTTAAGATGACTGATGGTGGAAGAACAGGACTCCTCCAGCACTAGCTTCTCCTTGCCTCCTTGCTCTGACTTGAAAACCTTAAGCCTCTTGTGTAATTCTCTGAAGTGTGTGAAAGTAGGAGGTTAAGGGGTGTATTTATAGGTGTTGGAGGACCCTAGGTCGAATTTGCTTGGAGTGGAAGACAAGTTAAGGACCCTTAAATTCGTAGCTCTAAATTCTAGGAAAGGTAAGATTCTTCTGCTGATTTGATTTGGTCATATATTTTTCAATACTTATCCGTTTGAGAAGTTCCAATATATGAAACTGCTTGTCTTAGAAAGAGAATTCTATTGGTGCAGACCACTCGTCCATATTCCTAGCCAATCGTGAGTTATGATTTAATCTTTAATACGTGGCTGGAATTTCCGATTCAAAAGGCAGCTTTATCTTTTCCTTCTTTGAATATATCTTTCCCAGATCTTCTTATTTCCATGTAAATCTTCTTTCCTTTAATTCTTATCTTGACTTGGTCTCTAAGTAATTACCATTTATCTTTTAAAGCTTCACATTAAATAAATAATTAAACCGCATATGCATAAAAAGAATAAATCAATAAATCAAGAAATCGAAATAGGAAAGTGCACTCTAATAATAGTAACTCGAGTAAAAATCATTTCCTAACACCCTAAAATACACTAAGACTTTATTCTCACTTCTTCTCCTTGGATTGGTCTTTCATGAAATTCAAGAACCAATTAAATTTGCATTAAAAATAGTCAAATTTACGCACAAAAGATTAGATTCTGCAAATAGTTAATTTCCAAGGGGAGAAAGTGCAATATGATCAAATAAGGCTAAAAGTCTATCAAATAAGTCATTTATTTACCTAAAAGGATGTCTCAAAGGGGCTAATAATTAGAACAAATCGGGAGACATCAAGACCCCAAACTCAAACCTTTGTCGTCCCGACAAAGTAAAATAAAAACAAAGGATCTTTTAGGTGAACGCAGAAGGTAGAATCTAGAAAATAATCCCAAAGCACAACTTAAAACAAATTTCATATAGTCTACTCTAGGAATTAATATACACATACACTTATCATGAAAAAAAAACTACAAAACAATATCAATCCAAAATTAAGTTCACAATGCTAGAAGGTTACGCTTAATACTTATCTCAAGATGGTGGCTATAGGGTGTTCCTCGATCTTTACTTGCTTTGAACGCTCCACTTAGCATATTCCCTATTAACTTACTGTGTCTCTAGGAATCATGAGGACTTTACGGTTTTAGCATAGGCTGAAGGACGGTATGGTATGTATATTTGGTAAATTTGAAGTGAGCTTTTGGCTCTCTCCTCACTTACCATCAACAAACTGTCCAAGAGCATGAGTTTACACTCGAATAACGTTCTCACTCAACCCTATTGATGCGCTTAATTAGCGTCCCCAAATTAACCCAATAAGCACTCAGGATGATTCACATTGAAATTTCCACTTTGCCGGTCCGAATATATTTTCTTTTCAAATCATTCATTTTTTTCTTTTTCTTTTATATAGCTATGACTCTCGTTTTTAATGTTTGAGATATCATGCTATTTTTCATAGTTATGCCTATTCATAACTTGAGCTCGAAGCTTCTTTTCCATCCACTATTACCCCGACAAAGGGTTACAATACAATAAACCTGTGAATGATCATCATGTATAGCACAAAGCACAATTGATAAGCTCAAAAATCCCAACCCAATGTAAATTCCCATATAGTGGACCCACCACGCCAAACTCAAGCTCAAGACAGGAAGTCTCTGGATCGTGATTCAAGTGCGGGTCATATGGTCATGCCTAACAGTCTAAAGGGATATTGGCTTATAATGTGGCAACAAAAGAAAGGCTTAAAGGCTAAAAATTTGTCTAAGAAGGATAAAATTAATTCAGGGATAGACAGTCAAAAAGGATTCAAAGGGCTAACAAAGAACTGCCTCTATCATCTTCCTATTTACACAACTTGTCTCTAGTTTATACCTAAGTGGGTTCTCTACTCATTTAGATCTCACGCTCTACAAACCACACATTATCCTTAGGCACAAGTTTACTTCTTTTGCATTGTTCATTAATTCTTCCTATCAATTATCTCATATTTGCATGCAATCAAAGTATAGTTTCACACTAACTCCTAAAGTCAACTATTTCCTATCATAAATTCATGAAAAGCATGCTTGATGGGGGCATTTAAAATCTCTACAGTCAACGCAACCCTAAGATTAATTTTATTAAAAGCATGTAAATCACAAAAAATTGGGATGAGGCAACGAACCCCACCCCAAACTCAAAAGTGAGTCGTGTCCCCACGACTCGAAAGAGACTCAATCAAGCAATAAAATTAAACTAAACTACCTAACTAGTGCCTACCATCAACTAAGAAGAAAAATTAGAACGGGGTACCTGACCATAAAGATCCATCGTGTCCTCCTCCGAAGGGGAAGAATAATTATCAATATCCATGTACATAGTTACCTCTTCCAATGTTGACTTAATCTGTGTAATTTCCTTCCAAAGTGCTCCGATGTCTAGTCGTAAAAGTTCGAATTCTTATTGCAAATTGCGAGCCCATGGAGGAATACCAGAATTAGTTTGAGAAGAAGAAGCATCTTGATCTTGAATTTGTGTCATGTCTTTAGGCTTTGATGATACCCTCATTCGTGCTGTTAATTTCTTGTGTAGTGGTGGTACATGTTCCTTTTCTTCTTGTTTTTCTTCAATAGGCTCATCAAGATTGATGTCATTTTCAATTGTATAACCAGGCAAATTCTTATTCTTCCCAAGGATGCAACACTTCCTCTTATAATCCATAGCATCTGTTCTATTTGCCATGGTTTATTTGACCCCAAACTCAAGTTATACCAAGGATAGAATAAAGTTAAGAAAACTTGGTATAGCTTGAGTTTCTTGCTTGGATTAGATGAAGGAAGTTGTTTCTTGATGAGTTTTGGAAGAATTCTTGAAAGCTTGATGATCTTGGTTGTGTTTAATGGTGTTTTGTGATGAATTTTGATGAAGAGGATGTGTTTATGGAGGATGGTGGAGAGATTTAGTGATGTTATTATGTTTGTTGTGGAGGTTCAATCGAGCTTCAAGGTGTTTTTATAAGGTTGGGAGCTGGAAAATTCGTATAGAAGAGGCTAGGGTTTATCTTGTTAAGGTAAGAAGTTGAATGGGCCTTGATTTCTTCACAAACCGCCTGGCGCGGTGCATCCCTGCGGTATATGGGTGTACCATGAGGCTACACCGCAGTGCTGTTACTCTTCAAATTTTGGCCTCGGCAATATACCCGTGCTAGCACCCCGTGCTAGCACCCCGTGGCTCGCGTTTTGGGCGTACGGTATAGGGGTGCGGTGCATGGGTACACCGCAAGAACCTCGTCAAAAAACCCGCGGTACATCACCCCGTGGCACGCGTTTTGGGCGTGCGGTATAGGGGTGCGGTGCACCGCACCTATCAGCTATCTTTTTCTCTTCTCGGTAGAAAACCCGTGGTGCTTGACCCGTGGTACGGGCTTTCAGGCGCGGTCCATCCCTGCGGTATAGGGGGATACCGCATGGGTAGTCCGCGCCAGCCTTTGAATTTTTCCAAGATTTTTTTTTTTTGCGTTTCCTAGCACCCCAATCTCGATTCCTACACCATTAACACACTACCCTTCTCATTTCTTTTTTTTTTAAAGTAGACACTAAAACTCGATACTAACTTAGAAATATACACTAGGAATTGAAAAACTTAAAGCAATAAACTATTATACAATGAAATGGCTTTTGTTTAACGTCGTTAAGCTCGACGGGTTACCTCATGAATCATTTTTTCACATAACCTCCCCAGCAGTGAGTGAGGTTATCAATGTTTGCTACACGGAATTTGCATCCCTTAGCTTTTATGACCACCAGTTGATTTGAAATAACCTTTGTGACCATAAACGGTCCTTGCCAAGAACTCTTGGCTTCGCGCGTTTTCGGAGGAGGATCAGGCTTCTTCAATGCAACCTCTTCGCCTACTCTGAACCCCCTTTTCTTTCTCTCTTTCTTAGGTTCTTTTGGAACCTTCACGCTACGCCCTTTTTCTTTCTTCTTTGCGTGGTCAAGGTGTGGATTTTTCTTAGGATATGGAGGATTTTTATAAGGTGGTTTCTTTTTGAGCTCTCTTTCCTCCATTCCTAAGGTTTCCACAACCTTAGTTGGCTCCTGTTCAATCACATCAATCCGGAAGCAATCCTCCTTGGGATACGGAAACTTCATTGGCTTAAACACGTTAAAGTTTTCCTCCTCGTCTTGAATACACATAATCAATTCACCGTTCTCTACATCAATCAAAGTATGCCCCGTGGCTAGGAATGGTCTTCCCAAAATAATGGGGACATTCCTATCTGCGTCGTAATCAAGTATAACAAAATCAACAGGAAAGATTAACGTACCAGCCTTGACGAGGACATCTTCTAGTCTTCCCTCTGGATGTACGAGGGATCTGTCAGCCATTTGCAAAACCATAGAGGTGGGTTTTTCGTTTCCTATCTTCAACTTTTCAAACACGGACTTGGGCATGAGATTAATACTTGCTCCCAAATCACACAAAGCTTTCCCTTGTCACTTAGCACCAATGGAAATCGGGATCGTAAAACTTCCAGGATCAAGTAATTTGGGTGGAAACTTACTTTGGCAGATGGCACTACACTCTTCTGGCAAACCCACCATTTCATTCTCAAGATAGTGATGCTTGCAGGTGATAGCTCTTTTTAAGAATTTCATGTATTTCGGTACACCTTTGATAGCCTCTAAGAAAGGTATATTAATGTTAAGCTTACCCACCATGGTCATGAATCTCTGATATTCCGCAGCATCTGCTTTCTTCTGAACTCTTGAAGGGAATGGTGGAGGAGGACGGACTTCTATGGCATCTTTCTTTTTCGGATTTTCCGGAATCTTCTCCACTTCAATTATTTCAGGTTCATCTTCTTTCTCTTCCACCTCTTTTACCGGTTTCTCTTTCATAGTTGTTTCTTTTTCTTTCATAACGGGAAAAGGTGGGGGTGGAATATTCTTACCACTTCTAAGAGAGACCGCGTTACATTCTTCATATGGTTTAGGTTCTTCAGTATCGCTTAGTAATTGTCCCTGTGGATGCTGATTTAACTGCTTTGCCATCTGAGCTATCTGAGTTTCCATCAATTTAAGTGTTGTGGCCGTAGTTTGTTGAATGTTGATAAGTGTCGTCAAGGTTTGTTGAACATCTAATGCACCTTCTTGAGGTTGAGCAGGTAGAGCTTTCTGGTTCATGGTGTCGGCATAAGCATCTTGCGGAGGTTGTCTCTGAGCTTGATTTTCGTAAGCTTGTCCACCTTGATAGTTGTTTTGTGGTCTTGGTTGATAGTTATTGCCTTGGGGACGTGGTTGATATGCATAAGTTGGATTAGAAGCCCCATTTGGATTCGAATATTGGAAACCCGGATGGTTTCGATTCGGTTGATAGCCTTGACCACTTGAATTGTAATTTCCTCGGTTAGAAACGAAGATTACGGATTCTGTATTGTTTTGACAGGTCTCCCAATCATGATCTTGTGTACCGCAGTTAGAACATCCATAAACTTCTAGCGTAACATTAACTTCTGCTCTTTTACTTGCAACACTCTTTGTAACAGCGAGAGTAAGCTGTTTTAATTGTTGTTCGAGTTTGTTTTCCATGGCGGTGAATTTTTCTTCAATTAGTGCAATATTTCCACCTCGGACAGGTGTTTTTACGGTGTTCCAACCTAGTTCATTTGTTACAGTTCTATTCAAAATAATCTTAGCATGGACAGGTTGTACCCATAGAAATGCACCACCACAAAGTAAGTCTAGATCCTTTTTCGAAGAGCCACCAAGTCCTCGGTAAAATATCTTCATCTGTTGAATTTCTGTGAGGCCATGATCAGGGACTCTTCTTAAGCAAATCTAAAATTTGTTCCAACTTCTACCCAAAGTCTCGTCTTCCTCTTGTTTGAATGACGTTATTTCAACTTGCGCATCTAATCTCATGTTCGCTGGGTAGTATCTATCGAAGAACGCGGTTTGTAATGCGTCCCATGTTGTAATTGTTCCGGGTTCTTGAGAATCATGCCACTCACTTGCTCCATCAATAACGAAGTATCTAAAATGAGCAAAATACATTTTCTATTAGGTACTCCTTGCGTAATATAAGAGTCGCAAATTTGCATGAACTTCTGTACAGCACGGATTGGATCTTCGGTAGGTGCTCCTCGGAAATTGCCATAACTTTGATACTGAGATAACATACCAGGATCGGGTCTGAATCTCTCGACATTAATATTTGCAGGGCCAATTCCGAGGGCAGGAGCTCGAAACGGAGCTTCTTCAGGGCCATTGATGAACCACGGATCATTATTTTGAGCAACAGGAGCAGCTGGAGGGTTGAGTTGACCAGCTATTGTTTCTTTTGCTAATTGCTCCTCTAACTCTTTTGCTTTAGCTTCTCTCTTTATTTTGTTTGCTTCTCGAACTAGGTTTTCGGGATTTGCAAGAATCACGATATCTTCACGCATAAACCAAAACCTGTAAACCTGAGAAAGAAAGACAACCCAAAGCGTAAAACTGAAAAAATAAAACTAAAACTAAACTAACAATTAAACTACTAAAAGATTAACACCGGGGTCACACGCTACCGTCCCCGGCAGCGGCGCAAAAAACTTGGTGGGTCCTGGTGTGTTATAAATAAGTGCGAAAATAAAGGAACCACAATCACCGCAAGTGTACGGTTGTCCAAGTAATATTCGATAAATCGAGTTCGTTCGCAGGGACGGATTAGGCACAACTCAGGTTTTAATCAAAAAGTAAGAATAATTGCTTAACAGAAAAATAAAATTAAAGATTTTTGTTTGGTTTTATAAATTAAAAGATGCAATAAAATAAAATACTGAAATGAAAGAAAGCAAATAAAGAGACTTGAAACTTCAGATGAAAAAGAGTACTTGATCCTCGCAAGGGTTTCACCTAACCTATCTAATTCATGCTTCCGTTTAAGGGCTAAACTGGTATTATTGTGCTAGTCGGGACTCTAATATCTCCTAGCCCCCGTCAGGGTGGACCTAAGAGCTATCCTACCGTATTACAAACCCCGTTAGGGTGAATATAAACTACTTTCAGATGAATAATAATTTACCTCATTGGCGGCATGGTTAGTTAAGCCTGTCAAGGTCAATAACGGATACTATGCGTCTATTATCTAAGTCTGTAATTAAACTCCCCGTCAAGGTGATCCATACGCCACTATATGGAATAGCCTAATTACTATGAGCTAAGTTTGATTCATGACTTCAAAATTAGTAATTAAAACAAAATAATAGTCAACACAAAATACCTAGTCTAATTTAAACCGTTAAATCCCAAATTCAGAAAACATAAATTAAACAGAATTAAGTTCAACCCATATAGCGATTCTCAAGTACTAAAGAAATTAGTTCATAACAAAATGAAAAACTAAAATTAAAATAAAAGAATTCATAGTTTTGAATTACAGAAAGAAAATGAAGAACCTAAAGGTTAAGATGACTGATGGTGGAAGAACATGACTCCTCCAGCACTAGCTTCTCCTTGCCTCCTTGCTCTGACTTGAAAACCTTAAGCCTCTTGTGTAATTCTCTGAAGTGTATGAAAGTAGGAGGTTAAGGGGTGTATTTATAGGTGTTGGAGGACCCTAGGTCGAATTTGCTTGGAGTGGAAGACAAGTTAAGGACTCTTAAATTCGTAGCTCTAAATTCTAGGAAAGGTAAGATTCTTTTGCTGATTTGATTTGGTCATATCTTTTTCAATACTTATCCGTTTGAGAAGTTCCAATATATGAAACTGCTTGTCTTGGAAAGAGCTTTCTATTGGTGCAGACCACTCGTCCAGATTCCTAGCGAATCGTGAGTTATGATTTAATCTTTAAAACGTGGCTGGAATTTCAGATTCAAAAGGCAGCTTTATTTCCTTCTTTGAATATATCTTTCCTAAATCTTCTTATTTCCATGTAAATCTTCTTTCCTTTAATCCTTATCTTGACTTGGTCTCTAAGTAATTACCATTTATCTTTTAAAGTTTCACATTGAATAAATAATTAAACCGCATATGCTTAAAAAGAATAAATCAATAAATCAAGTAATCGAAATAGGAAAGTGCACTCTAAAAATCGAAAGTAAAAATCATTTCCTAACACCCTAAAATACACTAAGACTTTATTCTCACTTCTTCTCCTTGGATTGATCTTTCATGAAATTCAAGAACCAATTAACTTTGCATTAAAAATAGTCAAATTTACGCACAAAAGCTCAGATTTTGCAAATAGTTAATTTCCAAGGGGAGAAAGTGCAATATGATCAAATAAGCCTAAAAGTCTATCAAATAAGTCATTTATTCACCTAAAAGGATGTCTCCAAGGGACTAATAATTAGAACAAATCGGGAGACATCATAGGTGCATACTAGCAAACCTAAGCTATATCTTTCATCCACATTCTTTTAGTTTATATTTTTGCTTTAGTTTAATTATTGCTTTATATTCTTATTCAGAAAACCCAATAAATATTTATCTCTTTTATTTGTCTTTAAGTTATAACAATTAATCTCTTCTACGATTTTATCTTAAAGACAATTCGATCTAACAAACTAAATCCATGCGAATGAACATTACTTATTAACTATAATTTGCAAAAGATATATGCACTTGCAATGAGTTTATCGTGGTAGTATAGGGTTTGTTCTCCTTTTATCTATATTTTATCACACTTCTACCGCCACTAGGCCCCTCTTTTAAACCTAATTAAGCAAGCCTAAAGTGGCCCCAACATTTTTACATGATATATAAGCCATTTTACAGCCCCCATATCATGATCTAGCTTTTTAGAAATTATTTTTATCAGAGGGGGAACACCCAAGACAAAAGGAAGAGGAGAAGACAAGGGTTTTTCTATTAACCCATTGATTCCACCTCAACGATTCATTGATTCCCTTAAGTATTAAGAGTAACTTAACTTTATTTTATCTTTTAGACATGATTATGTCTTTTGTTTTAATTAGTTATCATTTAATTAGTTTTTCTTCTATTATGAACTTGACGTCTCCATATTTTTTATATATTAATATAGGTTTGAGACATAATTTTAGGTGTATTTGATTAATTGTCAAGGTATTTTTCCCTGTTATTAGATAATTTCTTAATTATTGTCTTGATTTGGAGATTTATTACTTTTAGAGCATATTTGGTATAATTTGTGTATTAATTTGAAAGTCATAAAGTTTATGGAAATATGCTTCGATGACAAATAAATTCAAAGGAGTTAAGGAAAGAAGACCGGGAGGAATCAGATGATAAAAGGAAACAAACTAGAATTAGGAAAGGAATAGTTGCCAAATAAATCTACCAAATCTGCAATGATGTTCACTAAAGTGAAGATAACTACAAATCAGCTGCGATTTTGGAAGATTTTTTAAAGGATTAGATATATCTTTTCATTTCAGTCGTTTTGATATAAAGTACGCGAAATTTGGCTCTGTAACAAAGGAAATATGATTAAAACAAAACAACAGTGTTTATCCCGTCATATATTTTAGGTAACGAATTTGAATTGGAAAATGATTCCAATAACTTGAATTCCACTCCAAGATATCGACCTAACACCTATATATACAACTATCTACCTCTGTAAACATTGTCCTTTCTTGAATATTAGTCCTTAGAATAAGGGTTCATCGTCTAGAGAAGCAAGACGACCTAGAGAGGAAGACAAGAAGTTGGAGAGTTGCAAACTCCTCTTCTCCATCATATCCCTCTATTATTAGGGTAATTTATATTAGATTCTTTAGCATATCTTAGTTTCTAATTACTTTTATCCTTATTTTATTTCTATGTCTTTAGATATGAACTAATTATCCCATAGCTCGGGTTGCATATGTATAAAATTTGCATTCTAATTCTTTATTTGTTTCACGTTATTTGGGAAATTACTTTTAAATTGATTGAGATACTTATTATTTTATATATCTGTTTTATGTGCTTTGACTTATTTCCAGCCCTAATCTTGATCACGTTAGGACTTTATTTAGTAGTTTGGTGGTCACCTAAAAGGGGTGTCCAATCATTGAAACACCACATAAACGTCTAGTGTGCGGTAGTGATCCTGACGGGCTTGCCTAACTAGATAGTCACTAGGGTTTGATTTAACCACCAGTCATTGCGCAGGGTCCCCTTACCCAAGTCCCGTGGTAATTGTTAGGTTGCCACCTAAGTTCACCGGAAAAGGGATTATGAGTAATATAGAATCCATACTATTTACTGATTAGAAGGATAAGTGAATTCTAGCGATCCTAAGCTATATCCCTAATGTCTCCTTAATTGTTCTTATTTCCGACCCTTGGGAGACATCATTTTTTATGTTAAATTGAATATTTTGATAGACTTTTGAGTTAAAAATGCAATAATCCGGAATTCCTATTTTATTTCTAGTATTTTTGATTTATTAAACTTTTGCGCGTAATCTTGTGTATTTTAGTGAAAATTTTGTAGGTTTAAATATTAGCTAGGAATGGAATCCGAGAAGAAAGTCAAAGATCGTGATATGGAGTCAAGACTTGAAGATAAATCCCGAAAGAATTTGATTTTAGAGCTGCAAATCTGGAAAACAGGCCAAAGATTGCTGATTTCGAGGCACTTAAGAGATGATTTAGCCGCTGACCTTTGAAGAGAAAACGTTCCTTATCGAGTTACGGAACTCTAGCAAGTCATTTCAGGTCAATCGGAGTTATAACGAATCGGCTACAGCCGTTTTAGTGAAGGTGATGCAGCAGTTACCGGATTTTGGGCTTAGAAATCGGGCTTGGACATTTAATTAGTGATTTATTATTAAGTCCAAGCCCTAATCCGTTTTTCCACTTATAAAAGGAGCTCTTGAATTCTATTTTCAACACAATTCACTTTTTACAAAATAAAACATCAGAGAGAAGCAACAGAAGGAAGAAAGAAGAAGCTGCAAGAGCTGGAGAGGGTCTATATCTCCATTCTCAGCCAAATCCTATTCCGGAAATTAGGTTTTCTTTAATTTTAATTTTGTAATACATTATGAATTCCATTTCTTTTAATTTAATTTTCTTTTTAATTAGTATGAGCTTATTGCATTATAGTACTTGAGAATGCTTTATGGGTGAATCCCAATTCTATTGAATTTCTATGCTTGATTTTGGGTTTCTGTTAAATTAAATTAGATTGGGACTTTTACTCTTTTCGATAAATTAAGATTATTTACTGTTTTTGGAGTCATGAACTAAGAACAGGTGTTAGTATCTAGGCTATTCCACATTTGTGGCGTGTGGATCATCCTGACGGAGGGTTTAGGTACGGAAATATTTATTCAATTTAAAATAGAAGCTACGAACTTAGCTAATTTTAGGGCCAATGAGGTAAAATTCTTAAACATCTAAAAGTGTATCATATTTACCCTGACGGGACTAGTGACGCTCTAGGATAGCCTTATAGTCCACCCTGACGGGGGTATAAGGAATTTAGAATCCCGACCATTGTAATTGACCAATTTAACCCTTAAACAACATAGGTTATGAAATAGGATTTGGAGGATCCCTTGCGTTCTCAAGTGCTACCTTCTCATATTTGCGTTTCACACTTATTTACTTGCGTCTTAGTATTTAATTACATTTTCCATTTAGTCTTCCATTACTTAGATTTAATAAAAACAAACAATCAATCATTATATCTTTACTTGCTTTCATAAGTGCAACCTTTCATTATTCGATAAGCATTGTAGTTAACCAAACCGTCCCTGCGAACGATCCTAGAATCACTTATTACTACTTGGGACAACCGTACACTTGCGGTTGTGGTTCAATTACTTTTGCATTTATTTTAGAACACACAAAGGACCACCAATCCCCCATCTCCATACTTTATTATATTATTTATTTTCATTATTATCTTTTAAATATGAAAGCCAAATAAATATTATTTCTTTTATTGTCTTTTTATCAAACAAGTAATTTCTCCTACACTTCCTTATATACACAAGTATATCTAACGGATTAAATCCTACGAACAAACTTTATTTACTATATAAACTTGCAAAGACTTTGTGATACTTGTAGTGAGTTTATGTGGTTGTTAAGGGTGTGAATTCCTTATCTTTAATATTATTTAAATCATTATTTTATCACACCTTTACTAGTGGGTCTTGGTGTGTTATAAAATAATGCGATAAATGTTGAGGACTCACAGACCGCAAGTGTACGGTTGTCCAAGTAATAAACTGATAAATCGGATTCGTTCTCATGGACGGAATAGGTACAACTCAAGTGTGAATCAATTAGTAGAATAATTGCAAATACGGAAAAGTAATATATATAAAGTTAAAGTGGAAATAAAGTAAAGTACTAAATTTAACTAATGCAAATAATTAAGACGCAAGTAAAGTAAATATGAGTAGACGCAAGAATGAGAATGGTACTCGAGTCTCGCAAGGGTTTCACCTAAATTTAATTAATCAATGCTTTCGTTTAAGGGTTGGATCGGGATTTAGTATTAGTCGGGATTCGAGTTTCTACTAACCCCCTTTAGGGTGGACTTAGGAGCTATCCTAGGGTATTACAAACCCCGTTAAGCTATCTTTGAATGTTCAAGTATTCTACCCAATTGGCTATAAGGTTAATCAAGCCCGCCAGGTCAATGACTTACACCTTACGTCTATTACCTAATTCCGTAATTAAACCACCCGTCAATGTGATCATTATGCCACTATAATGAATAGCTTAATTACTAATTCCTATTTTTGAATCATGACTTCGAGGACAGTAGATAAATGCAAGATAATAGTCAATACTAAGTTACCCAATTCAAATTAAATCTTTCAATTCCAAATTCAAAAAGATATTTCAAATAAATTGAGGCTCAACCCATTAAAGTGATTCTCAAGTACTTAAAGTATTTAGCTCATAATAGAAATAAAAACTAAAGGAATAAATTTAAAGGAACTCATATTCAATTACAGAAATGAAATAAAGAACCTAATAAAGGGTTGAGTTGACTGTTGTAGGAAGAATTGCTTCTCCAGCTTCAGCTTCTTCTCTCCTTTTGCTTCTGACCTTCTCTCTGGCGTTTTTGACTTGTGTAATATGAGTTGTATCTAAGAAATGAAGTCTAAAGGTCTTTATATATTGTAGAATTTGGATTGGGCTTCTTACTTAAAGGAATAGGTTAAATGAAATAAAAGCCCAATCCTTAAATGAAATCCCGTAACTGATGTGCAGCTGTTACTAAAACAGCTGTAACTTTTGCGTTCGGACTCGAAATCAGTCCGTTCAACTTGCAAAATCTTCCTGACTCAAAGATATAACCTCCTTATTTCACGACTCTAAGGCTGAATTAGTGGCTAAGTGGCTCAAAAACAGTGATTTGTAACAGCCTTCCAGACTTCATTCTCCTGTAATACATTCTGCGAATCATCTTTTCTCGCCTTTGACTTCTACACACGATCTAAGACTTTAATTATTGATTCCTCTCCTTGTATTAGTGCTCTCTAGCATCCATGTACCTACAAACGTTTTACTAAAAACAACCCATTTAACATGCAAAAGCTTGAAAAATGAAATATAATAAATTTCAAGGATAGAAAATGAAATATAACGAATTAATCCTAAAAATCTATCATATTAGTCAATTAATCACCTAAAAAGATTTTCCCTAATGGCATAAAATTAGAACAAAAAGGGAGACATCAAGACCCAAACTCAAACCTTTGTCGTCTCGACAAAGTAAAATAAGAACAAAGGTCTTAGGTGAACGCAAAAATGCAAAATCTAGTAAATACACCCAAAGCAAAACTTAAAATAAATCTCATATAGTATGACCTAGGAATTAATATACACATACACTTATCATGAAAATATCAAACACAAATAATATCAATCTTAAAATTAATTTCGCAATACTAGAAGGTTACGCTTGTACTTATCTCAGTCTGATGGCTATAGGATGTTCATTGACCCTTACTCTCTTTGAACGCTCCACTTAGCAAACTCCCTATTAGCTGAATTACAGATCCACTATGTATCTAGGAATCACAAGGACTTTATGGTTATAGCGTGGGCTTAGGGACGGCATGGAATGTATATTTGGTAAATTTGAAGTGAGCTTTTGGCTCTCTCCTCACTTACTGATCAACAAACTATCCAAGAGCTTGAGTTTACACTCGAATATTGTTCTCACTCAAACCATTTGACGCACTAGTTTGCATTCCCAAAATTACCCAATAAGCCCTAAAGATGATTTCCAAAAACTCCACTTTTCCGGTTACTTTATTTTTTTTCTTTTTTTTCTTTTTATTTTATATTTCATAATTTTCTTTTTTTGTATAAGATACCCATGACTATCATTTTGATGTGAATGGTCATGTCTCTTATATATTTTTTTCTTCTTTTCTCTTTTTTTTTTCAAATCCCGGAAAAGGGTTAAAAATAATACATCATCAACAATTTCGCATAAATACAAATGCATACGAATTCCCTCCCAATGTAATCTCCAATAATGAAACCCACCACCCAAAACTCAAGCTCAAGACAGGAAGTCTCAGGGTTGTGATTCAAGTGCAGGTCATATGGAAATGCCTAATAATCTAAAGGGATATGGGTTTATATCGTGGAGACAAAAGAAAAGGATTAAGGCTCAAAATTGGGCTAAGAAGGATATAATTAATTCATGGGATAGGAGGCTAAAACATCTCAAATGGCTAACAAAGAACTGCCCCTATCATTTTCCTAGTTACATAGCTTGCCTGTAGTTCGTATCTAAGTGAGTTCTCTACTAATTTGGATCTCACGTTCTACAAACACAACATTATCCTTAAGTAAAAGTTTACTTCTTTTGCATTGTTCATTAATTCTTCCTATTAATTAACAATGTTTGCATGCAATCTAAGTGCGTTTTATACTAATTCCTAAGGTCTACTATTTTCTATCATAAATTCATAAAAAGTTTGCTTAATGGGGACATTTAAAATACTCTACAGTCATATGCAACCCAAAATTTGATTTTATTGAAAGCAAATAAAACAAGAAATTGGAATGAGGCAATGAACCCCACCCTAAAAATAAAAATGAGTCGTGTCCCCACGACTCGAAAAGACTCGATAAAGCAATTTAAACTAATATACACTACCAAATGAGATAAGGTTAGGAAAACGTATCTTAACCAGCACTAGGCTGGTTATCAGTGTTGGGTCCTGGTTAGGTCATCTTCTTAAGCATCGTGTAAACGACATGTTGTGAGTCGCCCAACCTATCCAATCTATTTTTCATAAATACCAATTTTCTTGTAACGCTTCCTATAGCCTTCAACACCTCTTCATGTTTTTACTCTAAAGATTTCATCCTTTCAATGACCTCATGATCCTTGGCAACTCTAACTCTGTGTTGATGAGGTCTAGCTTTGCTTTCTTGTCCAAACGACTTGTCTAACTCAATCCCATTATTTTTGTCCTCATTATAAATATTTGCAATTGAAATCGTTTTGAGATTGACACCTTTTTGTACCGGTTCATCCTCAATGTTCCTAAGTGTCACATTCGCGTCAATACAAAAATTTGTGATAGTGCATGGGAGCTTGAGGCTGCGTGTATCAATGGGAGCATTTGTGTAATCCATAATGGAGTTATATATCACGTGAGCTACATCAATCTCCTTCTTCTCGATAATACATTTAATGAAGAAAAGTTGTTCACGTGTTGCCTCAGATATGTGATTGTTACCAAATAAGGTCGGAATAATGAAACATGACCATACTTTAGCACGCGACAATAAATTACAACTAAAGGCTTGACCTTCATATCTAGCACCCTTGGGTATGGGCGGAATCCCATGAATCAAAGCACTTTGATAAAACGAACCCCATTCGAATGTTGGATTGTTAAGCTCTTCTCGATATTGGCATGGACCATTCAAGTTTGGTAACTTAAATACTTTACAAATATGCTAAACGGAGAAAGGAATAATCTTCTTACGGAGTTCAATAGCATTACCATTTGCAAAGTTTAATTCTTCATAAAATTCTCGCACCAAGGACGGAATATAATTCAACTCTTTTTCTCGCAACTCTTTTCGTCCAAACTCGTCACATGAAACCGCATAATCTTTGAATTCAACGTCCATTATGTTTATCGGAAATCCTTTCTCAACACCAAAAGAAATACTAGCAAACCTCTCACGAACTTGTTTTTTCCAAGGTACGAATGGCCTCTTAGGTTTAGGTTTCACAGCCATTGCTTTTCTTCTAACAGAACAAGGAGGGTTAATCGGTTCGCTTACCTCTTTTTCTTCATCTATTTCTTCATCCATGATAGGATCTTCTGGAACAACTATATTTGGGGTTTCTTCCCTTTTCATAGTATTCTCAACTTCTCCATTAACCGGCTTAGAACTTGAATCCGGAATTTCAATGGAATTAGCTGGAGTAGCCCCAAGAGTGTTGGGAATAACTCTAGTTCTTCGGTTATAACACAAGGAATCAGTCCTGTTTGTCATCTCAATGAACCCTAAACTCAAAACTTCAAAAATTCAAAAATTCAAAAACTAAAGAAAAGTTTTGAACTGTGATGTTTTGAGGATATAGAAAAATGGTTGAAGGTGTGATATGAGATGGGTAATGAATATCTAATGGAGTAGGAGAGGTTTAATGGGTGGAATTAAAACTTTGATGAAGAAAGAAGAAGGATTAAAAAGAAGATTTTTGGTGTTTTGTGGAAGGATTTGATGTTGTGTATGTGTTAGGAATGGATTATAGGGAAGGATTTGAGGTTTTTGGGTGTTATAATGGTGTTTTGCAGATACTTGCTGAGTTTTGGTTCGTCAATTATGGTTTCTTGTGTGAGAGGCTGTGTCCAAGAGAAGAAAATATGGTAATATAGAATTTAGGATTTAAAGTTGGCAGCCGCACCAGTATACCAGTGGATTGGCCGGCTTACCGGCCCCAAATTCTCGTCAAATTCTCGTCATCTCGTGGACGCAAAACAAAGTTGCGTGTATCGTGCCCCATTACAGTGAGTTGACTGGCATACCGGTCAAGGGACCGGCTAGCCGGTGGCTCAAAATTATTTTTATCACTTTTCGCCGAAAGCTTGACCGGGATGCCGGTCTCAAAGTGAATTGGTCGACACGATTTTTTTAAAGACGCAAAACGAAGCTGCGTGTAAGTGACTTCTGAACAGTATCTCGCGCTGTAACAAGTTTTCTTGACCAGCTAGCTGGTCGAGACCTTCCGATTTTCGGCGACGCAGTTTGAAGCTGCGTGTAATTGCTCCACAAACAGTAGCTCGCGCTGTGATGAAATTTCTTGGCCGGTATACCGGTCAGGGGACTGGCTTACCGGCCACGCGAATTACTTTTTTGGCGATGCACTTTATAGCTGCTTGTAATTGGTTCGCAGACATAATGTTTGATCCGCGTTGGCCGGCATACCGGTCAACTGAACGGCTACCCGGTGCGAGTGATCAGTTTTTGACCAAAAACACGCGTTTTCGTGCGTCTCACACCTGTTAACCCCAAACTCAAGGATTAATAAACCTGCAAAAATCATAAACTCCAACCTTTCTCATTTCTTTTTAAAAGTATACACTAACAAACATAAATTAAGCTATTTTACACTACGAAATTAAAAGACATGAATCAAATAAACTATTATAAAAGCGAAATGGCTTTTGTTTTGACGTCGTTGAGCTCGACGGGTTACCTCTCGCTTCTAAGGAGCTTCGAGGAGGTACATGACCTCTCCGGGATGTGGATCTTCTAATCGATTGATATCTTCGCCTCCATAATAAATCTTCAGTCGATGACCATTCACCATAAATGTGTTGAGATCGATTGGATGCTCAATCTCTATGGCTCCATAAGGCGTAACTTTGATCACAATGTAAAGACCAGACCATTTCGATCTCAACTTACCCGATAATTACTGAACATGGAGGTGTATTTAAGGACACTTTATCCAACTTCAAACCGCTTTTCACGAATACGATTATCATGCCATCTCTTTGTATTTTCTTTGTAGAGTTTAGAATTCTCATAAGCATGTAATTGAAACTCATCTCTTTGTCCAACTTCAAACCGCTTTTCACGAATACGATTATCATGCCATCTCTTTGTATTTTCCTTGTAGAGTTTAGCATTCAAATAAACTAAAGTACTAAACTAACTAATGAAATTAATTAAGACACAAGTAAAGTAAATATGAGTAAACGCAAGAATCAGAATGGTACTTGAGTCTCGCAAGGGTTTCACCTAAATTTAATTAATCAATGCCTTCGTTTAAGGGATGAATCGGGATTTGGTATTAGTCGGGATTCGAGTTTCTCCTAACCCCCGTCAGGGTGGACTTAGGAGCTATCCTAGGGTATTACAGACCCCGTCAGGGTGATTATAAGCTACCTTTGAATGTTCAAGTATTCTACCCAATTGGCTATAAGATTAATCAAGCACATCAGGGTCAATGACTTATACCTTACGTCTATTACCTAGTTCTGTAATTAAACCCCCGTCAAGTGATCATTACGCCACTATAATAAATATCTTAATTATTATTTCATATTTTTTATTCATGACTTTAAAGACAGAAAATAAATGCAAGATAATAGTCAATACTAAATTACCCAATTCAAATTAAATCTTTCAATTCCATATTCAAAAACATTAATCAAATAAATTGGGGCTCAACCCACTAAAGAGATTCTCAAGTACTTAAAGTATTTAGCTCATAATAGAAATAAAACCTAAAGAAATAAAATTAAAGGAACTCATAGTCAATTACAGAAATGAAATAAAGAACCTAATTAAAGGGTTGAATTGACTGTTGTTGGAAGAATTGTTTCTCCAGCTTCAGCTTCTTCTCTCCTTTTGCTTCTGACTTTTCTCCGGCGTTTTCGACTTGTGTAATATGAGTTGTATCTAAAAAATGAAGTCTAAAGGTCTTTATATAGTGGAGAATTCGGATTGGGCTTCTTACTTAAAGGAATATGTTAAATAAAATAAAAGCCAAATCCTTAAATAAAATCCCGTAACTGATGTGCAGCTGTTACTAAAACAGCTGTAACTTTTACGTTCAGACTCAAAATCACTCTGTTCAACTTGAAAAATCTTCCTATCTCAAAGATGAAACTTCCATATTTATCGACTCTAAGGCTGAGTCAGTGGCTAAGTGGCTCGAAAACAGTGATTTGTAACAGCCTTCCAGACTTCATTCTCCTCTAATTCATTCTTCGAATCATCTTTTCTCGCCTTTGACTTCTACACACGATCTAAGGCTTTATTTCTCGATTCCTCTCCTTGTATTGGTGCTCTCTAGAATCCATGGACCTACAAACATTTCACTAAAAACACCCCATTTAACGTGCAAAAGCTTGAAAAATGAAATATAATAAATTCCAAGAAGAGAAAATGAAATACAATGAATTAATCCTAAAAGTCTATCAGATTAGTCAATTAATCACCTAAAAAGATGTCTCCTAAGGACATAAAATTAGAACAAAAAGGGAGACATCAGTTACCTCAACCAAGTTTTTGGCGCCGTTGTCGGGGATTTATCTTTAAGTTACTTTATTTGTGTTCATTTACTGTAGAAGTTTTTATTTGTTTTCAGTTTTACACATTTTCTTTTTAGTCTGTTTTCAGGATCCTTAGGTATGGAAAATTATATCTTTAGCGCTCAATGTAGTAGGTGTCACATTCTCGATGAATATTGTGGCAGGTGTAGCTATGCCACTATGACCAATAATAATTCTCAAAGGGAGTTGACATTTGATGAAAAATGCAAGATTGAAAACACAATATTAGCCGCATCCAAGGCGCAACTCACCCATGGTCGCAATAATTGTGAAGATGCTCGAGCTCCACCACAATTCATGGATAAGCCGCAAGAAGATTCCAACAATAAGTTCTCACAAACTCTGGAAAATTTCAATTAACCTGTTTGAAATAAGTATATGAGAAAGTCATAGAGCACTACGGGGATTTAATTAATTCAAAAGATGCTCTTGTGCAATTCATCAAAGGTTCTACCAAAAAAGGAGAGAAAGTGAAGCAAAGCTCAATGCTACCATATCAATAGTACAACTCATGCACCAACAAATTCAAACGATGGAGCAAAGATTAACGCAGCTCACTACGATCAATCAATAGTTAAAACAAGTATTACATACGAAACTGGGCGATAACAATGTTGGGTTCAAGGATTCAAACATAAATCTTTGTTTAGAAGAAGAATCAAAATACGAAAGAGGTTGAGAAAGAGTTCAAGCATGTGGTTAGAGAAGATGAAACAGAGACTAAGGAAGAAGATATAACTGCACAAATGGCGCTAGAGGAAGAAAATAAGGTGGAACCACCACCTACACAACCATCATTACCAATCAAGTTGAATTTAATTGAAGTAATAATTGAAGATTGGAAAAGTGAGGATGAAGTTGAAAGTACAAATGCAAGGAGTGCAGAAATTCCAACACTAGAAGAAACCACGAAGCTTAATTTGGACAAAGTGACAATCAGAGATAGGATTAAAGAGGTTGGAAAAGAAGAGAACAAGGAGAAGATACCACCTACACATCCTCTACTATCACCACCTTATCTACAAATAATTACATATACCAATGGTGACACTAAATCTGAGACGTCAAGCCCGGAAAAAATCATTGTTCATGTACTCGAAGTAATTGATAAAGAGCTTACAACACCAAAAGTCTTCAAAGAGATTCCTTCTGAGAAGAGTAAGAGTGTAGAGATTGAGATCAAGATTGTGGACCTTACTAAAGAAAGCTTGACAGAAGTTCAAAAGAAGTTACCACCAAAGATGCAAGATCCGGGTGCTTTATACCTCCAAATAAATATAGGTGGTAACTTCAAATCTAAAGTGATGTGTGACTTGGGTTCAGGTAGATATATCATTACCAAGAATATGTTTGTGAAGTTAGGCATAGGAGATGCCAAAAGAAAAGACGTCAATTTGCTGCTCCTAGATAACTCCACGATAAAGCCATTGGGAGTTTGATGTCTCCTTAATTGTTCTTATTTTCGACCCTTAGGAGACATCATTTTTTGTGTTTATTTGACTATTTAGATAGACTTTTAGTGCTAATATGCAATAATATGATTTTCCTCTTTTATTTCTAGTAATTTTGATTTATTAAACTTTTGCGCGTAATTCTGGTACTTTTAGTGTAAAGTTTACAGGTTTTAGATGTTATCTAGAAGAGGAATCCGAGAAGAAAGTCAAAGATCGTTATATAGAGTCAAGACTTGAAGATAAATCCCGAAGATATTATTTTTAGAGCTGAAAATCCATTTTCCAGGCCATAGATTGCTGATTTCGAGGTGCTTAAGAGATGATTTAGCCGCTGACCTTTGAAGAAAAAACATTCCTTATCGAGTTACGGAACTTTAGCAACTGGAATGAGGTCAATCGGAGTCATAACGAAGCGGGAAAAGCCGTTTTAGTGAAGGTGTATCAGCAGTTACGGGATTTTGGGCTTAGAAATTGGGCTTGGACATTTAATTATTGATTTATTCTTAAGTCCAAGCCCTAATCCGTTTTTAACATTATAAAAGGGCTTTAGACCTCTATTTTCATACACTCTTCATATCTTTATTCATAATACAACATACGCTTAAGAGTCAGACACCAGAGAAGAAGCTAGAGGCAGGAAGAGAAGAAGCAAGAGCTGGAGACGGTCTATATCTCCACTTCTCAGCCAATTCAATTCCGTAATTAGGTTCTTCTATTTTATTTTGTAAAACATGATGAACCTATTTGTTTCTTTAGTTATTATCTTTTCAATTATTATGAGCTAAACTAAATTAGTGCTTGAGAACGCATAATGGGTTAATCCCAATTTGATTTCGTTTTATACATTTGGATTTGGGATAATTATTATTTAAATCAAATTGGGTGAATTGTATTTTTCTTTAATTTGCATTTTAATCACTATTTTGACCTGATCAATCAATGATAGGACTTAGTATCTAAGCTATTCCAATTAGTGGCGATTGGATCACCTTGACGGGGGGTTTAGGTACCGAACTAGTTAATGAATGTAGGTTAGAAATTATTGACTCTGACGAGCTTAGTTAAACCTATGGCCTATTGGGTAATTTACATTTAAACACTTGAGAGTGGACTATAATCACCCTGACGGGGTTTGTAGCATTTGAGAGTTGCTCCTTAGTCCACCCTGACGGGGGTAAGGAGATTATAGAATCCCGGCCAATACAAATTTACCAATTTGTCCCTTAAACAATGTATGAAATGAATGATAGTTAGGTAAACCCTTGCGTCTCTCAAGTACTACCTGCTCTTACTTGCGTATCACTTTTATTTATTTGCATCTTAGCTTTTATTTGCATTTTAATAATTGTCTTTCATTTATTTAGAATTAATACAAAACCAAACAAACATTTTACCTTTATTTGTTTTCATAAGTGCATCAATCATTAATAGATAAGCATTGTAGTCAACCATCCCGTCCTTGGAACGAATCTGTTTTATCAACTATATTACTTGGGACAACCGTACACTTGCGGTTGTGGTTCGATTTACTTTTGCATTTATTTTAGAACACACAAAGGACCACCAAGTTTTTGGCGCCGCTGCCGGGGACGGTAGCGTGTGACCACGGTGTTTATCCTTTAGTGATAGTTGCATTTTTTTTTATCAGTTTTACGCTTTTTGCTTGTTTAGTTTTCTCAGGTTTTTAGGTTTGATGTATGCGAAGGAGACTCTTTAAGGATCTAGAGCCAACACCTCCAATCCTTAGTAATCCAGAAACATTAATCAGACTTGCTAACAAGAGAAGGAAAGAACAAGAGTCCTTAGAGGAAGAAGAATTAATTAACAAAATGGCGGACATTAATATTCAAAATCAACAGAATCAACAAAACGGACAAGCTCAAATAGTGATGAATCAAGATCCTTGGTTTATTAATGGTCCACCAGAAGTTCCATTCCTTGCTCCTGCTATAGGAGTAGGTGCTCCAAATATAGATGTTCCGAAGTTTCGTTTAGATTCGGGTATGTTAGCTCAATTCCAAAACTTTGGAAATTTTCGTGGTAGACCATCAGAAGATCCTCTTAGAGCAGTACAGAAGTTTAAACAGATATGTGATTCTTATATCACACAAGGAGTTTCAAGAGAACAGATGTATTTTGCTGTGTTTAAATTTTTTGTTATTGATGGAGCGAGTGAATGGCACGATACGCAAGATCCTACGAAGATAACCAACTGGGACCAATTAGAAATTGCTTTCTTCGACAGGTATTACCCAAGTAACATGAGGTTAGATGCTGAATTAGAATTGACGCATTTCCGTCAAGAATATGATGAAACTTTGGGTAAGAGTTGGACAAGATTTCAGATGTGTTTACGTAGAGTTCCAAATCATGGCTTTTCAGAACAACAACAGTTAAAAATCTTTTATAGAGGCCTTGATGGAACTTCAAGAGAGAAGTTGGATTTGTTATGTGGTGCAGGTTTTCTTCAAGTTCAACCCGCTCATGCTAAAATCATTTTAGAAAGAACAGTCAAGAATGAAGTTGGGTGGAATTCAGTGAGAACACCAGTTAGAGGAGGAGTCAATAATGTTAATATCGAAGAAAAGTTTGCTACGCTAGAGACAAAGATTCAAACCACACTAGAACAACAACTGAGACAACTCACTCTAGCCGTGAAAGAAGGTTTTTCGAATAAAAGAGGTGAGGTAAAGGTAGCACAAGAGGTATATGGATGTGAGTATTGCGGTGTTAATGATCATAGTTGGGAAAATTGTCAAAATAATCAAGAATCCGTGATGTTTGTGTCCAATAGAGGTAACTTTAATTCGAGTGGTAATGGATATCAGCCTAACAGAAACCATCCTGGTTTCAATACTCAAATCCTAATGGGGCAACCAATCCTACATATGCGTATCAGCCGCGTCCCCAAGATAACAACTATAATCCAAGACCACACAACAATTATCAAGGAGGACAGAATCAAAATTATGTTCAGAGACAAGCTCCTCAAGACAATTACGATGACACAATGAATCAGAAAGCCTTACCTACCTATTCACAAGAAGGTGCAATTACTCTTCAGAAAACAGTTGAAAGTTTAGTTGCTCTTCAAACACAAGCTATGGAACGTCAAAATGCAATCGAAGCAAATATGAATTTGTTCCAGAATAAGCTAAGTCAAATTAATAAACAACTAAATCAACGTCCACAAGGACAACTTCCTAGCGATACTGAGAATCCAATCCAAATCGAAGATTGTAAAGCTATTACTCTCAGAAGTGGTAAGAACCTTCCTCCACCTCCTTTTCCGGTTATGAAAGAAAAAGAAGTTAGAAAAGAAAAAGAGGTGGTGGATAAAGATAAACCAGTTGAAGTAGAAGAAGTGGAGAGGTCTAGTGAAGTTCCGAAAAAGAAAGATGATACTATAATAAGCCGTCCTCCTCCACCATTTCCATCGAGAGTTCAAAAGAAGGGTGATATGGCTGATTATCAAAAATTCTTTAACAAGGTAAGAGGTCTTAGCATAAATATTCCGTTATTAGAAGCTATTAGAGATGTACCCAAGTATGCTAAGTTTCTGAAAAGAGCCCTCACCAATAAAAGGCCGTATTTTGATAACGAGATGATTGGGCTCCCTGAGGAATGTAGTGCTATTTGTCAAGGTAAATTACCTCCAAAGTTAGTTGATCCTGGGAGCTTTACAATTCCGATATCTATTGGTAATGAATGGAGAGGTAAGGCACTATGTGATTTGGGTGCAAGCATAAATCTTATGCCCAAATCAATCTTTGACAAGCTTAATATTAAAGCAAGACCCACTTCTATGGTCTTGCAAATGGCGGATCGATCTCTTGCACATCCGAAAGGCCGAATTGAAGATGTCCTCGTTAAGGCAGGTACGTTAATTTTTCCCGCTGATTTCGTTATACTTGATTACGACGCGGATAGGAATGTCCCCATTATTTTGGGAAGACAATTCCTAGCCACGGGGAGTACTTTGATTGATGTAGAAAACGGCGAAATGATTATGAGAATCCAAGACGAGGAGATAAAGTTTAATGTGTTTAGACCTATGAAGTTTCCGGATTCCAAGGAAGAATGTTTTCGTATAGATGTAATGGAACCGGTAAGAAAAGAGCCAATTAATGTTGTGGAAACCTTAGCAGTGGAGGAAAAAGAACTAAGAAAGAAACCACCGATCAAAGTTCCTCCAAATCCTAAGAGAAATCCACCACTCAATCATGCAAAGAAGAAAGAGAAAGCACGTGCCACGAAGGTTCCAAAGGAACCTAAGAAAGAAAGAAAGAAAAAGGAGTTTCAAGTAGGCGAAGAAGTTGCTATGAAAAAGCCTAAACCTCCTCCAAAGACATGTGAATCAAAAAGCTCTTGGCTAGGACCATTCGTGGTTGCAAAGGTTATCTCAGATAAACTAGTGGGCATAAAAGCTAAGGGATGCAAATTTCGAGTTGCAAATATTGACAACCTTACTCACTGCTGGGGAGGTTATGTCAATGACTAATGAACGAGGTAACCCGTCGAGCTTAACGACGTTAAACAAAAGCCAATTTCTTGTATATTAGTTTAAGTATTTCAATTTAGTAATTTAAATTAGTTTGATTTTTGTTAATTTAGTGTTTATTATTAAGAAATGAGGAAGGGTAGTTGTTTTTGATGATTTCAGGGGTAAAAGGGTCATGAGTTTGGGGTCAAAAAGAGGAGAAAACGGAAAATTATGGAGTCAACAGCAAGTTTGACCGGCTAGCCGGCGAGCTGGCCGGCATACCGGCCAAAAATGCTAAAGACCCCCAAACTCTCTGACCACTGCGTCAGCGATGACGCAGCATTGCTGCGTCACCATTCGCGCCAGCGAGAATTCACCGGCATATACCGGTCAGATGACCGGCTAGCCGGCCAACTGGAGGAAAAGTTTCTGGTCCTTGCGTCAGCGACGACGCAAGGATGCTGCGTCTCGAAATGCGCCATCGACATGCCGCCGGCATACCGGCGAATCCGCCGGCTAGCCGGTGAACGAAATTGAAGTTTCTGATCACTGCGTTAGCGACGACGCAAGAAGGCTGCGTCAGAGGTATAAAAAAAATAAAAAAATAAAAAAAAGTACAAAATTTTTCGAAAAATTATTTTTCGCCGACACAGTGACCGGCATGCCGGTCAACCGCCGGCTAGCCGGTCAACTGCCGTGATCGGCGGTTTTAAGGGTTCAAACCCTATAATTTTTACCCTCTTTCCCAAGCCTACCTCTTATTACGAGCCCTAGCCGCAAATTACTCCTAAAATCATCATCAAAACAACATTATACCACCAAATCCTTCCCTCTA
Source organism: Nemophila menziesii (assembly GCA_029959085.1). Lineage (NCBI taxonomy): Eukaryota > Viridiplantae > Streptophyta > Magnoliopsida > Boraginales > Hydrophyllaceae > Nemophila > Nemophila menziesii. The sequence goes on from JARWIR010000014.1 coordinate 7,085,718, forward strand.
AACAGCATCCAAGCTCACAATCATACCATGAAATACCGAATCTTTACACTTTAAACCAATTTTTCTTTCACCAAAGCTGAAAAATTATCAATTTAACCTTTCCAAAACGTTGAAATATCCATGACCCAGCGCTAAACAATCCATAATTCAAACCCAAACCTTCAAGAACACTAAAATCACAATTTTATCCAAACCTTTTGAGGGTCTTGAAGCTTTGAGTTTGGGGTCATCGGAGATGACCATGAAGGTTGGAAAAGGTACGAAGAACATGATGAAGAACGAGAATTGGGTATTGAGGAAGATTTTGATAGAAGAGGTGATGCTTAGAGGGAAAGTAATAAATGAAAACGTGGAAAAATTAAAGAAGTTCGAGGTGATGAAGAACACTTTAAACGCAACCATTGATGAAGAATTCAAAACCTCGACTTGGACGCAACACCGACACCAGCCTCGCGCTGGTTAAGATACGTTTTCTTTCCCTTCTCATTTAGTGTTAATTGTTTTATTGCTTTGAGTCTTTTCGAGTCGTGTGGACAAGACTCATTTTTGAGTTTGGGGTGGGGTTCGTTGCCTCATCCCAGTTTTTATGTGTTTATTTGCTTTAACTTGCTTTCAATAAAATAATTTTCGGAGTTGCGTTTGACTATAGAAGATTTTAAATGTCCCTTTATGCATACTTTTAATGAATCTATGATAGTAAATAGTGGACTTTAGGGATTGATATAAAACGCACTTACAATTGCATGCGAACAATGCAATTGTAGAGAACCCACCTAGATATGAACTAAAGACAAGCTATGCACTTAGGAAAATGATAGGGGCAGTTCTTTGTTAGCCATTTGAAGCCTTTTAGCTTGCTATCCCTTATTATAATTTTATCCGTCTCAGCCCAATTTTGAGCCTTAAGCCTTTTCTTTTGTAGCTACGATATAAGCCCATTATCCTTTAGATTATTAGGCATGACCAAATGACCCGCACTTGAATCACAACCCTGAGACTTGTCTCGAGCTTGAGTTTGGGGTGGTGGGACCACATTTGGGAAGATACATTGGGAAGGGATTATATGTGTTTGTATTGAGGCACAAAAATGTAGATGATATTATTATTTGTAACCCTTTGCCGGGATTTGAAAAGAAAATAGAGAAAAAAGAAAAGAAAAAAAAAATTATAAGAGACATGACCTTTCACATCAAAACGAGGGTCATGGGTATCTTGTACAAAAAAAAAGAACTGAAAAAGAAAATAAAAAGAAAGAAAGAATAAATAAACCGGCAAAGTGGAATATTTTTGAAATCATCTTAGTTTTCATTGGGTTGATGTGGGGACGCAACATTAGTGCGTCAATTGGGTGAGTGAGAACATTTTTTAGCGTAAACTCAAGCTCGAGGACATTGTTGATGGTAAGTGAGGAGAGAGCCAAAAGCTCGCGTAAAGCTCGCGTAAAACTTCAAATTTACCAAATATACATCCACACCGTCCTTAAGCCATTATTAAAACCATAAAGACCTCGTGATTCCTAAGTGCATAGTGAATTTATGATTCTGTTGATAGGGAATACACTAGGTGGAGCGTTCAAAGCGAGTTAGGATTAATGACCACCCTATAGCCATCATACAGAGATGAGTACAAGTGTAACCTTCAAGCATTGCGACTTTAATTTTATGATTGAGATGATTTATGTTTGATGTTGCATGATTAGTGTATGTATATGTTAGTTCTTAATGTTTTCTATATGAGATTTATCTTTAGCATTGCTTTAGGGTTTATTTGCTAGCTTCTATTTTCTCTTGCATCTACTTCACTCCCCTTGTTTTTAGTTTTGCTTTGTCGGGACGACAAAGGTTTGAGTTGGGGGTCTTGATGTCTCCTTAATTGTTCTTATTTTCGACCCTTAGGAGACATCATTTTTGGTGTTTATTTGACTATTTAGATAGACTTTTAGTGCTAATATGCAATAATATGATTTTCCTCTTTTATTTCTAGTAATTTTGATTTATTAAACTTTTGCGCGGAATATTGGTATTTTTAGTGTAAAGTTTACAGGTTTTAGATGTTAGCTAGAAGAGGAATCCGAGAAGAAAGTCAAAGATCGTTATATAGAGTCAAGACTTGAAGATATATCCCGAAGATATTATTTTTAGAGCTGAAAATCCATTTTCCAGGCGTAATATTTGTAACTTTATATGTTTTTGTCTTCCTCTCTAGGTCTTCTTACTTCTATGGATGACTTCTAAGAGTAATAATAATTAAAAGCTGCACAAGGACATGTTTACAACGATAAGAGGGTGAATTTATAGGTGTTTTCGAACCCTAGGTCGAAATCTTAGAGTAGAAGGTAAGTAATTAGAGTCCACGTCCAACTCAAATTCGTAATAAAGAAAAGAATAATTACTGCTGTCTTGTTTTGACCATATCTCCTTCATTACCAGGACAAATTTCGCCCTCTAGATATCAAAATAATCGCAGCAGAAAGATCTATCTAAATCTTTAATGGCCCTTCCAAAATCGCATCCGATTTGGAGTTATCTGCATTTTTGTGGACGTGCCTACAGAAATTTAGATTTATTTGTCAGCTTTTCTTTTCCTATTTTGACTCTATTTTCGTTTAACTCCTGATTTCTCCTGGATCTTCTTTCCTTATTTCCATAGAATTTATTTGACATCTAATTTATTTCCATAAACCTTAAAAGTTTCACATTAACACACAAATTAAACCAAGTATGCTCTAAAAGTAATAATATTCGAAATCAAGACATGAAATAAGAAAATATCTAATAATGGAGAAAAATCCCAAACTAATTAATCAATTACACCTAAAATGACGTCTCATGAGTGGAACAAATCATCACAAATAAGGAGACATCAGTAGGTATGCAAAGGTTCGAGTTTGGGGTAAAAACTTGAAATTTTTCGTAGTTAAAAAGGATTGAACAGAAGCATTATTGACAAAAAAATCGCACGCATATAACTTTGCGCTTGGTATCGGAGTTGCATACTTTTTCCAAATATATTTAATGGAGTCGAGAACACCTGGTTTGGAGATAAAATGAAAAATCAGAATCCAACGCTTGCTGGGAATTCCGGATCGAAGAAGAGGCGGTACCCCGCACCCTTCACGCGGTGCATATAATCAAGCATATATTTCCCTATTGTACAAGCCTAGGTGTATTACTTCAAGATGTTTAAGTCTGCATACTCTTACATGCTACTGTTCCACTCACATTGTTGTTCCGTGAATTAAATTTTGTCTTGTAAAAGAAAATCAAAAGTGAATATCTGACATAAATGGAAAATGAAACGCTCCCAGGCACGTTTTACGAGAAACCCCTTAACCTTATCTGAAAAACGATCCACCACCTAACCTCCACTGTAAACCACCGAAAAAAAACCCTAACTCTCTTCTCTCTCTCTCCCTTAACTTATCCGCTCCACCTCTCTTTCTTCTCCCACTCTTGTCAACACATCGTTAACCTCTTCTCTTCTTCGAAGACTCTCTATTTCTCTGATTATTAGTTTCGATTTAAGATCGGCTCCGATCTATGAAACTAAGCATCCTCTATTTTACGTTTGCAAGGATCCATTATCTAAAAGTTACTTTCAAGTGCTTTTTAGAGTTTACTTTTACTATTATCTTCTAGCTCCGCTCTCCGATGGCTTCTCTTTTGAACATCAACGAGGGGAAGCAAGAAGAGGAAGACGATGAACTTTGTCTATCTCCAGACAAAGAAGCAGTATATTATAAGTTTGATGTACCCAAACTTATACTTCGTATTATAGCTACGGGTACTGTTAACCTAAGCTACTTGAAGAAAATTATTATACAACACTGGGGTATTTCAGGTAGGATTACGCTAGTTAAGAAAGGTATTAACCTCTGTACGGTTCAATTTGATAAAGAAAAAGACTACGAGATTGTGTGGAATAACAAGCCCTATCATATATTTGGTTTTCATGTGTTGGTACAAAAGCATGAGGAAACTATTATTAATCCATCTCTTCTAGATGAGACTGCTTTCTGGATCTGAATCTATGGTGTTCCTCCTCTTTTCATTAAGGAGTCGAATGTCAATAAGATAGCATCTAAGGTTGGTAGAGTCACTGATATTTGCTTACCTGACCCTTTAAAATATAAAGAGGACCCAAGTATTAAAGCTAGAGTGGAACGCTCTATTCTTACTCCTCTATTGGAAGGATTCAATTTTAAAATTTCTAAAGGACAGAGTGTCTGGATCTCCTTTAAGTTTGAGAAGTTGTTTGACTTTTGCTTCAAATGTGGCATAATCTCTCATGAAGAGAAAAACTGTGATAATCCAAACACTCTCACTATCAGATTGGGCAATTGGATCAAATTTACAGAAAATGAGAAAAGGGAGAAAGAATTTGTGTTTAAGGCTGTTAAGAACAACAACATTATTCAAAGGACCAAAAAACCTTTGAAAAATAAATTCAAAAAGAAAACTGAAGTGCTTGAAGAAGGAGAGATAGGCACTAATGAAGGTTATGTAGCAATGAAGAAAGGGGTAATGAATTCTATTCAAAACTCTCTTATTATTCCTACAGTTAAATTAGATCAAACTCTTATTCAAGGTGTTTCCTTTAAATCTGAAATGAGGCCTCTGAAAGATAATGAATTGTTGAGCCTGTGTGGTACTAATGAGTCAAATGTTAAGCTCAGTCCTTTGATTGAGTTGGAAAATAAAGTGAAAATTGACCCTTCTATAACAGATAACTCTGATCAAACTATTTGTTTTGGTTCTCTTGAAAGGAATAGAACTAGAACTAAACAAGTTAGAGAGGACCTTGGCCTCTCAACTGATGATGACCTATGCTCTCAAGTATCAGCAACTCTTGTTGCCCCAAAGTTTGGTGGTGATGATGAGATGGCTGATACTCTAGAGCTTGAAAAAATTGATACAGAGGAGAATATTGAAAATTGGTATGAGGAAGGGCTACAAGAAGAAATGGAAGCTGGAGAGGTTTGCGGGGTTGACCCATATCAACCCCAAAACCCTCAATGATACAAGCTTGGAACTGTCAAGGCATGGGTTCAGCCTTGACAGAAATGAGCTTGGTGGATTTAATCTAGGCTCATCACATAGAGGTACTTTTTCTATCTGAAACTAAACAAAAACTTGATTTTTTAATTTCTCTTAGTTATGAACTTAATATGACACTTGTCTCACAAGTGGACCCTATTGGTTTATCTGGGGGATTAGCAGTTTTTGTTAAAGAATCAGGTAACTTTAATCTTGTAAGCTCTGATAAGAACTTAATACAATGCACCTATTTCAATTCTAAAATTGAATTATGTGAGTTTAACTTTGTCTATGTCCCTACTGCAGATGAGGATAAAAATTCATTCTTGAGAAAATTAAATGATTTGGTTAATGTTGAGAAACACTGGTGTTTTCTTGGGGATTTTAATTTGATAAGATTTCCTTCTGAGAAGCTTGGTGGCAATATTAATTCAGTTCATAAGAGGAATATGGCCCAGTTTAATGCTTTCATTCATTCTAATGTCTTGCTTGACTTACCAGCCCTTGGATGTAATTTCTCTTGGTCCAACAAGAAAAATGGCAACCAGCTGATTAAGCAAAGACTTGATAGAATCTTGGTTAATCAGGAATGGTTGGCACTAACCCTAATTCTTGGAATGAAGTGTTACCCCCTCTTGGGTCTGATCACTCTCCTATTATTCTAAATTTTGGTATTTATACTGAAAAACATAGAAAAAGATTTATTTTGGAAAAAGGTTGGATATTTGATACAAATCTTTGTAATATTATCACTGAGAAATGGAAAAGAGGGCATATTATGGATTTAAGAGGTATTTCAGCTATGAAATACAAATTATCTCAAATTCAAAAACATATTTCATTGTGGGCTCGGAAAATAATCCTTAATAATAGGATTCTAATTAAAAAGAATATTGCTAAGTTGGAAATTATCTTCAATGAACCATACAATGAAGAAAATGATGCTCTTTTTCATTCTCTGAGTATGGAACTAGAAGAATATTGGAAAAACGAGAAGTTATATTGGTCATTGAGATAAAAAAATAATTGGTTAAGCTAGGAGATAAAAATACTAAGTACTTTCATGCTTCAACTAAAGTTAAGATATCTAGAAATAGAATCTCTAAAATTAAGGATGGAAATGAAGTTTGGACTTCAGATACAAAAGAAATTTCTAAAGAAATTGTGGGATATTACAATAATATTTTCAAAACTGTGGGATATAGGAATTACACTCCTATACTTAACAAAGTCAAGAAAGTAGTGACTGATGAGATGAATTGTGCTTTAACTAAAAGTGTGGATTTAGAAGAGGTCAAACAAGCCATTTGGTCCTTGGGGAGTGATAAATCCCCTGGACCAGATGGTTTTGGAGGCTTTTTCTTCAAAAAAATTTGGGAAGTTCTCAAATTTGACATTGTTGCCTTAGTCTCAGAATTTATATTGAATAACTCTTCTTTGGAAGAAATCAATAGTACTATTATAGCACTTATTCGAAAGTGTGAAAATCCAGAAACTGTTGCCTCATTTAGACCTATAAGCTGTGCAAACTTTATTTATAAGGTTATCTTAAAAATTTTGACTCTAAGACTTCAGGAATGGATTGGTAGTTTGATATCTGAAACTCAAACTACCTTCATTCCAAATAGGTCTATATTTGAAAATGTTCTTATAGCTCAGGAAGTCTCTCATTTCTTGAATAATAATAGAGACACTAAAAAGTACTTTAGCAATTAAGGCTGATATGAGTAAAGCCTATGAAAACATAAAGTGGGATTTTTTGAAGGATGTATTGACACAAATGGGATTCCACCCCTCTTGGGTGGGATGGATTATGAACTGTGTAACATTTGTTACATATAAAGTACAAATAAATGGAGTACTATATGAGGTTGAAAAACCTCAGAAAGGATTAAGGCAGGGGGACCCACTTTCCCCTTACCTATTCTGCATAGTTACCCAAGCTCTTACTTACCTTATTGACTTTTATGTTGATATGGGACTTTTTAAAGGTATCTCAATATCTAGAAGAGCACCAATGGTTACTCATGTCCTCTTTGCAGATGACAGCTTATTCTTTCTTGAAGCAAGTGATAATAACATTCATATTTTCAATAATATCATGAATTGGTATACATTTGCTTCAGGACAGGAATTAAATCTCAATAAAAGTGGGGTTTTCTTCAGTAAAAACACTCCACATGATGAGAGGATTAAGTTCTCATCTCTTCTGAGAATGAATAAAATTGACAACTTGGGTAAATATCTTGGAATATCTTCCTCATGGGGTAAATCGAAGGTAAAATCTCTTGAATGGCTGATTGAAATGGTCATGAAAAACATGGAAAGATAGGATACTAAAATGCTTACTAAGAGTGGGAAAGAAGTACTTATTAAGGCAGTGGTTGGGGGCTATCCCTAATTATATTATGTCATTTTTTCTTATTCCAAAAAAAATTATTTCACATTTAACTTCAAATCTCTAATTTTTATTGGGATAACCAAGAAGAAGGGAGGTGTCATTGGATCAGATGGCAAACTCTTATGAATAGTAAAGATGATGGAGGACTCGGTTTTAAAGAATTTCATTGTCAAAACCATGCTTTATTGGCATCAAATGCTTGGAAATTTTAATTAAATAAAAATTCTTTACTTTTCAAACTGTTTAAAGGGAAGTACTTCCCTTCAACTGATTTTTTCAAAGCTGAAACTGGTTGTAATTGCTCTTGGGGTTGGAAAAGCCTCATTTAAGGTAGAAACTGTTTCTTGAAAGACTTGAAATGGAATGTTGGTAATGGAAAGAGTTTGAATATATGGGAGGACAGATGGATTCCTTATAATGAAGTTCTAGTTAAACCAGCTAATTGTGCTCTGAATTGTGTAGCTGAGCTTATTGATCCACTGACTTATTCATGGAAACTGGATTTGCTTAATTTATACTTTCCTCCAAAAGCTGTAGCAACCATAGCCTCAACTTTTCTAGCACAATACAACCTTGAAGATGTGCCTTTTTGGCCTTTCTCTTCAAATGGTAGGGTATCTGTGAAAGAAATGTACCGGAGGCTATGGATGGCTCAGCAAAAGAAGGATTTGAATCATGGTAAGACTAAAGGTCAACAATCTTTTATGTTACAGTCTAAGGATTGGAGAACAGTGTGGGATATGAAGGTGGCTCCCAAAGTCAAAAATTTTGTTTGGAAATGCTGTGAAAATGCATTACCAACAAATGAAAATAGAAAAGCTAGAAAATCTAGTGACTCAGATTTGTGTTCTATTTGTGAGATGGAAAGAGAGAATGTTGAACATATGATTTTCCACTGCTCTTGGGCTAGGGCAGTTTGGTTAGCTAGTCCTTTGAACTTTTGCTCATTAACTTCTGTTTCCTTGAACTTTAAAAATGGATTAATTTTATTAGACTTAGCCTCTCTGAGACTGAGTTTAATAAAAGAGGACTTGGAGAATTAGCTTTTTATGTTGTTTGGAGTATTTGGAAAGGAAGGAATGAGGCTATTTTTAGAGGCATTGTCCCTGATCCTATGAAAATCTTATCAGAAGCTTTAAAAGCCAATGATGAATTCTTATTTTCTAAAAGAATGATCTCTGAGGCTAATAAGGATAACAGATTTATTGTGAGAAATGAGGCTGATTCACACCAAAAAATTTCACAAGATAATGCAACTCAGGTGCAAACCTTGAGAGAGGGCATAAATGCAAATTGGATACCACCATTATCAGGATGTTTCAAAGTTAATTGTGATGCATCTTTTGAATTTAAAACTAATGTTGCCTCATATGCTTGTATTCTCAGGAATTCTCGAGGAAGATTAGTTGATGGTTGCTCTAAGAATTTTTTTGCTAACTCCCCACTAGAAGCAGAGGCTAGAGGACTTCTACAAGCTTGTGAGATAAATTCAAGACTTCCTAGAGGCAAAGTTGAAGTGGAGAGTGACTGCCAAGCCCTTGTTCTTCAATTTTCTAAAAATGTTAAGACTTTTTGTAATATTAGAGGGTTTGTAAATTGTATTAGTAGAATTAAAAAGGTTTGTAATTTAAAAATCTTTTTTGTTCAGATTGGGTGGCTAACAGGAAATTAAAAACTCCTTGTTTAGCCTTTGGAACTGTTTTCCACCTCCCAAGCTTGCCTCACTACTTGCTCATGACTATAACCCTACGGGGATAAGGTAACTTGTATTTTTGAAGTTTTTATTTAATGCTTCCTTCGACAAAAAAAATAATAATTAAATCTTGTCAAAGCAAAGATTGACATGAATACTACAAAGTTATTCTTTGACTCTTCGGTTATCGGTGACATAATCACCTCTATAATATGATTTCCAACAATTTTAGTGTTAAGGTCCGTGTTGTTCCCAAAATCTTTGTATAATACAAACTTGGCTTGACCACTTGTTTAGCCAAGTGGTTTCGCACGTCCTTGTTCCTGCACGTTAATCCCAAAATCATTTTGATCGCCTTTGTGGTCAGCTATACCAACTTCCCACCAAATCTGTATGCCCATTTCTAGGGTGAGTAACATTTTATTATATTTATCTGCGTTAGACTTCTTTTGAATCTCGAGTACCGCACCCATTGCTCAAGCAACGCAAAAATCAGGTTGTAAAATAGGGGTTTCAAGCACTCCTCAAAGTTTTCCAGTTTAAGTTCTTATATTCCCATCAACTCGAACAAGCCTTGAACGCGTAAATTTTATTGGATCTTATTGCTGCCATCTGCAACACACAACAAATATAAGGACCGTAAATTCACTATTTGTGACTACTCACTCAAAAACCATGCCCAAAAATTTTATTAAGCATTATAAGGTGATCAAAGTACAAGCAAATTAAGCAAGTACATAACCTCAATAAATCATAAACACTAAGTACCTACTTAACTCAGAGAGTCACGGCGGTTCCCTAGTAGAGTTAGAGAGAGCTAAGCTTTGCACATGCATATTTACAGTGAGTGGCGGTGGTGAATCTCGAACCCGTGACCACGGTTTACCGTAGAGCTTAGATTCCATCTAAAATTACCAACTCAATCAAAAATCCGAATGGTTAGGAAAAGACATTATATTAGTGAGATATTACACTCCAACATACATTATGTTTCACCCAACACTTTCATATTCCTAACATATTTTTAATAAACTTTCAACAACCTCCATAATATAAAATAACATATAAACTATAAACCGTATAAAACACAAGTATATCATAAAACAAACTAGTATAGCAAAAAAATAATCCCCCTTCCACTACTACATTCTCAAGAAAGAGTGACGACCCGCGTCGTCGATAGAGTTAACTGATTTGGTCGTTAAAGACTTGTTTAGGTCATTAGCGACGAAATTTCGTTGCTAAACCCTCGGTGCTAGAAATTCGTAAGGAAAGATATTTCTTACGACGAAACGCAGTGGTTTTGCCGCTATTGACTGAGCGTGATTGGCGACAAAAAATTTCGCCGCTAATGATCGTCGCTATCCAACTCCTTTAGCTACGAAATCCCTTCGTCGCTGTCATGTTGTTGTGGCGACAAGACGTGGTTCGTCGTTAGTGGATTACATCACTAACGACAAATTTTTATTATCTTTTGCGACGAATATTTTGTCGCTATCCTTTTTTTTTCGAATTTCTAATTTCAATTTTTCTAATTTGTATTTGTATTTTTATTTTTTAATTTATTTTAATTTGTATTTCAATTTAATTATAATTATAATTTATATTTCTATTTTTATTTTAATATTTATACAAATATATTAAATAAATAATTAAAAACATAAAAAATTAATAAAAAAGCAATATTTAATTAATTTAATCCAATCATTCGATAATAAAGTCGACACCCAAGAAGTATAGTAAAAAAAGTAAAAAATAACCAAAAGTACATCAAAATCAAAATAAACACAAATCAATCTAAGGATCATCCAACCGAGGGGAATCTTCTCTTCGATCCTCTTCGACCCTCTTCATTTTCTCTCGCTCCTTCGGAGAAGGGGATCGAGTCAAGTCTTTGTTGGGTCCTCTTTCTATTCAATGCCTCCATAGTTGTGTCTAGAATGCTCATCAAGTAATGACCCCAAGTAGTGCTAGCTGTGGAGTCAGATGATGACGGAGTAGGATCGATAGGGGGAGACCTTGAGCTGCACAAAGCTCATTCATAGCTGTCATCATCACATTGAGTCTGTGCTCATTCTGCCTAGCCAAAGGACTGGGCTTGGAAGTACATGATTTCTTTTGAACCATTCCAACACCGGCTACCCAAGTCGTCTTCGGTGGGCCCATCCCTTGATGAACTACCTCTTTGAAGGTGTCGATTGATCTTCAAAGGGCACTTCTGTAGAGGAGGTCTTGGATACCTTCCTCTTTAGCTTTTCCCGATAAATTCCTGATGACAATAAAAGAAAATATTAATGAATTAAACTAAAAGTCAAAAGTTTAATAAAAAGAAAAGATTCCTTTTTTAGAAAGTTTTCCAGAAAAGGAAACTTACCTTTTACAAAAACGTTATTTTTTTAGAACATTTCCAAAAAAGGAAAGTTTCCAAAAAAGGATGCTTCCTTTTTTGGAAAGTTTTCAAAAAAAGTAATAACTAATTAAAATAAAAGGTAAAAGGATAAAATAAAATATTGACATCACACTTTTGGTAGCTCGGGTTCCTCCACTCATCCTTATCCGAGTCGTAGCCCATGTACTCGAAAAAACCCCCAAATCTGGAATCTCCCTCTCCTCATGTGTAGCCTCGTCATAATAAGTCAACGACTCCTTCATCTTCTTTTTCATCTTCCCCCATTCAATAACATTTTAAACCAATTATATTAATAATTAAATAAAGTGATTAATATTATTTTTAAAAATAAATAATATACCTTATAAATGATTTCCCGAGTCTGGGAGTAATTTCTTGATCCAGCCTTGCCCCGTTTTTTTGCTTCTTCCGGGTTTCTTTGTTAATATGTGCTTGGTTTTTTTCAATATAATTTTAAAAAAATAAATTAAAATATTTTATAATAATTATAATAAAGTTTAAATATTATACTTGGGAGTCCACGACATCTCACATCTGTCGGTATCTTCTCCAAATTTCCGGGACAACGTCAAGGGGTGTTTTTTTCGTATAATAGTACTCTTTCTTTAAATCACCCTTCCAAGCCCTATACATAGTAGATTGACTTTTCCTTAGTATTTTTTTCGATGATATCAAAAACTCTTGTAACCGGGCCAAAATAGTCTTTTTCATCCAGTCGGGCACATCTTTCCAACTTTTGTAGCAAGGCGGGACATTTTCTCAAACAGTCGCCCCTATCACTTGTGCCACGTGGTGCCCGTACTCTTCAGCCGGGTTCCACGTGTCGTATAATATGCAATAATCTACTGGTAAAGGGTTCCTTAGTTTGGCTAAGGCATCTAAGGTGGTCTTTAGGGAAGAAGGGCGTCAGGTTTTCTTTTTTGTTTTTCTGTTTGAATAAAATTTTGAATGAATATTAAATTGATAAATTTATATTAGTTAAATATTTTAATTACCGCCTGATTGAGCACGCATGTGGATCATATGCCGTTGGATTCCCAAATGGATCCTGCCCGTCACCGTCACCGTCTCCGTCTCCGTCGTGACCACGTTACAAAACATCAGCCATCTATTATATAACAGAAGTAAATAAAAATAAAATATTACAATTCTTATGAATAAATAAATTTATTACAATTCGAAAGAAATAAAAATAATATTATAAAAAATACATATATAATAAATTAAAATAAATATATTTAATCCAATCCAGATGAAATTTGTAACCAAAAATTACTAACTTACTCCAAAAATGATACTTTATTCTAAAAAGGAAAGTTTCGAAAGTTTTCTTTTTGGACTCTTTCCTATTTTTGGATAGTTTCCAAAATAGGAAAGTTTTCAGAAAAGAAAAGTTTCCAAAAGAAGACACTTTTCTAAAATGGAAACTTTCTTAAAAAGGTACATGTTAAATGGTTTGTAAAAAAATCTCTAAAGCTTAGTTTTTAGTGATTTTTTTAGAAATATTTTAAGGTAAATTTTTCAATAATCCTAATAAAATACTAATCTTTTTCTTAAAAAACCCTAAAAATCTAAATAAAAATATAAAACTAATTTTTTAGTAATAAATGAAGACAAATCATTTTTTAAATTTAATTTAATCCCAAAAAAATTATAAACAACCTAACGCTAATTCGGACTGCACAAAATAATCAATACAATCAATAATTTTTTCAATCAAAAAATGAAAAACTAATTTTTTTTTTATCTAAAATTTGACACAAATCAGACATACATATTGTTTTTAACCCAACAAAATTATTAAACAACCTAAATAGTCTACAAACAACTCGGAATTCCTCAATTAACCCAAACAGTCAATAATTTTTGCATCCAAAAGATTTAAAAAATAGATTTAAGAACAAAAATTGATACCTGTTAAGTGGGAAGGGTGGTGATGATGTTGATTAATCCATTCCAAGCAAAAGGAATAAATAACACCAAGTAAAAATAAATTTATGATAAAAAATATATTAAAAACATAAAATGGAAATTAGAAAGTGTTTAAAGAAGGAATTAATATACCTTTAATGTGTTTATGACCTTGGATTTGCAAGAATTTTGCTCGAATTGTTAAAAGGGATAAGATTACTCACAATTTTGGAAGAATAGGGTTGTGTTTTTGGAAAGAAATGAGCTCACGGTAGGGTTTTATAGAATTTTTGGTTAGCGACGAAATTTTTTCTTCGCTAAGTAATAAAAATTTGTCGCTAGTAAGGGGCACGTGTCATACGCCGTACACATGACTCTTGCGTGTCCGCGTTTAGCGACGAAATGTAACGTCGCTAGTTGTTCATTTCATCGCTAATAACTTTGGGCGGGAATATTGACCGACCAAACTGACCAATCAAAAATTTTCGAGGATGACATCGTCGAATTTAGTTGTCGCTAGACATATTTTCATTCTAGCGACGAGTTTTTATGCTTGAATGTTGTCGCTAATCACCAAAACTTACTAGCTACTTGTTCTTATGTAAGAACTCGTAGCTAATAAGTTTTTCACTATTTTCTTAACTAATTCATGATTACATTTTTTTTGATTTTTTACATCTTAACACTAAAAAAACATATTATAACATCAAAATAAATTTCACTAAATCCTTTTAACAACCTTAATATTCAAATCAAATAACACTCGAATATCAAATAGAAACATAAAACGATTAAAAATCAAATAACTAATCAGTTTCGTATCCGCCAGTGTCGATAGGTTTCTCATCACTATCAACGTCAATAGGTTCCTCGTCTCCATACTCGTCTCATGTGTCATAAAAAATTTCCTCATCTTCATAAATAACTAGTTCAACCCGCAAATGACATGGGTCAAACTCGATCTCTTCATTAGTTGCCAAGTCCAGTCGTGAGTAATCCGTCTCCGTGTTCACTAAAGGAATCGTGATGCGCTCGTTGTCAGTAGATAGTGACTTCGCACCCCATACCTCGGGACCCCATCCGTGACGATCGTTGATTTTCCAAACATCATTTCATTGTTTTCTTTGTATTAATCTCGTCAATGTAAAACCATTTTTTTGCTTGTGTTGCTAAAATGTATGGTTCATCCAACCACCAAAATGAAGATGTGTTAATGAAGGTTACCCCGTATTATTTCTTCACCTTCATCGTGTTATACCACCTACAAACGAATAACACAAATGAACAACCACCATTGAATGTAACCTCTACGATTTTCACTAGTTCACCGTAAAAGGTGTCCCATTATACATGGCAGATACTCAGTAATCTTGAGTCCCTCTTTTTTATCCTTTTCTCTAGTACCCTATTTCACACCATTCAAAACACATGAATCATATCTATGAACTGGACCATGAGACATGCTGGCCAAGGATACCATCTCGGATGTAGCTAATGCATTACCAGCCATGTGCATTGCACGAATCTATAAAAAATAATAAGAATTATAATTTTGAAAATAAATGTGTATCATTCCAAAAAAGGAAACTTTCCCAAAATGTAAACTATCCAAAAAAGGAAACTTTCTTAAAAGGAAACTATCCAAAAAAAGAAAGTTCCCCAAAAAGGAAACTTCCCTAAATGGGAAACTATCCAATAAAAGAAACTTTCTTAAATGGGGTCCATTCTGAAAAAGGAAACTTTTCTAAAAGGGAAACTATCCTAAAATAGAAAGTTTCCAAAAAAGGAAATATCTCAAGGAGTGTACATGTTACTCCCTCCATCCCCAAAATAATGTCCACCTTACTAAAAATGGTGTCCAAAAAAAATAATGTCCACTTAGAATTTCAAGACACTTTATTCCACCTATCCACTATTAACCTTATTAAAATATTTAAATTTATGTTTCCAATGAATATTTAAAATATCAAGACACTTTATTAGGGGTATTTTAGTAATGGGGAAGATAATAATTGTATATCTCAATTTGTGTGAAAAGCAATGTGGACATTATTTTTGGGACAAATGGAGTACATACCTATTCCAAAAACCATTCCTTAAACGTTTGTCGATGCATCTTCTCTATAGTTTTAGCCATGCCTGATAGCGTGGATTTGTGTTCACTACAATTTAAGAAAAGAATAAAACACAATATACAAATAAATTAATAAAAAAAAATTAGTGTTACTTACGTCATGTATGGTTCGATCTCATCACAATTATGCAGAATATACCAGCTGATTTGCTCCTTCTCTATATATGGTATATGACCAAACTCTTTCTTACCAACTTGAGTACACTGACTGTTAAAAAAGGATAGCTCTTTCGGTTTGGGCAGTGCCTTGTTGTATCTACCCGGATCATTGAACTTTGTTTTTTCTTCTCAAAGATACCGTGATATGAATGTCAATGTCTTGGTGGTCCTTTGTGTGTTCTAAAAATAAATGTAAATGATAATCGAACCACAACCGCAAGTGTACGGTTGTCCCAAGTAGTATAACTGATAAATCAGATTCGTTCCAAGGACGGAATGGTTGATCACAATGTCTAGCAAATAGTGATTGATGCACTTATGAAAATAAAAGATAATAATGTGTTTGTTTGGTTTTGTTTATTAAAACTACTAAATGAAAGACAAATATTAAAATGCAAGTAAAAGCTAAGACGCAAGTAAAATAAGTGAAAACGCAATATGAGAGGTAGTACTTGAGAACGCAAGGATCCTCCTAATCTTACTTCCTAACTTATGTTGTTTAAGGGCTAAATTGGTCAGTTACAATGGTCGGGATTCTAAATTCCTTATACCCCCGTCAGGGTGGACTATAAGGCAATCCTAAAGTGTCACTAGTCCCGTCAGGGTAAATATGATCCACCGTTGGATGTTTAAGTGTTTTACCTCATTGGCCCTAGAATTAACTAAGTTCGTCAGAATCAATAGTTTTTATGCTAGATTGAATAATTAATTCTATACCTAAACCCTCCGTCAGGATGATCCACACGCCACATATGTGGAATAGCATAGATACTAATACCTAATTTTAGTTCGCGACTCTAAAATCAGTAAATAATCTCAAATTATCGAAAAGAGTAATGAACCCAATCTAATTTAATTTAATATAAACCCAAATTCAACATTCGTTATTTCATAAAATTAAGATTAACCCATTGTTTGTTCTCAAGCACTATGAAAAGCTTAGCTCATATTAAAATTAAAAACTAAATTAAAAGAATTGGAATTCATATTGTTTACAAAATTAAAATATAAGAAGAACCTAATTTCCGGAATTGGAATGACTACGAACGGAGCTATAGACCCACTCCAGCTCTTGTAGCTTCTTCTTTCTTCCTTCTGTTGCTTCTCTCTGGTGTTTAATCTTGTGGAATGTGAATTGTGTGAAAAATAGAAGTCCAGACCTCCTTTTATAAGCATAAATTCGTTTTAGGGCTTGGACCAGAAAATAGAATATTAATTAAATGTCCAAGCCCACTTTCCAAGCCCAAAATCCCGTAACTGCTGATACACCTTCACTAAAACGGCTTTTCCCGATGCGTTACAACTCCGATTGACCTCATTCCAGTTGATAAAGTTCCGTAACTCGATAAGGAATGATTTCTCTTCAAAGGTCAACAGCTGAATCATCGCTTAAGCACCTCGAAATCAGCAATCTATGGCCTGGAAAGTGGATTTTCAGCTCTAAAAATAATATCTTCCGGATTTGTCTTCAAGTCTTGACTCTAATTCACGATCTTTGACCTTCTCCTCGGATTCCTCTCCTAGCTAACATCTAAAACCTGTAAACTTTACACTAAAAGTACCAATATTACGCGCAAAAGTTTAATAAATTAAAAATGCTAGAAATAAAAAGGGAATTCCGGATTATTGCATATTTAGTCCAAAAGTCTATCTAATTAATTAAATAAACACCAAAAATGATGTCTCCCAAGGGTCGAAAATAAGAACAATTAGGGAGACATCAAGACCCCCAACTCAAACCTTTGTCGTCCCGACAAAGTAAAACAAAACAAAGGGGTATAAGTAAGCGTATAAACAAGTAGAAGCTAGCAAATAAACCCTAAAGCAATTCTCAAAATAAATCTCATATAGCAAACTCCAAAAACTAATATACACATACACTAATCATGCAACATCAAACATAAATAATCTCAATCATAAAATTAAAGTTGCAATGCTTGAAGGTTACACTTGTACTCATCTCTGTATGATGGCTATAGGGTGGTCATTAATCCTAAATCGCTTTGAACGCTCCACCTAGTATATCCCTATTAACAGAATCATAAATTCACTATGCACTTAGGAATCACGAGGTCTTTACGGTTATAATATTGGCTTAAGGACGGGTGTGGATGTATCTTTGGTAAATTTGAAGTGAGCTTTTGGCTCTCTCCTCACTTACCATCAACAGTGTCCTCGAGCTTGAGTTAACGCTCAAAAAGATGTTCTCACTCACCCATATACGCAACAATTTAGCGTCCCATGTCTTCCCACTATTAACAAGATGATTTTCAGAAAATTCCACTTTGCCGGATGTTTTATTCATTCATATTTTTCTTTTTCTTTTCTTTTTTTTTCTCTTTTTTTTTTTTTTTTTTTTGTACAGAAGCAAACCGGGTTCCCGGTTTTGATGAATCCGGGTTCCCGGTTCCTACTGTATGATTTTTCAAAAATTTTCATTTTTTCTTTCTTTTTCATTTTTCTTCATTCCCGGCAAAGGGTTACAAGTATATATCATCTGCAATTGTGCTACAATACAAAGCACATCGATCCCAATCCATTAAATTCCCCATATGTGGTCCCACCACCCCAAACTCAAGCTCGAGACATGTCTCAGGATTGTGATTCAAGTGCGGGTCATATGGTCATGCCTAATAATCTAAGGGATAATGGCTTATATCGTGGCTACAAAGAAAAGGCTAAAGGCTCAAAGTGGGCTAAGACGGATAATAATTAATACAAGGGATAGAAAGCTAAAAAGGCACAAATGGCTAACAAAGAACTGCCCCTATCATTTTCCTAAGTACATAGCTTGTCTCTAGTTCATATCTAGGTGGGTTCTCTACTAATTAGGATTTCACGTTCTACACACCAAACATATTCCTTGAGTACAAGCTTACTTCATTTGCATTGTTCATTAATTTTTCCTATCAGTCACCTATGTTCGCATGCAATTGTAAGTGCGTTTTATATCAATCCCTAAAGTCCACTATTTACTATCATAGAATTATCAAGAGTATGCTTAAAGGGATATTTAAAGATTTCTACAGTCAAACGCAACTCCGAAAATTATTTTATTGAAAGGAAATAAAACAAATAACACATAAAAACTGGGATGAGGCAACGAACCCCACCCCAAACTCAAAAATGAGTCGTGTCCCCACGACTCGAAAAGACTCAATAAATCATTTAAACTAATATACACTAAGAGGAAAGTTTAGAAAACGTATCTTAACCAGCGCGAGGCTGGTTATCGGTGTTGCATTCTGGACCTTTATCTCGCGTAACAGCATCATAAATCGCGTTTTGAAGTGTATTTACGCCTAGGATTAAATTTCGAAATAGGTCCAATTCTTTTGTAATGCTTCCCAAGGTAGCAATCATCTTCTCCTGATTCTCTTCCAACACCTGAATCTTCGATTCCAACTCAGGTACAGTCTTCGCTTTCTTTGATTGAGGAGTTCTCGGACTCTTGGTAGGCCGTGTTGCTTCTTCATGGATATTCTCGATCGTGCTCAAAGCTATACCCACACCAACTGAAACAGTATCAATATCTGCGTTCTTACGCGGAATCTTTGCGTCTAGACACAACTGAGTAATAGTATAAGGAAACTTCAGATTTTGTTGTTTCATTGGTGACTTCGCGAACTCCATGATTGTATCATAAATGATCTTAGCAACATCAATTGGTTTCTCCTCCAAAATACACTTAATAACAAATATGTGCTCTTTCTTCAACTCGGAAGTGTGTTTAATACCAAAGAAAGTGGGTATTATAAAGCGAGACCAAACCTTAGCACGAGGTGTCAAACTACTGCTGAAAAACTGTCCAGGATATCTCTCACCTTCAGGAATTGGGCTAGCCCCATTAACAAGCACGGTCCCCCAAAGGGATTCAAAATCGAAAGAAGGGTCATTAAGAGTTTCTTGGAAAGGGCATGTACCAGAAAAGTTGGGCAATTTTAAGGATTTCCGAATACGTTCAATAGAGAAAGGAACTACCTTTTTGCGGATATCAATGGCATCACGGGAGGTAGCTAAACCTTTGTAAAATTCTCGCACAAAAGTAGGAATAAACTCAAGCTTTCTTTCTTGTAATTCTTTCCAACTAAACTTAGCACATGTCACAGCATATTCTTTGTATTCACTGCTCATAATACCCTTAGGAAAATTCGTCTCCTCACCAAACTTCAAAAATTCAATTCTTTCACGAACCTGAGTATTCCAACAAGTGTAAACCCTCTTAGGCTTGTGGGCCCACATCTTCATACGCGGGGGTTTCTGTTGATCTGGTACTACCGGAATCTCTTGTTCAGTTTCCTTTTCAATGTTCTTCGCAACTTCCTCTTCGGGTTCCTTCTCACTTTCTATCTCATCAATCAATCTTCTCTTTTGACCTGTGATTTTTCTGTTAGAATCAAGCTTTACTTCGTCAATTTTTCGTTTAGGACGCGAATCAGGAATTTCAATAGCTTGTTCTTGAGAACCGCCAATGGTGGTTTTCCTTCTAGGAGCAGTTCTTCGGAAATCACCGGTTCTATTAGTCATCTCTTTTCACCCCAAACTCAAAACTTCAAATAATGAAAAACTTAGGGAAAAGTTTAGAATTTTGATGTTTTGAGGTTTAAGAATTTAAGAACTAGGTGAAATATGAGATGGGTCTTGGTTAATTTGGATGGGAGAAGAAAGAATTGGGTTTAATGTAAGGATTTGATGAAGAAGAATTTTGGGAAAAACTAAGGATTTGATGTTATTTTGGAGAGGAGGTGAGTTGATCTTATGTTTTTGTGGTGAAAGAGGGTAGAATTTGATGATATATAGTGTTTTGGTTGATGATTTTCGGAGGTGGGGAGGCTATTGGTGCGTTTTAGGTAAAAACTTGCAAAAGAGGCTAAGAAAACTAGGTTAAACCCCTCAAAACCGACATCACAATTTCAAAAACCGGGTTCCCGGTTCCGCGTCGCTGTGACGGCGCGGAAAAAATACGTAATAAATTTTTTTTTTTTTTTTCGAAACGCACCAACACGCAGGACCCCAAGACGCTGGGTCAGAGATTTTCCTCGCCGAAACCGGGTACCCGGTTCTGTGGAATGCGGGTTCCCGGATTTTCTCGATGGCGCGAGTCAAAACGCGCCAAAACGCAGCACCTCAAAACGCCGGGTCAGAACTTTTGGAAGATTACAGCTCCGAAACCGGGTACCCGGTTCTGCCAAATGCGGGTACCCGGATTTGTGTCGATGGCGCGAGTTAAAACGCACAAAAACGCAAGCCACCAAGACGCTGGGTCAGAGTTTTTCAGAAATCACAGCACCAAAACGCCAAGTGTTGCGTTAAAATGGTTGGTACCAGCTCCAAAACCGGGTTCCCGGTTTTGCGAAACCGGGTTCCCGGTTTCTCCTGGACATCCAACCTCTTTTTCTTCTGTTTTCGCCAACCCGACCCCAAACTCAAGTCCTTTTTACCCCTGAAATCATCAAAAACAACTACCCTTCCTCATTTCTTAATAAAAACCATAAAATTACGAAAATCAAACTAATCTAAATTGCAAAAATGTAAAAACTCAGCTAATATACAAGTAATTGGCTTTTGTTTAACATCGTTAAGCTCGACGGTTTACCTCACGCTTCTAAGGAGTCTCGCGGAGGTACATGACCTTCCGGGATATGGATCTTCCGAGCGATTGGTATCTTCACCTCCATGGTATATCTTTAATCTGTGACCGTTAACCATAAAGGTACGGTTCTCTAACGGATGTTCTATTTCTATCGCCCCATGAGGTGTAACTTTGGTCACAATGTATGGTCCTGACCACTTAGATCTTAACTTACCCGGAAAATTGCTGAACTTTGAATTATACTTTAATACTTTTTGCCCCACTTCAAAGTTCTTTGGACGAATCCGATTGTCATGCCATTTCTTCGTGTTTTCTTTGTAAAGTTTAGCATTTTCATAAGCATGCAATCGGAATTCATCAAGTTCATTAAGCTTCATCATACGATTCTTTCCGGCTAAGATAGGGTCTAAGTTCAACTGCGCAATTGCCCAATAGGCACCCATTTCAAGCTCTAAAGGTAAGTGACAAGCCTTACCATACACCATTCGATAGGGAGATGCACCAACTGGAGTCTTAAACGCAGTACGATAGGCCCACAACGCATCATCTAATTTCATTGACCAATCTTTTCTTGTTGGACCAACGGTTTTCTCTAGGATTGACTTGACTTCGCGGTTCGAAACTTCAGCTTGACCATTGGATTGTGGATGATATGCAGTAGATACACGGTGTCTTACTCCATACTTCTCAAGAACAGTCTTCAGATATTTATTAACGAAATGAGATCCTCCATCGCTAATAATTACTCTAGGTGTACCATGTCTAGTGAAAATATGTGATTTCAAGAACTTGATCACCACTCGTGAATCATTAGTAGGTAAAGCCACCGCTTCTACCCACTTAGATACATAATCAACAGCTAATAAGATATAGAGGTTACCATTTGAAGGAACGAAGGGACCCATAAAGTCTATGCCCCAAACATCGAATATCTCAACCTCTAACACATTATTACGCGGCATCTCATCCCTCTTAGATATGTTTCCCGTAAACTGGCATCTCGAAAACTTCTTAACATATTCATGACAATCTTTAATAAGAGAAGGCCAGTAAAAACCTGATTGAAATACCTTCGCAGCAGTTCTATCTCCTTTGAAATGTCCTCCATATAAAGAATCATGGCATCCAGCTATAATGGCTTGAGTCTCTTCCCTTGCCACACATCTTCGTATCATTTGGTCAGCACAAACTTTGTAGAGGTACGGATCCTCCCAAAAGAACTGTCTAGCCCGATGAGCTAACCTCTTTCTTTCTTGATAGGTAGAACCTTCAGGGAAAACACCACTCACCACTAAATTCGCAATATCTGCATACCACGGAGCCTCATAATCTCAAACAACGAATAAACTCTCATCAGGAAACTCTTCTCTAACTGCTTCAGCACCACTATTCATCTCTGAACCCTCTAAACGCGATAGATGATCTGCCACCTGATTCTCACAACCCTTTCTATCCTTGATCTCTAAATCGAACTCTTGAAGTAATAACACCCATCTGATTAACCTTGGTTTTGCATCTTTCTTCTCCATAAGAAATCTGATCGCGGAATGATCTGTATAAACAATAACTTTCGCTCCAAGAAGATAAGAGCGAAATTTATCAAACGAATAAACAACTGCTAGCAACTCTTTTTCTGTAACTGTATAATTAATCTGTGCACCACTAAAAGTTTTACTAGCATAGTAAATTGAATGAAAAACTTTCTCTTTTCTCTGTCCTAATACAGCTCCCATACACAAATCACTCGCATCACACATAACCTCAAACGGTAAATTCCAATCTGGAGGTAACACTATAGGAGCAGAAATGAGTTTTTCCTTGATTGCTTTGAAGGCCGCTAAACAAGCTTCATCAAAAAGGAATTTGCAATCCTTTTCGAGTAAGTTGCATAACGGTTTAGCAATCTTAGAAAAATCTTTAATAAAACGCCTATAAAAGCCAGCATGGCCAAGAAAACTCCTTACCCCTTTAACAGAAACAGGAGGGGGAAGAGTTTTAATTACCTCTATCTTTGCTCTATCAACCTCTAAACCAGCACTCGAAACTTTGTGACCCAGAACAATACCTTTGCGAACCATGAAATGACACTTCTCCCAGTTAAGCACCAAATCTGTTTCCTTGCATCTCACTAACACTTTCTCCAAGTTATCTAAACATATATCAAAATCATCACCAAACACGGAGAAATCATCCATAAACACTTCAAGGAAATTATCTATCATGTCCCAGAAGATGGCCATCATGCACCTTTGAAAAGTAGCGGGAGCGTTACACAACCCAAATGGCATTCTACGATATGCAAAAGTACCAAATGGGCATGTAAAGGTAGTCTTGTGTTGATCTTCTGGAGCCACGTAAATCTGATTGTACCCGGAGTAACCATCCAAGAAGCAATAGTACTCTCTTCCGGCTAATTTATCTAACATTTGATCGATGAAGGGCAAAGGGAAATGATCTTTTCTGGTGGCCTTGTTCAGCTTTCTGTAATCCATCCAAACTCTCCATCCAACTACCGTTCTTGAAGGAATCGCTTCATTTTTATCATTAAGGACTGTTGTCATTCCTCCTTTCTTCGGTACACACTGAACCGGACTCACCCATTCACTACTCGAGATGGGATAAATAATCCCCGCATCTAAAAGCTTGATCACCTCCTTCTTCGCTACATCCTTCATAGCTGGCATTAATCTCCTCTGACCTTCAACTGAGCGTGCATTAACATCTTCTAGTATGATTTTGTGTTGACAATAGGATGGACTAATGCCTTTGATATCAGCAATTGTCCAACCTATTGCTTCTTTGTTGGCTCTTAACACACGCAACAGTTTATCTTCTTGAGGACCTGTTAAATTTGCTGAAACAATAACAGGTAAAGTTTCATTAGTACCCAAATATGCATACCTCAAGTGTGCTGGCAATGGTTTTTCTTCCAATTCCGGAGGAGATTCAATTGAAGGCTTCTTTTTAGGAATAATCTCCCCCGGTTCTCTCACAGGTTCATAGGCAAGACGCCTATACTTCGGATTTTCAGAATTGAGAGCTGCCACTGTTTCTGTAAGCTCCTCCATCATCTCAGGTGAATCTAGTGTCAAAGCAGCCTGCAAGATATCATCAAAATTTAAACAATTAAATACCTCTTGCGATGCTTGCTCTACTACATCCATTCTGAAGCAATCTTCCTGAGAATCTGGGAATTTCATAGCTCGAAATACATTGAATTTCACTTCCTCATCTTGTATCCTCATCGTTAATTCGCCATTCTCTACATCGATCAATGTCCTCCCTGTAGCTAGGAAGGGTCTACCCAAAATAATGGGGACATTTCTATCTGCATTGTATTCAAGAATTACGAAATCAACAGGAAATATAAGTGTACCTGCCTTAACAAGGACATCCTCAATACGGCCTTCAGGATGAGCAAGAGACCTGTCCGCCATTTGCAAGACCATAGAGGTAGGTCTTGCGTTTCCAATTTTTAGCTTATCAAAGATTGACTTGGGCATCAAGTTGATGCTAGCCCCCAAATCACATAACGCCTTTCCTTTCCATTCTTCTCCAATCGATATGGGAATCGTGAAACTCACCGGATCAACTAACTTCGGAGGTAATTTACTCTGACAAATCGCGCTACACTCTTCAGGAAGGCCAATCATCTCATTATCACAATAAGGCCTTTTGTTAGTGAGGGCCCTCTTTAAAAACTTCGTATACTTAGGAATATCTCGAATCGCCTCAAGTAACGGAATATTAATACTTAGACCCCTCACCCTATTAAAGAATTTCTGAAAATCACCCAAATCACCCTTTTTCTGAACTCGAGATGGAAACGGTGGTGGAGGGCGATTAATCACCATATCATCTTTCTTTTTCGGAACTTCTCTTGGTCTTTCTATTTCTTCAACCTCACTATCTTTCTCATTCTCTTTTTCTTTCTCACCCACTTCCTTTTCTTTTTTTGGAACTTCTTTCTCTTTCATAACGGGAAAAGGAGGTGGAGGGAGGTTCTTACCACTTCTTAATGTAACAGCCTTGCAATCTTCACGTTGTGTTGGATTTTCCGTATCGCTAGGAAGTTGCCCTTGTGGACGCTGATTCAGCTGTTTATTAATTTGGCTTAGCTGATTCTGGAAAATCTTCATATTCGCTTCGGCTGCGTTTTGACGTTCCAAAGCTTGTGTTTGAAGAGCAATCAAATTTTCAACGGTTTTCTGAAGGGTAACTACTCCTTCTTGTGGATGGGTAGGTAGAGCTTTCTGGTTCAATGTTTCATCATAAGTATTCTGAGGAGCTTGTCTTTGTACGTAATTGATTTGATTCTGTCCTCCTTGATAATTGTTGTATGGTCTTGGATTATATAGTTGTTACCTTGAGGACGCGGCTGATACGCGTAGGTAGGATTGGCTGCCCCATTAGGATTTGAGTATTGAAATCCAGGATGGTTTCTGTTAGGCTGATATCCATTACCACTTGAATTGAAATTACCTCTATTGGACATAAACATCACTGATTCTGGGTTATTCGGACAATTTTCCTCATCATGATCATCCACCTTACAAATCGAACACATATAAACCTCTTGTGCAGCATGCACAGCTACCTTCTTACCCGAAAATCCTTCTTTTACAGCTAAAGTAAGCTGCTTCAATTGTTTCTCTATGGTATTTTGAATCTTATTCTCAAGCGTAGCAAATTTCTCTTCCATATCAACATTATTCACTCCCTTAACTGGTGTTCTTACTGAGTTCCACCCTACTTCGTTCTTAACTGTTCTCTTGAAACCCCTTGTGTGATATAAGAATCACATATCTGTTTGAATTTCTGTACTGCCCTAAGAGGATCTTCTGATGGTCTACCACGAAAATTACCAAAATTCTGGAACTGAGCTAACATACCCGAATCTGGACGGAAACGCGGAACATTAATATCTGGAGCACCTACTCCTATAGCTGGAGCACGGAATGGAACTTCTGGAGGACCATTAGTAAACCACGGATCATGATTCATCACTATCTGAACTTGAGGATTAGGAACCACTGGTGGAGCTGGAGGAATAACGCCTGGAGCTAAAGGTTGGCCATTTGCATCTAGCTGGCCTTGTACATTCTGTTGACCTTGAAGGTTGATATTCTCCATTCTGTTACTTAATTCTTCTACTTCTAAAGCTTCTCGTTCTCTTCTTCTTCTGTTAGCAAGTCTGATCAACGATTCTGGATTACTAAGGATCGGAGGTGTTGGCTCTAGATCCTTGAATAGCCTTCTTCGCATACACCAAACCTAAAAACCTGAGAAAGATAAACAAACAAAAAGCGTAAAACTGATAAAAACAAAAATAAAAATAGATGCACTATCACTAAAGGATAAACACCGTGGTCACACGCTACTGTCCCCGGCAGCGGCGCCAAAAACTTGGTGGTCCTTTGTGTGTTCTAAAAATAAATGTAAATGATAATCGAACCACAACCGCAAGTGTACGGTTGTCCCAAGTAGTATAACTGATAAATCAGATTCGTTCCAAGGACGGAATGGTTGATCACAATGTCTAGCAAATAGTGATTGATGCACTTATGAAAATAAAAGATAATAATGTGTTTGTTTGGTTTTGTTTATTAAAACTACTAAATGAAAGACAAATACTAAAATGCAAGTAAAAGCTAAGACGCAAGTAAAATAAGTGAAAACGCAATATGAGAGGTAGTACTTGAGAACGCAAGGATCCTCCTAATCTTACTTCCTAACTTATGTTGTTTAAGGGCTAAATTGGTCAATTACAATGGTCGGGATTCTAAATTCCTTATACCCCCGTCAGGGTGGACTATAAGGCAATCCTAAAGTGTCACTAGTCCCGTCAGGGTAAATATGATCCACCGTTGGATGTTTAAGTGTTTTACCTCATTGGCCCTAGAATTAACTAAGTTCGTCAGAATCAATAGTTTTTATCCTAGATTGAATAATTAATTCTATACCTAAACCCTCCGTCAGGATGATCCACACGCCACATATGTGGAATAGCTTAGATACTAATACCTAATTTTAGTTCGCGACTCTAAATCCAGTAAATAATCTCAAATTATCGAAAAGAGTAATGAACCCAATCTAATTTAATTTAATATAAACCCAAATTCAACATTCGTTATTTCATAAAATTAAGATTCACCCATTGTTTGTTCTCAAGCACTATTAAAAGCTTAGCTCATATTAAAATTAAAAACTAAATTAAAAGAATTGGAATTCATATTGTTTACAAAATTAAAATATAAGAAGAACCCAATTTCCGGAATTGGAATGACTACGAACGGAGCTATAGACCCACTCCAGCTCTTGTAGCTTCTTCTTTCTTCCTTCTGTTGCTTCTCTCTGGTGTTTAATCTTGTGGAATGTGAATTGTGTGAAAAATAGAAGTCCAGACCTCCTTTTATAAGCATAAATTCGTTTTAGGGCTTGGACCAGAAAATAGAATATTAATTAAATGTCCAAGCTCACTTTCTAAGCCCAAAATCCCGTAACTGCTGATACACCTTCACTAAAACGGCTTTTTCCGATGCGTTACAACTCCGATTGACCTCATTCCAGTTGCTAAAGTTCCATAACTCGATAAGGAATGATTTCTCTTCAAAGGTCAACAGCTGAATCATCGCTTAAGCACCTCGAAATCAGCAATCTATGGCCTGGAAAGTGGATTTTCAGCTCTAAAAATAATATTTTCGAGATTTGTCTTCAAGTCTTGACTCTAATTCACGATCTTTGACCTTCTCCTCGGATTCCTCTCCTAGCTAACATCTAAAACCTGTAAAATTTACACTAAAAGTACCAATATTACGCGCAAAAGTTTAATAAATTAAAAATGCTAGAAATAAAAAGGGAATTCCGGATTATTGCATATTTAGTCCAAAAGTCTATCTAATTAATTAAATAAACACCAAAAATGATGTCTCCCAAGGGTCGAAAATAAGAACAATTAGGGAGACATCATGTCTCTTCCACCACATAACCCTCTGGGATTGAGCCCTCTGGCGTAGACGGGTTTTCCCTTTAGCAAATACCTTTCAAATTAATACATCGACCGCATTTGAATCGGACCCCTAATAATGCTTCATCGTATAAGTGTATCACCAAGTGGATCATTATATCAAAAAAAGTGGGAGGTAAAATCATTTCTAGTTTGCACATCACTTCAACCACTCCCGCCTTACCAATTTCCAACTCCTTCCTACTCAGATTCTTGTTACAAACGACTCTAAACATGTTAGCTAACCCGATAATCGCATCGCTAATCGATTTATGTTCAGTAAGCCCCATGATACTAGCCATAAAAAAGATACTACATCATCACGTGACAGTCATGTGATTTCATTCCAATAATATTTCCCGTATCACTCTAAACATTGTTCCTCAAACTAGAGGCAAAACCACCGGGAAACTTCTGTGCCTTCAACCAGTCGAGAAATACTTTCCGCTTATTCGTTGACAACAACTTCTATGTATTACAACATTTAGACAGAAAATAAAAAGAACTAATAATGGAGAAGTCCTTCCATCTAGACAAATCCACATGTCTCCTATCATATTTGGCTAATGAATCCGCGATCGTATTATATTCCCTGCTTATATATGATATTTTCCAAATTGGGAATGAATTGATCCACCCTTTTATTTCCTCAATGATTGGATTAAGACTCCAATGCTATCTTCCTTGTTTCTGGATACCTTGAATAAGTTCAAGGTTGTCAAAGTAGAAAGAGCTACTCTGAATGCCCATTGATCCTGCCGATCTCAGGGCAAGGAGAAGGGCCCAAGCTTCTCCTTCCAAAACATTTTTAAGTTTGCATCTTACAGTCTTTTTTTGAGTAATATTGCCTTGGGAATTGACACCGATAGACGAAATAGCCGTCGGTTCCCAATCGGAAGTAAAAGACGCGTCACTAAATCAGATCATGTCCGCCTGATCATTAATTGCTGGGTTATCACTACTAGTGTCATTATCTTTCTTTTTAATCCTTGATTGTTCCCCCCTTTCACCATCTTTATTCACATCAAATAACCTGGCGATAATATCATTTGTATTTCGTGTGATATTGATGTCTCCTCATTTGTGATAGATTTATGTTAAGATGAGACATCATTTTTAGTGTTTTAGAAGTCATAATAGTCGATTGTCTTGAGTATTAGTGCACTTTCCTATTTTGAGTCTTGATTTAGTGAATTAATATTTTTAGAGAATATTGGGTTTAATTGTTTATTTTAGTGTGAAGCTTTAAAGATAATTATGGAGATTAATTAGAGTCCAAGTCAAAGACTACAACTTATGGAAAGAGATTAGCATGGTAATTGGAGATAAGGAAACAAAAGCTAAAAAGATGGAAAAGGAAAAGCTGCCTAAATCTGGGATTCTCCAGCACACGCCTAAAGAAGTGGTGATTACTCCTACAAGGAAGCCGATTTTGGTAATTTACTTTCATAGGGACGTAGATAATTCTGTGAGGATTCTTTTGGTATATTATGGATCAAAACCGACCAATAACGAAGAAGATATGCTCAAAACGGTCCAGTAGTGTTTATCTTTATATACGAATTTGAGTTGGGCTAGGAGTCCAATACTTCATCTCTTCCTTAAGAAAACGAATTAGGTCTTCTAAACACCTATAAATACACCCTTATATCACTTGTAAAATCACCCTAGCAATCTTTGCCTCATAGTAATTAGTTTTTAAGGTTTTATTCTTCCAGTTTATTGTAGAGAGCAAGATGAAGTCTTTTGTAATTTCTTTTAGTTTATTTCCATCAGGTATGAACTAAACCTCCCATAGCTTGGGTTTTGCATCATGTATAAACTATGAATTCTAATTCTTCTATCTAAGTTTCTTTGAGAATTATATGTTTTAATCTGATATTAGCTACTTACTCTTATATTTGATTATTTTGATTTATTGTCTTTCCTAGAACTGATCACTTTAGGATTGTTTTAATAGTAGATAGATGGTCACCTTAGCTGGGTGTTTAACTATTGAACCACCACATAACATCTAGTGTCGATATTAGTTCTGACAAAACATGATTCTAACTAGATAGTCATTAGGGTTTGTTTTAATCACCATATCACCAATTGATTGATGCGTTTGCTTAGGGCCTTGGTAGCGCTTGATAACCCTATTTGAAACCACGTCTTGGTTGTGCCGTATCCCCCTTAGTCGCTCTCAAGGTCTAAGGAATGGGAATTTAGAATCCTGACTAAGTATACAAGAGCTAATATTCTCCCTTATTAACTAGATCTAATAGAAAGAATTAGAAGGATTAGTGCATACTAGTAAAACCTAAGCTATATCTCTCATCTCATATTCTTCGTATTTACTTTATTGTCTTTTATTTTCTTAGTTTAATTATTTATTTTCGGAATTTAATCTCTTTAATTTTCTGTCTTTTAATTATTTACTTTTAGTCGTTATTCCTACCCACGTGATTAACACACTTAAGTCCCTGAGAACGAACTCAACTTACTATCTAAAACTTGCATACGTCCTGTAATACTTGCAGTACTGTGCCTGTCTAGGGTGAGAGTGCGTAGTTTTCTTGACCTTTATTTGTATTAATTTTATCACACCCTAGGCGACACCAAGTTTTTGGCGCCGCTGCCGGGGACTTGTGTCTCGTTACCGTGTGGATTATCTATTTCGAGTAGCAGTTTTTAATTAGTTTTTATTTTTCAGTTTTTAGTTTTTATTTTTCCGGATTTATGCTTGTGGTTTGCTTTAGCCTTTTTCAGGATTCACAGTGTTTAATTCTTGGCCTCCGTTACCGGAGCCTGAGAGGAGCTTTAGAGTTTACAACAAACGTGTTCGTGAGGTAAGATCCTTAAGAAGAGCTATGGCAGGCGTACAAGGTCAGCAAGATCCACCTGGGATTCAACAACAGGATCCACCTGGTGTACAAGGACAACAAGGACAACTACCAGTAGGAGGAGGTAATGGGCAGAATAACGTTAATAACCAACAGAACCGAGTACAGAAAGACCTCCCTGGTCTTCATGTACCCTTTCATGTTCAACCAATCGGTTACCGCCCTCCAGAGATCCAAAATATCAAATTTCGACCCGATCCGGGTATGCTTAGTCAGTTTCAATGTTTTGGACTCTATAATGGTACAGCAATTCAAGATCCGGTGAGATCGATTCAGAAGTTCATGCAGATTTGTGATGCCTATATTACTCCTGACATTACACGCGAGCAACTGTATTGTCATATGTTTTCGTTCTTCTTAACCGGTAGAGCTAGCGAATGGCTAGAAAGACAACCACCTAGAACAATCAATTCTTGGAGAGAACTTCAAGCCGCGTTCTTTAACCGCTTTTAGCCGAAGAGTATGAGACTCAAAGATCAAAACGAGCTTGCAAGATTTTGTCAAGAAGACGGAGAAACAGTAGGAGAATCACGGACAAGGTTTCAACAAAAATTAGCTAGATGTCCACTCCATGGTTATACCCCTGCTCTACAACTTGCAATATTCTATGAAGGACTTAATGATAAAGGTAGAGAGAAGGTGGATAACATTGGAAAACGTAATTTTGTGTCCATGAATCATAATGAAGCTTCCGAGGTTTTAGAAAATATTATGGAACAAGAAAGAAGTTGGCCTTCAACGCGAGCTTCTATTGCAAAGACCCGAGGAACGCTTCGTTTAGATGCAGAAACTGCAAACTCAGCTCAAATATCCGCATTAGAAAATCAAATCAAAGAGCTGAAGTTAGAGATGCAAAAGAATTTAGCCGCTGCAAACGTAGTACAAGAAGCACAAGGTTGTCAACAATGTGGGGTAAATAATCACACATGGGAAGAGTGCGAATCAAATCCACAATCTGTGTACTTCATATCCAACCGAGGAGGCTATCAATGGGGTAACTGAAATCATCCGAGTATGCAGTATTCAAATCCACAAGGGGCCGCCAATCCTGGTCATTATCAACCGCGCCCCCAGAACAACTCTTTCCAACCGAGAGGTCAGTATCAAAATCAATATCAAAATAGACCTGCTCCCCCTCAACAACCTGTTCAAGATGCCTATATCAATTCGTTAGATCAGAAAGCTTTACCTTAGTATCCTCAAGAAGGATCTATGGATAATCAACAGATAACACAAGCTCTGGACCGTTTGACCACGAGTATGAACGCTCAGGAAGAGAAAATCCGAGGACAAGATGCCGCACTTCAGATTTTAGGTACTCAAATAGCACAATTAAACAAAGTTTTGACAAATTTAATGGAACAGAAAGAAGTGAAGGCAATCGAAGGAGGTGATGACAATGTTGGGTTCGAAGCTTGCAAGGCTATTTGCCTTGAAATTGAAGAAGAAAAAGAGGAAGTACCGCATGCTGCTGTTAGTGCCGTGGAAGTTCCGAGTACCGAAGAAGAACCAACCAAGTCTAGCCCCGTGGAATCTGACTGTTTTGAGGTTTATGTGGAGGACGATCAAGAGAAAGCCGAATTTATACAACTTTTGAGGAAGATGCAAGAGGAAATTCGATCGGTAATGGATTATCAAGCTGAGCTAAATTCGAAAGAGAAAGAAGATGAAGTTGCACCTGCTGTGCATGAAGAGAAAGAAGAAGAGAAGGTGGAATCGCCACCTATTGCTCAACCAGTATCATCAACTATTCCTGATACAAATCCTAAGGATGCCACTGTACTCAAGACATTTGTAGAGGCGTACAAACCTGAAAATATCAACGCCCAAATGCCTGAGATTGCAAAAAAAAGGACTTACACCGCAACAAGTTTTTACGCAAGTTATTCCTGAGAAAGAAGCGAGTGTAGAGATCCCAAGAGAAAATCTAAGAGTTTCGAGAAGAAGTGAAAGAGAGCAGCCAACAAAGCTTAAAGATCCGGGAAGTTTCAACCTTCGGTGAAAGCTATGTACGATGTGGGTTCGGGTGTGAATCTTATGCCTAAGTCCGTGTTCGAGAAACTTGGACTTCAGAAATCAGAGAAAACTCCAGTGAAGTTGCAGTTCGCTGACAACTCAGTTACGAGGACATGGGGAACAGTGGAGGACGTCTTAGTCCGTGCAGGTAGTATCGCCATCCCTACTGACTTTGTTATTCTTGAGTTTGATGCAGATAAGCAGGTTCCAATCATACTTGGACGGCCCTTCCTGGCCACAAGTCAAAGTGTAATCAACTTCCAAGAAGGGACCATCACCCTTCATGCAAAGAACGTATCCGAGACCTTCTATGTCTTGGGTAAGAAACCAAGGAAGTTAGATCCCACCGTTCCTGTCATCCACAGCCTTTCACATCACAAAGTCCCTCCTGAGAAGATCCACTTAAAGCCTGTGGACACTGAGCCAAACATTGAGTTTGTGGTTGGCCATGAAGTTCTATGGAAAGCTCTCAAACGCGAGAATAGGCCACGTAGTTTCAAAGACTCGTGGATGGGACCATTCATTGTCACTAAGGTTGTTTCAGCCAAGGTGATAGAAATCCGACCCAAAACGGGGATCAAGCGCAGATTAGTTGACGTTCATAGCCTAACTCGTTGTTGGGGAGGCTATATTCGCAAATCTTGATAGAGGTAACACGTCTAACTTTGAAAGACGTTAAATAAAAGTGTTGTACGGGAGACAACCCGCAATTTTTTAGTTTTTATGTCTTTTACGTTTTTAGTTTATGTTTAGTTTTGTTATTTTTAGTTGATATTGCATATTTGAGAAAGGTATTAGTGTTTTTGGTGTTTAGGAAATGGAGAAATCGAGTTAGGGAAGAAACAAAAAATTTCGGAAGGGATACACCATCGGTGCGGTATACCGCACCTCAGCGCGGTGTACCGCAGAGGACGAAAACCTGTACCACGGGTTGGAGCCGCGGGTTTTATACCGAGATGAAAATTGACCCGTGCGGACTACCACCCTGTACCGCACCCCTACACCGCACGCCTAAAACACGTGCCACGGGGTGCTATTATGGGTATTTGGACGAAGGATGCTACAGAAGCCGCGGTACACCCTTGCGGTGTACCCCCTATACCGCGCCATGGTCCGCGCACCCAAAACCCGTGCCACGGGGTAGGTACCGCGCGTATTTTGCCAAGGCGAAATTTTTTGAACAACAGAAGCTGCGGTGTACCCCGCGGGGTACCCCTAGTCCGCACCTATGGTCTGCGCCGCGCAGCTGGAGAGAGAAAGAAACGGGATTTAAGTGTATAAAAGAGGAATAAAGCTATTATTTCGAATTTTATAAACCTCAAGCCTCTTTCTCTTCTCCAAAAATCTCCCAACTCCATTAAATCTCATCAAAACCTTCACCAATCATCAAAACACTACCCAATCATCAAGGAAAACACATCAAATCTTCTCTCCACATCATTACAAGAGAGATTCAAGCACCCAATCCTCACCAAATCCATCAAATTGAAGAATCAAGAGCTCAAATTTCACAAATTCATCCTACAATTTCTTAAATCCAAGCCTACCCATAACAAATCCACCTCACCCACATAGAGATTCATCATCAATTCATCTTTCCTAAGCCAAATCAAGGTTGTTCAACCAAAAATTCACAAGTTCAAATTTCAAGGGTTGCTAAAGCTTTGAGTTGGGGGTTAATTGAGGATGACTAATAGAACAAAAATTTTAGCTAGCAAGAGGGAGGTGAAGAAGAGCAAGGTATTCGATCCAATCAAGAAGAAATCAAATAACAAAGGTTGTAGTTCTAAATCAAAAGGTAAAGACGACGTTGAAGATGGAGGTATAACTTTGTGTGATCGTAATGGTAAAAAGCTTTACTTTTATGCAAAGGAGAAAACACAACTTCCACAAGGTCCTACACCCAAGGAGAAAGAGGAAGCTTCAAGGGCCCTGAAAGCTTCTGCAGTGAAACAATTGAAAGAGCTACCTTTTGCTTATGAGAAAGTATTCAAGGAAGAAGTTGGTACAGGTGATTATAAGAGATTCTTAAAGCTTGGTGCGAAATTGGGTTGGTCTACATTCATGGTAAGACGTTCTGAATTATGTCATGAGTTAGATTTGGAATTCTATTTAGGCCTTTTTAGCCGAGATAGTAAAGGTTATCTTCCGATTAGAGGAAAGCTAGTTCCTTTCACAGTTGATGAGATTATAAACCACTTCAACTTCAAGAAATTGAAAGGTTGTTGCAAATTTGATGAAGCGGTTGCTAAACGAAAAATCTTTGATGAGGAATTACTTTTTGAGCATGTTTTAGACAAGGAGAAAGTGCAATCACACAAGGGAGAATTGAAGGCACCTTGGCCTTACAAATATCTTCAAACGGATGCTAGAATTTGGCACAATTTCCATATTCCTAATGTCTTTGGAAACACACGAACTTTGGATGTGACTATGAAGAACGCTCTACTTTTGGATTGTATTTTGAGAGAAGAAGAAGTAGATGTGGCACAGTTGATCTATGAGGAGGTGATACGATTTTCGGTCTCTCCTAAATCAGTTTATAATGTTAAATTTCCTACTATGATCACGTGTCTTGTGCGAAAAGCGAATGTAACATTGGGTGAAGAAGAGAAACTCGAATTTAAAGGGAGTTATATTGATAATGCTTGGATCAAGGATATCTTTCGAAGAGCGGGTTCTACGCAAGTCTGGAAAGAAGAAAATGAGCAAAATTGGCAAGAGAAGATGGAGGAGCGTTTAACAAAATTCGAAGCAGCTCAAACTTCCTTAGTCAGTGATATGGCACAAATCAACGCTAATCAAGTGCACATCATGAAACTCCTTGAGCAATTAACGAAAGGTCCAACAAATCCTACCTTGGATGTCAATGATGCGAGGCAATAAGCCTCGAGAGTATGTTCTCCTTCTTCCTTACTATTTCTGTAAATGCTTTTATCTGCTAATTTTAATTTCTGTTTCGAGTCTTTTTCGAGTCGTGGGGACACGGCTCATGTTTGAGTTGGGGGTGTGGGGATTCGTTGTCTCTCATCTCCATTTCTCTGTTTTTAGGTAGAAATTAAAATTTTTGATACATGGGAATTAGATGTAGAGTGTGTTTAATAGCTTGAAAGCATAAGCTCAGTGAATAAATGATAGTTAGTAATATGTTTATGAGCTATATATGTGTATGCTTTGAGTATTTGCAGAAAAACACACGTTGATAGTAAAGAAAAGATTAGTGAGCAATGCGATAGAAAGTATGTTCGATCTCAGGGAACCTTGAGAAGTGTGTAGGCCGTGAGATCCAAGCTAGTTGAAAAACCATTTGATGAAAGTGCTAAAGGTAAGAAATAACAAAATTACATAGTGTAGAAAGTGATTAAGGCGGTTCTTTCATATTTGAAACCTTTGAAGCCTTTTTATACCTTCTCACCTTGTGATTTTGATTTTATATGCTATATCCTTCTTAGCCCCTTCTAGCCTTTCTAAAGCTTTTTATTGAAACACGTTATAAGCCATATCCTTTAGATTATAGGACTTTTCCATATGACCCGCACTAGAATCGCGATGCATAGACAGTTGTTTTAGAGCTTGAGTTTGGGATGGTGGTTCCACCATTATGGGAATTATTATTGGGATGGGATTTTTGAGCTTATTAATTGTGCTTTGTGCTTTATATTGATGATGATTCACAGATTTTTATTGTAACTCTTTGCCGGGGTAATAGTGAATGAAAAAGAAGCTACGAGCTAAATTTTGACAACAAGGGCATTAAAAGAAAATATATATATATATGAGAAAATTAGCGTGATATCTCAACATTAAAAGGAGAGTCATAGCTATAGAAAAGAAATTGATTTGAAAAGAAAAGAAAATATATATACTCGGACCGGCAAAGTGGAATTTTTATGTGAACATCTTATGCTTTAATTGGGTTATTGGGGATGCTAAATTGTGCATCAAAGAATTCATTGGGTCGAGTGAGAAACGTTTTATGAGAGTAACTCAAGCTCTAGGGCGATTCGTTGATGGCTAGTGAGGAGAGAGCCAAAAGCTCACTCCAAATTATCCAAATATACTATCATACCGTCCCTAAGCCTAAATTACAACCTTAAAGACCTTGTGATTCTTTGCTATGTAATTGAGAAGTGATTGAGCCATTAGAGAGTAGTTAAGTGGATCTTTGAATACTAGTGAAAATCGATGAACAATCTATAGCTTCCTTGGGGAACTAAGTAAAGTCCCAATCCTTCTTACATTGCGAAACTAATCTGATCTTGAATTCAAGCTGTGTTGACTATGGATATGAGAAGTGTACAGGTATGTAGTTTATGAAAAGTATTGCATGAAATTTTCTGAGTTATGTGCTTTAGGTTTATTCTATATATTCTGCTATGTTTTTCCCATTGTGTTGAGAATTTTATAAGTGTGTATTTATAGACTTCCCATTGTTTTTAACTTTTATTGTATCGGGACGATACAACTTTGAGTTGGGGGTCTTGATGTCTCCTCATTTGTGATAGATTTATGTTAAGATGAGACATCATTTTTAGTGTTTTAGAAGTCATAATAGTCGATTTTCTTGAGTATTAGTGCACTTTCCTATTTTGAGTCTTGATTTAGTGAATTAATATTTTTAGAGCATATTGGGTTTAATTGTTTATTTTAGTGTGAAGCTTTAAA
This sequence comes from Nemophila menziesii, assembly GCA_029959085.1. Lineage (NCBI taxonomy): Eukaryota > Viridiplantae > Streptophyta > Magnoliopsida > Boraginales > Hydrophyllaceae > Nemophila > Nemophila menziesii. Next base: position 7,123,627 of record JARWIR010000014.1, read on the forward strand.
GATAATTATGGAGATTAATTAGAGTCCAAGTCAAAGACTACAACTTATGGAAAGAGATTAGCATGGTAATTGGAGATAAGGAAACAAAAGCTAAAAAGATGGAAAAGGAAAAGCTGCCTAAATCTGGGACTCTGCAGCACACGCCTAAATAATTGGTTATTACTCCTACAAGGAAGCCGATTTTGGTAATTTCCTTTCATAGGGACGTAGATAATTCTGTGAGGATTCTTTTGGTATATTATGGAGCAAAAAAAGACCAATAACGAAGAAGATATGCTCAAAACGGTCCAGCAGTGTTTATCTTTATTTCCATACGAATTTGAGTTGGGCTAGGAGTCCAATACTTTATCTCTTCATCAAGAAAACGAATTAGGTCTTCTAAACACCTATAAATACACCCTTATATCACTTGTAAAATCACCCTAGCAATCCTTGCCTCATAGTAATTAGTTTTTAAGGTTTTATTCTTCCAGTTTAATGTAGAGAGCAAGATGATGTCTTTTGTAATTTCTTTTAGTTTATTTCCATTAGGTATGAACTAAACCTCCCATAGCTTGGGTTTTGCATCATGTATAAAATATGAATTCTAATTCTTCTATCTAAGTTTCTTTGGGAATTATATGTTTTAATCTGATATTAGCTACTTCCTCTTATATTTGATTATGTGTTTTGATTTATTGTCTTTCCTAGAACTGATCACTTTAGGATTGTTTTAATAGTAGTTAGATGGTCACCTTAGCTGGGTGTTTAACTATTGAACCACCACATAACATCTAGTGTCGATATTAGTTCTGACAAAACATGATTCTAAGTAGATAGTCATTAGGGTTTGTTTTAATCACCATATCACCAGTTGATTGATGCGTTTGCTTAGGGCCTTAGTAGCGCTTGATAACCCTATTTGAAACCACGTCTTGGTTGTGCCGTAGCCTCCTTAGTCGCTCTCAAGGTCTAAGGAATGGGAATTTAGAATCCTGACTAAGTATACAAGAGCTAATATTCTCCCTTATTAACTAGATCTAATAGAAAGAATTAGAAGGATTAGTGCATACTAGTAAAACCTAAGCTATATCTCTCATCTCATATTCTTCGTATTTACTTTATTGTCTTTTATTTTCTTAGTTTAATTATTTATTTTCAAAATTTAATCTCTTTAATTTTCTGTCTTTTAATTATTTACTTTTACTCGTTATTCCTACCCACGTGATTAACACACTTAAGTCCCTGAGAACGAACTCAACTTACTATCTAAAACTTGCATACGTCCTGTAATACTTGCAGTACTATGCATGTCTAGGGTGAGAGTGCGTAGTTTTCTTGACCTTTATTTGTATTAATTTTATCACACCCTAGGCGACACCAGATATTACCCACCGACCATTCTTTTTTCTCGAAAAACCCCTTAATCCTTTCCTTCCATATATTCCAAGCTGTGACCATAATTGTAGCGGTAACTTTCCTTTTATCCCCTCCGTTACTTGTAAAACTTGTAATTGTTTTTAAAAACCATTCTGAAAAGGATACATTCATTTGATCATCAATTTTTATATGAAGGGATGATTCCGCCCATGCCTGTAAGCTGAACAGGCATCTAAGTATAATATGATCTGTGCTTTCTGTGTCCTTTTCACACCATTCGCAAGAGCTCTCTGATGTCTCCTCATTTGTGATAATATAATATACTTCAGAGACATCATTTTAGGCTTATTTATTAGTTTATAGGTTGATCTTAGCTTAATTTAGTGCACTTTCCTATTTTGAGTCTTGATTTGTAGAATTATTATTTTTAGAGCATATTTGGTTTTATTGTTTATTTAGTGTGAAGCTTTAAAGATAATTATGGAGATTAATTAGAGTCCAAGTCAAAGACTACAACTTATGGAAAGAGATTTGCATGAAAGTTGGAGATAAGGAAACAATTGCTAAAAAGATAGAAAAGGAAAAGCTGCCTAAATCTGGGATTCTGCACACACGTCTAAAGATTGGTGTTTTTACCTAAGAAATATACCGAATTTGGTAATTTCCTTCTAAAGGGTCAAGATAATTCTGTTGCGATTCTTTTGGTATCTTATGGAGCTCAAACCGACCAATAACGAAGAAGATATGCTCAAAACGGTCCAGCAGTGTTTATCTTTATTTCCTTACGAATTTGAGTTGGACTAGGAGTCCATTACTTTCCTTCTCCTTCAAGAAAACGAATTAGGTCTTCCTATAAACTATAAATACAGCCTCTTAACACTCTTAAATCATCCTTGGTGAAACCTTAAACCAAGAGGAAGCTTAGAACACAAGAGAGAAGTCCGGAAGGAGCTGTCATCAACAATGTCTTCTTCTACCTTTAATTTTGTAATTTCTTTCTTTTCTTTCATGAACTAAATTTCTTTAGCTTAAGTGTTAGCATATATGTATGAACCCTAGTTTTGATTGACACCTATCTAATTTGGGAATTTAATGTTTGAAATAGAATTATAGTTTTTATTCTCTGTTTATGTGTTTGGATTTATATTCTGTGTTCTTGTGGACGGCCGCCATTAGAATTACCATCTAGTAATTAGGATACCATTGACAACGGTGTTTAATTACATGTTTAGCACATAACGTCTAGTATTAGGTATGATCTGACAACCCAACCTAGCTAGATAATCACTATGGTTTAGTCTTTGTGACTATTTACCAATTACAGGAAAAGTTTGCTTAGGAAGCCTTATTGACACAGGTAAATCCTATTTGAAACTACCGATAGCATATTCGGACCGATTAGGGAAATACTACATAATTCACCCTTACATGTTTAGAACGACAAAACTAGTGGGGATTACATGCTAATAACTTAAGCTATATTCTCATCTTACTTCTCTTTCATATTTATTTTCTATCTTTTTAATTCTTAGTTTTAATTTAGTTTATTAGAAAACCAAACAAAAATCTATTTAACTTTACTTTTACTTGCGTTTATTTGTTCTAGCTTTAATTATTTGCACTTGCTATTTGCATAAGATTCTCCTAACCTCTGTAGTCTCTGCGGAACGAATCTTTATCTAAAACTTGCATACGATCTGTATACTTGCAGAACCGTGTAGTTCTAGGGTGTTTTGCACTTATTTTTTATCTTATTCTATCACACCCTAGGCCCCACCACTCTCCACTTTACATTTCTTCTTTTTTAAATTCTGTTTTGATGGAAGAATGTCGTTGCAAATTCTCCAACAAAAATTCCTTATTTTTGACGGAACATTTGCGTGCCAGATAAGATTCCACAGATTTGTATTATTTTCCTTTTCACCACTAGCTGAACTTTGCAGCGCGTTTTTCACATCTTCATTTACTAAAGTATGATATCCGGATTTTGTCGAGTATGTTCCATCTTTAGTGAATGCCCATATAAGTCTATCTTTGTTATTAGCATTGGTCAAGGGGATTTTCATGATCTCATTTGCTATAATCGGGTCAAAGATCGACTTAATTAAGTCAATGTTCCATCCAGGTGACTGCTTATCCATAAGTTCACTCACCCTTTTCAACTTGATATCATTTGTGTTATCCAACTTATAGTCATTTACCAGCCATTTATGCTCCCATATATCAACACATTTTCTATCTCCAATTTTCCAAATAGCATATTTTTTAAGCATTTGTATCCCTTTGAATAAGCTTGCCCAACTCCATGACCTCTTATTCCTAAGCTTTGTGTCCCATAAGTTTTCATTAGTCGAGTATATACCTTTCAGATTCTTATAAACAAGAGAATCAATGTTGTTAATAATTCTCCAAGCCTGGGCAGCTAACATGGCCAAGTTCATTTTTTTAAAGTCCCGAAACCCAACACCGCCTTTTTTCTTTGATTTAGCCATTTTATTCCAATTGAGCCAGTGTATCCTTTTCTTCTCATTAGTGTCCCACCAAAGATTAGCCACAAGTGCAGTAAGATTTTTACACAATGTTTTAGAAACTCAAATATGGACATAGTATAGTTAGGAATCGATTGCATAACCTCTTTAATGCGAGTCTCCTTCCCGCCTTCCGATAAGAGAGATGATGTCCAACTTGTTGACTTAGATAATAATCTATCCTTAATGAAATTAAGATTATCTGTTTTCGATCTTTTTAGTGTAAGCGGAAGACCCAAGTATATTCCCAATGAATCCATAATGTTTATATTTAGAGATTCTGAAACCCTCACTTTGATGTGCTCCGGAGTGTCTTTACTGAACAAAATCATAGACTTAGAAAGATTAACCTTTTGACCGGATGCTTGGCAGTAAATTTGCAAAGTTTCCCTAAATGCTTCAATTGCCGCGTCTGAAATTTTGATAAAAAACAAAGCATCGTCCGCAAAGAAGATATGTGTGAGTTTTGGGCATTGTCTAGTAACTGAGATCCCATCGATACCCTCTCTGCATTGTTTATTAATTAGACTAACAAGGCTCTCAGTAAGGATAGAGAAAAGAAAAGGTGAAAGCGGATCTCCTTGCCTAAGACCCTGTTTCGGATAAACCTTTTTAAGGCGTTGACCATTTATCTTAGTCTACATGGATACCGAGGTAACACAATTCTTTATCCAATTTATCCACTTGTCCTCGAATCCTAAAACAGACATTGTTTCGAAAAGGAATTCCCAATTGACGTGATCATAAGCCTTTTCCATATCAATTTTAATCGCCGTAATTCGTTTTTTACTTTCTTTTTGTGTTTACGAAATATAAAACCTCTTGGGCAATGAGAACATTATCTTGAATGCTTCTGCCTTTAATAAATGCTGACTGAGTCTGAGAGATAATTTCGTTCATCAGAGGTTTTAATCTTAAAGCCAGAATTTTTGATATAATCTTGTAGCAGAAACTAACACATGAAATAGGCCTGAAATCTTTGATTGTCTCTTGCTTTTCCCCTTTGGGAATCAATGAAATGATCGTATAATTAATCAAATCAAGAGGGGTGTTGTTGATGGAAAAAATCAATAACCATTTTCACAATATCGTCCTTAAGATATCCCAAAATTCTTGATAAAATTTCCCTGGTAGCCCATCCGGGCCTGAGGCTTTAGATCCATCCATCATGAAGACCGCGTTTTCTATCTCCTTGGAATCTGGAATCTTAGTTAGGCTCTCATTCATTTGTAACGTCACTTTTGATGGGATAAACTTCGTAACTTCACTTCTTTTTGCCTAAAAAATTAATATAATTTTTTTGTATATTATCTTTGATTTTCCTCCCATTATCGCACCATTCTAACCCATCACATTTTAGCATTTTGATCTTATTAATTTTCCTACGTCGAATTGTTTTAGCAAAGAAATATCTTGTATTTTTGTCCCCATGTTTAATATTTAGGTCTCTTGCTCTATCCGCCCAATACATTTCCTCTTCATCCCAACATTTTTCGATTGCATTCTTGATTTCTAATTCCTTTCTTTTATTATCTACCGATACTTCAACATCTTGTAACTTCTCTAACTCCTTATAGAGGTTATTAATCCTTTTTCTATTATTAAAGAAAGTACTTTTACTCCATCCTTTTAATGCCAAACAGGCGGCATCTCTTTTATTACATACTTCTTGAACATTCTCTGCTAATCCTCTTCTACACCACTCACTCTCAACGACCTCTCTACATTGGATATGTTCTAACCATCTGGATTCAAATGTAAAGTACTTTTCATTTGTTTTTTTTCATGATCTAGTTGAAGCACTAAGGGTGAATGACCGGATCCAACCGCAGGCGGAACAATAATATTAGCATCCGTAAATTTATTACACCATTCAAGGTTGGCCAATCCTCTGTCTAGTTTTTCTTTCATATTCTCCTCTTCCTTTCTATTGTTAGACCATGTAAAGAAACAACCTTTACTCGGCAAGTCCACCAAATGGTTACTATTAATAAACTCACTAAAATTTAATATTCTATCTAAGTCGGGGTGCGTTTTACCAACTTTCTCCGAGTACTTGGTAATCTCATTGAAATCTCTTAAGATTACACACGGTCCATTAAGTTTATTAATCCATTTAGTTATAGAGCCCCATGTATCTTTCCTTTTATCAAAACCAGTTGGAGCATGAATACAAAACAAATACCAACATGAACCATTCATTTCATTAATTCTACAAACCGCGAAATTCAAACAAGAAAAGACAATATCAATCGAGAGATTGTCTTTCCACATTAAAAACATACCCTCAGACATATAAGATCTTCCTCTGGGGTCCACCACATGAAACTTACTAAAATTATTGGATTGAGAGCATGACTTAAGGTCCTTACGTCTCAATTTTGACTCACACAAACAAATAAATGACACTTTAAACTTATTCACTAAAGACTTAAAAGACTTCTTTGTCAAGGGCGCCCTCGCACCTTGACAATTCCAAACACATAACCTATCCATTGAACCCGACCAGTTTACGGGACCGGTCGCCATCCCGTTTTGTTTATTTGATTCCTGTGGCGTTCATAGGACCACCCCGGCTACCACCTGAATCCTCCGAACTGTCTCTGATACTAGGGTCATACTCAATATGCCCATTATAGTCATCACCTCTGCAGAAGAAAAGCTATTCACCCCCTTTTTCATAACCATCATCCACTTCTTTCATCTTAATCCCATCACAAACTTTCCCATCCCTAACTTCATAAAAGATATCACTTATTTCACTTATAAAACCTTGGAGATCATTGATTCGCTTCTCCATCACCACGAAATCTTCATTCGTGAACTTATGTATCTTTGCGTTACCTTGACACCCACTCGGAGCTACTTTCCTCTTTAAGGTTTTTGGCCAAGTAAATTTGGTCATTGGCTTGAACCCCACAGTTTCAGCTTTATATCCACTTCCTTTTGACCATCCTCCAACCTCAGGTGTTGGCTAATATGGGCTGATTGAGAGTTTGGAGACTCTTCATCAGGCTCATACGTTTCAGATTCCTTCATCAGGCTCATATGTTTCAGATTCCTTCATCACACACCACATTATCGTCATTTTTGAAATTTGATGTTCCCCCATATTCGAAATTGTTGTTCCAGAAATGTTCATTAGCAATAAAACCAGCATTGCTACCTATGTTTTCATTAAGATCAGCTACAAGACCCCTCTCACTTGTGATAACAGTTGGTCCTCCCATGCTATACCTTCTCTCCTCTCCAAGTTTGAAGCTGTTATACATTTCATCTATGTTGATGTTCTGAGCATTGCTCATCCCAATATCACCTAGTTCTCGCCTAAACACTTTGTACAACCTTGGGAAGCACTTCTCTGATATCTCGATTGGACCATCCATATTATGTAAATTCTTAAACATATCTTCCAATATCTCAGAATTATCACGCTTACGTTTATTTGATTTGCTACCTAAGTTAACGCTATCCTGTTTCTCATCAACCACCATTTGATTTGTTTGACCCACTTGATGACGCCTGCCTTGAATGTTAATAGTAGTAACCGCCATTCCACCTTGACCACCCTGACTTGGATTGCTGCTACTGTCTTCACCATCGCCTCAAATCTTCTAAAAGGGAAAAAACAAACAATTTCATCAAAATGACCCCATCGATCTTTTTTTCTTATCACATGGAATACTTTGTCATCGCTACGAATATTCATCTCCTTGTGCCAATTACAATAGCGAGCTGCATCATCAGACCACTCGGGTCTTACCATAGACGTATGACAAGCCCCCTTATTATGACCTAAAACACCGCAATTAAAGCAAAACAATCCAACATTCTCGTAAATGAACGAGACCCACACCTTTCCATCGAGCTGCTCCAGAACACTCCAATCTTCAGTGGCTCGGAGGTTTTAATTTTGGCTCGAAATCTTATAAAGCTGAGGTTGTCATTGTTCACCATTGGATAGTCAATTTCGATCACCTCTCTGATAAAGTCACCAAAGATTTGAATGGCTTTGATAGTGTTTTGAATAGCAGCTAAGCCGTAGATTCGAACCTAAACACAAGAGTGTTTAAGATCGATATCCTTAAAAGCAACTCCTCCTTCCCATTTAGTAATGCTGACGTGAAGACCCTGTACAGTTAAGGGCCTAACAAAGAACAGTCGCTCCACCTCCTCTTGTTGGAAAAGTGTTAACTTGAAAACATTAGGCCCGAGTTCTTCAAATATTATTCTACCAAGTATACCCCAGGCATCGAACACAACCTTTCTAAATGACGTAAAAAGGACAACCCTATCAGAGATGATTTTGTCTATCAGAACAAATTCCGGTGTTTCAGGCTTAAGAGATTGGACTATTGTTGAAAGGGAAAGGGTTTCGAATTTTTCTAGGTTTTCAGTTTTGACACGGGCTAAGGGTAGAAGGTGATTGTTGATGGATGCCATAGTATATGCTTGTCTTTTCTGGTAAAGTGAGAGTTTGTTTTTACTAAAAAAGATCCCCTACGGAGTTGTACTTATAATCCCTCGAGCGTACAATATCACGAACCAAAAAGCACCTTTGCAAACGAAAGTTCTGTATATTTTTTGCATGTTGTACACTTGTCTTAATCTTTCCCCATTCCGATATTTTGGCGTGATTTTGGAGTCAGTCGCCTTGTTAACCTTAAAGCCGGTAGCTAGAGAGCTTCTCTGCGTGAGTATCCGATAGAGATTACTCATTGTCCAAGACGTTGGCAGTTCCAATACTCTGTAAGCCCTCCCGTTATAATAGTAGCATAACAAAAAACATTCCATATCCACCCAATTCTAGTGAGTTTAATTAAGGTCCAATGGGCTATATAGTAATCAATAAGAGACCGAGTAATAACTATGCCCCAATTATACCCACATCATTCCTTAAATTAAAAGATTTCAGAATAGCATCGTATCTTTTAAATCCCCCACTCATATATCGATACATAACAAATCTCATTAAACACCATTTATTTAGGTTATCATTATATAACTCATAATAAAAAAATTGAACACATGATGAAATCGAGTTAAAAGAGAACCTGAAATCTGTGATAACTATCAAATAATTTGATTTGTTTGGTCCCATAAACACGCAAGCTAAAGCCCTGAAGGCGTTACACATCGTCAAGTAGTAAGTATCTTCGATTGATTCGCATCTAACTTCATTTCCCGTAAATTTAGAAGGATCAGCAAATCCAATTACTTGATTATGACTCTTAATGTTAACGTGTCCCTCTTGCATGTACATGCATATCAAATCCTTCGAGATATTCGCCCGATATATCCACATCTTTCTTATCACACAACACTCCCAAGACAGCTTAACCATCATTTATACTCTAAGCAATAAGCCATTTAACTTGTTTTGGACATTAAAAAGAGAGATAAGGGGTCTCTTATCCCCATAACAACCACGATAGCAACCAAAAAGTAGTTGCATGTACACTACAAGGCCAATTGTAGTCACTACACACCAAAACCATGAAGGGGAGTAATTGGGATTCCAAATTGTAGTAGGCCCTAGATCGAACTCCTCCCACCCAAAAATTCCCAAATCTATGGGACCCCGTGATCACAATTTTGCTCGGAAAAAGGAAGAAAAAGAAAGAGGAAGAGAATTGTAAGAGTAGATTAAAGGTGCAATTTAGGATTGAAAATGGGGAAGAAAATGAATAGCTATTTTTTTTCAAATGAAAAATTATCCTTTTATCGAAATAAAAGGAAATATATATCGCTTTATTTTTTAAATTAATGTTTTTTTTTTAATACATGAGAGAGCCATTTTGGACTCGGAGTAAATGTCTCCAATGAGATTCGATTCCAAGACCTCTTGGTCTCTGCGGAGTAACCTAACCACTAGGCCAACCAAGCATTGTATCTTAAATCTTTAACCATAACTCGGTAAGGAAAAAGTATAAATTTAAAAGGGACTATTTAAAAATTAGTTTATAAAGTTAAGCGACCGTTCTAAAACTGGCTTATAACTTATAAGCTTCTTCGGTCGGTTAAACTAAAGCCATAGCTGCTGCTGCCAACTTGGATTTACGGTTGGTTCACACTAACTAGAATAAGAACGTTTGAGATCGAAAAAATGTATTTCGAACACAAAAAAGAAAAATGTAAAATTGTGAAGTGGATGCTCAGGAATATGTGCTGTAAAATTGGTGTTAAATTATATTATTAATTTTTTTTTTGGACGAGAATTATATTATTATTAACTTTTAGTTATTATGTTATGTATAGGCTGAACGTTATTGTGTATGTGTTAGATATCTAGAGGCATTACCAACTCATCGTGTTTCCATAAGTTAACTCTTATCTAACTACCTTCTTGTTAGTTTTACATTTGATTTCATCAAATACTGTTATTATATATAGATATATTTATAATAATTTTTTTACTTAAGTTACCTTCTTTTTCAGACAAATTTCACAATTTTATAGTCCTCTTCACCGTGTACAATATAAACCAGGCCAATCGCTAAGATTCAGTGACTACCTCATAGAAACGATTGATTGGAAACAAAAAAAGCAAGCTGATTGTCTTTTGTCCACAATTAATTAATTTGTTTAATTTCTCTGAGATAGTTGACTGACTCTTGAAGATTTGCTTGGTTATGAACCATTAAAATAAAAAGAGGCAAGTGGTGAGGGATGCAAAAGATATACTACGCATGATACACACGATTCTTCCAAATGCTCAACTTTACTTGTAAGTCCAAGCAAAGGGTAGAGGTATGTATTAATCAGATAATTGATAATTGAAATTTTAGGTTATTTTGCATAATCTAATAATTAGATTATTGTAAAATACAGGGACGTATACAATTAATACGCAAAAAAAAAACCGCTAAACCCCATAAAAAATTCATGGCTTCCTCCATCGTGTCCAAGTATCTAAGGGAATCAACATTATCAAATACTTGTCGATATCTCTATCCAGTATTGTAACTTTTTCCCCACACCGATGTGTGTTTTTACTTAAAGAGTTTGCAGGTTTAAATCGTATGATAAATAGTTTGCAATCCGTCGGTTTGTTATTGTAACACAAGACAGTAACTTAGAGATGTCTAGTAAAATGTTGTCCTTTTTCTTTTGCACGTTCATTTACAAGATATAAGTTTTCAACTCTTGTTCTTTTACTTGTATTCTTTTTATGCTGACTAAAATGATCTCTTTATACTGCTAACATGTATCTCAGACATTAGCAGATGAGTTTGGGATTCTTCACTTGGTGAAATGGTGATTAAAATAAACCCTAATGACTATCTAGTTAGGCTGGTGTTGTCAGGACCAATTCCTTATTCTAAACGTTTATGTAGTGTTTCAATAATTAGACACCCCTTCCAGGCGACCATCTAACTACTATTAACACAACCCTAAATTGATCAGGTTTAAGACAGACAATAAATCAAAACATATAAAACAAATATATGGTTAAATAGTTAGAATCAAATTAAAACATATAATTCCCCAAGAAACTTAGATAGAAAGAAAATAGAATCCATATATTATACATAATGCAAAACCCAAGTTATGGGAATATTAGTTCATACCTGAAGGAAATAAACTAAAATATTGATACAAAGAATTCATCTTGCTCTCTTGAATGACTCTAATGATATAAAACTTAAAGACTAATTAATGGGAGGTACTTTGTCCAAAAAATAAATAAATTAATGGGAGGTAAGGATTACTTTACAAAGGTTGAATGGTATATTTATAGGTGTTTAGAAGACCTAATTCATTTTCTTGGAGTGGAAGACAAGTAACTTGGACTCTAAGCCCAACTCAAATTCGTAACCCTAAAATACAGAAAAGGTAATAATCTGCTGCTGTTTTGTTTTGACCATAACTTCTTCGTTTCAACTCCGTTTGACACGTTCTAATAGTCGAAACCGATCGTCTCGGAAAGCTCTATAACTTTGATTTAGACCATTCTTCCAAATTCCTAGCCAATCCTGAGTTATGCTCACTTCTATGGTCGTAGGTGATGGAATTCAGATTTATTTGGCAACTTTATCTTTCCATATCTTATCTTTTCCTTCCTCATCTCCAATTTACATGCATATATATTCTTTCCTTTATCTCTGAGAATTGATTTGGCATCTAATTAATCCCTATGTATATCTTTAAAGCTTCACAATTAACAAACAATTAAACCAAATATGCTCTAAAAATAATAAATGATTAAATCAAGACAAGAAATTGGAAAGTGCACTATATCATGGGAAAATCGAGTATTTAGACTTCTAAAACACTCTCATACTAATATTAAATTATCACAAATGGGGAGACATCAAGATCCCCCCAACTCAAAGTTGTATCGTCCCGATACAATAAAGATAAAAACAAAGGGAAGTCTCTAAATACACACATAGGTCAATTAAGCACAGTGGAAAAGAAGATAGAAGAATATATAAAATAGACATAAAGCAGCTACTCAGAAAATTTCATGTAATAATATTTACAAACTACATACATGCATGCTTTTCATATGCACAATCAACACAGCTTAAATTCAAGATTAGATTAGCTTCGCAATGTAAGAAGGAGAGGATCTTTACTCAGTTCACCATGGAGGCTATATATTGTTCATCGAATTTCACTAGTATACAAAGATCAACTTAACTACTCTCTATTGGCTCAATTACTTCTAGATCACATAGCAAAGAATCAAAAGGTCTTTAAGGTTTTAATGTTGGCTTAGGGACGGTATGATAAGTATATTTGGATAATTTAGAGTGAGCTTTTGGCTCTCTCCTCACTAGCCATCAACGAATCGCCCTAGAGCTTGAGTTACTCTCATAAAACGTTTCTCACTCAACCCAATGATTTTCTTGATACACAAAGTAGCATCCCCAATAACCCAGTTAAAGCATAAAGATGTTCACAAAAAAATTCACTTTGCCGGTCCAAATATATATTCTTTTCAAATCAATTTTTTATCTTTTGTATATCTATGATTCTCTTTTTGATGTTGAGATATCACACTATTTTTCATCATAATTCTTTTCTTTTCTTTTCATGCTCTTTAGCTTTTTTCATTTACTATTACCCCGACAAAGGGTTATATAAAAAAAACATGTGAATCATAATCTAAATAATAACATAGCACAATTAATAAGCTCAAAATCCTAACCCAATAACAATTCCCATTATGGTGGACCCACCACCCCAAACTCAAGCTCTAAAACAATTGTCTATGCATCGCGATTCGAGTGCGGCCATATAGAAAAGTCCTATAATCTAAAGGGATATGGCTTATAACATGGCTAATAAAAAAAAGGCTTTAGAAAGGCTAGAAGGGGATGAGAATGATATAATATAATAAATTTGGAAAACAAGCTAAAAGGCAACAAGGGGCTTATGAAAGAACCACCTTAATCACTTTCTAAACTATGCAATTTTTTTATTCTCTTACCTTTAGCAAGTTCATCAAATGGGTTTGTCAACTAACTTGGATCTCATGGCCTACAAACCACTCATGGCTCCCTGAGATCGAACATACTTTCTATCGCATTGCTAACTAATCTTTTCTTTACTATCAATGTGTGTTTTCTTGCAAATCCTCAAAGCATACAAAATAAAATAGCTCATAAACATACTACTTTCTATCATTAACTTACCGAGCTTATGCTTTCAAGCTATTAAACACACTCTACATCTAATTTCCATGTATCAAAAATTTTAATTTCTATCTAAAAACAGAAAAATGGAGATGAGAGACAATGAATCCCCATACCCCCAACTCAAAAATGAGCCGTGTCCCCACGACTCGAAAAAGACTCGAAAAAGAAATTAAAATTAGCAGATAAAGCATTTACAGAAATGGTAAGAAAGAAAGAGAACATACTCTTGAGGCTATTGCCTCGCATTATCGACATCCAAGATAGGATTTGCTGGATCTTTCTTTAATTGCTCAAGGAGTGTCATGATGTGCACTTGATTGGCTTTGATTTGTGCCACATCTTTGGCTAAAGAAATTTGAGCTGCTTCGACTTTGTTTAATTGCTCCTCCATCTTCTCTTGCCAATTAAACTCCTTTTCTTCTTTTGGGACTAGCGTAAATCTCGCTCCTCTCAAGACTTTCATGATCCAAGCATTGTCAATATTGTTATAATTTTTAAACTCTAATTTCTCTTCTTCACCCAAAATCACATTCGCTTTCCGCACAAGACAAGTGATCATAGTAGGATATTTCACATTAAATACCGAGATAGGAGAGACCAAAAATCGCATCACCTTCTCAAAGATCAACTGTGCCACATCAACTTCTTCTCCTCTCAAAATACAATTCAACAAGATAGCGTTCTTTTTACTTACGTCCAAAATTCTTGTGTTTCCAAAGACGTTAGGGGTAAGGAAAGTGTGCCAAATTCTAGCATCTGGTTGGAGATATTTGTAAGGAGAAGGTGCCTTTAATTATCCCTTATGTTATTGCACTTTCTCCTTATCTAAGACATGCTCAAAAAGTAAATTCCAATCGAGGATTCTCTTTCTATCCACCACTTCTCTATACTTGCATGGTCCGACCAATTTCTTAAACTGGAAGTGGTTTCTAATCTCTTCAACTGTGAAAGGAACCAACTTTCCTCTAATTGGAACACAACTTTCACTATCTCGGCTAAAGAGGCCTAAATAGAAGTCGGAAATTAATTCATGAGATAAATCAGAATGTCTTACCATGAACGTAGACCAACCCAATCTTTCACCAATCTCCAAGAATCTCTTGTACTCTCCTTTACCAACTTCTTCATCAAATACTCTCTCATAAGCAAAAGGTAGTTCTTGTAATTATTTCTTTGCAGAAGCTATCAAGGCCTTTGAAGCTTTCTCTTTTTTTTTGGGGTGAAGGACCTTTGAATTGGAGAGTTTGTGTTGTATTCTTTATGAAAAGTGGAACCTTTTTTCCCATTGAATTAAACACAGCTAGCTCACATCTCTTCACATGATCTATTTCATCCTTTGTGTTGGAACTAGAACTTTTCTTACTTGATTTCTTCTCAATAGAACCCAATACCTTGCTTTTCTTCATCTCCCTCACAGTAGATAATGTCTCTGTTCTCTTAATCATCTCAATTAACCTCCAACTCAAAGCTTTAACCACTCTTGAAATTTGAAACTCTTGATTATTGGTTGAACAAGCTTTATTTGGGTTAGGAAATGTGTTTTGATGATGAATCTCTATATGGGTGAGATGGATTCTTGATGGATTGGTATGGATCTAAGAAGTTGTAGGATGAATTTTGGAATTTAGGCTTTTGATTCTTGGATTCAATGTGTTTTGTTAAGATTTGGGTGGTTTAATCTTCTTTGTAATGATGTGGAGAAAGGATTTGATGTGTTTTTATGGTGATTAGGTAGTGTTTTGATGTTTGGGGAAGGTTTGATGAATCTTTAATGGAGTTGGGAGAGGTTTGGAGAAGAAGGAGAGGCTTAAGGATTGTAAAATTCCTAATAGACTAACCTTCCTCTTCTTTATAACCTAAAAAACTTGAATTTTTTTCTCTCCAACGGCGCAGACCGGCTTACCGGCGGTATGACCGGCATACCGGTGAGTTGTTCTTCGAAAAGGCTCGCCTCGGCATAAAACCTGATTCATTGACCCGTGGGCACGTGTTTTTGTCTGACCAGTATACCGCTAGTATGGCCGGCATACCGGTGCACAAATTTTCAAAAATCCACCTCTCGGCAAAAATCCCGACGTGTGAACCCGTGGGCACCCCTTTTTGACCCGCCGGCTTACCGGGTCATATGGCCGGCATACCGGTGGGTAGGTCAGAATGTGCACAAAAATTTATTTTTCCTCCCTAACTCGATTTCTTTAGTACCTGAACATCAAAAACACTAATACCTTTGTCAAATATGCAATATAAACTAAAAACAACTAAACATGAATTAAAAACATAAAAACAATTGCGGGTTGTCTCCCGTATAACACTTTTATTTAACGTCTTTTAAAGTTAGACATGTTACCTCTATCAAGATTTGTGAATATAGCCTCCCCATCAACGAGCAAGGCTATGAACGTCCACAAATCTTCGCTTAATGCCCTTCTTGGGCCTGATCTTTATCACTTTAGCTGAAACAACTTTGGTGACTACAAATGGTCCCATCCACGAGTCTTGGTGACCTCGTGGCCTATTCTCTGGTTTGTGGGCTTTCCATAGAACTTCATGGCCGACCCCAAACTCAATCTTTGGCTCAGTATCCACAGGTTTTGCGTGGATCTTCTCATTACGGACTTTGTGATGTGAAAGGCTTGTGATAATAGGAACAGTGGGATCTGACTTCTTTGGTTTATCACCCCAGATATAGAATGTCTCGAATACGTTTTTAGCATGAAGGGTAATTGTCCCTTCCTTGAAGTTGATTATGCTCTAACTTGTGGCCATGAAAGGTCTTCCAAGTATGATTGGAACCTGCTTATCTACATCAAAATCAAGTATAACAAAGTTAGTAGGGATGGTGATATTACCTGATCGGACGTGAACGTCCTCCACTATTCCCCATGTCTTGGTAACTAAGTTGTCAACAAACTGCAACTTTACTGGAGCTTTCTCTGATTTCTGAAGTCTAAGTCTATCGAACACGGACTTTGGCATAAGATTCACACCTGAACCTACATCACACATAGCTTTCACCATGAGCGTACCATTTATTTGTATAGGATTATTAAAGCTTTCAGGATCTTTGAGCTTCAATGGTAAATCTTTCTCTACTTTTCTTGAGTCTCTCACAGTCTCTTTCTTGGCTTCCACACTCGCTTCTTTCTCTGGAATAACTTGTGTAAATACTTGTTGTGGTGTAAGCCCTTTCTTCGCAATCTCAAGCATTTGGGCGTTGATATTCTCAGGAGTATACGCCTCTTCAAATGTCTTGAGTTCAATGTCACCCTTCAGATTTGTATCAGGAATCATTTGTGACACTGGTTGAACAACTGGTGGCGATTCCACCTTCTCGTCTTCTTTCTTTTTCTTGCACAGCAGGTGCAACTTTACTCTCTCTTTTGAGGTTTCATCCTCTTTCTCTTTAGCTCTCGCAGCTTGTAACTCCATAACCGATCTAATCTCTTCTTGCACGTCTCTCAAAAACTGTATAAATTCAGATTTTTCTAAATCTTCATCCTCATCTTCAGAACAGTTAGAGTCCACGGGGCTAGACTTGGTTGGTTCTTCTTCAGTACTAGGAACTTCCACGACACTTTCTGCAGCATGCGGTACTTCTTTATTTTCTTCAATCTCAAGGCAAATAGCCCTACAAGCTTCGAACCCAACATTGGCATCACCTCCTTCGATAGCCTTCAATTTTTTTGCTTCCATAATATTATTAAGAACCTTATTCATTTGTTCTACTTGCGTACCTAACATCTGAATTGAAGCTTCTTGTTCTCTTAACTTCTCGTTCTGCGAATGCATATTAGTGTTCATAAGATCCATAAAATTCTTCAATTGTTGATCACCCACAACTCATTCTTGAGGATATTGTGGTAAATCCTTCTGAGCTAAAGCATCGGTATATGCATCATTAACAGGTTGTTATGGAGGAGCAGGTCGATTATAATTCCGATTTCCTTGATATGGAGCTTGACCTCTTGGTTGGAAAGAGTTATTCTGGGGACGAGGTTGATAATGATCTGGATTAGTGCCCCCCTGTGGATTTGAATACTGCATACGCGGATGATTCCTGTTACCAAATTGATAATTTCCTCGATTGGATATGAAATAAACAGATGCTGGATTCCCTTCACAGTCTTCCCATGTATGATTTGTGACCCAACACTGTTGAAAACCTTGTGCCTCTTCCACTACGTTTGCTGCGGCTAAATTCATATGCATCTCAAGCTTATTCTCTTTGATTTTCTAATGCAGACAATTGAGCTGAGTTTGCAGTTTCTGCATCTAATCGAAGCGTACCTTTGGTATTTGTAATAGGAGCTCACGAAAGTGGCCAACTCCTTTCTGTTTCGATAATGTTTTCCATACCTTCAACAGATTCTGTAGGATTCATGGACACAAAATTTCCTTTTCCAAGATTATCTACCCTCAGTCTACTTTCTCTATTGATACCTTGATAAAATATAGATAACTGTAAAGACAAGGTGTGACCATGGAGTGGACATCTAGCTAACTTCTGTTAAAACCTAATCCACGCGTCTCCTACTTCTTCTCCATTCTCTTGACAAAACTTCGCAAGCCCGCTTTGGTCTTTGAGTCTCATACTCGTCGGATAAAAACGGTTAAAGAATGCAGCTTGAAGTTCTGCCCATGAATTTATTGTACCTGGTGGTTATCTATCTAGCCAATCACCAGCTTTACCGGTCAGGAAGAACGAAAACATATGACAATACAGTTGCTCGCGTGTAATGCCTAGAGTAACATAGGCATCACAAATCTGCATGAACTTCTGAATCGCTCTTACCAGATCTTGAACTGCTGCACCAATATAGAGTCAGAAATTCTGAAATTGACTGAGCATGCCCAGATCGGGCCTGAATTTGATATTATGGATCTCTGGAGGACGATAACCTAATGGTTGAACATGAAACAGTGCTCCCAAGCCTGGGAGGTCTTGTTCAACTCTGTTCTGATTATTGTTATTGTTTCTATTATCTCCTGGTGGTAGTTTTTGTTGGCCTACAGGTCCATGTGGTGGAACTTTAGAAATAAGTGGTGGATCCACTTCTTACTGTTGAAATTCTGCCATAACTCTTCTTTGGTATCTTTCTCCTCGGATACGTCTATTATAAGCTGTAAGCTCCTTTTGGGCTCCAGGAGAGGAGTGATGTCTCCTCATTTGTGATAATAAATTCTATTTCCGAGACATCATTTTAGGCGTATTTATTAGTTTATAGGTCGATTTTCACATGATTTAGTACACTTTCCTATTTTGGATCTTGAATTGATTATTTATTATTTTTAGAGCATATTGGGTTTAATTATTTATTTAGTGTGAAGCTTTAGAGATATATGGTAATTAATTAGAGTCCAAGTTGGTTTAAAGAGCTAAGGAAAGAAAATAAACATGGGAATTGAAGATAAGGAAGTAAAAGCTAAAAATATGGAAAAGGAAAACCTGCCTTAAATCTGAATTTCTGCACCTACGACTACAAATGAGCTTATATCTTAAAATCGGTGAGGAATTTGGATAAACGGTCAAGAGCAAAGTTGAAGATCTTTCCGAGACGATGAATTTCGACTACTCATTCGTGTCAATCGGATGAGTATTGAAGCTACTAGGACCAAAACTAAAACGGGGCTGATTCCATGTTTTTGGGCTACGAATTTGAGTTGGGCTAGGAGCCCAATGTTTACCTTTTCCTTCAAGAAAACGATTAGGTCAACCTATACACTATAAATACAGCCTCTTAACACTAGAAAATCATCCTTGGTAAAACCTTAAGCCAAGAGGAAGCTTACAACACAAGAAAAGAAGTCTGGAAGGAGTTGTGCATCAACAATGTCATCTTCTACCTTTGAATTTGTAATTTCTTTCTTTTCTTCCATTAGTATGATCTATATTTCTATTAGCTTGAATTCTTAGCATATATGTATGAACCCTAGTTTTGGTTGACATCTATCTAATTTGGGAATTTTATGTTTTAAATTGAATAATTGTTTTATTCTCTGTTTATGTGTTTGGATTTATATTTTGTGTTCTTGTGGAAGCGCGCCCATATAGAATTACCATCTAGTAGTTAGGTCACCATTGACAACGGTGTTTAATTACAGGTTTAGCACATAACGTCTAGTATTCGGTTTAGATCTGACAAATCAACCTAACTAGATAATCACCATGGTTTAGTGTATTGCTATTTACCAATTGCAGGATCAGTTTACTTAGGACTCCTTATTGACATAGGTAAATCCTATTTGAAACTACCTAGCGCAACTGGAACCGATTATTGAAATACTACATAATTCACCCTTACATGTTTAGAACGGCAAAACTAGTGGGGATTACATGCTATTGACTCAAGCTATATTCTCATATTACTTCTTCTCTTGCATTTAATTTTCTGTCTTTATTTTATTAGTTTAATTGAAAATCAAATAAAAATCTATTTGTCTTTACTTTTTCTACGTTTTATTTACTCTAGCTTTTAATATTTGCACTTGATTATTGCATAAGATTCCCCTAACCTTCGTAGTCTCTGCGGAACGAATCTTACTTAATCGTTAAAACTTGCACATGATCTGTATACTTGCAGAACCGTGCTAGCTTAGGGTGTTTATTTGCATCTAATTTATACATCTTTTTATCACACCCTAGGCAACACCAAGTTTTTGGCGCCGCTGCTGGGGACTACATCGTTAGACTGTGTGCATATTTCTTGTGCTTTTATTTCAGTTAGTTCTATTTTATGCTTTGTCTTTTTAGTTTTTGTTTTATAGATAGTTACAGATGGAGAATCCAAGGAGACTTGAGTTACCCATCGAATTTCGAGCGCAACCACGCGGAATTCGCGCTCCAGAAATCCAAGCCGCTAAGTTTAGGCCAGATCCAGGGATGGTAACACAATTTGCAACTCATGGACTATTCAGCGGTGCTGCACATCAAGATCCGATCCGATATATTCAGAAATTCATCCAAATCTGTGATGCTTATATCGTAAGAGGAGTTACTAGGGAACAGGTGTATTACGTGATGTTCCGGTTCTTCTTGACTGGAGGTGCAAGCAATTGGTACGATACCCAATATCTTCATATCATTCCAGACTGGGACAAGCTTCAAACAAGATTCCTAGACCAATTTTATCCGGTTAGTAGACGATTAAAAGATATGTTGGAGCTTGAACAATTTATACAGGAAGACAGAGAAAGTTTGGGAGAAGCATGGTTATGATTTAATGAAAAGAAGGCGAGATGTCCATACCATAAATCATCGCCAGAATATTATTTAACCTTGTTCTGTGGAGGACTTAATAGCAAGTCAATGGCAGAAGCAGATTCGTTAGGAAACAAAGGTTTTGTGTTACTAGATCCTGAAGAAGCCGAAATTTGTATGGAGAGAATTCTTGAGAACGAGAGAAGTTGGCCAAGGAAACTAGAAAAAGAAGACACTTCAGAATCTCTGAAGCTTAATGAATTGGCCCAACAACTCGAAGAACTAAAAGAACAAGCTCGCACAATTGCTCAGGTGAATCTAATGCGTACAATACCTTCGTGTCCTGGTTGTGGATCCGGAAATCATGTGTGGGAAAGGTGTATGAATAATCCAGCCTCAACTTCCGTTACATATCCTCAAGATAACTATTATTCTAATGGTTTTAATTATCCGCAAGAAAGCTAAGCTAATTATCAACAACCTCCACAACAAAGAAGTTGGGTCAGAAATCAAGAGACTTATCATCAACCCCAACCTCAACCTTACTATCCACCACAACCCATTCATAAAAAGGTGCCCGTTGTTGAAAAAGCTTATCAAGAACCACCAAAACAATCTATGAAACTGGCAAGGAAAGAACAAACCTTGAGCTTGAATTCGAGTATGGCTAAACTGATGCAAGCAATTGAAAACAATATGAGTCGTAGCCAACAAAAAATTCAAGCCTAGCAAAAGGTAATCAAGAAACTCGAGCATACTCTATCACATATGGCAAGTACATTGCAAAACAAGCCAAAAGGGAAACTTCCAAGTGATACTATTGCTCCTCGAGATGATTCTTGTCATGCAGTTGAATTACAAAGTGGAAAACAACTACCTCCACCAAGACCAGAACCAGAACCAATCCCATACCAGAAAAGGGGGGGGGGGAGAAGAAACAACATAAGATACAATAGAAGAGGTAGTTGAACCAAAGATTTTCCAAGCCAAGACACCTGAAAAAACAAAGAACTCGGTGGAACTTAATAAACGCCCTCCGCCACCATACCCTTCACGTGTCAAAAAAAGGACAATGACCTGGAATTCAAGACGTTCGTTGACATGGTGAGCAAGTTAGAGATTAATATGCCGTTTGTTGAAGCTGTCAAGAGAATGCCGAAATATCTAAAATTCATGAAAGACATTCTCTCAAACAAACGAAGTATCGAAATTGGGGAAACAATTGGATTGCCTGTGGAGTGTAGTGCTATATGTCAAAACAAGTTACCACCGAAGCAAGAAGATCCCGGAAGTTTTACGATTCCCATTGGCATTGGAGATAGTTGGACCGGGAAAGCATTATGTGATTTAGGCACGAGTATCAATCTCATGCCAAGATCCCTGTTCGAGAAGCTCAACATAGGAGAGGTAGTACCCATATCTGTGGTATTACAAATGGCGGATCGCTCTCTCTCCCGACCAGTAGGTAAAATTGAAGATGTTTTAGTTAAAGTTGGTTCTTTTATTTTTCCTTGTGATTTTATTATTCTTGACTACGACGCATATAAGAATGTCCCCATCATCTTGGGTAAACCATTCTTAGCCACAGGGCGTACACTAATAGATATTGAGAATGGTGAGTTGATCATGAGGGTACAAGACGAACAGGTACGATTCAACTTGTTTAAGGCTATAAAGTTACCAAATTCGAAGTATGAATGTTTCAAAATAGATGTCATTGGAAAAATTACACAAGAAGTCTTCAATGAAGCAAGCTTAGATTATGATCTTGACGAGGCCTTAACACTTGAATCACAAGAGGAACTCGAGATTCCCCCTGACGAAATTGCTGCATTAGGATCAAATATACGAGTACTACTTCGAGAATTAGGTGACATTGAACCTATAAAGCAACCATCCATAATATGTCCACCTGTTCTCGAAGAAAAGCCACTTCTAGATCATCTACGCTATGCATATCTACGTACGAATAAAACTTTGCCTGTTATTATTTCTGCTAACCTCTCAGGTCCTCAAGAAAAGAAGCTACTTCATGTACTTCGCGTTAACAAAGAAGCAATCAGATGGACTATTGTTGACATCAAGGGAATTAGTCCTTCCGTTTGCAAACATAAAATCATTCTTGAGAACGAAGGTGGGCGATCTATAGAGGGACATAGAAGACTCATGCCAGCTATGAAATAAGTGGTGAGGAAGGAGGTAATCAAGTTGTTAGACGCAGGAATTATCTATCCGATTTCTAGCAGTGATTGGGTCAGTCCAGTGCAATGTGTTCCAAAGAAAGGAGGTATCACTACCATCCTTAATGATCAAGGTGAAGCCATACCATCAAGAACAGTTGTGGGGTGGCGAGTATGCATGGACTACCAAAGACTCAACAAAGCTACAAAGAAAGATCACTTCCCGCTACCATTCATTGATCAGATGCTAGACAAACTTGCAGGGAGTGAGTATTATTGTTTCCTTGACGGATATTCAGGTTATAATTAGATTTGTGTGGATCCCCTTAATCAACACAAAACAACTTTTACTTGTCCGTTTGGTACTTTTGCTTATAGAAGAATGCCATTTGGTTTATGTAATGCACCTGCCACGTTCCAGAGATGCATGATGGCTTTATGGATGATTTTTCGGTGTTTGGAGATAGTTTTGATGATTGTTTGAATAATCTTTAGAAAGTCCTTGTGAGATGTAAAGAAAAAGATCTTGTGCTTAATTGGAAAAAATGCCACTTCATGGTTCAAGAGGGAATTGTGTTGGGACATAAAGTTTCGAAGGCAGGAATGGAGGTTGATCGTGCTAAGATTGAAGTTATCAAAACACTACCACCCCCGTCTCTGTAAAGGGAGTGAGAAGTTTCTTGGGTCACGCAGGATTTTATCGAAGATTTATTAAAGATTTCTCAAAGATCGCCAAACCGCTTTGTTCTTTACTCGAAAAGGATCCTCCTTTTAACTTTACTGATGAATTTCTTCAAGCGTTTTTGACGATTAAGGAGAAACTAATCTCCACACCTATTGCTATACCTCCTGATTGGAAAGCTCTGTTTGAACTTATGTGCGATGCTAGTGATCACGCTATGGGTGTTGTGCTGGGACAGAGGAAAGACAAGATCTTCCACACGATTTATTATGCAAGTAAGACTTTCAACGCTGCCCAGATGAATTTTACAGTGACGGAGAAAGAGATATTGGCCGTAGTATATGCTTTTGATAAATTCCGTTCCTATCTGATTGGGAAGAAAACTATTGTATACACGGACCATTCATCTATCAGATACCTTATGGAGAAAAAGGACGCTAAGCCGCGTCTTATTAGATGGGTACTGTTGCTTCAAGAGTTTGACATAGACATTCGAGACCGAAAGGGATGCGAGAATCAAGTTGCTGATCATTTATCAAGGCTCGAAGGATCTGATGCGAACAAGGAACCATTATTGGTTAAAGAGGTATTCCATGATGAACAACTTTTTGCTATTAAAGATTCGTTTGTGCCATGGTATGCAAATCTAGTCAACCTCATCGTGAGTGGAGTATTTCCCAAGGATATCCACCCACAACAAAGACAAAGATTATCTCACCAGGCTAAACAATATTATTGGGATGAACCGTACCTTTGGAAAATTTGTAGTGACCAAGTAGTTAGAAGATGTGTTCATGAAGGAGAAGTTGATAAGATTATAGCAAGCTGTCATAGTTCACCATATGGAGGTCACTTTAAAGGCGATAGAACTGCAACTAAAATTCTTCAATCCGGTTTCTATTGGCCTACCCT
Organism: Nemophila menziesii; assembly: GCA_029959085.1. Lineage (NCBI taxonomy): Eukaryota > Viridiplantae > Streptophyta > Magnoliopsida > Boraginales > Hydrophyllaceae > Nemophila > Nemophila menziesii. Next base: position 7,148,133 of record JARWIR010000014.1, read on the forward strand.
ACACAAAGATTGTCATCGTTTTGTCCAATCATGTCAAAGATGCCAATTCACTGGTAACATATCAAAAAGAGACGCGATGCCACTTAATAATATCCTAGAAGTTGAAATCTTTGATGTATGGGGAATAGATTTCATGGGACCTTTCATTACTTCCCATGGAAATCTTTATATTTTTCTTGCAGTAGATTATGTATCGAAATGGGTAGAAGCAGTGGCAACACCAAAGAACGATGCTCAAACAGTGATTAAATTCTTAAAGACATACATCTTTTTAAGACATGGTACGCCACGTGTTCTCATCAGTGATAAAGGTACCCATTTCATCAATGCTCAACTGAGAAACCTCCTTCGTAAGTTTGGAGTGAGACACCGTATTTCAACCGGTTATCACCCACAAACTAACGGTCAAGCTGAAGTTTCCAACCGGGAAATCAAATCTATTCTTGAGAAGATCGTGAACAAAACGAGGAAAGATTGGTCGTTAAAGCTAGATGATGCTCTCTGGGCTTACAAAACAACATTTAAAACACCAGTTGGGGAATCTCCATATCGCATGGTCTACGACAAAGCGTGTCATCTACCTATTGAACTTGAAGCTCGAGCCTTCTGGCCTATTAAAAGTCTAAATTTAGATCCAGAACTGGCCGAGAAACAAAGGTTGATGCAGTTGAACGAGTTGGAGGAGTTTCGCTATCTAGCCTATGAAAATTCACGCCTCTACAAGGAGAAAACAAAGAGATGGCATGATAGGCGACTCCGTCCAAAGCATTTCGAGAAAGAACAAAAGGTTTTATTATACAACTCTCGATTCTCGAATTACCCATGAAAGCTTAAATCCTGTTGGGGAGGACCTTACATTGTTACGAAAGTCACACCTCATGGAGCGATTGAAATTGAACATCCGACCGAGCAAAGGACATTCATGGTGAATGGCCAGCGTTTGAAAAGATACCATGACAGTGAAGACTTTGGACGAGAGGAGACAATCCATCTCGTAGAAAGCGCTTAGCCTGAGGTACGCGTCTAACTCAAAGACGTTAAACATAAGTGCTCTTGGGAGACACCCCTTGTTTTAATTGATTTTTAGATTAATTTATTGCTTTGTAGTGTATAATTTTAAGTTACTTTAGATTTTAATTTGCGTTTACAAGCTAATAGGAGAGAAAGGTAGTGTGTTATTGTGCAGGAAATGAGTTTGGGGTCAAAATGAAAATTCACGAAAAAATTTGCAGGCCAGTCCGGTATACCGCGCCTGGAAAAACCCGTAACACGGGTACACTGACTCGGGTTTTCTGCCGAGAGTTCAAAAAATTGGAGCGTGACAGGTCCGGTATACCGCGCCATATGTCCGGTATACCGCAACAGCAAAAACCCGTGACACGGGTAAGGAGTTCGGGTTTTTTGACTAGGAGTGAAAAATAGCAGCATGACCAGTCCAGTACACCGCGCCATAGGTCTGGTACACCGGACTAGTTCGGTTTTGAAGAATTTTATTCCTAATCAAACTCTTACCTTATCAAACTTAACCCTAGCCCCTCCCACACGCAATTTTCAGACCCAAACACTATATATAGACCTTGAAGCTTGTACAAACCTCCACAATTAACACACCAACATCAATTATTCTCTCCTCCATCCTCCATAAACACAATTTCTTCATCAAATTCATTACACTACACCATTAAACACCATCAAGAACATCAAGCTTTCAAGAATTCTTCCAAAATTCATCAAGAAACCTTTCTCTTTAATCAATTCCAAGCAACAACCTCAAGCTACACTAATTCCTCTTAAACTTTTAATTCATCCTTGGTATAACTTGAGTTGCGGGTAAATCAAACATGACTAATAGATCTGATGCTATGGAATACAAGAGAAAGTGCACCATCCTTGAAAAGAATAAGAAATTTCCTGGAGCCACCATAGAAAAGCCTATCAACCTTGATGAGGCTACTTAAGAATCAAATGAAAAGGCACCAGCACAACCACTACCAAAGAAATCAACTGCTAAAATGTCTGTACAAGCAAGGCCTATGAAACAGAAGAAAATTCATGACCAAGGTTCTTCTACTTCTTCCTCTAAAGTTGACCATGATATTCCCCCATGGTCTCTTAAATTACAACATGAAGTTGAAAGATTACAAGAAGAAAACAGAGAACTTTGGGTGGAAGTTACACAAATTAATTCACAGCTGGAAGATATAACTATGGACAGGGATATTGATAATTATTCTTCTCCATCTTCTTCTTCGGAGGAGGATATGATGGATCTCTATGGCCAGCCAGGTAAGCCACTCTAATTCTTTTTCTTAATAGCTTGTATGCATTAGGTAGTTTAGTTAGTTTTAATTTTAAATTTTATTTCTTTCTTGAGTCTTTTTCGAGTCTTAGGGACACGACTCACTTTTGATTTGGGGGTGGGGATTCGTTGTCCTCATCTTCTTTTCGTTTTTGCATAAAATTTAAAAAAATTAGGTTGAATTAAGGCATAGAATATTTTGAATGTACCTATTTGAGCATGATTTAATTAGGTCAATGATAATAAGTACTATGTTTTTGAAAGATGTTACAAAGTTGTTTAGCATGCATGTATGAAAACAGGAAATAAAAGATAGAAAAGTTAATGAGCAATGCTAAGAATTCATGTTGAAACTTAGGGAGAGTTATTTGGTGTGTAGAACGTGAGGTTTGAAATTAGTTGAAAACCCACTTGTCTATGAACTATTAGTGAAAAAGTAACAAAATCCGGTAGTTAGAAAAATGAATAAGGCAGTTCTTTCATGTTAAAGCCACTTGAAGCCTTTTATACATTCTCACCCTTTTTATTTGATTATTGTTATTATTTATCCGTCTTAGCCCCTCTGAGCCTTCTAAAGCCTTTTATTTAACCAAATTATAATCCATACCCTTAGTTTGTAGGACTTATCTATATGACCCACACTCGAATCGCAAAACCTAAAACAAGTCGTTTTTAGAGCTTGAGTTTGGGGTGGTGGGTTTTATCATTAGGGAACATTGGGTTTGGGAAATTGTAATTGTGAAATTATTGATGATGAAAAATTTAATATTGTAACCCTTTGCCGGGGTAATGGTGAATGGAAAATAAGCTACGAGCTAAAATTGCCAACAAGGGCATAAAAAGAAAAATACATATATGATAAAAATAGCGTGATATCTCAGCATTAAAAAGAGAGTCATAGCTATACAAAAGAAAAAATTGATATGAAAAGAATATATATTCGGACCGGAAAAGTGGAATTTGTATCATCATAAAAGGTTTTAATTGGGATTATTGTGGATGCACATCAAAACATCAACAAATTGGGTTGAGTGAGAATATCTTCGAGTGAAAACTCAAGCTCTAGGGCGATTCGTTGATGGCTAGTGAGGAGAGAGCCAAAACCTCACTTTTCATTTATCCAAATATACCACACTGTCCCTAAGCCAAGTTATAACCAAAGACCTTAGGATTTCTAACTGCTTGGTGGAGAAACAATTGAGCCATTAGTTAGTAGGTAAGTGGACCATTGAATTCTATATTAGGACCTATGAACAACCTATAGCCATTAACCTGAACTAAGTTATCATCCTCTCCTTCTGGCATTGCGAACTTAATCTTGACTTGAATTTATGGATTGTTGCTTATGTGTATATTAAGCATATTTGTGCATTATTTCTTGAGAATTACTACATGATACTTTTTAGGTATTATGCTCTAGTATCATTCATTATGTTCTGTTCTTATTCTCCTCCGACTTTTTCTTCTTGTTTATATGACTACCCTACTGTTCTTTATTTTTATTGTATCGGGACGATACAACTTTGAGTTGGGGGTCTTGATGTCTCCTCATTTGTGATAATAAAACCTATTTCCGAGACATCATTTTAGGCGTATTTATTAGTTTATAGGTCGATATTCACATGATTTAGTACATTTTCCTATTTTGGATCTTGAATTGATTATTTATTATTTTTAGAGCATATTGGGTTCAATTATTTATTTAGTGTGAAGCTTTATAGATATATGGTAATTAATTAGAGTCCAAGTTGGTTTAAAGAGTTAAGGAAATAAGATAAACATAGTAATTGAAGATAAGGAAGTAAAAGCTAAAAATATGGAAAAGGAAAACCTGCCTTAAATATGAATTTCTGCACCTACTACCACAAATCAGCTTATATCTTAAAATCGGTGAGGAATTTGGAGAAACAGTCAAGAGAAAAGTTGAATATCTTTCCGAGACGATGAATTTCGACTACTCATTTGCGTCAATCGGATGCGTATTGAAGCTGCTAGGACCAAAACAAAAACGGGGCTGATTCCATGTTTTTGGGCTACGAATTTGAGTTGGGCTAGGAGCCCAATGTTTACCTTTTCCTTCAAGAAAACGATTAGGTCAACCTATACACTATAAATACAGTCTCTTAACACTAGAAAATCATCCTTGGTAAAACCTTAAGCCAAGAGGAAGCTTACAACACAAGAAAAGAAGTCTGTAAGGAGCTGTGGATCAACAATGTCTTCTTCTACCTTTAAATTTGTAATTTCTTTCTTTTCTTCCATTAGAATGAACTAAATTTCTATTAGCTTGAATTCTTAGCATATATGTATGAACCCTAGTTTTCGTTGCATCTATCTAATTTGGGAATTTCATGTTTTAAATTTGAATTATTGTTTTTATTCTCTGTTTATGTGTTTGGATTTATATTCTGTGTTCTTGTGGAAGCGCGCCCATATAGAATTACCATCTAGTAGTTAGGTCACCATTGACAACGGTGTTTAATTACATGTTTAGCACATAACGTCTAGTATTCAGTTTAGATCTAACAAATCAACCTAACTAGATAATCACCATGGTTTAGTGTATTGGTATTTACCAATTGCAGGAACAGTTTGCTTAGGACTCCTTATTGACACAGGTAAATCCTATTTAAAACTACCTAGCGCAATTGGAACCGATTATTGAAATACTACATAATTCACCCTTACATGTTTAGAACGACAAAACTAGTGGAGATTACATGCTATTGACTCAAGCTATATTCTCATACTACTTCTTCTCTTGCATTTAATTTTCTGTCTTTATTTTCTTAGTTTAAATTAGTTTAATTGAAAATAAAATAAAAATCTATTTGTCTTTACTTTTTCTACGTTTTATTTACTCTAGCTTTTAATATTTGCACTTGATTATTGCATAAGATTCCCCTAACCTTCGTAGTCTCTGCGGAACGAATCTTACTTAATCATTAAAACTTGCACACGATCTATATACTTGCAGAACCGTGCCAACTTAGGGTGTTTATTTGCATCTAATTTATACATCTTTTTATCACACCCTAGGCAACACCAGGAGGCCAAAGATGCACTGTTAAAACCTGAAAAAGACTAAAGCAAATCAACAAGTGTAAATCTGGAAAAACTAAAAAGAAAAACTGAAAAATATAAATTAACTAAAAACTACTACTCGAAATAGATAACCCACATGTTAACGAGACACAAGTCCCCGGCAGCGGCGCCAAAAACTTGGTGTCGCCTAGGATGTGATAAAAATAAGATAAAATAAAGCCAGAAAACAATGCACTAATCACCCTAAACAAGCACAGTACTGCAAATATTACATGGCGTATGGAAGTTTTAATGATAAGAAGAATTCGTTCTCAGGGACTTAGTGTGTTATATGAATGAGCAAATAATTAGAGTAGTAATAATTAATTAAAATAAACAGGAAATAAAGATGATAGATTGAGAGATTAATAATTAAACTAAGTAAAAGTATAGACAAATAATTAAATATGAGAGAGTATAGCTTAGGTATTTGCTATTATGCACTAATCCTTCTAATTATTTCTATCAATTTCAGTTTATAAGGGAGACAATAACTCTTAGATATTTAGTCAGAATTCTAAATTCCTACCTATACCTGAAGAGCGAATAGGTAGGCTACGGCACAACCACGAGGTGAGCTTAAATAGGGTTATCCTACGCCACTAGGTTCCTAAGCAGTTCTTTCCTTCAATTGGTGATATGGTGATTAAGACAAACCCCAATGACTATCTAGTTAGGCTGGTGTTGTCAGGACCAAATCCTTATTCTAGACGTTTATGTGGTGTTTCAATAATTAGACACCCCTTTCGGGAGACCATCTAACGACTATTAACACAACCCTAAATGGATCAGGTTTAAGACACATAATAAATCAAAACACATAAATTAAATATATGGTTAAGTAGCTAGAATCAGATTAAAACATATAATTCCCAAACAAACTTAGATAGAAAGAAAATAGAATTCATAGATTGTACATAATGCAAAACCGATGCTATGGGAAAATTAGTTCATACCTGAAGGAAATAAATTAAAAGATTGATATAAAGAATTCATCTTGCTCTCTTGAATGACTCTAATGATATAAAACTTAAGGACTAATTAATGGAGGCAAGGATTACTTTACAAAGGTTTAAGGGTATATTATAGGTGTTTAGAAGACCTAATTCGTTTTCTTGGAGTGGAAGACAGGTAACTTGGACTCCAAGCCCAACTCAAATTCGTAACCCTAAAATATTGAAAAGGTAATATTTTTCCGCTGTTTTGTTTTGGCCATAACTTCTTCGTTTCAACTCCGTTTAACGCGTTCCAATAGTCGAAACTGATTGTCTCGGAAAGCTCTATAACCTTCCAAATTCCCAGCCAATCTTGAGTTATGATCACTACTATGGTCGTAGGTGCTGGAATTCAAATTTATTTGGCAACTTTATCTTTCCATATCTTATCTTTTCCTTCCTTATCTCCAATTTCCATGCATATATTCTTTCCCTTATCTCCTAGAATTGATTTTACATCTAATTAATCCCCATGTATATCTTTAAAGTTTCATAATTAACAAACAATTAAACAAAATATGCTCTAAAAATAATAAATCATTAAATCAAGACAAGAAATAGGAAAGTGCACTATATCATGGGAAAATCAAGTATTTAGACTTCTAAAACGATAAAAATGATGTCCCTTACTAATATTAAATCATCACAAATGGGGAGACATCAGGTGTCTAATTATTGAAACACCACATAAACGTCTAGTGTGTGGTAGTGATGCGGAAAGACTTGCCTAACTAGATAGCCATTAGGGTTTGATTTAACCACCGATCATTATTACAGGACAGTCTCATCTAAGAACCTAGTGGCATAGGAGCACCTTAGTTAAGTCCCGTGGTAATTGTGAGGTCTCCACCTAAGTCCACCCGGAAGGGGGTTAGGAGGAATTTAGAATTCTGGTTATTGCAATTCTACATAATTCTACCTTACATGATTAGAATAAACAAGACTAGTGGGGATTACTTGCTATATCTCGACCTAAAATCTCATGCTATCTGCTTCTATTATTTACTTTTCTGCTTTTATTTTATTTAGTTAATATTCTATTAAAAAACCAAATAAATATTTCATTAGTATTTTATTTCTTGCGTATTATTCTTCTAACTTTATAAATTACACTTTATATTGCAAAAGTTCTCCTAACTTTCGCAGGCTCTGAGGAACGAATCTTATTTATCATTAAAACTTGCATACAATCTGTGATACTTGTAGTGAGTAGCGTGTTAGGCTAGGGTGTTTATTTGCATCTATTTTATCTATTATTTTATCACACCTTAGCCGTCACCAAATTTTTGGCGCCGCTGTCGGGGACTCCAACGTTAGTCCTCGTGCATTTATTTAGTGCTTTTATTTCAGTTAGTTCTATTTTACGCTTGTGTTTTTAGTTTTCTTATTTCAAGTTATTCAGATGGAAAATCTGAGAAAACTTGATCTTTCCATCTCATTCAGAGTGCAACCCAAAGGAATCCGCACTCCAGAAATCTAAGCCACTAAATTTTGACCTAATCCAGGCATGTTACCGTAGTTTGCGAGTCATGGTAAATTTAGCGGAGCTGCACAAAAGGAGCCGTTCCGTTATATTCAGAAATTTATGCAGAGAGCAGATGTACTACATAATGCTCCAACTCTTTTTAACTGGAAGTGCAAGCGATTGGTATGACTCCCAACACCCTGATTCAATTCCAGATTGGGATAAAATTTCAAGCCAAATTTCTAGATCGATTCTATCCGATTAGTAGACGCTTAAAATATATGGTGGAGTTAGAACAATTTATCTAAGAATTTGGAGAAAGTGTTGGTGAATCATGGTTACGTTTTAATGAGAAGAAAGTGAGGTGTCCATTCCACGTCTCCTCGCCTGAATATCAATTAACCATGTTCAATGGAGAACTCAACAACGAGTCCAAGGCAAGGGCAGATATATTAGGATATGGAAGTTTTTTTGTTATTAGATGGATTATTCTAATAACATACCGTCCTTCAGCCTATGCTAAAACCGTAAAGACCTCGTGATTCCTAGATGCACAGTGAGTTAATAGGGATTATTCTAAGTGGACCATTCAACACAAGTAAAGATCGAGGAACACCCTATAGCCACCATCTTGAGATAAGTAATAAGCGTAACCTTCTAGCATTGTGAAATTAATTTTGGATTGATATTGTTTTGTATTTGATTTTGCATGATAAGTGTAGGTGTATATTAATTCCTAGATTAGACTATATGAAATTTGTTTTAAGTTTTGCTTTGGGGTTATTTTCTAGATTCTACCTTCTGCATTCACCTAAAAGATCCTTTATTTTTATTTTACTTTGTCGGGACGACAAAGGTTTGAGTTTGGGGTCTTGATGTCTCCCTATTTGTTCTAATTCTTAGACCTTTGGAGACATCCTTTTAGGTGAATAAATGACTTATTTGATAGACTTTTAGGCTTAATTGATCATATTGCACTTTCTCCCCTTGGAAATTAACTATTTGCAGAATCTGAGCTTTTGTGCGTAAATTTGACTATTTTTAATGCAAAGTTAATTGGTTCTTGAAATTCATGACAGACCAATCCAAGGAGAAGAAGTGAGAATAAAGTCTTAGTGTATTTTAGAGTGTTAGGAAATGATTTTGAGTCGAGTTTCTATTTTTAGAGTACACTTTCCTATTTCGATTTCTTGATTTATTGATTTATTCTTTTTAAGCATATGCGGTTTAATTATTTATTTAATGTGAAACTTTAAAAGATAAATGGTAATTACTTAGAGACCAAGTCAAGATAAAGATGAAAGGAAAGAAGATTTACATGTGAATAAGAAGATTTAGGAAAGATTTATTCAAAGGAGGAAAAGATAAAGCTGCCTTTTGAAATCTGAAAATCCAGCCACGTTTTAGAGATTAAATCATAATAAAAGATTGGCATGGATTCTGGACGAATGGTCTGCACCAATAGAAAGAGCTTTCCAAGACAAGCAGTTTCATATATTGGAACTTCTCAAACGGATAAGTATTGAAAAAGATATGACCAAATCAAATCAGCAGAATCTTATCTTTTAGAGCTACGAATTTAAGAGTCTTTGACTTGTCTTCCACTCCAAGCAAATTCGACCTAGGGTCTTCCAACACCTATAAATACACCCCTTAGACCTCACAATTCAGTACCTCTCACAATTTATTCAATATCCTTAGAGAGAGAGTCAAAGACCTCTCATAATTCATTCAATATATACATCCTTAGAGAGAGCGTCAAGAGGCGGAAGCAAGAGCAGAAGCTGGAGACTGTCTATATCTCCAACAACAGTTCAAGCCAATTCCTCTATCTAGGTTCTTATTTTATTTCTGTTATTAGGACATGTATAGTATTAATTTCTTTACTGTTTTTACTTTCAATATGAGCTAAACCTTAATTACTTGAGAATCGCATTAAAGGGAAGAACCCTAATTAATTTAATTTATGTTTTGAATTTGGGATTGTTATGATTTAAATTGAATTAGGTTTTAGGTATTGGATATTATTTTGTTTTAATCACTATTTCTTTTCCGTACAACTAGAAATAGATTTTAGTATTTGGGCTATTCCATATAGTGGCGTATGGATCATCCGACAGGGGGGTTTGAATACAGATCTAGGTAATACCCGTGTAATGTCCGTTATTGACCGAAAGGCTTAACTAGTTACATAGCCAAAGAGGAAAAATCTTATCATCCGAAAAGCCATATTCGACCATACAGGTGTTTATGATTCTTTAGGATAGCTTCTAGGTCCACCCGACAGGGGGCTAGGAGATATTAGAGTCCCGGCTAATATTATAATTCAAATTCTACCCTTAAACATAGCATGTATTATATTGATTAAGTGGATTCCTTGCGAGACTCAAGTATAGCTCATATCTGCATCTAGTCCTTTAGTATTTATTTTCAGTTATTTATTTTCATGCATTCTTAGGATTAATATAAAAACCAAATAAATATTTCTCATCTTTTATTTTCTGTATTTGCAATTACTACTACTTATCTGTTGAACACTTGGGTTATACCAGTCCAATCCCTGAGAACGAATCCGACTTATCGGAGTATTACTTGGACAACCGTACACTTGCGGTATTGTGGTTCCTTTTATTTCCGTACTTAATTTTATAACACCCCAGAACCCACCAAGTTTTTGGCGCCGCTGCCGGGGATTGCTGCGTGTGACCCCGGTGTTTAATCTTTAAGTAGTTTTAATTGTTTTTTTTTTCCAGTTTTACGCTTGGTTTTTGTTTTTGTTTTGTTTTTACAGGTTCTTTACTTAGGTAATGTTCAAGAGATTCGATTGAAAGATGTATAGAGGACATTACCCGGATCCCGATCCATACGAATATTGGGAAGACTCTTCGGGACAACAACAATGGGGTAGTAACTTCTACCAACAATCCTATCAATACCCGCAAGAGCAGGATTGGAACAACCAATGGATCGGGAATAATCAACAACAAACACTATATCACTATCAACACGAGCATGAATGGAACAACCAGTGGGTTGAAAACATTCAACAACCTCCACCTTCACCACAACTTTCCCAGTTATATAGATCAGTTACAAAACTCATGGGCTTATATGAACAATCGCAGAAGTTAGCAGATGAAAATGATTCCCGCTTACAAAGAATGCAAAAGGAGCTAGACGAAATAGAATCCATAATTAATTCTCAGCATTCTGCCAATAAAGATGAAAGGGATCCACTGGAAGAAGTAGTTGAGGAGGAGGTGTTGGAGGAAGATATTAGTGATAGTGATATGACCATCATGCCAGTTATAAATGAAGACCACCATGTGGTTGACAATCCTATTAGCATGGTGGAAGAAGGAGTAGCAACGAAAATCATAGAAATTGAAACAGAGATTTCTATTCCTATGGTGCGTGCACATGATCAATATACTGAACACAAACAAGAAGAAGAGGCGATCGAGATTGTTGAGATTCCACATCAAGAATATGATGAAGTAATAGTGGAAGATTGGGTTGAAAGCGAAGACGAATGTGAAGTGGTTGAGGAACCAATCGAAGAATTCAAAGTTCACAATAAAAGAGAAATCGAATCCCCACCACAAAAAGTTCACCAATCACTGTCTCCACCACAAAACATCATTAGAGATAGAATATCAGAATCACCTCTATTATTAGAAATGATCAATAGGTGCTACGCAAGAAAGGTGCTACACCGCGAGAGTAAAGCGGCACGGAGAAGCACCTACCCACCACACTTTAAAGAGGCACGCGAGATTAAAGAGAATAAAAATGAGCTTATACCGTTGAGGACGGTTATCTAATATCGTGTGGTGAAGACTACGTTTCGTCGTGAAAGTAAGAAGGCGAAACGGAGATACTACCCTCCCCCTTTCAGAGATCGATTGAATAAAATTTTAAGGGGGAAGGTTCTAAAGCTTACATGCCAAGGACGAGGCGAATTCAAGCGGAGGAGAACCGCAAGGGCCTTAATACCATCTTCATGGAAGGTAACGCGTCGAACTTAAAGACGTAATAAACAAAAGTGCTTCTTGGGAGACAACCCATGTTTAATTTTCTTTATGTTTTTCAATTCCTAGTGTATAATTCTAAGTTAGTGTCGAGTTTTAGTGTCTACTTTTAAAATAAATGAGAAAGGTAGTGTGTTAATGGTGCAGGAATCGATCCAAGGGAAAAATTCGGCGCGAGGTCCGGTATACCGCCCCAGAACCCCGGTATACCGCAAGAAGAAAACCCGTGTCACGTGTTACTCACGCGGGTTTTAATCAGAAAGGAGAAAAAAATTTCGATGCGCGGTCCGGTATACCGCGTGATGTCCGGTATACCGCAGGAGGGAAAAACCCGTACCACGGGTTAGGTACCGCGGGTTTTTGGACGGAGAAGATATGATGAACAGTAGAAAAAACCCGTGCCACGGGTATATATCACGGGTTCTTGGCAAAGACGAAAAAAACGAAACAACAGAAGCTGCGGTACACCGCGGCTTAGGCCCGGTGCACCGCGCCAGGCGGTTTGTGAAGAGATCAAGGCCCAATCAACTTCTTACCTCAACGATAAACCCTAGCCTCTTCAGAAACGAATTTTCCAGACCTTAACCCTTATGTACCTACACAAAGACCACTACAACACCAAAGAACATCAAATCCTTCCTCCTATCTCATTCTAAACACACATCTAACACCACAATCCTTCAAGAACATCAAGAAATCTTCTACTTCAAGCTTAAGTCTCTTCATCAAAGCTTCAATCCTATTCATTAAACCTTCCCCAAGCCATTACATATTGATTACCCATCTCATATGACTCCATAATACTTCATTACAAATCCTCAAAACATCAAATTTCAAAACTCCTCTCTAGTTTTTGATTATCTGAAGTTTTGAGTTTGGGGTCCATTGAGATGTCAAAGATTGGGAGGTCAAGAATACCATGAAGAGGAAGAAGCAGTTGGAGAAGCTTGTATTACTTTTGGGTGTTGAAAGATGTAGTTGAAAGAATTTTTGGAGGATAATCATGAAGAGGTGATTGAAACCCATAGGAAAAATCACAAAAGAGTTGGAGCTTATGCAAATCATATTACGTAGAGTGAGCAATGTTCCACATGCCACCTACGTAACACAAGGAGCTCAACCTACACGCAACAATGGAAACCAGCTTCGTGCTGGTTCAGATACATTTTCCTATCCCTTTCTTATTTGTTTTAATTGTTTATTTGCTTTATTGAGTCTTTTTCGAGTCGTGGGGACACGACTCATTTTTGAGTTTGGGGTGGGGTTCGTTGCCTCACTCCAATTTTATGTGTTTTACAGTTTTTTTTTTTAATTTAATTTTAGTTTGAGGAATGTTTTGACTGTAGAGATGTAGAGTGTTTTAAATGCCCCCATTAAGCATGCTTTTTATAAATTTATGATAGAAAATAGTTGACTTTAGGAGTTAGTGTAAAACGCACTTTGACTGCATGCGAATATGAGATGATTGATAGAAAAAAATTAATGAACAATGCAAAAGAAGTAAACTTGTGCTTAAGGATAATAGGTGGTTTGTAGAACGTGAGATCTAAATGAGTAGAGAACCCACTTAGGTATGAACTAGAAGCAAGTTGTGTAGATAGGAAAATGATAGAGGCAGTTCGTTGTTAGCCCTTTGAATCCTTTTTGGCCTTCTATCCCTGAATTAATTTTATCCTTCTTAGACAAATTTTTAGCCTTTAAGCCTTTCTTTTGACGCCACATTATAAGCCAATATCCCTTTAGTTTGTTAGGCATGACCATATGACCCGCACGTGAATCACGATCCTGAGACTTCCTGTCTTGAGCTTGAGTTTGGGGTGGTGGGTCCACCATATGGGAATTTATTGGGTTGGGATTATTTTTGAGCTTATCAATTGTGCTCGGTTATATATTTTGATGATTCACAGGTTTATTGTATTGTAACCCTTTGCCGGGGTAATAGTGAATGAAAAAGAAGCTTCGAGCTCAAGTTATGAATAGGCATAACTATGAAAAATAGTATGATATCTCAACATAAAAAAGAGAGTCATAGCTATAAGAAAAAACGAATGATTTGAAAAGAATATACATATTCGGACCGGCAAAGTGGAAAATTTTAGGTGAATCATCCTTAGTGCTTATTGGGTTAATTTGGGGACGCTAATTAAGCGCGTCAATTGGGTTGAGTGAGAACGTTATTCGAGTGTAAACTCAAGCTCTTGGACAGTTTGTTGATGGTAAGTGAGGAGAGAGCCAAAAGCTCACTTCAAATTTACCAAATATACATACCATACCGTCCTTCAGCCTATGCTAAAACCGTAAAGACCTCGTGATTCCTAGATGCACAGTGAGTTAATAGGGATTATTCTAAGTGGAACATTCAACACAAGTAAAGATCGAGGAACACCCTATAGCCACCATCTTTAGATAAGTAATAAGCGTAACCTTCTAGCATTGTGAAATTAATTTTGGATTGATATTGTTTTGTATTTGATTTTGCATGATAAGTGTAGGTGTATATTAATTCCTAGATTAGACTATATGAAATTTGTTTTAAGTTTTGCTTTGGGGTTATTTTCTAGATTCTACCTTCTGCATTCACCTAAAAGATCCTTTTTATTTTTATTTTACTTTGTCGGGCGACAAAGGTTTGAGTTTGGGGTCTTGATGTCTCCCTATTTGTTCTAATTCTTAGCCCTTTGGAGACATCCTTTTAGGTGAATAAATGACTTATTTGATATACTTTTAGGCTTAATTGATCATATTGCACTTTCTCCCCTTGGAAATTAACTATTTGCAGAATCTGAGCTTTTGTGCGTAAATTTGACTATATTTAATGCAAAGTTAATTGGTTCTTGAATTTCATGAAAGACCAATCCAAGGAGAAGAAGTGAGAATAAAGTCTTAGTGTATTTTAGAGTGTTAGGAAATGATTTTGAGTCGAGTTTCTATATTTAGAGTACACTTTCCTATTTCGATTTCTTGATTTATTGATTTATTCTTTTTAAGCGTATGCGGTTTAATTATTTATTTAATGTGAAGCTTTAAAAGATAAATGGTAATTACTTAGAGACCAAGTCAAGATAAAGATGAAAGGAAAGAAGATTTACATGGAAATAAGAAGATTTAGGAAAGATTTATTCAAAGGAGGAAAAGATAAAGCTGCCTTTTGAAATCTGAAAATCCAGCCACGTTTTAGAGATTAAATCATAATAAAATATTGGCATGGATTCTGGACGAATGGTCTGCACCAATAGAAAGAGCTTTCCAAGACAAGCAGTTTCATATATTGGAACTTCTCAAACGGATAAGTATTGAAAAAGATATGACCAAATCAAATCAGCAGAATCTTATCTTTTAGAGCTACGAATTTAAGAGTCTTTGACTTGTCTTCCACTCCAAGCAAATTCGACCTAGGGTCTTCCAACACCTATAAATACACCCCTTAGACCTCATAATTCAGTACCTCTCACAATTTATTCAATATCCTTAGAGAGAGAGTCAAAGACCTCTCATAATTCATTCAATATATACATCCTTAGAGAGAGCGTCAAGAGGCGGAAGCAAGAGCAGAAGCTGGAGACTGTCTATATCTCCAACAACAGTTCAAGCCAATTCCTCTATCTAGGTTCTTATTTTATTTCTGTTATTAGGACATGTATAGTATTAATTTCTTTACTGTTTTTACTTTCAATATGAGCTAAACCTTAATTACTTGAGAATCGCATTAAAGGGATGAACCCTAATTAATTTGATTTATGTTTTGAATTTGGGATTGTTATGATTTAAATTGAATTAGGTTTTAGGTATTGGATATTATTTTGTTTAATCACTATTTCTTTTCCGTACAACTAGATATAGATTTTAGTATTTGGGCTATTCCATATAGTGGCGTATGGATCATCCGACAGGGGGGTTTGAATACAGATCTAGGTAATACCCGTGTAATGTCCATTATTGACCGACAGGCTTAACTAGTTACATAGCCAAAGAGGAAAAATCTTATCATCCGAAAAGCCATATTCGACCATACAGGTGTTTATGATTCTTTAGGATAGCTTCTAGGTCCACCCGACAGGGGGCTAGGAGATATTAGAGTCCCGGCTAATATTATAATTCCAATTCTACCCTTAAACATAGCATGTATTATATTGATTAAGTGGATTCCTTGCGAGACTCAAGTATAGCTCATATCTGCATCTAGTCCTTTAGTATTTATTTTCAGTTATTTATTTTCATGCATTCTTAGGATTAATATAAAAACCAAATAAATATTTCTCATCTTTTATTTTCTGTATTTGCAATTACTACTACTTATCTGTTGAACACTTGGGTTATACCAGTCCAATCCCTGAGAACGAATCCGACTTATCGGAGTATTACTTGGACAACCGTACACTTGCGGTATTGTGGTTCCTTTTATTTCCGTACTTAATTTTATAACACCCCAGGACCCACCACTAGTACACACTTTACCTTTATGTCCTGGTTGTGGAACAAGATATCATTTGTGGGAGAATTGTACAAATAAGCCAGCTTCAATTTCCTTCGTATCTCATCAAAGAAACCGTTACTCGAATGGTCATTATCATCCTCGGGGAAGTCATGCTAATTATTATTCCCCACAAAATCAAAATTGGGGTGAAGATCGAGGTAACTATTATCAAGCTTAACCTCAATATTACTATCAACCACAACCTATCTATCAACAAGCACCAAAATATGAAGATTATTATCAAGAACCACCTCCGTATTCAACGCAACAAGCCACACAAGAACAACCTTCGAGTTTGGATCCGAGTATAATGGAACTTATGGGATTATTTGAAGAAAACATGAAGATAAGTCAATGAAGACTCCAAAGACAATCAAAGGTAATTAAGAATCTTGAGCATACCCTTTCATAGATAGCAAGTACACTTCAAAACAAGCCAAAAGGGCAACTCCCAAGTGATACGATTGCTCCTCAAGCTGATGCTTGTCATGCGGTAAATTAAGAAGTGGAAAACAATTACCTCCGCCTATAGTAGAAGAAACAGAACCAACCTCTATTCCTGAAAAAGTGGTTGAAGAAATAGTTAAAGACAAGGCCGAAGAGGTAATTGAACCAAAGAGTGTCCCAGAGAAGACACCAGAAAAGAAGAAGAGCTCAGTGGTAAACAATACACGTCCTCCTCCACCATTCCCATCACGTGTCAAAAACAAGAACAGTGAAAAAGAATTCAAGCAGTTCCTTGACATGGACATTCTTTCTAACAAAAGAAGTTTAGAAACTGAGGAGATGAATGGATTTCCAAAGAAGTGCAGTGTTATATATCAAATCAAGTTACCACAAGATGCATATATACCCAAGAACTCTTTGATGTGCCTATTAATGGCTACAAAGAATTGATGTCTCCTTAATTGTTCTTATTTTCGACCCTTAGGAGACATCATTTTTGGTGTTTATTTAATCAATTTGATAGACTTTTGGACTAAATATGCAATAATACGATTTTCCTCTTTTATTTCTAGCATTTTTTATTTATTAAGCTTTTGCGCGTAATATTGGTATTTTTAGTGTAATGTTTACAGGTTTTAGATGTTAGCTTGAAGAGGAATCCGATGAGAAAGTCAAAGATCAAAAGATAGAGTCAAGACTTGAAAAGAAATCCCGAAGATATTATTTTTAGAGCTGAAAATCCATTTTCCAGGCCATAGATTGCTGATTTCAAGGTGCTTAAGCGATGATTTAGCCGCTGACCTTTGAAGAGAAAACGCTCCTTATCGAGTTACGGAACTTTAGCAACTAGAATGAGGTCAATCGGAGTCATAATGAATCGGGAAAAGCCGTTTTAGTGAAGGCATATCAGCAGTTACGAGATTTTGGGCTAAGTTAGTGGACTTGGGCCTTTTATATTTCATTTAATTAAAAGACTAGGGCCAAGTCCGAATTTCCACCTATAAAACCAGCCTTTGACTTCTATTTTACATACAATTCACATTCTGCAAGATTAAAAACACCAGAGAGAAGCAACTGAAGGAAGGAGAAGAAGCTACAAGAGCTGGAGAGGGTCTATATCTCCGTTCGTAGTCATTCCGATTCCGGAAATTAGGTTTTTCTTATCTTTTAATTTTGTAAAAAATATGAATTCCTTTACATTTAATTTAGTATTTCTTTTTAATATGAGCTAAGCTTTTCATAGTGCTTGAGAACAAACAATGGGTGAATCCCAATTTTATTAATTAACGAATGTTGAATTTGGGTTTCTGTTAAATTAAACTAAATTAGGGCTTTTACTCTTTTCGATAAATTGTGAATGTTTACTGTTTTTAGTGTCATGAACTAGGAACAGGTGTTAGTATCTAGGCTATTCCAATTAGTGGCGATTGGATCATCCTGACGGAGGGTTTAGGTACAGAACCATTTATTCAATCTAGAATAGAAGCTATTGATTCTGACGAACTTAGCTAATCCTAGGGCCAATGAGGTAATAAAACTTAATCATCCAACGGTGGATCATATTTACCCTGACGGGACTAGTGACACTTTAGGATTGCCTTATAGTCCACCCTGACGGGGGTATAAGGAAATTAGAATCCCGGCCATTGTAATTGACTAATTTAGCCCTTAAACAACATAAGTTAAGAAATAGGATAGGGAGGGTCCTTGCGTTCTCAAGTGCTACATCTCATATTGCGTTTTACATCATTTTACTTGCGTCTTAGCTTTTATTTGCATTTTAATACTTGTCTTTCATCCAGTAGCTTTAATAACAAAAAAACCAAACAAACATATTACTTTTATTTGTTTTCATAAGTGCATCAATCATTAATAGATAAGCATTGTAGTCAACCATCCCGTCCTTGGAACGAATCTGTTTTATCAACTATATTACTTGGGACAACCGTACACTTGCGGTTGTGGTTCGATTACTTTTTGCATTTATTTTAGAACACACAAAGGACCACCAAGTTTTTGGCGCCGCTGCCGGGGACGGTAGCGTGTGACCACGGTGTTTATCCTTTAGTGATAGTGCATTTATTTTATTTTATTTTATCAGTTTTACGCTTTTTGTTTAGTTTATTTTTCAGGTTTTTAGGTTTGGTGTATGCGAAGAAGGCTATTCAAGGATCTAGAGCCAACACCTCTGATCCTTAGTAATCCAGAATCGTTGATCAGACTTGCTAACAAGAGAAGAAGAGAACGAGAAGCTTTAGAAGTAGAAGAGTTAGTTAACAGAATGGAGAATATCAATCTTCAGAATCAACAAGATAATCAACCAGGTCAACTAGGCGCAAATGGCCAACCTTTGGCTCCAGGCGCTATTCCTCCAATTCCACCAGTGATTCCTAATCCTCAAGTTCAGATAGTGATGAATCAAGATCCATGGTTTACTAATGGTCCACCAGAAGTTCCATTCCGTGCTCCTGCTATAGGAGTAGGTGCTCCAGATATTGATGTTCCGAGATTCCGTCCAGATTCGGGTATGTTAGCTCAATTCCAAAATTTTGGGAATTTTTGTGGAAGACCATCAGAAGATCCTCTTAGAGCAGTACAGAAGTTTAAGCAGATATGTGATTCTTATATCACACAAGGAGTTTCAAGAGAACAGATCTATTTCGCTGCGTTTAAGTTATTCGTTATTGATGGAGCAAGTGAATGTCACGATACGCAAGATCCTACGAAGATAACCAACTGGGACCAATTAGAGAATGCTTTCTTTGACAGGTATTACCCAAGTAACATGAGATTAGATGCTGAATTAGAATTGACGCATTTCCGTCAAGAATATGATGAAACTATGGGTAAGAGTTGGACAAGATTTCAGATGTGTTTACGTAGAGTTCCCACTCATGGCTTTTCAGAACAACAACAGTTAAAAATCTTTTATAGAGGCCTTGATGGGACTTCGAGAGAGAAATTGGATACGCTATGTGGTGCAGGTTTTCTTCAAGTTCAACCCGCTCATGCTAAAATTATCTTGGAAAGAACAGTCAAGAATGAAGTGGGGTGGAATTCAGTAAGAACACCGGTTAAAGGAGTGAATAATGTTGATATGGAAGAAAAGTTTGCTACGCTTGAGAATAAGATTCAGAGTACTATAGAGCAACAATTGAAGCAGCTTACTTTAGCTGTAAAGGAAGGATTTTCGGGTAAGAAAGTAGCTGTGCATGCTGCACAAGAGGTTTATATGTGATCGATTTGCAGAGTAGATGATCATGCTGAGGAAAGTTGTCCGAATAACCAAGAGTCCGTGATGTTTATGTCCAATAGAGGTAACTTCAATTCAAGTGGTAATGGATATCAGCCTAACAGAAACCATCCTGGGTTTCAATACTCAAATCCTAATGGGGCAGCCAATCCTACCTATGCGTATCAGCCGCGTCCCCAAGGTAACAACTATAATCCAAGACCACACAACAATTATCAAGGAGGACAGAATCAGGGTAATTATGTACAAAGACAAGCTCCTCAGAATACTTACGATGAAACTTTAAACCAAAAAGCCTTACCTGCCCATCCACAAGAAGGAGTAGTTACCCTTCAGAAAATAGTTGAAAGTTTAATTGCTCTTCAGACACAAGACGTCAAAATACAGCCGAAGCAAATATGAAGTTGTTCCAGAATCAGCTAAGTCAAATTAACAAACAACTGAATCAACGTCCACAAGGACAACTTCCAAGCGATACTGAGAATCCCATACAACGCAAAGATTGCAATGCTGTTACATTGAGAAGTGGTAAGAACCTCCCTCCACCTCCTTTTCCCGTTATGAAAGAGAAAGAAGTTCCAAGAAAAGAAAAGGAAGTGGTTGAGAAAGAGAAAGTGAAAGAGAAAGATAGTGAGGTTGAAGAAATAGAAAGACCAAGAGAAGTTCCGAAAAAGAAAGATGATATTGTGATCAATCACCCTCCACCACCATTTCCCTCGCGAGTTCAGAAAAAGGGTGATTTGGGTGATTTTCAGAAATTCTTTAATAGAGTGAAGGGTCTAAGTATTAATATTCTGTTACTAGAGGCGATTCGAGATATTCCTAAGTATACGAAGTTTTTGAAGAGGGCCCTCACTAACAAAAGGCCTTATTGTGATAATGAGATGATTGGTCTTCCTGAAGAGTGTAGCGCGATTTGCCAGAGTAAATTACCTCCGAAGTTAGTTGATCTGGGGAGTTTCACGATTCCGATATCGATTGGAGAAGAATGGAAGGGAAAAGTGCTATGTGACTTGGGAGCAAGCATCAATTTGATGCCCAAGTCGATATTTGATAAGCTAAAAATTGGAAACACAAGACCCACTTCTATGGTCTTGCAAATGGCGGACAGGTCTCTTGCTCATCCTGAAGGCCGCATTGAAGATGTCCTTGTTAAGGCAGGTACACTTATATTTCCCGTTGATTTCGTAATACTTGAATACAATGCAGATAGAAATGTCCCCATTATTTTGGGTAGACCATTCCTAGCTACAGGGAGAACATTGATCGATGTAGAGAATGGCGAATTAACGATGAGGATACAAGATGAGGAAGTGAAATTCAATGTATTTCGAGCTATGAAATTCCCAGATTCTCAGGAAGATTGCTTCAGAATGGATGTAGTAGAGCAAGCATCGCAAGAGGTATTTAATTGTTTAAATTTTGATGATATCTTGCAGGCTGCTTTGACATTAGATTCACCTGAGATGATGGAAGAGCTAGTTGAATCAGTGGCAGCTCACAATTCTGAAAATTCAAAGTATAGGCGTCTTGCCTATGAACCTGTGAGAGAACCGGGGGAGATTGTTCCTAAAAAGAAACCTTCAATTGAATCTCCTCCGGAATTGGAAGAAAAACCATTGCCAGCACACTTGAGGTATGTGTATTTAGGTACTAATGAAACTCTACCCTTTATTGTTTCAGCTAATTTAACAGGTCCTCAAGAAGATAAACTGTTGCATGTGTTAATAGCCAACAAAGAAGCAATAGGTTGGACAATTGCTGACATCAAAGGCATTAGTCCATCCTATTGTCAACACAAAATTATACTTGAAGATGTTAACGCAAGCTCAGTTGAAGGTCAAAGAAGATTAATGCGCGCGATGAAGGATGTGGTGAAGAAAGAGGTGATCAAACTTTTAGATGCGGGGATTATTTATCCCATTTCGAGTAGTGAATGGGTGAGTCCGGTTCAGTGTGTACCGAAGAAAGGAGGAATGACAACAGTTCTTAATGATAAAAATGAAGCAATTCCTTCAAGAACGGTAGTTGGATGGAGAGTTTGCATGGATTACAGAAAGCTGAACAAGGCCATCAGAAAAGATCATTTTCCGTTGCCCTTCATTGATCAGATGTTAGACAAATTAGCCGGAAGAGAGTACTATTGCTTCTTGGATGGTTATTCTGGGTATAATCAAATTTACGTGGCTCCGGAAGATCAACATAAAACAACATTTACATGCCCCTTTGGTACTTTTTCATATTGTAGAATGCCATTTGGGTTGTGTAATGCTCCTGCTACCTTTCAAAGATGCATGATGGCTATCTTCTGGGATATGATCGATAACTTTCTTGAAGTGTTTATGGATGACTTCTCTGTATTTGATGATGATTTTGATAAGTGTTGAGATAATTTAGAGAAGGTGTTAATCAGATGCAAAGAAACAGATTTGGTCTTAAACTGGGAGAAGTGTCATTTCATGGTTCGCGAAGGTATTGTTCTGGGTCACAAGGTTTCGAGTGTTGGATTGGAAGTCGATAGAGCGAAGATAGAGGTAATTAAAACTCTTCCCCCTCCTGTTTCTGTTAAAGGGGTAAGAAGTTTTCTGGGCCATGCTGGCTTTTATAGGAGATTTATCAAAGACTTTTCTAAGATTGCTAAACCGTTATGCAACTTACTCGAAAAGGATTCAAAATTCCTTTTTGATGAAGCTTGCTTAGCGGCCTTCAAAGCAATCAAGGAAAAGCTTATTTCAGCTCCTATAGTAGTGCCTCCAGATTGGAATTTACCGTTTGAGGTTATGTGTGATGCGAGTGATTTATGTATGGGAGCTGTATTAGGACAAAGAAAAGATAAAGTTTTTCATTCGATTTATTATGCTAGTAAAACTTTTAGTGGTGCTCAGATTAATTATACAGTTACAGAAAAGGAGTTGCTAGCGGTTGTGTATTCATTCGATAAATTTCGCTCTTATCTTCTTGGAGCGAAAGTTATTGTTTATACAGATCATTCAGCAATTCGATATCTTATGGAGAAGAAGGATGCTAAACCAAGGTTAATTAGATGGGTTTTATTGCTTCAAGAGTTCGATTTAGAGATCAAGGATAGAAAAGGGTGTGAGAATCAGGTTGCAGATCATCTATCGCGGTTAGAAGGTTCAGAGTTGAATAGTGGTACTGAAGCAGTTAGAGAAGAATTTCCAGATGAGAATTTGTTCGTTGTTCGTGATTATGAAGCTCCTTGGTATGCGGATATTGCAAATCTAGTGGTAAGTGGTTCTTTTCCTGAAGGTTCAACTTATCAAGAGAGAAAAAGATTAGCCCATCGTGCGAGACAGTTCTTTTGGGAGGATCCTTTCCTCAACAAAGTGTGTGGTGGTCCGATGGTAAGAAGATGTGTAGCCAAGGAAGAAATTGAGGCGATTATAGCTGGGTGTCACGATTCACCTTATGGTGGACATTTCAAAGGAGATCGAACTGCTGCTAAGGTATTACAATCTGGTTTCTATTGGCCTTCTATCATAAAAGATTGTCATGAATATACGAAAAGATGTACTAGATGTCAATTTACCGGAAACATATCCAAGAGGGATGAGATGCCACGTAATAATGTGTTAGAAGTTGAAATATTCGATGTTTGGGGTATAGATTTTATGGGTCCTTTCGTTCCTTCAAATGGTAACCTCTACATTTTGTTATCTGTTGATTACGTGTCTAAGTGGGTAGAAGCGGTGGCTTTACCTACCAATGATTCAAGAGTGGTGATTAAGTTCTTAAAATCACATATTTTTACTAGACATGGCACTCCAAGGGTAATTATTAGCGATGGAGGTACTCATTTCGTTAATAAGTATTTAAAGACTGTTCTAGAAAAATATGGAGTAAGACATCGTGTATCTACTGCTTATCACCCACAAGCCAATGGTCAAGCTGAAGTCTCAAATCGTGAGGTAAAATCTATCTTAGAGAAAACCGTTGGTCCTACTAGAAAAGATTGGTCTATGAAATTAGATGATGCACTATGGGCATATCGAACTGCTTTCAAAACTCTAGTAGGTGCTTCTCCGTATAGAATGGTTTATGGTAAGGCTTGTCACTTAACTCTTGAACTTGAAATGGGTGCCTATTGGGCAATTGCAAAGTTAAATTTAGATTCTACGCTAGCTGGTGAGAATCGAATGATGAAACTTAATGAGCTTGATGAATTTCGATTACATGCTTATGAAAATGCTAAACTTTACAAAGAAAATACCAAAAGATGGCATGATAATCGGATTCGAGAGAAGAAATTTGTAGTGGGACAAAGAGTGTTGAAATATAATTCAAAGTTCAGTAATTATCCGGGGAAATTAAGATCGAAGTGGTCAGGTCCTTACATTGTAACCAAGGTTACACCTCATGGAGCTATAGAGATAGAACATCCACTTGAAAACCGTACATTCATGGTGAACGGTCATCGTTTAAAGATATATCATGGAGGTGAAGACACCGATTGTGCAAAAGACCCACATCCCGGAGAGGTCATGTACCTCCTCGAAGCTCCTTAGAAGCACGAGGTAACCCGTCGAGCTTAACGACGTTAAACAAAAGCCAATTTCTTGTATATTAGTTTAAGTATTTCAATTTCCGTAATGTAAATTAGTTAAGTTTTCGTTGATTTTAGTTTTTATTTTTAAGAAATGAGGAAGGGTGATTGTTTTTGATGATTTCAGGGGTATAATGGTCTTGAGTTTGGGGTCAAAACGATGAGAAAACGAAAAATATTGAAGTCCACAGCAGGTTTGACCGGCTAGCCGGCGAGCTGGCCGGCATACCGGTCAAAAGGGCTGAAGGACCCCAACTCTCTGCCCACTGCGTCAGCGATGACGCAGCGTTGCTGCGTCACAGTTCGCGCCATCGAGAATCCACCGGCATACCGGTCACTGACCGGCTAGCCGGCCAAATGGACGACAGGTTCTGGTCCTTGCGTCAGCGACGACGCAAGGTTGCTGCGTCATCAAATGCGCCATCGACATTCCGCCGGCTAGCCGGCCAAGAATGTCGAGAGTTCTGATCACTGCGTCAGCGACGACGCAAGAAGCTTGCGTTTTGAGGTAAAAAAAAAATTTAGTAATTTTTTTCGCCGCCCTCGCGACCGGCATGCCGGCGAATCCGCCGGCTAGCCGGCCAGCTGTTGCGAGAGGCGGTTTTGAGTTGTTTTAACCTAGTTTGTTGCCTCTTTCTCCAAGCTATCTTTATATTCCGAATCCTTGCCTCCACCTACTCCGAAAATCATCAACAAACAGCTATAAAATCATCAAATCAAGCCTTCTATCATCACAAAAACACAAAATCAACTCATAGCTTCTCCAAAACATCACCAAAATTCATATTTTCTCCCAAAATCTCCTCTTCCCAACCTTGAAATTAAACCCAATTCTTCTACAATCCCTCTCAAATAACCTTAACCCATCTCATATTCCACCTAATCCTTCAAGTTTTAAGCCTCAAAACATCAAATTTCAAAGCTTTTCTCTAGCTTTTTCTCTATTTGAAGTTTTGAGTTTGGGGTGAAAAGAGATGACTAATAGAACCGATTCCATGTGTAACTATCGAAGAAACATACCAAGAAATAGGAACAATGTTGGAGCTAGCCCAGACCAAGCAATTGAGACTCCGGATTCGCGATCCAAGAAGACTGTCCAAAACCCAATTTCTCCGAAAAGAAAAGAAAATCCAAGTAAGGATGATCCGAAAAAGAGTAGGTTGATTGATGAGAGTGATGAAGAAAGTGAGGAAGAAGTTGAAGAAGAGATTGAGGATGAAACTGAACAAGAAGTTCCCGAAGAACCAGTGCAACAACCAAAAGCTCCGCGTAGGAAAGCTTGGGCTCAAAAGCCTAAGAGAGTCTTCGTTCCATGGGATACTCAGGTTCGTGATCGAATAGAATTTTTGAAGTTTGGTGAGGAGATGAATCTTCCTAAAGGTATTATGACTAGTGCTTATAAAGATTATGGTTTTACTTGTGATAAATTGGGTTGGAAGGAATTGAGAGAAAGGAAGCTTGAGTATATTCCTACCTTGGTGCGAAATTTTTATGAAGGAATCGCCTTCTCGAAAGAAGCAGTTATTATTCGCAAAAAGGTAGTTCCTTTCTCCGTTGAGCTTATTCGTAAATCATTGAAATTACCCGAATTTTCCGGAATATGTCTGTTTCAAGAATCTATAAAAGAGCCTTCTTTTGATTATGAGTCCCTTTGGAGGAAAGTGCTTGTTGATGGGGCCCGCCCAATTCCCGATGGAGAGAGATATCCTGGACAGATGTATAGTAGTAATTTGCTACCATGTGCTAAGATTTGGTCACGTTTCATAATCCCTACCTTCTTCGGAGTTAAACACATATCGGAAGTGAAGAAGGAGCATCTTTTGTTCATTAAGTGTATTATCGAGGAGAAACCTATAGATGTTGCTCGAGTTATTTATGATACCATCATGGAATTTGCTAGAATTTTTACTTCACAACAAAATCTCAAATTTCCTTGTACCATCACTACTTTGTGTTTAGACGCAAAAGTTCTGCGTAAAGACGCAGAGATTGATCGTGTTGTAGTGTGTGAAAAGTATGGGTTTAACTTTGATCAAGAATATTCATGATGAGGTGTTAAAAGCAACAAGAAATCCTAGAGCTCCTCCAAAGAAAAAGATGCATACAACTGATGAGTTGGAAGCAAAAGTGAAGGTGTTAGAAGAGAATCAAGTGAAGATGATTGCGTCTTTTGGAAACGTTACAAAAGAGTTAGAACTTCTCCGAAACATGTTAATGGGGGTGAGCACAATTCAACACGCCACCTATGGTATACTTACGCAAGAGAAAGTTCATGGACGCAACACCGATAACCAGCCTCGCGCTGGTTGAGATACGTTTTCTATCCCTTTCGCGTTTTAGTTAGTTTAGTTTATTTTTATTGCGTTGAGTCTTTTCGAGTCGTGGGGACACGACTCATTTTTGAGTTTGGGGTGGGGTTCGTTGCCTCATCCCAGTTTTTATGTGTTATGTGTTATAATTGCTTTCAATAAAATAATTTTCGGAGTTGCGTTTGACTATAGAAGATTTTAAATGTCCCTTTAAGCATACTTTTTGATGAATCTATGATAGTAAATAGTGGACTTTAGGGATTGATATAGAACGCACTTACAATTGCATGCGAATATAGGTAATTGATAGGAAAAATTAATGAACAATGCAAATGAAGTA
Source organism: Nemophila menziesii (assembly GCA_029959085.1). NCBI lineage: Eukaryota > Viridiplantae > Streptophyta > Magnoliopsida > Boraginales > Hydrophyllaceae > Nemophila > Nemophila menziesii. The sequence goes on from JARWIR010000014.1 coordinate 7,175,394, forward strand.
AGCTTGTACTTAAGGAATATGTTTGGTGTGTAGAACGTGAAATCTTAATTAGTAGATAACCCACCTAGATATGAACTAAAGACGAGCTATGTATTTAGGAAAATGATAGGGGCAGTTCTTTGTTAGCCATTTGAAGCCTTTTAGCTTGCTTTCCCTTATATCAATTTTATCCGTCTTAGCCCAAGTTTGAGCCTTAAGCCATTTCTTTTGTAGCCACGATATAAGCCCATTATCCTTTAGATTATTAGGCATGACCAAATGACCCGCACTTGAATCACAACCCTGAGACTTGTCTCGAGCTTGAGTTTGGGGTGGAGGGTCCACATTTGGGAATTTATATTGGGAAGGGATTATATGTGTTTGTATTGAGGCACAAAAATGAAACATGACATTATTATTTGTAACCCTTTGCCGAAATTTGAAAAAAAAAGAGAAAAAGAAAAAGAAAATTATAAGAGACATGACTTTTCACTTCAAAATGATAGTCATGGGTATCTTGTACAAAAAAATAAGAAAAGAAATGAAAAAGAAAATAAAAAGAAAGAATGAATAAATCGGCAAAGTGGAATATTTTTGGAAATCATCTTAGTTTTATTTGGGTTGACATTGGGGACGCAACATTAGCGCGTCAAATGGGTGAGTGAGAACATTTTTTAGCGTAAACTCAACCTCGAGGACATTGTTGATGGTAAGTGGGGAGAGAGCCAAAAGCTCACTTCAAATTTACCAAATATATATCCATACCGTCCTTAAGCCATTATTAAAACCATAAAGACCTCGTGATTCCTAAGTGCATAGTGAATTTATAATTCCGTTGATAGGGAATATACTAAGTGGAGCGTTCAAAGCGAGTTAGGATTAATGACCACCCTATAGCCATCATACAGATATGAGTACAAGTGTAACCTTCAAGCATTGCGACTTTCATTTTATGATTGAGATTATTTATGTTTGATGTTGCATGATTAGTGTATGTATATGTTAGTTCTTAAAGCTTTGCTATATGAGATTTATCTTAAGAATTGCTTTAGGTTTATTTGCTAGCTTCTATTTGTTCTTGCGTTTACTTCTACCCCTTGTTTCGTTTTGTTTTGCTATGTCGGGACGACAAAGGTTTGAGTTGGGGGTCTTGATGTCTCCTTAATTGTTCTTATTTTCGACCCTTAGGAGACATCATTTTTGGTGTTTATTTAATCAATTTGATAGACTTTTGGACTAAATGTGTAATAATACGATTTTCCTCTTTTATTTCTAGCATTTTTGATTTATTAAACTTTTGCGCGTAATATTGGTATTTTTAGTGTAAAGTTTATAGGTTTTAGATGTTAGCTTGAAGAGGAATCCGATGAGAAAGTCAAAGATCAAAAGATAGAGTCAAGACTTGAAAAGAAATCCCGAAGATATTATTTTTAGAGCTGAAAATCCATTTTCCAGGCCATAGATTGCTGATTTCGAGGTGCTTAAGAGATGATTTAGCCGCTAACCTTTGAAGAGAAAACGCTCCTTATCGAGTTACGGAACTTTAGCAACTGGAATGAGGTCAATCGGAGTCATAACGAATCGGGAAAGGCCGTTTTAGTGAAGGCATATCAGCAGTTACGGGATTTTGGGCTAAGTTAGTGGACTTGCGCCTTTTATATTTCATTTAATCAAAAGACTAGGACCAAGTCCGAATTTCCAACTATAAAACCAGCCTTTGACTTCTATTTTACATACAATTCACATTCTGCAAGATTAAAAACACCAGAGAGAAGCAACTGAAGGAAGGAGAAGAAGCTACAAGAGCTGGAGAGGGTCTATATCTCCGTTCGTAGTCATTCCGATTCCGGAAATTAGGTTTTTCGTATCTTTTAATTTTGTAAACAATATGAATTCCTTTACATTTAATTTAGTATTTCTTTTTAATATGAGCTAAACTTTTCATAGTGCTTGAGAACAAACAATGGGTGAATCCCAATTTTATTAATTAACGAATGTTGAATTTGGGTTTCTGTTAAATTAAACTAAATTAGGGCTTTTACTCTTTTCGATAAATTGTGAATGTTTACTGTTTTTAGCGTCATGAACTAGGAACATGTGTTAGTATCTAGGCTATTCCAATTAGTGGCGATTGGATCATCTTGACGGAGGGTTTAGGTACAGAACCATTTATTCAATCTAGGATAGAAGCTATTCATTCTGACGAACTTAGCTAATCCTAGGGCCAATGAGGTAATAAAACTTAATCATCCAACGGTTGATCATATTTACCCTGACGGGACTAGTGACACTTTAGGATCGCCTTATAGTCCACCCTGACGGGGGTATAAGGAAATTAGAATCCCGACCATTGTAATTGACTAATTTAGCCCTTAAACAACATAAGTTAAGAAATAGGATAGGGAGGGTCCTTGCGTTCTCAAGTGCTACATCTCATATTGCGTTTTACATCATTTTACTTGCGTCTTAGCTTTTATTTGCATTTTAATACTTGTCTTTCATCCAGTAGCTTTAATAACAAAAAAACCAAACAAACATATTACTTTTATTTGTTTTCATAAGTGCATCAATCATTAATAGATAAGCATTGTAGTCAACCATCCCGTCCTTGGAACGAATCTGTTTTATCAACTATATGACTTGGGACAACCGTACACTTGCGGTTGTGGTTCGATTACTTTTTGCATTTATATTAGAACACACAAAGGACCACCAAGAATAAATCCAAGAAGTTTGTGGGAGTGAAAGGCAAGGGATTCAAATTTTGCGTGCCACATATTAATATACTCATTCATTGTTGGGGATGTGATGTTAAGAAATAATCACCGAGGTAACACGTCAAACTTAATGATGTTAAACAAAAGTTCTCTTGGGAGACATCCCACATTCTTCTACGTTTTAGGTATTTATGTTTTTCTTCGTTTTAGTGAGTTTATGTGTTTTTAGTGCATACTGCAGTAATAAGAAAGGTATAAGTGTTTTCGGTGTGTAGGTATGCAAGGGTTCGAGTTTGGGTTGAAAAATTGGAAATTTTCGGAGTTAAAAATGGCTAGACAGAAGCTTTTTGCGGTACACCGCACCTTCAGCATGAGAAATTTTACAAAAACGTCAAACTGTCATAAATTTGCGCTCGGGTATCGGAATTCACTTTTTCTCGAATCGAAATCGTGTATTTTCTCGAGATCTATCCAATGGATTGGAGAAAACCTGATTTGGAGGTAAAATAAAAAAAGGTTTTTTTTGGTGTCATCCAGAACTTCCCTGCGGTACACCGCATGGATCGTCCGCTGCACCGCATGGGAGAAAACCGTGGCGACGGTTGTGAAATACGGTTTATTGCCGATAGGTCCCTATACAAACCGTGTCGAAATTTTGCGCCCACGGTTTTTGATCAGCGTTCGATTCCAGTAATACCGCGCCCTTGGTCCGGTGCACCGCACCATGTCGGTTTAAAGAAGAAAGTTGAGTTCTAATTGGAATATTACCTTATAAAAGCTAAACCTAGCCTCTTCCAACCTCTACAACACAAATTTTTCAGACCCAAACTCCATTAAAACACTATGAAAGCTTAATCAAACCTCTATCTCACACCAAAATATCACCAAATAACCATAAATTCATATCCAAATCATTCCCTACCTTCCTATAAACAAGAATCAAATACCCAATTAAATCCAAAACACCTAGAACCCAAGAATCAAAACAAAAATTTCAAACGTTTTCCAAAAAATTGGAGAAGATGAGTAAGAGGTTTCTAGGGTGGTATGATTGATTTGATAAATCACAAAAGAAGGTAAGGGAATGCGAAATTGGTGATACTGGAAGTTTACATACAAGAAAATCACTGCACCCTATCTTGGTTATTGATCATACGAGGCAATAGCCTCGAAGAGTATGTTTTCTTTCTTCCTTACCATTTCTTTATGTGCAATATGTGTGTTTAATTAAAATTTTATTGCTTTATTGAGTCTTTTCGAGTCATGGGGACACAAATCACTTTTGAGTTGGGGGCGGGGATTCGTTGTCCTCATCTTCCTTTTTGTTTTTGCATAAAATTTAAATTTTTTAGGTTTGAATTGGCATAGAATATAGTGAATGTACCTATTTGAGCATGCTTTAATTAAGTCAATTATAGTAAGTAATATGTTTTTTAAAGGTGTCACAAATATGTTTAGTATGCATGTATGAAAACAGGAAATAAAAGATAGGGAAGATTAATGAGCAATGCATAAGAAGTCAAGTTGAAACTTAGGGAGAGTTATTTGGCGTGTAGAACGTGAGGTTTAAAATTAGTTGAAAACTCTCTTATCTATGAACTAAAAGTGAAAAAGTAACGAAATCTGGTAGTTAGAAAAGTGAATAAGGCTGTTCTTTCATATTGAAGACACTTGAAGCCTTTTTAGTTTTCTCACCCTTTTATTTGATTATTATATTATTATCCGTCTTATCCCCTCTGAGCCTTTCTAAAGCCTTTTATTAACCACATTATAAGCCATACCCCTTAGTTTATAGGACTTATCCATATGACCCGCACTTGAATCGCAAAACCTGAGACAAGTTGTTTTAGAGCTCGAGTTTGGGGTGGTGGGTTTCATCATTGGGAAACATTGGGATTGGGAATTGTAATTATGATATTATTGATGATGAAGAAATTTATTATTGTAAACCTTTGCCAGGGTAATAATAAATAAAAAAACAAAAAAGCAAGAAAAAAAGAATATATGAGAAAAATTAGCATGATATCTCAACATAAAAAAGAGGGTCATAGCTAGCTATACAGAAAGAAAAAAAGATATATGAAAAGATTGAATATATTTGGACCGGCAAAGTAGAAATTGTTATATCATCTTGAAAAAGATTTATTCGGTTATTTGGGGATGCAAATTAAGGCATCAAAAATTGGATTGAGTGAGAACATCTTCGAGTGAAACTCAAGCTCTAGGGCGATTCGTTGATGGAATGTGAGGAGAGAGCCAAAATCTCACTTTTCATTATCCAAATATACCACACCATCCCTAAGCCACGTTATAACTGTAAAGACCTTATGATTTCTAACTACTGGGTGGAGAAACAATGGAGCTATTAGGTTGTAGATGAGTGGACCATTGGATGTTATATTAGGACCTGTGGACAACCTATAACCGTTAACATGAACTGGGTTGAAAACCTCTCCTTCTGGCGTTGCGAAGTTAATCTGGACTTGAATTTATAGAATGTTGATTATATGTATATTAGGCATAAGTGTGCATTATTTCTTTAGCATTACTACAGGAGACGTTTTAGATATTATGCTCTAGGATCATTCATTTTGATCTATTCTTCTTCTCCTCCTCCTACTTCTTCTCTGTTTATTATTTGACCACCCTACTGTTCTTTATCCTTTATTGTATCGGGACGATGCAACTTTGAGTTTGGGGTCTTGATATCTCCCTATTTGTGATGAATTAATCTAGGTTGGAGACATTATTTTAGGTGTATTTGAGAATTTAATTATATATTTTTATTCATATTTTTATATTTTCCTATTTCTTGTCTTGATTTGATGATTTATTATTTTTAGAGCATATTTGGTTTAATTATTTGTTAATTGTGAAGCTTTAAAGATATATGGTAATTAATTAGATGCCAAATCAATTCTATAGATAAGGGAGAGAAGATAATGATGAAAATTGGAGATAAATGAAGTAAAAGATAAAATAGGAAAGGAAAAGTTGCCAAGTAAATATGAATTTCAGCAGCTACGTCCAATAAATTGATCATAACTTAAAAAAGGCTAGGAATTTGGAAGAACGGTCTGAAGAAAAAGTGTAGATATTCTCGAAACGGTCAGTTTCTTTATAAATAACGCATCAATCAGAGCAATATTGAAAATGTTACGACCAGAACAAAACATCAACATTTTTTCCCTTCTCCTATATTTTAGGAAACAAATTTGATTTGAAAAAGAGTCCTATTACTTTCCCTTTACTCCAAGATTTCGAGGTAGCGTTAGGAAAACCCTATAAATACACCCTCTATTCAGTATAAAATTATCCTTGGCCAATACTTAAGCCAAGAAGAAGCCTACATCAAGAAAAGAGAAGTCTGGAAGGAGCTGAACATCAAATTATGCTTTCACAAGCCTTCAAATTTGTAATTGTTTTCTTTTCTTCCGCGAGTATGAACTAAATTAATTTAAGATTGAGATTTAGAACATGGGTATGATCCCTAGACTTGTTTTACATCTATTTTTAATTTGGGATTATAATTATTCAAATGAATTAGTGTTTTATTCTCTGTTTTATGTGCTTTGATTTATTGTCTGTTTTCCTTGCGGAGGCCTACGTATAGGATTACCTTAATAGTAGTTAGATGGTCACTAGGAAGGGGTGTCTAATTATTGAAACACCACATAAATGTCTAGTGTGCGGTAGTGATCTGGAAAGACTTTCCTACCTAGATAGCCATTAGGGTTTGATTTAACCACCGATCATTATTATAGGCCAGTCTCATCTAAGAACCTAGTGGCGTAGGAGCACCTTAGTTAAGTCCCATGGAAATTGTGACGTCGCCACCTAAGTTCACCCGGAAGGCGGTTAGGAGGAATTTAGAATCCTGGTTATTGCAATTCTACATAATTCTCCCTTACATGATTAGAATAAACAAGACTAGTGGGGATTACTTGCTATATCTCGAGCTAAACTCTCATACCATCTGCTTCTCTTATTTACTTTTCTGTCTTTATTTTATTTAGTTAAATTTCTATTGAAAAACAAAATAAATATTTCATTAGTCTTTTATTTCTTGCGTATTATTCTTCTAGCTTTATTAATTGCACTTTATATTGCATAAGTTCTCCTAACTTTTGCAGTCTCTGAGAAACGAATCTTATTTATCATAAAATCTTGCATACGATCTGTGATACTTTTAGTGAGTAATGTGTTAGGCTTGGGTATTTATTTGCATCTATTTTATCTATTTATTTTATCACACCTTAGTCGACACCAATAAATAATAGTAATTGGAAATACAGAAATTAAATGATAAAAGATTTTTGTTTGTTTTTGAAGATTAACCTACTAGACGCAAATAAATTAGAAACTAAAGATTAAAAGAAAGTAAATGTGTTAAAACTAAAAGATATAGACGAAAGGATTAGAGATGTATTTGAGAATCGCAAGGGATCCACCTAAATCTATACAATTAATGATTCCGTTAAGGGTAAAGTTGGTATTTATGTATTAGTTGAGACTCTACTATCTCCTAACCCCCATCAAGGTGGATTTAGGAGCTATCCTATGGTGTAACAAACCCAATAAGGATGATAATACCTACTTTCGAATATTGAAGTGTTTTACCCAATTGGATGTATGGTTAGTCAAGACCGTCAGGATCATTGACGAATACCACACGCCTATTAACTAGGCCCGTAATTAAAACCCCCATTAAGACGATCACTTGCCACGTAGTGAATAGCCTAATTACTAATACCTAATTCTAATTGGCCAAATTAAAAGTAGTAAATAAGATTGCGATAAAAGTCAATAGAAAATATCCAACTTAGATTAAATCAAATAATCCCAAATTCAGAAAAAACATCAATTAAATAAATTAGGGCTTAACCTTTAATTGTGATTCTCAAGTACTTAATGTTTATCTCATATTCAAAGTAAAAACTGTAAATAAATTAAAAGCATTCATAATTCCCAAAATGGAAATAGGATAAGGAACCTAATTAAAGGTGAGTTGAGTTATTGTTGAAGAAGAATGACTTCTCCAGCTCTTCCTCTGCCTTCTGCCTTTTTGCTCGTTTCCGACCCTTGAAAAAATATGAAGCGTACTAAGAAATGAGGTCTAAAAGGCTATTTATACTACTTAAAATCAAGTTGGGCCCTAATCTTATTTAATTAAGAATGATTAAGAGCCCAAGTCCAATTAGTAAATCCCGTAACTGCTGTACACACTCTAGTAAAATGGGTGTAACTTTTGCGTCTTAAGTCCAAATTACCTTATTTTAGTCCTCAATTCGAGCTAAATTTGAGGTGCAACTTTCTACTTTGAATCTCCAAACCTAAATAAATACCACTTTGGCTCGAAATCAGCAAGAAGTATCAGCTATCCAGATTCTTATGTTTTTCTTCAACTCTTTGAGTGGTACTTTCTCTCTTTTGACCTCTCCTCTTGATCTAAGTCTTTAAACTTCACTTCTCCTCCTCATCTTGGTGCTCCATAGCATCCATTTACCTAAGAAGTTATGTAAAAAACAAACGAATTAACCCACAAAAACTCTAAAAATGCAATTAACATAAATCTGAAGGGAGAAAGTGCAATATCTTAAAATACACATAAAATTATATCAGATAAGTCTAATTTTTACCTAAAATGATGTCTCCTAAGGTCATATATTTATCACAAAAAGGGATACATCAAGACCCCAAACTCAAACGTTTGTCATCCTGACAAAGTAAAAAAAAAAAAAAGGTCTAGGTGAGATGCAAAAATGCAGAGTCTAATGAATGATACCCAAAGCACAACTTAAAATAAATATCATATAGTACAACCTAAGAATTAATGTACACATACATCTGTCATGAAAAATCAAACATAAATAATATCAATTCAAAATTAATTTCACAATGCTATAAGATTACACTTTATACTTAGCTCGCGATAGTGGCTATATAGTGTTCATTGATCCTTACTTGCTTTGAACGCTCAACTTGGTTGACAAAAAAAAAACACTCAACTTAACTTACTCCCTATTAGCTGAATTATAAACTCACTATGTACCTGGGAATCATGAGTAATTTACGGTTTTAGCGTAGGCTTAGGGACGGTATGGTATGTATATTTGGTAAATTTGAAGTGAGCTTTTGGCTTTTTCCTCACTTACCATCAAACTATCCAAGAGCTTGAGTTTACACTCGAATATGTTCTCACTCAACCCATTTGACGCACTTATTAGCGTCCCTACATTAATCCATTAAGCACTAAAGATGATTCTCAAAACTTCCACTTTGCCGGTTACTTTTATTTTCATATATATATATATATATATATATATATATATATATATATATATATATATATATATATAATTTTTTTTGCTTTTATTTTCTTTTTCTTTTTTGTATAAGATATCCCTGACCATCATTTTGATGTGAATGGCCATGTCTCTCATAATCTTTTTCTACCTCGACAAAGGGTTACAAATAATATATCATCAATAATTGCGCATCAAATACAAACGCATAAAAATTCCCTCCCAATGTAATTTCCCAATAATGAAACCTACCACCTCAAACTCAAGCTCGAGACAGGAAGTCTCAGGATCGTGATTCAAGTGAGGGTCATATGGAAAGTCCTATAAACTAAGGGGATATGGCTTATATCGTGGCCACAAAAGAAAGGATTATAGGCTAAAACTGAGGCTAAGAAGGATATAATTACTCACGGGTTAGAAAGCTAAAAGGTTTCAAATGGCTATCAAAGAACTGCCTCTATCGTTTTCCTAGTTACATAGCTTGCCTCTAGTTCATAACTAAGTGGGTTATATACTAATTTAGATCTCACGTTCTACACACCACTCATTCTCACTAAGTAAAAGCTTACTTCTTTTGCAATGTTCGTCAACTTTTCCTATCAATCATTGGATGTTTGCATGCAATTAAAGTGCGGTTTACATTATCTCCTAAGGTCTACTATTTTCTATCATAAATTTACAAAAAGTATGCTTACAGAGACATTTAACATACTCTACAGTCAAAACATTCCTTAAACTAACTTTTTATCTTATTTTTATTTTGTCTTTTGAAAAAAAGTAAAAACACATAACACATAAATGAGGCAACGATACCCCACCCCAAACTAAAAAATGAGTCATGTCCCCACAACTCAAAAAGACTCTATAGAGCAAATAAAAATAATATACACTAACAAATGAGAAAAGGGAGAGAGAAACATATCTAGATCAGAACTAGGCCGATTAGTGTAGTATTGCGTCGAGGTTGTGAAGTCTTTTTAGTCACGATGTATAGATCATACACCGTGTAATTCATCTTCTGTAAAGTGTGTTTCATCAACTCGAACTCATGTCACCTTTAGTTAATCATCTCCTCCTAGCCCTCTAAATCATCACCTCCTCTACTAAAATCTTCCCTCAACACCCAATTATCTTTTCTCTTCATGTTGTTTGTACCTTTTACAACCTTCATGGTCATCTCGGATGACCCCAAACTCAAAGCTTCAAGTACTCCCAAAAGTTTTGGATGAAATTTATGACTTTTGTGTTATTGAAGGTGCATGTATATGAATTATAGTGCGTTCTGAGCTGGATCATGAACATCTCAAGATTTGGGAAAGGTTTAATAGATAAACTTTACGCTTTAGTAATAAAAAAAATTTGGATTAAAGTGTGACTCTTTGGTGTTGTGGGAAAATTTGTTATATGATTTGTTTGGATGATGTTTAGAGGGATGGGTTGATGATGTTTTGGTGTTTTAATTGTGCTTTGAAAGTATTTTAAGAGCTTGGGTTTTTCTACAATGGAGTTTCATGTGTGAGAGGCTAAAGAAAGAGGAAGAAAAAGGTTTGATAAGGTTTAGGTTAAATTCTCGCAGGCCGGACCGGCATAAACTGGTGAGGTGACCGGCCTGCCGGCGAGTTTTTTCTTTTCTTTTTCTTTCGTTCGCAGCTTTTTTGCGTCCATAAATTAATTTTTATCTTTTTCGCCTATAGTTGACCGGCTTACCGGTCGCAACTTGACTTTTCTCGATGACGCAGATAATAGCTGCGTGTAATGGCGTGCATTCACGTAGGTCAGTGTTGTAACAAATTCCTCTGGTCGGCCACCATCTCTCTGACCGGCTAGCCGGTCGCGCAACTCGAGTTTCATTGACACACATTATAGCTGTGTCTAAAAATTAGTTTTAATATGTTTTCCACCGAGAGCTCACTGGCAATGCCGACTGTAGGGCCGGCTAGCCGGTCCGGCTGGCTCAGTTTTACCACATAGACGCTAATTTCTCTGTCTCACACTTTGTTAACCCCAAACTCAAGGATTTTAACACATTCAAATAATCAAAAACACTACCAACCCTCTCATTTATTAAGAATTTACACTAATAATATATTATACATTACGGAATAAAAGACATGAAAGTAATAAACTAATATACATATAGAATGGCTTTTGTTTGATGTTGTTAAGCTCGACGAGTTACCTCTAATATCATTTCTTAACATAACCTCCCCAGTAGTGACTGAGGTTATCAACATTTACTATTCAGAATTTGCATCCCTTGACTTTGATACCAACTAGTTTCTCAGCGATAGTCTTTGTGACCATGAATGGTCCCAACCAAGAACTCTTGGATTCACGTGCATTCTGTGGGAGATTAGGATTTTTCAACGAGACTTCCTCTCCTACTCTGATATGATCCTTCTTTCTTTCCTTCTTGGGTTCTTTTGGAACCCTCATATCACGTCTCTTGTCCTTCTTATTTGCATGATCGAGGTGTGGACTCCCCTAAGGATCTGGAGGAGCTTTATTAGGTGGTTTCTTTCTTAGCTTTTTATCCTCCATTCATGAGGTTTCCACTACCTTGGCTGGTTTTCTCTCTCCTTTCTCAATGGCATCCAAGAAAAATCAATCCCCCAGAGAATTGGGGAACTTCAAAGCCCGAAACACTTTAAAATTTTCCTCCTCGTCTTGCACTCGCATGATTAGTTCACCACTCTCTACATCAATCAAAGTATGCCCCATGGCTAGCAATGGTCTTCCCAAAATTATTGGGACATTCATATCCGCATCGTAATCAAGTATAATGAAATCACACGGAAATATAAAATTACCTACTTTTACAAGGACGTCTTCGATCTTTCCTTCAGGGTGATATAGGGATTCATCTTCCATTTGTAAAACCATGGTAGTAGGATTTGCATCCCCAATCCTTAATTTCTTGAACACTGATCTAGGCGTGAGATTAATACTCGCACCTAGATCACACAAAGCTCTCCTAGTCCATTCTTTACCAATAGATATAGGAATATTGAAACTTCCGATATCTTCTAACTTCAAAGGTAACTTACTTTGGCATATTACATTGCACTCCTCCGGTAAACCAATCATCTTACCCTCATAGTATTTGCGTTTGTTGGAAAGTGCATCCTTGAAAATTTCATGTATTTTGACATTCCTCGGATAGCCTCCAGAAACGGTACATTAATTTGTAATTTCCTCACCATGTTATGAACTTCTTGTACTCTTTGTCATTTTTTTCTTCTGGACACGTGATGGAAAGGGAGGCTGAGGACAGTCCTCTTTCATAACCACATCTTTCTTCACATTCTCCTTTGTAGCCTTAACAGGCTCTTCAATCACATCTTCACTTATATCATCAACTATTTCCTCAACTACCACTACAACATGTTCCTCTTAATTCTTTACGACATCCTCTACTTCATTTGGTTTGACAGTTACCTATTTTTCTTTCATTATCGGGAAGGTAGGTGGTTGCACCTGTTTCCCACTTCTAAGAGAAATCTCTTTACAATTTTCAACTGGCAAGGAGTTTCTCTATCAGTGGGTAGTTGTCCTTGTGGACGCCGATTTATCTGTTTCGCAATTTGGGAAACTTGATTTTCTAAGATCTTAAAGGCGGCATCATGCTCGTCTAATTGGGATTTTAAAGATTGCTGATCTTGATGCGTTTTCTGTGTAACATAGATAAGTGTTTGTAACGCTTGTTGAACGTCCAATGCACCTTCTTGAGGGCGGGCTCATAAAGCTTTCTGATTCATACTCTCCGTGTAAGCATCTTGTACAGGTTGTTGTGGTGGATGATTTCCACAATTTTGTCCCCCTTGGTAGTGATTCTGTGGTCTTGGTTAGTTGTTGCCTTTGGGCCGTGGCTGATACGCATGAGTAGGATCTGCGACACTATTAAGACTTGAATATTGGAAACCAGGATGGTTTCAGTTTTTTTGATAACCTTGACCACCTGAATTATAGTTCCCTCGATTGGCAACAAACATTACGGAGTCCAGATTACTTTTACAATTCCCCCATTCATGATCCTGTACTCCACAATTTGAACACCCATAAATTTCTGTTGTAACGTTCACATCTGCTCTTCTACCCATAAAACCTTCTTTGACAGCCAAAGTAAGCTATTTCAATTGTTGCTCAAATGTGTTCTTTAGTTTGTTCTCTAACTGATGTCTCCCCATTTGTGAAGATTTAATCTTAGTTGGAGACATCATTTTTAGTGTTTTAGAAGTCTTTTAGTCGAGTTTTTCCATTAAATATTGCACTTTCCTATTTCTTGTCTTGATTAAATGATTTATTATATTTAGAGCATATTTGGTTTAATTGTTTGTTAATTGTGAAGCTTTAAAGATATATATGGTGATTAATTAGATGCCAAATACATTCTAAGAGATAAAGGAAAGAAGATATGTATGGAAATTGGAGATAAGGAAAGAAAAGTTAAGATATGGAAAGATCAAGTTTCCAAATAAATCTGAATAAAAGTTATCATAACTCAAGATTGGATAGGAATTTGGAAGAATGGTCTGAATCAAAGTCATAGAGCTTTCCGAGACGATCCGTTTCCACATATGGAACACGTCAATCGGAGTTGAAACGAAGAAGTTACGGCCAAAACAAAACAACGACAGATTATTACCTTTTCTATATTTTAGGGTTACGAATTTGAGTTGAGCTTGGAGTCCAAGTTACTTGTCTTCCCCTCCAAGGAAATGAATTAGGTCTTCTAAACACCTATAAATACACCCTTTAACCTTTGTAAAGTCATCCTTTCTCAAATACAAGGCATAGGTTTAATCCTTGCCTCCCATAAGTTAGTCCTTAAGTTTTATATCATTAGAGTTATTGAAGAGACCAAGATGAAATCTTTGTATCAATCTTTTAGTTTATTTACTTCAGGTATGAACTAATTTTCCCATAGCTTTGGTTTTGCATTATGTATAATTTATGAATTCGATTTTCTTTCTATCTAACTTTCTTTGGGAACTATATGTTTTAATCTGATTCTAGCTACTTAACCATATATTTGTTTTATGTGCTTTGATTTATTGTCTGTCTTAAACTTGATCAATTTAGGGCTCTGATAATAGTAGTTAGATGGTCGCCTGGAAGGGGTGTCTAATTACTGAAACACCACATAAACGTTTAGAGTAAGGAATTGGTCGTGACAACACCAGCCTAACTAGATAGTCATTAAGGTTTATTTTCATCACCAATATTCATTAGTAGGTAGGACTACACTTAGGATCCAAGTGGCGCAGGTTAACCCTTTGTGAGTTCCATCGTGATTTTGAGGTTGCCACCCTAGTTCGCTGGTGTCGACTAGGGTGTGGTAAAAATAGAATATAAATAAGTGCAGTTAATCTCTCTAATCTAGCACGGTTCTGCAAGTATACAGATCGTATGCAAGTTTTAAAAAATAAGTAAGATTCGTTCCGCAGAGACTACGAAGGTTAGGGGAATCTTATGCAATAATCAAGTGCAAATATTAAAAGATAGAACAAATAAAACATAGAAAAGTAAAAGACAAATAGATTTTGGTTTTTAATTAACTAAATTAAACTAATAAAGTAAAGACAGGAATTTAAATGCAAGAGAAGAAGATAGTATGAGAGTTTAGCTTGAGTAATTAGCAAGTAATCCCCACTAGTCTTGCCGTTCTAAACATGTAAGGGATGAATCATGTAGTATTTCAATAGTTTGGTTTCAATTGCGCTAGGTAGTTTCAAATAGGGTTTACCTGTGTCAATAAGAACCTAAGCAAACTGTTCCTGCAATTGATTAAATAACCATACACTAAATCATTGACTATCTAGTTAGGCTGAATTGTCAGATCAAACCTTATTCTAGACGATATGTGCTAATTCTATAGTCAAATATACCATTTATCTAACTACTATGATGGTAATCCTATATGTTTGCAACCATAAAGAACACAGAATATAAATCCAACACATAAACAGAGAAATTAAAACATAAATTCAATCGAATTAGATAGATGTCAACCAAAACTAGGGTTAATACATATATGCTAAAACTCAAGCTAAATTATTTAATTCATACTAAAGAAAGAAAAGAAAAGAATTACAGAATTGAAGGTTGAAGGAGACATAATTGATGCACAGCTCCTTCCAGACTTCTCTTCTTGTTGTAAGCTTCTTCCTGACCTTAAGGTTTGGTCAAGGATGATTTTCTAATTTTAAGAGGCTGTATTTATAGTGTATAGGTTGACCTAATTCGTTTTCTTGAAGGAGAAGGTAATATTGGACTCCTAGCCCAACTCAAATTCGTAGCCCAAAAACATGCAATCAGCCCCGTTTTTGTTTTGGTCCTAGCAGCTTCAATACTCATCCGATTGACACGTATGAGTAGTCGAAATCCATCGTCTCGGAAAAATCTTCAACTTTGCTCTTGACTGTTTCTCCAGATTCCTCACCGATTTTAAGATATAAGCTGATTTGTGGCCGTAGGTGCTGGAATTCAGATTTAAGGCAGCTTTTCCTTTTCCATATCTTTAGCTTTTACTTCCTTATCTTCAATTTCCATGTTTATCTCTTTCCTTTAGCTCTTAGAACCAACTTGGAATCTAAATAATTACCATATATCTCTAAAGCTTCACACTAAATAAATAATTAAACCCAATATGCTCTAAAAATAATAAATAATCAATTCAAGACATAAAATAGGAAAGTGTACTAAATCATGATAAAATCGACCTATACTCTAATAAATACAACTAAAATGATGTCTTAGAAATAGATTTTATTATCACAAATGAGGATACATCAAGACCCCCAACTCAAAGTTGTATCGTTCGATACAATAAAAATAAAGAACAGTAGGGAAGTCAAGAAGAAGAAGTAGGAAGAGAAAAGAACAGAACATAATGAATGATCCTAGAGCAAAATATCTAAAAAGTCTCATGGAGTAATGCTCAAGAAATAATGCACATATATGCTTAAGACACACATAATCAACAATCCATGAATTCAACTCAAGATTAATTTCGCAATGCCAGAAGGAGAGGTTGATAACTTAGTTCATGCTAATGGCTATAGTTTGTTCATAGGTCCTAATATAACATTCAATGGTCAACTTACCTACTACCTAATAGCTCAATTGCTTCTCCACCAAGTAGTTATAAATCCTAAGGTCTTTGGTTATAACTTGGCTTAGGGACGATGTGGTATATTTGGATAATAAAAAGTGAGCTTTTGGCTCTCTCCTCACTAGCCATCAACGAATCGCCCTAGAGCTTGAGTTTTCACTCGAAGATGTTCTCACTCAACCAAATTTTTGATGCTTTTGATTCGCATCCCCAATAATCCCAAATAAAACCTTTTGTGATGATTTACGAATTCCACTTTGCCGGTCCAAATATATATTCTTTTACATATCAATTTTTTCTTTTGTATAGCTATGACTCTCTTTTTACTATTGAGATATCACGGTATTATTTTTCATATATATATTTTTTCTTTTTATGCCCTTGTTGGCAAATTTAGCTCGTAGCTTCTTTTCCATTCACTATTACCCCGACAAAGGGTTACAATAATAACTTTTTCATCATCAATAAAATCACAATTACAAATTCCCAAACCCAATGTTTCCTAATGATGAAACCCATCATCCCAAACTCAAGCTTTAAAAATGACTTGTTTCAGGTTTTGCGATTCGAGTGCGGGTCATATAGATAAGTCCTACAAACTAAGGGTATGGATTATAACGTGGTTAAATAAAAGGCTTTAGAAAGGCTCAGAGGGGCTAAGACGGATGAATAATAACAATAATCAAATAAAAGGGTGAGAAGGTATAAAAAGGCTTCAAGTGGCTTCAATATGAAAGAACTGCCTTATTCATTTTTCTAACTACCGGATTTTGTTACTTTTTCACTACTAGTTCATAGATAAGCGGGGTTTCAACTAATTTCAAACCTCACGTTCTACACACCAAATAACTCTCCCTAAGTTTCAACGTAACTTCTTAGCATTGCTCAGTAACTTTTCTATCTTTTATTTCCTGTTCTCATACATGCATACTAAACATATTTATGACATCTTTCAAAAACATACTACTCACTATCATTGACCTAATTAAAATCATGCTCAAATAGGTACATTCAACATATTCTATGCCTAATTCAACCCAAAAAAATTTAAATTTTATGCAAAAAACAAAAAGGAAGATGAGGACAACGAATCCCCACCCCCAACTCACAATAGTGTCTTATAATGTGAGACATCCTAAGTTGAGAATTGAGTATTACCATTTAACCCTTAGTTATTGCCATAACAAGGTAAGAATTTAGTGAGCAATCAAAGAAAACTTCAATTGTTCTTGTCTGAACTTTGTATCTAGAAAATCCCTTTTTGATTATTTTTTCATCGTCCACATTCAATACGTATATATATCATCTATATATTTTCATATATTTTTTTGAAATCATTTACAACCTTAACTACAAAACCACATATAATAACATTCATAGTCCATATGGAACGATACTTTCTCTTGCCTTGTTTTATTACTTGTGTTGCGTGTCTTAAATATTTTATTAAAATCCCTTTTTGGTGATGCTTACGCTTATATCCTATATCCTTTATAATAATATGCACTGTCATGTCCCGACATGCTTGTAGCTCTGTTGCCGGTGACTAAGTTTGTTATTCGTAACGTGGTAGAACCGTCAATTTGGATGAGTCTTGTTGCATAAAAAGTATCATTTTTAAGTTTTCTACTCTGGATTAGTTCGCTTTTCCAAAGTGTCTTTCAAAACGTGGGAAATCTATAGCAATATCGTGATACAATTAATTTTCAACGTTAGCTTTGACAAAATTTACAGAAAAACCATGGTACATTAAGCATCTTACCGCGTCACAACCTAGAAATCTTCAAATTTATCAATTGATTTCGAAGATCTCTTTATTCCATCCCACCAATTTCACAACACGACTCTGAACCCTACCACCAACCACATAATATAACACCATTAAATCACTTTCGTCCATCAAAAATTAACATCCTACTCTAGAAAACTACTACATAAACCAATATACACCATATGTTATGCATCATCATTACCAAAATCGCCCTATATAATCATATAAATATACCACTTATCAAGTGTTTGAGAAATTGTACAAATATCGAGAAGAATAAAATATTTCAACACGTGAAAAGCAACAAATGCGACATCCCAGACCCAAAGAGATTGAAAACAACAATTTATATGACCCAAAAGGCCACCAATATCAAATAAAGTGATTTTGAAAGAAAATAAGGCATACAAGAGGCAACATGGAACCTTCTTTAGTTGGTTTCCATCCAACGGTTGAACTTAACGACTTATATATTTACTTTATATATCAAATTGTAAATTACTATCATAGTAACTTATATAAAAGCATAGACAACATGGTGGTTATAAGAGAAGTTCCTATCGTATTTATCACAATGGTGATTTATCAACTTTATGGTTTGCCAGATGATGTCTCCTTTGTGGGATACGATAATCGTATTACGGTACATCTTTTTAGAAGTATTTAGTACATAGTTGAGAGATTTTTTCTATTATTTAAAATTTTACTATTTTTTGTCTAGTTTCACCTTCTATGTTATTTTTAGAGTTTTTTTGTATAATTTGTGTTTAAGGGTGCATTTCTTAGATAGTATGATGCTACGATACATCGATATGATGGTAAGAAGTTAATACACCAAGATTACTCCAAAAATAATACGTAAGAGGACGATTCAACCACTTTTAGACATCTAGGGCGTATACCTGTATAGTTTGGAAATCGATTTATTAGAGTCACCACGTGTAATCGGTTAGTATTCTGAACAAGCTGTTTGATTTAATAGTAGAAATTGAATTTAAGAGCGTGTAAGAGTTGACGATTCATGATTTGGATTAAATGAAAGAGGTATTCAATTTTCCTCTTCCTTGGCTAAAACCAATCCACAAACCTGTAATAAAGTTTTTAGGTCAACTTGCGCCATTAAAAAAGGACCCATAACACCAAAAACATTTCTAAGAAGATAAAAGCATCCTTTGTGAAAGTTTTCTTCCATTATTATGAGCAGGTGAATCCACATACCTAATTAACTTAATCAAAAGTATATTTGTAAACTAACTGATCATTCCTGTAAAATAAATTACATTAATTACAGCTTATTCTACAACACTAACACTAGCTCAGTAGAAGATTTACCAGACGGGTAAATAGTTCCTTATATATATAATTATGTCATTAAATAGACATGCATCTTATATTTCGGAGAACAATTAATAAGATCGTGTTCTTTTTAAGTACAAGGAGACGTATTACTCGAGATCAGTTTTCTTGCTTGTTTCCCATGCTTCTGGATTTCCTAAAACCCCAAGTAGTAAGGTAAATAATGTATTTAGTCTTTTATCTTTGATCTTTCAACAATCTAGTTCCTTAGCTTGTAAATGGAATATTTTAGTCTCTTTTATTTCACTATCAGGCAAGTGTTGTATCTTTGTAGATATTACTGAAGCTTGTAGCCATGAAGGTTTTTCTAATGACTTAAGTTATAATGATTATATTAAACCCCGAGCGTCACTCCTCGGAACCATACTATACAAGGTCAATTCACTTCTGTTCTTGCCAAAGTACCTGGAATTCTTATAACAACCATTATATAATCAAGATCTATTCGGGAAATTAATAACAAAGAAAAAACGGTGCATGTATGTTTTCCAATTTTCTATTAAATATTGCACTTTCCTATTTCTTGTCTTGATTAAATGATTTATTATATTTAGAGCATATTTGGTTTAATTGTTTGTTAATTGTGAAGCTTTAAAGATATATATGGTGATTAATTAGATGCCAAATACATTCTAAGAGATAAAGGAAAGAAGATATGCATGGAAATTGGAGATAAGGAAAGAAAAGATAAGATATGGAAAGATCAAGTTTCCAAATAAATCTGAATAAAAGTTATCATAACCCACGATTGGATAGGAATTTGGAAGAATGGTCTGAATCAAAGTCATAGAGCTTTCCGAGACGATCCGTTTCCACATATGGAACACGTCAATCGGAGTTGAAACGAAGAAGTTACGGCCAAAACAAAACAACGACAGATTATTACCTTTTCTATATTTTAGGGTTACGAATTTGAGTTGGGCTTGGAGTCCAAGTTACTTGTCTTCCCCTCCAAGGAAATGAATTAGGTCTTCTAAACACCTATAAATACACCCTTTAACCTTTGTAAAGTCATCCTTTCTCAAATACAAGGCATAGGTTTAATCCTTGCCTCCCATAAGTTAGTCCTTAAGTTTTATATCATTAGAGTTATTGAAGAGACCAAGATGAAATCTTTGTATCAATCTTTTAGTTTATTTACTCCAGGTATGAACTAATTTTCCCATAGCTTTGGTTTTGCATTATGTATAATTTATGAATTCTATTTTCTTTCTATCTAAGTTTCTTTGGGAACTATATGTTTTAATCTGATTCTAGCTACTTAACCATATATTTGTTTTATGTGCTTTGATTTATTGTCTGTCTTAAACTTGATCAATTTAGGGCTCTGATAATAGTAGTTAGATGGTCGCCTGGAAGGGGTGTCTAATTACTGAAACACCACATAAACGTCTAGAATAAGGAATTGGTCGTGACAACACCAGCCTAACTAGATAGTCATTAAGGTTTATTTTCATCACCAATATTCATTAGTAGGTAGGACTACACTTAGGATCCAAGTGGCGCAGGTTAACCCTTTGTGAGTTCCATCGTGATTTTGAGGTTGCCACCCTAGTTCGCTGGTGTCGACTAGGGTGTGGTAAAACTAGAATATAAATAAGTGCAGTTAATCTCTCTAATCTAGCACGGTTCTGCAAGTATACAGATCGTATGCAAGTTTTAAAAAATAAGTAAGATTTGTTCCGCAGAGACTACGAAGGTTAGGGGAATCTTAGAGAATAATCAAGTGCAAATATTAAAAGATAGAACAAATAAAACATAGAAAAGTAAAAGACAAATAGATTTTTGTTTTTAATTAACTAAATTAAACTAATAAAGTAAAGACAGGAATTTAAATGCAAGAGAAGAAGATAGTATGAGAGTTTAGCTTGAGTAATTAGCAAGTAATCCCCACTAGTCTTGCCGTTCTAAACATGTAAGGGATGAATCATGTAGTATTTCAATAGTTTGGTTTCAATTGCGCTAGGTAGTTTCAAATAGGGTTTACCTGTGTCAATAAGAACCTAAGCAAACTGTTCTTGCAATTGATTAAATAACCATACACTAAATCATTGACTATCTAGTTAGGCTGAATTGTCAGATCAAACCTTATTCTAGACGATATGTGCTAATTCTATAGTCAAATATACCATTTATCTAACTACTATGATGGTAATCCTATATGTTTGCAACCATAAAGAACACAGAATATAAATCCAACACATAAACAGAGAAATTAAAACATAAATTCAATCGAATTAGATAGATGTCAACCAAAACTAGGGTTCATACATATATGCTAAAACTCAAGCTAAATTATTTAATTCATACTAAAGAAAGAAAAGAAAAGAATTACAGAATTGAAGGTTGAAGGAGACATAATTGATGCACAGCTCCTTCCAGACTTCTCTTCTTGTTGTAAGCTTCTTCCTGACCTTAAGGTTTGGTCAAGGATAATTTTTTAATTTTAAGAGGCTGTATTTATAGTGTATAGGTTGACCTAATTTGTTTTCTTGAAGGAGAAGGTAATATTGGACTCCTAGCCCAACTCAAATTCGTAGCCCAAAAACATGCAATCAGCCCCGTTTTTGTTTTGGTCCTAGCAGCTTCAATACTCATCCGATTGACACGTATGAGTAGTCGAAATCCATCGTCTCGGAAAAATATTCAACTTTGCTCTTGACTGTTTCTCCAGATTCCTCACCGATTTTAAGATATAAGCTGATTTGTGGCCGTAGGTGCTGGAATTCAGATTTAAGGCAGCTTTTCCCTTTCCATATCTTTAGCTTTTACTTCCTTATCTTCAATTTCCATGTTTATCTCTTTCCTTTAGCTCTTAGAACCAACTTGGAATCTAAATAATTACCATATATCTCTAAAGCTTCACACTAAATAAATAATTAAACCCAATATGCTCTAAAAATAATAAATAATCAATTCAAGACATAAAATAGGAAAGTGTACTAAATCATGATAAAATCGACCTATACTCTAATAAATATAACTAAAATGATGTCTTAGAAATAGATTTTATTATCACAAATGAGGAGACATCAAGACCCCCAACTCAAAGTTGTATCGTTCGATACAATAAAAATAAAGAACAGTAGGGAAGTCAAGAAGAAGAAGTAGGAAGAGAAAAGAACAGAACATAATGAATGATCCTAGAGAAAAATATCTAAAAAGTCTCATGGAGTAATGCTCAAGAAATAATGCACATATATGCTTAAGACACACATAATCAACAATCCATGAATCCAACTCAAGATTAATTTCGCAATGCCAGAAGGAGAGGTTGATAACTTAGTTCATGCTAATGGCTATAGGTTGTTCATAGGTCCTAATATAGCATTCAATGGTCAACTTACCTACTACCTAATCGCTCAATTGCTTCTCCACCAAGTAGTTATAAATCCTAAGGTCTTTGGTTATAACTTGGCTTAGGGACGATGTGGTATATTTGGATAATAAAAAGTGAGCTTTTGGCTCTCTCCTCACTAGCCATCAACGAATCGCCCTAGAGCTTGAGTTTTCACTCGAAGATGTTCTCACTCAACCAAATTTTTGATGCTTTTGATTCGCATCCCCAATAATCCCAAATAAAACCTTTTGTGATGATTTACGAATTCCACTTTGCCGGTCCAAATATATATTCTTTTACATATCAATTTTTTCTTTTGTATAGCTATGACTCTCTTTTTACTATTGAGATATCACGGTATTATTTTTCATATATATATTTTTTCTTTTTATGCCCTTGTTGGCAAATTTAGCTCGTAGCTTCTTTTCCATTCACTATTACCCCGACAAAGGGTTACAATAATAACTTTTTCATCATCAATAAAATCACAATTACAAATTCCCAAACCCAATGTTTCCTAATGATGAAACCCATCATCCCAAACTCAAGCTTTAAAAATGACTTGTTTCAGGTTTTGCGATTCGAGTGCGGGTCATATAGATAAGTCCTACAAACTAAGGGTATGGATTATAACGTGGTTAAATAAAAGGCTTTAGAAAGGCTCAGAGGGGCTAAGACGGATGAATAATAACAATAATCAAATAAAAGGGTGAGAAGGTATAAAAAGGCTTCAAGTGGCTTCAATATGAAAGAACTGCCTTATTCATTTTTCTAACTACCGGATTTTGTTACTTTTTCACTACTAGTTCATAGATAAGCGGGGTTTCAACTAATTTCAAACCTCACGTTCTACACACCAAATAACTCTCCCTAAGTTTCAACGTAACTTCTTAGCATTGCTCAGTAACTTTTCTATCTTTTATTTCCTGTTCTCATACATGCATACTAAACATATTTATGACATCTTTCAAAAACATACTACTCACTATCATTGACCTAATTAAAATCATGCTCAAATAGGTACATTCAACATATTCTATGCCTAATTCAACCCAAAAAAATTTAAATTTTATGCAAAAAACAAAAAGGAAGATGAGGACAACGAATCCCCACCCCCAACTCACAATAGTGTCTTATAATGTGAGACATCCTAAGTTGAGAATTGAGTATTACCATTTAACCCTTAGTTATTGCCATAACAAGGTAAGAATTTAGTGAGCAATCAAAGAAAACTTCAATTGTTCTTGTCTGAACTTTGTATCTAGAAAATCCCTTTTTGATTATTTTTTTCATCGTCCACATTCAATACGTATATATATCATCTATATATTTTCATATATTTTTTTGAAATCATTTACAACCTTAACTACAAAACCACATATAATAACATTCATAGTCCATATGGAACGATACTTTCTCTTGCCTTGTTTTATTACTTGTGTTGCGTGTCTTAAATATTTTATTAAAATCCCTTTTTGGTGATGCTTACGCTTATATCCTATATCCTTTATAATAATATGCACTGTCATGTCCCGACATGCTTGTAGCTCTGTTGCCGGTGACTAAGTTTGTTATTCGTAACGTGGTAGAACCGTCAATTTGGATGAGTCTTGTTGCATAAAAAGTATCATTTTTAAGTTTTCTACTCTGGATTAGTTCGCTTTTCCAAAGTGTCTTCCAAAACGTGGGAAATCTATAGCAATATTGTGATACAATTAATTTTCAACGTTAGCTTTGACAAAATTTACAGAAAAACCATGGTACATTAAGCATCTTACCGCGTCACAACCTAGAAATCTTCAAATTTATCAATTGATTTCGAAGATCTCTTTATTCCATCCCACCAATTTCACAACACGACTCTGAACCCTACCACCAACCACATAATATAACACCATTAAATCACTTTCGTCCATCAAAAATTAACATCCTACTCTAGAAAACTACTACATAAACCAATATACACCATATGTTATGCATCATCATTACCAAAATCGCCCTATATAATCATATAAATATACCACT